>OX424493.1:19681397-21028731 GCA_949152395.1 Agrochola litura
CAACGACCAACAATATTAAGTATAATAATCACACACATCTTCCTAGCACTCCATTGTAGAACAGATCATGGTAGATGTTACAGTTTAAATGATAAATGACGTACTAAGACGCCTATTAACGGGAGAACAAAAGCACGATAACAGAATGCTAATCTCCCATCATTAGCATCTGCCACCTTCATAATTCCCTTTGACGAAGACAGCTGAGAAAATAGCACTTACTTATGAAGATCCTCCCTCTGAGAGTTGGTAGCTACTTTAATATGTACTCTTTTTAGTCTGTGGTAAAGTCTAGCATAAAGAGGGTAAAACCTCCTTTATATAAAAACTTTTTATTTGAGTTCAAGAACTAAAGCACTCAAAGTTTATAGTCGTCTAGTTATTGAATAGAGAATTATATTAAAAATCGATTTGATCGTCGTAGCTTTGTGACGGTATGTCTATGAGACATAACCTACATATCCGATGAACAGAGACGTTTTCATGTCTATGAGATATTTAAAGAAGAATACAGACATAAATGTCTATTTTATTTATGTCAACCCGTCTTTCCTTTTTGTTTTGTAGGATAGAATTTCCTATGACAGGTAAGTGCAATTTATAAAGCTTTACGGATGTCACATGTCAAGACAATCATGGGATTTGTACGTTATTATTAAAACCAACGAATCGAATACGTAACCAATTTGTCGTTTCGGAAAATAAATCGAGTACATTTTCAATTTATAAATAATTAAAAGGTGGGTAATGACGTCACGCACTTCATCAGTAGGCCATTTATATCGAAGCGGTTGGATTAATTACATTATTTCGCACTGAAATTGAGGGCAACGCGCTTAATTAAAAGGCTGTAAGCTGTAATTGGGACACATTTAATGACGGACGCTGGTCAAACACACGGTAGACATCCGACGAAGAAAGTTGTCGGTAAAGAACAATAGTTCAAATACGATTTGGTACATAAGCTGAATAAATAAAGGCATTACGGCGTTTGGTTTCTAAATGGGTAAATATATTTACCGAACAATGGATTAGCGACTGTGTGTACAGGTCTACACGAATCGTATACAAGTAATCAATAGATAGGACGTACCTACTTTAACAAATCTGTAATAAGTAGTAACACTATCTTATTCGGTTCTCGAATTTATCGACAAGACCGCTCTTTGTGAAACAAAATCTCACGAAACGAGGGCTTAAAGCCTCTCCCCCACAAGCACGTTTTTATCGCGCGATAATACAAAAATATGAAACACATGTAACATATAAGTATAATTTAATTTTATAAAAACATAATACAATACAACAGCAACTTCAATCATAGGGACAAATCACGTATTTTTAAGAATGTCCGCAATTTCAGTCTCAATCTGTCAAAAATACTAATGTTCCTACATTTTTGACAACTTTTTGACATTGATTGTGACCGAGATGAGCTCGCGACTAGATTTTGAACGTTTTTAATAACGGGAATTGGCTTTCTGCTCTCGGCTGATGACATCGCAAGAGTGAGGAGACGGGTCGAGAACTCGGGAATGGATTTAGGGAACATGATTGGATTGACTAGGCACGTGCCGGTATTGAGGGTCGAAACGGGGGTTGAGCCTTCTTGAGAGGCCGATAACGCCGCAGCGATTTTTTATACATATTTATTGACAAATATAGACGAAAAAATTAACTTAGTTTTTTTTTAACTCATCATTATCACCATGAAAAACCATAATTAAATACCCTTTTTCTGGGGCTGTCGGGTAACTATCGTTTTTGCGAGAAACAAACATGGCTATTGAATTATTTTCCTGTCTCGATGAAGCTATAAACTCCGAAGGAGAAAAACACCGATTCTTTATATCGGAAAACAATATTTGTGCGGTGGCATAACACATTTTTAGGTGCCTACTGAGCTAAGATGATCGCACACGCACAGGTTTACCTGTATGTAACAAATCTTTACAGTAGCTATGTACAATATTGTCACAATGCGTTGGTTTGATCAAACAATAAAATCTGTCAAATACCACTGTGCCGTGTGACCCTTATCCGCAGGGTGTTAAATAGTTGGACTACCAAACGCCTCTAATATGCCTTTGCATAGTTTAAGTTCATAAACCCGCCAGTAACATTCCACATTCCATCTATACACATATTACTATAAATTAACACACATTTTACCGATAACATTAATTAAAACAACGGTTTGTTTTCGTAATTACACTTCATAGCATCGAGGAAGTGTACCGACTTGGCTTCCGATTCCGACCTTGGCTGGCGATCAAATCATGCGACATGGGAATACTTTTTATTACACTTTTAAAGGCATTTTTAAGGTGTTGGTAAATTGTACCTTTTATAGGTCAATATAATATTGATGACTTTCTTTTAGAGAAGGCCCAGCGGCCACTAATGTGAGGTAAGTGTTTTTTATCTTGCGTAAAAACGTTTACTTTTACCGGAACATCTCTAGAGGTTTTATATGTACCTGAAAGAAGATTCGGCCTTTCATCAAGTTAGGGTATCTAGGACTGGTTATACGTTTTACAGAAAAGCGAGTCACTAAGAAAAACTGACGTTAGGAGGAGTTATCTTAGGATGTCTAAATAATAAATAGGTAATAGTAGAGAATGCCCGTGGCTTAACTCCGTCTATGTACCATCGAAGAAACGCATATCTATACACCGTAAGGACTATTTCTGCTTGTAGCGCTCGGCCGATATAGTAACGCGTACCTACGAAAAAAAAGGGTCGTGTGCACGGAATTTTCTGTTCAAACTGCTTAGATATGCATTTCTTCGATATTACCATTACTGTACATGAAGTTTTAATAAATAAATAATGTCAGAGGAAAATAAAAAAGAAACTGCTGCTGTAACAATTTTCTCTTTTCAAAATCGTTTATTAAAGTAGGTAATAACTTAAAAGTTATTAACCGAATATGAGTAGATATCGTAACGCTTATCAACGAATATTATTCCAATTTCCAATAGGTACTCCAACAAAAATAAAAAGGACCGATAAAAAAAATGGAACCTATAATTTCAACGTCAACACAAGCTCAGTTCGGTGCCAATCGTAACAAGTTGTGAATGTTGCCTGACTCTGAAAGTGGCAGTTGTTTATTTTCCTATCCAACTTGCCGTAGCTTGAACTAACTAAATTGCTGTATTCAAACTAAAATGTTTTTTTTTCTCGCTTCGGGTTACGTAATAACGACGCCTATTCTATCATGAAAGTCTGAAAAAATATTTTGAATAGACAATTTTTATGAAAAGTTCGCTAACAATATTTTCGACGCTTTTTATTTTATTTCTTCCATCACGTAATAGTTTGTTTTAACGCTTCAGATGTTAAACAACCCAACGTCATGAAAGATTGATGGGAAATGTAATTTTCCAAGATAGTGCTTTCGTTTGCGAAATAACACGAATATGAACTTGCTTGTATCTTTCCACGCAAATGTTAACTAAGATAAATTTTCCTGTAAGTGATGGGGTGGTAACACAAGTTGTATGTACAGCTATCTTGTGCTATATTTTTATCTTTTTACTTAAGGTTTTTTTTTGATCCAGTCTGTCCATCTATTGACATTCAGCATCTTTTGTGTTGTTAGTCTTTAGTCATTCTTGATATACGGCCACTGGCTCATGAATCTATGTATATTATTATATAGTTGGTCGCTCTTCATATCAAGTCTTGTGGGGAGCCTCCTGAATGTCTTGGTTTTCATAAAGATGGATGCTAGTTTATTAGGATGGGTTGTAATCCTCTTCTTGTAGGCACTGAATCTTTGTGTGATTTCTTTTTTAACATTTAGCATTTTTAAGTCCCGATGTAAGCTATCGTTAGTGATGTACCATGGTGCATTCGTTATAATCCTTAGCATTTTTGATTGGAACCTTTGGAGTATATCTATGTTTGAATTAGCTGCCGTTCCCTACAGCTGCATTCCATATGTCCAAATAGGCTTTATGATACATTTGTAAATCCGAAGTTTATTGTCCAGCGAAAGTAGCCAATAGTGTTTCCTTAGTTGTAGGCTTAGTGCTTTACGCTTCGTGAATATATGTTTTCTCCAGGTTAGTTTACGGTCTAGGTACATTTCGAGGTATTTAGCTTCTTCTGCTTGTGGAATCTCAACGTTATTTAGTCATACTGTAGGGCATGTATCGCTTCTTGTCGTGAACGTCACGTGTACGGATTTGGTTTCATTTGCCTTTATTCGCCATTCTTTCAGCCAGTTTGAAATTTCACTTAAGAAGTTAAAAACAATATAGTTAAGTTTTATTTCTCAATGTTGACACGTGAGGTTGCCTTGTGCAATGCGATAATTTTGACTTAAGTATTTTCATGCCCATAGCTTCAATTCTGAATTGGCATTCGAACGTTAGTTAATTAATATTGATATTAATGGCTAATTCATAATCATTAAATTGATTTTAATGACCTCTTGCAGTGGACCGATAGCTGCGAACCATGCATGGCAATAATAAAATGTATATCGTAGTTAATAAAGACCGTAGCAAGTGGCATTCTGTAATTTCTGCCCACCCCCCATGGGAAAAACGCGTGAGTGTATGTTTGTATGTAAAAGTGATATCAAAACAAATACTTACAGGCGGCAATGTGATGGGTAAACTGTAGTCCTCTGGAGTCTGTTCCTTCTTCTCGAAGGGACGCACGAAGTAGATGAGCAGAGCCAGCGGCACTGACAGAGCCGATACAGCCCCGAACACCGCCGCAAACACCAACCACGTCCAGTCCGGCATTTTGTTCTAGCGATATTTACTGTGGAAGAGAATTTTATTAATACAGTTTTTCATAGATTTATATACAAACAAGGAAGAAAGAAAATACGTTTATATGTGGTAAAAGATGACGCAAAGAAAAACACAAAACGAGGTAAACAACAGGTAATCAATCGGAATCTTTTTATTACACAAGTCTAAGTAACTTCAAAGAAACTGTGACTAGGAAAGATCTCAAGGAACGATAGCGAAGGTTAAAGGAAGTAAAGAAACTTCAACAGTATACAGACCAATCTTCTTCTTTTCATGTGGTTAGTGACTACCCTGGTGTCAGAGTTAATAAGCCACCCATGGGCCTCTGACTTGACTTCACATGCCGTCGAGAAATATCTCTCAGGCATGCCGGTTTCCTCACGATGTTTTCCTTCACCGTTTTTGAAGCAAGTGATAATTTTACAATACGCACATGAATCCGAAAAGTCAGAGGTACGTGCGTTCAGACCAATGACATGACAAGATAAGCACACTTGATAGGATAAACCAAAGTAAACAAACAAGACCAACCGACTAAGCTTTATGGATAACAAACAAGAAAATACATGGATTACACCGCGATACGTTTCGGAAGTATGATCTCGGATAAACTGTACTGTTCCAGGTGTAAATATAAATTTAGATATGTATATTTGGCGACGAAATCGGTTCTAAAAGCGGTGTTCTGGCACAGCTGTTCGGTATTAGTTTGGAGGCTAAAGCTGCAATATTGAATAATCCTTTAACAATAAACCTTCACAGATTCCGCGAAAATATTAAGAGATAAACTCCTAAACCTCGTCCTATTTTTCCAAATCCTGTTGGTATAGCAAACGAGATTTGAATAATATATTCTGTTATATCTCGGCGAGATCTGTAACCTAACATTTGTACGCAAACCGTATTCGCTCAGATGATTGGGTCAATAGGATTATGGTGGGATCGACGGGTTTAACTTGTTTACAACACCTGACCTCTTTTGTGCTTGGAAAAGCTGGTCACACGACAGTTTACGATTCCGAAATTGGCTTAAATCGGGTGTTTCCGCAACCCTCACTAAAATTTACAAAACTGTTAGCTGTGAATGTCGAAACAACGGAAACAAGGACTGTATTATTTATTTAGGTCCCGCAAACTTTTGTTCTGATGTGAAGTGAACGTGAGCTGTAATAAATTATGAAGTTGGAATGTAAGCAGTTCCCCGGTATTTGCTCTACCCTGACTATGTACTAGTCATTAAATGGCTACGTAGTTAAAGCATAGTGCTGCTACAGACAGAGCTTATGTGACACAGGCCATGGACCCTAGTCCCGTGCATAGACTGTACCTACTTACTTAACAGTGGCCATTTTATTAGTTTCCGACTTAGGCTGTTAAAGCTGTCATCAGCAGGCTATGTCATCAAGTCAACTAGGGCAGAAGACCATGCTTGTCGCGTCCAGTTTATGTCTATTAATGCTGGCTGAAAGGGCGGGTAATGTTGAACTTTGTAAAGCTGTATTTCGTGACCCTTTCTTTAGATGCCTTTTTGCCCTATTTCGGAACCGTTTCATCATCCCATTAGCGTCTAAAAGGCACATAATAGGTACGCCTTTTAGCAGTACATTGAAACGCTCTCCTAACGCTCACGATTACGCCAAGGCGCATCATAATACACTTTACTTTTCACCCTTCCGTTCCATTCGTTCAATAAGTGGCAATAATAATGTCATGCTTTTACAACATTTATTATGTTCAAAGTGAATCTTTTTACCGACGACAGCCATTACAGAATTTCATGAATAAAAAAGTAACCGATGATATTAGGTCAAAGCAGTCCCATTTGTCATAATAATTTTGTTTCAGTTGTTCATGTATTGGTTAGTACATTTAATATTTATTACAGTTTGACAACATAGTTTGACAAAGTTTTCGTGCAATGTTTGGTAACTAAACAATATTGAAGTCACGAATTTGTTCAAATGAATTTATGTAAAATATTTCGTGTCCATGATCATTAATACGTATTTAATCTATTGTAATCACTTAGGCAGCTTAAGAATACTCAAATACCTACCTACTATGGTGAGCTTTTAGCATTTTGTACCTCGTAGTACAAATATGAAAATAACATTCCGAATTTGTGTGGGGTAATCGGTTGTTATTTTTTTTCAGTTTTTAGTTGTGGCACTTGCCCCACACAAATTCGAATACCACTACCTGTTAAGTAAATAACAGTGACAGAAATTTATCATAATTATCATCCACATACAAAGGGATAAAATACAAAAAGTGCCCAAGCAAAGTTAATAAAATTTATATGGGACCACCTATGAAGTATGACCTACCAAACAAAAAATAATCATCAAAAAATAAAAAAATAAAACATACAGTCGAATTGAGAACCTCCTCTTTTTTGAAGTCGGTTAAAAATAAATAAAACGCCGACTATCAACCGCTATGCTACTAGAAAATAAAGCCTAATGTAAAAATGTACCTGCATAAAAGTACCAACGAGTCTAGTTTACTTACCATCGTAGCTAAAACTATCAAAGTAAGTCGACATAAAATATTTTGAAGGCCTGGTAATAAAACAACGTTCTAGACATCATTTATTGACGTCAGAACGTTTACTTACTATCAGATCGGTCAACATTGTAAGGACGGATAAAATATGAAATAAAAGCGCGCACGGTCATACCTACATCTCATTTCAAGAACAGTGTTACCGGAAATTGAACCTAGCAGAAAGTTTGTAAACAGTTGGAAAAACAAAACTCAGATCCCCTTTTAATTGGCAAAGGGCAAAGGTTAATTGGCAATTTGTCTTAGCAAAAAAATTTTTATTTTTTTGTTACACCCTTCTCAAATCTAGCACAGCTGGCGGAAAAAAACAAAAGAGTAAACAAGTACATCTTTAACAGTTAAAATTTAAAAAAAAATCTCCGACACAAACATTTCTTCATTTCTCTTTCCTATTCCGTCACTAGACCCTGTTCACCATCTATCTATAACCGATTCGTTGAGACCATTCCAATGATGTAAGTTGGTAAGGGAGTTGGGTATCCAGCAAATTTCAGGTGAATCTTCTAATATCATTGAAGTAACAGAATACCAAATTTCAAATCGATTGGACTTGTGGAAGATACTCACATCCATTCATCAACTAGAAAGGAGCTGATAATCTTCAAACGGCTGAACCGATTTTGATAAAACAAATTTAAGAACTATCGCTAGAAAAACTGCTTAAAAAAAAAAAAGTGCCGACAGAAGTGAAAACTTGAAAAAAAATCGGCACCGTGGTAATCAACGCGTTAATGTCTTTTACTCCACGGTGTCGGTAACAGGTCGCGAAATCAATGGTTTAGTCCCATCTCAAAAATGCCCAACGCGCCTAAAGAAGTTTTCACGAAAAAAAAAAAAGGATTCAAATTCACCCGTTAAAGAGCTACGGTGCAACAGACAGAGACACAACTCTAGCACCGCGCGCGCTCATTGGTCAAATCAAATAGCGCGCGCTTCCCCGGCTTCCTGTTACACACTTCCGTCCCTTTTCACGAAATTGCATAGATTGCAAGAAATCGAGACGAAAGATTTGCAGGAAAGCGATAGGAAAGATGCTACACATCAAAACCATTGGTGTTCATCTTCATGAAGGCTATCTGGAGCTTTGCGTACACTACACAATGGGATGCATGAATGAATCAATCAATGATTGATTCATTTATTAGTACGTTCGCGTTTCTCTTATTTTTTTCTGAAATACCTATTCAAAACCCGTCAGAAGCCCGAAAGTCTGACAACCAGTCTAACCAAGGGGTACCGTATTACCCAGTTACAGGGTTGTGGGGGTCAGATAGGTAGTCGCTCCATGTAAAATACTGGTATTCAGCTGCATCCGGTTAGACTGGAAGCCGACCCCAACATAGTTGGGAAAACGCTAGGCAGATTGATTGACCTATTCAAAACGAATAAAGAAGGCGAGGGAAAATAAAGATATTATCTACTATCCTCATTTTGTTTGGGGCTAAAACCTAATACGATAAGATATTAGTAGGGATAAGCATTGGTGGTAAAAAAATCCCTAAACTTGGCAGGTATCTAGTACGGGATAAGTATCGCATAATTTTCTGCTGAATATAATATGTAATATTATTATACAGTGTGAGTCTTTATAATGTGCACATATCGAAATGAGGGAATCTATGCTTAATTTTATCGACGGAAAAATATTAAAAAAAAAATATGCTTTTATAATTTTTTTAATTAAAAAAAAACGAACGAAAAAAAAATAACAAAACGGTGTATCTTTTGAACTAAATGAACTATCACGCGTCCACATAAAATTAAAATTAAAAAAAAAAACTACCCTCAGTTGAAAATAAACATGTTTTTTTTTTAAAACATCTGTGTCTTTTTTCATAAATGTTAACAATAATCGTAAAATTTCTCAATAAGAGGCCAAACAGAACAAATTAAAAAAAAAAGTTTTTTTATGTATTTTTTTTTGCCGATGAAATTAAGCATAGATTCCCTCATTTCGATATGTGCACAATATAGACTTATTTTTACTGTAAAATGTAATTTGATAAATTCCCTGTCACCCTGTATACTTTATCATATCCTATACTATTAACCTCTCGAATGCCGTAATTACAGACACAATTAAAAAACCATTGTGTCTCGTGTAGATCTACGTTCCGGCATACCAAGGGTTAAACGAGCAATATTTGTAAATATATTTGTTTGTATATAGATTTCTACTCACGATTCCGAAATCGGCTCTAACGATTTCGATGAAAGTTGCAATATAGGGGTTTACGGGAGCGAAAAATCGATCTAGCTAGGTCTCATATCGGGGAAAATTAGTTTTCTCCGTATTTTCACCCGAGCAGAGCTCGGTCACCCAAAGTTTAGTACCAGATAATGAATAATGACATGACATTAGAATGATGATCATGGCAGCATGGAATTAGTAAGTACCTACTATTAGAGCAGTATGGAATGAGTAGGTACTATCCTATACTATTAAATCAGCATTCTCTGTTTTCACCAAAGCAGAGCTCGGTCACCCAGGTACTTCAGAATTAAACAAGCAGTCATTATCGAAATTTACTAGCTACCATAGATTTCATCACAAAAGGGTATTGTTCAATCTTGGCTCAACTTCCAACACTGGGAGCCAGTTGCAGATCAAGAGCGAAACTAAGTTAGTTTAGCTTAGCTTGCTTATTCAACAGAATATTATAGAAAGAAAAGAAAGAAAGGAAAAAAGAAAAATGCGTTTAAATTGTCATAACAACAGAAAACAATGATTATAATGCCAAAAGGACTTCGGCTCAGCATAATGCCAGATGACAACTCAAAGTGATGCTGATTTTTAACTGCAACCCACGAGTGCACTACGCTAGAATAATAAACACATAGGGAAGTGTCTATCTGTTTTAATAAATAAATAAAATAAAAGGTAATATAAATAGCTCATACAAAATCAAATAAAATGTTGTGATATACACGGTGTTTGTACGTTAAGTTACATTACATACCTACCGCAATAGGCCCGGCCCCAGTTTAGTGATGTTATATTCCTTCTAAACTGTTTAACCTCTAGTAATACAGATTACGTGCTTATAGTTTGCGGTCTGCACACAAGTGTGAAAAATGAAGTAGTCCACTTAGAGCACCCGTCCGAATAGCACCTGCGACTCAGCAGCCTACTGTTGGGATGTATTTGTTTTACAGAACGTTATTAAAAGAAAGATCGATAAAAATCACTAGATTGTTATTAATTACACATACTTACTTACGTACGTACGAAATTTGTTTTATCGATATCGTTAATTTAATAACGTCCTGTAAAACAAATACATCCCAGCAGTAGGCTGCTGAGTCGCAGGTGCTATTCGGACGGGTGCTCTAAGTGGACTACTTCTGAAGAATTACCTCAGTTATGCGACCTTAGCTAAACTAACTTATCTTTGCAACTGGCTTGGTGAACGACTTCGTTTCTAAGCTCTCGTCTCCATGACTATTACAAAACAACTCCCACGGGAAGCATTTGGAGCCGGCACCGTGCCATACAAACACAACAAAATGTAGCTACAACAGCAAAAAAAGGAAGGACATTTTCTGCAGTAGGAACAGTAGGTAATTATTTCAAGTTAAGACCCGGGGCAGCTACAAATTAATTGCTACAAAGTACCGTACATGCAAGGCCTTGCAAAAATACTGTGCAGTATTTTTAGGGATAATAGTAGGTAGGTAGACTTGTAGCTATGTATTAACAGCCGCACGGATCGATCGATCAGGTTAAGCTACGCTTTCCGCGGTTGGTCCGTGGATGGGTGACCATCTTTACATACCAAGACCCCTCGCTGTTGGTTCCGGCTGTCATTCGTGGATCTTTGACAGTCGATACGGGTCGTAAGAAGCGCGAAAGTCTGACAACCAGTCTTACCAAGGGGTAACGTATTACCCAGTTACTGGGTTGTGGAGGTCAGATAGGCAGTCACTCCATGTAAAATACTGGTATTCAGCTGAATCCGGTAAGACTGGAAGCCAACCCCAACATAGTTGGGAAAAGGCTAGGCGGATGTGCTCATAACTATGAGCAACTTGTGATGGAACCAAGTCTGATATATAAAGATCAACTATTCCAATTGTTCCATACACAAAAATTCAATACCTATGACATAATTATCATACCCAATCAAAATACATACATAATCACGAGTTTTATCTCTTAATAGTTATTTATGCCTAATTATGAACAGTTGCATACAAGACTTTATCTACACCCATGATATGAATCCTCTATAAAAGGTTCCGAAACCATTGGGTGTTTGTAATTCAAGATCAAGAATTTAAAAAAACCCACGACATTCAGTACAACTGCACGTATGAATGTCGCCTGCAGCAGCACATCACCGCACATGCGTGCAGCGGGTGCTGCTGTCCCCCACTTAAACGTTGAAACGAGTATCATTATGAAATTTAGTACAACATTATAACACTCATTTGGATGATATTATGGTTACAATGACACTGGCTGTTTTATTGGCAATAAGCTGACTGTTTCAGAAACTTTTATAGAGGATTTATAGCATGGGCGTAGATAACATATTTGACAGTATTATTGTTAAACGTTATGTATACGTACGTATGTATGTCGCAATGTGCAGTCGAGCTGTGATTTCCCTCCCAGAAATTATACTGTTAGCTGCATGCTGCAGACGTATGTACAGTCAAACAAACAAATATGTTTACAACACGCAGCTAACTTGCAACTATGTACTTTCAAACAATATTGTTTGTGAGTTTGCTAAGTAGTCAAGTCTTTTACATCTTTTAAATGTGTCGTAAGCTTATAGTCACACGGAGTATGGTTATCTATAACTGCCCGTGTGCCGGGCAAAACTTCAACGAGGAATAAATCGCCTCCCGGGGGTAAAGTAACATAAGATATGTAGGTAAGTTACTTGTGTCTCATCACTCATTAGTCAGGACCTGACAGGTTAAAACTAATATTGGCAGTTTAGTGTAATTATTGATAAAAATATGTATGTTTTGCAAACACACACACACGTCAAATACCTACCTACATATTTAAAAAATTGTTGTCTGTTTACTTATTTTGTTGTCTGTACCTAAAATACGTGTTGTAGGGGTGTGGGTCGTTATCCCAGCTCCCTTCCCCCTTGCAAGCCCGTGAGCCCGTGACCCGCGCAGTTTCGCCCCGTTTCGCCCCGCTTATTACTTGGCACGAAACTGCACAATGCATTGTTATAGGACGACGTGGAGCGAAATATAGGTAATGTTTTGGTAGCACGAGTCGAAGCGTCATGAGAATAATTGAGTTGGAATGGCGTGGGGTAGAGTTAAATATTTATTTGTTTTCGTTTCGTTAGCAAGTTTTAGTACCTACACGTATGGTGGCTACCTACTGGGCCCAAACAGAATATGTAACATACTCGTAGATGTATGGAAGTATCCGTACCGAACTGTCAGTGTGAGATAATGATATATACCTACATCTGAACAAACCATAATTAATAGTAGATTGTTATACGAGGGGCTAAAATAACCCATTGTAACGAGGTAGTTTTACTCCCGAGCTTTAGCGAGGGAGTATATAGAAACCGAGTTATAATGGGTTTTAGCACCGTGTGTTACACTCTACTTTTCACTACGATTGTGAGAAAATAAAATAATCCAATACAATATTAAATAGTTTATTTTATTTAAATGTAAGTACAATTTGTACAATTCTGGATATTTAACGAGATGTTTTTTCCGACAACTTAATTTCAGTCCTCTGTGAAGATGTTCTCACTAGATGATGACATTTTCACTGTTGTAAATTATATTACGGTCACAAATTCAATTTGTAATTAGAGAAAAATTCTAAAGATTTCGCGCCAATGCCTTTTTTATTTCTTCTGTAGCCGCAACGCAATGCACGCATTCTACCGAAGAGATAGCTGCATTTAGTTCCATTTTCAAAAATAAAATGTTCTTCTTTTACCAATCAGTAATAAGTCGAGTCCATAATCATGATTATTCTACATAAGAATAAAGCCTTTTTCATTTTTCAAGGCTCGTTGGAACAGACAAAATAAAAATAAAAAAACTTTTTCCCCTAGAGCAAGAAATGCTATTTTTTCCCCGCTCTGGTACTCTACAATAACGGCCTTTTTGAGCAAGAGGAGTGAAAAATAATTTTCACTCTTGCTCAAAAAGTCCGTCATTATATCGTACCAGAGCAGGGAAAAAATAGCATATCTTGCTCTAGGGGAAAAAGTAATTTTTGTCTGTAACCAACGAGCCTACAAAAACGAAAAAGTCTTTATTCTTATGTAAAACTAGCTTTTTACTACCGCATACCAGGATAAAAAGTGTCCTTAAAAATTCAGATTGAATAAATTCTATATTTTTTTAAATTAAATAAACTATTTAATATTGTATTAGAATGGGTTATTTTAGCACCTCGTGTAAAAATCTACTATTAAAGCGTGCTCTGCAAAAGAGTGTTTTCCTTAATTGACAGTAAACCACAACACCGCAGAAATTTGCTCACCTCCAGTGTTTATTTACGTTATTTACAAAGGTGCACGACGCAAAAACCTTTCAGTTCACTGTCAGAAACAATTGACACATTTTACATACAAGAACACTTTCTTTGTTGTATTTCAGAGCGGGTTTATTGTTAGAAAAGTCACAAGTACCGAAGTAGCTATTCTACCGTGACAATTGTCAATGACGTGACATCATTCCCGCGTAGCCCCGTAGCTCCGTAGCACCGTAGCACGACGTGTGTATGTAAATTTTGCTACGAGAATTTTCCGCTACGGTAAGGTTCAAAAGCAATTGCTATCAAAGGCACAGTATTT
Source organism: Agrochola litura (assembly GCA_949152395.1). Classification (NCBI taxonomy): domain Eukaryota; kingdom Metazoa; phylum Arthropoda; class Insecta; order Lepidoptera; family Noctuidae; genus Agrochola; species Agrochola litura. Next base: position 19,695,541 of record OX424493.1, read on the forward strand.
TTCAATTTTCATCGTAAATAGATGAATGAAAATGTCAACTCAATCGAAATAGAATTTATTCAGATTGAAGTGAATCAATCACGCAGCCTCGTCTCTTTCAAATTAAAGTTTTCTAATGCTTCGGAATTGAAAAAGTTCTAAATGAAATCTATTGATATAGGGTTTCTGATATTACCGTCCGATAAGAGGAAGTTCTTTCGAGTTTTTTTTTGTCAATATGAGTCGAAGGGATCTGAATAGTAAGATATGATACGGAACCGTTTTCATCTTACTTCAGGAATTCAAAGGAACATAATAAATGATGTCAATCTGATTCTAGTGCATTAAGAAATTCTCTAGGAGAACACAAAACTATTAACTTACCATATAATTGCTTCGCTTTAGCATAATATAATGGATCTTGACACCTACGTTATTAATACAATTTTTTATACATTATTTCACCGAAGGCGCGACCAATGCCTCTTTAATTTGATATGAGCGCTGATGGCATTGCGACTTATTAGTTTAATTAATTTCTGCTATTAAAATACATATAATGCTGTGTCACGTACAGAATACGTACAAGTAATCACTTTATGTAGATGTCAGTCGATATTTAATTGATTTCGGTATTTCTACATTAGTGACCTGTGCCCGATTAATTATTTATAACTCTTACACACGTTGTCTACATCTCTGTTTATCTAGTTTCCTATCACAGGTATGCTGGAAGAGATTTCTTTCTTCCTTTTAATCCTACTAACTACTGGATGGATGTTTGTTACTCTTTCACGCAAAAACTACTGAACGGATTTTGATGCATTTTTATCAACCACATAGCCATGGTCATCAAAAACCTTTAATCCACTTCCGGATGACCTATAAAGTTGAAAGGAGATTTTTCGAAAGCAGGCCCACGGTATGGTACTGTGTCAAAGCTTATTTAACAAAAATTATGTCGTATTTTTTTCAAGTTAAGTCGTTTTTTTTTTTAATTTCTTTCTGCTAGCATTAGAGAACCTAATTAATATTTATTTGGTTGACTAATTGTAATTTTGTACATCCGCCATTCAATCCTAACCTGAATGTTGCCAAATGACAGACTATTCCAATCAAATAATTTGTAATCGATTGAAAAATCGATTCTAACCCACATGGAGTACGTGGAGTATCCACTACACGAGTATGTTTCAAATGCTATTTATTATACTCAAATACTGTAAAATTATGATTTTACAATAATTAAAATATTATCTGGTCTGAATATACTCAAAAACTTAAAAGTGTTTCGAGACAGTAATGTTATTTTATAAACTAATCACCAGTGATCGGAGTAGGTAGATTGATTTGGTGTCAATGAACTGGCACGTATATATTAGTATGGATATGCCTCCGGGATTCCGGGATTTTGAAATTATTAAGATTTTTTTAAGGAATTTCAAATGTTGTGATGTGTAAAATAAAGAATACATCAATATGAATAAGAAATGTTTAACCCTTTTGCTGTCTTTTTAATAGTATATAGGTGATCGGACTCCAAGAAAAGGATAGGTATACTGTAAACAATATAATAATTTAATATATTTTAAATGTTTATCTATCGCATTCTATAAATTTCTAATGTAGTAGTTTAAAAATCCTTACTTTAACAATATTTGATTAAATCCCGTAAGTACCAAAATGAAATCCCGGAAAAGAGGCTTATCCATGTTATGATTTCTATGACTATTCATGATGCGAGTACCTACGTAAAATCAATCTACCTACTCCGATCACTGCTAATCAGCCAATCGATTTCGTCAATCGATTACCAAAATAATTAAACCTGGTAACATTGACACCATGCATAATGTCAAACTGTCAAAAAAATATCTGTCAGATCAATGGCATTGTTGGCTGTTTGTCTAAGTTGATTTGAATTTATTTTTCCGTATTTACTTTATAGTTAAATTACGTTACGATTTAATACTGTTAATTTAAATTGAAGCCAGACGAACTATTGCTTATCTTTCCATGGCCCTGGGTAAGTTTAATAAGTTCTTTAAATATTTGTTGTAAACACCCGTTCACCTTTCACTATTTTAGCGTATTGTATAACCTCATTGATTTTAGCAGCCTATTAGTAGAAGGCCTATGTTCAGTCAGGGGTACGTCGCGCGTCGTCAGCTGTAAATTTATATAGTATGATGTAATTATATTACATAAGTAAATACACTGAATTTTTTTACCTTTTTCAGGTATGACGATGACATGTGTTATTGCAAGACTTGAAATTATTGATTATATTATCTACAACTCTATCCCAAGTATTACTTGCTCATGGAAATCTAAGCATATTATGTTTTGCAAGTGGCATGTCAATTGCAAGTCACAGAAGTCATCAGGTTAGTGTTTTTAAAATGGCAGAATTATTATGAGTGATATAATTACTAAACAAAAGTAAATAAACAACAATAAGAAGTACTTTCTTACTTTCTAGGTCATACATTTGGATAAAGTTTGTCATGCTTATTGAGAGAGGCTGCTACCAGAGATGTTTATAGACAAGCAAGTGATGATAAAAACAGAGCCACCCTAGAGTTTAAGAGATTTACCCTTAGGTCAAAACAATAATCTGGTTAGGGCCAGAATCAAATCGTGACGTGTGAGCAGCAGGACTTGGTGTACATAATTATTGATAAGTGAGCAAAATAGGACAAATCGTTTAAGAGATCATCATTGCTTATTACTGTTTCGTGGGAAAGCGTACACCTACCACCTACTGTACCTACGCTGCTTTCATACCATGACTAAGTTATGAGAATGAAGCTGAAGCCGTTTTAAATTCTATGAGAAATAAAATGTTTTTAGTATTTATTGTTGTGTTATTTGTTAGAGTAAACCTTCCTATAGAAGCGCTGAAAATGCTGCTACCAATAAGATTATTCATCTTTAATTAAGAGAGTTGGCTAAAATAATGTTTATGCCATTAAATGTTTCATATTTAGCGCGCAAGATTATTAATTTACCTTTATAAAATTGCAAGTCTGTAAATGCAACAATCGCCATTTTGATGACAGTCGAGGTCGAGGCTAAAAAACATAAAAAATTGGGGATTTCGAACATCCAAACTCCACCACAAGGACAGTGACTATTACAACATTTAATTATTTGACAAATTCATCCATTGTTCAAGTTAAATAAGTAGTGGTAATGAAGTTTTTTAGTTTCAAAAGTCGAAGTTTCGCGCCAATCGTGCGTGTTTACATTTTAACTTTTCACAATTAACACTCATACACATGTAGATATGATTTAAAATGTGACAAATATGATTAAAAATATTATAAGCAACTAGAAAATGCCCAGATCTTAACTTATTATACGAACACACGTTCAATAACACGTAATATTCATTACTACTACTCAATTTGTGTTAAAAATCGCCGATCATTGTTTTTTTTTATTGTAATGATGTGCGAAAACGATTATGCCAAACGTTTTTTTTTTTTTTCAATTTTGATTGTCTCGATAAATTTAGGTATATGTCGAATGTCTGAAATCTATACTTAAAAATTTAAATAAAATTGTTTTAAGCATTAAATACAATAAGCATTGTTTAAAATAATTATTTATACTTTTCTAGTGTAATTTTAATCGTTTTTAGGACATTCAATATAAAACGAGTCAACAGACAGGACGTGGATAGATACTTACCTCATTTATTGAATTTCGCGCCGAATTGTTTCTACATTTGAATTTAAATTCGGAACGTTGTTCAAAATTATTTTTAATTTATTGGACAATTATTTAATGTGGATTTTATTTTTGATAGTTTGCTACAGAATGCCTAGTATACATTTTAATCGTTTTTAGGACATTCAATATAAAACGAGTCAACAGACAGGACGTGGATAGATACTTACCTCATTTATTGAATTTCGCGCCGAATTGTTTCTACATTTGAATTTAAATTCGGAACGTTGTTCAAAATTATTTTTAATTTATTGGACAATTATTTAATGTGGATTTTATTTTTGATAGTTTGCTACAGAATGCCTAGTATACATTTTTTAGGTAGGCAAGAAAATTTTGTTCGGGAATTATGTTAAATTAATTCTATAAATTAGGTAGGTATTCCGCAAACACTTTTAAATGACGTATATTTTTTGTTAGTTGTATGAGTTTGGTAGGATTTTATTTTTGATAGTTTGCTACAGAATGCCTAGTATACATTTTTTAGGTAGGCAAGAAAATTTTGTTCGGGAATGATGTTAAATTAATTCTATAAATTAGGTAGGTATTCCGCAAACACTTTTAAATGACGTCTATATTTTTTGTTAGTTGTATGAGTTTGGTAGTATTTGTTTTTAATAGGATAATCTTACTCGAGTAATAGAAATTGCTTTTTTTTTGAGGTAGTTTCAAAATGAAATTTAAAAAACTGCCCAAGTGTATGTTGGACTACGCACAGTGAAGGGTTCCGTAATTGGGATGAATATTTACGCATAAACATTGCATAGTATCAATTTTATCGACTGCAAAAATAAGTTTGTGTTTCTCGAAAAAACTATAAAAAACAAAGTTAATTCTGCGGTTGTAACCGAAAATAAACTGTATCTCAAAAACTATTGACGTCAAAAGCAAAGTCACTTAGAAACATCTTTAACATTTTAATTATGAGATCCAACAATACACGCTTTATATGCATAGATTTTTTTCATCTCTCGGTTATATGTAGGTATGGAGAATGCCACCCCCACTATTATGTTTATCGTAATTTCACTACACCATTGTTTAACGGTGCTAAAAATACACCTTTTTTTAAATTTTCTTTATTTAAAATGGCTGTATGACATCCGGACACACGGACAGACGAACTTGACGAAATTAAGAGGTCCGTTTTTTTTACGGATTTTGATTATCAAGTTTACAATCGGCATGCAATTGATGTCTATGAGAATTGATCTACAATATTATTATTATTTGGAATAGCCGCCATCTTAAAATCCAGAATTTCCATCTAATTCGATATCAGCACTATCTCCCGAAAATGACAGTCATGACGAAAAATTTTCAAATAGTGTTAAAAACTGCCACTTGCTCACTTCAGATGGCGCTGATCTCCAGCGTCTTATAATTTGACAGCTAACTATACATTTTTGATTCGAATGCTAAAAGTTGATGTAAATTCCAGAATTTCATGATTGAATTCAAAACACCCCGTCGAGTCAACTGATGTGTCACGTGTCAAAATCTTGGTCCTTAATGTTAGGCGGTAGTGAATTCATTTCATTCATTCTCTGATCTCGAAAAACGTTGTTACAAACCTCAGGTTGGTAGTCAAGGTAGTTTGTAGGTTGGTACTGTGCTTGAGACGTTTTTGAATTGATAGATCGTATGACTATTGTTTTAGGGACTATTGTCGTTTAATATAGTAAATAGTTAAGGAACTTTGTTCCTGACGGGGCTCCCCGACTGCACAAGTTTTTTTAAATAATAATACTTACCGCGCCGGCTCAGCGACCTGACATCATTGCGGACAATTGTAACAATTGTTACGAAAGAAATACCTACATTCTTACACAATATTGCTACGCATATTTGCAAAAAGAATTTTATAGATCACGTTTGATTGACAAATGATAATAATTTATTTACAAAAAGTAATGATATCCCATCAAAAACATAAATGTGAAAATGGGAGCCAAGTTCAATAAATATGGTTGTCGACTTCGCCGACAAAAGAATTGAGATCTAAATGGGTGCCAAGTTCTGTAGATAATCCTGAAATTTATTTATAAGAACATGCAACTTTCTAAAATAAAATTAAAACACAAATTCTTGTTTTTTCTGCTATAACAATGTTTGCTATTTAAAAATATAACTTCTTAAATTTGAACAGTCGAATTATTTACACAAAGCACTTAGGATAAATTGAAGCTCAAGATTTGACTTGGCTAGTTTTTACCAGCAAGCTGAAATTTTAGAGGAGGAAGATATTTTGACCTTACAGTTACAATAAGACACAGTATCTTGCGCATAATATAAATATGCCTAGGCAGACAGTCAAAGCTGTAAACAGTTATAATAAGAAACAGTAACTTGCGCATAACATAAAGAACAAAGATATCATCATTTTATTTTATTTATTGGACTCACCAACAATTGAGTATACCGATACAAAGATATGAGATACATCCAATAAACTTATAGACTAGAGTACCAATTTCTTACAGGTCACATCATGAATGACTTATTTGATGTTGAGTGCCTACTTAAAATTAAATAATAATAATTAAATATGACTAGGTAGACAGTCAAAGCTGTAAAGTCGATGAAAAAAATAGCATCCAACTGTTAGCCGCTTAATGCACGCACACTAGAAAAGTAAAATTACAGCACAATGACGTGGCGCGAGTGTAAGACGTAGAGGTAACGCACACCGGCATAAAAAAGTTACTCTGTTTATTTTAGTTCTTTTGCACCACGACACTGTAGACAAATATAAAATCAAATATAAAGTTGTAAGATAACTTGTATGTAAAAACTAGCCAAGTCAAATCTTGAGCTTCAATTTATCCTAAGTGCTTTGTGTAAATAATTCGACTGTTCAAATTTAAGAAGTTATATTTTTAAATAGCAAACATTGTTATAGCAGAAAAAACAAGAATTTGTGTTTTAATTTTATTTTAGAAAGTTGCATGTTCTTATAAATAAATTTCAGGATTATCTACAGAACTTGGCACCCATTTAGATCTCAATTCTTTTGTCGGCGAAGTCGACAACCATATTTATTGAACTTGGCTCCCATTTTCACATTTATGTTTTTGATGGGATACTTTTTATCACGATCTACCAACGGGATCGAGACTTATGTGGGTGAAATCGCGGGGCGCTGCTAGTATATTTATATTATTTATGATATTATAAACGCGAAAGTTTGTGAGGATGGATGGATGGATGTTTGTTACTCTTTCACGCAATAACTACTGAACGGATTTGGACGAAATTTGGCACACAGGTAGTTTATAACCTGGATTAACACATAGGATACTTTTTATCCCGATATTCCCACGGGATCGTGACTTATGCGGGTAAAATCGCAGGGCGCTGCTGGTAAATAAATAATTGAATAGACTAGCCCTGTATGTATTAGATGGGACTTGAACATAACTATGGCCAAATGTTGGTGTATTACGCTTAAACACACGCCTTCTTCCCATGGGGTAGACAGAAACTACAGAACGCCACCTGCTCCGATCTTTACATACCTACTCCTTTTGCTTGGTTTACATTCATACATCGTGGTCATCCACGCACGCCATTTGCGAGTACTACGCACCTGACCTTTCTGAAGAACATCACCAATAAGGTCACTATATTATGTGGCAATGGGCAGGGCACATTGCTCGCAGAATAGATGACCGATGGGGTCGAAAGGTTCTGGAGTGGCGACCACGTACCGGAAGACGTAACGTTGGAAGGCCTCCCACAAGATGGACCGATGACCTTGTGAAGGCCGCAGGAATCCGCTGGATGCGGAAAGCAGAAAATCGGTCGAAGTGGCGGTGCTTGGGGGAGACCTATGTCCAGCAGTAGACGTCTTTCGGCTGAAATGATGATGATTATGTCCTTCTGGGGCGTCCCTTCCTGGCGTTTCCACTCAGATATGCCTTGTAAATGCCCCTTTGTCAAGTCGCTTTTCACTCATCCTTTCAACATAATCAAACCGTCTAAGCATACTCTTTTAAATTGTCACTACATCTTCTTTTAAACGGCAACGTTGCTATATCACATAATTCCTTAGCCTAAGATGCCTTCATCATTCCTTCAGACTGACATTCCTTAAGAGACTTGGGTAAGCCCTTTGAAAATTTTGTTCAGTACTGCTACTAATTTTTTTTTTTTAAACTGGCCAAGTGCATGTCGGACCATGAACAATGAAGGGTTCCGTAGTAGGGATGAATTTATCCCAAAATCAAACTTAACATTGTAGTTGAAAAACATGGTCTCCCGTACATCGATATAAGTCACGGTCAATTTTCCAACTGCAAATGTAAGTTTGTAATCGCAAAAAACTATTATTTATGTGATAAAACTAAAAATTTATAATTTTCGTACCCTATAGGTTTTGATTTATTTGCGAGAATCAAAGTAATGGTATCAGTACCGAATTGACATTAAAGCCAATATAGCTTGATTGTCAGTCACCTCTAGGAAGTTTTAATAAACCTCAATCTTTAGTACATCCACATTTCGCCGTTATGTAGAGCGAATTACCTTCAAAATAGGGTCGCCTTATTAAAAACTTTAGCAAGCTTTTAAACAATGTTTTATTATAATAGGGTCGGCGGCGTACCTAAACAATTTCACTAACACTAAAAGAAAACTTAAAATGTTATAACAGTATTAAAATATTCTTTGCTTTTCATGTTATAAGGTTAAACCAAAGTTATTTATGTTCTCAGAAATTTTCCGAAAATGTTGATCATAATAAATAACTTTTGAATTAACAAGCAATTCTGGATAATTTTGTGTTTCTGAAACGGCGCTAATGAGCGGTTTAACTTACCTATTACAAAAGTTTAATGAGTTTCAACCTAAAATGTAAGTCCAAAAGGTCGGATTTCCAATGTCAATGTTTACGATACAATTTGGTGGCTTCTAACCTCGAATATATTACATATACATGCAATCGTAAACGACAGAGTACCTACTAATTATGCAGTCGTGATTGGATTCTATTATATTATATTTTTTTACTACTGCAGTCGTCGAATGTTCTACAAAAAAATTACCAACCTACTGCCACAGAATAGTACAGAAAGCGCACTCTGTATTTTACGTATGAAGCTACAAGTACGTGGCGGGCACGTCTTGTCGGGCCAATTCAGTGAGCGTAACGTACCTAGTCAGAAGATATAAGAGTTACGCGATAGAAAGAGCGCTATGCGACCTGAATTGCACTTATTGTGTCGTATCAAGAGTCGGTTTTTGTTTAAATGATTTTGCGGAGTGTAGAGGCGGCTTTATCTATAGGGTGCAGGGTCTTAGGGGGCGCCGAGCGCCGCTCGCGACACCTACCTACAAAGCTGCTAAAACCAACAATATCAGTGTTAGTAATTGTTGGTGAGTGATTAGTGCTTAAATACGAACTAAATAATTATCAAGTGATGTAAGTACTTAAATAACAACATTTATAAGACGTTAGAAAGGTGGGAAATATAATAAATATCACATTATTGGTTAGTATTCAAGAGCTGGAACCTATTTATTTACGTATGTAGTGTCTAAAAAAATAAAAAAGAGCATGCGACAAGACCCTGCGCTCGTGTAGCATACTTACATAGCAAGGCGCGCCACGAGCGGCTCCTTTACTTTACACAATAACTTTTGTTTCAACGTGAAATTAAAATAGATAATATTTAAAGATTATATTGGCGTAGTGTCGCATCACTACCAAAGGCGCTTGCCTAATGCTTTCCGACATCATTTAAAATTGCACTATTTGCACCCGAATTTCCGTTCGCTGGTGAAAATATAACTGTTAGTATTTCATTTTGACCGAACGCCTACTAGAGGGCGCCAGGGTATTGATTGCACACGGGTGCTACATGAACTGGAGCCGCCTCTGGAGTGAACCATCTGTAGGTACTAATCTGTGCTACTGCAAGTAAGTAATGTAACCTTGGACCGAACTTCATGTAGGTACAAATTGCTTCTAGAACTGACCAATGCAAATCTTTACATTTTGCATAATGCATTCGGTCGTACAGTAAGCGCTCAAAAGTGCATGAGCACGCTAAGAGTCGTATTGCTGTGAACACGCGGTATAGCTCGTACATTTGTATGTGTAAGCAACACGATACACACACCACAGATAACGCAGTTACACGAAACAACAATATATTTCCGTCGCTTTAAACATGCTAGCACACACGCACTATGCGCGTGAACTTACCAGTTAATGGCATTGCTAAAATTCGATAGTAACTTAACAAGTGCAGATAACAGAAAGCGTTAAGCGTTGGTATGGAATTCAAACTGCCTCAGGTTCTAATCTCGTGAAACACAGTGCGGTTTTTTGCAAATATTATTATTTTTGTTTTAGATAATAATATTTTTTAAATATTGCTGCTTTTTTATGTTGTTATTGCAATAAAGGTTTTAGAATAAAAAATGCGTGATATATGATAACAAAATTTAAAAAATATGTTTATTCGTTATATTTATTTTACATAAGTTAATAAACTGCTACAATTATTTATCATTACTTCAGCTGAATAAGATGTGAAATAGATGTCAAGAAACTTAGAAGCAGTTTGTATTATTTAGACATATTTAAATTATGAAACATTTTAAATTTTTAATGGATTTTTTCACCATAAATGTTAAGCTTTGATCATGGTCGAAGTAATTAAGTAATAAATAAGAATATTAGACTACTTAAAATGTAAAAAACTACTTACAGAATAGGTAATTTTAAGGTTAAATATGGGCAGTTTATTTATATTTTATTTGTATTAATTATTTTTCATTTTATTTGACTTTAGTAAATATTGGTTGTTATTGAGGTTAAAGCTTAAGTATTCATTTTCTTTACGAAAAGAAGATTGAAACTAAACCTCAAATTTTTATCCTAAAATAATACTATTACTAAAATAATATAACAATTTCGGTATATCTGCAAGAAATACGACAAACACCCTATTGAAACGTGCTTAAAAAATTCGTTACCATAAATTCATGCAATAATGAATCTGTTGTTTATTAAGTTGGTACGGTCAATATTTTAAGGTCAAAAACGGTTTTCTAGCTGGTCTTCAGTGATGCAAGCCTTCAGAGTGCACGGCGAACGGTTCATAATGACTTGTTTTTAATAATTCAGCAAAATGTCTCGTTGGTATGAAACCATTTGTTTCATTCACCATTTGACGTCGCTGCTACTCGATAATAAGCCCCTTCCTCATATCTCTTAACCCTCACAGTATTTCTCTAGAACAAAGAAAAACATTGTTTTTATTACACATAATACCTTATTATTTATTATTCACTAATCGAATTAAACCTCACAATGAATTTAAAACTTTAAAGGCATCTTCTGTCTCAACAATACCTCTGTTCTATCAACAATACCCTTGATTAAGATTTATGTTTAGTAAAATATGAAATATATTAATGATAACACTCACACTTAGTCCGGTTTCATTAGATATTCTCTTCACTTTTACGCAGCGCAATAATATTCTCTGATCTGATCTGATCTCTTCAATATATTTTATGCCTGCTTTTTGATAATAATAACCACAACACTGCGCTAAATACTCGTCACCAATATTATCCACGAACCAAAAAAGTTCTAATAATTAAATACTCGTAACAAACTGCATCTACCCCACAGAAATCGAAATAATTTACTTAGTTTTTTGTGGTCTACCTGCTAAACTTTAATATTTATGTGAACAAGACGAATGAAACTAAAAACGAATGATGATTATTGAACTAGTCATTGGTTGCAGACAAAGTGAGTGTGTGTGTGTAATGTGCGTGTCTACAGTATTGTAACAACTTATAGAAGAAGGTCGTAAGTCAAACCGAAGCGTCAGTCTATTGCTTTGTGAGATTGCTCATGGACTTTTGGTCGGTACTGTACATAGGTCGGTACTGCAGGAGTCAGCTAGTATCGATTTCATCTCCGATTTTGCATGCATCTTGTATACCTAAAGGGGTGTGTTCACTATTTTGGTATCCGATCGCGAAGTAACCAAGCTCAACAGGCAGCTGCTATAATGAAACTCCATGTCACGAGCTTATGATACGATAAATCATAACTAGAGGAAAATTGAGGGACACCCGTGGCTTTGCACTTTAAAAGTGAACACGCTTAAAGTTCAAATTCAAATGATTTTATTTCACATAACCCTACATGGGCACTTCTGACGTGACAGGAGAGTGTAGGCCTGTCAACAAGTAGTCATATTGCAAGATGCTATCACTGTATTCCTCCACATCTATGAGAGTCTTATAAAGCCTAGAAATTATATAACTTGACACGGTAAATACCAGGAAAGCTTCACAAGATCCTACTACGTTTTTCCTAATAGCTAGTTGTTAAGTGAATTACGAGGACAGCGCGGAACGGAGCCCGGTAACAGCCAGGCCATTACGGTAGTTAAAAGAATTTACGATTCCGCAATCAATATGGAAATTAGGTTATAACAATTAATAGGAGACATTGGTATATATAGTGGTCATTTAAGACTGTATAGAGCAGTGGTTCCTAAAGTTGACTGGACCGCGACCCCGCTTAACAAAAACATCCAAATTCGGGACTCACCTCTTGGCTGTCATGGTGAAAAAGGGGGGGAACTATATGAAAGAAAGACTTTTCAAATAAGAAAAAAAACTGTCAGTTACAATCGATAATTTTAATACTTAATTAAATACAAGGAATGCTATTACTGCTATTAAAAAGAAAAGCATGTAAGTATTTGTTTCCTATTTTTTGCCATTACAGCTTTAGCATCAAGTTGAATTCTAGTTAAGTACTTACTAGTGATGTGCCGGATCGTTAAAAAATGTGATCCGCGGATACGGGTACGGATCATAAGGGTCTAGATCCGCGAATACGGATACGGATCTCAACTTTCTTCAGGTTCAGCAGGAATTATTTATGATCCTCACCGTAACTAACTTTTGGGGGACAAAGCTGCCAAGTTACTCTTTTTGAAATACATTTACCATTACTCAATATTAATTATGACGTATATATTTTTTAAGTTCTTGAAAACAACATAGTTTTAATTGATGTGTATATAATTATTTCAATTAGCATAGCACAAATATTAGAGGTTTGATCTCACTACAAAGATAGTTTAATTACTACCTTATAACTTAATTTACTGGTACTTACTCTACTTGAATTATAATAAATATAATAAAAAAAATTTTTTTACTAATTTGGATTGAAGTTAACAGTATTTCATTGCTAGATATCTTTAAATTTCATATACGTAATTAAATGTATTAATATAAAAGATCCGTTCAAGATCCGCCAAAAAGTAACGGATACGGATACAGATCTTTTTTCTCCCTCAGATATCCGCGGATACGCATACGGATATCCGGCACATCACTAGTACCTATTTATAATCCCAATTAGTTTGATACGTCAAATTTATTTCGGTATTTAGTTTTAATATTAATCATAGCTGAAGATCAATTTTTTAAGGCCGATCCAATATTCGCTCGCGACCCACCAGAGAGCCCATAGTTTGGGAACTACTGGTATTGAGAGTTGGCGAGGCTAGGAGAGTAGGACCAAAGCCACTATGAATGATTGCGTGAAACAAGTGGACCTATGGGAGAAGAAGCCATGATGCACCGACCCTAAATAAATTGGGAGAAGGGCAAAAGTATGATGATGGTAATAGAGTGTGGCTGCGGATCGAGTTCAGTGGAATGTAATAGGGATGATGAATAAAAAAAGAACAGTGGCACTCTGGGAGTGCCGACAGAAGTGAAAACTTGCAAAACCTTTAAAGTAAAAATACTTGCATAGAACATTGATCCGTAACGTAATATAAATAAAGAGCACAATCATGTTTACAAAAATGAGGTTTCGGTAACGGTGTCGCGAGTAATTGTTTTTTCATCTCAAAAATGCCCAACGCGCCTAAAGAAGTTTTAAATTAAAAAAAATTTTAGTCTCGGATAGATTATAAAAAAAATTGGACACGTATTTTTTCTTTTTTTACTTTATCAAAAGATTACACGATACATTAAGTTAAAATGACGTCAGGACTATGTAGATTTTATACTTACTTGTGACGTAGCGACCCCCACTTCCCAACTTTAATGCGTTTTATCTAAGTATTTTTTTATTAATATGATAAAGCAAAAAATACGTGTCTAATATTTTTTAATTATCTGACTGACGGACTAAATAGAATTTCTTTTTGTTGACCCACGCATCATACCTATCGAAGAGGTCTAAGTCTCGAAATGGACTGATAAAGTGCTGTGATGATGGAGGTGAGAAATCATACCAAGACTATGAAAAATAGCAGGTAAGTAATAAATTATCTTAATCATAACAAGGTAGACAAGGACTTGTCCTTGTTATAAATATCGACTATTTGCTATTTTGTCCTTGGAATAGAAACAAAGAATTGTATCGTCTTCGTGGTACCTACACTAAGTATTGTTGGTACCTATAGGCTCAACTACTGCACTTGTACAAAGGTACTTTAGCACTGAAAAGTACTGAAACCAGTGGCGCATCTATGCTGAAACACCCCGACCTGATATGTGTGCACTATTGACCGAATAGTCGTAGATACTTACATATTATACAAATATGCACTTTCGCTTGCATAACGCGAGTGTATATACAGGGTAATTGGAAGATGGGTGCAAAGCTTTAAGGCGAAGATAGTACAGACAATTTAGAACCATTTAAGCCATGGTTGGCTTAGACGAAGTCTTACCAAATATTTTTAACCAAATTTTTAAGTTTTTTTTCGGAAATTCTCAAAATTTAATGTAAACTGCATAATTATGGCCAAATTGAATGATAAATGAATTCATTTTTTATTTATTTAATTAAAGTAATGTGTAAGCAATCAAGCAAAACATGTTTTAGGCTTCTGTGTCATTAGACATTTTTTTTACAGACATTTAAAGCTCAGAAAAAATAAAAAATTTGTACAATACGTCTTTTAAACCTTAATAAAAATTAAAAAATTTGGTAAGACTTCGTCTTAGACAACCATGGCTTAAATGGTTCTAAATTGTCTATACTATCTTCACCTTAAAGCTTTGCACCCATCTTACAATCACCCTGTATATTACCTACTTAGGTACAACTTAAACATTATGTATGTGATCGTTCATTACGTGTTTCATAGAGATCTGTCTGAAGACAATTTATTTATATTACTACGGTAAAAAAGACGTAACATCCGATATGAAACGTTTTCGTCGGGTTCGTCCCTCATTATGTCTTAATTTTACTCGTCATTAAACATTCTATGGCAAAGTAAAATAAAGGTTGAACTAATTTATATTTTAACCAACTTGTTCACAATTTATTCATCAATCAATTCCCTTTTCAACACAGAAAACCGTCCATTATTAAACTAGGGGTTGAATCAAACAGTATGTTTTCAATTATTAATACGAGCAAATAAACACGTAACAGCGTTTGACCTGTAGCTTCACATACACTTTTTATTAGATTGGTTTCTTTGAAAAACTTGTGGAAGAAATTGTTTGAAGAAAACACACAGTTGGAGAAAATAATTTAAGAAACGCGGTGTTCAATATTTTAATTTCAAATGATATGATTCTTCTATGTTGATAGAATTAAATAGAAGCTAAGATCATCTAAGAGAAAAATAAAAACAAAGTTTACAAACACAAGCAAAGGAACACTAATATAAATCATAAAAGTAGGAAGTAACATTAAAGATAATGAGCCCAAATAAAAACAAATATGAAACACCAACCACTTACCTGATAATAAATTCACCTAAAAACAACGATATTTCTACATACAATCGATATACACTAAAACAATTGACATTAATCGCTTCACTAAACTAATCGTATGTTTTCTTTCAGTTTTACTATTTTTCTACTACATTTTTCACGCCAGCCGGCTCGCCCGGCGGCGTTGGATGTCCTTTACATCACTGACACTAAGTAAAATTATTATTTTTTTACAAAAAGCACCTTTGTGTCCACTGGGCATGCGCGGGCCCTCGCCAATTGGACCAGAGCTCACGTATTGGAAAGCAGTAGACCCAATTGATATGCAACGCAGAAACAGCTGTGTTTTTGTAATAAAGATCATTTCCGAATTGCTAATTCCCTATTTAATGTCTGCCTAGGCATTATTTCAAGGCATTGATGTCACTTCATTGTCAGTTTTGTTTCAATTTTCTGTGTGTCGTGTCGCCGTGCATGTTTAGAGACGCTTGCGCGAAGCAGCGATCGATAACAACCACATATTATTATACAGCTGCAATAGGTCCAGTAACGATACTGTGAGCACCTGAAAAGCAATCTTATTGCGTACAGATAGGGTATGAAATAAACTGATTCAAAAATTAAAAGGACAGCGACTCATTCATGAAAGTAAAACAAATTGTTTACACGGCAGATAAATGTCAATAAAGTTCAGATTGGTGTACCCGCCGATACAAAGCCGTTGATATTTACAATTTAAAGTGTCCCGTAGCCGTTTAGATAAGGTAAGGTACTGGTAGGATTGAAAACTACGACGAATTTGACCCGAAGGTGTCTTTACCTCTTCTTTTATAAAGGCAAGGTGATACTGTACAGTATTTCTATTTTCTTAATGTCCCTCGGGTATCATCGCATTTCTGAATACAAACGAATGCTAATTTCAATGTCCATCAATTGTTAGATTTATCGTGTATAATAATTTGAATTCAGAACTAAGCACTTCATTGTTGTATTAATTTGATTTCCGTGTGAACTATATAGACCTGTAAAACTATTTTCCTATCTGTCGTGCCTACGACTTTAGCAGCTTTCCTCCCATTTTTTAAATAAATTACATTAATTAAATGAGTATTAAGAACTCTATATACTTCAAAGTCGATTGAGAGCGTCCGGTCTGCATCAAGTGCAAAGGGCAACTGATAGAAACCCGAAAACTGACGAAACACGAAGTTTGCTGAGGGACATTAAGAAAATAGAAATACTGTACATAACTAGGGTACCCTATCGTTGTTCAGACCCCCATTTCTTCGTGGTATAGAATGTAAAAGTAAATTCGAGATAAAGATGGATAGACCGTACTTTATCGTTGAGGGTGATCGGAAGGTCGCAGGTTCAAATCGATAGACTGTAGAGCTATTGCAGTCTTACGAATGATTGATAAGTAAAATGTAGGTAGGTAAGTTTTTTTCAGGCTTCATTGGTTAATGATCATTACTTACGATCATTTATCATCTTTTAGGAGTCGGCAGTTGACGCTTGAGAAAATAGATATTGATTTTGCTAACAGATAACAGAGGCGTAGTGAATAGCGGTTTTGTTTTGGGTACCATCACCATCATGCTGATGTGTCTATTTTATAGTCCTTTTTTAGGGTTCCGTAGTAAACAAGGAACCCTTATAGTTTCGTCATATCCGTCTCTGTCTGTCCGCGGTCTAGCTCCGAGACTCTTACTTAGTACTAGAAAGCTGTAATTTGGCATGGGTATACATATTAATTACGCCGACAAAGTGGTAAAATAAAATTATGAAAAATTTTTTTTTTGGTTACCTCCCCTACACGTGAAGTTTTTTTTTATCCCTTGGTGTGGGGTATCATTGGAAAGGTCCTTTAAAAAACATTTTTGGATTCAGGGATCCGTTTGCGAAATATTAAGCTTTAAAGTGCTAATTTTTGTAAGAGTCAAGTGTCTCTCTAATATTAAATAAAATGACAAATCAAGCACCAGCAATATGCCTGCTGAAATAAAAAATAATAAAAAATTATGATGAGTAGCAGCTATCGTTTGCCATAAAGATTATAATTATTAATTATTAATTATTAAAATTTTGAGTGTAGCCTACCTATCTATCTACTTAAAACAAATTGCACAAGACAACTCGGGTCAAAGGCGGCATTATTAAACCATATTAATATTTGAATAGTGAATTAATTTCAACCCTAATGGCGTCGGATAATGGCCTGGAAGGAATGGCTTGCTTTTATAATAACTTTTTCCTATACTTAGTAGGGAAGGTACACGATAGAGCCATAAAGCTAGAGAACTCGGAGATTAATTTATTCGTTCTACGTGTGACCTCAGATCAAATAAAAACCAAGACATAACGCTGCGAAACACACAGTGAAGCATGCCAAAACTACACCTCCGCTCTGTGCATAAGCATGTCGCAAGGATATTGTCAAACCAGTGATATTATAATTTCACTAGTAAAATTGAAGCTTTGTCAACCGCCTCCATTTCTCTCAATTTCCCTGCGACACATAAACGCTCACATGATCACATTAATTTACAATCAAACTACACCTTACTAAGTGCACGCAAATGTTTACGAAACCGAACTCACATCACTGTTGACAGCGCTATGTCTTGGTTTTTAGGGTTCCGTAGTAAACAAGGAACCCTTATAGTTTCGTCATGTCCGTCTGTCTGTCTGTCTCTCTGTCCGCGGTCTAGCTCCGAGACCCTTAGTACTAGAAAGCTGTAATTTGGTAGGTATACATATTAACTACGCCGACAAAGAGGCAAAACAAAATTATGAAAAACATTTTTTTTAAGGTACCTCCCATACACGTAAAGTGGCGATGTTTATTTTTAATTTTTTTATCCCATCATGTGGGGTGTCATTGGAAAGGTCCTTCAAAAACATTGTGAGTTTGGGAAAACTATTTTTAGATTCAAAGATTCGTTTGCGAAATATTAAGCTTTAAAGTGCAAATTTTTGTTAGAGTCAAGTGTGGGACACACACTTGACTCTAACAAAAATTTGCCAGCTAAATTGTTGGTTTTGGATATGTGAAAAAAATCACAGTAGTAGTTTATATAACGAAATTAAAAGGAAAACTATCACAGCTAAGTAGGCTTTACAAGTTACAGAGTAATAATCGACCAACTTAACTTTGCAGTTGCAAACATACATTACATTTCGTATGGGAGAACATGTTTATCAACTACAAAGTTTAGTTTGTTTTTGGGATAAATTCATCCCAACTACGGAACCCTTCATTGTGCGTGGTCCGACACGCACTTGGCCGGTTTTTTTATTTGGTCTGAGTGTTTGACGCCATTAGTTGCAATCTCTTGCCTTGTATGGTAGTATAGGAACGTATGCGTTCTCATTTCCTCCTGGCGGAATATACTTGTTGATTACAATAAAACAAAAATCGCTATGCTAACACTGAATTTAATAATAATCAATCAATCTGCTTAGCCTTTTTCTAACTATGTTGGGGTCGGCTTCCAGTCTAACCGGATGCGGCTGAAAACCAGTATTTCACATGGAGTGACTGCCTATCTGACCTCCACAACCCAGTAACTGGGTAATACGATACCCCTTGGTAAGACTGCTTGTGAGACTTTCGGGCTTCTGACGACCCGTAACGACAGTCAAAGATCTACGAATGACAGTCAGGACCAACGGCTTTAACGTGCTATCCGAGGCACGGATGGATGATAACATTGATAACACACATCCACGGACTAACCCCGGCAAGCGTAGCTTAACCTGATGGATCCGTGTGGCTGTTATTACTTAGCCACGAGCTCCTCACTGAATTTAATAATGAATTTTCCTAAATGTTTTACACTTTTACATGTACACAGCAGTAATTTTCAACCTCACAAATCCGATAGCCGTAAGTCAGTAGTTCGATATCATAACTATCCTAACTAATATTGAGTTTGTTTGTTTGTTACGCTTTCACGCTAAAACGGCTGAACGGATTTGGATGAAATTTGCCACATGGGTAGACCATGACTTGGAGAAGGACATAAGATACCTTTTATCTCGATATTCTCACGGGATCGAGACTTATGCGGGTGAAACCGCGGGGCCCAGCTAGTTACAGATAATATTAACAAGAAGTCAATCCAGTAGGTAGATTTAAGAAAGCCGCTCTGAAATTAGTTTGGTCGCGAACGAGACGCTTAAATCCTGTTTTTATGTTATTTATACAGCTATGAAAATACTATGGAGGCTTCGTGAAGGCAATCTCACTTAATTTGATTGAAGCTACGCCTTCTTTGTTGTATTTTTTTTTTTATAGAAGTATAAATATTTTTTTCGCAGAAAACTCTTTGTTAGCTCTGGTTCTTACTGAAACTGTCACAAACATTAATTCTGCGACGTCTTCGTCATTCGATGGGGCGTGAAGGCTTCCTTTCTTAGTTATATAATTATCTTACTTTTAGGGTTCAGTAGTAAAATTAGTTTTAGGTACCTGCCAATATAAATTCCGTAAAATAACTGGCAAAATGCGGGTGTAGGTAAAAAAACGAATATCTATGCAGTTTGAAAACAAAATCCCGTGTACACGACCCTTTTTTTTCGTAGGTAAGCGTTACTATATGGGCCGAGAGCTGCAAGCAGAAATAGTCCTTACGGTGTATAGATATGAGTTTTTTCGTTGCTGTATCTAACCCTTATGTTGTGTTATGTTTATAAATTCCATTATGTGTTTTTTTACTATTCACAACGGGGAAGCTCTTGGCCTGCATCTCACCTGATGGTAAGTGATGACCAGGCCGAAGGTGGAAGCGAGCTCAACCACAGAAGAACTGGCTATCTTACCTCCCACTACCGAAACATAAAATGCTGTTAACATTGTTGTTACGGTGACAGACTTAGATAAGATTGTGGTAGCTAGCCAGGCGGACTTAGAACAAGCCCTACCACCAACCAAACCGAGCAGAAAATTTTGCACCCATTGAGTATCGAACCCTCCATAGTGACTAGACCACATAAGCGATTGATTCGTACGTAGTCTAAATCAGTGTGCTTTCCGCTACTATACAGGGTGGCAGGGACATCGACGCGAAAACTGAAACCATGGATTCAGTACATGATTCTGAACCGACGAAAAATTTCAACGCAGGGGGCGTTGAAATTTTTCGTCGGTTATGTAAAAATAAATCAGCTGTTTCATAGAAAAGTGCAATACCTACGCGGTCAAAATGTATGGAAAAGCAGATTTTTTTTTTAATAACCGGCTAAAAATTTCAACGCAGGGGCGTTCAGAATCATATACTGAATCCATGGTTTCAGTTTTCGCGTCGATGTCCCTGCCACCCCGTATACTTCTCACCATATGTTTTAATTTATCAAACATACTGAAAGAAGCTCGTGGCTAAGTAATAACAGTCGCACGGGTCGATCTATCAGGTTAAGCTACGCTTGCCGGGGTTGATCCGTGGATGGGTGACCATCTTTACATATCGAGACTCCGTGCCTCGGAAAGCACATTAAGCCGTAGGTCCCAGCTGTCATTCGTGGATCTTTGACAGTCGTTTCGGGTCGTCAGAAGCCCGAAAGTCTCACAAGCAGTCTTACCAAGGGGTATCGTATTACCCAGTTACTGGGTTGTGGAGGTCAGATAGGCAGTCGTTCCATGTAAAATACTGGTATTCAGCTGCATCTGATTAGACTGGAAGCCGACCCCAACATAGTTGGGAAAAGACTAGGCAGATAGATTTTTACTGAAAGTAAATCAAAATCCACGAAAACCATAGGATATAAGGATTTAAGATTGCGTCGAACATTTTGTAAAATTAATTTCATTTTCAGGCATTATACCAGACTTGCAAGTTAAAACTGAATACTAGCTGCAGTGGAAACATTAATAAAATAAAATAAAATAAGCCTTTATTGCTGTTAGATTTTTAACTTATTTAACTAAACATTACTATTTAAAACTAAAAAATTAACTTAAACTAAAACATATTCTCGGCATTCGGTTTTCCTCTCCTCTTAACAGCTTGTCTTTCGACAAAGGCCTCCTCTAAGGATTTCCATTTGTATCTGTCCTTTGCTGTACGTAACCATTCTGGTCCAGCTACTTGCTTCAAATCGTCTTCCCATCGCTTTGGCTGTCTTCCTCTATTTCTTCTGCTTTCTCTAGGGTACCACTCCGTTATTATTCTGGTCCATTTCTCTTTCTTTTCTCTCAGCATATGTCCTGTCCAACGCCATTTTAATTTTCAGTGGAAACATTATTGGCTGATAATGTTTATGCTACTTTACAAAGCTCTTCAAGCTCGCTCAATTAGTCTTTTCGGACACAAATTGCAAGTTATTCGATGTAAAACCAATAGATATTTCTATCATCATCTGCTTAGCCTTTTCGCAACTATGTTGGGGTTGGTTTCAGTCTAACCGGATGCAGCTGAATACCAGTATTTTACATGGAGCGACTGCCTTTCTGACCTCCACAACCTAGTTACTAGGTAACACGATACCCCTTAAAAACCAATATATATTTCTATACCTACTCAAAATAATTACGAGTACGGAACCCCACTGAGCGCGGCGCGTGGTCCGTCACGCACTGGCAGGTTTTCCTTTGATTAAGTTTGCTCGGGGTTTCAAGAGTTTCGCATTCCCAGGGAGTTCTCTCCCGCTGATTGTTGTTGGTTTGTATTTGTATAGTAGGAGTGGAAAGTACCTACCTAGTATCAATATTAGCGCAAGTCGGTAGTGGTACCTACCTGCCTAATAATATAAGGCGTGTATTTAATCGATCCTCAAATAATTCCCATTTTGCTCTCCTAAAAATATTATTGAACACTCTAATATAATGAATGCGCCTTCAAATAATTCCTATTTTTAGGTCCTAAAAATTCTAAACAGCCAGAAACTGCGACCAACTTGGATGGAAATTAAAGGAAAGCAAAGCTGACTGATTGGTTGCAGAATTTGTCTTACAATGATACTGAAGATATTCTAACGATCACCTCATGAATACATTTCTCAATACTGATACAACCTGTTATTACTGAGTCACTTTAACCTGATTGCATTTTAGAATCAATGTTTGTGAGGAACTTTGGCTCCTGAGATACAAGTATATTTTTACTTAGTTCAGGAGCCAGCTGTTCTACTTGATTTTGACCTCCACTTGTACAATCATGTTTAGTGTATGACTAACTCTATGTATTTTCTCTTTGTACAATAAACTTATTATTTATTTATATTTTATTATTTATGTAGGCTGGCCGGCTGTTGGTCACTGTTTTTAACCTAACCTATTTGGTTGGGGTGCCCTAGCTCAGTTACTGTGACCTATTCGGCTCGCGCGTGGTTGGTCACAGTTTTAACCTAACCCGTTTGGTTGGGGTATCCTAGCTTAGTTACAGCGACCAACTGTGAGAAAAGGCTTGAAATAAAAAAGAGGCTCATTTATTTAAAAAGGTTTGTATCATTAGAAGTCCAAAAAGTTTTTAGAAGATCAATAATTTTAAAAAGTGTACAACATTAGTAGGTGAATAAAATAAGCCTTTAGAGAATCATTTAAATAGTTCCCCTAATATTTACACAGACACAGATTAGAGAGGATAAGCCCTAGGGAGAAAAGTAACGCTTAGGTAGGTATAGGACTCGGCAATAAATTGCTATATAGGGGAAGAAAATGACACACGCTTAACAAAGCAGTGACCGTCCTATAATAAAGAAAAGCTAATAAGAAATTAGAAGAATATTATAAGATTTGAATTAATTATGAATTTGTAGAAATCCTGCAACTACATAGCGTCGCTTTAGTTCTAACACCGTGGATGTCAAAATAAGCAACTTTTCAGGGGAGAAAAAAAACTGTTTCATTTCTGTACAACACTTTAAGGCGATTAACACTGTCACGCACCACGCAGCGTAGTGCGTGAATGCGTGTTTTAACGTTGCTTGTATCTCCGTTTGTATAAAAAACACGCACAGTCCAACACACAGAAAATGCATCCACGCGCGTTCATTCAAATCGTTGACACGCAACATGCAGCGTGATGAGGTGCAGTGTAATAATCGCCTTATCATCCTATCCAAATGTTATCGTGCATCGCATATTTGCTGACATAACTAAGTGAAATTGCGGGGATTTAAATAGGTATCACGTGTCAAACTAGAAAGTTTCTATCGGTAATATTTAAGATATGCATAGGTACGGACTCCACGTTCTTATTCTCCAATAATAGGTACTAACTCATCCGATAGACGTCGTCCTTAGGAAAATTTATGAGGTTATATTCAGCCTCAGTCACATTTATTTTGTAAATACTTTTGATACCAATACTAAAGAGGTGCATCAAAGCAGCCTTTACGGGTTCGCTGCTACCATTCGTGCTAGCAAATCTAGTCTTGAACACACGAGCAATTTTCGTATCTTCATCTGGCGCCGTAACCGGAAATGATGTAGCTTAGACCTGAGGTAATAGTTATGTACGAAAATTATAACAAAAATTGCTGATAGTCTAGACATGTAGGTAATGTACGCTTTTATAATTTCTAACGTGGGGATATTATCGTGGACGTTCACGTCACTGCATCACGATAATACAGGGAAGTATATGGAAATATATGAAGACGCTTTTAATTTCCGTCCACGATAACGTTATAACGTGCTCGTATTTTATGGACGTAGACGTCCACTAAATTATAAATACGCACACAATAGTTCGAAATCAGAATGAATATATGCCTGCTGTGTGATCATCAGAATATCAATTCTGATGAACATACAAAGCTATCAAGGGTTGCTTTCAAACATTTTAACGGCACAACGCCGCGCTGTAAATACAGTCAATATTTCAAACGCTAGTTCTATCTATACTAATATAATAAAGTTGAAGAGTTTGTTTGTTCGCGCTAATCTCGGATTTGAAAAATTCTTTTTGTATTTGGTAGCCCAATTCTTGAGGCAGGAAGGTTTATTCAACATTACGCAACGACACTTGGGCGCCAAGTGAAAAGAAAAAAAGTCAGAAACAACAAGAAATTTCATGCGGATGAAGTCGCGGGCAGTAGCTCTAAGCCGACGTACGCACGGAAGTAATAAAATCGCGGCAGGATTTTATTGATCACTGGATTTCCAACTCTCGATGTTAAGTCGAGAGTTGCGAATCCAACGCGCTGGGACGCACTCTCGTCCCAGCACGTTGAAAAAACACACTGTTGGATTTCGCTAAGAAGAGCGTTGAAAATCAAGTGCACGAAAAAAAATCGCCGCGATTTTATTACGTCCGTGCGAACGTCGGCTAAGTAGTTTAGATAGGTACATAAAACTCAATTTTCCGTACATTAACGTTCCGGAAATTAATTACCTGACGTTTTAGCGTCAACATTCACTTTCATACATAGGTAGATATGTTTATCTTACACACGAGATCGTCTTTTAGATTTATGATTGAGTTACAAAACATACATAATTCACTCCACCTTACGATCAGTGGCGTAGCGTGCCTTAGCGGGGCCCCGTATAAAAATTTGTTTGGGGGCCCTTAAGAAGGGTAAAGATTTCTCACAAAAGGAAAAATAAAATGTTTGGATAAAATTAAAAGAAATATTTATAGATAGTGCAATCCACGAGTCTTCGTGGATTGCACTATCTATAAATATTTCTTTCTTTTTTCTTTCTTTCTTTCTTTTTTTTTTCTTTTTTTTTTTCTTTCTTTTTTTTCTTTCTTTCTTTCGCGGAATGGGGCGCGTCTGCGCCCCATTCCGCGATACTGTACTGTAAGCTGAACTCTAGTACGGCGCGGAGCGGAGTGGGGCGTGTCTTTGTGGATTGCACTATCTATATTCATCATATCTATTCTATCTGTCACTTTTTCCAAAATTTTTACAAACTATTCAAATTAAATATACACTCTCCTTACCTTTTTTCGGCAAACGGATTTATTAAATCATTTATAGCTGATGATGAATTTGGGAAGTTTTTATTAATTTTTGCTAACGCACGTCAGGGGCCCCGTATAATTGATACGGCACATACGGCGGTAGCTACGCCCCTGCTTACGATATACCGTAAGGTATAGGTACCGTGGAAGTAAGGTCTTGTAAATATTGTAGGAAGGAAGCTTTCCTTACGTGAAAGATGCACGTAAGTAAGATAAATTCGGTTTGCTTACTACGTTTTTGATATGTTTTTTTTTTGTTGTTTTTTTTTTTTTTTATTCGAATTTGTGTGGGGTAGGTACCTACCCCACACAAATTCGAATACCACTACATGCTATGTAAATAACAGTGAGAGGAACTTATCATCATATCATCCACATGGACTAAGTGAAAAAAATACGTATTATTGAAGCTAACTCAAAAACTATCCAAGCCAAGTTAATAAAATTTATATGGGACCATCTCGAGAGCATACTCTTTCAAACAAAAAAATAATTTTCAGAATCGGTCCACAATTGACGGAGAAATAGGCGGACATAAATAAAAAAACAAACATACGCTATGACTATGAACATAATAATCTCCTCCTTTTTGTTAAAAAGTAGTTTTATTGGGCGGGTCAGCGCAGTCATCATTATGTTCTATGTACTTAGATTAAATTCTCCCTCGCGTTATTGAATCCCATTATGATACTCATTGGAGTAAAACAGTAGATTGATACGTGAGCAGAACAGTCTAAAAGTATTCATCAAACGCAGTGTCAAGGTAGCCCGCGAAATACAAATTTTCTTACGTTTTTTGGAATTTGCAGGTCAGTATCAGGTTGTATGTTGATCTAAATATGATTCGCGGCCGTATCAAATGTTTATTCATGGAATTATAATCATTAAAATTATCAATACAACTCTCTCAAGTTCATGTAATTCTCCTGAATGACTATTTCATGAAATCATGACATTTGAGGGTTATGCTAACTTAAGGAGTTGTATTGCTGATTCTAATGATTGTCTATACTAATCTATATTAATATTATAAAGAGGAAAGATTTGTATGTTTGTATGTAACGAATGAACTTAAAAACTACTGGACCGATTTGAATTTTTTTTTCAGTAATGGATAGCTACATTATTTCGCGCCTACGTTAGCGCATCCCCTTTAAGAGCCTAAACTACCTCAGTTCAAATTCGGCTCGCACCATACTGCTCGCGGACTGAGTGATTGCGCGAGATGGAGCGAGATGCTGGCGGCTCCAAGGCGCCAATAGTTTAGGTTATTGCTTTTTACGCCGAAAATCTAAGTATTTAATTATTTTTTTAATAAATAGTCGCTGCTTTATAGTTCAGTTATTATGCAAAGTTTCATAATCTGATTTGAAGTATTTTTTGAATACCAGCGGATTATTGTTCGTTGTACCTTTGTTTTTTCTTTCTATGGAGAAATCTTTATAGAATCGTGTTTTTGTCATAAATAGTACTTAACATTAATCCTCAACTTTAATACTTATATATTTATTTCAAAATTAATGTTGCAGTATTTTTGATATAAAGGAGGATCATGCTAAGCAATTTGAGGTAGCATAGGCCCATAATAGTTTATTCATGAAACACATTAACGTGATTAATAGATCATTAATCGATGTGAGCGTGAAGTAAAAATACAAAAAAAAATTAAACAACAATGTATTTTATTTGTGTTGGTAATAAATTATTACATTATTCGATTTATATGACACGTTCACTTGTCTAAAACTTAAAAGTAATGTACTATACTTACATACATATCACTTAAAAACATAATTTCTGATTTCTTCGCTCATTCAAATAGGATAATTTCACATCACTATAAAGCATAATCAATATGGTATAAATACTCTATGCTTTTTATTATGATTTATGCGTCAGACAGAGCCGCAACTCCAGGCAGTACTTTACCTGAAAAATAAAATTCGAAATAAGAACAATGCTTTGTGTTTTGTCTCCCTCTAGTTTACTCTTGAGTCCGCGGCACCACTGAAGTCCGGCGGAAAAGTTGTCGAACTACGTTTTTTTAATGCAATTTGATGCAACGACATATACACTAGCGCCACGTCTATGGGACTTGAGTGGTGGCGCGGACTCTAGTAAGGGCCGATTTTGAAATCGTCAATCATTTTTATTTTAAGATTAAATACAGCGGTTTGTTTTATTTTCTACACAAAAGCTGACAAACTTTCGTATTTATTCTTCAGATAAAAGTTATTTGGCGATAAAAAAGTCAGCCCTAAGTCTAACCTATCTACGTTTGCTGAGCTACGAATTTAATACCTACTGAAAATTAAACTACGCTCGTATGTAGATCTACATTTGGAGAGCTCCGAAATTTCTCTGACAAATTATCTGTCCGGTTTCCTGATATGAGCGAACCACAACGAACGTCTCGAGTGCAGACGTGCATCTTAGCGCCCTCTATCGAAATCCTTCGTCGAAATTATCAAAGTTTGCGGTGTACTGTCAATAATTTCTAGGTCAACATAGTATATGGTCACCATTCGGTGATAAGCCTTTGATATGGATGCGTTTAGTCAGAGATGGCATCTCTCACTAAACGCATACCTTCCTACGTAAACAAATATTTCTACTATACCTACATTTAAACAAATACCACAGGAAAACTAAAAAACATATTTCTACATAGACACAATAGTCCGTTTTTAAATCTACCAACAATTTACAGAGAATTCAATTCTACGCAACATAAAGTAAAAGGTAAAACATAATTACGTTTAGTTTGTATTCTTCTTTCTTCAGTAATTATGTTAGGTATGGGATTTGCAACTTAAAAACACAGCTTTAAAAAGGAATACCACTGTAAAAATAATAATCCTGTCTTACAGTAAGTAAAATAAGATGCATAAAAAAGCTGTTTTGGATCCTCGATAATCATCAGGCTTTAGGAGAAACACTACAGTTTATAGTCCTTTAGCCTACAGTACTTATCATATGATTTTAATGTTGGAATTATGTTGACGTAAATACACAGTATGCATAATTATGTTGGCGTAATCGCGTAATTTTGTTAATATAAAATGAACTTTATTTTAATACGCATAGAGTATATTTTGTATTACCCAAGAAACCCAAGTAACTTACCCTCAAGTAGCTCTAGGGATGCGCCGCCACCGGTGGACACGTGGGAGACTTTGTCTTCAGTTCCCCACTTGGCGCAGCAGGTGGCTGTGTCACCTCCACCTAAAGGGAATAAGTACAGGTTTTATAAACCAGGTTTCCAGGTTTAAAAAAATCTAATATGTACCTAATCGAGCTGAACAATATGCTGTTCACAATTTAAAATATAACTATGGGACTGTTTTACTTAGTGCTACTCCAAACAGGCGTATCTTTCTCAACGTCAAGATTTACGTTTGGAAATAAGCAAGTACGGTATCTTGTCAGTTGATCAGACTCATTGATGTTCTCGGCTATGACAAAGAAGATGCTGACACACGGGTGCTTACCTATTATGGTGATGGTTCCATTGGCAGTGGCTTTGACAACGCCATCCATCAAAGCCCGGGTGCCCCCAGCGAATTTCTCGAATTCAAACACACCAGCAGGTCTGTTAAACAAAAACGAACCTTATAACATTAGCAATAAAGCTGTCAATGCTAATTAAACATAGGTAGTTTCAATACACACCCATTCCATACAATAACTTTAGCCCTCGCAATGGGATCGGCGAAGATTTCCCTCGATTTAGGTCCAACATCAAGACCCATCCAGCCCTCCGGGATACCACTGGCTACGTCAGCAGTACCAACCTAACAAAAATTGAATAATTTAAATGTGTGTTCCATAAACACTAGCGGCTAATGGCTTGCAGGCTCGTGTGGCCAGCAACATACATCCTGAACATCGCGAAACATGTCCAAAGACATGTATCTTGCGAGTTTAATCGTCCAAAACATTTTTTTACGTATTTAATTAAAACAATATAAATGAAACTCACCTGTGCATTCTCATCAAACTTATCAGCAGTAATAAAGTCAACAGGAAGGTGTACTTTGACATTGTTTTTGGCGGCCTTTTCCAATAGTTTAGTCACAATCTTTGCGCCCTCACCATCATACAAAGAGTTTCCGATCTAAAATCAAAAGTCTTTTTAGTACAGGGTTATTTTTAATTTAACAATTGTCTATTGCTTTTGCAGTAGAGCAGCCATACTCAAGATGTGCTCCGCGGAGCCGTAGGACTCCGCAGAGCCTCTGTGGGGGCTCCGCGAAAATTATAGCCTATGGCATATGTCCAGCCGTGGATGCCATTGCTTTGTGGTATTTTTGCTGCTTCAAAATCATCCTAATCTCGTACCAATAGTTTCTATTTTTTATTATTAAAACTGTTTTTATTTTCGCCATAAAATTTTATTAAATTGAATAGTGCCAGCCCTAGTGGGAAAAAGTGAACTCTAGAGTTTATCCGAGTGTTATTTGCCTCACCCAAATCAATTAGTGGGACATAGTGGACGACAAAACTGTGAACAATCCACTTGTCACACTGGTGGGATAGATTGGTGGGACAAAATTGAATAATCCATAAAACGCAGTTTTTTATTATTTTAGGGCTCCCGTCAAATATCACGTTTTTCAAAAGGGTTCCATTGCCAAAAAAGTGTGAGAACCGCTGGAGTAGAGATTATTGGCTGCTAATTAATGTGATTAAAAAAACTTCTTGTCGGTCCTATCACTACAGGAATGCATTGTAGAACAGACTAGAATATATTAAAATTTATGATTGTAGATGTAATTTTGTCCTGTTATTTTGTGTTGTGCCAAATGTATCATATAATTATATACATTTTTTTAATTAGTTGTGTAAATTGAGGATTAATTTACTATAATTTCATGTCTAATCAATATTTTCAACTTTAGTTAGAGATAATTGCTTTTTAGCCTCACCATTAATATTTGCATGCCAAAATATGGCGAAATGTGTCATCGCACAAGAATACTTAAATAGCACCTTTGTAACCGCATTTAAAGCAAATAAATTACTTTGACTTTAAAATTGTAAGTTTTAAATAATTATTCAGTGTGTTCTATACTTACAGCCATACCCTGTTTCTCCTTGAGGAAGGTGTAGGCCATGCCACCACCGATGATCATCTCATTGACTTTGTCCAGCAAGTTCTCAATCAGCTGAATCTTGTCAGCTACTTTGGCACCTCCCAAAATGGCGAGGAATGGCCTAAAATTCAAAGAATTATTTTATTAGGAACTAATTTATTAGTAGTTGTTTGAACAACCTCATTTTTGTTTTTCATATAAACTTGTCATGTTTCGTTTTTCTAACTGAACAGACAGCTTTGCTTCTGGGGAGTTTGTTGCGCCACTTCTTCTTCCCAGCTAAAGCACTAGGAAGCAGTGAGGGGTGGGCGTTTTGGGATATTGTCTTATGTAATATTGACGTTTGAAAAGTGCTGATTCTCAGCCTAGTTTGAAGATCTGACTTTTGATTTTGTTTATGATATTTAAGACATGTGCAATAAGATTCCTATTGCAGTAAAAGCATTTTACACAATATAGTATGATTGAGGCCGGAGGATATGAGTAAGGCACAAAACTATGAGAAGAATAAAACAATGTTTATGTTGATGGTTTTTATAAAATTTGCAATTTTCCCCAGTTTCATGATAAATAAACAAAATTAATGTGTTTTAGATTTTTCTTTTAATTTTGTTGGTTTTGCTTTTACCTCATTGTGATTTCAGATTTATTTATCTTGATTTTAACCGTTTTTTAAAATAACATGTCCTATCTCAGAAACCGGGTGATCTGTAACTCAGGACACTCCAACCTCAGACACCAAAAAATAACTTAGGTACCTTTCTGGCTCATGCAAAGCCTTGGCAAAGTACTGTAGTTCCTTCTTCAGTAAGAAGCCACTGGCTCTCTGCTCAAAGCCATCACCCATCATCGAGCTGTGAGCTCTATGGGCTGTGCCTGTTGAAAGAAAAATACAACTTTAAGCCGACGTACGCACGGACGTAATAAAATCGCGGCGGGATTTTATCGCGCACTGGTTTTTTTTTTTTTTTCACTCTTGCTGTTAAGCCATGCCGTAAGGGACATCGTGGCCCCCGGCAACAGGGCAACCGAAGGAACACGGGTGGGTTTTAGTCAGTAAGAGTCTGACACGCCTTCCCGCTCCACTGAGAGCGGGAGAAGTTATTTGATAATTTCCCACCCAAAAAAAAAGGGACGCAAACTCGTCCTAGCGCGTTGAAAAATCACCGTGTTGGATTTTCAACTCTCGGCGCTAAACAGAGCGTTGAAAATCAAGTGAAAATCAAATTTTATTACGTCCGTGCTTACGTGGGCTTATGATATGATACAAAAATACTTGGAAGGAAAAGGTTGTTGAGTACATTTCCTGAAACAAATTATGTATCTCTAAAACTGAACAACTGACAGAAGGTAATGGGTAAGAATATAATATTATGTGCTATAATCATGGTACGGTATATATTGCTTTATTTGTGAGAAAGAAGCTTATTATGCCTACAGAGGGAGGTAATAATGAGATGATAGCTGATAAAGAATAAAGATGTGCTACCTCAACTTTAATTTATCATTTAAATTATGTTTTGTGTTGCATTATGTAAATTATTTTGCATACTATTGTTTTTTTTTTTTCTAACTTGAACAGACAGCTGTGCTGCTGGGGAGTTTATTGTGCCACTTCTTCTTCCCAGCTAAGGGCAATAGGAGGTGGTGAAGGGTGGGCATTTTGGGAGACTGTCTGATGATGTAATATTGACATTCGATAAGTGCTGATTCTCAGCCTAGTTTGAATAAATGACTTTGAATTTTGTTTTTTTTAACCATAATTTGTGGTAAGGAGCTAATTTGTGATGATTGTGGAATATTGTCAGTGCCACCTGATATGAGAGAAAGTAGGCTGAAACTGAAAAAAAATCTGCTTTCTTACCGAAGGCGTCATTGATGTAAATGTCACCAAGCTTCCTTAAACTGGCTCTAAATGCCTTGACCTTCTCAGGGTCAGCCTTAGCCTTGGCACCGGAGGCATCAATACCCTTGCCTTCCTCCTCAATGTGGAACCTGAGATTCTCCAGCAAGATTATAGATCCAGATGTGGGGTCAGCACAGGCAGCTTCAACTTCAGGGCCCACACAGTCGGAGAGGAAAGTTACATCCCTGCAAGTGTGATTTTGATTATGACGATTTTGTATTGGTGAAATTAATATGGAGGGACTTGGTTTGGTAATATTTGTAAAATGAGCTATAAAATATAAATTTCAGTAAAAATATTAAGTTCTACATTGCAATATCAATCTGTTTACCTTGACTTGTGTGTTTATCTTAACAAGGAAAACAATTGGTGTTAATTCATGATGCAATAGAATTTCAGATGCTTACAAGATACATGTGTTTTATTGTTATTTTTATTTAATTTAGCTTAAGTGGCTTCCCATATTCTTAACCAGGATTTCTCATATTTTATTTCAGCTCTACAGTATTCTGTTCCATCCTACAACCCCTCTTAGAACGTTTCAAGTTCCTTCATGAAACACATAGTAGATATCTAAGGTCATCAGAACACTTGAGACTAAAGATTCACAACATTCATGCATTCCACCAGTTTCTATGATAAACCTCATTTTTATGTTATTTGCACTTGTTTTAAGTGTGTGTACACCACAGACTACCTGCAGTATTGTCTCTACTTTCTCCCTTAATCCATCAAAAGGTTGTCTTTAAAAGATCGCTTTTAGCTAAAGACCGCCCATTGTAAACATTTTAACATTTTGATCTGTAATATTTTTATAGTGTACTGTATTAAAGAATATAGGAATATAATTCAAATGAAATAAATATTAAGTACAGTAAGCTAATACTTAATATTTATCCATCTATCTTTAAATCTCTTACTTGTTCAAGAGTTTCTTGAGCTCTTCAGCGACCGGCTTCAAGGTGTATTTGAGGTTCGCCTGACCATCCGGCCTGCCCAGATGTGACATAAGCACAACAGACTTGGCACCCTTCTCCAAGGCATACTTGACCGAATCAAGAGCCGCGACAATACGCTGATTGTTGGTGATTACTCCTTCTTTCAGGGGAACGTTAAAGTCCACTCTGTAATCATTCAACTCATTTTATTCATCCTAAACGAAGGTCGGTACTTAACTACCATGTAAAGTGCGAAGGTTCATAAGAAAAACTCACCGCATCAGCACACGCTTGCCGGCCAAGTTTAGGGCATCAATACTGAGTTTATTCAATGCCATTTTGATCGTAGTTTTTAAAAAATATTGGGAATTCTTCACTTGGTCAGCGGTGAATTTCAAAATGTCAAATATAACCTTGGAAATGTCAAAGAGGTCATTCCTTCATGCCAACAATGTAAAAAGACTTATTTTACAGCTGGCAACAATTTCTCTAAATGCCTTCGTAAAACCTAACGTAAAACATTCTTTATTAAAAAAAATATTTTTTATTAGGTATTTTTTGTTTTAAATTGATTAAAAAAAATTGCACCTACTAATTAAAAATATAGTTAGTAATAATTCTACAAAATTAACTAAACAAAGACAATAGGCTGGCCAGCTAGAGTTCTGCGGGAGGGAATAATTTAAAAGTAGGTTGGCACCACTGATCGTCTTCGCGAAATATGCACGCATTGGGACGCCCGGATTTAGAATGTTCTTTGAAAATCTACGTTGAAATAAATGTAAAAACTGGAGTGAGTGACAAGTTCCGTGTGTTACCTTATCCAAAGTTTAATTTAGATTGTTTTTCATTGTGTAATAGTGACTGTGTTGGGTGACGAACAAAGTAAAGCGTAGTGCGTCGAAAGTTGAAACATGGTGCCGCTAGGTCCCGGCCCAGGCCACCCTGCTGCACATCAAACACACGGTGGGCCCTCCGCCAACCTTTCCGGCCCAAATTCGCTATCACAATCCGCTCCTCAGTCGAACAAGTCTTCAGTGGCGGTAAGTAGCGTTTTCATATTGCATTTCATTGGTTTGCGTCAGTCCGGCGGGCGGCACATGTTTATGTAACTTCAACTTGTGTGAGCACGTGCGATTTGGCGCTAATTTTGATGTCGGTTTCCAGAAGCCGAATTACACGCTCAAATTCACACTTGCGGGACACACGAAAGCTGTGTCGTCGGTTAAATTCAGTCCAAATGGCGAATGGCTGGCAAGCTCCTGTGAGTATTACACATCGACATAAATTTAATGGTTCATCTCACTTATTTATTTACGTTTGATTACCCCTACCATTATGTTTAGATTGTTACCCTACCATTATGCTTAGATTGTTTATTTTTGTAAAGCTCTGAAGAGGTCATAATATTGTCTAATCTAATTATTATCAGCTTCCACTATCAATTTGTGAGCAACTTTATTTTTAAAAGATCTGAAGTTTCTACCAAGTATTATTAAACCTTATATGATGAGCATAGTGTCCAATTTGATAAGCAAGAGTCTGTTTTGAACTTTTGTCTTTGGAAATGTATCCTAAAAATACCTCCTAGTTTATCGTTGCAGTGTATTTATCATTACTTTATATTGTGTAAGATTAACAGAGTACCAACATAGGCCTTGATGCTCTGTCACTAAGCAGTAAGCATGAAGCTTGGCCTTTAAACCACAATGTACAGTTCAATTAAATTAAAAGTCATGATGAATGCTAAATTGTGAAATCCTTGGTGTTTAGTGTTTCCTGTTAGAAACAGAAACTTCGAAATTACCATATTTTTTGCATAAAATGCCTGCCCTAAATCAAGATTAGGACACTACCAACCCAACTGGACAAATGACCTACTTACAAGATTATTATTATACATGACTAAATCATTTTAAACTTTAAAAAAATTTATCAGTCAGCAATATTGAGGAAACGGTTTAGTATGAAGTTTGGCCTTGAATACTGGCAGCCAATAGTTGGAAGTATTAATAAAAGAATAGTTTACATCACTGTTTTTTGTTTAGTTGAAATAGTGATGTAATGTCTTGTAGTCACATAAATTAAGTCTAGTCAACCTCTTTTGACTTAAAAAAGTCACACTCAGTTGGTTTAGGGTATAGATATGGTTCAACACATTAACAAGGTTATATTGTAAATGAAAGAATGTTAAGATTTAAAAAAAACCTGTGAACCATTCACTGTCAAAATTCTTATGTTAAAACTAATGTGTTGTGTTCCCCAAATGAGAACTATCATATAAAACCAACTTAATTCAGACTTAAAATGCACAAAATACAAAGCATGTCTAATTTCATTGACTTATTCGAGTTTGTTGACCTTCAATTCAATTTACAATTTAAAACAGCTGTTGCTAGGCAAGCAACTCCACAGCGTTTTACTTGAATCATGATTTTTTTTTTTACTACCAAAGTCACATATAACATAATGATGTCATACTAATTGCATGTTAAGATATTTATGGATAAGGATAAAAAATGTAAAATAACACTTAATTTTATACTTTACAGCCGCTGACAAACTTATTAAGGTGTGGGGTGCTTATGATGGCAAATTTGAGAAGACAATATCTGGACACAAAATGGGAATTAGTGATGTGGCTTGGTCCTCAGACAGCAGGCTGATAGTCAGTGCCAGTGATGACAAGACTTTAAAGGTAAACTTTTATTTATCAAGGCATCTTCCGCAAATATTATGCTTGATATAGTTTTTTTCTGTGAAGGGTCTTGTTTACAGAATATCAGCTCATCTTTTTATGATGATTAAATGTCAAAGTTCTTTTATAATGGACTTTTAATGGAAAAAAAAAAACTTATTTCTACATACTGGCAGTACATACTCAAGGTTACTTACACAAACTAGGCACCCAAAACCATAGACCGTCAATGCGCGCGAAATTCGAACGGCGAATGTTGATAGGGGTCGCGCAGGCGCGGTGAATGATCTTTGCGGTAATGGGGAGGGGGAGGGGGTATAAGGAATCGCGTGAGGACCTTTTCACACGCGAATTCCGTGTCGCCATACTCACGAATACCGTATGCAAGGGAAAGGTTACCGCCGTAAGTTGTCGCCGCCCGGTAGCTGATTGACACACATATATTTATGATATTGGATTGTATTGTCGTCTACTTGACTGCCTCGTTGGTCTAGTGGTCGTAAATGCTACTGCTGAGCATGAGGTCTCAGGTTCGATTCCCGGGTTGGGCAGTGTTTTTGGGTTTTCCATCTGGAATTTCTCCGTAGCAGCCCAGAGTCTGAATTTGTGCCCGGTTGATGGCAATAGGCTTGCCCCTTGTTACATGGGAGTATGGGACTTAAACATAACTGGCGAAATTCGGGTTTACTGTAGGTACACCTCTGCCTAACCCTTCGGGGAAATACAGGCGTGATGTTATATCGTCTACTTGTAATCTAAGCAAAAAGTAATGTATTCAGATGAAAATTTTAACAACCCACACAATTGTAGGTTTTGAAATGTTATCACTAGCCACTGTGAACTAGTTAATTAAGTCTTTATAATGCATTCCTCAACTTACATTCTGTAATAAATTGTTTCTTGCCAGAGCAAACATTTGTTTTCGATGTGTAACATCTTTCCTGCAATCTGTGCACAGAACATGTATACCCTTATCTGTGGGAGTGATTTCATGAAAAGGGACGGAAGTGTGTAACAGGAAGCCGGGGAAGCGCGCGCTATTTGATTTGACCAATGAGCGCGCGCGGTGCTAGAGTTGGCCGTCAGAAACGACCTTGACGAGGACCCGCCCCTTTTAATGTTGCTTATTACCTTAACGGTGCTTATTACCGAGGTGAGATGTCAGATATTACACATTAATATGTGACTACTGTATTAGCTCACTCCTCGTCTTTTTTTCTTTGTCATAGACAACATTTCACTGATAAGCTCGAAAATTCTTAATTTAGAAAGATGTAATAGACCAAATAGGTGTCATGATCTTATCATGATTGATAGCCAATATTGCCACTTGCTCTGATTCCCAAAGGCAAACTACTAAAGCTACCTTTGTTAAAATAGTCTGGGAAAGTAGATAAAGTACTCCTTAGTTCAGTGAACTAGCTGATATCTTAAA
Organism: Agrochola litura; assembly: GCA_949152395.1. Lineage (NCBI taxonomy): Eukaryota > Metazoa > Arthropoda > Insecta > Lepidoptera > Noctuidae > Agrochola > Agrochola litura. The sequence continues at coordinate 19,732,981 of OX424493.1, forward strand.
AGATAACAGTGTGTGTTTATGTCCACAACATTAATAGATAAGAATCTGGGCTTTTTAAAACTTTAATATTATAATAATAATTAAATTCTTTAAAAAGAGTAACTATGAGACTCATACAATGTTAGTGACAATAAAATAAACTTACAACTATGTTAGTGACTTACCTTAATATTATGCATCATTGATTCTCAGAACAAATTTTAATGTGAGGCAGGTTTAGTAAACATGTGTGCACTTAGTGAGGTGTAGTTTGATTGTAAATGTGTGCGTGTGAGCGTTTATGCACAGAGCGCAGGTGTCGTTTTGGTATGCTTCACATTGTTTGCAGCGCTGTCTTGCCAGACCAAATAAAAATATTTGGTCTGGCCATTGATCATGACTTTTTGTTGTAATTTACAAACATATGTGCTGGGTTATGGCAGATGTAGAAAATAGTTATTAATAGACTGTAAATAATAACTATGCAAATTAATGTTGAATGTCTGGCAAACATTAAACTTAACATCTCATAAGTCGTCAATATCTTTGTTACTGGGTGTGACAAATAAAACAAAGTAAATGTTCAAATGTTGCTCACCAAAAAAAAGTTTATATTGATTTTAATGTCTTATCAAAGTATTAAGTAATATGTTGCTAATATTATATTGTTATGCACATTGCATAGTTATCCTTTGACCTCAATATCTGGTGTTGCAATAGCAATTCATTATTCATCTATTATTAATGCTTTATTACAATCAAGATATATGGTGTCAAAAGTTATCTAGAGGTTGCAAATTCGATACCATTTGGTCTGCCCAGTTAGGGCCAACCCAAGATTTTTGCCCTTACATGCATTTTTTCTCAGTGACCTCACGAAATACAACAATAATATCATTACGAACTTCGACATATTTTTTCTTCGACGAAATATTTCAATAGAATTTCCCAAGGGAAAATTTATAGGACAAAGGACCTTAAATTCAAATTACTTTCGTCTGTTTATATTGTTTATGAAACTCGACATTTCCGCCTCATTAGAATAGGTATTACACCATAAATCTCAAAATAGAATGGCAACACCCACACCAAATATTTTATGACCCAATTTCATGTTTCAGGTATGGGAACTGAGTTCTGGCAAATGTTTGAAGACACTGAAGGGACATAGCAACTACGTGTTCTGCTGTAATTTTAATCCACAAAGCAATCTTATCGTATCGGGCAGTTTTGACGAGAGTGTACGGATATGGGATGTAAGAACAGGTGAGATTTTAAACCTTTTTTAACTACGCCATTGAAAAACAGCCATTGTTGCCCCAAAGTTTGCCCCTTAAGACGCGACTAAATGCCAGTGACCTTGAGTGGTTAGCTTGCGTGTTCTGTGCCGAGCTCACGCAGCGCGTCGTACGTCCAGCCAGTAATAGGACTCGCCCATCAAGGAGCGCTGTTCCAAATTAGACGCATTATTAATTTATGTTTTTTTAATAAAACACGTATTTTAAAAGATAAATAATTAAATTATCATTAAAATGGTGAAGGTTTCAGAAAAATACGCTTGATAGTTTTTGCGTGATTCTCAGTTTTTATCCGCGTTACCGTTAACGGAACCAACGGCATTTCGAACGTTGTCGTGCACATGCTCGTAGTCGCGAAAAGGTTAACTCCAACGGCGGCGTTTGTATTATTTTACTAACCTACTTCCAAAAAGGAGAAGGTTCTATGTTCGACTGTATGTTTTCTCGGCTATCGTAAGGAATTTTGAGTGCAATGCGTATCCGTTCGTAGATAGTAGATATTTCTGAAATGTAACAGTTGTTTATTGATATTGAAATGCGTGAATAGAGCGGTGAACGATCCACATTTTGTAACACATCTTAAACATACCGACCGATTTAATAATACATCTCTATTACATTAAACAATGAAACTAAAAGGTAGGTGTGACACACAGTCACGAGCGTAGTTCTTCAAACTGCTAATCCGAAACTACATACTTCGTTACACAACGTTCGCCAAACATATTAACACCATACTGTGAAAACATTTTCACCATTCACCACACGATTTTCGACATATTTCACAACGATAATTACTTCTAATAATAGTCACGTGGAACTAGAAACAATCGTTAATGCCACGCTTGCTACTCCTGCTGAAGTAGGTTAGTGCACTATTTATACTATTAATATCCTGGCCAAATCGGTATTACGTCCCACAATGTAATACGGAAATCTATTGATCGCTGTCCTTCTGTCAGTCAGCGGGCTGTATTTGAACCGTAATAGGTAGATAGTTGAAATTTTCACAGATTGTGTATTTCTATTGCCGCTATAACAAAAAATAATAAAAATAAAATAAAGTTAAAAATTAAAAGGGTCGGTCCCCAAACAAGAAACGGCGTTTTTCGGCGTTTTTTGCTCGATCTTAACAATCGCTGTATCTTTTGAATCGTAATTTTCAAAAAGTGAGTAATACTATAGATGCTGTTACAACAAATAATATAAATAAAATAAAGTTTAAAATTAAATGTTGTTTTAAATGTCATATATTATACGATCGGACTCGTATAATATATGACATTTAAAACAACATTGACTTGGCCGGTTTTTAGATTCTTGCAGAGTTCACTTCATTCTTGAGCGCGTTGTCGCCTATAAATTATTTAAAGAAGACGTAATTTAATAATGATGAAATATTGTTGTTTCCAGGTAAATGTTTGAAGACGCTACCGGCGCATTCGGATCCAGTTTCAGCGGTACATTTCAACAGAGATGGCAGCCTTATCGTATCGTCGAGTTATGATGGATTATGGTAAGACCCTAATTTACTAGGCCTTGTTATTTTTCCATATATCAATCTTCACGGTTTTGTAATGTAACCTTGTTCAAGTTAATTTGGCCCTCCGTATTTTACATCCAAGTATAACTCAGCTGCTTTGTTTTCTATCAGACTGGCAGACATTTTAAACGAAACTCCTTTCTATTTTCAGTCGAATCTGGGATACAGCATCAGGTCAATGTCTAAAGACTTTGATAGACGATGACAATCCGCCGGTTTCCTTCGTGAAGTTCTCTCCAAACGGAAAATATATCTTGGCTGCGACGCTCGACAACACCCTCAAGCTATGGGACTACAGTCGGGGCAAGTGCCTCAAGACGTACACGGGACATAAGAATGAGAAATATTGTATCTTCGCCAATTTCAGTGTTACTGGTGGAAAGGTAAGATTACTACATAATCATCATTTCTTCCGAAAGATGTGCACTGCTGGTCGTGGGCCTCCCCCAATCATCACCACAACAACCGGTCCTGCACTGTGGATTCCCGCGACCGTCACCACATATGCATAGGTTCCGTTTACCTTCAGGCGGCGTAGTTGAGTCAGATGTACTGCTGAACATAAGTGTCCTCCAAAAGTATTTATTATGTTCCGAACCAACTCGTTTTCAGATGATCTAATTTCTACCATTTTCTTAACTAACCATGTGTGTTAGTTTCATCTCATGGAAACCATTATTTCATCAGATTTGTAGCTTATCAGTTGGAAATACTCTTACAGATTTGTTAAGCTTAATCTTGCGGTAGCTAGCTGATAAGAGATTGCCAGTGTGTCAAGGTAAACGTTGAATTCCCACGATTTATCTTAGATTTGGTACAGTTGCTACCCAATCACGTATTTGTCCATGGTGATTTGTAATCGCTTTCTGAATTAATCATTAACATCAGCGAGATGAAAATGATTCTACTTATGCAATCAGTTATGTTACGCATGATAAACAATTAGTGCGTGCGAGATCGCAACGCTATTCGTGTTTCTAGGCAAATGTGCAACCAAATAATATTATACATGCTGTTGTAAAATATTAAGAACTACTAAATTGAACATTGATGCTGGATACAGCAGTGCCCTAATTGCGTAACTTATTTACGTTGTTGCGCAGATTTTTTTTTTTCAAAATATGAAGGAATGGATTAGCAATCTGTTTCAAATTGAAACAAATTGTGATTGATCGTGTATTACGCAATTAGGGTACAGTTCTGCGAACTGTGTTGGATAACTCATTCATTCATTTTTGTTCTTGAAATCTCTCTCTCTTTCTCTATTCCTGGCTATGTATCCCACATGGTGGTGGGGTCAGCCTTCCTGGTCTTTCTCGTCCACTTTGCTCTATCCTCGACATCGTCTTCGGTTACCTGACACTCATTCTTTCATTTTTGTTCTTGAAATAAAAGTAATTTTTAAAAAAGATTTCTTATAACTCGGCTCAAGGGGCATGGTCGTCGTGTCATTCATCATTTTTGGTAGAGCCGAGCCGACGAACTAGCCGCGCGCGTCACTTGCATGTTTTTTTATTTGAGTTTACTTTAAAACTTCTTAAAAATCTAACATCCGTAACCGAAATTATCCGAAATTATAATCCGAAGTAATTTCATATCCATCCGAAACCGATATAATATTATTTCTATATCCGTATCCAGATCCGAAATTTCATATCCATAACATCCCTAATTCTAACCCCATTTTATAACCATCATCTTTTTCCACAGTGGATAGTATCAGGCTCCGAAGACAACCTCGTATACATCTGGAACCTGCAATCAAAAGAGATCGTACAGCGGTTGTCTGGCCACACGGACACAGTGCTGTGTACTGCGTGCCACCCCACCGAGAACATCATAGCGTCTGCGGCGCTCGAGAACGACAAGACTATCAAGCTTTGGAAGAGTGATACTTAAAGTAGAGTTTGTGAGTAGTTTTAGCTGAATCTTTTCGTTGTATTCACTTTTTTATTACATAAGAGCGTGAAAGATATTTTTTTTGCATGAACTGATGAAATTAATTTACGTATATCGATGGTGTAGTATCAATATCTAATAACTACAGAACCATGATTTTACAGGAAGTTAAAAAAAACGCTTAAAATCTAAAATCTATTTTTTTTACATTTGATTTTGACTTTGACTTTGACTTTGACATTCTTTGACTTTGACTTTGAAAAAAAAGTGTAGGAAACGCTTGAGATGGTGATAGTGATGTCAATAAAATATTTCACATTAGAGATATAAACTTGATAGAAGATACGCAATAAAGTGAAAACCGCCAAAATGTTAGTTATTATATATTGATACTTCACCGTCGATATAATATGGGGAAGACAATACGACAATAACTGAAAACAAAGGCAATACTAATCCATAGCGGTGTTTTGAAATTAACAAATAAATCCTAATATCGAAATTAATAAAGTGATTTTTTTTCAAACAAACTATAGATGGCCGACTATGGATTTTGCCGATCAGCCGAGTAGCTATAGTGACTAAACCATTGGATGTATTTGACTGAGTTTTGTATGCAGACTGGGAACGTCATTAGATATAACACCTTGATCACACGTACCGAGTAGATGGGGGAGACAGTGCCCTCGGCCGATTGTGCGGTACGTGTAAACACATCACTAAGTGCTTGGCTGGGCGCTCGACCCAGTTATAGGCCGAGACAGTCAGACCCTGTTTTATTTAGTAGACCGAGTGCTTACCCCTCCGCATTTTCGCACTGACTTGTTTGCCCACTCGGCAGGTACAATCATGCCACTCTCTGCACATTCATGTCGCTCACAGTACCGTACAATTTTTAATTATCGTTTTGCGATTCATCCTCTCGCTAGTCTGCAGCTTCAAAACTGAACCAACAGACTCGCTCCCAAGTAAAAAAATACGTGTAAACACCTATTCGTCCACCCAACTCTCTCTGCTTATTATCATTTTGCTGTCTCGCGCATCTTCTCGGTACGTGTGATCTAGTTATAAGTAGTTTAATTTACTGTCGTATTGTCGTTTCCACCTTGTATAGATTAAATACTTTGTTTTTCAAACGTGTTTAGAAAAGTTTTTATATAGGTATTATTAATACAGTGTGAGAGTAAAGATAGACTGACTATATGTGCAAAGCTGAACGTTTTCTGAAACTCAATGTGCAATATAAACTTGTTACTTTAAAGCTAGGGCCGCATCTGCGTCTATCGTGACGAAGCTTCGCACAGTGATACAATACACGCAGATGTGACCAACTATTATCGGTTATTGTCGCGATAGTTCGGGCTGCGTAGCACTTATCGCCCTGTACCCTAATTGCGTAATACAACATAATCACAATCTGTGTTGGAAAAAAAATCTGCTCAACAACGTAAATAACTCAATGAATGTTGTTGAACTGTCAAAATGAAACAAATTAGGCATAAATAATTACGAAAATAAGTTACGCAATTAGGGTACAGGTGGCGGTACATAATAAGCGTGGCGCGTGGTGGGGCTAGCGTTGGTCATTTCGACTGTTGTTACCGGACTGCGTAGACGCTCTGTCGTAATAATGGAGAGCTATCTTGGATTATTGCACGATACTTCGTTAAAATTATGAAGCCGCTAATGTGAGCACCACATTACCGCGATAACTTTTTAGCGACCAAAACACACGAAGCTTTGGCACGCATTGCTTTGTCACGATAAATGCAGGTGCGGCCCCAGCATAACAGTTGGCATCAATCAAATTGCAGTCCATCTGTGCTCTTTCTTAATCAGTTCTCTTTCTTATTAGCATACTGTTTTGTTGCAGACTTGTAAACCAGACAGTGATCTGTACATCGTGGCTTCATATTGAAAGCCGGCGCCACTGGCTTGTGAATACATTTTATAATAAGATACTAGTCGAGTATCCCGGACGATGGACGCTGAAATTATGAGTGCGTTGTTTTATTTCAATAAGTTTAGTGTATCACATGGTATGAGTGGAATTTCTGTTGATAAAATAAGATATAAATATTTTTGTATCTGACATACAAATGAGAAAGGTTCGAGTTTTAGCGATTATGTTTTAGTTATGTATGATTTAAAAGATTCGCTTAAGAGTACTTGTTGGATATAATTAAAGATTCAGTAGATGTACGTCGTGTTGTTTTTATTGAACCCTCGCATTTTAATGTATTTCGTTTGACTAATGTATAAAAGGACATACCAAGATTTTTTGTTAAATTAATTAATAATATAACACACTCTTCCGTGATGGAAATTGAGAAAAAGTGTTTTAATTTACCATTCCTAACACTTATGTAGACCTCACGAACACACATTCATGTTGCACTTTCTCAATGTACATCTTACTGCTTTAGTTCGGATCATCACGCCGTACTTACAACTAAAATAACAGACGGTGCAATTTTAAACTGATTTGATATTAAAGATTAAGAAAATACAATAGTATACAGGATTATTGTTTTACTCATAATCATGTACTGAATCCATGGTAACATTTTTCGCATCGATGTCGCTGCCACCCTGTATAATAGGGATACCTATACATTGCAGGCTTCTTGAATATGCACACACGGCTCCTCATCAAGCTATAAATTTTCAGTATAAGCTGACCTCGCATTGTACGGAAATCCTGTACAATGCGAGATCAGCATAAACTGGAAATGTATAGCTTGATGTGTAGCCGTATGTACCACCTTCTATGTCGCCCAAACTAATTTAAATATTGGTTTTGTGCCAGCTCTGAATAAACAACGGTAAAGTAACTACTGTTAGAGTTTACCGAGGTTCACTCTCTGTTTTAACTATTCTGATTGGATCCTCATTAATTGACATTGGTTGAGAATTTTGCATATTTTTCTGAATGCCATGGTTATATTGATTCGATCGAGAGGAAGGTCCAGGTAGATCCATAGATTGGCGGTTATCAGAGTGCGTTTGGGTCATAGACGGTAAATATGCACTTCTAGATAACTTGCTTCGTTTCCTGATATTCATCAAATATTTGAATACAAAATTATCAATGTCATTCATTAATATGAGTCTGTCATCTACTTTTAATGACTTCAATTTGTAAGCAAGAAGCTGGCCGTACAAATCACACTCGGTCATTGCATTCACCGTTTCTTCATTATCTCTACGATTAGATCTATCACTAATATGGGAAAAACCTTCCTCCATCTGTTTCTTTGTAGCCGAATAATGCACTCGACGTTGCCTCTTAAAAATCTGAAAAGAATCTGAAAGTGGATCTGCGTTCGAATTTTTACGTTTCCGACTGGTTGACTCTCGCGACAAAGGTGTTTCTGTATTTGATTCACGAGAAAGAGGGCTTTCAAGCGGCTGTTCCTCTGTGCTTTCCTGCAAGATAATAAGTGAAAACTAATGATTATTCACCCCAGAATCATTTGTTTTGGTTGTAAATGATGTATTTAATACCTACCCAGAAATTGGCGAAATGAGATCCAACCCCATGATCTGATCCTGATTGTTCAGAGTCCTCGACGATCAGCAATTCCTGCACAGAATATTATAGAAGAGTTCGTAAGTACTTATTCATATTTATTTCAATGGAATTCAGAATTTTAATTATAGGTTGGATAACTCAAGGTACCTTAAATCTAGTATGTATAGGTACCTATAGGTTGTTATACTCATTCATATCTGTTTTTGAAATAAAAATTAATGTTTGTCCTCTATGGACTTCTAAAGGGCTAGACCGATTTTGATGAAACTTGTAGGGTGTTCTGAGGACCCTCGCGAGGGTTTCTGGCAAAAAAGTGGCATTGCAACGCACGGTGTAGCTAGTATTTACATAAATCTGAAATTATCAATTTAGTATCATGCAACGATATCGATGCTGATAATCTTAAACCGCAGGTTATCGTAATTTTTGACGATCATCCGTATTTGTCGTAAAAGTATTACCTACGATTATTGAACCTTTCATTTAATAAATGTCATATTTTGCGTGAAAAGGAGAGCAAGACTGTCTAAATTTGCGCTGGCAATATTAACGACAGCCATCTTGCATATTTTTGACATTTGCTACTGACAAACAAGCCCTGCCAGGGTATTAGGTATTAGTGTTCTGTGCAAACAAGTTTGTGTAATGTATTGGAAAATAATTATAAAATGCCTTGCATGCCTTTATACTGTAAATTATGAAAAAAAATTAAATAAATGTATTTTACTCAACTATCTTGTGTTATTCAATATAATAAACGAATCGTAATGCATTCGTTATCGTAATCACTATTACGATGCATTAGTCATTCGTATCGGTAGGTAATGCAATAGATACAATATCGTTGCATCCCTACTTTTCACATAGGTACCTACATAGATTGTTTATTTACTCACCACAGGCTCGCCACTTAACTTCGGTCGATAACCATATAAGTCACTCAAGTAACTGTTCATAGCGTCGAATGCAAACCATGATGGTCTGTAAATCTCAGCATCAGTTTGTGTAGACTCCTTTATTTTTCTCAAACAATCCCTGTATTGTGTCAATAAAGAATTTCTTTTCTTTTTCAAGTCCTCCACAGTGCAAGGAACTGAAAAGTTATTTGACAGTCGGACCCAGGCTTCATTGAGCACATTTTTATTTTTACGATCCTTACTTTTATGGTTCCATATACACGGTTCCTCGTGCATTAATTCAATAAATTCAAGTACAGTTTCGTTACTCCAGTCCATCTTTAATGACTTCACATAAACGACCGTTCCGCTCAGTGACGCACACGCAACTGGACTTTGCGCAAGTGTGGCAAGCTATGCAAACATTTGAACTTTGAGCACTTTATCGAGCGTTTCAAAACCAACACGACGTGAAACGGCCATGGAAAATTGCAAATGTGTGTTCAAACTGCACACATGCTCAAATACCGGTGCCGTGCGTAGGTATTATCGGCTTTGCAGGTGTTAGTGCTTTGTCTGGCGTCGGATTCACACAAACGTAAATATACACAAGTCACACACACTTCTGAGCACCCGTGGCGTCGTCGGTCGTCGTTTGCCGATACTCGCCGTCTAGTCCCTGCAGCTAATCCATCGCTGCATAGTCTGGGGCGTCTAACGTGTTTATTTTTATATACAGCGCTTTACGCACGAGTGTTACTCTAGGTCGTTCGTCGCAGAGTTCGGATTTACTCGTGTCTGGTCGTGTGCAGTGTATCGCGGTCTCACGCAAATCCATGTCCAATGCTTGTCCAAAACGTAGGTGCCTATTTTATAGGTATTCTCCCAAAATGTGCTCCCCGAACTGTAAGTTTGCGTACGTATTTGTGCACATGTGCATGTGAGTGATCGGGGCCGGGATTAGAACCGGTCCGCGCTATGTTCGCAGCTTCACGTTCGCGCTCATAGATGCCTGTTTCACTCATTCATTCGTTTGTCCGTAAACTAGCGTTTCGTTAGTTGATATGTCTATGGTTATCGCTATTTCGTTCTCATAGTCTGTGTTCGTTCAGAAAGTGGGCACCAACGCAAATAGCTGTCAAATATTTCGCTGTTTTGATTAATTTAGCAATATTAGGTAGGTACCTACTCTATGGAAATATGAATTATCGCTTTTATTCAAGGCAATGGCACGTTAAATTTTCATCGAATGGTAATCTGGGTCTTGAAGTATACCGAATCACCTCGTACCGTCCGAATGGACCCCAAATGGACAGACTTTTTTTTTGACAAGGCATTCAAAATTTAAGCTCTTAAGTGCAAGGAATTTGTGGCATTGATGCACACAAATTCCTTGCACATTGATTTTTCTAATTGGGGCACCCAAAAGCTCTTTTTACACCTAAAACAACAAATACAACACTGTATTTGATGTTGTAACCGTTTTAGGTAAGTACCTATAGCTGCAATAATTATATGGAACTATTCCTCAAGCGACTTGTTCTTACTGAACAAATCTATCTTAGAGAGATGTATGTATTAATGATTTTCTGTAAAAACATAGCTGTCAGTTATAGTCACGAATCAAATTTTGATCAAGATACAACCGGATGCTGACATGTAAATTGCAAAAAAACGTAAGAAAATATAATTTTCGCGGGCTACAACTGCGGATCCACCTTAATATTAGGTACCCTGTGGGATGAATCGAATAATGTATTACTTACATATGTTTATTTCCTAGAAAAAGTCAGAGTTATTATTAAAAATTAATACCTATAAGCTTACTTTACAAAATAGGCTGAGAAAATAGGTAGGTAGATACGTTGAAAAGTCAGAGGGGTACCTTTTTAAACAAATCTGAGGGCATTTTTTTAATCAAACATGATATCAATGCATGCTTATTTTTATTTGATTTGATCATAGTTTTCCAATGCTGCTGCTGCTGTGCTGGCGTGTGAGGTCATCTGTCGTGGGAGCAACGTTAATAGACCCAGGAGCTGTTGATGACATTATTGATTTAGTGGGGGTGAAGAAATTAGGTTGACCAACCTTTAGGGAGATCGGTAGACAATCTATAGTCAATATTGCAACTTTTAAAGTAATAAGGCGTGTAAGGTAGGTATAATTTTTATTAAAGTGGATTTAGATTGTAATACTTAGTAGGTACAGTATTTCTATTTTTTTAATGTCCCTCGGGAACCATCGCATTTCCGAATACTAACGAATGCTAATTTCCATGTTCATCAATATTAGATTTATCGTGTATAATAATTTGAATTCAGAACTAACTGTTTACTTTATTGTTGTTTTGTTTTGATTTCCGTGTGAACTATGTAGAGCTGTAAAACTATTTTCCTATCTGTCGTGCCTGCGACTTTAGCAGCATTCCTCCCATTTTAAAAGTAAATTACATTAAGTTAAAAGAGTAGATTATAACAACTCCATATACTTCCAAGTCGATTGAGAGCGTCCGGTCTGTACCAATTTTAAAGGGCAACTGATAGAAATCCGACGACTGACGAAGTTTGCCGAGGGACATTAAGAAAATAGAAATACTTACTGTAGTTGGGTGACCTACTCCTATCTACAAGTAGGTACATAAAGATTCTTCAAAGAGCTTGCATGTCTCAACTTATTTAAAAATTGGACCAATTTTGGTGTCATTTTTGTCGCACTGCAAGTTTTCTGGCGTTTTACAAAATACGTGCAAAGTATTTCATAAATAAGTTTCTACTTTTCTACGTAATTAAAACATAAGAATCTCAAGGTACCTACCTACTATCCATTCAAAGATGCTTTGAACATAAACTGCGTTATGGATTCAAAACTAATTTACCGGCTTCTCGGTTGCGTTGAGTTGAGAGCCGAGCGTTTACCAAGCCTGACATTCGATTAAGAATTTATACTCGGCAAAGCAAAATAAACACGAGGATGAGTGCCTTGTCACTCGTAGTCAGTCGCCGCATGGCTTTAATGATAGTAGGGTGCTAAATACTAGTTTACACGTTTCTTTTGGCGTGGGAGATCTAAATATGGAATGACAGACTGTTAATTGGAGATCTAATAAAGCCTGTTGAATTTATTGCATATGTAGGTGATGACGGCGATGGAAATTGGAATCATCATTGGTCATCAGTCAGCTAAATCTGAATAGTGAAGTTGTCACTACGTTACTAGCCCAGTCAAAATCGACACAACAAAAGGAAAACATCACATCACGCTGTACACTAGAGGTGTGCGCCCACAGATTTGCCACATCTGTGTGTGCGCCGATCGGCGTGGCCCAGGCTGCCTTACCGGCAGCGCACAGCCGCGCCGCTGCCGCTGATGTTTTTTTCGGCGTCATCAGGATAGTCACTAACCACACGGAAAAGAAGAATCACTCAATAGACTTTAACGGATGTGTCCTAGATCCTAAGCAGATAACTACCTAATACTAATAATAAGCGCAAAATCGAATTCCAAAACACAAATTGCAATATTTTTGAGAAATCCTAATTGCTTACTCAAAACTCCCGTAAGCCTTCAGTTTCCTGTTACAATATTGTTAAAGTAAACTGGAAAAAGAAAAAAAGAAAAGAGCAGGTGGCCCAGTGGTAACGGCCGCGACTTACGAGTTGTACGTCGAAGGTTCGTACCCAGACAGGTGCTTTACTATGTGTAAATTATTTCATCACCACTGCTCTCAAAACGGTGAAGGAAAACATCGTGAGGAAACCGGCATGTCCTAGAACCGAAAATTCGAAGACATGTGACATCTACCAACCCGCACTGGGTCCGCGTGGTGGATTACGGCCCACTCCATCTCACAGAGAGAAGGCTTCTGTCCCAGCAGTGGGAACATTATAGGCTGATGATGATGAAACTGGAAATTCTGAGAAACTAATAATGAATGCTTTCCCGAATCTATTAGTGAAATAAAATCCCTGCAAGAAAAGTAAATGCAGAGAATTGAACATATCATTTTGATGCTAGAAAATAATAAGGTAAAATGTAGAGAGATAGGTCCCTTTTGAAACTAACGAGTCCAGACATTATTGTGAAGTATCATATCTAGTTTCTTATGTTTCAATAAAGAACGTGGAAGTCAGCTTTATCTTTTATTCTTACAGAAGTTACTCACGTAGAAACTTCTTTGTTGTCTAGGTAAGTAATAGGCTAGATACCTACGTACTAAATTACTGTCTTACCTGAGTAGGTGGGTATTTTGAAAATGGTAATTGAATCTTTTCATACTTAGTAAATAGTCACCAATTATCGTTGGCGACATCAACATCAAAGTTATTACAAATTGTACATTAATGTCGCGGCCTGCAACTGGGGCATTGATGGACGATCGTGAAAATGTGGGCCGAGGCGAAGCCGAGGCACACATATGTGAGTCCATGCAATGCATGGTTGCAGCCAAGGCTTGTATAGTATTTTTCTCAAATAATTTGCGGAAATTCAAACTAAGTAAATTAATTATAAATTCCAGAATCAATGACGAACAATGATAATTTTTCACGCGATGTGACGCCACTTAGATGTGTTCATTTGTTTCTTCTTTACTATAAATGGCCTCTATTTGCAAGCCAAATCGAAATTTAAATGAAATCTCTGATAATTGACCTTCTTGGTTGCCATGTGTTGAAGTAAAAAGTTCGTTCCATTTTTAAATATCACGACAGTTATTTTCATAGTATTAATTTATTCGGCCGCTAAACACGACAGTTGGATTTTCATACAAGCATTGCCGGCCGGGTGCTCGCATGTATTCGACCAGTACAGCATTTTCGATTTATATCGAAGAAGGTTGTCAAAATAATGCTCGAATTTCCAAGCATTTTTGAGAAAAATTATGTTACTTACCTACCAAGTAGGTACTTACCTATGTCATTTTATGTAAGTATTTAGATAAGTATCGCTCGTGACAGTCAAGGGGTCAGCCCCTTGACTGTCACGAGCTCTCCTGGACATCGATAACAATTAAAATTCTATTGTCTCATTAATGACAGTCGAGTTCTTATTGTAAGCACTAAATTAATTCTTTATCTTAATATGTGTGTATAAAGGACGAATTCTGCCTATAATTTTATTTCCAATATACATAAATAACTTCACATGTAGGTATTCAATCCCCAAGTAAGACAACACAAAGGTAAGGACCTCTTTAGAAACAAATCCAGAAACCTTTGAACTTCTGGCAACCTTTAATACATTATGTAACTGTAATTAATTAATAAAAGTTTTTGATGTGTTACATCAAAATCGAAATAATCAAACCTGTGGGAGTTATTTCGTGAAAGGCGACGGAAGTGCGTAACAGGAAGCCGGAGAATCGCGCGCTATCTGATTTGGCAAATGAGCGTGCGCGGTGTTACAGTTGGCCGTCAGAAACGACCTCGACGAGGCCGCGCCCCTTTAATGTTGCTTATTATCAAAGTGAGATGTCAGATACAGGGTGGCAGGGACATCGACGCGAAAACTGTTACCATGGATTCAGTTCATGATTTTGTTTTTTAATGTGTCGTGGATATTATGAGCTCCAATTTTCATGGAAAATCATAACTCAGATCAGAGTGATCATAAAATATTTAACCGCGGTCGTCATCTTAACACTCAAAGTGATAAAAACTTTTAGAGTGTCATAAATTTTATTTATCTTCACCTATTGTTTTTCCAGTAATTTTCCTGTGTGTTCGTGGTCCAAACTCCTGAGCTGTTTGCCTTAAAGCCAACTATACTCTTTTTGAAATAAGATTAGACAGTTAAACAAACCTTTTTACAGTCCGTTCAACCGATTTTGACTTCTATACCGTAGGCATAAGGATGGCATTAAAAGCAAAAAAGTGGTTACAATACTGCAGCTGCCATTTGTCATACCACCAACGCAATAGAAATCTAAATCAGTTGAACGGACTGTAAAAAAGGTTTATTTAAATGTCTAATCTTATTTCAAATGGAGAATAGTTCAATCAAGAAAATGCTTTAACGTCGTTGAGCAGTAAAGTATTTCACGTTGGCAAAAACACAATTATCTATACTTTTACACAATGCATTACGCATTTTTTTGCCCTGAATTTCAGCGATCTTCATTTAAGAAAAACAACTTAAATACCGTATCTACTTACAAATCTGTTTACGTAGGTCCCTAAAGATCACCAACGTGTGATATTATATCTATTCAGAGGTCCCAGTATGAACGCGCGACGTTAACGCAACGTAAAGCGTCGTGCAGACTGGCGCGATGCGACGGCGTGAAAATAATTTCTAAGAAAACGGTAGAACAATTATTGGTGTCACGTCACGCCCGGCGCGTCGTACCAGTCTCCACGAGGCTTTAATTGGAACGAAATTTTGAATGATAAATACAACTTATCAGCGTCACTGTTGCACAGAGTGCGTGTGAGTAGCAATAATAGCATTCTGACTGTGATAGCGGACAGGTATGACTGTCCGTTCTTCAAACATTATGCGTTTATGTATGAATTATCATAGTGATATGCACTATTTTACAAACACAAAGAAAATGGATTTATTGTATGAAAAAAAATACAGTGGCACTCCGGGAGTGCCGACAGAAGTGAAAACTTGAAAAAAATCGGCACCGCGGTAATCAACGCGTTGATGTCTTTTACTCCACGGTGTCAGTAAACCCGGTAACAGCGTCGCGAAATCAATGGTTTAGTCCCATCTCAAAAATGCCCAACAAATCTGAAGAAGTTTTTACTTCAAAAATAGCATTTGTTTTGTACTTTTAAGTACCCATAGATATAAATAAAGTCTTAAAAATAAGCAAATATTATTTGTGAAACGAATATTTCCAATTTAAAAAAACGTTCGAATTTACCATTACGTTTACTCCGCGCGTTCTTTCTAGGCCCTCAGCAAAGTTCTGGGCAACCGAAAGTGTTCCAATAAAATGCCAACGGATTGTGCTCACTGCTATACAGTGCTATCTGATCCAATATTGTAGCGTCTGATAGAGACGTGTGTGAGGGGTGATGTCTATTCGAGAAGTGACTCACAATAGCATTCAAGAGACGGTTGCTTTTGTTTTTCTCATCTTGAAAATTAGGTATGCACACCCTGCATATGCAGGCAAATTTTTCGTCGGTTATTAAAAAAAAACATACATGTTCCATACATTTTGACTACGTAGGTATTGCACTTTTCTGTGAAATAGCAGATTTAAAAAGAAAGAAAAGAAAGAAAGAAAGAAAAAGTATTTATTGAGACAAAAAAAATAACCGACGAAAAATTTCAACGTAGGGGGGTTCAGAATCATGTACTGAATCCATGGTAACAGTTTTCGCGTCGATGTTTCTCCGACCCTGTATAATAGGAAGGTCGTTATTGGTTAGAATGTTTGGAGAGTAGTGACCCTACTTTTGCTTTGATGCTTATAGTTCTGATATTTAGCTTTACGAGGTCATGAGTGATTTAAAAAAATGGTTGGTCTTAGATTATGTTCATTTCCTAATTATTTGACAAATACCCTTAAAGGCTTGTGCAGACCAGCGCGACATGCGACGCGACACAAAGGCACCGCTCGTCGCGCGACGAGCGGTGTCTTTGTGTCGCGCGACAAGTCGCGCTGGTCTGCACAAGCCTTAACCCTATACTTGAATGAATCCTGAGTCTAAAATTGAATGGTTAATTTATTGGGTACTAGCTTCTACCCACTAGGCCGCGACTTCGTTCGCGTGGAAGTCGTAAGACAGCAATACCTACTAACATAACAGCCACATTTTTATAAAACTTCCCTGTATACTACGTTTGTAGTTTTGGTCTCAGCAGCCAAAATATACAGAGATTCAGGAACTGGTGATGTGGGAGCAAACGACGTACAGTTGTCCGTGTCAGAAGCAGCTCGTCCTGAGGTCGACACCCGCAGCCTTCAGTAGTAATTTCCCATTGTTTAATAATGAGCAACTCTATCAATTATAAAAAGTACCTCAGTTAGAGTCTTATTTTCTATGAAATGTATGGAATAAGTTTTTTGCGATCTCGGGCTTTTCTAGTACCTACTCAAATTCAGGTGGTCCAATAGAGTGTTTTGATCCTTATAAGAAACAGGATCGATTAGCATCAAAATTGATTGCCCATTTTCTTGCTGACTTTGCAATTTTTCCAAAATCGGTCGGTGAATGGATATCAACATTTCAAAAAAAGTTATGGACGGTCTCTTAATTAAGACGTTTTCCTGTAGTGACAACGGTTAAGGTATTATACTTACTGCTCTATCTCAAAAATCCACCCAGTACGTCATGATTGACTGCTTAGCTCCATTAAGGCAAGATGATCATGAATTATTTAAACGGTTAAATCTGTAACTCTATGCAATATCTATACCTTTTGGCTCGTCTTTTTACAATTTGCAGTAAACAATAAAAGAATACGAACATAATGCAATATTGCTCATCCCCTATAGCAAATAGCGTGATAATTTATAGCCGATAAATTTGGACAGAATCTATCCAGTAGTATTTGCGTGATGCTGGAACATACATTCAGACAAACAGACAAAAATTCTAAAAACTATTTACTCAGACCTCGCAGCAATGACTGTTTTTGAAAAATATTCAATGTGCAGTTTTAATTTTGCTAAGATTTTATTATAGTATGCAGGAATAGATGTGAAACAAAATCTAGTTGAAGTCTTTGATTGATAAACAATAAAAAGTATTCTTTAACTCGGGCTAAATAAAATTCAAACTACCGATAGTTATGTAACAGGAAGTTATTTCATCCACACTGAAACAACTTCGGCACCGGAGGCTCGAGCGGTGCCTGTGGCGTGAATTTGTGCGTTGGACAATTCATTTTTGCTGTATTGTATTCTGTTTCATGAATATGTAACTTCATTTCGGAAGCTTTTAAAATGTAAACCTGTAAGTGTTAAAGCAGTTTTATGTATTCAACGCTATTGATTACACGACTGCCCAAAAAAGGGCTGTAATGTTTTCAGGGTTGTATGTGAGTTCCTTTATTTCACGATAACTTTTATTTAAAGAAAACATTATTGTTCTTCTTTTTTTACCGTTACTTAAATCGAAAGATTCAGAAGAATTAGGAATTCTTCTTTCAATCCCATATGCTTGTTGCAGTACTTAAATCACTTTTAAGTAACAGATCTCGTCCTTAAAAGTAAATAAGAATTATTTCTCCCGATAAAATAATCATGAGAATTAGAACTCCACATTTAGAACAGCGAACGTAAATCTCTTTGTAATGACAGAACATGGTGTGGTATTCAGAAAATACTTAACTGAATTATGGAAAGTTTTGAGTCTCCTTGAAACTATCGAAATAGTATCTTCCTGTAATCAAAATATCCATCAGACAATGTAAATCTGGTCCAAACTTAGATTATGCTGGGAGATTTGTCATTACCTGACTAAGTGGTAAACCCAAATCTGTCAAGATCTATTAATCGTGGAAGTTGTGCAGTGCATCCGAAGTTTGCATAGTAATAGGAAGAGATTCTGGAAAGGTAAGAAGTTTTAAAGGGTAGTTAGCTAAGAATCCACCTCCACCAGTTAAATTAACTACTTAAAATGGAACAAGTGTTCCATTTTAAGTAGTTATTTTAATTTCACTTGACCTAATTTAATAAAAATAAAGAAAAGTGGTGGTACTCCGGGAGTGCCGACAGAAGTGAAAACTTGAACAAGATCGTCTTAGTGGAAGAAAAATACTTGCATAGAACATTGATCCGTAACGTAATATAAATAAAGAGCACAATCGCGCTTACAAAAATGAGGTGTCGTCATGGTGTCACGATCAATCTTTTAGTCCCATCTCCAAAATGCCCAACGCGCCTAAAGCAGTTTTCACTTCAAAAATATTTTTTTTTTTTTTTTTCATGTACCACATACTATAGGTAACCCATATTAGAAAACATCTATAAATTATTAAATAATAAATACAAAATCACACATAAATAAATACAACATCAACACACAAATTAGATACCTACATCAACTTCATATTCAATCTTATTCAGCTCATATTCATTTCAGTATATTCATACGTGTGACACTCTATGTAACTTGTCTACCACAGCAGTGTTACACATAAGGACAGTCCAACCTATTTGGTATGTTCAGAACGATATTGGAGCTGGCCCGCACTCTTCGCACAAGAGACGCGCAGCGCTTCCATGTCGCATGAAAACAGTCCGTGCGCGCCCATGCGAACATACCCGAAGCGCTGCAGTAGCGAGGCAGACCCAACGTCGGCGTCGCTCTGAAAGCGTTGTTAAATTGTACGCGGAGGGTGCTGTAGCTTTTTTTTTCTTTAATAGGTAAGTGTCATCATCATTATCATTTCAGCCGAAAGACATCCACTGCTCGTCATGAACCTCCCCAAAGCACCACCACTTCGAAGGTGTTGATGTTAATCTGCTGTTTATGTGCGTGAACGAATATTTTAGTCCAAAATGTACGATTTTTCCTTTGGAAAAGAAGGTGTAAGTAATTAAATAAAATGAAATTGTTTATTCTGTCATTATTAAAATAAAATAATCTAAATGAGGTCGGCGTTTCCTATCTGACTACTCTGAGAAGAAAGGCCGAAAGAAACTCGGAGGTCGTAGTCTCTTTTAAAAGTCCAGGTATGATCGTGGGCAAGCCATATGAGGACCATGTAGATTAGTGTCTGAAATGGTCTTTAGAGGAAAGAATCACACAGATTTGAGTGGACCTGTCCAGACAGTGCAAGCATTTGTCAGTAATCGTGGAGCTCATCGACATAGTATGACTGTAGCTCAGGCTAGGTGGAGCCACGATCTTTGCAGGATGAGAGTAGTCGAGAATCATGTAAATGGCGTGTAATTGGAGAGGCAGTGGATTACATAACATCACGCCTGTATGTCCCGAAGGGTCAGGTAGAGGAGTACCCGTACACCCACATTTCGCCAGTTATGTTTGTTCCATGTAATAGGGGGCGAGCCTTTTGCCATCAACCGGGTATAAATCCAGACACCGGGCTGCTACTGGGAAATTTCAGATGGAAAAACGCGATAACACTTTGCCCGACCAGGGAATCGAACCCAGGAACCCACGCTCAGCAGTGGCTCTTGCGACCACTAGACCAACGAGGCAGCAGCTTACTTAGAATTTATTATGATTACGAGTACATTACATACATAGATTTCCCGATTGCTGACGTGTCCGAAATTCAAAGACACGTACACACGGCTACACATCAAGCTTTACATTTCCAGTTTATGTTGATCTCGCATTGTATAGGATTTCCGTGTAATGCGAGGTCAGCTTATACTGGAAATGTATAGCTTGATGTGTAGCCATGTGTACCATCGAAGAACCGCATATCTATACACCGTAAGGACTATTTCTGCTTGCAGCGCTCGGCCGACATAGTAACGCTTACCTACGAAAAAAAAGGGTCGTGTTCACGGGATTTTGTTTTCAAACTGCTTCGATATTGCGTTTCTTAGATAATATCTACTTAGTTCATATACCAGTCACCAAAAAACCAAGAAATTCTTTAGAAGTGTTCTAGAATATTTATTAAGTACCTACTATATCCGCACGGTCATGGTTGTAAATAAACTTTATGCTAAACTTGTATCCTCCTACTTTATGTGGAGGTTAAATACGGGACGATGTTATCAACGTGACCTGTTTTACACATCAAGCTATATTTGTCACAAAAAATCACTTTAACACTTACATCACACGAATAATAACCTTAACACAAAACATAATAAATCACCAATGCAGGATTACAGTCAAAACTAAACTTAAATTGTGTATTCGATACAACACTAATGTGAATGGTTTACTCATCGAGTTTATTTATCTTTGTTTACAACATCAACGATGTTCCGATACGCGGTCTGTACTAGTACAGCAATTTAGTAGGGTTATTGCGCTGACACTTTTTCTATCTACCCCACAACTAAGATTATTTTATACCTTCGCTTATGAATTTATTAGAACCGTCGACGACAAACCATTTACTACTTTATTACATATCATATTAATACACCTTTTCACAGTACCGAACGGGCGTATACCCACCATGCTCAAACCAATGTCGTTTTCTATTGTTTTGTTAAGTTACGATATTTCGTTTACTGAATACTTATTTACCCAATTATTTACAAGTTACCTATGCAGCATCAAAAATATGAAATCACTATTCCTTAAAATTAAAATTCAATAGTACCAAAGATATAATCTCTGACCTTGACCGTATTTCCATTGCACGTTCGTCCACTTGTGATATTGACAATTGTCGAAACATTGTAAATGATTATTTGCTTTCTCTTAAAGTTATTCACCAAAATATCAGAAGCATAACACGTAATACACCAGGTTTACTTACATTACTACAAAGATCGCAAATTGATTGGGATTTCATTATTTTGACGGAATGCTGGTTGTCTTGTGCACACCGCATTCCACTGCTTGACGGTTACAATTACTACAAAACTAATAATAACTTATCCCAAAACGAGGGGGTTGTTATTTATTACAAAAATAACATTGGCGTGTGCATAGAGGAACCTACTATTTCAGATTGTAACTGTCTAATGATCAAAATTGATCAATACACGGCTGTGTTGGCAGTTTACCGACCCGCTGGGTACAAAAACCTAAATAACTTTCTAACATCTCTCGACCTTTTTTTAAATACTACCTCCAATATTAAAAACTTTATTCTAATTGTGTACCTCAATGTGTACCTCAATGTGGACATAACGGAGACCAACACAGACCCTAATTCTGCTCATTACCTTAACCTTTTAGCCTATCATGGCATGTTGCCAGCTTACACTTTCCCTACACATAATAAGACATGTTTGGATCACATTATATTAAAAACGCGGCTTCCAGCTTCTTGTTATGTAGCTGAAACCTCTATCACTGATCATGATGCCGTCATCCTTGTCCTGGGTGTAAGTAAAGTTCAAAACAAAACCTTTAAAATAACTAAACGTTTAAATTACAAAAAAATGGACGATGAAATTGTGAATCTCAACTTTCATGAATTATATTTAATGACTGATGTTGATCTTGCTGTTCAGTTCTTCGTTAAATCATTGAACAGTATTATACAATCTAATACACAAATTATAAAAACGTCTAACCGTAAGAGAATTACCAAACCTTGGATAACGACCGGTTTATTACGGTGTATGAGGAATCGTGACAAACTGCACCAAAAAGCAAAAAAGAATCCTAACAACCAAACTATAATATTAACCTATAGAAGATACAGAAATTTAATTAAAAACGAACTTTTAAAAAAGATAAAAAGGGAACATGATAAATTGGAACTTCAGACTGCGGCTAAAACTAATAACAAAATATTATGGAATACAATAAAAGACATCACCCACACACAAAAATCTAAAAACGAGGCCAGACAGCTAATTAATACGCTGGATCCTATTTCTTCCACTAATGAAATCAATGATTTTTTTGTAAACATAGGCAAGAGTATCGCTGACCGCTGTGGTTCTGGTAATAGTATCCCTTCACCACCGCTCAACCTTCATCCCCACTCGATGGTTTTTTTTCCCACGGACCTGGAAGAGATTGGAAATATCATTCATACTCTGAAGTCTGATTGCGCTGTTGGCTATGACAACATCTCTACCGGCATTGTGAAGAGATACAGACAGATCCTCATTCCTCCAATCGTTTTTATCTGCAACCTTGCCATTGTCTCCGGCAAATTCCCAAACGCCTGGAAAATAGCAGAGATTCGCCCCATCTTCAAAGGTGGCGACGGAGCCTGTGTCAACAACTATAGACCAATTTCCATTCTGCCAGCCTTGTCTAAGGTATTGGAGAGGATCATGAAGAAGCGCTTGGTTGACTACCTGGAAGACAACTCACTGCTATCACCTTCTCAGTATGGTTTCCGATCTGGCTTGTCGACTAGTGACGCCATTCACAGTTTAACTAAGTTTGTTTCTGAAAAACTCGACGTAAACAAAAAGGTTATAGTAATCTTCATGGACCTTGCCAAGGCCTTTGACACAGTCTCCGTCCCTCTGTTGGTGAACAAATTGGAGAATATTGGTGTAAGGGATGCGCAACTGAAGCTTTTTTCCGACTACCTCACCAACCGATTCCAGAGAGTTAAAGTAGACGAATGGACTAGTAGTGATCTTTCTGTCGTGCATGGCGTCCCACAAGGCAGTATCCTCGGTCCTCCTTTATTTCTAACATTCATCAACGACCTCTGTGAGCTCAAGATGCCCAGCGGAAGGATCATAACTTTTGCTGATGACACAGCGCTTTTGTTTGACGCCGATACATGGCCCGAGGTTTACAGTTGTGCACAGATGGGGTTGAACTTGGTGTTGTCATGGCTGGCTAATAATAGACTCGCTCTCAATGTTGATAAGACAAAGTATATTTCTTTCTACATAAAAAAACCTACTTATTCACTCAATAATTTCAAAATTACCGCTCATTCATCCTCATGCATTTTGTCTCATAGTGCTCATTGCTTATGTCCCCATCTTCATAAAACAGATTCAATCAAGTACTTAGGCGTTATGCTAGATAACACTCTAAGTTTTCAACCGCACATAGATGCTCTTTCAGCTAGAATCCGTAAACTGATATTTGTGTTTAAAAATCTTCGTCATGTTGCGGACGCTGGCTTACTGAGATCAGTTTATTTTGCGTTATGCCAATCGCTAATCTCGTACTGCATAACTGTATGGGGTGGTGCGACAAAAACATCAATGCTGCGGATCGAACGTGCACAAAGGGCAGTTCTAAAGGTTATTAATTTCCTGCCTTTCTTATTTCCCACCAGAGAACTTTATGAGCGAACTGGAGTGTTAACTGTTCGACAACTTTTCATTTTAAATACGATCCTGCGCAAACACTCTCTTCTTACCTATAATCCTAATCTATTTGAAGGTAAGCGACGTAAACACGCAGTTTGTCCCACAACTCGGTTCCATACTGCTTTCTCCCGTCGACATTTTGGTTTTCTTGGAAGTTACTTGTACAACAAAATTAATGGAATTTTGTCAATCTATGCCCTACCCAAACAACGTTGCAAAAAAGCCCTATCTACCTGGTTACAAAAATTGAACTATGATGCCACGGAGCAGCTACTCATTGTTCCCTCGTAATATAAAATAACTTCGGGTTCTTGACTGTAACAAAATCCTTCCACACCCACACTCACACCATCATTCTACCTATCCTCACACCTCACCTGCACTTTACACATGCATTACACTATACAATTTTTATTTTTATTAATTAATTTTAATTGTCTGTTTTTTGTTTTTTTTTTACTTTTGTTTTCTCCTTCATCAATAAATCATTTGTCTAGAGTTTGAAAATGTACCACTGACCATTGTAATGTAAATTAGATTAAATTCGGGTTGAGAGCCTGGTGATCCGTCACACAGGGTATCCTAGTATGGACGCCAGTCTCTCGCAAAGGATCATATTTTATGCATTTTTGTAAAACGATTTAATACTTGTCTCTATGTTTATTACTATGTGAACCTTTGTGAAGAGAGAAATAAAATTATATTATTATTTATGTAGTGTTTTTTTTTTTCTCAGCTCTTTGGCTGGTATTTGCAACATTTACGGACCGAAGCCAAGTAAATGCAGCGTGTGGTGTGTTATGTTGGGGATATGTTATGATGGGGACCTATTTCGTTTTCATCTATTTGCATGAACTTTCTGATAATTCGACATGTATTTAAAATTGCAGCTTTTTGTAGGGTGATATAGAGGGTTTCTTTTAGGTTTAGTAATTTAAGGCTATGGAGAAGGTGATTCGGGATAACGCCGGTTGTGGAGAGGACTATAGGGACCACGTACACTTTTTGTTGTCGCCATATTCTAGTTACTTCATCTTTAAGTTCTGCGTATTTACTAATTTTTTCAGATATTGTCTTCTGAATGTTATGTGTGTTGGGAACGGCAATATCTATTAGGTAAGTAACTTTATTTATTTTATCCTGTAGGGTTATGTCCGGTCTATTGTAGTGGATTGTCCTGTCAGTGAGGATAGCGCGGTCGAAGTAAAGTTTATGTGTGTCATTTTCTAGGATAGTTTGTGGTGTGTAATTGTAGTAAGGAGTGTTTGTGTCTTGTATGAGTGTGTATTTGACTGCTAATTTTTGATGAATTACATTTGCCACCTGATTATGCCTGTGTGTGTAGTCTGTCTGCGTGAGAGTTGTGCAAGCTCCTGTTATATGCTGAATTGTTTCTGGTTGGATGTGACACTTGCGACATTTATCATTTGTTACAGAAGGATCTTTAATAATAAATTTTCTATAGTTTTTAGTGTTAATAATCTGGTCCTGTATTGCAATTATAAAACCTTCCGTTTCTGGGAATAAATTACCTATTTTAAGAAACTTATTTGAGGCTACTGTGTTCACATGGGATTGTTCCAGGTCATGAGGATGACGGCCATGAAGTACTTTTTTCTTCCAGTCCTCAATTTTTTGTTTCTGTGGGTTATCGCTAGTAATTTGTGGAGTATCTGGCTGTTCATTTAAGTTAAGTGGTGTATAGTTGAAATCATTATATTATTATTATTTTTACGTCTTTCACATTTCTCGGGACCCAGGGGTCCCGGACCTTTGGAAGGCTTACGAGGGGCCGAAGCCAACTCGCAGAGGCCCCTTAGACGTTTTTAATGAAATGAGGTACCAACCGACGATTATCCCTGTTCGCACTATGCAAGTGCAGCCAAGGACAACCCCCGGTTGGTGTAGGACTATTGTAAGATATGGAAACAAAGATATCGGACTATGGGTTTGGGTTGCTAAAGGGGACTGGTCACCTGGAACTATGGAAGGACTATGGCCCCTGCCTGATCTATGTTTTATATGCACACGGATAAAGTGGCAGGGGGTGACTTGCACACTCAATAATGGGCCCCCGAAAACGGTCGCTAGCACATAGTGTCGTAGCGATAAGGGGGCAACATGTCCTGAGGTGCTTATGAGGAGTGGAGAGGTATTCCACGGCTATCAGGACAATCCCGGAAGTATTATTATTATAATTATTATTATTATTTGTTTTATATGTGAGTCTACAATCATTCATGTTTCTTTTACAACTGAAGTAAAGTTCTGTCATATAGGTCTGAAGATTATAAAAGACTCCAAGTAGGCTCAAAGCTAACCACAGCGTAGGACACTGGTAGTAAAATTGATGTCTTATCTAGATAAATCCCTATTTCCCTTGGTCACGGCATCACGCGTGAATGGTTGGACTGATTTCGCTAATTCTTTTTTGTGTGTTTTTTATTGTCAGGAGAAGGTTCTTATGAAAGAAACAATTAAGAAAGTTGCGCAGAAAATTTGAAAATTTAAGAAAACTTAACAACTATATTAACTTTTCTAATGTAACCTTAGCGCTTTTGACATAACTGTCAGTTGTTTGACAGTTAGCGCGATTGACAGAATGCGCATTGTAAACATAATTATAACAGGACAACGTCTGTCGGGTCAGCTAGTATATAACTTTTACTGAAATCAGCATCATGTTTACAAAAGGTTTTATATTGAACCTCAAATAATTCCCATTTTGCTTTCCTAAAAATATAATTTAACACTATAATATAATGAATGCGCCTCTTTATGGGAACTTCTAATAATTCCTATTTTGAGGACAAAAAATACAAAAAGTCCAAGTAACTGCGACCAACTTAGATGTAGCGCTTTTAAAAAGAGGCTCATTTATTTTAAAAAAGTTTGCATCATTAGAAGGTCAAAACGTTTTTAGAGGTTAATTTCGAAAAAGAGTTCATCATAAGAAGGCCAAAAAGTTTTTAGGGGAGGACTTTATTAAAATATACAAACTAATTATATACAGAGGAAAAAATAAAATAAAATATAGGAACAAATCATTGGGCATCAAAAATTCATCCGCATCGCTGTCAGTGGGAAAGGTGCCCAAAAGGCTGGCAGCATTGCCACGTTGTATGGCAATGCCAATTCATTGGCTTCAAACTCAAACTCAAAGCATTTATTTCAAATAAACCAATTACAGGTACTTTTGAATTGTCAAGGGGTCGGTCAGTCAGAAAAATGAAGCTAGTTGCCCATTCCAAAGCGTAGTAGGTACCTATGGAGAATAACGGGCAAGAAACTCCACGGACACTCTTTTAAATCAAAATATTGTTACAAAATATTGGTTACATCATTCGTGTTGAACTTATACATGGCCCTAGTGTTTCAACCCCAAACGGTTCAAAAATATAGCTACCAGTAAGGTTGTTACATTGGCACCGTTTGAGGTTTTCTGCACCTGCAGCAGCCGCCTCGGCACAACTCGCCGTGCTAGGAAGATGGGATGGCGCGAGGGTGTCGACACAGGTTGCGTCCCACACCAAAGGCTTACCCAACTTCCAAGGCATTATGGTAATTCCGTCTGGCCTCTTCCCATCGTCGCGTGCCAAGCAATTGGGTTCTAAAACAGCTTTAGGGGTCAGTTAAATATTTCCCCTTATAAAATACATACGTAATGAAAGTGCATAAGTCTATACAGTAATGCGAAAAGTTTCCGAAGTTCCGTTGACTAAACGCTTGAACTCAATTCCCAGATTGGTAGTAAAATTGTGCTTCATTTCGACAGACGGACCATTTTCCTATAAACGCCTAACTTTATATGGCTATTAGTAAATGAGGAGAAAAGTTAAAAGCTGGGCATGCGAGGAACGATGAATGTTTACTAAATGTGGTAACCCTATTAATATGTGCTACAAATACGAATTTAGTTGACTAATGAACTCTGCTGGGTTCGAATTGTAAAGTGTATTTTTTAATACATAAAAGCATAAAAGCAGTAGACAGAACCTACAGAACGCCACATGCTACAATCCATACATAGGATACTCGTATTGGCTTCGTTAACGTTCATACGTGTATATCTGGTCACACACGCACGCCGCCCGGTTGCGAGTACTACCTACGCATATGAACTTTCTGAAGAGCATCAAGGGCGTTCCCTCCCGGCGTTTCCAGTCACATCTGCCTTGTAAATACCTTTTTCATTTCTCATACTCGGAAAGTAGTGTTTGTTTGATCCAAGTAGCGGGTGGAAGACGCTGATGACGCCTCTCTAGGGTGGGAATGAATTTTAAAAATAGAACGAAATTTGGTTAGGTTGTCAGCTATAATTTTTTTTACTAAGGAGGTATTACACTGTCGAGTCTGTGGTCATGGATCTGTGATCGAAGATATAATGGAATTGTAAAATAAACATTTGTTATGGGTAAATCCCCCTTGGGGGATATTACACCTATCTACGAAGCTCACAAATTACCCATGTTATGTCTATTTTACAATTTAGTTATGTCTTTGATCATGGATCTGTGATCGTAGATATGATGGTGTAATATCCCCTCATAGAAAAATACTGATTTAAAAAAAATGCTGCAGTCTTGTCATTGTATAAACAGCCAGTGTGAATGGGGTTAAAAACTGAAAGCTCATAGCAGATGGCAGCACGGTTGTGCGTCTTTAGTCCGCCATTGTTGTTTATGTTTTCACTGTTGTGTCGATATCGTTTATACGAAAACTAGACAAAAATGTATGCGATTTGGAGTGTAGTACAACTAAAAGCCGAGTTATGGAAAAGAGATGCGTCTACCACGGGTAAAAAAGCAGCTTTAGTGGAAAGGTAAATAAATAATGACCATTTTATATTTGATAGATTGTTTTGTTTACATTATTTAAAACTCCTTTTTTTGTTGAAGACTGGAGGCATACGACAGGAATAACTTGATAGGAGTTGAAGAAGAGCTTGAGGATGATAACCCTAACATTCCTGCCCTGGAAAAGTTCAGGGATGTCAATTCTAGCACTGATCTTCCAGCGCTATCTAAAACCCACATTCAAACGTTTGCTGAAGGGTAAGTTTTCATACAGTGATCAACTTATGATGCATTCACTACTTCCTTTGTGAGTTCAACTATAAAAAAAACGTGTAATATACTTAATTTAATGTTAATATTATTTCAGGTTTCAAATATCTCCTAAAGTGAAAATCCTCTATGAAAATAGGAGCTTGATCAAGCTAATGATCGTAACCATGCTTATTTTCATGCACAATGCAAGGCACAAATGAAAAGATTAATGAATAAGACTGGTATGATATGTGAAAGTCATTGTGAATGTGCAGCTGGAAGTGGCTTGGAAGCACACTGTAAACATATCTTCACAGTCCTCCATGGTATAGAGGATATAGTATGTACAAAGATTACAATTACCTATGCATACAGTATGCACAGAAAAATTAATGATGTTCAAACAACCAAAAACAACATCATTTTATACTGAGTATCTCCAACCAGCAATTTACGATAAATACTATGATACTGTAATAAAACCAAATTAATATTATATACAATGTTTTATTTATCTCTTTATACACAATACATATTACATAATACATTCCCTAAAGTTACAGCACATAAGACAAACAAAAAATATCTTTGATTGATGCGAGGGGCACAAAATTGTGATGTTTTGTCAAACATAACATACGTTCAATGTGAACGCGTTGACTTATTTATTTATTTATTAATGAATAGGTTAGCCTACAATTGTTTACACATTAAGTACATTTCTTTTAAAACTACACGATATACATTTATAAGTGCAACAATTACTTAAAGCTAACACCACATGCACTATATTTGAATTTAACATTTTTATGACTGCAATTAATTTCTAATAATGGCTGATTTAGAATTATGTAAAAACAAAGCAATAATGCAATAAACTAGGATCAAATATTTGGTTTACATTAAATAATAAATTAAATTACATTGAAATAAATAACATTTTCAATAGTAATATTCTTCACATGACTTCCATAATACTTTATTTTGTGAGCCATTATACTTAAGTCGAACACACATTTCTATTTCGTTAAACATTGTAAATTACTCGTCTTTATATGGCTCTTCATAACTATCACGGGTTTGAACATGGCTAGGTCCAGCAATTTGATCACTATATGTATCAAAACATTGTTTTTTCTCATTTCTCTGTAACAGTCTATTTGCTCTGTCTTTAGCTAAGGGGTGGACTGGTTGACTTTAGTAAAAGAAAAAATAGAGGGTACAGCAGTCTTCCTGAGCCTTTTGTAAATATTTACATCACCTAGAACAGACAAAAAGGATTTATGATCTACTTATCTTTGTGCGAAACATTAAATACAAATATGATGAGTGGAAGATATATTTATCTATTTAGCCCGTAATGTCCCACAGCTAGGCAAAGGCCTCCCATTCCCTTTTCCACACAGGTTTGTCCACTGCCACTGCGGGCCAGTCCTTTCAGTAGGATTCAGAGCAGGATATGTGTTAATATTAGGCAGTAGGTAGTTTGGTATGAAGGTATTAAATACAATGCAATAAAGCGAATGCTGCATAGATGCTTGCTACTTAGACATACGAGTATTTTGGTCGATTAAAAGATAATCTTAACAACACAACCTTAGTATAAAGTATATAAATAAATATCCACAAATGCCTATAATGAAAACACACTTAAGTTCACTGTATTATGAAAAAGAGTACCTGTATACGCATTCGTCTGATAGAAGTCTTCAGGTTTAAAATTAATAGTACATAACCTCGACGAATTATTTGGTTTCCAATTTTTTCTTCGGAGAGCTCTCTCCCACACTTTTCTTCTTTTAAGATCTTTGGGGAATACATGGGCCCCCGGATTTTTGCAGTCAACAGCTGCGCAAGGGGGCATATTATTTAATTAGGCGTAAAATAAGTTGATTGTTTACAAAAAATGTATGGATATTGACAGCTAGCTGTCAAATTTAAAGACGGACAATGATAGCGACATCTGAAGTGAGCAAATGGCAGTTTTTATCCCCATTAAAAAAATACCTAATGGCGCATCCACACATGCCGGCGGCACGCGCAACTTTTTTTCTATTCAGCGACAAGGCAGCCTGAAAGCCGGCGGCAAACCCAGCGGCATAAGCCGGCGGCATGTGTGGATGCGCCATAAGCGGGATGACGCGCGGCAGTGACGCGGTGTGTTCCATATTCAAAATTAAAAAAGACTAATAGGTACTAAAATACCCATGTTATTATATTTTAGAAAAGCTACAACTTTTATCTTTCCTTATAACACGGGTGAAAATCATCAATTTCTACTCGGACTATAGCCTCTCGCTGTGCTCGGGCGTCTAAATACCTCGTATGGGAGTTGATTCCTTTCGACCCTTGTATAACAATCTACTATTGTTAGTCGCCTTCGATTCGTCCTCTCAATATTTATTTATTTATTTACTATTTTTTTTTTTTTTTTTTTTTTAATATGACCAAACCATGTTAGCATACTTACTCTTTTTACCCGACTACGGCAAAGCAAAAAGGAGGGTTATGATTTTGACCGGTATGTATCATCGCCGATCATAATTTGACAAATGAGGTATCATTGGAAGCGTCTTGATCGGTCGCTGGTTATAGGCTATGTGACGTTACATTAACCGTATAGTTCGGAAGCGCCCCCGATTGGACCCGAACACACAAACCTCCGCCGGCTCGGTAGTGGGTCCAATTGGACCCCAGAATTACCACATACGACACCCTTAATTGATTATGTAAATATTTATTATACTACCCATTAAATCTTATGAATGTGCGTTAATTAAGAGAGTTGAATCAAAAACTCAAATGTTAACACCATTATATCTTTCATATTTAGCGTGCAAGATTATTAATTTACCTTTATAAAATTCAAGTCTGTAAATGCGATAATCGCCATTTTAATGACAGTCGAGGTCGAAGCTAAAAATCATAAAAAATTGGGGATTTCGAACATCTAAACTCCACCACAGGGGCAGTGAATACTACATCATTTAATCATTTGACAAATTCATCCATTGTTCAAGTTAAATAAGTAGTGGTAATGAAGTTTTTGATATCCAAAGTCGAAGTTTCGCGCCAATCGTGCGTGTTTACATTTTAACTTTTCACTAATATCACACATACACATGTAGATACGATTTAAAATTTGACAAATATTATTAAACATATTATAAACAACTAGAAAATGCCCAGATCTTAACGTAATATACGAACACAGGTCCAATAACACGTAATATTCATTACCACTACTCAATTTGTGTTAAAAATATCCGACCATTATTGTTTTTTTTTATTGTAATGACGTGCGAAAACGATTATGCCAAACGATTTTTTTTTCAATTAATTAATATGTCGAATGTCAGAAATCGATACTTGAAAATTGAAATAAAATTGTTTTAAGCATTAAATACATTATGCATTGCTTATAATAATTATTTATACTTTTCTAATATAATTTTAATAGTTTTTTGGACATTATGTATAAAAGGAGTCAACAGACAGGACGGGATAAATACTTACCTCATTTATTAAATTTCGCGCTTAATTGTTTCTATATATGAATTTAAATTCGGAATGTGCTCGCTGTTCAAAACTATTTAAATTTTGTTGGACAATTATTTAAGTGGATTTAATTTTTGATACTTTCTGATAGTTTGCTACAGAATGCCCAGTATACATTTTTTAAGTAGGCTTAACAAAATTTTGTTTGGGAATGACCATAAATTAATTTTATAAAGTGGGTAGGTATTTCGCAAACGCTTTTAAATGACGTCCATATTTTTTGTTAGTTGTATGAGTTTGGTAGTTTTTGTTTTTAATAGGTTACTATTACTTGAGTAAAAGAAATGTTTTTTTTTTTTTGTGGAAGTTTCCCAACGAAATTAAAAAAAACTGGCCAAGTGTATGTTGGACTACGCACAATGAAGGATTCCGTAGTTGGGATGAATACTTATTTACGCATAAAATTGCACAGCATCAATTTTATCGACTGCAAAAATAAGGCTGTATTTCTCGAAAAAAATATAATAAACAAAGTTAATTCTGCGGTTGTAACCGAAAATAACCCATATCTCAAAAACTATTGACTTAAAAAGTAAAGCCACTTAGAAACATATTTATCATTTTAATTAAGAGATCTAACAATACATGCTTTATGTGCATAGATATTTTTTCATCCCTCGGTTATATGTATAGGGAATGCCACCCCCTATATTATGTTTATCGTAATTACATTACACCATTGTTTAGCGATGCAAAAAATACACCTTTTCCAAATTTTCATCGATGGAGTAAATAGTCTCCGTGTAAAATGGCTGACGGTGACATCCGGACGCACGGACAGACGGACATGACGAAATTAAGGGGGCCGTTTTTTTCACGGATTTTGGCTATCGAGTTTACAATAGGCATTAAATTGATGTCTATGAGAATTTATCTACAATATTATTATTATTTGGAATAGCCGCCATCTTAAAATACAGAATGTTCATCTTATTCGATATCAGCACTATCCCCCGAAAAACATGAAAATTGTAGTCATGATGAAAAATTATCAAATTGTAATAGCATCCATGTTTTATACCAATAATTTATCTCAAGAACAAACTCATATTATTTTACGACCATAGACTTTTTATATGTTTTCCAGGAATCTGTAATCAACCAACAATTTCCAGTATTAAAAATAAATATATTCAATGGCTCCGTAGATAATCAAAAGTCTATTTTCTATAATAAATTAAAAAAATAAAACGTGTAAACGTGTAACCAAGTTCTTTTTTACGTATAATTTCAAACAAAATTAAATTTTCGCAGCCATCATCTTGGATTTACCTTTTGACCTCATTATCGACTTTAGCACCCTCAAAAACTATGAAAACTATACCAATGATGAAAAATTTGAAAATTTTCGCAGCTTCCATCTTGGATTTACATTTTGACCAAATTCACACTCTCTCTCTCTCTATCAAATTAGAAGAGTCTCAGTCACAAGTATGAACACTTTTTCGCGTGACGATTTATGCCAGTTTACTCCTACTACAAGTCGCGTTAAAGAGCTTAGTTCCAAAAATAATATAATGAACAAAAATATTTGGGACCCCCACAACAAGCCCTTTGCCCTTAAAAAAGAAAGTTTTTCAAACTATACCGTGTATAGTTTGCAAAACTTTCTTTTTTATTGTCTAGTTTGGCCCCCAAAAGTGACCCCATATTCAAAATTCAGTTATTTACGTTACACTTCTGTATTTGGGTCACAGAAATTTATATGTGTAGGTACCAAATTTCAACTTAATCGGTCCAGTAGATTCGGAGCAAATTGGCTGTGACAGACCGACACACGAGTAATCCTTTATGGGTTCCGTTTTTTCATTCGTAGGTACGTACGGAACCCTCAAAAGTTACTGCCCTATACACACTGTATTTGTATACTTACTAATAAAATTATTAATATCAAAAATAAAATAATTCATGGAAAACATACCAAAGAGTTTTTATTCAGTTTCTAATACTTTTTCACACTGATTTTATTGCGAGTATCTATAAGAAAATTGGGTAGACGGTCAGCACTAAGAAGTGTCACGTCGCAACACAATTTTTAGTCGTTTTTATCAAGATTTGATCTTGTTTTTTATGTACTTTATGTATGAAATATGGTAAAAGTAAGAATGTAGAGAGAATGATAATATCTTTATTTTTTCTTTTTGTAGATTTTCAGCAAGAGAGTGCGTTGTTTATGTACATATTTTCAGCAAATTTAAATTACCTACCTTTTGGATAGGTGTAGTAATACCAATTCTATACAACTTTCGCAGTATACTGACGCGGTTTGACTGATCTCAACATATAATTAAAGATATTTTCGACAAACATTGTATAAAATAGGCGCGGTAACATATTTTTCTTAATAAATTCGAATGCTGAATGTTGATGTAAATTCTTGAATTTCATGACTGAATTCGCAACACCCCGTCGAGTCAACTGATGTGTCACATGTCAAAATCTTGTCGAGCAGAGAGGTTAAATGCAATGTTTTCAAATTACAGTGTTAGATACGTATGAGAGGACAGTGTAGGCCTTTCTTTTTTTTTGGGTGGGAAATTATCAAATAACTTCTCCCGCTCTTTATGTCAGACTCTTGCTGACTAAAACCCACCCGTATTCCTTCAGTTGCCTATATTGCCAGGTGCCACGGTAACCTTTTCGGACAAAACACTGTCCACAAGTATCAGATATATAACAAAATAGAAAATGGTCTACAAATCTACAGTCTGTTAAGCCTACAACGTTCACACATTAACAAAATATGAAATATAAATCTTGTCGGTCCTCATTTAAAAGATATACCTAAAGTTTTAACAAAACTTCATAATTATCAAAATAAGCTTGTATGAAACAGTGCCGTGACGTCGAATGTTACGGTGACATTATGTGACGGAGAAGTAATGGGATTTACTCTGTCTCGATAATGTCAATCTTCAAAGATTGGTGACATTCAGAATTTCATTATAACTTTCTTATGAAGAGAACTGTTTGGAATGACACGTTTCGTCGTAGTAATTTTCCCGTTAATGTTGAATAATCTATATTTATCTGGATTTAGGACAAAAGTCTGCGTCCTACCATTTTAAATACAGTCGAACCTGGATAAGCAATTGCCCACCAGACACAACACGTGTTTAGTCGGAGGATCCTCCCTTTTATGGAGGATGAGTGAACTTTACACCCTGTTTCTCATACCTCTACAGACACACAGAATACAAGTAGTGGTATAAATGTCGCAGTTATCTGGTTAAATTTGTCAGCTAATTGGACGCTTAGGCCGTCCAATTGGATCTCTAGGCCGATAGTTAATTGAACTAAAATCATTCAACAACTTGGCGTATTGAAAGTCAGCCCTTTGGGATTCAGATGGTGAAAAAAAAATCTGCGAGCAACTTGGGAATCGGTTGGTCATAGTTCTAACTAACCTATCCTATTTCACCCAGTTTAACTAAATGAGCAAACGACATTCAGCCATCTGGTTAAACGTTGCGCTCAATGACTTGGCTAGTTGTCCTTCAGCTATTTAATTGGGTGCCAGCGTTTAATGAACGGCCTAGACGTCCAATTGGCTGGCGAATTTAACCAGATGGCTGCGATATAAACATGATAACCAATCTTCAAGCCTCCACTTTTGGTACCTAAAGGGAAGAGGAAGGAAGTATATCTATTGATATAGGTACTCGTTCATGCATAGACTCAATAAAATTTATTCAAATTAAAGCCATCTTCCTCTCTCCTACTTTGCTAAATCCGACGGTCCACAATGATCAGCCCCGTAATTGTGTAACACACTTACAAAATGTTTTTAATTTTGACAGTTTAACAACATTCATTGCGTTATTTACGTTGTTGAGCAGACATATGTTTTGAACATATCTAATGTCTGCTCAACATCAATATGAATTAATATCTTTCAAAATCATTGAGATTGTGATTGAAGGTGTGGTACGCAATTAGGGCGCATGTCTTTGTTAACACACCACCTAAGTTCACAATGTGGAATGCAAAAAATCAATCTGCCTAGCCTTTTCCCAACTATGTTGGGGTCGGCTTCCAGTCTAACCAGATGCAGCTGAATACCAGTATTTTACATGGAGCGACTGCCTATCTGACCTCCACAACCCAGTAACTGGGTAATACGATACCCCTTTGTAAGACTGGTTGTCAGACTTTCGGGCTTCTGACGACCCGTAACGACTGTCAAAGATTAGATTTATATTTGTTACAGCTGTAGTGGCAATCATGTCGTTTGGTTTAAATAGGTCCTTATTTTTATTATTTTGTTTATCTTTTATATAGATTCTTTTCTTTTAGATTTTGTGAATGTGAGAACGTTGTAGGCTGTAGACTTGTGGATCATTTTCTATTTTACTAAGTACCTGGTACTTCTTGATAAGCCTACACTGTCCTCCCATACCTATTAATACTGTAATTTGAAAACATTGTAGAAACCACTTATTTTGAAAAGAGTAACCGTGGAGTTTCTTGTCGGCTCTTCTCCATAAGAAGCGACCAATTGGAACCGTGCACCTAGCTTCTGACGTTTCATAAGTGCCCTTGTAGGTTTATGTGAAATAAGATATTTTGAATTTTTGAAAAAGATCCACGAATGACAGCCGGGACCAACGGCTTAACGTGTTTTCCGAGGCACGGAGGAGTCTCGGTATCTAAAGATGTTCATTCATCCACGGACCAACCGCGGCAAGCGTAGCTTAACCTGATGGATCGACCCGTGCGGCTGTTATTATTTAACCACGAGCTCCGCAAGGAATGTGGAATGCAATAAATAAGTATTATTGAGTATTAACACTACACTGAAATTTGAAATACTTACTTTACTTGTAATAATAGAATAACATGCACCATCAATCAATTTAAAGTAGATGCTATATACAATATGTAAAAAAACCCTCTCCGATCCGAAAGGGGCTCATAGGTACTGCAATAAAATTACCAAAACGTAAGTAAATAAAAAAAATGTTCTTGAAAATAAAAAAGTTATTGTTATTTAAAATCTACATTTTTATACCAAAATTACCCCGAATCCATAAAATATTTGGAAATATTAAATTGGGATCATAATTTATGACTTGTAGACAACCGCTAAATGACAGCCGTCCGTGCCCCATGTAATATCCCGGTAAAACGCCCCATTGACGTCGTGTCGGGTGGGCGTCGATTTTTTTTTTTTAATTTGTACAGTACCTAGCTTTGATTTTTTTTTAATATTATTATTGTCATTGTTTTATTTTGTAATCCCATAGTGGGATTTATGTGACCGTAGGTATGTCCGTGACATCACAGCGGGCCCTATCAGAATACCAGCGCTGCGGTATTTATTTATTTTTAAATATCGCTCCATCATGCTGAGATAGGAGCCCTTTTGGCCTCGCATAGGTCGTTATTATTTTTGTTTGTTAGTTTAAAATGCTCCTTTTTTATATTTGTTAATTTTTATTTTTTTACTACTGTTTTATATTTCCTGTGCGTGTCCCAAATAAAATATTATTCTTTCTTTCTGTCTTTCATTGAAAAAAAAGTGGCATTTCTTTTTTCTTTTTCCTTTAAATTTTCACATAACTATACTCTCACTACGATACCTAACAACACCCTCACGGATCAGACAGGGTTTTTTTACATGTTCTATAATAGAATAACATGCAACATCAATAAATATAGGTCTCTATATAATCCCATGGGAAAACTTATGCTTTTTATTTTAGCTTAACGATCGCCATATGAGTTTCCAGTGCAGTGCGCTCTCGAGTCGGAGGTTACTTATAAATGTCCAATTTGCTGTGAAAACCGATCGCGGTTGCCGCCGTGCAGTCCTGTAGTCCAGGAGCTAAGAATAATCGATAGTCATATTTATATTATTGGTGTCATGGCGGCCGGCGTATCGATGAAGATGGTAAAACCAGCATGAAAGTGAAAAATGTGGTAATGGAAAGGCGGTATATTGTGAGGAAGGTGAAATATGGTGCGCCTCGTAGGTTATGGAAACAAAAAGTGCATTTAAAAAAAATCTAAATTGTATCTTTCGTGAGAGACATTCATAAATAATAGCTGGCAAACATCTTGAAAGAAGAATGGCATTGACTGAGTAGGTGCCCCCCCACCGTCTTGTATGGAAACGCGCCCGCCCCCGCGCCCTATTATCGTTTTTTTCGCATGTTCCAGCTTTTTGGCGGCTATTACCTTTACCTGCTAAGTATTTTGAACTAGCAACCTTGTCGTGTTTTGTCCTCATGCAACCCCGGAATAAATTGTCCCACTCCAGGGTTTGCCATGGAGTGGGATATTTTACACCTCCACTCTCTTTCACTCGTTTGGCCTCTACTCTCTTTCCTCATATCTCTATTTAAACCTTTTTTTTAATATTGATGATTTAATTAACAGTTAATTCAAATAAACCTACGGATAGGTACTACAAAATGTTATACTGGAGCATGTAAAAAATTAAGCCGTCGAGATACCGGTCAGTTTCATACTAACGATGAAGTGTTTTGCGAATTTGATCCTTATTACTACTAGAAATTGTCCAACTGACAGGTGTCAGAAACGCATTCTCTCGACGTCCGGACTGTACCTGCTTTTCAAACAACTCCTTTAGGAAGTGTCAACTACACAAAGTGAAATATGTTTTTAAAATACACGTTTCTTTCCTTGAATACCTACGGTGTTTATTAAACATTGATTATTATAAATTTAAAAATCCCTGGAACACTGAAGTATGTATTTTTTACTTGGAAACTTTCAAACAAGCAGGCTGTAGAGTATAGGCCATAATTTAAATCATCGATGGCCACTTGTAAAACTATTGCGAATCACGAAGGCAGTTTCATCAAAGAAAAAAAAAATAAGGACCACGTAATTTGCCGTCATAAAATCCCAGATGATCTCGTCCTGGGAAAGTATACAAAATACCAAGTTTTTTTTCATTAAGGTCCAACAAAAAGTAACTAATGAGGCTTGCTTGACCCAATTTGTTTAAGCTCCTCAATTAAAAATTTTGATTTAAAAAGCGTAAATTAATATAAATCTTTAAAACGAAATTTTTATTTGGGTTTATTTTGAAAATAAGAATCCAGAGAAGTATTAAGATGCCAGTGCCGGGAACTCTCCTGGAGGGTTCACCTAGTCGCATATGGGATGCTAGGAGCTCTCGCGGAGGGATCATTTTAAATGTAGGTTTTTCTTAGCGAATATAGCGTTATAAACCGTGAAAATAAAATCTGATGTATATTTTAACAAGATTTATTAGTAGGTATATTATGCGTTGGTTTTAAAATTCAAGCATTTTTATTTATTTTTTCACCTCTGCCCAACCTTTCGGGGAAACAAGGCGTGATGTTATCTTATGTGTTGTTTTTTTCTTCACGGTTACAAATATTCACAAACAAATTTAAAAGGTTGGAAACTACGTATGGCGACAAGACCCCCTGAAAACACAATTTAACTTCGTTTTACAGTGTTTTATAACACGGTTGACTGCTAATTCCGTTGACCGTCTGCAATGGGTAACTTTAGCGCAAACGTAATGCCGGCAACCCTCCTGGAGGGTTTACTTCCAATATTTATGGCAGCATGGCGTATGAGTTCTATGAAAAGTGGGTGAAGTCGAAAGTGTTAAGGGACGTTAGTCCATCTAATCCTGGACAGACAACCCCACTGTCTAACTAATAACAGCCGCGCGGATTCAATTGAAGGCTAAGTTAGGTTTGCCGCGGTTGGTTCGTGGATGGGTGACCATCCATTGCATAACGAGACTCCTCCGTGCCTCGGAAAGCACGTTAAGCCGTTGATCCTGGCTGGCATTTGTAGATCTTTGACAGTTGTTACCGGTAGTCAGAAATTAGAAAATCTGACAACCAGTCTTACCAAGGGGTATCGTATTACCCAGTAATTGGGTTGTGGAGGTCAGATAGGCAGTCGCTCTATGTAAAATACTGGTATTCAGCATCCGGTTAGACTGGAAGCCAACCCCAACAAAGTTGGGAAAAGGCTTGGTAGATGATAACAGTACTTAGCTATTTTTGATGATACGAAAAAGAATGAAAAATACTGAAACCTGAATCTGAAGCACCAACTTGTTATCAATTTTGTGATCATAATTACTAAAATATTACAGCTCATTTTACTGAAACCAGTTAATTAGTTATTTCTCGTATCAATCATACATTAATTGGGCATTTGGGTTTAATTACGAGATAGCAATTAGTAGATATTTGAAAATTGAACCGACTGACATGGATTAACTACGTAGGTACTATAATGTGCTCAATACTAATTGGGAATCAAATTACTTACTTCTTGAAATCAATTAAGAAAGAAAGAATAACATTTATTAGGGAACAGATCGTGAAACACAAAATACAAAAAAAAAAAAACCAGCCAAGTGCGAGTGGGACTCGCACACGAAGGCCGAAGAGTACCACCGTAAAATATTTAGCGGAAAGGGGCAAAAAAAAATAATAGGTTTCTTAAAATACAATAGACGTGGATATATTTAGAAACCTGTTCCGGCTTAGTTATTTCTAAGAAGCTACAAAAAACCTTGAAAGAAATCGACACGTGTTTCACCTCTCAACGAGGCATCCTCAGGATGACGATTGACTTGTCGCGAACCCGAACACGTCGTGTTGCCGCACCGAGCGTCTCTGCGTTCAGCGCTTCAGAGTTTCTTATAGCTCTTTAGAAATAGCTAAGCGGACAATTCAACAAAAGTGCCTGTAAATAGTTTAATTGAAATAAATGCTTTGAGTTTGAGTTTGAGCTGAGTTTGAGTTTGACCAGGTTACTAAATATATATCCACGTCTATTGTATTTTATAATGGATTTCCGTAAAGTCTCGCCTGAATCAATTAACTAATAGGTTTCTTGTATGGGGACCCCCTTTATTATATTTCCCCTTCCCCCCCCCCTTTCCCCCCTAATCCCCTTTATTAGTTATAGCGGCAATAGACATTCACAATCTGCGAAAATTTCAACTGTCTATCTATTACGGTTCATGAGATACAGCCCGCTGACAGATAGACAGACGGACGCGGACGGAGGGACGGACAGCAGAGGCTTAGTAATAGGGTTCCGTCCGTTTGGCACCCTTCGGGTACGAAACCCTAAAAAGTGTAAGTTAATTAGTCATAATTATTTTCTAAATAATATGACACCGTAATGTACTCAAAAGGTTTGTAATTGTTTTGCATTGTAAGCAAGCGGTCGCACGGTGGGGCAAAGTGGGGCAAAGTGCCCCACAAGCACAAGCTAAAAATGTAGGTAATAAATAAGTAACAAAATTAATTATTCATTTGGGAAAATTAAAAATTACAGCGCAAAACAATGCAGTGTCGACGAATCGAGCGTACACGCGTAGTTATAGAGTTTTATCGAGAGATTCCTACTAATTATTATAGAGTTTATTTATTTCTGCCCTACCCCTAAAAAAATGCTGGATCCAGGGTATGGTATTGGTAAGTAAGTGGACACTCTGCGTAGGTATGGTGCATACCATGATCCCCTGCCATAGAAGAGACACTGAAGATGCATTGGAATTCTAGAGGCAAAGCTGAAATGTATCATGTGATGTCTGTAACTCATACAAGAACACATCAGCAACGATGTTTGACGACAGAAATAGTTCTACTACTTCTGAATATTAAGTAATTAGCTGTTGATCGCAACTTCGTCTGCGATCCTGGATGAAAAGTAGCCATGTCCTTCTTCAGGTCATGGTCTACCCATGAGCCACATCCAAATCCGTCTGTAACAAGCAATTTATAATATTTGTTAGGATGTAATTCTTTTCTAATTATACCCACTGCTACATTTTTACCAATCAAACTAAAACAGCTATACAGAAGAATAATGACTGCCATCATAACAACAGAAGTTCACGAACATTACTCGGGAGTTCCCAACAAAGTTTTTTTGCCCTTTCCATAAACAGAAGTGAAGTACCTACCTACAACAGATCCAAACAATGGTGACTATAATCATTCAAATAAATATGTTTTGTCCAACTTTTGGAGAGTTGTTCATACTTTTCCATGAACATTTCCTGCCCACATGTTTAGTGATATATTATTTGTGTTTAAAGTTATTGTGTTATTTCTGTTTACAGACAAACGGTGATACCTAACTCATGATTTTTCGACCATTTTCACGTTTTTTGGTTTACAGCGTATTGTGTCTGCATTTATCTTTCTAGATTAATTAATTTTTACCTCGTCCGACCTGAAAATATTGCCTTATGGTATTATGAATGTCCTAATTAACTATGTACCTTTTAATTTGATCGATCAATCACAATCTGAATCATTTTGAAATAGATTGCTGCTCCATTGCTTCGTAAGTTCGAAAAAAAAATCTGCCCAGCTACGTAAATAACGCAATGAATGTTGTTGAACTGTCAAAATGAAACATTTACGAAAAGGTGACGAACTAGCTAGACGAGGATCCAGCACGGCAGTATGTGGATTCGAGCCTAACGTACCCATCCCCTTCAACCAAATACGCAGGTGGCTACAGGAGTTCACCCACACACAAGCGGGGAACTGGTGGACCTCGACACTGGGCTGCAGGCAGTCCAGGAAAGCTATGCCATCCTTGGATAGCAGGCTAACCAGGCGTTTATTACGCCTGGACAGGAACGGCCTGCGCCTGGTGACGGGGACCATCACGGGACACTGCTCGCTAAACAAACACTTCCACACAATAGGCATAACGGACAGTCCTCTTAACTTCTGGAGGAAGGTGGGCTGGTTGGAATAACCACCAAACGGCCGCCATGGCTCACGTACAATGGTCCACCTTACGGACTAAGTGCGGAAATCAAACTCTATAACATATATAGCAGATTGAATGAAAAAGGGAATTTTCATCCTCGGAAAATGAAAACTCCCGATCAAGACACTTGTACATTGTACATTGTCTTGTACTGTATTGTATTGTATTGTACATTGTACATTTTCTAGTGACAAGTCCGTTTTCTACTTACGTACTCTATCAATAGATTTTATATCAACTAGATCTAAAACTTAAAAAAACCGTGCACGTATCAATAAGTTTTTAATATCTTCTCACATGAACGTTGTCTGAGTGCGTTGTAGGTCTTACCTATATTTTTGCACCGCGTTACGAAATGCATTTCATTTCAGTTCGAGTTTATAAAGCTTTCTGTATTTCTATCGAGCTATTTAATTGCTCAATTGAATAGAAAGAAAAGAAAGAAAATACGTTTATTTGCGGTAAACATGACGCAAAGAAAGATTTAAAAAAAAACACGTAAATAAAAAAGGCTTGTGTGGTTTTATGAAA
The DNA here is from genome assembly GCA_949152395.1 of Agrochola litura. Classification (NCBI taxonomy): domain Eukaryota; kingdom Metazoa; phylum Arthropoda; class Insecta; order Lepidoptera; family Noctuidae; genus Agrochola; species Agrochola litura. The sequence goes on from OX424493.1 coordinate 19,776,904, forward strand.
CCACGGTAAAAGTGAAACTTTTAAGCGAACTATAGGCGCCGCCATATTGGCCTTGGCTGCTCTGACGCGCGCCTTTCACTTTATCTGTACTCCGCGGCCGACCGTCACGCGACATGCAACACAGACGAAAAAGTTTGAGACGATGTAATAAAAGTTTCACTTTAAAAATTGGGGGAAAATATGCGTCACATCCACGCAAAATGACCATCGCTTAGCATAATGCTGTGACCCCATGCGAGACAGAGCCACAGCGCTGATTTTCATATAGAATATATAGAACGTTTTTGTTGTTTTGCCAGTTGTTTATTGAGTTTCTAGTTAATTGATAGTACATTTTCTGTGTTCTCCGTTGCTGAGTTCTGTGCTCAAAGCTAGCAGACATTTTATTGAATTTTTTTACTGGCTGATATTTCCTGTGGAATAATTTCTAAAAGCTAGTGACTCTATAAAGCTAAGCTAGTCTAACAAAAAGCTCAGCATGTCCTAGACAAGGCTAAACTGTTTTGTGAGCCTGCAGCGATATTAATCATAGGAGACAATGTGAGGAGCGGGGAAGAAAATCACTTTTCACTTCATTTTAGCGAAGGAAGATAAACAAATTAATAGCGTTTAGCAGGCTTGCCTTGAGTCGATAATGTAGTTGATAAGCTCTTGTTTATGACAGACTTTACAAGCTTTTTATAATTGCTCAACCACAGCGCACATAATAACCGAATTCACTTTTAGTTACATTATTTATCTGAATGCCCAGAGTATGGATTTGTACCCGGTTGATGGTAATACGGTCACCCCCTATTACACGGGACTTAAACACAACTGGCAAAATGTGGGTGTACCTGATACAAGAACACCTCTGCCCAACCCTTCAGGGAAACAAGGTGTGGTGTGGTGTGTATAAGTGTTATTTATCTGAATCTATACAAAGTAGAAAATAAATCGCTTTTCGTAGGTATGTCTGAGTTACCGCTTAGAAATTCTAAACTTCAGAATGGGTTTTGATGTGGTATTCACTGTCATTTACAGCATTTATTTCGGAAAGTTTATGTTTATTCAACGAGAGCAGTGATAGTCTAGTGGTGTGACCGTCAGACTACATTCTGTAAAAATCTCACCGTGTGAAGTGAGCTTGAAGTGAGCTGTCATTCCACCAAATACTCGTACTAGGGATTGACACTGTTGACAGCTCACTTCACCTAAGCGTTCACGGTGAGATTTTTACAGAATGTAGTCTGACGGTATTGGCACTATTGTCACCTCACTTCGAGCTTACTTCACCTAAGTTTTCACGGTGATTTTTACAGAATAGATAGACAAGTCATAGGTTCATGTGCGTATTGTAAAATTATCACTTGCTTCAAAAACGATGAAGGAAACCATCGTGAGGAAACGCTTAGGCCTGGGCCTGAGAGATATTTCTCGACGGCATGTGAAACCAAGTCAGAGGCCCATGGGTGGCTTTAAAACTCTGACACCAGGTTAGCCACTAACCACACGAAAAGAAGCTTAATATTCAATTTAAATTTACCACAGAGTTTTTTATGTGTTGTTTTTTTTTTATTGAGTTGTGGGCCACCTCTTGACCTTGATCTCGCCTGATGGAAAACGATAGATGAGGTCTATGATGGAACGAGCAAGGACAAAAGATGCCTTATCACTTTTGCTTTGAAAGCTGACACGTCGCCATTCCGCCCGTGCGAAGCAGAGGTCGACACTACGTAGTCAAGCACAGTGTTTCCATTTTCTTAATGTCCCTCGGGTATCATCGGATTTCCGAAAACAAACGAATGCTAATTTCCAAGAACTCCAAGTCCAATTACTAGATTTATTGTGTAGGTATAATAATTTTAATTCCGAACTAAGTACTTTATTGTTGTTTTGTTTTGATTTCCGTGTGAACTATAGAGAGCTGTAAACCTATTTTCCTATCTGTTATGCCTGCGACTTTAGCAGCTTTCCTCTCATTTTTTAAATTAATTTCATTAAGTTAAAAGAGTATTAACAACTCTACATACTTCCAAGTCGATTGAGAGCGTCCGGTCTGCACCAAGTGCAAAGGGCAACTGATAGAAATAGGAAACCTCGTGTTTCGCCAGTTGTCGGACGAAACACGAGGTTTCCCGAGGGAAATTAAGAACATAGTTTGTCTGTACTTCTTACTTACTTAGAAGAAAAAACACACAAGTAAAAGATTCACTGTGGACGATGACTTCATCGACAAAACATTTCAGTTTTCTGATTGATTTCCTTAAAAAAATGCATATGTACAGTACCGACCAAAAGTCCATGAGCAATCTCACAAAGCAATAGACTGACGCTTCGGTTTGACTTACGACCTTCTTCTATAAGTTGTTACAATACTGTAGACACGCACATTACACACACACACTCACTTTCTCTGCAACCAATGACTAGTTCAATAATCATCATTCGTTTTTAGTTTCATTCGTCTTGTTCACATAAATATTAAAGTTTAGCAGGTAGACCACAAAAAACTAAGTAAATTATTTCGATTTCTGTGGGGTAGATGCAGTTTGTTACGAGTATTTAATTAATAGAACTTTTTTGGTTCGTGGATAATATTGGTGACGAGTATTTAGCGCAGTGTTGTGGTTATTATTATCAAAAAGCAGGCATAAAATATATTGAAGAGATCAGATCAGATCAGAGAATATTATTGCGCTGCGTAAAAGTGAAGTGAATATCTAATGAAACCGGACTAAGTGTGAGTGTTATCATTTATATATTTCATATTTTACTAAACATAAATCTTAATCAAGGGTATTGTTGATAGAACAGAGGTATTGTTGAGACAGAAGATGCCTTTAAAGTTTTAAATTCATTGTGAGGTTTAATTCGATTAGCGAATAATAAATAATAAGGTATTATGTGTAATAAAAACAATGTTTTTCTTTGTTCTAGAGAAATACTGTGAGGGTTAAGAGATATGAGGAAGGGGCTTATTATCGAGTAGCAGCGACGTCAAATGGTGAATGAAACAAATGGTTTCATACCAACGAGATATTTTGCTGAATTATTAAAAACACGTCATTATGAACCGTTCGCCGTGCACTCTGAAGGCTTGCATCACTGAAGACCAGCTAGAAAACCGTTTTTGACCTTAAAATATTGACCGTACCAACTTAATAAACAACAGATTCGTTATTGCATGAATTTATGGTAACGAATTTTTTAAGCACGTTTCAATAGGGTGTTTGTCGTATTTCTTGCAGATATACCGAAATTGTTTAATATTATTTTAGTAATAGTATTATTTTAGGATTAAAATTTGAGGTTTAGTTTCAATCTTCTTTTCGTAAAGAAAATGAATACTTAAGCTTTAACCTCAATAACAACCAATATTTACTAAAGTCAAATAAAATGTAAAATAATTAATACAAATAAAATATAAACAAACTGCCCATATTTAACCTTAAAATTACCTATTCTGTAAGTAGTTTTTTACATTTTAAGTAGTCTAATATTCTTATTTATTACTTAATTACTTCGACCATGATCAAAGCTTAATGTTTATGGTGAAAAAATCCATTAAAAAATTAAAATATTTCATAATTTAAATATGTCAAAATAATACAAACTGCTTCTAAGTTTCTTGACATCTATTTCACATCTTATTCAGCTGAAGTAATGATAAATAATTGTAGCAGTGTGTTAACTTATGTAAAATAAATATAACGAATAAACATATTTTTTTAATTTTGTTATCATATATCACGCATTTTTTATTCTAAAACCTTTATTGCAATAACAACATAAAAAAGCAGCAATATTTAAAAAATATTATTATCGAAAACAAAAATAATAATATTTGCAAAAAACCGCACTGTGTTTTACGAGATTAGAACCTGAGGCAGTTTGAATTCCATACCAACGCTTAACGCTTTCTGCTATCTGCACTTGTTAAGTTACTATCGAATTTTAGCAATGCCATTAACTGGTCAAGTTCACGCGCATAGTGCGTGTGTGCTAGCATGTTTAAAGCGACGGAAATATATTGTTGTTTCGTGTAGAACAAAACTGCGTTATCTGTGGTGTGTGTATCGTGTTGCTTACACATACAAATGTACGAGCTATACCGCGTGTTCACAGCAATATGACTCTTAGCGTGCTCATGCACTTTTGAGCGCTTACTGTACAATGACCTAAGTAGGCGGTGCGCCAACTCTTAATTAGCGCAGTCCATGCACTAGGTAATCTAACACCACTAATTAGGAGTTCGATCGATACGAGACAGCTTCCTTGATACTTAGCTAGCAGTCTGTGTCGAGCGCTCGACAGGAGAGGAACGTGGGCGAAATAGCAAGAGTCATTCTAGGAACAAAAATAAAATTAAACAAGATCATCAAATGGCAATAAAACACAGATATTTCTGTTTTAGGGGCCCGTAGGATGTTTTTAAATGTTTTGAATAAATTTTAGTTAGGAATGGTAAGTTGATATTGTTCTGTAAATCATGTTTGGAGTAACTGACCTATTGTAAAGCGTAGATTTAGATGCTGAAATATTATTTAGTTTCCCTTCTACAATACATTTAGTAGGACATCATTCACACCATAGACAGTTGAATTTTGTAGAGGGATTCAAAGTTCTCCACCTAATCCAAATATCTCAAACAGCAGGTAATAAAATATAAATCATTCCCACCAAAACACGTGCGACCATTGTGAGAAAAAAGCCCGTAAACAGACAATTAATCACGTTGTCACGTAGTGACACTTTTCAGCAAAACTTCTCCAAATAAAAAGTTTTTTATCGGAACTCCATACAAAAAAAAAAACTTGGAATTCGTGCGTCGGTACGCATTTACAAGCGAATTCGTGAAAATACTTTGTCCGATTTTCCGAATTATTACCTACCTTAATTGGTAGGGAATATAGAAATATTCTACTTTTCTTCATAATTGAGTTTACGGTTTTATTAATTAACTAGCTGTTCGTGCCCGGCGTCGCCCGGGTGTATTTCCAACTTTTTCGGTAAATTTTCTTTCATGAAAACCTTGTTTAGACGAATTAAAAAAAACAGCCAAGTCGGTCAAACTATTCTCTAGTGACGATTTTTCATACATGCGGCAATAGATTTTATACCATTCCCCCTCTAAAAAGCTTATTTTATTCACTGAAAACAGTGAATAAAAAGCATTTTTAATCACTATTTTGGTGTTTGAATTTAGAACACCAATATATTCGACCTCGATCTCAATGCTATACAACCTCCTTGCGATTAATTTAACCTTCCTTTTTTGGAACGAAGTTCTTTAACGCGGCTTGTGAACTTTCAGAAATCGTCACGCTAAAAAGTGTTAATATTTGTGACTGTCTTCTTCTAATTCAAAGAGAAAGAGAGAGAGAACGCCGGCAGAAAAAACAAAAGAAAAGAGTAAAGTGATTACAGAGTTGTGGAATAAAATTGTACACATCGGCCCGAGTACACTGCATGTCGGAGAGAGAAGAGAAAGTGTGAATTTAGTCAAAATGAAAATCCAAGATGGCGGCTCTGATTCAAATTTTTCATCATGGGTATCGTTTTCATGGTTTTCAAGGGTGCAAAAGCCGATAGTGAGGTCAAAATGAAAATCCAAGATGGCGGCTCTGATTTTTTTAAATTTTTCATCATGTGTACCGTTTTCATGGTTTTCGAGGGTGTTAAAGCCGATAGTGGGGTCGAAATATAAAACCAAGAAGGTGGCTCTGATTTAAAAAAAAATCTTCATGGGTATCGTTTTCATGGTTTTCGAGGGTGTTAAAGTCGACAGTGGGGTCGAAATGTAAATCCAAGATGGCGGCTCTGTTTTTTTTTAAATTTTCATCATGGGTATCGTTTTCATGGTTTTTGAGGATGTTAAAGCCGATAGTAGAGTCAAAATGTAAATTCAAGATGGCGGCTCTGAATAAAAAAAAATCATCATGGGTATCATTTTCATGGTTTTCGAGGATGTTAAAGCCGATAGTAGGGTCGAAATGTAAATTCGGGATGGCGACTCTCATTAAAAAAAAAATCATCATGGGTATCATTTTCATGGTTTTCGAGGGTGTTAAAGCCGATAGTAGGGTCGAAATGTAAATCCAAGATGGCCGCTCTAAAAAAATTCAAATTTTTCATCATGGCTGTCGTTTTCATAGCTTTAGAGGGCGCTAACGCCGATATGAGGTCAAAATGTAAATGCAAGATGGCGACTGCAAAAATTTTGTATTTGTTTTAAATCATACGTGAGAAAGAACTTCGTTTCTGATGCCCCGACCGCACACGTTTTTCTTCATTAAATGTCTATTTTCGCTTAAATCTTTTTTTTTTTCTCGTAGTCATGGTATAAAGTATAGTATGCAACTATTGAATAAAACGGATTTATATCGAGGGCCATGAATCACTTGCGCCGCTCAGGATTTTAACACTTGTATCACTCGCTATGCTCGTGATTCAATCACCATGAATGGCCCTACGGTCGTGATTCAATCGTTGGAATCCTTCACTTGCTCGTAATTCGTCTATGGCCCTCGCTTTAAATCCGTCCTTTATTCACTAATTGCATAATATACTATTTCACCTCAGCACCACAAACAAGCAGGTTTTGCTGTGTAAAGACAGTGAGCAAAATTCGATTTTGCTGCGAGCGTGAGACAAAGTAACTTTTTAATTTATTTTTTTGAATGCTGAGAACAGTACTGGGTCTACTCACAAAATTCGAATCAAATCAAATCAAATCATTTATTTCTTTGCAAACATGGGTAAATTTGTACATAGGTGTTGTCATAAAGTTAGCTCTCCATGTTCTGCCGTCACATGGCATGCAAATCAAATTAATTAATATCATTTTAATCACATTAGAAAATATTATCATAATTACAAATTTTACAAATTCGAAAGATTTAAACTTCACTTTGTTCTGTCACTTTCACTTTAATACGAAAAAAAACGAGAGATAAAAACAAGTCGATTCGAAGTTCAATTTTCAAATTCCATTCATAATAGGCCCAAAAAAGAAACAAACAAAACGTTCGGATACACATATAACGGTAAAATTGCAAATCATCTGATAAGGTTTTAAATATAAATTATTATACATTTTTCTAAATAATAGAGTTATATTTTTTATAATCAAATAAAGAGAATGTTGAAGAAATAAATACGAAGTTTATCCTGTATCTACGTAATTATTTATTGTTTTAACAATTTTCAATACTGTGGCAGAATACCGCTGGTGCAGTTTCACAACGCATCTTTATAAAATAGCGGGTTATTTTTTTTTTCTTCTTCTGAGCTAGCTTCAAAGTTCGATACACGTTGGTTTTTATAAAAAATAATAATAAATAAATATGAGTGAGTCCGGTGACGAAGTCTGCTATTTAACACTGAAAGAATTAAAGCAGAACTAAGTTTGCTGCCTGAAATGTCTCGCGAAAAATATCTAAAATCTTATGTTATTTTTAAGCAACGGACACTTACAATACAAAGGGTGCAAACACTTTTTCAGAGACTGTACTGTTATCGCACTTCATAGAATTATCACAAACGAGGCAACCATCTACAATGTGGAGTATTTACTCCACGTGGAAAGCCACAATAAAGACAAAAAATGACGTGTACATTGAAACCTATCCCTATAACTTATTACATTTTTGAAAAGAATGTCTGCAATAGTTTTAATTTAAATTTTTTGATACATATACTTTGTTTTACAATAATATATATGCGGTTAAGTTTACCATGTTGTATATTTTTACCTTTAGATAATATTAATAAATGTTCTCACTGCTGAGGTGAAAAGTTGTATGTGTTACACGAGACCAAAGTTATTTGCGTCTCGTGTCTTTGAATCCCTCGTTACGCTCAGGATTCTAACTTAGAATCACTCGCTACGCTCGTGATTCAATTATAGAATCCTTCGCTTACTCAGGATTCAAAGTCAACACTCGCAGCAAAAACCAACTTTGCTCTCTTGTTGCACTAATAACTATTTATAGGTATATAGAGATAGCATTTTTTTTGTACTCAAAATAAACTAAACGTGAATTCATGCAAGCCTAGTAGTTTTTAGTTAAACTATTTGTGCGCCTTTCATCCAAATCCTATTAGTGGGATAATACGAATGATTGTAACACTATTTTGTATTCATGCGAGCTTAGTACTTTTTGTTAGGGTACTCTTAGAAATTGTGCACGTGTCGTGAACAGAACCGTCTTGAATAAACGATAACTTTTTTTGCAACATCCGATTTTAATGAAACAAAGCCCATATTCTAATTCAAATTAATCTCTGTCTACCTGTGAAAACTAAATGAAAATCCGTTCAGTGGTTCCGGAGATGTGCGCGAACAATCAAACAGACAGACAGACACCGGATTCTACTGTTTTATTATATAGATATTTTTATTATCATTGCGGCACGAGGCTTTTATTTTCGGAAAAATTATTTGAGTAGGTTACCTAACCCAAAGACCAGGGAAGCATAACGCAAAAGGGAGGAAGCTTGTACTCAGCAATGGGTGGAAAACAAGGCTGCCAATTATGCTGATGACCTAATCCATACATACGGGAGTATGGAAAGCTATCAGTGTAGAGGAGAGCTTTGCCCAGCAGGAAGACGATACCTTCGTCTTCGTAGCACTCTTGTCAGAGCGGTCCCGGTCTTCATGTACAGTATTTCTATTTTCTTAATGTCCCTCAGGAATCATCGCATTTCCGAATACAAACGAATGCTAATTTCCATGTCCATCAATTACTAGATTTATCTTTGAATTGAATTTGAATTCAAAACTAAGTACTTTAATGTTGTTTTGTTTGATTTTCGCGTGGACTATATTATATAGAGCTGTAAAACTATTTTCCTATCTGTCGTGCCTGCGACTTTAGCAGCTTTCCTACCATTTTTAAAATAAATGTCCAGGGGCTGATGTGATTCGCTTCACGATTTCTCGCCATCTACTCCGATTTTTTGTGTTTTTAGTGCACTCATACACGGGTTCGTCCACTGCGGATTTAATTTAGTCAGTTCATCTCATGGGTGAGCGTCCGCATGGTCTAGTATCTCCACTCTACCCTGCACGACAAGGCACTCAATAGAGCCACCCTCACGCCTCGAGACGTGTCCGAAGTATTTGAGGATGCGCGTACGTGTAGGAACCTATCGATTGACATAAAAACGTACCTCAGAGAAATATTAATATTAAAAGAAATTATAATAAAATAATGTAAGGAACCTTCAATGCACCGCGTCATTTTCTGAATACATTTTTAATTCAAATCGCGATCGTGCCGTCCACCGGTGGTGGAGACAAAAATAAAAACAAGTTCTAGAATATTATAAAATGGAAGTTTAAGAGGTGAACGCCGAGAAGTTGCACAGGTAGGGTTGCCTATTAAACTTGATAGGACTTGCTAGATAAAAGCAATATTCTGCAAGTGCAACACTAAGAAACCTATACCTCCTTATTACAAAATGTGATTTGACGATAGTCTTGGACTCTTCTTGGTCTAGTTTTTGACTGTCACAAGTAGATGAGTAGGTCTGCGATATTTTCTGTGTTAAAATAGGTGAATTAGTTTTTTTTTACATTTCAGCAGGTATTGCCACTACCTATCATTTTGCGCCGCGAATTTCAAACATTCAAAAGATGTCAAGTTCTTCACTTGTGTGTTCAGTCCATGGAAGTTTTTTTTTAAATTTTTTTTTTTACGTCTGAGTTCATGACTATTTAACCTGGCTTTCCTGTGGCTGCCTTAAGCTTCTACACTCAAAGCCAGGGGCAAAAAACTATGCTAATTAAAACTAGGCAAGCACTCGCTAAGGGCACCCCCTGTGGGGTACGAACCTTGGCTTAGGGCGTCGCTGGGGGGAGGACATCAAAGATGGGACGGGCTGGATCAAAGTTTAGATCATGATTATTAATTGGGGAATTTAAAGCAACGTGCTTAGCTGCAACAACTGCTGGCACCTCGTTTTCGAGCAAGGGTCGGGGGGAGAAGGGTCGCAGTCGCGGAGGACCTCGTCGGCTAGGTTGGAATATCGGGTGTTTGTGCACTGTACTGGTGGCCCTACTGCTCTCCTGGAGGAGGGTTGTGGGGTCATCTGGGTCAGTGAGAATATACCTCGGACAGCAGATTTGACTAATTCTATTTGGGATATAATTGGCGGCCACCACAACCAGAGGGTGATGAAATAATTTACACAAAGTGGGCTCGCGAGGTTGATTACGGCCTACTCCCTCTCACAGAGAGGAGGCCTGTGTCCCAGCAGTGGGAACATTTATAGGCTGATGATGATGATGATGACAACCAGAGGGTTGCGGTGTTTGTCCGTGGAATCAAATTTTTTATTCTCGTTCCTAACGAACCAGGGGGGGAAGTATTTTGTAATTATACTAAATAGTTGGTACTAAATAGTACAGCTCTTTAGTTCAGTCAAATTGGTACTGGGAGTGGAGTGAAAATTACCTCATGTGTTGTTGCATAGATCAACAAGTAGGGTACCGCGAAGAAGTTTCCTTTGGTAGAAGGTCAGACTATTTACAATACAATATATATATTTATAATTAGTAGGTACCTACAAGTATCGCTGGACAACAGAAATAAATATCCGGCCAGAACGTCGCCTAAATAGTTTCACTATCACGTAAATCAACATCGTTTTATCTGTGTAGGCCTTCAAAGGGCATATAAATGACGTCAACGCGATTCATTTATGTTTTGATTAATTTTTGAATTCAAGGGAAATCGTGGGCGTGGGTTGGTATCACTTAGAAATCAAGATTACTAGAATGTTCTTGAAGCAATGTGCCTGGTTGAAACATTCCAATGGAACATTGCGTCGTTTGCGAGTACTAGAATGTTCCATTTAACTTAATTGGTTCTTAGAATTTGTGAGAAGCTCTTAGATTTAAATAGGACTACGTGGGAATAGATTTGCTGTGATTTAATTGATTTGTAATATCAATAGCACGTGTAATTTAACTAAGCTTTAAAGGTTATACCTATTTGTAATAGGAATTTTGTAATTGACTTAGAAAATCGGTCTTTTGATAAGAAAATAAGTAATTCTTCTCTGCAGCTATACTTTACACCAGGGATCAGCAATCAGTTTCATTGGGGGTTTCAAAAATAATATGACTGTCGCGGTCCGTCTGGAAGACGATTACCTACTTGCAACCAATATAAGATGTTCAAGGACCTTCCGTATTTTAGTGTCTTCTTGGAAATCGATCATTGTGATCTATAGAATAGGTATCTAGCTTTATTACTCCTAAAAACGTTTGCAGCTTCATGCGGCTTCTCGCGTCGTCCACTGTCGTGTCGCAGAAAAAAAAGCGTGGTGGACTTAATTAAATTACTAAACATTTTTAAATTAAAAGTTTCAGTTATAAAAACTGTTTATTTAAAGTCCGCACAAAATAGGTCTGCGGCGCCGGCGGTCCGGATCCGGACTGCGGTTCGCCATTTGGTTACTCCTGCTTTACACGATAAGGTGTAACATATTAACGAATGTTACTCACTGATATTAAAAGCACCACTTTCATTAAGTTTACGTTTATCCCACTCTGAAAACATTCAAACCCGCGATTTACTCGCAGGATTCACTGAAATTCAGGAACCAAAATCCGTGCAGTAAAGACCTGTTGACATCAGGATGTCGTCGTTTTGTCGAGAGCTACGAATAGTCAACGCGATGATGCGTGACATCATCCGCCATGACAGTGCCACGACGTTAAATGGGTGACAACCAGAGAGCGCGACTGAATGCTGGCAACACTTTGACAATCCAAAATGCACACTGGCAAGAGACGTTAGAAGTTTTAATAAAGGGGAAGTACAGAGTATGTAGTTTTATTATATACAGTACCTGTGCGACCAAGCTCTGCTGTGGTGTATATAGAGAATACTCATTTAATAGTGTAGGGAAGTTCATACAAATCCATGTATAATACCTACTTATTCCATGCCGCCATGATAGTAGGTACTTACTAATTCCATGCTATCATGATCATTATTCTAATATTCATGACAGCATGGAATGTTCAAATTCATTATATTGTTCTAAACTTTGGGCGATCGGCCTCTGCTTGGGTGAAAATACGGAGAAAACTAATTTTCCCAGATATGAGACCTAGCTAGATCGATTTTTCTCTCCCGTAAACCTCTATATTGCAACTTTCATCGAAATCGGAGCCGTTTTCGAGAATGTGAGTACAAATCTATATACAAACAAATATATATACAAATATTGCTCGTTTAATAGTATAAGATTTACGTAAGTACAGTATTTAGTAGTATAAGATTTACGTAAGTTTCAGAAAAAGTTTTTTCACCTCAGCACCTCAAATAAGCAGGTTTTGCTGTGTATATATAGACAGTGAGCAAAATTCGATTTTGCTGCGAGCGTGAGACAAAGTAACTTTTTAATTATAATTTTTTTTAGTTTCGAGAACTGTGCTGGGTTTACTCACAAAATTCGAAAGACATGAACTACACTTTGTTCTGTCACTTTCACTTCGATACGAAAAGAGCGAGAGATAGAAACAAGTCGAATCAAAGTTCGATTTTAAAATTCCATAGCTTCCAGACCCAAAAAAAAAAAACAACAAAATAAAAACGTTCGGATACACATAAAACCGTAAAATTGCAAATCATTTGTTAAGGTTTTATTTAAATCCTGTTTTATTATATTTTTTGGAACGAAGTTCTTTAACGCGACTTGCAGTAGGAGTGCACTGCAGAAATTGTCACGCGAAAGGGCGCTTGCGACTGTCTTCTTCTAATTCAAAGAGAAAGAAAGAGAAAGAGAGATAGATAGTGTGAATTTGGTCAGTAAGCAAATCCAAAATGGCGGCTGCGAAAATTTACACATTTTTCGTCATGGATGTCCTTTTTATAGTTTTCGAAGGTGCTAAATCCAATCGTGAGGTCAAAATGTAAATCCAAGATGGCGGCTGCGAAATATTTCTCATTTTTCGTCATGGGGGTCGTTTGCATAGTTTTCGAGGGTGCTAAAGCCGATTATGACATTAAAATGTAAATCCAAGATGGCAGCTGAGATTTTTTTAAATTTTCATCATGGGTATCGTTTTCATGGTTTTTGAGGGTGCTTAATTCGATAGAAAGGTCAAAATGTAAATCCAAGATCAAGGTTGCGAAAATTTTGTTTCCGTTTTAAATCATACGTGAAAAGGAACTTCGTTCCGAAGTACAAAATACCAAGTTTATCTTGTTGTATTTTGTTACCTTTAGGTATATGTTCTCGCTGCTGAGGTGAAAAGTTGTATGTTACACGAGACCAAAGTTATTTACATCTCGTGTCTTTGAATCCCTCGCTGCGCTCAGGATTCTAACCTAGAATCACTCGCTACGCTCGTGATTAAATTATAGAATCCTTCGCTTACTCGGGATTCAAAATCAACACTCGCGGCGAAAAACAACTTTGCTCTCTTGTTGCACAAATAACTATTCTGTCACTTAAACTTGTGTCTTGTCTTTGTCCCAGTCAAAACTTCGATGTGTCATTCCCCCATTTAATTCTTCAACTGCTATCCTACTATTCATTCAAGGACTCCAGAAATTAATAATTTGTGAAAACAAATTCCTGCTGTCAGCGTACTGACAAACACTTTGACGTGAAAATTAAATTATTGGAATACGTTTTATCGACTTTAGAGAGTAAACTCGTTAGACTGTGATGACACCTTTCGATTACAATGTTGATAAACACTTGTTTGTGAATTGTTGAAAGCTTCCTATAATCAATTTATATTAATTTTCCTTTCGTGATATACATAACATACGTACCAGGGATGTTACGGAAGTCGTTTTACCGGAACCAGAATCGTTTCCGAAACCAGAATAGTTTTATATTTGATTAATCGGATACGGAACCAGAATCGGAACCGGAACCGGATTCGAAGGTGGAAGTAGAAGAAAGAAGTGTTATGGGAAGGCTTAATAAAACAATTGAAATATAATTCAGTACCTATCTTTAATCAGTCAAATATTAGCGATAACATCCACAAATAAAACAATAAACTGAGACTTCGAGCGCAAGCGTGTATAAAATAAACTAAAATTACTCTTGTGACGAGTTAAAACTTGTTTCTACGCGTTCTAGTCACGTGCATCGCTGCGTTTCAAACTTCGGTATAACTCCGATTCAAAATTATCGGAACCGAAGTCGGAATCGGAGGTGTAAAAATTCATCGGAAGTTCCGACTTTTCGGAACCGGAACCGAAGCTCCGTAACATTCCTGATATCCTCACACGTACTTAAACTCACGCCTTCTTCGAATGGGCGTAAGGAGAAACTATAGAACGCCACCTGCTACGATCCTTAAATACTCCTTTTGCTTCGTTTACGTTCATACATCTGGTCATACACGCACGCCGGTTGCGAGTACAACGCACCTGGCCTTTCTGAAGAACGTCACCAATTAGGTCACTATTTATTATGTTCTTCTGGGGCGTACCCTTCTGGCGTTTCCGCTCACATCTGCCTTGTAAATATCTTTTCACTCCTCTTGGTCAAAAAGGCCGTCATTGTAGAGTACCAGAGCGGAGAAAAGCATTTCTTACTCTAGGGGAAAAAGTATTTTTTTTTTTAATTTTTGTCTGTTCCAACGAACCTTGAAAAACGAAAAAGGCTTTATTCTTATGTTGAATAATCATGACTATGGATTCGACTTATTACTGGTTCACAAAAAAAGAAGAACATTTTATTTTTGAAAATGAAACTAAATGCGGCTATCTCTTCGGTAGAATGCGTACATGGCGTTGTGGCTACAGAAGAAATAAAAAAGGCATTGGCGCGAAATCTTTAGATTTTTTTTCTAATTACGAATTGAATTGGTGACCGTAATATAATTTACAACAGTGAAACAGAACATCTTCACAGAGGACTGAAATTAAGTTCCCGGAAAAACATCTCGTTAAATATCCAGAATTGTACAAATTGCACATTTAAATAAAATAAATTTAATATTGTATTGAATTATTTTATTTTCTCGCAATCGTAGTGAAAAGTAGAGTGTAACACACGGCGCTAAAACCCATTATAACTCGGTTTCTATTTACTCCCTCGCTAAAGCTCGGGAGTAAAACTACCTCGTTACAATGGGTTATTTTAGCCCCTCGTATAACAATCTACTATTATCACTCCACTTGCTCAAAAAGTCCGTCATTGTAGCGTACCAGAGCGGGGAAAAAATAGCATATCTAACTCTAGGGGAAAAAGTTTTTTTTTAAATTTTTGTCTGTAATCAACGAGCCTACAAAAACGAAAACGTCTTTTATTTTTATGTAAAACAATCTTTTTCCCACGGCTTCGCTCGCGTGGAAGTCGGAAATTATCCCATAGAAACGTACTACCGCATACCGGGATAAAAAGTTTCCTTAAAAATTCAGATTGAACAAATTGTATTTTTTTTTAAATAAAATAAACTTGTTTATATTTTAACACACGGCGTTAAAACCCATTATAACTCGGTTTCTATTTACTCCCTCGCTAAAGCTCGGGAGTAAAACTACCTCGATAGAATGTATAGCCCCTTGTATAACAATCTACAATTGTTAGTTGTGAGATATAAGGTGCGTTATTTATGTAGCAATTGGAAACGCATACTGGATTGAATTGCCAGATAGATCAGAATGCGATGGGGTGATTGTCTCGGAGCTAGGAAATTTTTGATAGTAAAACTGTATATCTGGTGGGCTGATGAACTCTTAGTTAAGCAGTAAGTACTTGTTTCACCAACCAGCACCCTAATTGCGTAATACAACACAATCACAATTTGTTTCGATTTGAAACAGATTTCTAATCTTGTTGTTGTTGTTTTCTAATCTTGAAAATCTGTTCAACAACGTAAATAACGCAATAAATGTTGTTGAAATGTCAAAATGAAACAAATTTCGCGAAATTGTTTACGAAAATGAGTTAGTTAGTTAGTTACGCAATTAGGGTACAGGTTAGTACAGCGCACTGAACATTTTTACCAAGTAATCGATCCAATATAAAGTTCCAGTCGCCGCGCTACTTCAGAACTTGATCTTGCGGATCCAGATTCGGAACTTAAAGACCCTACACATCTCAGATTGTCGGTCCATTTCTTACCGACTACCAAGTACAGTCGCACAAAGAGATTTAACTTGCAACTTTTAAAGTGTATGACTACTGCTAAATTATTTTATATATTTTGTCGAAATAAAAACAACCAGGCTTTTTCTTCCTTAAACAATTGACATCTCCTTTTAAGAATTAAAAAGGAGATTTCAATTGTTTCATTCGTATGACATACAGTTTTAATAAACACAATTAATTATAAAAGAAAATAAGAAATCTTCCGCAACAATAGAATGTTGCGAAGCGACTAAACTACCTATAGGATATATTTGATTGAATTTTTGTATGCAGATTGGGAACGTCATTTGATATGCAAAGTTTAATTTATTGTCGTCTCCACCTTGTATATTTTTGCCTGTATACCAAACTCTTTGTTCAACTGTACTTTTGTGACCCATTTCTTCGGTTTACACTCACAAGTTGCACGGGAAACGACCAGCTGAAACTATGAAACACTTTCTTAGATAAATACTGAGATCTTTTTAATCTTTATGATGTAGTTTATGCTGGAGTTAGTTTTTGTGGCGATCTGATAATTAAAGCAGTGCGTGAAGTGAATCTAGCTCGGTGATTTCGCTTCATTAAAACAATAGTTGTTGTTTATATTTCGTCTAGTTGCTGTTTATTTTTTCGCCTACGTAGATTGCTTGTGTTGCTGTAAAAGCTCGAATATTGGGTAATTCTGAGATATCTCGGCAAAAAAATTAAACATCGAAATTACTATGTACAGGTAATAATATGCATAAAAGGATAGTTTACGACAGGAAATAAATATGGCGACTGTTGGCGTGGCGACGAGTTTCGAGCGTCGCCACGCAAACAGTCGGTCTGACCCGCCGCTATACATGTTTCACATAAAAAAAGGGTTTTCTAAGGATTGCTACGAATTACTACATTTGGGCTATATTTCACAGACATTTAGTTTTAAGTTTCAAATATCCTACTAAAACGAACGCGAATTTTGAATATGAAGCAGAATCTTACAATTTGTTTCATGATCCTTAACTTGTTGCGGTACACAAGTAACAATATAACTCCTGTGTGTAGCCATTGAGGTTCAATGGGTTTATAAGCTTTTATTTGTTTATTTTTCTGGCTAAATTTAGCTAAATATAAGCTTTCATCAGTTTTTAGTGGCGTATCCAGCAATTCTCAGAACTTACCTTCGAATGCTCTTTCACAGTAACATAAACAAATATTTTGCTCGATAGTAAAACAGTCCAAACGTTCTATCTGTTGGCAACTGTTCCCGTGATTAATATCCTGACAAGCTCATAAACAAAAAGGTGCGTTGATAACGTGTTTATTTTTATCTTTTATTTCGATCGCGGCCGAAACAAGCGTTATTATGTAAAACTTGTCGGCCATGATTCATAAACTGGCCAGTAATTCTTTTTGGCGGGAAAGCATCAATCACTTGGGGCTGTGTTGCCATTGTGGAAATATTACTTTTATCGCAGAATAGGAAGGAAAAATCAACCTATCTCTTGGAAAATAATGTTTAGGTAAAACCTAGCTATAAGTTAAATGTAATAAATATAATAATACTTGCTACGCCCTAACAGGGTCATGTGCTCTTACGTTTTAGCCTAGCCAGCCTGTAACTGTGTGCACATTCTGCAAATAAATAAATAAAGTTGTATTGAATTAAAGGTAAATAAACTAAAGTAGGCTTTCAATTTATTGGGCTTTAGTAATCATTTTGTATTAGGCTAGCAAAACAAAAAAAAAAGTCTCTTGTAACTTTAAACTTTCTTAATTTGGTACTTGACTACATTTATTGTGTTGATATTGGTACAAAAAATTAAATTATAGAAAGTTTTTCAACAAAATTATTGGTTGATGAATCTTAATGAATGAGCCATCAATTTTACAGGGAATAATGTACTAGGTACGTACTTACAACTAACCCCATAGTTGTAAGTACGTACCGATAAAGGGACAATATTCGGCATCGGCTGGCAACACTAAGCTGTGAAACGCACTCGACACGGCACACCTGGGTTCCGTCGCTAATTTACGTGTAGTAACGCGTAAAATTGGGTTACACAGATTATTATAAGATCTATGTTCGGAAGGGGGCGAAGCGCGAGTTTCACACGCACCGTGTTTCCGTTATTACGTTCCATTAAAAATAATCTACATGTTTTGTTTAGAAACAAATTCGTATTTTTTTTTTAAGATGTTTTCAGGACTTCTTAAGACTTTTAGAAATGTAAACAGAAAGAACTGCAGTTTTGGAACATAAATGATAAATGGAAAATGATTTTATTTCTGTTAGTAGGTTTGTACAAACACTTTTACACGTCAATCATTTGTATTTTTTTAAACTAGATTAGATCGGCGTTTCCTATCTGACTATTCTGAGGAGAAAGGCCGAAACAAACTCAGAGATCATAATCTTTTTTAAAGTACAGACATAATCTTGGTCAGATCATGTGAAGATCATGTAGATTGGTGTCTGAAAATATGGTCTTTTGAGTAAAGAACCACACGCAGTGCACGCATTTGTCAGTAATCGTGCAGCTCAACTCAGAATTTAAGGAGCACAACGATTCGACGAACAATACCAAAGAAAGGACATTTGGGTAGGCCGCATAAATTACTCAAGTCTGGCAACCATGATTAAAACTAACTGAGAAAAAACAAAAATAAAAAGGAATACCCACAATGTGTGTGGGTGTGGATGACCCACATAGTCTTCACATTCACAATTATTACAATAATATAATACTTTAAAAATTAAATATTCATAGCATTGTTTAAATAAAATACATTAATGTTTTCAAAACAGTAGTACCTCATGTTGAAAGTTTTGTTATTTGCCAAGTAATAAAATAATTCGGGTAAAGATACTAAAAACTTATCTCTAGCTGTAATCACAAATGTGAAACACTAAAAGCAATATCTCTATTATATTTTGTACCTACCTATTTCCATTATCTACCAACATTTTATATCACACACAGTAGGAAATTCAAACAGATTTTGATCAAATTAAACTAAGCCACTGCTCGCGTAGAGTACGTTACCTGAAAAGTGTTTTTGACGCTTTATGTAAAGCAAAAGCAACAGTTGTGCTATGCACATAGTGCTCGCACGAGCATATTGCAACCGACGTCTGAAAAGCGAGAATTGTGTGAAAACGGCGCGAGCTCTGCGCGAGAAGCAGTGAGCGACGCGAGTTAACAACGTTAGGACGCCTACCGTCGCGAAT
This sequence comes from Agrochola litura, assembly GCA_949152395.1. NCBI lineage: Eukaryota > Metazoa > Arthropoda > Insecta > Lepidoptera > Noctuidae > Agrochola > Agrochola litura. The sequence continues at coordinate 19,796,228 of OX424493.1, forward strand.
GGCTGTACGGAATCAACGCCTTGGCTTTACCGCGATAATTTAAAAAACAACGCATCTGTTCCTAATTTAAAAGGTGTCTATTTTTTTTATTAGCAGTGAGACGCTGTGTCTGTGAGTTTTTTAGTGTTGTGTGAATTTTCTTGTGGAGTTTAACACATTTTCTGGATTTTCGTGCGGGTACGTATGATTTTAAGTATTAATATTTGGTATTTATGAAATTAACGTTAATAATAATCTTTACTAATGATTTGAATGGATTTTTAACCGACTTCCAAAAAGGAGGAGGTTATATGTTCGACGCGTATGTTTGTTATTTTTTTTTTTTTTTTTTTTTTTTTATGTATGTCCACCGATTTCTCCGTCGATTGTGGACCGATTTTGAAAATTCTTTTTTTGTTTGAAAGGGTATACTCCCAAATTGGTCCCATATAAATTTTATTAACTTTGCTTGGGTAGTTTTTGAGTTAGCTACAAAATAGGTATTTTTTTCCCACTTAGTATGTAGATTATATGATAAGTTCCTGTCACTGGTAGCAGGTAGTGGTATTCGAATGTGGGTGGGGTTGGTACCATAACTAAAAAGTGAAAAATAAAAAACTTTTTACAAAAAAAAAACAACCGACTTCCAAAAAAAAACACTACAAAGTGAAAAATAACTTTAATTTCGGAAGTCGGTGGCAAAAAACGAAAACAAAAAACCCAAGACACCGACTTCCGAAATTAAAGTTATTTTTCACTTTGTAGTGTTTTTTTTTGGAAGTCGGTTGTTTTTTTTTTGTAAAAAGTTTTTTTTTATAACCCATTTGGAAATTGAATTTACTATGTACTTAGGTACTTCTAACTCTTATAAAGCCAATCGGAAAATGATGAAAACGAGATTTGGAACCAAGTTGCCGCTAATGTCGGACGTAAAAATTTGAATTTATCTGTTTTTATGTCTCCCTGTTTATTTCTTTTTGTTTATGGCGTATTTGAATCTTCGTTACACTTAAAGAAAAGATGAGTTTAATAAAGGAAATGTATTTATTTGAAAGGACTCCCATTCTTTAAGTTATTTCATTTTAAACAAAGAAAAGATTTATCTTGCATCAAAAAAGATCATCCAACTATTTGAGCCTTAAATTACTGACACTCAATGTTGAGAACCCTAAAACTAGGTAAAAAGATTTTAGATAAAAGCTTTTTGACAGCTAAAGAGAATTTTCGAACTTTCAAAATAGGCAAAAAGGTTATCTATGTGCGAAATGCCATAGACACTCGGCAGTGATTTGGCAAAATCCAACTTTTAAAACGTTTTTTACCCTCGAGAATTAGAATTTTAGAGGCCAAGTAAATTGATGTTACCAACTTTGTTTCGGCTTTCTTTCAGCAACTTTTGTTTGTCGTACATTACACAGATAATAAAACTGGGTTTTTCGGTTTCGAACAAATATCGGGGATTAAGGAATAATTTAAAACTTCTCCCTCACGATTTAAATTGTTTCGGATACGTTTTATTGACCGATTCAAAATGTTCATTAAATTTTCGAACTGTTTTTGACGGGAAAATGCAAATACAGTGTGGTTCGGATTCGGAAAGTTCAAGATTTTATAAATGATAATTTTTAATGTATATTTTTTTAGTTTATTTTCGGTTTTTATTATTGTTTGTTTTATTTAGCTTTTTTAAGTATATAAGTTTTTTAATTATTTAATTAAAATTTGTACGCCTTCGCGGCAAAACATAGCGCTCAAATATGTTAACCTAACACCAATAAGTAAATACCTATGTTTTACAAATAAAGATTCTGATTCTGATTCTGATTCGGCAAAAAACCCTTACCTTCGGCGTAGATTAAATACTCTTTGGAGTAACATTGTGTTCAGTCCAGGGATTTGTTAGTTTTTTTAATAGTTTGTAGGAAATTGGAAAACCCAATTGGAAACTGGTAGAAAAGTTTAAAATTGGAACGGATAAGAAAGTAAATTAATTATTTCTTGGTACTTGCAAAACGATTATACTCAGCTCTAGGATGAAAACTTTGACTATTTGTGAAAATATGGTTAGCGAGAAAAGTAGTTTTGGTACTTATAAATTCAATAATATATGTTTTACTAGCATCCGCCAACGGCTTCGCCAGCGTAAAATATTCATAAATTAAAGCCTATGTTACTCAGTGATAATATAGCATTTTGCTGGTGAAATAATTTTTTAAATTGATCCAGTAGTTTTGAGTTTATTCATTACGAACGTTTGTTCGTAATGAATACAAAAATACAAATCTTTTGGCTTTATAATATTAGTGTAGATAGTAGGGAAGAATGAGGTTTTTCCATGACCCACTGTCATCCCCTATTTCACATATTTAGGGGTAGAATTTTCAAAAATCCTTCCTTTTTTTTCTTTTTTGAACTAGGGCAGTTTTGACCACTAAGGTCTTGGTTGCCTAACCGGGCTTTCCTGTGGGTGCCTTAAGCTTCTACACCAAGGCCTCCAGCCAGGGGCAAAAACTATTCTAAATTAAAACTAGACGAGCGCTTGCTAAGGGCATCCCCTGTGGGGTACGAATCTCGGCTTAGGGCGTCGCTGGGGTAGGACAGCAAGAAGGGGCAGGCTGGATCAAACTTAGATTTTCATCTTGATTATTATGAGGGGTATTTAAAGCTACGTGCTCAGCAGCAACAACTGCTGGCACCTCGTTTTCGAGCAAGGGTTGGGGGGGAAATCCTTCCTTAGTGTTCACCTTTGTTGTATAGGGAGCTCTTGTTCAAAATTTCATGCTTATAGGACTCAGTGGTTTCGGCTGTGCTTTATCTGCCATCGAATGAATTTAAGATTTTTATTACGTAGAAAATGGGAGTAGTGTTACAATTGTTTTTTTATTATAATTGCGCGGTCTTCTTTTTTTCTTGTGGTTAGTGACTAACTTGGTGTCAGAGTTTTAAAGCCGCTCATGGGCCTCTGACTTGCCTTCACATGCCGTCGAGAAATATCTCTCAGGCATGCCGGTTACCTCACGATGTTTTCCTTCACCGTTTTTGAAGCAAGTGATGATTATAGAATACGCACATGAATCCGAAAAGTCAGAGGTGAGTGCCTTGGGTTCGAACTCAAGACATTTGACTTGGCAGTCTAACGGTCACACTACGAAGCTATCACTGCTGCGCGGTAGCTATTTACATGACTCAATTAATAGTCAAGGTGCAAAAAACTCCAACTATCGATAACAAACCATTCCAAAAATAACCTATTACTCAGGATACTAATGAAATAATTTCACTTATTTAAAACATTTCTGCAATCCTGTCATAGTAAAACACAACATTCCAATATTGAAACCGCGCCCTAACATTTTGTACTATACGTTGTCACCTAATCAATACCTATTATAGGTTAATAAGGCATTACCTTTACACGACACGTGAACTAGACTGTATGAAAAAATTCCATTGACAACTTACAAGTAAAAAGTCAAACCTATTTGGATGGTGTTCCAAGTTCGAAAATCAAATTGTTCATAATGCAATTTTATTGGTTGTATCTATTACCTAAAATTAAATAAGATTTAAAACTTTTTGGAATAAAAAAAAGTTAACAATCTGAGCCACTGTGATTGGTGGAAAAGTAAATGATAAGCACTTTTTGGGTCTTCGAATTTGGAAGGTTCTTTATATCTATGATATGATCAAAAGAAAGTGAATAGAAATGCTTGCTTGCGTTTTTATTTTAAAAGTAAATAGGAGCCGAAAGTTCGTTGACTCTTCGTGTGACAGATGTTCTTTTAAAACGAATTGTTTTTTTTTTAGAATCAGTATCTGCAGTAAGTATACTTCGCGTTCATTTGTCATTTATTGGTTGGAAAACACGGACACACCTCTGTCGGCGCGACGACGCATCCGGGTTCGGCGAAAAAAATGAATCCATCGCATAAAATAGGACACAGGCTAACAGTCGCAGTTTCACATTATATTTCTCTTAATTGGACATTTGCATGTCGCTTCATCCGCTCTTGTGTTTTTTCTCCTAATAGGGTAACTCTGAAGACTAATTTCGTTGAAATTTTTTAAAACAATGGTGCCGATTCTCTTGTCACAAATGCCTCTAAACTAGACTAAAAATCACCAAAATTTAGTTTATTCCTGTCAAACGACGATTTCCCATTCTGAAATAGACTAACGTGACACAACTTAACTATATTTTAGTTTGACAGCACTAAGATGGCACTGAGTTATTAATTTAGTGAAAATGGTAATTTTGATATTCTGAATTTTACGTTTTCATAAAAATTTTGATTGTCTAACTAAATCTGACTATTTCTAATCACGATTAAACAGGTGTGGAATAAAATATGAACCAAAATTCACACCAACACCTCAACTTCAGGTGCAAAAAGTACTGTTATCTTTTTTTCTTTTGCTTATATCTCGAAAATGAAGTGTCCAATCGCAAAAAAAATTAAAAATTTCAACCCGTTAATAAAACCCTTAAATCTCTAACACTCAACATGTTGGTAATAATTTTTAATATTTTCCATAGAAAAAGTGAAAAATTCCATGTAAAACACATCGAGGCTGCCCAAGCGCGCCTCCGGCTCTAAAAAAAATTCACGGGGTAGGGTATTCAAACAAGTACCACGTGGACTCGCGATTGTCAAATACGATTTTAGCTGTGTCAAAATTATATTTAAATTTAGAGAATTTTTGTTGCAGAATAGCTTTAAGATTCTCGTAGCCAAAAGTAAGGAATTTTAGTGATAGTTTAGTTCGGTGTACAAGAGAATCGGCACCATTGTAAGCAAATCTTGGACTAAACTCGACTCGAAATGATAAATCACTCAATGTTGGTTCCATAACTGTACGAGAGGAGGCTAATAAAAATAAATAGAGGAAAATAAGTCCGAAAAGTAACATTAAAATCAATATTTCAGTAACTTTTACACCTTCCATCGCAACAGATCCTATAACTTACGAAGGGCTTCCCTCGTAATGTATGTAACGGTCGGATTTCGAACTCCGAATAGTTTCCGAGTTCATACCCCACTTGTTGAGTTATGGTTTATCTAGTTTACCAAAGGCTTATGTAGGTACTATTAGACATATGATACTAGGCTTACTGTAAACTGAGGGGCTGCCTCTGTCTATCTATAAGTATCTATCAAGTATACTAATGGCAGTTTTGCAGTGCAGAATAACAATTTTAATGAAGTGCAGAAACTTCCCGGAAAATCGTTGCGTGGTCGTAAAAATGCTAAAATCTAGTTTCTGGTTGAAAATAATTATGTATTTGAATTTCATTAAAGAACGAATAGTAATTGTATTGTATGTATCTACGTATTAGTATATTTTATTCTTTTTCGAGTTATCTATCAATTATGTTGCACCTGCTATATTTTGTCTCTGCATCACCCTAAGGTTGGCTGGTAGAAAATGCCTAAGGCCGCCTACCGCCTTTGTACAGGATATTTTTTTTACTTGTGCATATAGTTTTAATAAGTAATTAATAAATAGTAAGTCTTCTGCCTACGGTGGTGAATTATCAGAAAATGTAGTCTTTGCTCTACAATGATATTATAAGGAACAAAACTTTTACAAAAAAAAAAACAACAGACTTCCAAAAAAAAAATATTACAAAGTGAAAAATAACTTTAATTTCGGAAGTACCTTTTTTTTTTTGTTTTTGAAATTATCATATAACTTCTCCCGCTCTGGGTGGAGCGGGAGGGCTTGTCAGACTCTTACTGACTAAAACCCACCCGTGTTCCTTTAGTTGCCATGTTGCCGGGGGGCAACGATATCTCTATCGGCCCGTATTAGCAGCCCCGGCAGGCATTGGCCCTAGCGGACCCCGTCAATTCTGCTGACATCTCTTTGAGGCGCGCGTGGAACAAAACGCGCCGTTGACCCGGGCTTGGTCCTTATCGGACGGCGAGCTACCCATTGCTCACCGTCCGCAAGCCCGCGCCTACGGTGGCCGGAAATCTGCCTGTGATTCCCGACGCCCAGGGCGTCTCCTCCTGCGGCGGTTAGGGGCGCGAGGGCGCGAAATTTGCCTCTCCCTCACGCGCTCCGCCTCCTCCTTCGCGAGCATTACTGCTTCGCAGAAGGAGGTGATGGCCTCCCATTTCCTCTCGCTCCGTAGCATGGCCCGAATCAGGGCTGGACGCGAGAGATCACCGCCGCCGATCGCTTCCACGAGGACACGGCGATGCTCCACCCAAACCTAGTCTTTGGTTTTTAATTTTCGTTTTTTGCCACCGACTTTTTTTAGAAGTCGGAATGTTTTTTTTTGTAAAAGTTTAATTTTTCACTTTTTTGGTGTGGTTAGTATAGATAGTATTTTTTTAAAATTATTATCGCCCTACTGGGACAGTCGGAAAAAAAAGTGTAACTCGATTTACAAATTAAGTGAATTACTCACTTATTGGAATAAGATTTCGTTTAAAAAGCCCTTTTTATTTAAAAGTACCTAATGGCTTTGTTAATCTTCTTCACTCAGCGTTGGGACTGAGTTTGTTAGTGAAACTTGTAATTTGTCTCTTAAGAGCGCTCTTAGTCTCTGGCTCGCTTCAATGCTTGGTCAACAGGTAGTTTCCGATTTTCCATTTTCCCACAGAATTAATGTTTTCTAAATCTATATGTTGTTTGAAGACTGTGTCGTTACTTTTCAAACACTCGGTCAAGTATATAAAATCACCTTCAATCAACAAATGCAATCAACTTGTAATGCAATGATAACAAAACAGTGATATTGATAGTGTTTAGGTAGCCTATAACCATGCCAAATTGACCGTGTTGGATTTACCAAATGTTGAATTAAAACTTTAGGTAATACAACAAACTTCGCAGTTCTGTCCATCATATTTGAATTTCAACCATTAGAATGACTTTGAAATAGAAATATTTGCACAGGCAGTGTCACGGTTACTCCTAGTGAAAATATAAATCTGTATTTTTTGCACTTGAGCGCTGAAGAGCTTAGAGCCCTGCACTCAAAGTTAAAATAACAAGGAGTTCCGGTACTTCAGCGGTCATTGCACCTTGACGCTAATTAGTAAGTACCTGCAGGGGCTGCAGGTCTAAAATGTTCCTTACTTAATTAAAAATGGTCACAGGATTTATAATGGGGCAAAAGGTATCAAAATGGTTTTTGAATTTATTGGTCAGATTAAAAGGTTTTTAATAATTACTAGCTGTGCGCCGCCCCGCGGTTTCACCCGCATAAGTCTCGATCCCGTGGAAACTTCAGGATAAAAATTATACTTTGTGTTAATTCCGGTTATAAACTATCTGTCTGCCAAATTTCATCCAAATCCGTTCAGCCGTTTTTGCGTGATTAAGTATCAAACACACAAACATACAAACTTTTACATTTATAATATTAGTAGGATATAGCGGGAGGATTATGATTTAGACTGTTTTCTTTTGTTTATAATGTTTTGTAAAAACTTAACTGACGTACAATAATCAGGAATGATGAAACTGAAACATAACGCGACTCAGTGTCAAATTGGACCCGAAAAATGGCTATTATAGTTACTATTTTGACGTCGGAATATACATATATAAGCTATCGCTACCTATTAATTGCTATTGTAAACTATTAACGGAAACTAGGAAATAATTAAGATGTGATAAAGCAGACCGAATGGAGGTAAAAGTACTTAACTTAAGACCACTTAAAAGAGTTCTAACTTAAAGTAAGCTATTGCCTCGCGAGGCAGGTGACGTCGTACAGTTGTAAACTACGGGACGTTAATGCTGCTCGTCCAGGGACTGTATTCCCGAGTATTTTATTGTGTAATACTTTCAAAGCTTCGTGAAATACTAAGAGGAAGTAGAAGTGTTTCTTGCTTTAAGAGGTAATTGAAAATGGTTTTTAGAAAATACCTACCTTTGCGGGTTGTAACTTTTTGGTGTCTAGTTGGTCAACGATTGCAATCGATTCTTTGGCTCCGTAACCAAATGCGTAACTAAAATAACACTCTGATTTTGTTCATGGTTTTATTAATATGTATACCCATGCCAAATTACAGCTTTCTAGTACTAAGAGTCTCTAAGTTAAGCCGTGAACAGACAGACAGACAGACAGACGGACATGGCGAAACTATAAGAGCGAAAATTAACTACAACTTGTTGACTACGGAATCCTAAAAAGAAGAAAAATTGTTTATTCTGCACAAACAGTGCACATAAAAACAACCGACTTCCAAAAAAAAACACTACAAAGTGAAAAATAACTTTAATTTCGGAAGTCGGTGTCTTGGGTTTTGTGTTTTCGTTTTTTGCCACCGACTTCCGAAATTAAAGTTATTTTTCACTTTGTAGTGTTTTTTTTGGAAGTGGTTTTTTGACGTGACAACGTCTTATAAATTGGTTTGCCGGGTGACACTTCAAGAAACTGCGTTACGCTCCGCTCACGTTATGCGCTCACAATGAGAGCGAGTGAGAGGCACGCGTGCATGGTTAGCCCGCCTAAGAGCGAGAGAGACAGACATAAAAAGTGAAAGGCACGCGTCCCTTCCACTCGAGCACAGTTAGCCCGCCTAAGAGCGAGAGAGAGAGAGTGAGAGAGATAGGCATACACACCGGTTCATGTGTATAAATAAATGTTTTAAATTGTTACTATTATTTCATCCTTCTTCCTACTATACGAATGAATATTCACATTAAAATTATTTTACCACTCAAAGTCGTTGTCACGTAAAACTTTCGCCCGTATACCGACTTTACAGGCAACCAATTTTTTTTTTTCACTTTTTAGTTGTTGTACCTACCCCACACACATTCGAATACGACTACCTGCTACCAGTGACAGGAACTTATCATAACATCTACATACTAAGTGGGAAAAAAATACGTATTTTGTAGCTAACTCAAAAACTACCCAAGCAAAGTTAATAAAATTTACATGAGACCAATTTGGGAGCATACCCTTTCAAACAAAAAAGAATTTTCAAAATCGGTCCTCAAATGAAGGAGAAATCGGAGGACATACATTAAAAAAAAAAAAAAAAACATACGCGACGAACATATAACCTTTTTGGAAGTCGATTAAAAAACACACATACAAAAGTAGCCAAAAGCCTCGTATTCAACCAATAAAAGTTTGACAATGTTGTTCATTGGTTAATATATAGGTTATGTTTATTCGTTGTGATGGGGCTTGGAGGAGGCATTTGTTCAGTAGGGGACGTCTTTCAGCTGGAATGATGTTGATTGCTGAGAGTCCATACAGAAGTTGGACTTACCTATTATAAGTTTATTGATTAAAGTATTAGGTATACTTTCTTCACCATAAGCTATGCCAACCTCTGTTAGCAATTAATTTATCATAGCTTATGGTGAAGAGCCCGTCCAATTGGCAAACTTAAGTGGCAGTGGGCAGAGCACATTACACATACAGAAATAAAATCATTTATCATTTAAATATTTTATTTCACATAAACCTACAAGGGCACTTATGAAACGTCAGAAGCTAGGTTAGGCTAGGAATTTCTCAGTAGCAGCCCGGAGTCTGGATTTGTGCCCGGTTGATGGCAATAGGTTCGCCCCCTATTACATGGGACTTAAACATAACTGGCGAAATGTGGGTGTACCTACTACAGGTGGGTACACCTCTGCTCAACCCTTCGGGGAAACAGGGTTCCAATTGGGCGTTTCCTATGGAGAAAAGCCTGCAAGAATCTCAACGGTTACTGGGTGTGGGAGGATAGTGTAGGCCTTTCCGATTTAGAACCGATGACCTTGTGAATGTCGCAGGAATCCGCTGGATGTGAGAAGCACAGATGCTTGGGGGAGGCCTATATCCAGCAGTGGACGTCTTTCAGCTGAAATGATGATGATGATGATGAAGAGATTAGCAAGTCAGCAAAGTTGGTATCAGTGCTGCCTGCCCAGAATGTGACGTCACTCTTAAAGGTTGTTTAATATTTGCTTGACTGATTTAAAGCAGTAGTAGTTTTTGTAAGAGTCCGAAACCCTTAAAGTGCGAGCGCCCTTCCCTCGTTTGTTTTTGTAGCACCCCACGTCAGCATTATCATAATCCTTCCATCGCTTTCTTTTTGCAAGAAGCAAATCTTAAGGTAGGTATTGCAGGCGACAGTAATGCATCGCGGTATACAAATACGGTTGAAAATGGCGATGCCTTTATTTTAGTTGAATCTCGGGTCTGCCAATAATATGAAAGTTATTTCGCAGTTTGAGTTTAAATTAAAAAAATACACCTATAAGTTAAAACTTTTTTATATGTTTCTTTAGTTGATTAAATTTCCTTTTTTAAAGTTACAAAAATATGAATTGTCGCTCAAAATATTGAGCATTTCGAGACGAAAAGTTTTTCGTGTTCTTTCTTGCGATATTTTTTTTTAAGATGGTAGATCGTTTCTATAAAATATCTTTGTATAAGTATTTTTTTATACACTTGATGGCTCATGCAGACTAGCGCGACACCGGTAATTGTTTTACCTTGAAGTTTTCTTAGAAATAGTTTTGTTAAAGTCGCGTCGCGCCGTCGTCACGTCGTGCCTGTTTGCACTTGGCTTGACTATACACTGTATTTTTTTGGGATTGTGACAAGTGGCAATACGTCTAAGCCCACGTTTGTACGGGCGCAATAAAATCGCGGCGATTTATTTTCGTGCACTGGATTTTCAACGCTCTGCTTAGCGTCGAGAGTTGAAAATCAACCGTGTGTTTTTCAACGTGCTGGGACGGATTCTCAACGCTTGGCTAAACACCGAGAGTTGAAAATCCAGTGCGCGATAAAATCCCGCTGCTATTTTATTACGTCCATGCGAACGTCGGCTAACTGTGCGACGAAAAAGTGGACGTTTTACGGTGTCCCTTTTTGGGCAGCGCCTTAAATTCGGAATGTCATAGTAATGTAAGCGCCATACCACGGAAAGCCTTTACCAATATAATTATGTCTCTTTCATTATCGATATTAATATTTATTGGAACATTAATATTATTGAGGATTGTTTGGGTTAAGCATATATCGCTCGCACTTAGTGTAAAAACATCGTAAAGTTTATGATGATTGATTTCTATGATTGGTCATTAATGTAATGATAAGCTAATAATTGTTTTGTATAACCTACTGGTAACTAAAGTGGGAAGCAGGTTGAGCAATGGAGTGGGTACCCAGGCAGGCGCTTTACTTTGTGAAAATAATTTCATCACCACTGCTCTCAAAACGGTGAAGGAAAACGTCGTGAGGAAACCTGCATGTCCTAGGACCAAAATTTCGAAGACATGTAACATCTACCAACCCGCTCTGGGCCCGTGGTAGATTACAGTCCACTCCCTCTCGAAGAGAGGAGGCCTGTGTCTCATCAGTGGGAATTTAGAGGTATGAGGAACAGGGTGTAAAGTTCACTCATCCTCTATAGAAAAGGGAGGATCCTCCGACCAGACGGGTGTCGTGTCTGGCGGGCAACAGCCCAAAAATTGATGTAGGGGAAGTTATATATATGGTGTTCGCGCAGTAAATTCTAAGGCTAAGCGTATGCTGAGACGCAGATGACCTAGCACAACATAGTACAGATTTTGCAGGGTAGGGCAGGCGAGGCAGACATAGGCCGAGAGCGCATGTTGCGACGCAGCTACACAGACACATTCGCGTCCTAGCTAGTACATACAATCTGTCATTGAAACAAAATTATGAATCAGTAGTAAAAAAATCTATTATTCTTTACAACGAGACGCAGAGCAGGTCAGACACATGTCTGCGTCACAGCGTACGCAGCTGTCAGTACGCATGAACATTACAAAATCTGCCCTGCGCTGCGTGCACCTGCGTCACGTGCGTCTCAGCATACGCTTAGCCTAATTGCGCGATGCAGGATTTGTGTGAAGTCAGTATTTTATGTGACGTCAGGTCTTTGATGCGTAGTTCGCATGTGGCAATGTAGATTATACACATTATACATAGACTGATTATGCTATGAAGTGGGAAGCATGGCACAAAAGGGAAAAGGCCTATACTTAGCAGTGAGTGGAACAAGGCTGCCAATGATGGTGATGATGAAAGTGATTTTCTTTCTTTCTTGAAGTGATTGTAATCTTCTAATGAGTTAAAGAAACTGAGTTTTTAACCGACTTCCAAAAAGGAGGAGGTTATAATTATGTTCGTCGCATATGTTTTTTTTTTTTTTTTTTTTCTATATGTCCACCGATTTCTTCGTCATTTGTGGACCGATTTTGAAAATATTTTTTTTGTTTGAAAGGGTATGCTCCCAATTTGGTCCCATATAAATTTTATTAACTTTGCTTGGGTAGTTTTTGAGTTAGCTACTAAATACGTATTTTTTCCCACTTAGTATGTAGATGATATGATAAGTTCCTGGTAGCAGGTAGTGGTATTCGAATATGTGTGGGGTAGGTACCACAACTAAAAAGTGAAAAATAAAAACTTTTTACAAAAAAAAAACAACCGACTTCCAAAAAAAAACACTACAAAGTGAAAAATAACTTTAATTTCGGAAGTCGGTGGCAAAAAACGAAAACACAAAACCCAAGACACCGACTTGCGAAATTAAAGTTATTTTTCACTTTGTAGTGTTTTTTTTTGGAAGTCGGTTGTTTTTTTTTTGTAAAAAGTTTTATAAAAAAGTTTCGATGACATTGCACTGCTTATCAAAGATTTTTTGCCACACATTGTGGCTTTATTACGCAACTAGTTTCTGCCCGCGACTCTTCATCTGCGTGAAATTGATGGTTTTAACCTAAAATATCCTATGAAACTCTGCAATATTGTAGCTTCCCATTAGTGAAAGAATTTTCGGAATCGGATCAGGAGTTCCGAAGATTCCCCCAACATAAAAACTTACAAACAAATACATACCTTCTTCACAGAATAGTACAGAAGGCGCACTTCAGATTATAGGTATGAAACTACAAGTACACGGAGGGCTCGTCTGGTCGGGCCAATTCAGTGAGCGTAACGTAGTCAAAAAATATAAGAGTTAGAGAAATTAGCGCTGTGCGATCTGAATTGCACTTTATTGTGTCGTAGCAAAAGTCGCTTTTTATTTGAATGACGATTTTGCCTCTTTATAATATTGATATTTAATTTCATGTTAATCGTAAGTTTTTATTTCTGACAGTCTAAGTTATCTACTAGAAGTCTATCAATATACTAATCACACTGTGTATAACTCTCAGCTATTTCGGGATAGACAATACCTTGTTATAATCTATGTTCATACTTATCTATATATGGCTATGTTGGGTAGAAACGTCCATTGTCCGTAATGGCTACTTCCATTGAATAAAGCCATTAGTCCTACGGGATATTTGCCATAATTACCTCCACTTAGTGGGGAGGTTTTGATCTATAACCGCAGATTGATGTTGTATAAATCCAACAGTGGATAGCTGTATAAGCGGTACTTATAAGAAAGTTTCCAATCCGTTTATTTTATTTTTACCACAATCAGAGGCGCAATTCCCGTTAGAATAGAATAGAATATATTTATTGTAAAACATGAGTATACATCAAATAGAAAGAAAGAAAGAAAGAAAGAAAAAGTATTTATTGAGACTCGCACAAGGAATAAAAAAATAAACTAAACACCTTCACCTTAAAAGAAAAAATAAAAAACAAGGTAAAAAAACCAAAAACAGAAAGTCCTGTACGAGGCCAAAAGGCTCCTATCTCAGCATATGCTGCGACATTTAAAAAATAAATGTCGCAAATGTGCAAGGTCTTAAAATAATAGGTAGATCTGCATGTTTTGCCATTTATGGCGTACAAAACAACATATTTTTGGTTTAAATAAACCATAAAAAAATTGAGTCTACACAACAAAGTATGAGATTAATAACTTAATCCTAATGCTAAATTAAAAAAAGTGAAAATAAAAATATAAAAAATTAAAATGAAACATATTGACATTTACAGATTTGAGTGTCAAATTGTGAAAATGTCGTAATTAATTGCGGTCATTTAAAAATTCGGATATAGCATTTGCCTATAAAATATTTTTAAATGTATTTTAAACAGAGCAGTAGGCATTTGTATAATACGTTTTGGGATTTTATTATAAATGATTGGTGCTAAACAAAACATACTTTTACGCATCAATGCCGTGGTTGATCTTGCTACGCGTTTTATTTTATTTTCTTTATTTAGGCAACCAACAGCGATACATAATAGTATGTTACAGAATATGTGTTACAGTATTGTATGGCTAATAATAGGTTTCCCTGTATAACTAGGATAAGTATAAAACATGCGAACGGACTACTTAGAAATATTTAAATTCAAAAAGTGCAATTTTAGGTTGTGGTGGTGTCAACATTGTGTGGATCGCCCCGAGGACACGGTGGAGCATACGGTGGAGGTCTGTCCGGCTTGGGCGGAGCATCGCTGTGTCCTCGTGGAGGCTATCGGTGGCGGTGATCTTTCGCGTCCGGCCCTGGTTCACGCCATGGTACGGAGCGAAAGGGCATGGGAGGTTGTCACCTCCTTCTACGAAGTAGTAATGCTCGCGAACGAGGAGGCGGAACGCGTGAGGGAGAGGCAAATTTCGCGCCCTCACGCCCCTAACCGCCGCAAGAGACGCCCTGGGCGTCGGGAGTCGCAGGCTGATTTCCGGCCACCGTAGGCGCGGGCTTGCGGATGGTGAGCAATGGGTAGCTCGCCGTCCGATAAGAACCAGGCCCGGGTCGACGGCCCGTTGTGTTCCACGCGTGCCTCAAAGAGATGTCAGCTGAACTGACGGGGTCCGCTAGAGCCGATGCCTGCCGGGGTTGCGGATTTGTCCGAAAGGGTTACCGTGGCCCCTGGCAATACAGGCAACTGAAGGAACACGGGTGGGTTTTAGTCAGTAAGAGTCTGACACGCCCTCCCGCTCCACCCAGAGCGGGAGAAGTTATTTAATAATTTTCCACCCAAAAAAAAGGTGCAATTCCCGTAATTTTAAGAACGGTCGCATTCCAATCTCAGTTGCAATTCCCGTAAGCTTAAGAACAGTTGCATTTCAATCACAGTTTCAATCTGTAAAAAATCCCTCTAATTTAAATTTTTGACAAGTTTTTGACATTGATTGTCGTTGACTAGATTTTGACCGTTTTTAAATATGGTAATGGCCTCCAGTTTCGAACACATACTGCTACCTTAGGATAACAGTGCAATGCAGTATTGCATTGTTATCCTAAGGGACTTGTCAAATGTTCTGCGTGGTCCGGTCAACTCAAACAAATAGAACGCAGCCCGCATCCTATCGTTCGAGTTGACCGGACCAGAGGACGCAGAACGCATCCAGTGTGACAAGTCCCATAGAATAAGGAGCTATATATTTTAAGCTATATATTTTAATTTTTCTTTAATGGCTAATGCACGTTGCAGGTTCAATTAAAAAAACACTTATTGTTCAGTTGTTGTTGTTGTTGAACCGGGTTTTTCCGAAACCAACAGTTTTCACACAAATCCTACAAAATCTATTTATTTTATTGTATTCTTCAAATATAAGGTAGCATATGTTACTTGAAATGGGAATATTGAGCTTCAATTGGCTATCAATCAAATTGTATTGGGAATCCGAAACAATACGGTTGGATTGATAAAATAATTTCAGTAAAAAAATAACGTTATATGTTTATTTTTTCCTCGCTTTTCATTTCCGAAGTAGATGGGAATGAAATCAAGGTAGATGTAGATAGATCACTACATATTATAAAACAAAGTCCCCCGCCGCGTCTGTCTGTCTGTCTGAACGCGATAAACTCAAAAAAAGTGGAGGCACTCCAGGAGTGCTGACAGAAGTGAAAACTTGAACAAGATCGCCTTGGTGGAAGAAAAATACTTTTATAGAACATTGGTCCGTAACCTTATCTAAATAAAGAGCACAATCGCGTTTGCAAAAAATAATACTTCCGAAACCTTTAAAGTAAAATACTTGCATAGAACATTGACCCGTAACGGAATATAAATAAAAAGCACAATCACGTTTACAAATATGAGGTGTCGTCATGGTGTCGCGAAATCAATGGTTAAGTCCCATCTCAAAAATGCCCAACGCGCCTAAAGAAGTTTTCACTTCAAAACTATCGGACGGATTTTCATACAGTTTTCACCAATGGACGGAATGATTTATGAGGAAGGTTCAAGTGTATAATTCATGAAGGTTTTGTATAAATTATTTGAAATATGACGATGACTGTTGTACACGTCGGAAAAATTATGCCAACTGGGAGCTTTACTGACGTGCGCCGCCGCGCCACGTAAACCATTAAAGTTTTATGAAAACAATGAGGCGTGAAAATTGATTTGCTGTTTACAAGGTATAAAAGATATGTAGTGATGGTGATATAAACTGTGTTGATGATACCACCCTGTCATACACACTAACCCGTCATTTACGAGAGAAAACCGAAATAATTAATTTAATCTTGCATTTTAACGTTTTAATGAACTGTCAAATAAGTAAGTAGAAGCTGCCATGAAAGAAATGTAAGCTGAATTGCACATAATTAAACGAATTCCCGGAGGACATAAAATTACCAATTATGAAAAATTTAATTTAGATTAGATATCTGCTTTTACAAAATTTTTCGATAATAATAAAACAGTAGAATCCGGTGCTCTGTACGTTTGTTCGCGCACATCTCCGGAACTACTGAACGGATTTTTATGTAGTTTTCACAGGCAGACAGATATTAATTTGGAGCAGAATATAGGCTTTGTTTCATTAAAATCGGATGTTGCGAAAATGACTTATCGTCAAACAATACGGTATTCTGTTCACGACAAAATACCGTTTAAAACTATAAATATATTAAAAGTACTCTTTGTAAACAAGCATATTACAAATTAGAGGATTATATCCTAGATAAGAATGCTTGGAAGCATGCTGGTCTAGCTCCATAGGACAATTTTGAGTCTAGACAAACTGGTTGCTAATTTAATTGTGTAATTAATTATTATAACATTAATTTTACATTCTGTGATTACATGAACTCACACACTGACTTATTAGTATTACTTATAATTTATAATTTTTAGGAATATCGTATAGGTACCTACTTTTACAATGCTTGTAAATATGTGAACACCATGTATCCATTACATAATTATTTTTTCTGTCATTGCTTCATTTTTAATTATTTTTACCTATTGTGGTATAGTAATCTTATTCCAGATACGTCGTCTTCACATATATAATTATATAATTAATGTATACAAATATTGTAAAACATTTTAAAAGTGTAACAGTGGAGTTTCTTGCCCATTCTTCTCCATACGAAAACTCTTTTGGAAAGGGGGACTAGAATCAATTCTATTTTTTGTAAATTTTGAAGTTCAAAAGTGCCATTTTGTGCCTAATTGAAATAAATTATTTGACTTTGATTTTGACACGTTGTGCACAATTTCTTAGAGTATCCTAACAAAAAAAAAAACTACCGGCTTCCAAAAAAAAACACTACAAAGTGAAAAATAACTTTAATTTCGGAAGTCGGTGTCTTGTGTTTTGTTTTCCTTTTTTGCCACCGACTTCCGAAATTAAAGTTATTTTTCACTTTGTAGTGTTTTTTTTGGAAGTCGGTAGTTTTTTTTTTGTTAAAAGTTTTTATTTTTCACTTTTTAGTTGTGGTACCTACCCCACACACATTCGAATACCACTACCTACTACCAGTGTCAGGAACTTATCATATCATCTACATAGTAAGTGGGAAAAAAAATACGTATTTTGTAGCTAACTCAAAAACTACCCAAGCAAAGTTAATAAAATTTATATGGGACCAATTTGAAACAAAAAAAGAATTTTCAAAATCGGTCCACAAATGACGGAGAAATCGGTGGACAAGGTTTGCATGAGAGAAAATTTTGGAAAATCTACCGGAAAAGTCGCAAATACATCGCATTCAGCTTGTATTATAATAATAGTGCTTACAAAATAAATTGGCGAACGAAAGGTATCCGGAGCCCATACATCCAATTAAGAAACTACTTCCTGAACCAATCAGCTAAAGAAGCGTTCAAGAGTTACTTGAGGGCTCACGACTTACCTATCAAACTATGGAAAAATAAACTTAGAACACTGTCGAAATTGCCAGCCCATGTGTATTTAGATAGGAATAATTTATAATTCTTGATGTGTAAAATCATTTCTCTCGCTTTCCTGCAATCTGTGCACAGAAAATATAAACCCTAAAAATCTGTGGGAGTGATTTCGTGACTAGGGACGGAAGTTTGTAACAGAAAGCCGGGAAGCGCGCGCTATTTGATTTGGCCAATAAGCGCGCGCAGTGCTACAGCTGGCCAACAGAAATTACCTTGACGAGGCCCTGCCCCTTTAATGTTGCTTATTACCAAGGTGAGATGTCAGATGTTACACGTCTTATGCGTCTACTGTAAGGCTCGCTCGTTTTTTTTGACACATCGCACCTATTAATAATATAGAGTCTGCACCACCACTGTAGTCCATTTGATGCGGCGCTAGTGTTTATGTCATTGCATTAAAAAATATGTAGTTCCACAATTTTCTGCCGGCCTTCTTTCGTGGTGCGCACTCGACTATTGTATTGTCACACACACTTTGGGAGCGAAAAAGAAACAAGAATATGTTGCAGTGCGCCGTCCCGCTTGCCTTGACGTCGCACTTCCGGTACGACACCTGACACTGCGCGCGCTCATTGGTCAAATTAAATAGCGCGCGCTTCCCCCGGCTTTCTGTTACACACTTCCGTCCCTACTCACGAAATCACTCTCACAGATTTGCTAACAAGCCAAGTTTTAACGTGCTACTTGAGAAATGAATATAATATGTATTGGGACTCGCACAAGAATATCACAAACTAAATCAAATCTTTTTACCGTGGGCATAGGTTATACAGACGGAGTTCCATTATGTCCTGCCTAATAGGCATACAATAAATATGTCAACATGCAGTATAAAAAAATTCTTAGGTGTCCACTTATAAAGCAAATCTTACAGAATAACAATTAGGTGTATGGTGACAGATTGTAGTAGGCACTAATTATTAAGAGAATCTTGGATCTACACGATCAAAGATTATTCAATTTAAAAAATACTGACAAACTAAACACAATCATAAAAATATAAAAACCAAAACTATATTTAAAAAAAAAAAACAGAAAGTGAAAGGAGCACCCATAACCTATCTTTTTGAACTCATAATATCATTAAGATATCAATGGATAAAGTGATCAAATTGAAAGGTTCTTGAGTATACAGAGCAATAATAACATTATTTTTATTTTAAATAAAAAGTACACTATTTTTATTTACACACGTATTTACATCATTTAAAAACTATCAGACTTAATATAATAATATGTACAAGTATATAAAAAAGGGCATCAAAAATTCGTCCGCATCGCTGTCAATAGGAAAAGTGCCCAAAAGGCTGGCAGCATTGCCACGTTGTATGGCAATGCCATAGACATATCAAGTAATGTCTATGGCATTGCCATACAACGCTATTTCAATGGGCAATGTTGATTTTTTGACCAAAGAATAGGCCAGCCATGTATAGGTCACGTATACAGGGCGTCCCAAAATTATGGGACATGAAGGGAAAGTGCCTTAAATATCGTTGATAGGGTATTTTGCTGAAAGAAGACATTATGTTATTTTTAAAAGTTAGTAATTTTGCATTCAAAGATTTTCTAAAAATTACTTGCCTCGTCTGGGAATCGAACCGATTTAAATGTAAAAAAAACACTCCTACTTTTATGATGCCAATCGAAAGAATGGCCAAAAAATAATAACTCTTCTTAAGTAACATAGTATTTTGATACCCTTTGTCCCAAACTCTAAAATTTATTTGTTAAATATTTGATGAATGTTTTTCGGAGTTTATCAAACAAATCTTTTGTAACGTTTTCAATTATGAGAACATTTCTCTTTGAAACAATAATTTCCTATCGCTGAATAGCTTTCAATTGTGTTGGATCGGTAAACACCTATGTTGTTTGGTACTGACGAATAACTTAATTCTGCCTGTACCGATTATTTCAAAATGTGTTTATTAATTATAAATAATGGTTTTGGCTGATAGTAAAAGCACCAAAGTATTTATTCATTTATATATAGAATGGCAGGGACATCGGTGATGGACTTATATACAGTGTGAGTCTTTATAATGTGCACATATCGAAATGAGAGACTCTATGCTTAATTTTACTGACGGAAAAAATATTTAAAAAAAAACATGTTTTTTTGTTCTGTTTGGCGTCTAATTGAGAAATTTTACGATTATTGTAAAAATTTATTACTATATTAATATTATTATGAAATAAAAAAAAAAAAATTGTAACGAAACAGTGTAACTTTTAAACTTAATGATCTATCACAATGAAACAAACTCCTTACTGATTGGAAGTAATAAGGCGTCCTCATAAAATTAAAATTGTGGAAAAAAAAAACTACACTCAATTGAAAATAAACATGTTTTTTTAGCAAAAATCTGTTTTTAGGGTTCCGTACCTCAAAAGGAAAAAAACGGAACCCTTATAGGATCACTCGTGTGTCTGTCTGTCCGTCTGTCAGTCTGTCCGTCTGTCTGTCCGTCTGTCACAGCCAATTTGCTCTGAATCTAATGGACCAATTAAGTTGAAATTTGGTATACATATGTATTTCTGTGAAGACGAACGAGTAACGTAAATAAATATATTTTGAATATAGGGGTCACTTTTGGGGGGCAAACAAGCAAATTGAAAAAAAAAGTTTTGCTAACAGTACCCTGTGACATATCAAATGAAAGGGCTTGTTGCGAGGATCTTAAACATATTTTTTATATAATTTTAAAATAAATGTTTTTAAAGATATTTAAGAAATGTGATGAAAATTTACCATTATCTCCCTTATCTCCGAAACTGCTGGACCTTAAATTTTGAAAAAAATTACAGAGAATGGTTCTTTACTCATAGATTACAAGAAAACCTATAAGAAGTCTATAGTCTTAAAATAACATGGTAAATCTCTCAATATTGTGCGTACAAACTTATATTTGCAGTTGGAATGTATGGGAGATCATGTATTTTAACTACAATATTAAGTTTGTATTTGGGATAAATTCATCCCAACTACGGAACCCTTCATTGTGCGTAGTCCGACACGCACTTGGCCGGTTTTTTTTTCATCAATTATTACAATAATCGTAAAATTTCTCAATAAGACGCCAAAGAGAACAAAAAAAAGATTTAAAAAAATATTTTATACGTCTATAAAATTATCGTGCCTTCTCTGTATGAGAAGGCACGATAATATAATGATAAACCACACAAGGCTTCTTCCGAAGGAACACGGGTGGGTTTTAGTCAGTAAAAGTCTGACAAGCCCTCCCGCTCCACCCAGAGCGGGAGAAGCTATTTGATAATTTCCCACCCAAAAAAAAAAAAAAAAAAAGGGTGCAAACACGGTTTACCCTGTAGTGGGACAATAATAGGCTGGTATTATATGCTCAATCAATTGTTTTTCGTAAAACTCGTATTTGTTTACATGTTTGGAAACTAAATCGCAAACGCGGATTTTATCTATTTTGTTTTCTGATTACTCTTGTCTTTTTGTATGCAAGTGTTGTTTTGTTGTAAAGAGATTTTTCTGCTGCCTATTCGCATTCTAAAGTCTTTCAAATTAAATTTAAGGTGACACGTACCAAGTACCCTATACCATAAAACAAAATGAATCTAATGATACCTCGTTTATTGTCTAAATCGCTAGAGGGGTAAACTCGTGAGAAGGTACCCCAAGGTAAAATAAAATATACCTGTACAAACCTATATGTATGCGTTACAATCGCGTGAAAAACATTACCCTCCCTTAGGATTTACCACAGTCAACAAAACCTCAACGCGATCCAAAAAGAAAAATGGTTTACCTCCCCTGGCGTTATACAGTGTGAGTCTTTACAATGTGCACATATTAAAATGATACAAATCTTTTCTTTTTTTCTTCTTTTTTTGGCGTCTTATCGAGAAACTTTACGATTATTGTGAAAACTTATGAAAAGATATATTGGATTTTTGCAAAAAAAAAAAAAAAATATTTTCAATTGCAATTTTCATTTTATGAGGACGTCTATTTATAATAAAACCGCCTAACTAAATAGGTATAATTATGCTATAAAAATATAAAAAAAATATTTAGTTTTTAAAATATTTTTTCCGTCGATAAAATTACATTATAAACGATATGTGCACATTATAAACACTCACACTGTATTTAGGATTAGCGACCTGCCCATGATTCTTATTGTTTTTACGGCTTCAAAAAACATCGAGATTTCTTTATTCTATGTAAGTTTAATATTACAGTGGTGCCGATTCCCTTGTTCACAAACTAAACTAAATTTAAGTTCAGTGCATCTTTTTCTTTCTATTTCATTAAGAAAAGGACAGAAGATAAATTTTAGTTTAGTCCTGTCAAATTAATCAGCGCTTGACGTAAATTGACGTAGTTTTAGTAGGCAAGTTTTTAATCGCGTCTAAACTTGTATGGAGTAGTGACAGGCGCTGATTAATTTGACAGGACTAAACTAAAATTTATCTTCTGCCCTTTTCTTAATGAAATAGAAACAAAAAGATGCACTGAAATTAAATTTAGTTTAGTTTGCGAACAAGGGAATCGGCACCAGTATCATACACATAAACCTTCCGAAATAAATTCTCTGAATGGTGGTAAAAACCGTTTCGTAGTTTACTCACACAGAGACTCGAAAAGCGACTTCAATTTAGATTATGTATAGAAGAAAATAAATCATAAAAACTTTGACTCGGAAGATGTCACTGAAAATACATAAAACATTAAATTATACACGGGGGAAGTATAAAGTTATATTTGTAAACAATTTGGACTTACGGAAACGTATTTGAGTTTTGAAAAGCAATTATTATGTGAGCGCCGAGCGAAGGTGACGTTAACTGAAATTATTTTTAAAGGTTCCGTACGCGACTATTTTGACGATAAGATGTTCGTGAATGGCACTAGTCATGTACTGTTAATTTTTAATTAATATACATTACAGATGAGCTCGAACTATGATATAAATGTCCGAAAAAAAAAACATTATGATGTTTAACTTTATGCGTGACTATTGGGAAGTCAATAAGTATCTTTTGCATATTCATCTTCAAAATGTTTTTTTTGTTGTTGTTTTATTTCTATTTTAATGTTTTTTAGGATTCCGTGCCCGAAGGGTGCCAAACCCTATTACCAAGCCATCGCTGTCCGTCAGTTCGTCTGTCTGTCAGCGGGCTATAATATCTCATGAACCGTAATAGGTAGACAATTGAAATTTTCATTGATTGTGTATTTCTATTGCCGCTATAACAAGAAATATTAAAAAAAATTAGGCGATTTTTGCTAAATATTCGCCTTTCGTGTGCGAGCAGACTGTCACTTGGCTGGTTCTTTTTGTTTCTATTTTAATGTTTTTTTTTTGTGTTGTGCCCTATCGACGCGAGTAGACAAATTTTCTTTCTTTCTAAGTTTTCGTATCCGCTTTTAAATAATTACTTCTTTTAACAGAAAAGTATCTCTGCTTTGCTTTATTTTCTGAACAGATATATTATTATGTATTTTTCTGCGTGCTTTATTTTCTGTTGGAGATTGTACGAGCAGGTGAATTTTAGGTGAAAATAATCATTCATCATTGTTAATTAGCATGGCCGGGTTTTGTTTTAACAATTTACGGTTATTACCATAATTTGTAATGTAAACCGCGGCTAATTTACATAAAACATTTTAACAAATAATAAAATAAGGTGTTTATGCTACAGCGATAATATTATACCACTACCATGATGTCCCAAAGTAATTGACAACCACTTTAATTTATTTTTTTGTAAAACTATACTGCCCTACCTTCCCCAATTATTTTTCCATCAACGCCTGTCATAAATTCATAATCTAATGTGCGCTTTTATAATTTCTAATGTGACGGTATTGTCGTGGACGTCCAAGTCATCGTCACGAAATCACGATAATACAGGAACGCAAAATGTATGGAAATGTATGAAAACGCTTTTAAATTTCCGTACACGATAACGCTATAACGTGCACGTATTTCAATACATTTAATGAACGTGGACGGGGGCCGTCCATGATAATATCGTGACGTTAGAAATTATAAAAGAAGAAAGAATAAAAAGCAAAGCATTATTAAATAAGCTGTACCTTTATACACAAATTATAATTATGTTGTATCTATATGTATTTAGAAACTACTGTATAAATAAATATAGAAAGAAAGAAATAAAGAAAATACATTTATTTATTAAAGCGCACAAACGCGGTTGTCGAATATTGAAAAAATACATTTTTACCAAGTCTATAGGGCGAAGAAACTCCGTATGTCAAGCATATTCCCTGAGAGACGGTACTACATAACCCAGAATTGTTATTTTTTATTTACGCGGATCTCGAAAAGTACGTAAAGTCACGAGCGATAGGTACGTTCCATTTATGCAAGATTCAAAAGCGATTTTCTCGTGAAATAACAATAAGGAGGTCACCTCAGGAAAAAAAAAACGATGTGATCCGTCACTCAGATAAATATTAGACACGTATGTTTTGCTTTATCATATTAATAAAAAATAATTTAGATAAAACGCATTAAAATGGGAAGTGGGGGCTCGCTACGTCACAATTCAGTATAAAATCTACCGAGGAATGACGTCATGCCACAGTTTAACTCAATTTATTACCGTTACCTTTTGATTACGTAAAAAAATAAAAAATACGTATCCAATATTTTTTTGTTATCTGACTGACAGACTTTTTGTTATCTGACTGAAATTGTTTTACAAAGGGGTATCGCCCTTGGTAATACTGGTTATCAGACTTTAGGCATTTTGTCTACCTGTAAGGACTGCCAAAGATCTATGAATGACAGCCAAAACCAACGGCTTAACGTGCTTACCGAGGCACGGAGGGGTCTCAATAGTCACCCATCTACGATTCTTTAGCTATGAGCCCCTATGATAATACTATGGTTTTGAAAATACATAGCACAATCAAACTATCAAGAGAAAAATTGATTTTGAATCTTGCGTAAATGTCACATGTTTCTGCTCGTGACTGTACCAACTCGTCGGCAGCTTTTTCCTCATGAAGTATATAAGATGCGTGACATTTTTCGTATGTCATCCATAAGATAACTTGAGTTGCTTGAAGACGAATGTATTTGTGTTGTTTGCGCTTTTTTTCGTAGTAATATAATGTTTTTTGGACAAATACAATGGAATCAACACATCTGGGAGCTGTAATGCGATCAGGCACTTTTATCAGAGAAGTACAATAAGAAAGAGAAGTAGAATATAGTCTGTTATTGTATTGCTTTTGTAAATTGTTGTATGGGTAACTAACTTCTGCACGCGATTTTGTCCGCGAGCCTATAACCTTCCTCAAGAATTGGGCTGGTCGCTGGTTGTTCTGCGACCGCACACGCCATGTTCGGGTTCGCGACAAGTCAATCGTCATCCTGAGGATGCCGCGTTGAAAGGTAAAACACGTGTCGATTTCTTACAGGGTTTTTTTCGCGGTTCTAACTTTGTCTACTCACTTCTAATAAAGCTCATGTATGTTATTCCAGAACGACTATTCGAAAAGTTTTTAGTTTTTTTTACGGAGATGATGTTCTGAATTAGTTTTGTTTTAAGTTTTTCTTGTAATAGAGTACTTTTATAAGATACCTGTTAAAGTCTTGCTTAAGTGGATGCTATTTATTTAAAGAGCAGTGAAACGGCCGCAACTTACAAGTTGTAGGTCGTAGGTTTGAACCCATGCAGGCAGTTTACTTTGTGTAAATTATTTCATCACCACTGCTCTCAAAACGGTGAAGGAAAACATCGTAAGGAAATCGGCATGTCCTAGAACCAAAAATTCGAAGACATGTGACATTCACCAACCCGCACTAGACCCGCGTGGTGGATTACGGCTCACTCCCTCTCATAGAGAGGAGGTCTGTTGTCCCAGCAGTGGGAACGTTAGTTTATTATGTATTTATTTTATCGTAATACAGGCTTTGTAATCGGTGAGTTGAGATCTAGATGGTTGTCTTCTGTGTCCTGCACTGTAATAAGTTTCTTTAAAATTACCATTTTATGGGATACTAGCAATTCGTGCACGACACCGTCCGCGGGGATTTCGTATCTAAATCTCAACAACAGCGCCACCTATCAGGTCCAAAACTATCCTATCTTTCAAGCATATATACATACATATTCACAAAATATCATTTAAATCGGTTGTGTGGTTTCGGAGATTAGCGTATACGAACATATTAACACGTGCTTTTTATATATTAAGATTATTACTTCCTATGTATTTATTAATCACCTATAATTTTCTAAAATACCTACTTGCCTACTAACATTCTTCTCATGAAAGTGTCAAAATGCCTGTAAAAGAAACGTTCTATCATTCTTTAAATATTCTTCTTTTACATTCCAATAAATATTTTGTGTAACTGAATATACATAACAATTGACACGACTATCACCAAGTCGTGTTTGTACGGGACCAAGCAATAAAAACTGTGACACGGTCCACTAGTTTACGGGATCTTAGCCGCAGGCAGACGCTACGTGTACGCACATCCATCGCTTTTTATAGCCCGCATAACGTTGATAACATTCAGAAAGCAATTTTGGTCTTACAGATTAGGTGCGTTGTATATTTTCGTTTTGGTGATAGTGCGGAGTGGCTTTTGTTGTAACGAGGGTAAACTATAGTGATACGTTATGGTATATATGCGATGTTGGGGGAATAATGCTAAACTGACTTTGCCCAATTCAAAGAATAACCGTGAAATCGATCCGCTTACCTGCTAATTGGCACACTGTTTTTCAACGGCATCTATCAGCAGATCATGGCGATGATTCAGGTGAAGCACAAGCACATTCACAATGGGTTATTTCACGCGATTGGAGTTTATAGATAGCGGGTTTTATAGATTAGGATTATAGCAGTTTTCTTATCCAGCGGCGCGTCCTCGATTGGCACCTCAGGAAAAGTGATTTTTGCTAAGACTTGGCTATCCTTCAATCTACTACACTCTAGAGCCCTACGGCCGTTGTGGAGACAACAATTAAGGGCATTGTCTTGAGGATAGACATCAGTGTCTTTTTCATGTACTGATTACCCATGTTTGGAAAGTAATAAATGATTTGATTCAGCAAATAGCATCATACTGCAATCACCAAACTGTTTAAGAGCGTCATGAAACAAGTGTCGTATGGATTAGTCGTTAGTCGATCACTATCCCGACTAAGTAGTCGAACCCAGAATCCTACGCTCAGCAGTCGCAGATGCCATCACTAAACTAATGAAACACAGAGGCAGTGTCCTCAGGTCTTCATAAAACTCCCGAAAACTAAGTTCTCTATGATCCATTCAGTACATATCGGAACTCCTCCGTGCCTCGGAAAGCACGCTAAGCCGTTGGTCATTCGTAGATCTTTGACTGTCGGTACCGGATTGTTGTTGTCATTCTTACTACCAAAATGTGACCCCAATATAGTTGGGAGTAGGCTAGGCAGATTAATATTTTTTGGACTAATTCACTATGATGTCAGTTTCGTAAAAAATTAAAAAACGAGCGAGTCTTACAGTATTTGCATATGATGTGTAACATCTGATATCTCAACAGTAGGTACCAACCTCTTGGAAAATGGGTTGTTACCATCTGACGGCCAACTCTAGCACCGCGCGCGCTCGTTGGTCAAATCGAATAGCGCACGCTTCCCTGGCTTCCTGTTACACACTTCCGTCCCTCTTCAGGAAATTACTGCCACAGACTGCAGGAAAGCGAGAGGAAAGATGTTACACATAAAAAAATGTTGATTAATTTCGCCGTTTCACCTTCAATAAAAATCGATGGCCTATTAATAATTTACGTGAATCTGTATCACAAGTTGTCACCAACATTTTTATCAATGTCCGCGAGATAAACTGATAAATTAACCAAGCTTAACTGTTGCCGTGATTATTTTAGTAGGTATGTAATATATTAATATTACTACGCCTGTTATGAAGTGGGTTTACTAAAATGTGTGGTGTTATATTTTTTGGCGAATATTTATCGCCATATCCATTGAATATTACTGTGTTTAAACTGTGTCATGGAATGGAAACGTTCCTCGATAATTTGTGTTCTCTTTTATACATGCTGATTTTTAATTACACCGTAAAATGGTTTATTGCTCTTTTCGGATGGCAGGTTACCAATATTTCATTGCCTGAAATATAATGGTGTCCAACATTGTCGATAAATTTGTTTGATATTTGTGCCTCTTAGCAGATGCTGTAACTTTAAAGATTAAGTTGGAAATAGTTATTTGATTCAGGCATGACCTTGCGGAAATCCATTATAAAATACAATAGACGTGGATATATTTAGTAATCTGTTCCGCTTAGCTATTTCTAAAGAGTTATAAAAAACCCTAAAAGAAATCGACACGTTGAGAGGTGAAACCACCTCTCAACGAGGCATCGTCAGGATGACGATTGACTTGTCGCGAACCCGAACACGGCGTGTTGCCACACCGAGCGCTGAACGCGTTTTTATTAAGTTGAGTCTCTAACATATTCTTGTTATTACACCGACATTACTAACCGGAACACAGTAAAGCAAAATAGCAGAGATAAAAGAAAGTGCGAGGCGTACCCAGTGTCCGTTCACATGGCGATGATCAGTATTTTACTGTTACATTTGGAATCACATGACAGTTTCATACTGCTTTTGCTTTTAAGATAAGATAGGTACTTACTCAAAATACATTTGTGACCTTGAAATATATTACATTGAAATTCATTTTTACATAGTTTTTTTTTAACCGTATGTATGAACAGTGGGTTATTGACGTCTGATCCCAACTTTTTATCGAAAAAAAACTTACAGTCGTATTGATCATCGCCGTGTGAACAGAGTCTGACGATTTTATCGTAGTCGTTTTATTAACCGACTTCCAAAAGGAGGAGGTTCTCAATTCGTCTGTATGTTTTTTTTTTTTTTTATGTTTGTTACGCGATAACTCCGCCAATTATGAATACATTTGATGATTCTTTTTTTGTTTGGTAGATCATACTTCAGAGGTGGTCCCATATAAATTTTATTAACTTTTCTTGGGTAGTTTTTGAGTTAGCTTCAATTATACGTATTTTTTCCCACTTAGTATGTAGATGATATGAAAACTTCTTGTCACTGTTATTTACATAGCAGGTAGTGGTATTCGAATTTGAAGTGAAAAATAAAAACTTTTTACAAAAAAAAAACAACCGACTTCAAAAAAAAAAAACACTAGGTACAAAGTGAAAAATAACTTTAATTTCGGAAGTCGGTGACAAAGAACGAAAATTCAAAACCAAAGACACCGACTTCCGAAATTAAAGTTATTTTTCACTTTGTAGTGTTTTTTTTTTGAAGTCGGTTGTTTTTAGTTTCAATAATCTTAGTATACACGTATAATTAACTCATAACTAATGACCCATCTCACGCTTTACACAGTAGCCCATATTGGACACACGTCACCCACGTTAATACGTGCTCTAAAAGTTAACGGAGTAATATTGCTAGGCGTTTTTGTTTATATTAGTCCGCAATCTCGATGTCGTTTCAGACCCCTGTCAGGAGAAAGTTGGAGTAATCGTCAATACTAAAGACAAGGAGGTATTGAGAGTAATTATGTGTGGTAGGGTTGCTACGATTATGTAATGCATAGTCACCTGTCTAACGATTGCCGAGGTCGGTCCGTAGATGGGTGACCATCCATTACATACCGATACTTCTCCGTGCCTCGACAAACACGTCAAGCCGTTGGTGCTGGTCATTTGTAGATCTTTGACAGTAGTTAGGGGTCGACAGAAACCCGAAAGTCTGACAACCAGTCTTGCCAAGAGTATCGTGTTACCTAGTAACTGGGTTTTAGAGGTCAGAAAGGCAGTCGCTCCATATAGAATACTGGTATTTAGTTGCATCCGGTTAGATTGGAAGCCGACTTTAACATATTGAGCGAGCGAGCGAAAAGGGCGTAGTGTCTCTACTTAAAGTCTGGCAAAATTTGCTTTCCTCTGTCAGTTTGTTGGTATTCCTCTACAGGTCGTATTTTACAACCGATCTGGACGAAACTTGATATACAGATTTTACGACTTTATAGATTTTTTCATCATCGGGGATTTTTGATTAGAGGGGTTTTTCCTCAAAAAAAGAGCAAAAAGGGTGCTGCGCTACTGGATATTTCCGCCATACGAGATCCGATTTCGAAGTTTTTTTTTTAATTTGGAAGGTAGTAACTTTATGTTAGTCTCATAAAAAATTGGTGAAGATCTGATGAGGATCTTCGGCGTGATGAGCGGAATAGCTCCTAAAACTAGAGTATTCTGAAAATTATTTTCAGAATTCTCTGAAACGAGGCTTAATGTTAGTTTTACAATAATGTCATTAGATGGTGCTACTGTGCACCGCTAGATCGTGCTGTTGTTGTCGCTGGCCAAATGGTTAGGTCCCGTCGGACATTTTCTATAACTGAGTTTTGTTAGGTGTAAAGTAGCTTCATAAGTAAAGTCTCGTGTTTAACAGATAGTAGTTGGTTAGTTGTGGGTTAATTTATTTCTGTTTAATTACCGACTTGCCATTTGCCATGATTTTTTAGTTTGTGCTCGCGAGGTCTACTTTTCGTAGAACTACTAGTGTTATGGTGTCCAAGTTTTCATGGTCCAAATTATATTTAAAAAGACTCCATTGCACACAACTGCTTGTTTTCAATATCAGACATGTCACATAATTTTTACTGTAGTTTAGTGGTGCCTTTTATTTCGAAAGAAATAGAACATAAGGTTTTAAAAAAGCTATAATCGTACCGTGTTCAAAACCATCAACCTCATACATCAACATCAACTTCATAAAGCAGATCCTTAAACTCAAAAGCACCATTAAAGTTTTATTTTATAGGCATACCATAAAAATGCTATTCCGAAGCATCGCTTTTTCTGTTTCAATAGTCCTCTGCATCGCCCGATATTAAACCTTGAGCGAATATATTTTTTCAGTCGTATCTTTTTTAGTCTTTCGATTCACGGGAACTCGTAGTTTGTTATATCTTTTTGTGGTTCGTGTTTGCTTCAAAACGGGCTATAGCAGTAAGGTATATATTCTACGGAAATACAAATAATATGAATGTAAAGTTCGTCTTATTTAAAATTGCACGCCCCTCGACTGCTTGATGCATACCCATTTCAAATGTTTGTATTGAGATTTTAGTGGAGGGGCGTGCAGTTTTAAATTAGACGATCTCTAGATAGGTACAACACATCTAGCGTCCTTTTGTCTACTAATAACTGCATTCGAGAGTCAGTCTGTAATTACGATCCTTACTTTTTTACCCAACTGCGGCGGAGTTCAAAAGATGGATATCATGATGGATTTAAGTAATTTTTTTTAGGAATATCGCATAGGTACCTACTTTTACAATGCTTGTAAATATGTGAACACCATGTATACATAATTTTATTTTCTGTTATTTTCAATTATTTTTACCAACTGTGGTATAGTAATCTTATTCCAGGTGCATCGTCTTCACATGTAATTATATAATTAACTAGCTGATCCGGCAAACGTTGTTTTGCCAATAAATGTTTGAGGTGGACCACCCTTATCACTTAGTGGTATGAAAAATAAATTACGACTGATTCTCAGACCTACCAAATATACGTATAAAATTTCATAAAAATCGATCAAGCCGTTTCGGAGGAGTATGGCAACTAACACTGTGACACGAGAATTACTATATATATATAAAGATGAATACAAAATATTGTACGGTGGAGTTTCTTGCCCATTCTTCTCCATACGAAAACTACCTTTTGGAAAGGGCGACTAGAATCAATTCTATTTTTTGTTAATTTGGATGTTCAAAAGTGCCTTTTATGTGCTTAATTGAAATAAATTATTTGACTTTGACTTTGGGTAAATGTTTTCTAACTCTTATTAAAGCGTATTGAGATGAGAAATTTTATAATGACGAGTCGTGGTAAACTTTAATTACGAACATATATCTTAATCAACCTTTTATTTAATTTGCTTTTACAAATTTATAAGCAGACCTGAAGGTTCCTACTTTATAAGCAGACAGCAAGGTTATAAAACAAAAATAGCTAACTAATTTTGTGGCAGCCCTACCCAAAATCCTTTATTGCCTCACCTAATAATAATCTAATGGTGATTGACGGAGCAAAAACCCGATGTCAACCGAAGTTTTCCGATTAAGTGCCGATGGTAATCAATGGTAAATGGAGACACGCCTTTAGGTTTAGGTACATTATTATTAGTAGGGAAATAAAGACTACTAGGGACAATAGACGAAAAGATTTAGCGGAATGTTTTTGTCAATCAAGTTTGGCCGATTAGTGTCAGTCGGTAAAAGGCATAAAGTTACCAATAATCGCTTTTTACAATGAAATGATTTTTTTTTAATGATCTCAAACCCGATGTCAACCGATGTTTTCCGATTAAGTGCCGATGGTAATCAATGGTGAATGGGGACACGCTTTTAGGTTTAGGTACACTATTAGTTCGCGAAGGAGGAGGCGGAACGCGTGAGGGAGAGGCAAATTTCGCGCCCTCACGCCACTAACCGCCGCAGGAGGAGACGCCCGGGGCGGGAATCGCGAGCCGATTTCCGGCCACCGTAGGCGCGGGCTTGCGGATGGTGAGCAATGGGTAGCTCGCCGTCCGGTAAGGACCAAGCCCGGGTCGACGGCGCGTTGTGTTCCACGTGCGCCTCAAAGAGATGTCAGCAGAATTGACGGGGTCCGCTAGGGCCAATGCCTGCCGGGGGTTCGAAGAAAACCGATAGGGACATCGCGGCCCCCGGCAACAGGGCAACCGAAGGAACACGGGTGGGTTTTAGTCAGTAAGAGTCTGACACGCTCTCCCGCTCCACCCAGAGCGGGAGAAATTATTTGATAATTTCCAACCCAAAAAAAAAAAAAAAAATGTACACTATTAGTTGAGAAACAAACTACTAGGGACAAAACAGCGGGCCCTATCAGAATACCAGCGCTGCGGTATTTATTTATTTTTAAATATCGTCGTAGTGTCGTTTATTTTTTGTTCTGTCGTGGTGTATGGAGCGGAATGCTGGGCCGTGAAGAAGACGGATGAAAAAATATTGCATGCAGCGGCGTGAATAGCTATGCTTAAACTAAAAAGCACGCTAGTTGCCCCGCTCCTCTAAGGCTGCCTGTCCACTGGAGCGGAGCGAGGCAGCGGAGCGGAGAAATGTGTTAATATTAACCAATAGGAGCGGAGGTCTGAAGCGGAGTTTAGATTATATTGGTTAATAGGCACATTTCTCCGCTCCGCTTCAGTGGACAGGCAGCCTTAGACTGACCACATAATGACGAAGTGGTAGCGTAGCGTGTCAGCTGTCAGAATGTATGAACTTAGTGAATGTAACTACATGACTACGGGCATGAATGTAGTGGGTAATGTAATTATGTTCCGTGTCGGAGCGCGCTTAGTGTTTAGATTAACTGCGGGTTTGAACTTTGCATTGTGGCTGTTCTACGTGTAGCCTTTTATTGTCTATGGATTACGTTATTTGCGGCTAATATGCGAATGAATCGTGGTTTATTGAAGCGGCTTCTTTTTAGGCTTCCGTACCTCAAAAGGAAAAAACAGAACCCTTATAGGATCACTCGTGAATCTAATAGACCGATTAAATTGAAATTTGGTACACATATGTATTTCTGTGACCCAAACACGAACGTGTAACGTAAATAAATTAATTTTGAATATAGGGGTCACTTTTGGGGAGCAAAAAAGAAAAATAAAGAAAAAAAATTGCTAACATATCAAATGAAAGGGCTTGTTGCGAGGATCTTAATATTTTTTATATAATTTTAAAATAAATACTTTTAAAGATATTTAAGAAATTCGATGAAAATTTACCATCCCCGAAATACTCGTACTTATCTCCGAAACTACTGGACCTAAAATTATATAGTATGAAATATTATATAGTATGAATCTTTACTCATAGATTATAGAAAAACCTATAAGCAGTCGATGTGAGGTCTTAAAATAACATGGTAAATCATTCAATATTGTGCGTACAAACTTACATTTGCAATTGGAATGTATGGGTTTTTCAACTACAATGTTAAGTTTGTTCATAGGATAAATAAATTCATCTCAACTACGGAACCGTTCATTGTGCGTAGTCCGACACGCAATTGGCGGTATTTTTTTAAATGCTTCTTAAAATTAAGAAAAATATTAAACATGGCTGACTTGACAGAAAAGAAGAAGTTTCAGAATGAAATAGTTTCACGTTTTCCCAGTAACTGTTGAAAAAGAATAGGCCCTTTTCCACCTTTTGAGGTTTGTTAACAGTGGTTTAAGAACCACAACAAGAGGATGACAATTTATTAAAAAGCAGCACTTTCTTTTAAAAAACTGCAATAAGATGCTTCATGCGTTTGGTAATGTCTCCTTTGACCATTTACTGACCATTTATTTATATATTTGTTTAAATAATTTTTAACGTGACGATATTGTCGTGGACGTCCACGACATAACGATAACAAAGCGAAGTAAAATGTATGGAAATATATGAAGATACTTTTCCGTCCACGATAACGTTATACTTAGTTTGGAAGAAAAAGACGTCCCGCGACCCCAAATTAATTGTGATAAGGATAGGACAATGATGAAATTATTACTTTATAATGTTCACGTATTTCTATACATTGAAGTCGGGGTGGGTCAGGTTAAGTGAAAGGCTTCCATTGAGGGATAAAAATGTTGCCATACATTTTACAACAATACGTGCTTATGTTCCAACAAGCAAGTCTCTCGTAAAACCTGTCAAAAACTGTCTGGCTTCCACCTTAGTGACAGCTGTCACAGAGGTCTGCTAGGACGGAGGAGTTCGTACACCGCCCGCTATAACATTTTATTTCCCTGTCGTGGACGGCCACGATAATATCATCACGTTCTTCTTCTTTTCGTGTGGTTAGTTACTAACCTGGTCTCAGAGTTTGAAAGCCGCCCATGGGCCTCTGACTTGGCTTGGTTTGGATTCAAGCCTAGTCAGAGGTCAGAGTCGAGTTTTGATGTCACGTTAGAAATAATAAGTGCTCATTAGGTACAGGATAAGGAGATATTCAAAGATGCTAAAGGACATTTAGGTAGTTACAAAAATAGTCTTACATAACTTTGTGAGGCCTGAAATATGAAGAAACGGATACGTACATAGACTAGCAACTGTTAGGAAAATAGTCTTTTACTTGGGTCGGAATGTAATATCGTCGTCCCAATGCAATTTACTAAAGGAAACCTAAATATATGAAGTTGATGGATGCTGTATATTTTAGTACGTGTGGGCAGTACGTACTTTATTTTGGGATATTCAATGTGGAGTAGTATCTATCAGTAATATTGTTAGTAGGTAAGGATATTTTCGGTCGAGTGTGAACAAGAATTTACGAGTGACCTATTTAGTTGGTTTTTAACAGAATTATTATTTGGTGTGCGAATGGCAATGTTATAATAAATATAAAAAAAATCAAAATTATATTAATAATTCTCATTTATTATTTTTTTTACATATTAAATACATTTTTAAATATTTTTATAAAAATCATTAAAAAAACATTTAAAAATATAAAAAATTATTATTATTAACGTACTCATTATTGAAGAGCTTAATAATAAACAAATAAATAATCTTTTAGGTACGGAGATATATTTTTGGAAAATAATAAAGCTTCCGAAAAACAAATTAACTTCCAAAAATCTGTGGTTGACTGTAATACTAAATTTCCAAAAAAAATACTAAACTTCCGAAAAACATACTAAGTCTCCAAAATGTTGTGCTACAAAAGTTAGTGACAGAAACGAAACGCTGCAAAACCGACTCCACGTAGTTTTGTCTGCCCTACCCCTAGAGTGTAATTTAAGCCCGCGTAGGCGCGGAGGGGCGAGGCGGCCAGCGAGTGTGGTGAGCGTTAAAACCATCTGCGACGATAAGCTCGCGTGGGACCGCCCGCCGGTGTCTCGCAGCGCCCGCCGGAGCCGTGACAGAAACCATGCCTGCTGCATATTGCAAGCTCGCTTGCATGCTGCATGCATAGTATATGCTTGTTTGCATGTTTGAAAAATATTACGTTGGCAAATATTGTATACATTTTTCGGAATTTTCAGTATTTTGTTCGGTCGTTTCTTTATTTGTATTCGCTTATAAGTTGTCGGAAAGTTAGTATTAAAAGCAGTAAATTTAATATTTTGAGTATGCTCATATACAAAAAAAAAATCGGAGCGTTTATTACTACCCTATATTTTTTACTAAAGATTTAAAAAAAACGGACTGGAGCATTTTTGTTGGATGTATCCATAGTAGTCCCAAGGGATCAGAGAGCCGCTTTGAGCACCAAATCGCGGATTCAATACACGGTAAAATATAACTACTTAATACGTTTCATCCTTTGGTTTAGTATCAAAAATTGGTTCTAAAAATACTGAGACAAAATACAATAAAAAGATTTCCAACAGTTTCCAAAGATAGAGTGCAGAAGTTTGTCTGGAAGAAGACATAAACTTTCTGAAAAAGAAGCTATTTAATGCCGAAAAACGGTTGATTGATCACAAATCAATTAATTGTATCTTCGCGCGTTCCTTAATTACTTAGTGACGGACGTCGAAAATTAATGACTACGTTGGCAGTTGTCAACAATTTATTTAAAGAACGATCTGCTTCTTTATCTTTAATATTTTATCATTAATTTTGGCCAAATCGTTGGCCAACATAACTTTTAGCATAATCAGTTTATAATGTTCCCACTGCTGGGACACAGGCCTCCTCTCTGTGAGAGTAATCCTAATCCGTAATCTACCACACGGGCCCAATGCGAGTTGGTAGAAGTCACGTTTGGCCAACATTAATGATAAATCTATGTCTAAGTTTAATATTAAACTAAACCCACCTCACTAAGCAAAGCACGCTGAATCTAGAAATAAATATCTTGGAATAAGGTTTGATTTCAAGATATTTATTCCTAGATTTTAATGGAATGGATTCTTCTGTGAAAACTCTGATATTTTTGTTGGAATATTTAAACTGCAGATAGATTATTAACTGAATTATGTATGACCAGTCACGAATACATGTCATTGGTTGAATAGTGCCACTCTAAAAGTTTATTGATGTTTCTCGATATTGAAATATTGTAGACATTTTATTGTTAGTACTTACTCTATTTTATAGTAATAAAAATGTTAGCTGTGTGTCGGAAACGCCGAATAAAATAAACATACAGTGTGTATCAGAAATGTGTAGTCATATTTTAAAAGTGTGATAGTTATTTTTTCGATTACGATGTTGGTCCCATGGAGAAAGTTGTTCAGTTTAATAGTCTGAAACGCTTGGAATTGCGTTTTAGAAACTGGTGGATAGTGGGAAATTTCAGGTCGAGATGAAAATTCTCGTTCCTAACGATCCAAGGAGAACCGGGAGCCTTACGAAGGAAACAGTTTTGGAGGGACTGCATGGATATAGCGGGGCTATACTTGTGCAAAGACGGCACCCGCATAGGTCATGATTGCGCAATTTGCACTTTAGTGACAATTTGCTACGTGCATTCAGAACGGAATGGAGCCTACCGAGAGCGAAAGCGGCTCGCGAGCGAGCCTGCTTTATGTGCTCTGCGAAAGTGAGATGTTGGTCGAGAACAACACCAACATATTTGGCTCGCTTCTCCCAAGCATGTTCGGCAAGCAGATCTGCTTGCCTGATTGGTCGGGGAGGGGATATCTATGTCTTGTACGCGATTTCGGAAAGAGAACCTCTTGATTTTTGTCGGGATTTACTTCGATCCGCCACTTTCTAAACCAGGCGCCGAGTTTATCGACTGCGGTTTGGAGAGTGCGGGTTATGATGTCAGAGCTTCTTGCTTTGAAGTAGATGGCCGTATCGTCTGCGAACAGAGTCAACTGCGCCTTTCTACTCTTGGGGATATCGCTGGTCAATAGCGTAAAAATGAGGGGGGCGAGCAAAGAGCCTTAGGGATTCCTGCACGAATAGGACCGAGGGAGGATAGCGCGCCTTCGATGCGATAACGGAAGATGCGGTTCGACAAATAGTCTCGTAAGATGAGCACGAGACGATCCTGGGACCCTGGTGACTAAATTATATTAAACTATTTCTTCTTCTACAAGCTAAGTGCATTTTTTTAAGCTTCAGAAATCGTTACCAACAAAGATGAATAATGAAAAGCACATGTCATGCAGATTTGTGTCTTTTTTTTTTTTTTTTTTTTTTTTTTTTCTCTCTTAAAAATACGAAGAATACCTAATAGGAGTCCATAACCTTCATCTCTAAAATTACAAAAATAAAATAAAATCTCCACGTCCATAATTATGTGCATAATTAGTTAAGGGTCTGTACACACGAGATATGGGAACGAACCTTCTCAGTGAAACGAATGATTGATTAAAGCTGAACTGAATTCCTAATCAATCTTTGTTTTTATCGTTTCGGGATTCCGGAACAGGACAGGCCTTTTAGGAGGTAATAATGTCACGGTATTCGCATTTGATTTTTTATTGATAGGTATTTTGAATGTTGATGTGAGTTATTGGTCTCATTTTTTCTAGAATTCAATGAATTGTCTCAAAATATGGCAGATTTACAAGAATCGGTTATCATCAGACTAACGAATTTCCTAACTCTAATACTGAAATGTTGTTGCTGTAACATATCAGTATATTTACCTACCATCTTATAACCTGTGTGGTCAAATAAGTAAATAGTATCTAGGCGACCGAGCTCTGCTCGGGTGAAAATAGAGAAAATGAATTTTCCCAGAAATGAGTCATAGCTAGATCTTTTCACCCCCGTAATCCCTATATTGCAACTTTCAGCGAAATCGTTAAAGCCGTTTTCGAGAACGTGATTACAAATATATAAAGATACACTTATTGCTCATTTAGTAGTGCAGAATATTTGATTTCACAATATTTTGATCGCCGCTGAGGATTTATTACGTCATTAATAAGTAATACAGTCAGATCAGCGACATGGTACGGCCGGTTCATTCTGAAAACTTACGTGAAGTGAGCTGTCATTCCTTCTGATGCTAGGGATTGACACTATATTACCAACAGCATACAGCAAAAGGCTGAGTTGATAGATCGATGCAATACTGTACGCCAGAGTAACTACAAGCCATCCATTACAAGATCCACTGGCATAATCACAATGTATCACTTACTCAAGAGACTAGTAATACCTCCTTCGATCATTTACATCCATATATTGCAAAAAACTATACGGAAACTGTAATATACATTTATATTATTTGTTACACGAACAAAACAAAAGTCTGGTGAAATACATCGTTAGGAGGCGGGTTTCCGCGTCAGAGAGTATTTTTGTGGCACGTGCGTTTCTGCGGTGACAGTAACTATGTCTACTGAACTATATGAACTGTTATGGAATGAATGAATTGAATGATTTGTGAAAGGTATTGTTTTATTTATTTTGGTGTTAGCATGGCCGGTTTTGTAGGAAGTTTATTCTTTAAAATTCCAGTGTTTGGTTTCAGTCAGGAAATTCTTATGAAGGTATTTTTTCTGGAAAATCTGCAGGTAGTTAAAGTAATGTCACGTAAAATTGTATCGGAGAGGCAACCAGATGGCGAGTGGTAATAATCTGGGTATTGAAGTGATACTGAACTCCCCCGTACCGTCCGAATGGACCCCAAATGGACGGGGGGTTTCAATTATAACGATGTTGGGGGGTGGCAACCGGATGGCACTGATACACACAAATTCCTTGCACATAATAGAGCTTAAATTTGGAATGCCATGTCAAAAAAAAAATGTTAAGCCCCATCCCCCATATCTCCGCTCCCGTCCATTTGGGGTCCATTCCGATGGTACGGGGGTTTCGGTATCATTTCAAGACCCAGAATGCCACTCGCCATTTGGTTGCTTCACCGATAAAATTTTACGTGCCACTGCCTTGCATCTTAGACTCCTGCCTGATAAAGCCATTTACTGGCCGCCCTCAGCATACCTATACGAAACAAACTCCGAAGTTAGGCGAACGCTACCGTATTTTTGTTTTGAAAAAACAGTCAGTCCTAGAATTATAGATAAAATGTGAATTTTGTGAAACAAAAAAAAAAGTACTTTCGATAACTTATTTCCTTTTTGTCTACACCAACAAGGTAAAACATTATTCTTTCCTGTCGAGATGGTAATAAACTAAAATAACGCTGTCTCTCAAAATTATGAAACGTAATAAAAAATGACGCTTCTAAACATAACAGCTCGCGAAAATAATTTGTGACTCCATTTTCTTTGTTAGGAAATTCCTCGAAGTAGAACCAAACTTGTTATTTATGATTTCATGTTTATTCGAATAACACTTTGGCACATAGTTTCAGGCAAAAATCGTAATAATTCATTGGAAAAACTTCCTAATTCACTTCCTTTTGTGTTTGGAGTTAGTATTAGCGCCGCGTGGGGTTAATTGACCACGCGATCGTATTTTGAGGGTTGAAAAGAATATTAATATTTGGTTTCAATCAATTTTCTTTCGACTTCACGCCATATTATAATAAAATAACTTTTTTCTTTATTGCTTTTATGGCTATGACGCCTTAACGGTGAAAAATATACTGCTGCGTCAGATATTACTGGGCTTGGCGTTGAAAATTACGACCAAGCGGTAAATCTAATTATAATCTTGGTCAGGATACAGGCTAGTTGAATTTACGATGGCGAAATAAAAGTGAGGCACTGAAAATTAATTTATTGGTGTTACGATCACGTTGATTATAATATTTCTGATGAACATGATCGTTTATCTCAAACCAGTTTTTGGTGCAAACCGGACGCACAGAGTATATTTTTATATAGGGAGTCGGACGCTCTCAATCGACTTGGAAGTATAAAGAGTTGTTATATTGTAATTTATTTAAAAAAATGGGAGGAAAGCCGCTAAAGTCGCAGGCACGACGGACAGGAAAATAGTTTTACAGCTCTATATAGTTCACACGGAAATCAAAACAAACCAACAATAAAGTACTTAGTTCTGAATTCAAATTATCATACACGATAAATCTAATCATTGATGGACATGGAAATTAGCATTCGTTTGTATTCGGAAATCCGACGATACCTCGGGTATCATCGCATTTAAGACATTAAGAAAATAGAAATACTGTAAATAATATTGTCTTCTTTAGTTCTCTCGTATGTTTCACAAAGTGTATTTTAGCGAATGAAAAAGGTTTTATTTGAAACACTAGCTTCTGGCCATGACTTCGTCCACGTGAAACTTGTTTTAACGTAAAACTTGTCCCACCCACCGCGTCGCATCGCATCACCTGCCAGCGCTGTTACTTCGTTTGCGCTTAGAGTTCTTTCTGACTTTTTTAGTTTTGCTCGGCTCCTAAGGCTCGTAGCGTGATGTTAAATAGCTTCCTCAGGAATTGGGCTAGCAAAGGCAAAATGTAAG
Source organism: Agrochola litura (assembly GCA_949152395.1). Lineage (NCBI taxonomy): Eukaryota > Metazoa > Arthropoda > Insecta > Lepidoptera > Noctuidae > Agrochola > Agrochola litura. The sequence continues at coordinate 19,837,704 of OX424493.1, forward strand.
GCAAGTATGAACAACCAACATGTTATATCAAAAGGTAGCTATTAACTTACCTAGTGATGCTTTGTCCTTTGTATTTTTACAAGCTTTATATTAACTTGCTTTGTTAGTGTGTTAGTTAGTTCGTGAGCAAATCTTGCAAGCTGAATTAAAACCACTTCGTCTTATCCTACGGAGTTGAAATTTTACATGTTGGTTCAAGTTCTAAGACAATGCATTTTTTTATGATGCATGACCTGATTTGACAGCCAGGATTGTCTCCAGACGAATGAACTCCACAACAGTTTACGGAACAGACATGAAATTAAATGTATGCATTAAATTATGACAGTCCGTTCTAAAATCTACCATGACCTGGCTACAGCAGCTAGGATTGGCTCCAGACGAGGAAACTCCACAGCGGTCAACAGCAGAGACACTAAATGTTATATACGCATTCAATAATGATAGCTCGTTTTAAAGTTCACCATGATCTAGTTGCTGCACCCAGAATTGGCTCCAGACGAGGAAACTCTTCAACGGTCAACAGTACAGGCACGAAATTTTATGTACGCATTTAATGTTGATAGTTCGTTCTGAAGTTTACCATGACCTGACTGCTGCACCCACAGTTGGCTCCAGAGTAGGAAACTCTCCAGCGGTCAACAGCAGAGACAAAATTTTATGAACGCATTCAATTATGATAGCCAGTTCTAAAGTTCACCATGATCTGGCTGCTGCATCCAGGGTTAGTTCCGGACGAGGGAACTCCTCAACGGTCAACAGTAAAGACACGAAATTTTATTTACGCATTTAATTATGATAGTCTATTCTAATGTCTACCATGACCTGGCTGCTGCACCCAGGGTTAGCTCCAGACCACTTAAATCTTCAACGGTCAACAGTATAGACACGAAAATGTATATACGCATTTAATGTAGATAGTCCGTTCTAAATTCTACCATGACCTAGCTGCTGCACCCAAGTTTGGCTCTAGACGACGAAACTGCTCAGCGGTTAAGAGTACAGACACGAAATTTTATATACCTACGCATTTAATTAAAATAGTCCGTTCTTAATTCTAGCATGATCTGGCTGCTGCAGCCAGGATTAGCTTCAGACAAACTCCTCAACGGTCAACAGTACAGATACGAAATTTTATATACGCATTCAATGATGATAGTCTGTTATAAGTTCATCATGATCTGGTTGCTGCACCCAAGGTTGGCTCCAGAAGAGGGAACTCCTTAACATTCAACAGTACAGACAATAAATTTAATATACGCATTTAATTAATACAGTCAGTTTTACAGTCTACCATTACCTGGCTGCTGCAGTCAGGATCGGTTTCAGACTAGGGAACTCCTCAACGGTCAATAATAGTACAGACACGAAATTTTATATACGTATTCAATTATGATTGCCCGTTCTAAAGTACACCATGACCTTGGTGTTGCACCCAGGGATGGCTCCAGACGAGGGAACTCCTAAACGGTCAACAGCACAGGCAGTTAATTTTATATAGGTACGCATTCAATTATGATAGCCCGTTCTAAATTATAGCATGACTTGGATAGTGCAACTTGATTGGTTTCACACCATGACTATGTAACGACGTGTTAGGGTTTGTTCCTTTCAAGTGAAGGTGATAGAACAGATATTTAAACAAATTCTAATGCTAAAAAGTACAAAACAAAATTTAAGTAAAAACCTTTTTAAAAACAAGCTTTAAATGAACTAAAAAGTACTACATAAAACTTACGTAAACATAGAATTTTAATATTTTCTTAAAAGCTTGAGGCGTGAATATTCATTTGTTCATTTAAAGCTTGTTTTTAAAAAGGTTTTTACTTAAATTTTATTGATATATAAAAAGCAATATGTAGCTTTCATTTTTTTTTAAATAAGTTTTCGTAATAGCTTCGTTGATATTTAACAATAAAACGTTATTACTAACTTGTAGGTAAGCACTTAGTAAGGAACAAACATAAAAGAAAATAATGCAGTTTTACTTGTGTTATTATGATACGGTTCAGTTTATTTAATAATTTGTTTCTCATTCTAAATTAGTAAGTTATTTATACTATGTATGTACAACTAACTATTATACATACATTACGTACAAGTATGAAAATGTTAAAATAAAAATAAAGGGAAGACCTCATTGAGTGTCAAAAAATTCTTCTCCGTCGCTGTCAGCGGAAAAAGTGCCCAAAAGGCGGGCAGCGTTGTCACGTTGGATGGCAATGGTGATTCTTTACCCTAAGAATAATTGGCCAGCCCTCTGGTCACGTGAAGAGTCGACCAACCGCTTGGCGATGTCCCGGAATACTCGGTGAGCACTCGAGCCCCACGCCCCTATGTGTTTCAACCCCAAACGACTCAAAAATATAGCTACCAGCAGCGCCGGCCCGAGAATTCCTGGCGCCCTAGGCGAAAGGCTGGAACGGCGCCTTTTTAAGAAAATTTGTGACATAATAAAACAATGTTCTTTCTTTTTCGTGTGGTTAGCAGAGTTTTAGAGCCACCCATGGGCCTTGGTCGAGAAATATATCTCAGGCATGTTTTCCTGCACCGTGTTTTAAGCAAGTGATAATTATATAATACGCTCATGAATCCGAAAAGTCAGAGGAGCGTGCCTTGGGATTGAACTTGAGTTTTATTCAAGTCATAGGGACTTGAATGACAATTCATAAGTGCCTGTAAATGGTTTAATTGAAATAAATGGTTTGAGTTTGAATAAAACAATAATGTAAACAGATTACCTAGGTGTATAATTTTATATAAAAAAAATTGAGTTCTTATTTTATACATAACTAGCTTTTGCCCGCGGCTTCGCCCGCGTGGATGTCGCAAAATATCCCACGGGAACATGCTACCGGAATTCAGAGTATCCTATGTTCTAAGCCAGATTATGGCCTATCCGTATGCCTTTCATCTAAATACGTTCAGCCGTTACGGTATTAAAGGTAACAGGCAGATAATAAATCTGTACTCAAAATGCAAAATTGAAACCGTTAAAGGATAACTTCGTTGTCTGTCAAGACCCTTTTTCTCAGAAACGCCTGGAGGCATCAAGTTGAAATAGATATCAAAAATATAGATCTACGCTCCCTTGGAGCTGTAAAGAAAATCAAACTTCCAAGTCAATGCAATAAAAAAATGCGGCCATTAAATTATACCGCATATTTATATTGACACTCGCAAATAAAACAAAGCCTATATGGTACTTCCCGTTGTCCTAGCAGCATGAAGTTTGGCGAGAAAACTTTCATTACCTATATATCACCTCCTTTAGGATTATTTTTGAGACAAAAAGTAGCCTATGTCCTACGAAATCGAATTCTTTGGAATTTGATTGTGGTTTAGGCGTGAAAAGTTAACATATAGACAGACATTCTTGTACTCAAACCTCAGTTGGCTCGATATAGTTTTTGGAAAAGTTTTTGTGAAAATTGGCAATTTTTAAGAAATCTGTGAATGCAGATCAACATGTTTCATAAAGTTAAGGGCAGTCTCGTTAGGCCCTTTCGTTTCGGTACCGATTCTGTACCGTTTCGGTACTGCTTATGTTTCCTCACTGGTCGGTAAACCGAAACGATACCGCACGCGCGCACTGCTTTCATTTAGAATTCCAAATTCAAATTAATTCTATTGGTTGGCGAGCCCATGACCAAAATTGTTGCCTCATCGTTTTACGAACAAAATCATATAAAATCGATAGATTTGGTTATTCAGAAATACAAAAATCCTAATTTTAGAACATTTTCGCGTTACTTCTGACCTGACCGCATTATTAAATTTATGTAAAAAAAAAATATTTTCAAAAGTTCGGTAATAACCAACTGTTTTATAGCAATCTATCTGATTTTCAGAATGTAGTTGAACGATAGATTTTAGATACCGAAAATACTATTTTCAGAAACTAGTAGCGTCACACGTATAGTCCGCGCAATCCACGAAGACGCGCCCCACTCCGCTCCGCGCCGTACTAGAGTTCAGCTTACAGTACAGTAATCGCGGAGTGGGGCGCATCGTCGTGGATTGCACGGACTATACCAAGGAGCATATACATATAATTTGAGAAAATTAAAAATGAGGCTAAAATAAAACCCATAGCATCCCGTCTGAAAGTCTTGTTTTTATGTGAAGATTGGTCAGTTGATGCGAATGTTGGCAACGTCGCAAATAGCTGTCAAATATTTACCTGTTTTGATTAATTTGACAATATTACTGTATAGAAATATGAAATATTAGTAGAACACTTAGTTAGGAGCGTTTTTTGGCTCCGTGAAGTCCAAACCCCGTTGCCCATCATTTTCATGTGGCGGCCGTTATTTGGCAGCGGTTGTGTCGGCCGCTATGCGGAGACCGTTATTTGTCGGCCGCTATGTGGCGGCTGTTATATGGCGGCTGTTATTTGGCGGCCGTCATCTAGTGGCCGTTATGTGGCGGCTGTAATGTAGCGGTCGCAATGTGGCGGCCGTTGTGTTGCTGCCGTTATGTGGTGGCCGCTATGTGGCGGCCGCTATGTGGCGGCCGCTATGTGGCGGCCGCTATGTGGCGGCTGTTATATGGCGGCCGTTGTGTTGCTGCCGTTATGTGGCGGCCGTTACGTGGCGGCCGTAAAGTGGCGGCCGTAATGTGGCGGCCGTAAAGTGGCGGCCGTAATGTGGCGGTCGCAATGTGGAAGCCACTATGTGGCGCCGCTATGTGGCGGCCGTTATGTGGCGGCCGTTATTTGGCGGCCGTCATCTAGCGGCCGTTATGTGGCGGCCGTAAAGTGGCGGCCGTAATGTGGCGGCCGTAAAGTGGCGGCCGCTTTGTTGCGGCCGTTATTTGGCGGCCGTCATCTAGCGGCCGTAATGTGGCGGCCGTAAAGTGGCGACCGTAATGTGGCGGTCGCAATGTGGCGGCCGTTATGTGGCGGCTGTAAAGTGGCGGCCGTAATGTGGCGGCCGTAAAGTGGCGGCCGTAATGTGGCGGCCGTAAAGTGGCGGCCGTAATGTGGCGGTCGCAATGTGGCGGCCGTTATGTGGCGGCCGTAAAGTGGCGGCCGTAATGTGGCGGCCGTAAAGTGGCGGCCGTAATGTGGCGGTCGCAATGTGGCGGCCGCTTTGTTGCGGCCGTTATTTGGCGGCCGTCATCTAGCGGCCGTTATTTGGCGGCCGTCATCTAGCGGCTGTCATCTAGCGGCCGTTATTTGGCGGCCGTCATCTAGCGGCCGTAATGTGGCGGCCGTAAAGTGGCGGCCGTAAAGTGGCAGCCGTAATGTGGCGGTCGCAATGTGGCGGCCGGTATGTGGGCGGCCGTTTTGTTGCGGCCGTTATGTGGCGGCCGCCATGTGGTGGCTGTTATTTGGCGGCCGTAAAGTGGCGGCCGTAAAGTGGCAGCCGTAATGTGGCGGTCGCAATATGGCGGCCGGTATGTGGGCGGCCGTTTTGTTGCGGCCGTTATTTGGCGGCCGTCATCTAGCGGCCGTTATTTGGCGGCCGTCATCTAGCGGCCGTTATGTGGCGGCCATAAAGTGGCGGCCGCAATTTGGCGGCCGTTATGTGGCGGCCGTTACGTGGCGGCCGTAAAGTGGCGGCCGTAATGTGGCGGTCGCAATGTGGCGGCCGTTGTGTTGCTGCCGTTATGTGGCGGCCGTTTTGTTGCGGCCGTTATGTGGCGGCTGCCATGTGGTATGCCGTTATTTGTAGGCCGTTATCTAGTTAACCAAGCCACCTCAGGGCCGCGCCGACCCTTGGCAGCGCCTGGGTGCGAAACCTATGAAGCGCCTCTTTTTGTCGTCCTGTTTCGCCGCGTTATTTTTTTGTTTAAAATTTTTACATAAATGTATTCTCTAGTTTTATATTATTTTCGTAAATAAATTCAAAAAAACGGTTCGCTACCGCTTGGCAATTACTGAGAAAAGGAAAAGTTATTAACGTTCTATATCAAGATATGACTGTCTTTATTTCTCGGAGTGCAAAAAAAAAAAATTATATTAAATTAAGGGCATGGGCAGGGCACTAGGGGGCGCACACTTCGCACATACGGGCGGCGCGGCCCTGACTGCCACCTCCCCTGTCCTCCCCTGTAAAAATGAATACCCCTTTTCACCCAGTTAGGGGGGTAGATTTAAAAAAATCTGAGTTTCGAGTTAATCAGAACGCGCGTTAAAATTATTCCATACAAACTGATACCCCTCATCCTCCTTTAGGGGGTAGTTTAGAAAAACTAAAAATGGCAAAGTTTATAATTTACATAGATAAATGCCATTCAACGTGGCAATGCTGCCAGTCTTCTGGGCACGTTTCCGGATGACAGCGATGCGGACGAATACTTCGACGCCTAAGTGTAATTTTGTTTTTATTATTTTTATTTATACAGATAGTTAGTTAGTCTTTTAATTTAGTACCTAATGTAAATAGTTAGCTGTGTTAAAAACTGTAAAATAATTTATAAGTATTATAATGAAAATAAATGTATACTTTCTGGTTAAAATGTATGTAAATCCTAACTAATATTTACATAGATAAATATTCGTGCCAAGTTTCAAGTTTATTAACTCAAGGAATAAGATTTTTCATACGAACAAAATTCTCCCTTTTCACCCCCTTAAGGCGCATTTTAATCGTAAAGCTACGGAGTAAAGATTCAAGTTAATGGTTCCTGTATTTAAATTTTAAACTGACAGAAATTACTATCACGCGACACATCCTATAAAAAATAACCTGCATGCGGAAAAACATCGGGGACAAATAAGAAATTTTGTGCGCCACAGACTCGATCGCACAAAAAGTGTGTCGTCTGCGCTGCACCTAAAGGTCGAATTTCCAAAAATCCGTTCTTATTGGACGGGACGTCTACTAACTATGAATTACCTCCCTACCAACTTTCATCTTTATACGTCAAGCGGTTTTCGAGATTTCGTGATAAATGAGTGAGTGAGTGACCTTTCGCTTTTATATATTTAGATGGAGATTGTATACACCTTCTTTTTTTGCGGTATGAAAGAGTAAAGCTTAAGAAATAAATGTTAGCAGGTTAGGTAAGATTTATTTTTCTTGCCTTAATTTTGACGATGAGTGAACTTTACACCGTGTTCGGAAGTTTTATTCTGCATGTTTGGAAGATTTATTCTGCATCTCATGAACAACAAAACAACACATGCAAAACAACACCAACATGCTAAAGACATATTTATTTCACTATCCAGCACGGCAAAATAAAAAAAATAGTTTGAATTTGTCTTTCTCATCATGATTGTATGGAATCGTCTTCCGATTTATAACTAAACTGCCTTTTCTTTTTTCTTAAGCGGACTGGCTTCGAGTCTGATGCGAATGATAAAGGAATGTTGGCTTCTTCTGAAATTTCTCTTGCTTCTACCAGCATTTTTTCGTAACCCTAATACTTCTACAACTTTCGAGAAAGGTTTTTGTTTTTAGGATAGCATTTTGTAGATTGTAGAAGCGGTAAGATCAAATTCCTTTAATTAAAGAAGTTTGCTATAGTTTGACCGAGACTGCTGTACCGCGCCTTAGAATGCGTGGTGAGACAGGAAAAATGAGCGGCGGGACGCCGTGGGCGTTGTCGAATGAGGGGCCTGAACTGCCCCCCGACTCGTCAGGCACATACCTATAGGTATGTGCCTGACGAGTCGGGGGGCCATAGCGCGGTACAGCGATCGCAGTCAAACTATAGTCAAATTAATTTTGAACAAAATATTATACCATACAACAAGAGAAGCAATAAATTTGAAATCGCGATTTTTTTAGCAATGGACTGGCCTCAAATGCTTTTGATTTCCAGATGAACCGTACCGATTACTTCGTAAATGTCCATGAGTGCATCATGCACGTCAGCTAATTGGAAACTTAGATAAGAATATTTTAGAAGAAAAATTGGCAAAAAATTGGGAGTATTTTCAAGTTGTAAATAAAAAATAAATGTAGGTGTACTGTATATTTTTTTTGAGAGTGAAAACTTCTTTATGCACGTTGAGCATTTTTGAGATGGTACTAAACCATTGATTTCGCAATACTGTGACAACACCAAATTTTGACCATTAAAAAGACATCAACGCGTTGATTACCGCGGCGCCGATTTTTTCAAGTTTTCACTTCTGTCGGCACTCCCGGAGTGCCACTGTTTTTACCCGACTTTTATTTCCATGCCGCCGTTTGCCGCCCCCCTAATACGAGCGCCCTAGGCCATCGCCTAGTTCGCCTATATGAACGGGCCGGCCCTGGCTACCAGTAAGGTAGCCAAGCCAACAATCTATGATACTTAGATAAAAGTTTATAAACAAAGGGCTGTGGGCAAAATACACCCAGCTCCGCCAGCCATATATGACTCGAAACACCTCTCAAAAATAATCATTTTTAATTATGACGCATTAAAAAATATCCCCGAAGTCATTACATATTAAGTTGCGTAATTCAACTATTTTGTTAGTCAACGGCAACTAAAACCTATGAAGTGAGCTCTATGTTAGGTTTGCATGACATATATTTTGAAATTAGCGAGCAGGTGGTGTGAAAATAACTGACTGGAACTGAAGTGCTTAAGAGGCCGGCGAACACGGCTCGCAACTACAAATCGAGATGTTTGCAAAATTCAATTCTAAGCACGTTGCGCTAGTGTGAGTACCTGCCGGAGCGATATACACCTACAGTGAGCAATATACTACCACGCACACATTGACAATTATTGCTTAACGCGATAGCACTACTAGCTTTCGAAAATTTATGATAAATTTGGATGTGTTCCGTAATACAAAAAATGATGAATGAGAAATTAATGTATTTCCATTTTTTTTTCGATAATTTGTAACAACATAAACTTGTGATAACATAAACTATGCTTCTGCGGAAACAATATTACAAATATTGTTGTTTATAATATAGAAAAACATTATGAAAACATGTAATTAACGTTGTAAAAATGTACGAAATGCAATTCGCTTACACTTCATTTAAAGGTAAGTTTTTGGAAATAAAAAGACGTAGGAGCCTAGATAAATACTGTCTCAATCCGAATATCAACATAATATGGTGGAAATATGCTCAAATTGCAAATGATTTATGTATTAAGTTTGTATGGACAATTCATGCGTCGCCGCATTCTTAATTGCTTATGGTTCTACATCAAGTTTGGGGTATAATTTAACTACCTTTTAAAGGGGGTGTTGAATTTTGTAGGAGAAAATACGAAATACACGCGGACGAAGTCGCGGGCGAAGTGCTATATAAATAAAATAAACAACATAACATTTTCCACTACCAACCTCAAATTAATTACGGCTGAAAAGCTTTCATGATGGCGCCCTACAAACAACAATAACTATGATATTTCATCATTACATAAATATCGTTCTACAAATTGACGAGTGACCGCGGCCGCACGCTGTTAAAAGCACTCGTGCGGTATGTGGGTTCGACTTGTTGTTTTCATGTTATACGGTTCAGTTTTTCAATTAGATGTAGCGTGATGTGCTGCTAGGCTAACATGCACAGCGCGACATAATTTTGTCGACGTATTATCTCGTGCCGTATTGAGATTCTGATTTTCGTTTAGTCGTGTCTAGTATCGGCGAGGAGGTCTAAGGCTGCCTGTCCACTGGAGCGGAGCTAAGCAGTGGAGCGGAAAAATGTGCCAATATTAACCAATAGGAGCGGAGCGAAGAAATGTGCCAATATTAACCAATAGGAGCGGAGCTCTGAAGCGGAGTTTAGATTGTGTTAATGATGAGGCTGGAAAGGAGGTATGTGAATACTTAGATGATGGCTCTCATGCGTGTAATATTTCTTAAGTGATTTGTGATAATATGGACTGTAATGTAATACTGTCTGACATAAAAGATTCATTATTTCCTTTATTTCATTCTACACCATATAAATGTTACATTTTTAAATATTTTTATTTAAAAAAAATATAAGCCTATCGGTATCGGGAACAGGGTCCAAGCCAGGCCAGTGGCCAGGTCTACTGAGAAAGGAACCTCTTAACCTTATAACCGTAAAATTATATTTTTAAATATTAGAATACAAAAATATAAAAACATTTGTAATTAAAAAAACATATTATTATATTTCCTTTATTTCTTTTATGTCGTTTACATTTTTAAATATTTTTATAAAAATCATTAAAAAAAACATTTAAAAATATAAAAAAAACAGTTTCCCATCGGCATCAGGAACAGGGTCCAAGATGCCGGTGGTCAGGGCTCTAAAGAGAGGAACCTCCTCACTATGCGTGGTGAGAGTACTGCTTTCTGAATCAAGCCCTTGACCCACCCAGCCGCGCAATGAGAGCCTCCTGAGGTGTTGGGCGAGGCTCTTCGCTATTAGGCCACTAACCGTAACGATTATCGGTAACACTGAAACTTTCAACAAGTATGTTGCTACATATTCCAAAATTTTTAGAAATACCTGCAAGATAGCTAAAGCCCTATACATTAGCAACAAGATCAAATCGGCAGAAAATAAAATAAAAACAGTTTGGAAAGTTATAAATAATGAAACTAATAGGAAAAAAATACGAAACACTGATTACACATTGGAGACTTCACGTGGTGCCATAAGCTCTAACTTAGAAGTAGCTCAAGAATTTGTAAATTTCTTTACTAATATACCATCTAAAACCACTGAAGCTTTAAATTCTTCACCCGATGTCTCAATTGATTTATTAAGAGCAAACGTTCCAGGCTGCCCGGTTGAATTTCAATTTAAACATATTAACCCTTTGATAGTTATAAAAGCTTTTCGGCAAATCAAAATCAAATTGACCGAAGATCTATGGGGATTATCTATCAAAGTTTGTACATCCACAATCGAGACTATAGCACCATACTTAGCTTTAATATTTAATTTGTGTGTGGATCAAGGAGTCTTCCCGGATTTAATGAAATACAGTAAGGTTATACCACTTTTTAAATCTGGGGACAGTAAAGACACCAACAATTATAGGCCAGTATCTGTGCTGCCGGTATTCAGCAAGGTGTTCGAAAAGGTAATGCTCAATCAGATGCTTAATCATTTTAACACCAACCAAATCTTACACGACCAGCAATATGGTTTCACAAAAGGATGTTGTACGACTGACGCCGGTGTCACTTTATTAAAACACATATTTACAGCGTGGGAGGAGGCCCAAGATGCCATAGGAATTTTTTGTGACCTCTCCAAGGCATTTGACTGCGTAAATCATGAAACCTTACTCTTGAAACTTGAGCATTACGGACTAGGTAAACTTGCACTCAGTTTAGTAAAATCTTATTTAAATGATAGACAACAGCAAGTTCAAATTAATGGTGTCAATTCACTCGGTCTAAAAGTAGAAATGGGTGTTCCACAAGGCTCGATATTGGGTCCTTTCCTCTTTTTAGTATATATTAATGATCTACCCCATCTATTAAAAAACCAACCTCAAATGGTGTTATTTGCTGACGATACTTCCCTAATTTTTAAGATAAATAGACGTGCATCAAATCTTGACGACGTAAATAACGCCCTACTGCAAGTCCAAAATTGGTTCACTGCTAATAATTTAGTATTAAATGGGAAAAAAACTAAATGCATAAGATTTGCTTTACCAAATGTTAAAAGTAGTGATTGTGACATAGTATTGAATAAAGAGAAACTAGAATTCGTCGATAAAACTGTTTTCCTGGGGATCACGCTCGATTCAAGGCTGCAATGGGGTCCTCATTTAACATCTCTTACGGGACGGCTAAGTTCAGCAGCATATGCTGTGAGAAAAATCCGTCAATTTACTGATGTAGATACCGCGAGACTAGTCTATTTCAGTTACTTCCATAGTATTATGTCTTACGGTATTTTACTATGGGGACGGGCGGCAGATATCGAGTCTATTTTTATTCTGCAGAAGAGAGCCATCAGAGCAATATATGGCCTCCGCAGACGCGATTCTCTAAGGGAACTGTTTAAAGATATTAACATCATGACGGTACCTTGTCAATATATCTATGAAAACATCATGTATGTAAGGAAACATCTAAGTCTTTTCAGTAAAAGAGGTGATAGACACAATTATAGGACTAGAAATAGGGACCAATTAGTTCAACCGGGTTTCAGACTGGCTAAAGTAGACTCATCCTTCATGGGGTACTGTTTAAAATGTTATAATAAAATACCTCCCCACATACTCCAACTGAACGAAACGAAATTTAAATCTTGTATAAAACGCACACTATGCTGCCAAGCATATTATAAGTTGGGGGATTACATCGCTGATAAAAATGCTTGGCTTAGCGCTGGTCCAGCTCCACAAGGGCACATAAATTAATTGATGAGCATTCGAAAGGAGTGTCATACTGAATTTCGACAGTTAATTATTTCGACACGGTCTCAATTTCGAATAACAATAGTTCGACTACTCATTGCTTCGACAGAACATATATTCGGCTAGCATTAGTCCGACAGAACATACTTCGACAACACACACCTTCGAAACACACTACTTCGACAGAACCCTTCTTCGAGTGTTGTTGCGGCTGATGAAGATTGTAAAAACTATCTTTCTTTGTATAAATTCAATCTCTTTGTATTGTATAATTGCATATCACATGTGTGGGCATTGTGACCACGTACATTCCATAAAGCTACCATTACCTGGGTACGTCTTTCATTGACTTGAATGTGCCCTGGCGGCTGAGAGTGTCATGCTCACTCAAATGTCTCGCTGATGGTGGCGTGTGTGTTGGATCATTAAGTTCCCTTCAAAATGGTTGAGCTAAATGGTGCTGATCCATACGTCATGTTCGTGAACGGGCGCCGTCAGTAGGGACTGGTCATCTCTTAGCTGCCATGGTTTATTTTAATTTTTGAATTGTTTTTATTTTTGTTTTTAGTTACGGACGCTTTTAACGTGCACGTCTTTCTACATTGTTCTCACATGTATAATTTCAACATGAATAATGTAACCAATATTTTGTAACAATTTTTTTATTTAAAAGAGTGTCCGTGGAGTTTCTTGCCCGTTCTTCTCCATAGGTACCTACTACGCTTTGGAATGGGCAACTAGCTTCATCTTTCTGACTGACCGACCCCTTGACAATTCAAAAGTACCTGTAATTGGTTTATTTGAAATAAATGCTTTGAGTTTGAGTTTGAGTTTGAGTACAATGATTGCAGAGTTCACATCCCACATGTCGACAATCTCGTGTGCTAAGTACTTAATTTTTTTATCTTTCTCAGCTTTCACAAGATTCTCGTTCATGACGAGAATCTTGTGAAAGGAAAGCGATATCAATAAAATTATAATAATAAGTGTCATTAGCAGGTACTCTTTTTAGTTTTTACATCAAGCAATGTTCGTATTATCGATGTCGAAACACATAATTTTAAAAGAAAATTATGCCTATTTCCACTGATTCTCCATAAACCAGATGTTATCAGCTATCTGACCGACTGAGGGTGAACTTAAATACAGGTCACTGACAGTGTGACAAGGGCCTCAAAACATTTAGATACGATTTTGAAACGTAAATGTAGTGGTGCATGGATGGCGAACCTAGAGCTGTGACAGAAACAATTTAGAAAAATCATCATGTGCTCCTGTCGTGTCAAGAATTAATCTTACAGCAAACAGTTTGGTATGTTATGCGGGAAAGAAATAATATCTTCGTAATACAATGCTCGTATTCATTACCGGAAACTTGCAGAAGAACGATACTCATACGATTTGGATCCTAACAACTGCACAATTATAGTGTTAAATAAGAAAAAAATTGGGTGTGTGCCACACAATACTAGTGAAAACTAACGACTGTAGCCGAGTTTACACGATTCTGCGTCACCGAACGACTGGAGCCGAGTATACCCGATTCTGTGTCACCGACTGACTGGAACCGAGTATACCCGATTCTGTGTCACCGACCGACCGCAGGTGAGTATACTCGATTCTGCGTCACCGACTGACTGGAGCCTAGTATATCCGAATCAGCGTCAATGACCCGAGCGTGACAGTTCAGTTTCGTTCACTGTTCAGAAAGAGCGCAAAGCACGCCTAAAGAAGTTTTCACTTCAAAAATGTAGTTGATTGCATATCACTTATCTCTTGTTGACTGTTCACCAGTTTTTTTGACGGTAGGTACACTAATATAGCCCGGGTGTCACCATTGTGTAGATCGCTCGGAGGACACGGTGGAGCATACGGTGGAGGTCTGCCCGGCTTGGGCGGCGCATCGCCGTGTCCTCTTGGAGGCGATGAAAAAAAATGTACACTAATATTAATTAGTGCCTGTATTTTTTGTCTCATAGCATATAAGGCACGCATGCCATTGGTTCACCAACCCTGTACAAGTGGGTAAAGAAAGGTAGAACTATCAGTAGATGGCGCTAATGATCTGTGCGGTACACGCAACGAGCCGATTAAATCGACCCTTGGCTTGGGGGCGCAATTTCCGCTAGATACGGCCGATAGCTGCCTTTCACCATTGTGGGGTTATTCTGGAGTTCTTGGACGATGTACCTCTTGGAATGTTATGGTTGTTTAGGAACAAAGTTTTTTTTTTACGGTTGGGCCAATTTTTGTTTTTTTTGTTGATATTGAGAGGGTATGTAAGCGTATATTATTTTATGTATAGAGCTGATGAAATGGGAATTAGTGCAGCTAAGCATAAACCTTTCACATAGGTGATTTTCCACAATTGGTCCTTTTGTGACGACGAAAAATAAGTTACGTACCTAACCTACTGAAGAAAGGATACGGTGTATAATCAAAATCATGTAATGTTTAGTAAAAAGATGTTGCCGAGACATTTAGAAGAAACTTAAGTTATAATGTAGAGTCAGGAAAATTCATTGCTAAGCAAATTGACACCCTACGTCAATGAGGGTTTTCTGAAATGTCGTTCACTACTCAGCAGCACTGGGACGTCAGGTCCGGACAGGCACTTGTCAAAAATGTCAAAGCTAGTTTCTATAGTCGTGACTGAATGTTGAACGAATGAATGACAGGAATGATGAACGTCATCATATATTTTATATTGTATTAATTGTCGAAATGGAAGACCTCTTGTTAAAGTCACGCCAACTGGTAGCGTGAGTTTTCATGAAATCCATAATTTACGGAAAATTCTTATAGCCGTTTTATACAAACTGTCAAAGAATGACAGTTGTGATTTAAATATAAGTACGAACAATTTAAATTGGTTGTCAATTTGGTTAAACATTGATTTACCTGACTTTCTATAATTACACTTACTGAAGCTCAATGTCCACTTAGTGATTTTCTTAGATTTAACAATGTTTTATGACATAATATTAATTTTAGAATTTAATACACTGTGCTTGAGCAATAAACTATGTCTAGACAAAAAGTAATTTCGTTGTATTACTTTAATAATACTGTTTACGACGCACGTCTCAATATCGGTTGATTAAGTTAAGGACTTATAGTGCCATCTGTCGGCAATGCGTCAAACTTTTATTAAATTGTAATAAATTACAATGTTGCAAGGTGCGAGTGGTCCTTTTGTTGTTGGCAACTTTTGGTTATTAACTGTCTTCAACAAGCTCAACCTGCTTAGAGGTCGCTTTCAAATTATTTCTCATAACTTTAAAAATCTTATGAAGCTGTTAGTTTTTTCGAACTCCTGAACCACTCGCGTCCTCCAAATTGATTCTGAAACTCACACAGTTTTATTTCGCCTCCATCTTTAACAAATACTTTGGATCTATTACAGAATAAGCCTGCTCCACCCCACTATGACTGGATACCACGAAATTATATTACAAGATGGAAATACGCACACCATTCCTTTGAATTGTTTTGGTTTTGTGAGTAAAAGTAGTTTGTAAAGTTTACTAAATTAGGTAAATTGTTACGAAAATTACCTTATGGACTGCCGAAGACTACCGCTTGTTTTTTGTAAACAATATAGCAAAGTTCTATTTAATCTGTATGTTGTTACAGTCGACATAAAAGTCTGACATTTGAAACTGTAATGATACACCATTTAATTAGGTACCAATATTTCTGTATTTATAATCTTGCACACATACAAGATTGGTACACTTTTAGCATTATTTAACAAACTATTTAATTAGGTACTTAATATAATAACGTTATAGACTTTAGACTTCTTGAAGACATCCTTTAGGTTTCGAGGCTCAAATCGAACTGACTTAGAAGCTAAGCGAGGCTCCAAACGTCATGTTTCCAATTATGTTCCCTTAAAAAAACAAGTACTTTTACGGTAACTGTCAAATGAGATACTTTTAAACTTTATGATTACACGGATACAAAAATCATTTGAGGCAAATCACATACTTTTAATTTTATATTTAGTATTTAAAATCACAAAATCTAATTAATGTTTGGAAATCATGACAGAACTAAATGTTTTACATAATGCAGACCTATGATAATGGCACTAGTTTGCTGACAAGTGCTAGTAGGTTTTAATTTGAGTCACCCACAAGCAACGTTTTTTGTTGCACATTAATTTGAACAATTTAAGGCTTGTGCAGACCAGCGCGACACGCGACGCGACACAAAGGCACCGCTCTTCGCGCGACGAGCGAGCGGTGTCTTTGTGTTGCGCTGCGTGTCGCGCTGGTCTGCACAAGCCTTTATTTCGTATTCGAAGTGACATAAGAGCGATAGTGGCGCCCTTATTTTTTCCAGCCTTTGCCTTGCTGTATAGTCTTTCAAAGTTATATAGAACGAGGATTTCTTGAAAGAGGTTTCATTATAAATCGAAATTGATCATAAATCTGCCAGTGAAGCCCGGAGATTAACATTCCCCTAAGACCATTCTCATTTACTAGTATGTATTAGGCCTATCTTCTATTAGTAAAACGTACTAGGCTTTCTTCAAGACCAAATAAGATAAAGGAAGGACATTCATCTACAGTATTTCTATTTTCTTAATGTTCCTCGGGTATCATCACATTTCCGAATAGAAACGAATGCTAATTTCCATGTCCATCAATTCTTAGATTTATAGTGTATAATAATTTGAATTCAGAACTAAGTACTTTATTGTTGTTTTGTTTTGATTTCCGTGTGAACTATATAGAGCTGTAAAACTATTTTCCTATCTGTCGTGCCTGCGACTTTAGCGGCTTTCCTCCTATTTTTAAATAAATTCCATTACGTTAAAGGGTATTAACAACTCTATATACTTCCAAGTCGATTGAGAGCGTCCGGTCTGCACCAAGTGCAAAGGGCAACTGATAGAAATCCGACGACTGAAGAAACACGAGGTTTGCCAAGTGACATAAAGAACATATTTGTATTGTATTTAAGTTATGAGCCAGAAAAATCATTTCCACAGGGTCAATTTAAATTAGCTAGCTCACTCCGCAGACGTGATTGTTTCGATATCTAAACATGATAAAACAAAAATAAATTAAAGTTATGTTTTTTTGTGAAAGAATGAATGAAAGAAAGAAAGAAAGAAAGAAAAATATTTTATTTGGGACACACACAGGAAATATAAAAGAGTAATAAAAAATAAAAAATTAACAAACATAAAAAAGGAGCATTTTAAAAACTAACAAACAAAATTAATAACGACCTGTGCGAGGCCAAAAAGGCTCCTATCTCAGCATGATGCTGCGATATTTAAAAATAAATAAATCCCGCAGCGCTGGTATTCTGATAGGTCATCGACTGCAATTAGTGTAGTCAGTACCTGGGCGACCGAGCTCTGGTCTGGTGAAAATAGAGAATGCTCATTTAATGGTATAGGAAAGTTCAGATTAATCCATGTATAGTACTTAGGTATTCCCTGCTGCCATGATATAGGTACTTACTAATTCCATGCTGCTATGTCATTATTCTAATGTTATTATTAATTATCTTGTTCTAAACTTTGGGTGACTGAGCTCTGCGCGGGTGAAAATACGGAGAAAACTAATTTTCCTAGATATGAGACCTAGTCAGATCGATTTTTCGCCCCCGTAAACCCCTGTATTGCTACTTTTTAAATCGTTAGAGCCGATTTCAAGAACGGAACGTGATTAGAAATATATATCTATATATGAGTCAATTTATTTTATTTTGTTGTTGACTTAATCTACTCATTACAATGTTTTGTTATGAGTTGTATTGCAATTTGTGGTTGGCTAGCGACTTCGACAATTGATAATAATTTTTTATTTTTTGCCTGAGCAACCGGCAGCAAGTTCGTCATGCTCCCTTAGATGTCACTGCTTGCGGTAGCGTCGGGGGTCGAGTTGCGGCCTTCCCTCAAATATGGCGAGGGGGGTAATGGCTGATCTTTGCGTTATGCTGGTAAACGGGTGCTGCTTGTGGTGACTGGTCGTCTTGCTGATCATGGTTTTGTTATTGTAACTAGTAATTAACTGTTAATTATTTTTACCTCGATGGTCCTAGTTTATCATTTATAACTTCCAATTACAGCTTTAAATAGCTTTATGTAAGCGGGCACGCCCTTTATGCTTGGAGGCTTTTATTTAGATATTTAGTTCTGTTTACGTTTAGTTTTTATTTCTGCTTGAGTATAGTTCTCGATGTTTTTGGTTGGTATATTGGCGTGTGCTAGCTGACATATGGCCAATAATTTATCATTTAAATTATGTTTTGTGTTGCGTTATGTAAATTATTTTGCATACTATTGTATATAATCATTTTTTTTTTAACTTGAACAGACAGCTGTGCTGCTGGGGAGTTTGTTGCGCCACTTCTTCTTCCCAGCGAAAGGCACTAGGAAGTGGTGAAGGGTGGGCGTTTTGGGGGACTGTCTTATGTAATTTTGACGTTCGAAAAGTGCTGACTCTCAGCCTAATTTGAATAAATGAATTTTGAATATAAATATTGCTCGTTTAATAGTATAGGACTTGAAATATCAGTTTAAAAAATCTGTTATTTTATCTAAACGCGATAAAACAAAGGAAAACAGATTTTCTCAACTCATATATCAAGAAACAAAACTACTCCTCGTCCTTTCTTTGGTATTGTTCGTCGAATCGTTGAGCTCCTTTTAAGTTCTGAGTTGAGCTGTACGATTACAGACAAATGCGTGCACTGACTGGACAGGTCCACTCAAATCTGTATGGTTCTTTCCTCGAAAGACCATTTCAGACCCAAATCTACATGGTCCTCAAATGAAATGCTCTGACCAAAATTATTTCCGGGTTTTTTTTATATACACATTGACATTAATGAATTTTATATATACATTTACATGAATATTTACTTTTAAAGTATTATATTATTTTAATCATTGTGAATGTGAAGACTATATTATTATGGGTCATTCCTTTTTGTTTTGTTTTGAATTTTTTCTCAGTTAGTTCTAATCATGGTCTGACAGTTTGAGTAATTTATGTGGCCTACACAAATGTCCTTTTTTGGTATTGTTCGTCGAATCGTTGAGCTCCTTAAATTCTGAGTTGAGCTGCACGATAACTGACAAATGCGTGCACTGACTGGATAGGCCCTCTCAATCTGTGTGGTGCTTTCCTCTAAAGACTACTTCAGATACCAATTCACATGGTCTTCACATGATCTGACCAAGATTATGTCTGGACTTTAAAAGAGACTGTGACCTCTGAGTTTGTTTCGGCCTTTCTTTTCAGAGTAATCAGATAGGAAACGCCGACCTCATCTAGTTTTTAAAATATGATTGACGTGTAAAAGTGTTTGTAAAAACCTACTTGCAGAAATAAAATCATTTATCATTTATTTACTAGCTGTCGTTAACCCACCAAAAAAAAAAACTTCAAAACTTTTTTTAATTTATTTCAATTAAACCATTTACATTCACTTTTGAATTGTTACGGAGTCAATCAGTCATATGATACAGAAATATGAAGTTGCCCATTCCAAAGCGTAGTAGGTACCTATGGAGAAGAACGGGCAAGAAAGTCCACGGACACTGTTTTAAATCAAAATTGTTACAAAATATTAGTTACATCATTCATGTTGAAATTATACATGTGAGAACAATGTACAAAGACGTGCACGTTAAAAGCGTCCGTAATAAAAAGATAAAAATAAAAACTATTCAAAAATTAAAATAAATTTCAACAAACCATGGCAGCTAAGAGATGACCAGTCCCAACTGACGGCGCCCGTTCACGAACATGTCGCATGGATCAGCACCATTTAGCTCAACCATTTTGAAGGGAGCCAAATGTGAAATCCAACACACACGTTTAGATATCGATCACTCCTGCAGAGTTTTGCTAGCAAATCTTATTTGACCCCGTAACTTCTAACAGCTAGTTTTTCTAATCTTTCTTATTTCAGATTTCAATATTAGCCCTGAAAAACTTGGCAAGATAAACCCACCCTGTCAAGTAGAAAACTCAATATAGGGGGCGGCAGGCATCCATTAGTCACTGACTCCTAGCTGAGTGAAGTCACGTAATGCACCTTGTATTTGTTTAACTTACTAGATTTTATAGTTTCATTTGTACATAGGGACACTGTTTTCAATTATCGAGAAAAATAATACTGGTTGGAAAATTTTGGATACGACTGACAACCTGCGCGGAAATTATAATTAATTTCTTGAATCATAGCATAGCATAGCGTAAACAGCCTATAATGTTCCCACTGCTGGGACACAGGCCTCCTCTCTGTGAGAGAGAGTGGGTCGTAATCCACCACGCAGGCCTAGTGCGGGCTCGTAGATGTCACATGTCTTCGAAATTTTGGTTCTAAGACATGCCGGATTCCTCAGGATATTTTCTTTCACCGTTTTGAGAGCAGTGATGATGAAATAATTTACACAAAGTAAAGTACTTTTCAGGTTATGAACCTACGATCTACAACTCGTAAGTCGCGGCCGTTACCATTGGGCCACAACTGCTCTATTCCATTTATAAATATGATAATTATTATATCTCCAAGTATTTCTTTTAGTCGTATACTTAGATCTATGACAGCTATAATTACACAACACAAGGTCAACCTCGTATTTTCTTCAGTACCCTAAGGTTGAATATTACTTGCACGTCATAGAATGACAAGGTCTATTTGTGTATGTGACAGTTAGATAGTTTCAACCTTAGTGAAGTTTCAATTTACAGTTACGAGTTCGACTACAGGGTAGTGACTTTTTGGTCGTCGAACAAGTTCCACAAGACGGCACTAAGTCAAGCTAGTGCATAGTGAAGTGCTACTAACATAGTCTAAGCCTTATTTATTAACACAAGTTTTGTTTATATTAGAATATGTAAGTTTAGGTTAAGGTATTTTTCTATGGGCCTGTGTAGCCTGCAATAAATGGTATTATTAATACGCTTAGAACAAACGAGAATGGATACTCACCAAACTACGCAAAATTTTAGAATATTTTTTTTTTAAGTTTTAATAAATACAAACGCACAGCAGAATCTTACGGCTTAAGAAAATTTATTTCGCTCAAAAAGAATACAATTATTCACTCCTAAGAGGAAAAACATAATAATTAAGATAAGTGACGGTTTCGCTTGGTAATAAACTAAAATTAAGTTATAAAAACACTACAAAGTGAAAAATAACTTTAATTTCGGAAGTCGGTGTCTTGGGTTTTGTGTTTTCGTTTTTTGCCACCGACTTCCGAAATTGAAGTTATTTTTCACTTTGTAGTGTTTTTTTTTGGAAGTCGGTTGTTTTTTTTTGTAAAAAGTTTTTATTTTTCACTTTTTAGTTGTGGTACCTACCCCACACACATTCGAATACCACTACCTGCTACCAGTGACAGGAACTTATCATATCATCTACATACTAAGTGGGAAAAAAATACGTATTTTGTAGGTAACTCAAAAACTACCCAAGCAAAGTTAATAAAATTTATATGGGACCAATTTGGGAGCATACCCTTTCAAACAAAAAAAAAATTCAAAATCAGTCCACAAATGACGGAGAAATCGGTGGACATACATAAAAAAAAAAAAACAAAAAAAAATAAAAAAAAACAAACATACGCGTCGAACATATAACCTCCTCCTTTTTGGAAGTCGGTTAAAAACGGTAAAAACTTACAAGGCATACATTATTTAGGTGGTGCTTTAAAAGTTGGAAGTGATTTCAATTCCTTAATTACTTTAGGTATAGAGTTATAGAGCTCAGCTCCCTCATATACGACAGTCTTTCTACCGTAGTTTGTCCTCGGTGCTCTTAAAATGATATGGTTAGCTAGCCTCGTCATGCGCTTTTAAATTTTTATTTTTTTGTAAATGTTATTTGTGTATGTATGTCTCTATTAATTATTTTACGTACAGGTATGCAAGTGTTATATTTATAAATTTGATCAATATTCATTAATTTTGTTTCTTTTAAAACCTTTTGAGAAGTTGTTAAATAAGCGTAGTTAAATAAGACTATTCTATTCTTTTTCGAGTTGACTATCCCTTATGTTGCACCTGCCATGCAT
Organism: Agrochola litura; assembly: GCA_949152395.1. Taxonomy (NCBI): domain Eukaryota; kingdom Metazoa; phylum Arthropoda; class Insecta; order Lepidoptera; family Noctuidae; genus Agrochola; species Agrochola litura. Next base: position 19,860,031 of record OX424493.1, read on the forward strand.
CACCCGGGTTGGCTTGTAGAAAATGCCTCAAGCATTAATTAAGTCCGCCTTTGTACAGCATGTTTTACTTGTGCATAAAGTTTTAATACATAAATAATCTCTAAATTCAGTTGAAGAGGTGCACTGGACAGGTGACCTAGATCAGTGGTGGCCCAGTGATATATCGGCCCCGATTTACAAGTTGTAGGTCATGGGTTCGAACCCAAGCAGGCGTTTTACTTTGTGAAATATATTTTATCACCACTGCTCTCAAAACGGCGAAGAAAAACGTGAAGAAACCGGCATGTCCTAGAACCAAAAATTCGAAGACATGTGAAATCCACCAATCCGCACTTGGGCCCGCGTGGTGGATTATGGCCTACTCCCCCTCACAAAGAGGAGGCCTGTGTCCCGGCAGTGGGAAAATTAAGGGCTGATTATGATATTACGCAGTTTCGCAGGTCTATTAATAAAGCTGATAAGCATGAACTTCAACATTATCAGCTTAGCATGAAGGGCGGTGGTTGAAGGCAATTTTAAATAACGTCTTTAGAAGTCTTTGAAGGTATTCAAATTAAGCCACTAAAATAATTATTTCCAGCAATGTATTTTTAAATTATTTTATTCTCTATGGCTTTCTGTCGAGTAGAGTGATAGCCTAGTGGTGTGGCCGTCAGACTGCCATGTCATAGGTCCCGAGTTCGAACCCAAGGCACGCACCTCTGACTTTTCGGATTCATGTGCGCATTGTATAATTATCACTTGCTTCAAAAACGATGAAGGAAAACGTCGTGAGGAAACCGGCATGCCTGAGAGATATTTCTCGACGGCATGTGAACTCAAGTCAGAGGCCCATGGGTGGCTTTAAAAATCTGACACCAGTCACTGACACAACAAAGAAGAAGAAGACTCGAATATTGTTGAAGAGTTTTCCCTTATTTCTTGTTATCTGACTGAATTGTACTTAATTTTGTACATCTGATCGTGGTTCTATTGTCAGAAGACACTAGTACATAAACAACATATCTACATTTTTTTTTTTTTTATTTGGTTTAGTGAAGACTACTAGCAGTGGACCGCCAGTGCAAGACGACAGTAAAATTGTTTCTTTTAAATTAACTCGGACCAAGTTTATTACACTTGGGTAGTCGAAATAGGTCTTCCTGCAAAACTAGATAAATCTTTCGGAATTGAATAGATATATTTAAAGAATATAGGTACAAAAATCTGTTGTTAGAGTTGTGAGGAATGTAATTAAGCAAATTAGAAAAACAAAATTTCAATTAATTGAACTTATCGGCGAAGAAATCTTGTATAGAAAAATAAGATTTTTCAAATAATAATGCTGTTAGCTGTTTTTTAAATCAATTTTGCAAATATTGTTCAGTTCCCTTAATAATTTTTAATACGTAAGAAAGTGGTTACAAATTTTGTGAAGTCCCTGCCACTTGTGCCAGAATGCTATATGATTAACCTGTGTTACAAGAGCCACTGCCCTCTCCCGTTTTAATTGATTATTATCTGCATAACTTATTTACTTTATCAATCCAATACCAACGTCTATAGCTACCAGCTTTGTCATAAAGTAAAATAAAGTTAATAAATTACTTAACATTTTCAGCTCATAAATATTAAACTCAAGCTAATGTATGGCTGACCCTAATCGAACTCAGTGAGGTGTTTCTTGAATGCCTAGGCACTGAATATAATGAGTAATGCCTAGACCTAGACCTATTCAGGTACCTACACGTTTATCACGGAGCGTATAATAAAATATAGGTACCTATTTGAAGATATCTTTGCATTTTGTTTCGAATCCATTTAGTAACAATATTTGATTTAAAAGACTATCCGTGGAGTTTCTTTTCCGTTCTTCTCCATTGGTACCTACTGTGATTTGGAACGGGCAACTAGCTTCATCTTTCTGACTGACCGACCCCTTGACAATTCAAAAGTGCCTTTAATTGGTTTATTAAAAATAAATGCTTTGAGTTTAAGTTTAGACTGCGTACGGTATCCCAACTTTATTAGCAATCTTTATTCTTGTATGTGGTTTAAATCATGTCATTACATACAAGTACATTTTGTGATTGCCGGATTTTCTTTCGGATTCAAACATAAGCTGATCAAGCCGCAATTTTTTTAATGCTTAACATAAACTTTTATAACAGAAAAATGTGAAAATTTACTTAAAATAGTAATCATAGCATTTTATTTAAAATCGCTCGAACACGTGCCACTACAAAGTTAGTACTAGTGTTGTGATTTATATGTCGACATTTTTATTTTAAAACCTTTTCATATGTCACCAAATTTTTTGCATGTCTAAACCTTTTCAGATGCCGACGGCGACGCGCGACGCCACGAACCAATATCTATGGGCATTTCTACCTTTTCTAAACAGTCTGAGGGCCAAACTAAATTCAAACACAGATAATAAAAGGCCTCGTTCATAAGTTACCATACCAAAGAAACTTTGTTTTTGAATAACATGTCTAGCTAGTTTCGTTATTGTTTTGAAAACTTGCTAATGTGACAAAAGGGAACAGACTTATATTTTGAACTAGCTGTTGACCACGACTTCGTTTGCGATCCAAGATGAAAAGTAGCGTATGTCCTTTTCCAAGCCAAGGTCTACCCATGTGCCAAATTTCATCCAAATCCGTTCAGCCGTTTTAGCGTGAAACCGTATAACAACAAACAAACACATATTCGCATTTATAAAAAAAAAATTAGGATTAGGATAGGTGTTGTGTCGGTATTAACGAAAACAAACTTTCACATTTATAATATGATGCTTGATAAAATAATGAATGAGAGGTCATGAATGTATTAACTGAAAAATTATAAGAAAAACAGTTCACACCGCCCAATTCAGGTTAAAAACTCCCAAAATAATACCAAGTACGTAAACGTGAGTGTCGAAGGTCGACAAATTGCCTTTTTTTCATAATAGAACCTCACTGAATATGAACAGCCCTCATTTATTATTCGACGGAGGCATTTTTAAATCGGCCTGAGTGAATTCTCGAATTACGTGTGACTTTCCCATCAATCGTTCGTGGGAGTCGTATTGAAATCGCGTTTGGTTTTTCAAATAAAGGTGGTGTGTGTTTCCTATTTTGAAATTCCCTAGATATGGCAAGGGTTCTTGAGTTATACATATGCCGCAGCAAGATGGTTGAAGCCGTGATATTTATTTATTTATTAAATACATTTAAATTTGCTTTTACAGGTTCAACCCAATACAGCAATGTAGTCACAATGTCCACTGTGTGGCACAAGTCATACAGAGGACAATAATTATGTTAAGTGTCACCCTCTGGAATTCCGCCAATGAGCATGTCATCATCATCATCAGCCTATAATGTTCCCACTGCTGGGACACAGGCCTCCTCTCTGTGAGAGGGAGTGGGCCGTAATCCACCACGCGGGCCCAGTGCGGGTTGGTAGATGTCACATGTGTTCGAATTTTCGGTTCTAAGACATGCCGGTTTCCTCACGATGTTTTCTTTCACCGTTTTGAGAGCAGTGGTGATGAAATAATTTACACAAAGTAAAGCGCCTGTTTGGGTTCGAACCTACGACCTACAACTCGTAAGTCGCGGTCGTTACCACTGGGCCACCACTGCTCTATGAGCATGTTAAGATATCCATTTGCTGAGAGACGCTGTTGAGTATCTTTATATTGTTGTATCCCTAGGAATATCTTGGGATATAGCTATATACCGTAGTATAGTTATATGAAAGCGGTTCATAACTGTCTTACTAGGAATATAACTATGATACGAGAACGATCTAGTAATATAAATATTAAGGCACTCCGACCAAATAGGTTAGGTTAGAACTATGACTAACTATGCGCGAGCCGAGCGTGTGCTACGTCGAAATTGGTCGCAGTAACAAAATTAAGGGACTCATAGCAAACTTTAGAAGTTGCGTACATCGCGATTAAGAACATTCTCAATTAAGTAATTCGTCATAGCAAACTTTCCGAGTTCTGTACATCGCGATTATGAACGTTCTCAATAAAGTAATTCGCCATAGCTTACATTCTGACTCACGTAAATTGTAATTTTTAACTTTATGAATACAGTACATAGATATTTAAAACTTCGAAGTTCAGGAGTGTCCAGTAAATAGCACGACATACTGCAGGGGGTGATAGCTTGGGTCAATACCTACCAAAACAACACAATATATTTTCAGCAAAATCTTACGGATTTTACAGTTTAATTTTTTTTCCGAAATATCGAAAAATCTCTACCTTGAAACAGATTTTTAAGCATCTCTTAATGAAAAATTCCTTTTCTAGTTTTTTTTTACATCAAATTATTTGTGAATAGTTACTTTACTCATCGATAAGTCTTTTTTCTATCAAAAACAAGAATGTTTCCAAGAAATTGTATTTTTTGTTTAAATTTTCACATTTTCTTTTCGCATAATTTTGTAAAACTGTAAATCCGTAAGATTTTGCTGAACATATATTGTGTTGTTTTGGTAGGTATTGACCCAAGCTATCACCCCCTGCAGTATGTCGTGCTATTTACTGGACACCCTGTATATTACTGTATATAGCTATATGCCTAGGGATATAACTACATATAATGAGGCTTTAAACATCTTACTGCGTCACATTCATTTAGATATACAGGGTTAAATTAAATTGGCTAGCTAAACTTCGCAGACGCGATGGGGATCGATATGTAAACACGAAAAATTAAAAGATTTCATGTTTTGTTTTGGGAGGTCAACGACCGCTGTTAGTGTTGTTACTTGAAGTATGAGTTGAGAAATAGTAGATTTTTTGCCTAGGGAGCAAACAACTATTTTAAAGGCGAGAGTGTTCCTTTGAATCCAGAGCGGAGCTAAAGATTAAGAGCGCAGCGAGGGATTTAAGTACGTTACTCAAGCTTAAAATAGTGTTGCTCCCGAGGTGGATACTGTACTTTTTATCACCCTCTATGAGAAAATAAGTAAGTGCATCACATCAATTCAAAAAGAGCTAGTTTATTCTTCATAAACAGGCACCAAAATAGCTTTTTAATCCCTTGGGACTAAAAGTGATTTGAATTAGGATTGTGGATATTGTTAGTAAAAGTTCCAATCACCAAATAGATCAATTACGAATATTGTATGAACAAGTAACAGGCTGTATGATAAAGTAAAGCGCGCACAAGCCAAATCAATTATTTTTTTGTGAAAAACAAAATAAAAAACGCGCGAAATGCATTCCGCTTTTGTTCGTAATTGCTTACTCAAATTAAACCTTTTAAACCTTTTTTTTTAACGTTTCCCCACACTAGGAATTTCTTATGTATTGTGGGTGCGTTTATAAACATTTAAACTCAAACAGCCAGACCCGGTACAACTACTTATAAGTCATACAAATATTTGTTCCGTGCAGGAATCAAACCCGCGACACACCGCGAAATTAAGATTTTAATTATTTAAAAAAAAATGGTGTCTTCCAAATAGTGAGAATGAAATAAATGATCGTAGGTACTATTCTTATTCATGAGTTGCACTTATTTTTTTTCTCATAGAGGGTGATAAAAAGTAAAATGTCCACCTCACCTCGGGAGCAACACTATTTTAAGCGCGAGTGACGTACTTTGAATTCCTCGCTGCGCTCAGGATTCTACTTTAGAATCCGTCGCTCCGCTTTGGATTCAAAGAAACACTCTTGCCTTTAAAATCGTTGTTTGCTCCCTTGGCAAACAATCTACTATTCTGCTTGTTTTTTAAGTCATGATCTATGTTGGGGTCGGCTCCCCGTCCAACCGGATGCAGCTGAATACCAGTACTTTAAATGGAGCGACTGCCTCTCTTACGTTCAACGTCCAACTCAGTTACTGGGTACCACGATATTTGAAGTAAAAGATCAAAGTAACTGGTTCTGTGTTAAGCAATTCGTTTCAAAATCAGCTACCTGGTTAGTTGACTCATAGTCTGTCGGAAAATCATGGTAGGTACGAACTTTTACAGTATTTCCAGGTAATGGGTTCAAAAGGCTAAAATTGTTTCGAACTCCATGCAGAAATACGGCACGAGGTTATTAAAGTTTTTAATAGAGTTAAAGCGATATTACAGCTTTGTAGCTGATTGTAAGTCTACTTTAGAAACTTTCTCAGAAACATGAGTAGGTAGTAGATACTTCTGACACGTGCTGGATAAATTATCACGGATATTATATTATTATTCTTTTTGGTGACTTTGTTGGAAAACCAATCAAAGTTTGTTTTTGTGGAAAAATTTACCATTTGTGGACTCTGAAAATTGGTTAAAAAATCTTTTTCTAAAACCAATAACAACTACCAAGTGCAGTTATCTTTTAAAGTGAAGGCACTTGAACACATTCGTAAGAAGTTGGCAGAAACATCCCAGCGTTAATTTGCTGAAGTTTATTTTGTTTATATGTATTATATTGGAGGAACTCAACATCACCAAGCGGCTATCTACAATATGCCAAGAGCGTGCCCTTAGTTTTTTCGGACATATTATGCGTTACCGAAGCATGGTCTGGAAAGGCTTATGATACTGGGCCGGGTGGAAAGCAAACGTGCTCAAGGCAGAGCATCGCCAAGATGGTCAGACGTGATCAAGAAGGCAGTTGGAGGCAGCATTTACCGAGCGGTTCACACTGCAGAAGACCGCATAACTTGAAGAACATATGTATCGATGTATAAGTATTTATTCTTGTATTTTTGAGCTATCTATCCCGTCCCATTTCTTTCCTTAGGTGTCGTAAAAGACCTGGAGAATGCAGCAGCGGTTTCTTTGCATTTTATTGCCATACTGCGATCGCCAACCTGCCTGCTAAGCGTGGCGATTACGGCAAACCTTTTGGAGGAGGCCTATGTCCAGCAGTGGACGTCTTTCGGCTGAAATGCTGATGACGATGATCTATCCTATTGCACCTGCCATGTTTTGTCACTACATCATTCTAAGGTTGACTTTGACTAGAAAATGAGTCGGCCTTTGTACAGTATTTCTTACAAGTGCATATTTAAAAAACGCGACGTCGATTTTTTTTCCTATTTGCAATGTTCTCTCTCATATATGTCATTGCTCCGAGGGGCGTATTAGGGCGGAAATAAATGACATACCCATCCTATTCATTACATTTCGGTGATATGATTTCGGTAACTCTTATGCGATTGAAGGGGTGAATCATACTGTCATCTAATACTTACGTACTGTATTTCTATTTTCTTAACGTCCCTCGGCAAACTTCGTGTTTCGTCAGTTGTCGGATTTCTATCATTTTGCCCTTTGCACTCGGTGCAGACCGGACGCTCTCAATCGACTTGGAAGTATATAGAGTTGTTAATACTCTTTTAACTTAATGTAATTTATTTAAAAAATGGGAGGAAAGCCACTAAAGTCGCAGGCACGACGGATAGGAAAATAGTTTTACAGCTCTATATAGTTCACACGGAAATCAAAACAAAAAAAAAAGCAATAAAGTACTTAGTTCTGAATTCAAATTTTTATACACGATTAATCTAATATTGATGGACATGGAAATTAGCATTCGTTTTTATTCGGAAATGCGATGATACCCGACGGATAATAAGAAAATAGAAGTACTGTACACACCTACGTATGTAAAGTGACACCAGATTTAGCAGGGTAATATTATAGTAAGGTAGAGTTAGAGAAAAATAATAAATTCTAACGTGTTGTGATCCGGAATCCACACCCACTCAAATACAATTCTTATCTTAGCCACGCATCTGCACAAAATCTGGCATCAATTCTTTCATCAGGTAATAAAACTTCCAACAATATTACAAGAAAAGGTATCTAAAAACGCTGAGTAAATCCAAAGGATGAGATTCTTTGAGTGTGAGACACTTGTTGAAGAGTGATTTGAAAATTAATAAAACATTTGTTTTTTATTTTTCTATATTTTTAAAAAATTTAAGCACAATGTACAAGCTAACACTAAAATATATATGCTTTGTACAAGCGTATAAAAAAAGGGAAGAGCTCATTGGGTATCAAAAAGATAAGTAATATCGATCGTAAATCAATCCCTAAGCAGATCAAACTGGGTTTAAGTTTACATTATAAAGTCGCCGACAAAAGCTTATGAAAATGAAATATGATGTGCAACTTTATATCTAACTATTAAATTTATTGTAACTAGAGAACAAAAGCTGTTGCGTGTATTGTTATTGCGGGAACCAACCTTTTCAATGTTGGCAAAAGACCGGTCTGACAATGATTAATATTAATGTTAGATTTAAATTGACTCGTAGTGCACTCATTTGTAAAGAAGCATCCACAATTGATGTCGCATGCAAAGTATTGTCATTGATGATTGAAAAATAAATGCTTCTATTTCCATAAAATACTAAAAAAAATTAAAATATTTTATTCGAAAATGGCGGTCACCCAATTTCTAAGGAATAAGTACTTCCCTTTGAAGATCTACTTTTATGTCAATTACGATTGAAAATTTCATATGAAAACACTCATTCAACATTCCTTTGATTTTAATTCCAATTAGTCCCTTCTAATAAACGTATGCGTACAATTTGTGAAGAGTCGCTAACAAAGATGTAATTATTTCAGGCAGACGCAAAGGACACCTGTTTCTTTGTAACCGAACGAGTGCCACAAGAGCTAGTAATTAATTCCGAGATGAGAACGAGACTGACAATGTTGTGGCGATGATAGCGGTTTATTATAATTATTCATAGTTAATTTAATTATTAATAAAGTTAATATCGGGTTCCCGCGGTTTTTTTAGAGGTTGTGTGACTTTTATAAATATACCTTTCATACAAAGTAAAAAAACCACGCGGTGTCTACGCGCTTTTTACACTCCGCTGCGCTACGAGCTACGGCGTAGCGGCACTGCTACGACCGAACCTGCTACGAACTAACAGAACCTCATGTTTATTTGCGCAAGGTTAATTTTAACAAATTTGTAGATCAACTAACGGCTATTATTATTAACTTCTACTTCTTTATTGCAGTTTTAGTAACTTCATTTTATTAAAAGATTGTCCTCTCAAAAAATTTGGAAAAATCCACACTGAACATTTTATCCTGAAAACCGATACGGTGAAGCAACATACTTGCGTACATGCAACGGTACCATGTACGCACGAGTGCTATGTATAGTAAAAAGCCTTTGTCTGTGCAGTCGAGGGCCAGTGATGAATTAAAATGGCTGCCCCGTCGGTGCATTTACAAACTATGTGTGATGGAGCCAGGATATTGAGTGAACGATGAGGTCATCTTTTAGCTTTTGAAGAACTATTTTAATACAATAGACGTGGATATATTTAGTAACTTGTTCTGCTTAGCTATTTCTAAAGAGCCATAAAAAACTCCTGAAAGAAATCGACACGTGTTTCACCTCTCAACGAGGCATCCTCAGGATGACGATGGACTTGTAGCGGTTACACCGCCACATACAAACTGCGCATCAAATCCTGCATCGCGCAGTTAGAGTTTACCGAGCGATCGACATACATACAAGATTTCAACTTCCTACCGAGGGGCAGTTGCCCGCCAGACACAACACCTGTCTGGTCGGAGGATCCTCCCTTTTCTATGGTGGATGAGTGAACTTTACACCCTGTTCCTCATACCCCTAAATTGGTGACCCCGAGTATGAACGTCAACGCAGCCTTCGTGCAATTACTTCGGCGTGACGTCATCATCATCATCACTCCCGCAAGCTTTCGTGAGGCGAGTCACACAGCCAGCCAGCACCCACGGCTTCAACGGGTATCCTGACCACCAGCATGCAGCGAACGCGCATTCCTGGTCATCACCCTCAGCCTCATCACCCCGACTCACTGGGGAATCAACGCAAGCAGCCTCATCACCCCGACTCACTGGGGAATCAACGCAATCACCTCAATCACCCCGACTCACTGGGGAATCACAGCAATCACTTCAATCACCCCGACTCACTGGGGAATCACCACAATCACCACAATCGCCGCAATCACCACAGAAAGTTCCAACTCACCGCGAACTATGCGGCACCCGGTTCCGACTCACGGGAACCACAGCTGGCACTGTGTGAAGCATCGCAAGATTCAGCCCACTATCGACCTCCGGTCTCCGGAGGGGAGTGATGTAGCGGTTACACCGCCACATACAAACTGCGCATCAAATCCTGCATCGCGCAGTTAGAGTTTACCGAGCGATCGACATACATACAAGATTTCAACTTCCTACCGAGGGGCAGTTGCCCGCCAGACACAACACCTGTCTGGTCGGAGGATCCTCCCTTTTCTATGGTGGATGAGTGAACTTTACACCCTGTTCCTCATACCCCTAAAGACTTGTTGCGAACTCGAACCCGGCGTGTTGCCACACCAAGCGCTGAGTGCAGACTGAGCCGTTATCAGTGCGATAAGGGGCGAACAATCGCAGCAAAGGTGACCTTGGACCGTATTTAATTTTTTCAACAGTGTAATGTTTCCGGTATTATTTTTGACAATTTCTAAACTCTCTAGTACTGACATTCTGAAACCTTTATCACATGTGTGTAAAATTTCGAAAGTGTTATTATTATTTAACGAATGACCTGTATCTATTAAGTGTTGTGCAAAATGGGATTTTTCTGGATAAAAAAAAAATAAAAAATAATTAAATAATTAATAAATAATTGTTATTTATCCCTTGTCCCAATTTATTTGTTGTCGGCGTAACATATCCCTTTCCTCCATAATTCTCTGTTAGTAGGCATTTCGGTAGTCACCCCCTCTCTAGCCATATAATCTTTCACACAGTTCAGTACCTATACAAACATAAAAATAAGTATTAGTAATTGTGTCTTGCACTTATAAAGAAAAACTTACGAGTAAACTACGACCTTCGTCCGTCCTATATTATAGGTTCAAACTCAGGGAGGCCATTATTTACAGAGTGACTTTCAAGTAACCGTCTGTGTCGATCGATCAACACGCTGTGTCGCCGTTGCATACATTTTATGGCGTTGATTACTCTATTATCTACAGCCATCCTTTGCTTACCGAGCAATTTTTAATGGCTAGGGTGTGTTACTTTTCTATTTGATTTAGAAATCACATGGTAGCAAAAAAGTGAAATAACTTTATTAACTTTCAATTATTGTTGTAGCGATTTTTTTTTTTTTAATATAGATGGATTTTTATTTACACACGTATTTACATCATTTAAAAACTATCAGACTTAATATAATTATATGTACAAGTATATAAAAAAGGGGGGAGGAATAATCATAGGGCATCAAAAAATTCGTCCGCATCGCTGTCAATAGGAAAAGTGCCCAAAAGGCTGGCAGCATTGCCACGTTGTATGGCAATGCTGATTCTTTGGCCATAGAATAGGCCCGCCCTCTGGAGCGATTAATTAACTCTTTAAAAAAGAAAGTAATTTAATCACGGCCGGCCGGCCTTCAGAGATAGGCAGAGCTGTACTATTAGTACACCCACATTTATGTTTAAGTCCCATGAAATAGGGGGTGAGCCTGCTAAAAAATCTTAGTCCATAAGGACCAAATAGGATAGATTGATTAATTTAAAAAATAAATATATATATAAAGAAATAATTAAGTATTTCTTCACTGTTCTAAACATAATTTGACCAAGAAATCCAGTAACAGAACCGCAAAACAATTAAATTGTTGCCACAAGCAGTTAAATTGAAGTACCTACCTCCTTTAAGGCGATTGTGGTCTTAGTATAATAGTTGTGAAGTCTGAGCCCGTCTGCCGTCGCCGAAACATCTCAATGGAATACAATAATAATAACAGTGTGTTATTTTACATCATTTATCAAATTTAAAAAATATTTTATTCCACATAAGCATAATTGGGCATTTATAAAACGTCAGAAGCAAGGTGTATGGTTCCAATTGATATTTTCCTATGGAGAAAAGCCGGCAAATACATCCACGATTAGTCTTAAAAAATAATTGGCTTGAACAATGGTTTCAAATTACAACATTAATAGGTATGGGAGGACAGTGTAGGCTTGTCAACAAGTACTAGGTACTTAACAAAATAGAAAACAGTTGACAAATCGAAGAATCTATAACGCTACAAGGCTAACATTTTTGTTCACTCCGTTTTGGTGTTTACAATGGTAGTATTAACTTTAGGTTACCATACAAGGTTTTAGTGTCTTATGGCCGCGTTCTCAAGCAAAAAATATTTTTTATTCTCAAGCTATATATGTTATTTTTACCCGACTACGAAGCAAAAACGAGGGTTATGATTTTGACCGGTATGTAATGTAGGTATGTATGTTCATCTGTTACCTCATAACTTCTAAACTCCTGATCATAATTTGACAAATGAGGTATCATTGGAAGCGTCTTGATTGTCCGCTGGTTATAGGTTATGTGTCGTCACATTAAGTGCAATCTGGCGCCCTCTAGAGTACATAAACTGAAGAAATAAAAAAAAGATTTTTTAATTGTACCATGTTGGGTTAACCCGTGGTCACATGCCTGTACACCTACAAAATTATAATGGCATGCGACCACGTCTTTACCTTGACCATTTTTGTACCCATCTCTTGATTTCTGTCTGAAATATTTTCTTGTTTCATACTTTTTAGAGCGTGATTTTTCAGTAGTCGAGTTTTAGTTTTTGAACATACTTTTTATGAGATGTATTGTAGGGGCAGACGAATTTTTAATAACGGCTAAAAATTAACTGACAATTCAACGGTTAGGTTATGTTAGAAAGTGGATCTATATAAGATTGAAATTTATATAAAAACTTGTCAAATTTGTAACCCGTAACCCAGGTTCATAAGCGTGTTCATAAACCTGCAAGTCACCATGTCAATGTAATGTTCGTTGATATTTCAGCATATTAGGGTGCTCGCTAGAACGGAACTACGCTAGGCCGCCATAATGCTAAGCCATTAATAATGTCAGCCCTGTAGTTATGTTTAGATACCATCTTTGTGATTGTAAGGTTTAATACAATTTTGCAGTTCATGCCGATGGATGACTGGCTTTTGATTTGCAACTCCGTAACATTACTGTATTGTATGAAAAAAGTAATTCAATTCGAGCCAGAGTAAATCATTCTTAGCCTTACAAAGCCGTCTGGTCATCTTTTTCAATCTTGACACTTGGTAGGGATTTTCTATGAGTTTATGCTTTAAGTGAAGTCACAATGGACATAAAAAAACCGGCCAAGTGCGAGTCGGACCACGCACAATGAAGGGTTCCGTAGTTGGGATGAATTTATCCCAAGAACAAACTTAAAATTGTAGTTGAAAAACGTGTTCTCCCATATATTCCAACTGCAAATATAAATGTGTACACACAATATTGAGATATTTGCCATGTTATTTTAAGACCATAGACTTATTTTCATAAAGGTCTTCCTGTAATTTTTGAGTAAAGAACATTGATTAAAGAACCATTCTCCGTATTTTTTTTTTTAAATTTTTGGAGACTAGGGGAGTGAATGGTCAATTTTCATTTATTTTCTTAAATATCTTTAAAAGTAAATATAATAAAATTATTAAAAAAAATTAAATCCTTGCAACAAGCCTTTTCATTTGATATGTCACACGGTACAGTCAGCAAAACTTTTTTTTTAACTTTCGTATTTTCCCCCAAAAGTGACCTCCATAAAAAAAAAAATATTTACGTTACACGTCCGTATTTGGGTCACAGAAATACATATATATGTGTACCTTTCAACTGAATAGGTCCATTGAATTCGGAGCTAATTAGCTGTGACAGACGGATAGACAGACAGACACACGAGTGATCCTATAAGGGTTCCGTTTTTCCTTTTAAGGGACGGAACCCTAAAAAACGTGCAATTACTTCACTTGCATCAAAACAATTGCTGTTACTGGATTATATGCTCAAATGCTGACAAAAAACACATCCATCAATTACTAACTAATCCTTTTTTTCGTATTCCTCGACAATCTGGTAATAAAGCGCTGGGAGGTGGTGACACCAATCCGGCCGAAAGTCAAGCCACTTCGAATGTGATTCAACGGGGCTTGATTGATTACCTTTGCGCACGTTACCGTCATAATGGTTCTCTGTGGAACTGGCTGTAAGGGGCTGGCTAGCGAATACAATAAGTAAAAAAATCCTGAAAGGGGCTCATAGGTACTATAATAACATTAACTAAAAGTTATAAAAACACAATTTTTTTATTATTGAAAGTAAAAAGTTATTTGCTGTTTAAAAATCACATTTTGTACCAAAATTACCCCAAATACATTAAAAATGGGCTAAACGACGGCCGCCCACGCCCCATGCAATAAACCCGGTAAGATTGAAAAAAAAATGACAATTTTATTTTCGATTTTTCCGTAACTTACCACAGAAATAGACTCTCAGTACGATACTTAACAACACCCTCACGGATCGGACAGGGTTTTTTTTTAAATGTTGTAGATGTTACAAATGGTAAAACAATTTTGATGAATTTGTTTATCGTAAGCGTAATATGTGACATCTACCAACCCGCACTGGGCCCGCGCGGTAGATTACAGCCCACTGGGAGTGGAAGAGAGGAGGCCTGTGTCCCAGCAGTGGGAACATTATAGGTTGCTTATGCCAAGCCTAATATTTCAAAGTCAAAGTCAAATAATTTATTTCAATTGGGCACAAAAATGCAGTTTTGAACGTCAAAATTTACAAAAAATAGAATTGATTCTAATCGCCCCTTCCAAAAGGTAGTTTTCGTATGGAGAAGAATGGGCAAGAAACTCCACCGTTAGTCTTTTAAAATATTTTACAATATTTTGTATACATTAATTATATAATATGTGAAGACGATGCATCTGGAATAAGATTACTATACCACAATAGGTAAAAATTATTAAATATGAAGCAATGACAGAAAAAATAATTGTGCAATGTATACATGGTGTTCACACATTTACAAGCATTGTAAAAGTAGGTACCTATACGATATTCCTAAAAAAATTACAAGTAATAATAATAAGTCTGTGTGTGAGTTTAAGTGATCACAGAATGTAAAGTAAATGTTATAATAATTAATTATGAAGAAAGCGCAGCGTGGGTATAGGGCTCGTACATACGGCTACACATCGAGCTATACAATTCCAGTTTAAGCTGATCTCGCATCGTATAGGATTTCCGTACAATGCGAGGTCAGCTTATTACTGGAAATGTACAGCTTGATATGTAGACGTGTGTACAAGATGGACCGATGACCGTGTGATCGCGGTAATCTGCTGGATGCGAGAAGCACATGACTGGTCGATGAGGCCACCCTCGGGAAAGGTGTCTAACAGTTTCGGCTTTCGGCTGAATTCATGATAATAATATCGAAATCTCTCGTTTCCGTAATACGTCTGCGAGCAAAACTCTCCAATGTATTACTAAAAAATTGGAGCAAAATCGTCTGCAGCTAATTATTGGCAGTCGAAAGCAAAATTGACATAATTATTATGTTTTCAGACTGATTGGTTATATGTAATATTGTTATAGTTCTTATATGTAAATAATTTTGGAGGACGCTGCTATCTATTCTTTTGATGCACTCTGTTTCTAGGGATTTTAAGATGCCTCCACCCGCACTGGGCCAGCGTGGTTGATTACCGCCCAATTCCTCTTAAAAGAGAGGAGCCCTTTATACCAGCAGTGGGAACTTTAAAGGCTGATTATGTATAACAGGTGGTAAAGGCTTTTCTCTACAGGGATCACATGGAATCATAAATAGTGAAACGTCTGGAAAACTATTCAACTAGAAAACATGAATGTGCATAGTTGAGGGTTCGTTTTCTATAATTGGAAAGTCTAAGCTGATAAGTAGCTTATAGCAAAAGCATAGCGTGTGTATTAGACCTTATGTATCCTGAAATATGTTGTATTCCGTTGCGATAAAGAATAAAATCAATTTGCGACAGTTTAAAGTATTTAATTGAAAGGTAGGTACTATGTTTCACAAATATTAATTGTTTCTTGTTTTGTTTTAACAAAAGGACGTGGTGTAGTTTCCTTCTTGGAGGTACTTCAACTTAAATGTAGTGTTCACACACGCATCCAAATCAACGTGCCGTGGTCGCTCGTTGACGACGTCGTAGTGTGTTCGTTGGATCTGGATGTATGTGTGTGAACATGTAACTAATGAATATAAGTACTATTTTCTTCTATCGATATTTCGTAAAGCATAATTACTTAACTATCGGAGTTTTAAAACTAGCATTGGTCATGGATATCTGGGAAGTTTTCTCGTGGACTTATCAGTTTTTTTTTGCCAAACACATTAATATATCTGTCTAGCCTTTTTTCAACTATGTTGGGGTCGGCTTCCAGTCTAACCGGATGAAGCTGGATACCAGTATTTAATTGTATTTTTGCCAAATACTTATATTGTACAAAAAAGAAATCAATATCAAGTTCGTTAAGAAAAATATAGGAAAACCTTGAGTTTTATACTGTCATCTGTTCCCAAATAAGAATCTCTTAGCGAAACTAAAGAGCCTCTCAGGAACACTTCAAATAATGTGTTAGGTTCGAGATATCGCCCTCGAAAACTTAACTTAGTTTTAGTTAGTAACTTATGTTACTTCACTTAATTATATAAAAATAAGTGTAACTACTCAATTACTGTTGAAATAATTAAGTGTTGTTCGGTCTTTGATGTTAATCAAACAACCATTAGTATTTTTTTTTAAACATTCTATAATTTATTTGATTGGTTTTCACCTCAACTACAACTACTTTTGTTTATTCCTTTTTTTCTTTAAAGCTGTTATTTTCATTTCCAAACAAGGTAATAAACTAAAATTAATAAAAAGGTTTTACCAGAAATAGTGTGGTGCAGAGTCCATTCTATTTTTCGAAAGGGGTTCTGTATTTAAATAAATTCATGATCGTGTTATTGCCGAAAATAGTGATGATCTTACCAAACTTTTCAACAGTGATTTCAAACTGTAGGTAACTATGCCCTAGACATCCATTATAATGTAGCTTTATTATTATGTGTTTGTCAAACAATTTCTCTATCACATAGCGAACGTACACAATTAAATGTACCCAAAATAACCTCAACAATCCATCTGAAACCAGTAATTTAATTTTCCTAATTCTACTAATACCTCTGAGAGTAATGTAGACAGGTCCTAAAGGGTTTGTCTCAAAAGGGACAAATCGATTTACTGAGTATTCCCGGACTGACGTTAGAGGTTAAATTACACCTCGATTTTTAATTATGAATAAACTTAGTTTTTAACTATACATATTCACGTAAGTTTATAAACATATTGTGAACTTCTAAGTTACGGGACATAAAGGAATAATCTTTTAATATCCTTTAACAAAAATAAGTGTAAAATACAATGGACGTGGTATTTAGTAACTTGTTCCGCTTAGCTAAGCGGAACAGGTGACTAAATATATCCACGTCTATTGTATTTTATAATGGATTTCCGCAAGGTCACGCCTGAATCAATTAATTATTAAAAATAAGTGTATAAACGCCTGCGACTCTTTTTGAAGACTATAATGGTTGTTTAGTTATAATTAGATGGATACGAGAAGCACAGAACCGGTCGAAGTGGTGATGCTTGGGGGAGGCCTATGTCCAGCAGTGGGCGTCTTTCGGATGAAATGATGATGATGGTAATGATTGATAATAAAGATTAAAGTACCTGGGTGATTGAGCTCTGCTCTGGTAAAAATAGAGAACGCTCATTTAATAGTATAGAAAAGTTCATACTAATTCCATGTATAGTAAGTACATACTAATTCCATGCTGTCATGTCATTATTCTAAGGTAGCCATCTTGTTCTAAACTTTGGACGACCGAGCTCTGCTCGGATGAAAATACAGAGAAAAGTAATTTTCTCAGAAATGAGACCTAGCTAGATCGATTTTTCGCCCCCGTAAACCTTTTATTGCAACTTTCATCGAAATCGTTAGAGCCGTTTTCGAGAACGTGATTACAAATATATATATAAATATTGTTCGTTTAATAGTATAGGATAGGATCAGATGTGTCAGAAGAGTGTCCACAATTGGCACAGTGTATCTGGTGTAACTTAATTTTTTGCTCCGGTTTGGAAAATCCTCATGGATGTCCTCCGCCCGGGGTTGGGCTGAAGGGTCTGTCAGACTCTGACAGACTAAAAACCACCCCGATGTTGCCTTTCCAAACTTGGACCGGGGCTCATAGGAACTTGTGCGCCTTCCTCGATCCCCAGATATCCTGTGTACTTACCCTGGCAGTCAGCTCCACTACCTACCTTACTGACGGCCTAAACTCCTTAGCACAGCATAAGCTGTTCTCCGACCCGATCGTATCTTTATTACCAACTCGCACTGGGCCCGCGTGGTAGATTACAGCCCACTCCCTCTCAAAGAGAGGAGGCCTGTGTGCTGATTATACTTATGCTAAGCTGTTCTCATCACATATTCTGAAACGTGAGAAAGAAGGTAGTACGCTATAAAACCGAAAACAATGATATTCAAAAGGATTTTCTTGACGAAAACTTATTTAATTTAATTTTTTCTTAAAGTTCCACAATAATTTACATAACTTACCTAATTACTCACGTTGCCTGTCCACTGCCAAACTTTGTATCAATTTCCTTTCGAAGGAAAAATATACGAGTTTAGTAATTACTTTATTTCGTTGTTTTCGAGATTACAAATAACTTATTTCGACGGTGTCGGCACGTAAATCGAACTTTTAGATAAGCTTACATAACCCGATAGCGTTAATTTATTTGATTACGAAAGCATGGGTACTCTTTTTTTCTTTCATAAGTACCAATATTTTTTTTTTAGATGGGAAATTATCAAATAACTTCTCCCGCTCTGAGCAGAGCGGGAGGGCGTGTCATACTCTTACTGACTAAAACACACCTGTGCTCTTCGGTTGCCCTGTTGCCGGGGCCACGATCTCCCTTTCGGTTTTCTTCGCAACTTCGGCAGGTATCGGCCCTAGCGGACCCCGTCAATTCTGCTGACATCTCTTTGAGACGCGTGTAGAACACGACGCGCCGTCGACCCGGGCCTGGTCCTTATATATCCGCAATCATAAGTACCTACTATAATCACTAATCGGTTTTCCAAGCGTGGTGATTAAGGCTGAACACTAAGTCCCATTTAATAAACGAATACACCAATGTTTTCGAAAAATAAACACATTTTACGATCATCTACTAAAGTCGCCGCGATAAGAACTAAATCTTCGGGCTATAAATTATTGTTATTAATCTGTCCCGCGCGCACTTATGAAGATTATGGAGCTGGTAGCAAAGTATCGATAAGACGTTGCACATTCTTATTGCTACTGACATTTATAGCCCAACGACTTAGTTCATAACGCGAGTACCATAATCGGTTTTCAAAGCACCTTCTACTTACTAGACGTAACTACTATTTCTTAAGAGCATGCCGAACACCGTGTTCTTTTGATATCACCAATGGCTTTTTCGAGCGTCGTATTTAAGGCAGAATTATTATCATAATGAGGATTCATGATGAGGAAATTCAGCACCTTCTTGTGTACATACTTCTTACATACTCACATATCCGGGAACATCCTTTATTAACTCTTATAGATGACCACATACAGGGTGGCCCACGAAACGAAATCCAAAAGAAAAAAATTGTATCCTCTATCGAAGAGCTTCCCGAAACACCCCTATGTATTTGCAGCGATCATTTATAGTTTAGGAGTGAAAGAGAAGAAAAAAAAAAGTGGTGGCCGACAGAAGTGAAAACTTGAACAAGATCGCCTTGGTGGAAGAAAAATACTTGTAGAACATTGGTCCGTAATCTTATCTAAATAAAGCGCACAACAGCGATTACAAAAAAAAAAAAAGACTTTAAAGTAAAAATACTTGCATAGAACATTGATCCGTAACTAAATCCGTCACTTAAAGAGCACAATCGCGTTTATAAAAATGAGGTGTCGGTAACGGTGTCGCGAGTTCAATTGTTTTTTCCCATCTCAAAAATGCCCAATGCGCCTAAAGAAGTTTTCACTTCAAAAATCTGAATTCAGGTGAAAATATCCCAAAAAGTAAAAATAAAGTGTAGCTCCTATACTATCAATAATCGCTGAACACACATGGGGGGTGTTTTGGGAAGCCCATGGGTAGAGTATTCTAAAATTTTCTTTTAGACGTCATTTCATGGGCCACCTGTATATTATATTTATTATCGCATCGTTCTTAGCAAGTCAATAACCATGTAGCAAGATGTGTATTATGTTGCTGTTACTATATGTGCACCCTGTCGGTATACACTTATTTATGTGCTCAGCCTTGCACAAGGATATTAGTTTGTAAGCGAGGCACGTTTGTCCCATATGAAATGTCACTCAATTTGCTGTTTTGTTACTGCATGAAGTTTTATTGTAGGAAATATTATATCTACATCGTGGAGAAAATTGTTTTTTATCGTTAAAACAGTCAATCGTATCAATGTTTTGCTATTGATAGCTGGAATTAACGGTAAACTAGATAACATAAAGAAGTCACACAGATGTTACGAAGGCCTGAATTAAATCATCTAATACTTAGAAATTGATATAATATCAACCTTTTATTTGAGAGATCCTCCCAAGATATTTTATCATCTATAAAGATTGCTTTTATATTTTTAAACGAATAAATGGAAAATTCAGCTGAAGACTGAGGTATTTGAAAGCTCTAGAATGATTGTTTATGCCAGCATTCACATTTAAACTACACTTACTCATTGGTAGGTCGCATTGAAAATGAACGTACTGAAAAAGGTGATACCTACAATAGGTTTAAAACAAGTCTAAGGCTCCGTGCATGAAAAAAACATTATTTTGTCAATTCTTGTCTATAAAATAATTGAAACATAAGGTCTGTGTGACTAGGGCACGCCACAATTGCGCCGATAAGACCCCTCTTCGAGGAGTGGCTAGAGAGGCGCCACGGCGTCCTCACCTTCCGCCTGACGCAGGTCCTCACCGGACACGGCTGCTTCGGGAGGTTCCTGTTCAGGATAAGGCGGGAGGAAACGCCCGGGTGTCACCATTGTGTGGACCGCCCGGAGGACACAGTGGAGCATACGGTGGAGGTCTGCCCAGCTTGGGCGGAGCATCGCCGTGTCCTCGTGGAGGCGATCGGCGGCGGTGATCTCTCGCGTCCGGCCCTGATTCGGGCCACGGTACGGAGCGAGAGGAAATGGTAGGCCGTCACCTCCTTCTGCGAAGCAGTAATGCTCGCGAAGGAGGAGGCGAAACGCGTAAGGGAGAGGCAAATTTGGCGTCCTCGCACCCCTAACCGCCGCAGGAGAAGACGCCCTGGGCGTCGGGAATCGCGAGCCTATTTCCGGCCACCGTAGGCGCGGGCAAGCGGATGGTGAGCAATGGGTAGCTCGCCGTCCGATAAAGACAAGGCCCGGGTCGACGGCGCGTTATGTTCCAGGCGCGCCTCAAAGCGATGTCAGTAGAATTGACGAGGTCCGCTAGGACCGATGCCTGCCGGGGTTGCGAAGAATACCGAAACGGAAATCGTGGCCCCCGGCAACATGGCAACTGAAGGAACACGGGTGGGTTTTAGTCAGTAAAAGTCTGACACGCCCTCCCGCTCCGTCCAGAGCGGGAGAAGTTATTTGATAATTTCCCTCGCAAAAAAAAAAGGTCTCTGTGACTATAAAAGTACAGATTTCGTGGTGCAAAAGCATTTGTGTCAGTCACAGCACCGGTTAATAGTTTGATCACTTTAGCGCTCCGAAAAATTACTTTTATTTCTCCTTTGTTTTACTAATTGAAGATGTTGTATTTTTATAAAATAAAATTTTGATTTTAAATTTCATGAAAGTTTTTCTAAATAAAAGAAAAAAACACATTAATGGACAGTGTTTCTTTAAAAAATTTGGTTGTTCAAAATTAATTTTCTGAAATATTTTGTATCGAAGTTGAAAAATTGGTCCAGCCATGTAGACCATATAATGATGTTGATGATATTTTTTCATGTTCATAATCGCAAGTAGTCTCTTGTTAAATGATGATCAAACGTCAGCCTCGCGTCGTTTTTCGGAAAACTAGTTACGAATATTTGTGATTAAATCCATTAATAATTAAATTATTTGAAAAATCCCTTTCAGCAACATGCATAACTAAGAACCCGACTTTATAAATCACAAACAACTTTGTTTAAATTATTTTTGCTTTCCCACAAAAAATAACAAAACTGATCAAAATCTATCGATTTCATGAACGGCCCCTTAAGCTAATCAAAGTAAGAACAATACCCTAGACAGCTGTACTTCTTCCCACGTCAGTCAGACTAGGAAGTGGGTCATCACAGTGCCATGGTGTTAACAGTTAGATTTGCCTGTTAATGTTACCTGTCATAATTACACTAGCTTTGATTTATAGTGCCTCGCGTCACGGCTGATGGGTCGTTGACAGGTTTGTGGTTTAAGTTTTATTTTTTGTTAAGTTTGTGTTGAGTTTACTGGATTGAGTTGTGATTGCGTTTGTGTTAGTTTTGTATGAGTGTATAGTTTAGTTACTTAAGAATGTTTTTTAATTTTCTCTAATATCAATTTATTCTCTCCTAAAAATTAACGGCGAATGAAACTAAATTAAGTTAAAACTATCTGAAGTTCCCTGAAAACATCTAATAGAGTATCGATCAAGGACCGTAGTAAGTCCAGACAGTAACAGGCCGACGACAAGGTACGACGTTAACAAGACGTAAGAAAAAAAAATGATTTTAGATGACTTCAAAAGATCCCAAAAGAGGTGATTCTGATGTCGAATTAGAATTTATTTAAATCTCAAATGCAATAGAAGCATTCATACAACTTACTACGTAGACCTGTGATCAAATCCAAGTGCGACTTACTACGGCTTCACATAGCTTCCGCAACGCAGTCACGGTTCATGTTGGTCACCTGCAGTTCCATTTCCATCCGTTCTTGTAAAGGAAACGTGTGATGTGAGTTACATACGTAAGCAGTATAATAGAAAATTGCAATGCCTAATGCTTGCTCGAGATTGTATTACCTATATGAAAGTATGCTTTGCTAATGTCTTCATGTTCTTGATAGTTATTTTTACATGTAAAAGAAAAAAAAAGTCACTTACACTCCAAGACCTACTAGTAATTAATATCGGGTGTTTTTTTTAGAGGCGGATAACTTAAATTAAAAGAAAACACAAAAAATGTATTTAATATCCATGAAATTGACTTCTTGTGAGATAATTTTATGGAATTCATGTTTGAATATGATTAAGTTAAATAAAGCTAATTTCATGAATATTTGAAAAAAATCTGTGTTAAGGCAACACTAAGCGACTTTGAATGATTTTATACAGAAGATCACGTCTAAACTAATTGGGACAGCGCTCCTTGATGGGCGAGTTCTATTACTGGATGGATGTACGATGCGTTGCGTGAGCTCAGCACAGAACACGCAAGCTAACTACTCAAACTCGCTGGCATATATCGGCGTCTTAAGTATATTTCTATTTAAAGTTCTCCGCCTCTAAAAAAACATCTTTTACTACCAAAATATCTCTTCTACTACTGAGATAAAAATAAAATACACAAGATTACATATACCAATAAAGCTTTCAAGTTGACGGTGAAAATAAAAAAATTAAAATCAATTCCGTCTAAATCTCAGGTCACCTCAAAAGTTTCGTCTTCATGCTACAAAACATATAAACACGCTACCTTCAATCGTATACTTATTCTGAATAAAGATTACGTACATAACATTACTAAAAACATAGACCTCTAGTAAACCAATAACTGTGTACATACTGGACCTATCGCCCATCGGATGAAAATGTTAAACCACTAATTGGAAACTGTTAGGTCGATGGATATTTCGTTAGTCTCGTTAGACCAGCTTGGCGGGTAGTGTCAAATGTAACCCACATTTCATTTCAGTTCATTTAGTGGGAATTTTACTTATTTAGAGTAGTTTTTTTTGTAAATGATTGTTACTGGTTCGCATGAAAGACTTTTCAGTTTTATTCTACACTTGATATTAGATAAAGAAAAGATTTGAATTTTTGTTTGTAATGAATAAAATCATAAACTACTGGATCGAAAATACAATAGACGTGTATATATTTAGTAACCTGTTCCGCTTAGCTATTTCTAAAGAGCCATAAAAAACCCTGAAAGAAATCGACACGTGTTTCACCTCTTAACGAGGCATCCTCAAGATGACGTTTGACTTGTCGCAAATTTGTACACGGCGCTGCGCAGCGCTTGGTGTGGCAACCTAATATCTCTTCGTAGGAACCCAAACAATAAACTATGTGTAATTTTTAGTCATTGGAACATTTTTTTTTTTTTTTTTTTTTTTTTTTGAAATGGCCTCTCGCAGTTTTGACCACTAAGGTCATGGCTGCTTAACCGAACTTTTCCTGTGGTGGCCTTAAGCTTCTACACTTAGAGCCTCCAGCCAGGAGCTTTTAACTATTCTAAATTAAAACTAAGCGAATGCTCGCTAAGGGCACCCCCTGTGGGGTACGAACCTCGGCTTAGGGCATCGCTGAGGGGAGGACAGCAAGAAGGGACAGGCTGGATCAAATTTATATTTACATCATGATTATTATGCGGGGTATTTAAAGCTACGTGCTCAGCTGCAACAACTGCTGGCACCTCGTTTTCGAGCAAGGGTCGGGGAGGAGTTTCATTGACTCGGGGACGCGGTCGCGATCGCAAAGGACCTCGGCGGCGAGGTCGGAATGACGGGAGGCGTCTGTTTTTGTATACTGTACTGGTGGCCCTATTCTGCTCCTGGAGGAGTGTAATGGGGTCATCTGGGTCGGAAAGAGTATGCCTCGGTCGGCGAATCTGACTGATACGGGAAGGGATGTAGTCGGCTGACTCGACAATCAGAGGATTGCGATGTTTGGGAGCGGAGTCAAAGTAACTCTTGGACATGCGTTTTAGGAATTGGCGGATCGTTGGGATCTTACAGTCGAGATGGAGGATCTCGTTTCTGACATAAAAGGGGGCTCCCGTGGCCTTACGAAGGAAACGGTTCTGTAGGGTCTGCATCCTATGGATGGAATGGGGTTTGGCGTGAGCAAAGACTGATCCCGCATAGGTCATGATGGGGCGGATGCACGCTGTGTAGGTTCGCAATTTGCACTTTAGTGACAATTTGCTGCGTGCATTGAGAATGAAATGAAGTCTACCGAGAGCGAAAGCGGCTCGCGAGCGAACCGACTTTATGTGCTCTGAAAAGGAGAGGTGATGGTCGAGTATAACACCGAGGTACTTGGCTCGCTTCTCCCAAGGGATCGGCTTGCCGAACAAGGTGATAGGTCGGGGGAGGGGGAGGGCTCTGGATCTCGGTTTTGTGAATAAAACCGCTTGACTTTTGTCGGGATTGACCTCGATTCTCCATTTCCTGAACCAGGCGCCAAGGTTATTGACAGCCCTTTGCAGGTTTAGGAGCATCGTTTCGGTATTGCCTTTACAGATGATCGCAGTATCGTCTGCGAACAGAGCCAAGTGCGTCCATCTGTGTTTGGGAATATCGCTAGTGAATAGGGTGAATGCGAGGGGAGCTATCACGGAGCCCTGAGGGACTCCTGCCCTTATGGGGCGGGGAGAGGATAGGGCTCCTTCGATACGGAAGCGGAAGGTGCGGTTCGACAAGTAGTCTCGAATGATGAGCACGAGACGATCTGGCACACCGAGTTTGTAAAGCTTATATATTAAGCCGTTGTGCCAGACTTTGTCAAACGCTTTCGCAATATCGAAGAAGACCGCACCTGTCCGTCGGCCTTGGGTGAGAGCACCGCTGACCAGCTCGACAATACGGTGGACCTGATGCACGCTAGAGTGCTGAGTTCGAAAGCCGAACTGCTCGTTGGGGATGAGGCCCTTGGTCTCTGCGTAGTCTCTGAGACGCTTATAAATAAGCCTCTCATAGATTTTGCCGAGGACTTTGAGCAAACTGATGGGGCGGTAACTAGTGGGCTCGCTTTTAGGCTTGCCGGGCTTTGGGATTCCTATGACTGTGGCCTCTTTCCACGTCTGGGGGAAGATGTTATTGCCTAATGCACCATTGAAGATGGTGGTCAGTAGCATGATTAAATGGGCTGGGAAGAGCTGGACCACCCTATTGGTGAGTCCGTCTGAACCGGGGGCTTTACGAATATGGAGACCCTTGATAATCTCGTGTACCTCATCTGGTTCGATGGGGGGCAGGGGAAAATCAGGGTCTTCAACGGGGGGGAGGGAGGATCTACGTTCGACTTCGGCGTCGACCTCGTCGAGGTGAGCTTTGTCTACTGGTAGGGAGCTGGGAGAGCATTGAGCTTCTAGGCTGTCGGCTAGGCACTCGGCCTTGTCGATGTCATCGAAGGCGATGGTTTTGTCGGGGCGGACTAGAGGGGGCATAGAGGCTGATTGAGTGGACCTGAGTTTCCTCTGGAGTTCCCAGAAGGCTAGATGGGTTGGCTCGAGATCGCCCAGCATCTTGTCCCAGCCCGCGTCACGCAGCTCCGCAATACGTATCCTTACAGTTCTCTGTAAGTAGCGCATGTGGGCTTTGTTGGCGGCGCAAGGAAAGACACTGTAGGCACGAGTGGCCGCGTTCTTCTCAGTCATCAGAGCACGCACATCGTCCGGGAGTTTCAAGTAACAGGGTTCTGTTGCTGGAACCTCCCTTGAGCAGTCGCTCAGGACGGTTTGAACGTGCTCCGTGAGTGAGTCGATCGCGGCCGTCGTGTCAGCGATTGAGTCAAATTGATCGGGAATTGCGTCTAATAAGGGGGACGTGTTAGATTTCAGCTGAACGCTTACTTTCTTCCAGTCCGTCACCTTTCTAGTGGAGGGGGGATGGTTAGGGTCAGAGGGACCTATGCGGGAGACAAGATTGATGATGACTGGGCGGTGGTCAGAGGTAAGCTCGTGCACCGTTTCTATTGTGTCAATGCGTAGGTTTACGTTCTTAAGGAGCGTTAGGTCAAGGACGTCAGGGGCGTGATTGATGCAATGGGGATAATGAGTGGGGTCCATCGGAGCGATGATGTCGAAGTTAAGGGAGGAGGAGAGGTCGAACAAGTGTCGGCCTCTGGTATTGGTGGTGGAACTATTCCATGAGGGGTGCTTGGCATTGAGATCGCCCGCCATAATGACGGAGTCACTCATGCCGAAGAGTAATGTTAGGTCATCAGATAGAAGTTGATAATTTTCTGAAGCTACAGATGGAATGGGAGGGATATAGACCGATACTAGAGTGATCGGTGGGTGACCAGTCATACCTAGACGGCAGACTGATACTTCTAGTCGGGAGAGGGGGGGAGGGTCCATAGGAATGCAGTACAGATCCTTTTTATAATAAATGAGAGTGCCACCCGCGTGACAGCGCGTCCTATCGTTCCGGATTAAGCGATAGTTAGCTATGGTGGGGCTACGTTTGTGGGGCTTTAGAAAGGTTTCCTGGATGAGGAGGATATCTAACTGATGATCGCGGAGGAATTCCGCGATCTCATCTTTTTGATTTATTAAGCCATTGGCATTAAAGGTACCTAATTTGAGGGATCGGGGTTTAAACCTTTCAATAGTGGCGTTATACATGATGGGGGGGTCTAGAGAAAGATTTGAGGGCTTGCGTAATGTCCGAGTACGCTTCGTATACATTTGTGATCTGCTGGATATCACCCGACCCTAAGGCTGCGATAATGTCATAAGCCATTTGCGTAGCCCTGGGGGTACAGAAGGTCATAAATGTCGACGATATAATGCCGAATGCATTATTCACGGGGTCTAGCTCGGGAGTGACCACGGGAGTGGGGGCGGGGCGCGGGGCTTTAGGAGCGGTAGCGGTAGCGGGTTTCGCGGGAGGCGCTGAAGGCGCGGGGGGTGCGGGGGGGGCGTAACGCTGGGGGAACGCGGGGGGAGCTGAGAATCCGGGGGGAGGGGGGAGACGGACACGCGGGTCCATGAGAGTGTATAGAGGGGTGCGAGGGGGAGGGGGGCGCGGGGTAGCCAGGGCTGGGAAGGCCTTCTGGTGGTTGATTAGAGACCAAGGGCTAGGCCTCTGAGGGCTTAGCCGCTCGGGGATCTGAGAGGAGGGGAAGGGTTGATACTCCCTTTGTTTTTGCTGTCTAGCGTCTAAACGCTTAGTCAGCTTGCCTGAGTTAGCCTTAGGGGCTTTTGAACAGCCGCGGTAGTTGGCTGTGTGACCCTCGAGGCCGCACAGCACGCAACTAGGCGGGGTTTGGCAATCGTTACGGTCTTTAGGGCGCGGACAATCAGTGGTACCGTGGTCGCCCAGGCACTTTACGCACCTGGGTTTTGCATGGCAATTCTTTTGTGAATGGCCATACAATTGACAACGGTGACACTGACCGATCGCGCTATTTTTCCAGGGCTTCTCAATGGTGAAGCCCGTTAAGTGACAGATGGTCCTGACGTTGAAGATGGGGTGATGCCCCTCGGTAGGGGAGCATACGACGAGAACCATGTCGTATGCTTCCCCACCGCGCGAACGGTGCATACGATGCACCTCATCGACGGGGATTTTTTGCGACTGAAGGTCGGCTAGAATTTCGGAGGGGGGGATTTCTTTGGGGATCTTTTTGATCACCACTCTAGTCTGTCTGTCTTCTGGGAGAGAGTAGGTGTGGAATGACACACCTCTGTCTCTCAGGACCCTGGTTAATTCCCTGTAGTCTTTCGACGACGGGACCTGTACTTTAATACCCTGTTGGGTCGATCTAGCGTTTGTGTAGGCTATTTTTAGCTCTACACACCACTTTGAGATTGCCGTCCACTTCTCCTTGTCCTGAATGAACACGGGAGGTGGAGGCGCGACCTTTTTAGGGCCGGAGCTAGTAATGGTTGCGTCAGCCTGGGAGGATGACGCAATCGGGCGGGGGGAGGTGGGAGGGGAAGCTACTGTAGCGCACGTAGCGGTGTCAGTTAGGCTAACTATCGGGGGGGTGGGGGAAATTGAGTCGTCGATAGCGATGACTTTGGCGGCCTGGGAAGAGCTCTGTCTCTTCTTCTTCCTCTTATTACTCTTTCCTATGACTTGGGTGAAGCCTTCGTCATCCGAGTGGGAAGAGGAGGAAGCAGAGACGTGTGCTTCTGTGTCAGGGACGAAGTAGGGGTGGGGGGTCTGGGGGCGCGCTGTACTAGCGGACACGACTTCCGTGTCCATGTCTGAGGGACATGGACTTGGACTGGGACTGGGTTGGGGGTCAGTAGGGGCACTATCCGTATTCTGTGAAGCAGAAAGGATTTTGAGTTCTAGACCGAATTCGTTAATAAGAGAGGGATCCTTGAGGAGGACTCTACCTAGTAAGTCTAGGAGTCTGGCGTTGTCGCTCCTGAGCGATGTGAGGTCATTTCGGAGTGACTGAAGGTCACCCTGTAAAGCCTCCATTTTAACTGACTATTTTAATTTAATAATGAGGGAATCCTAGTTTCCTATTTTCCCTATTCCTATCTCCCCGGTGGGTATGCCGGGGATGAGTAATCCCTCCCTGTCGGGTGTAGACAGGGAGGATGGGTGCCTGATAGTGAGCCCTAAGCTTGCTTTGGCCCGTTGCCTGTCTTAATGTGCAACGGGGTCCTAACCAGTCTAGTGCGCCGGGTGTAGACACACCCGACCGACACAGGGTGTGTAGCTGTGAAGGGAATACTGTCACCACGTGTTGACTAGGAGATCCCCCAAGGCCAAACACTGGGACCCGGCCAATTCACTGCCTCACCCTGAAGGGGATCAGCGGGTGTGTTGGGTCAACACCCCACTCGGCTTCGTTGGCACCGTATGGTATCCACCGAGTGACCACGAAACTGTGGTTTTACCCAGAAGGGGCCTAGTGAAGCTACACACACGTATTTTCTGTTATAGAAATAAGAGAGCCTTGAAAAAGGCCGTTTTTCGATCTTAGTCCAATCGATTGACGATTGGAGATCGGATGTAGTCGGGTGACTACGAGAATCGTCACGTAAACGCAACGGAATATGACTCAAGAACACTGAGTCATGAACGGGAGAGCGCAAGCACACAACCGTCCGTGACCAGTGCCGAGCGTCGAGTGAGCTCATTGGAACATGTTAAAATCATGATAGATATTGATTCAAGACGTTAACGGACTTTATTTCAGTTTTTGAAGTAAAGAATGCTAGAAAATGTACGTGGGTCAATGACTGATATTGCCACGCTAAAGCGATTCGGGTATTGCTTACAAATGTACTATGATGAAGTTGACAATTTGACAACTGCTTATAGAAAGCAGAGTAGGTAACCACAATCTATTTAAGTAATTGGATTTACCTTATGTATTAGACGTTATTGCTAGTAATAAAAAATAAATGGATGAGTTATTATATTCTAGATTAGATTTTGGGCTTGTTCGCTTGTGCTTTTACGATAATAGTTTCCTATGAAGAATAATCAGGTTACAGTTCTCTTGACGAGGCCTCTAGAGGTAGAATATTCGGCTTTTGAACCGGAAAATATTGTGTTAAAAAACAACCCTTTGAAAGCCTTTAGGGAATTCCGGAAATCCTTGCTTAGTAACCTCCGCTATGATAATAACCTCTACTATGATAACAACGTACCCTTCAAACTCTAACTTTATGTTTATCCGATTAATTAATAATCGACTACTAATTTATCCTTTCAAAATAAATTGCGTTTTCATACATAAACTTCAGCTTAATTTCCATTACAGTAGGCAAAAACTACAGAACGCCACGTGCCACGGTTGTAAAGCTTTAGTTTCATAAGAAAGCTGTGAACGGTCCCACAATACGGCTGCGTTTCCACCAGGGATGTAAGAGGATGCGTAGCGAGGGATGTGTTTGTTAAGAACCAATAGAATCGCTTCATTTACCTAGCCTTGCCCAGCGCAGCTCCGGTGGAAACGGCTTAGCAGAGCGAGGTTTTTGTACGTATAAAACAAGCGAGGGGTGGGTGTGAGGGATGTGTGCGAGAGATGTGTGCGAGGGATGTGTGCGAGGGATGTGTGCGAGGGATGTGTGCTAAGGATGGATGCGAGCAAGAAATCGCATCTGAAAAGAGCCCGCTACACATCCTCGCACCGCTCATCTGACCACCGTTTCATAGCGTCGCTACGCATTTTTGCAACGCTCAGCGGCCTAGCACATCGCTGGTGGAAACGCTCACATCGTTTCACAGCTTCGTTACGCATCCTCGCACCGCTCAGCTACCTCGCTCATCTCTGGTGTAAACGCAGCCTTACGGCTATCCAAATAAAGTGCATTTTTTGACACCTTAATGTCAAATACTAGTGAAAATGACAGATTTTCATGACGGCTGTTACAATATGACGGAACCGCTTTCCTAGGAAACAAAAGCTTTACTCACCCACAGCTACAATCCCTTTCGTTTTCAACTTTTGACAATAAAATAAATCCATTGCTTGAGTTCGTATTATTTATGTGTAAAAAAAAAAACACTGGTACTCCGGGAGTGCCGACAGAAGTGAAAACTTGAACAATTTTATTGTGCAGGAAACTTTTTAATGAGGTGTCGGTAACGGTGTCGCGAGTTCAATTGATTTTTCCCATCTCAAAAATGCCCAACGCGCCAAAAGAAGTTTTCACTTACACAAATTCTTCCGCCCGACAACTTAAAAAATAACGTATGTAATAAATATAGATGAATTTTCAAAATGATAGGGATTTTTATTGCGAGTGTGTTACGCAATTAGGTTGCTGATCTACACGTGTTTCGATTTCATTTAATCCCTTTAAATGTAAAAAAATATTAAATGCCTGCACGCTCGCGTAAACACATTATAATAAATGTCGGTACACTACGGAAATAGATTTTGACGTCGATTTAAACAAACGAAGACGCGCTAGACAATAAATATATCTTTAAACACATCGTAAATACGTCATAACATTGTTTTATCTTTCAATACTTAAACAATCAACATCTTTATTGAAACCCACTAGCTCTTGATTGCGACTTCGGTCACATAGAAGCTTCTATACCATTCGACCTAAGGCGCTGACAAGAGGCAAAAGTTAAAAGCTGGATTGTCTTAAAAAAAAAAAAAAATACTTGTAAAAAACCCGTGAGGGTGTTGTTAGGTATCTTACTGAGAGTCTATTTATGTGGGAATTTACAGGAAAAAGAAAAAAAAATGTACTTTTTTTCAATTGTGAGTTTTTCTGAGTTACATGGGAACATAAATATCTTACTTTCAGTAAGTATCTTCAGTTGTTTAGGCTGTGTGTTGTCTGTCAACAGCTCTATATAAAAGCAATGTATAACTTTTCAAAAGATAACATGTCATTGTTTAATATTACTTAACATTAAAGTCACGTAACAAATCAATGTGATTCCAAAGAAGTAACAGACGATGGTCCAGGTAAAAGCCATTTTCCAATAGCAACAGGGCTATTGAAAACCTCCAATGTCCTTCCGAGAGTATTATTTTTGGCGCGAGCGCGAACGGGACGATGAATCGGGGCGGCCGACATCAGTGTGGGACGCGACCTGTTGACGTGAGGTTGCCAGCCACGTCGCGCTGTGTTGCCATACGATGCAATTCATAGTGGCGGGACTTTTGAATTGAGAAGCGTTTTTTTTTTCGGATCGAACGATAATGAGTGCAGTGTGGCCAGTTTTGTTTTGTGTTGTGTTGTGAGTATTGAATTAGGAAGTTGGATTTCATGTGTGTAGGTACGTTTTTAATCAAAAATATTTTACAAAAATATAAAAAGGTGTGTAGTACTGTGGTACTTTATTTACTTGTAGTTGTGGTTTTTTAATTACGTTGTCATTTCACGTGTCGTGTTTTAATTCGGGTAAGGACGACTACCTTTAGTTTTAAGTAGGTATATGGGAACGATAGGTTGCAGCCATGTTGCAGCACAAAGAAAACGGGTAGGTAGGTACGAGATTTTCCAAAACGTATCAAACCAAAGAATATGCAATAAATACCTATTAATTACGTTTACTAATACAGGTTTATAGAATTTTAATAATCATACATAGTTTACGATGTTTCTAGATTTCTTAAAAAAAAAAAAACATTTTTAAATTTATTGTTATTTCTAAATTATAATGAAAAACAAATATTCTTGGTCTTTCCCAAGTTACAATTTTAGTCAGGGTATAATTCTGAATGCACTATTGCCAGTGGCTACTTATAACTTAATGGCTCTTTTTTCAAGTTGTGAGTGACAAATGACCTACGATCATCATGCAAGCCATTTGCCACAGAGCCATGTTGTTGAACTATCATAATTTACGGTAATTCGAAGGTTATGACAAACATAAAGACATCAGCAGTAACGCCTGCAGATTCTAAGCCAGTTCAATTCAAGAAATCATAATTTTGAACTCAGTCATATTGGTAATGGGTTACTCCTGCATTTGCCAGGTTTCGAACGTGCAAAGATTCTCAAACTTTTGCGATAATAATTTCGTTTTCGAACAAAACGTATTTACAATAAAGTATTTTTTTTTTAAACAGTACTTCCATTTTGTGTGTACCAACCTCCATAAATACGATTTCCGAACGAAAGCAGATTATCGAGTTATTTCCACACGACTTAGTTAATAAATAAAACCTCTTTGTCAGTTATTTCCGCATGGGAAATTATTTACATCACCATTTGTGTCGTAAATTATTGTGTGATGCATTATTTTCTGATTTAAAAAAGGAGATTATTTATTTTGGGAAATCGGTCGTCGATTATTATTATGTGTTCTTTTAAAGCAAGTGATATATTTAATGGCAGTATTTTTTTATGAATTACTGGCACTTTTTCAGCAACTTCGTCCGGCCTATCCCGACGGAATTTCGAAAACTTAATATTCCTTGTCTACATAATAAAGGAATCAAATCTCAGCTTTCTAGCAACAAGGGTTTGGGATGGACGTTGGTGAGTGAGTGAGTGAGTGAGTCAGGACTTATTTTTATTTTGATTATAAGAAAATAGATTGTCATTGAAATAAAATCGAACAATCGAACGGAAAAATCCAATTTTTCGAGCCGTTTGGGGTTGAAACACTGTGGCCATGGGGTCCAAGTGCCTACTTAGTTTTTCGAGATATTGCCAAGCGGTTGGTCAACTCTCTACGAGACCAGAGGGCTGGCCTAAGAATCAGCATTGGGATACAAAGTGGCAATGCTGCCAGTCTTTTGGGCACTTTTCCTGTTGACAGCGATGCGGACGAATTTTTTCATGCCCCATGATAACTTCCCCTTCCTTTTTCATATAACTACTTGTACATTATTATTTTAAAGTGTAAGTTTTTAAATTATGTAAATATTATCTTGAAAAAAATAAACAAAAATCCAGTTAATGTTTTCAGCCTAGTTGAAGGAAAAATTTTGCCAAACTGAGGGACAAAACGTTACTTTTTGATCCTTCAAGGAACTATTGTCAGATGGACGATATGCGCTTAAAAGTACCTGGTACTAAGAGCATTTACCTTCCGGTAAAACCCCTTAATAATACGTTCAGGGATTGTTTATTAGCTGCAGCTAGCGGTTTCGCCCCCGTGGTTTTTTCTTAAATAATAGTAGCCTGAGTTACTTCTTCTAACATCAGCTATCTGCCTGTGAAAATCGATCTAGCCGTTTCGGAGATTAGCCGGAACAAACAGACACACAGACAAAAGTTTAATAATAAAAATATTCTTTTTGGTTATAATTATGTAGATACCGCTTAAACTTTCATATGCGTTTAGTAAAAAGCTGTTATATTGACAAAAATTCAAAAGTCATTTATTCAAACTAGGCTGAGAATCAGCACTTTTCGAACGTCAAAATTATATATGACAGTCCCTCAAAACGCCCGCCCTTCACCACTGGAAGACGCAACAAACTTCCCAGCAGCACAGCAGCTGTCCTGTTCAGTTAGAAAATTAACAGTGGCACTCCGGGAGTGCTGAAAACTTGAAAAAAATCAGCACCGTGGTAATCAACACGTTGATGTCTTTTTAATGGTCAAAAGCTGGTGTCGTAACAGTGTCGCGAAATTAATTGTTTAGTCCCACCTCAAAAATGCCCAACGCGCCTAAAGAAGTTTTCACTTAAAAAATACAAACGCCAAGTGCCAAGCGCTGTTTTTTTTAATTTTTTTTATTCAGAAGTGAAAACTTGAAAAAAAAATCAACGCGTTGATGTCTTTTACTCAACGGTGTCGGTAAATTGCGTTACAGTGTCGCGAAATCAATGGTTTAGTCCCATCTCCAAAAAGCCCAACGCGCCTAAAGAAGTTTTCACTTCAATAGGTTACATTAGCCACATCAGAGCACACGCCCGTCGGAAACAAAAATAGTCATCGTAGCAGAAATCAGCACTGATGTATTTTTGTTATTAATTAATTAAATTAATACCTACAATATAAGTTGGTACTCAATTTGATTAACAATTAATTTCAACAACTTTACATCGTCCACTTGATACTGCCAGTGTACTTATTATAGGACACTGTTTCCCGTCTAATGGCTCCATTTACGTTAAAATAAAACTCCAAAGGTCAAGCTAAATATGGTGGACAGATTTTTGTATTTTTTCATAAGTCCTAAAACCATACAACTTCCATAATGGTGCTGTAATCTTTGTACTTGCAAGCACTAAAAATAAAGTACAGTAATGTTAGTAGCAAATTCCGTTGGGACGACTTAAAAATTGGTAGTTTAAATTTTACCTTTACACATAGAGATAACAAACAACAGTTTAAATGTTAACACGAACATTAGCACTGTCTGGCTCAAATATTATTTATGAAATATTTTTACCAAAATGTTTCGATTGGCGGTTACATACTTAATCAGACTATAATATTCGTACTGCTAGGTCACAGGCCTCCTATCTTCGAGAGGGAGTTGATTGACGAGCCGATTGCCGGTAAAACAATCGAAATTGTGGATAACAAGGCGCACACAATGCGACGCAACAGGCTGTGGCCGACAATTTTCATATATTTTGTTCATAGCTCCGCATATTTGGCGTCGAGTTGCAGAGTTGCTACGACAGGCTAGCGGAGTCGCATGCTCTAGCTACTTGTTGCAGCGACTAGATGCACGGTGCACGCGCACAGCCGACGACAGTCGCATGCGACAGATCCGCGTCAGTCTTGCTGTGAGCGTGTACTCTGTCTGCTCCTTCGCCTTCGCATGACAAGCACCAAGGCAAGTGCAACTAGAGGCTCCATATACACTCAAAAGATAAACAACACGACCGTCGACTCGGATACTTAAAGAAAATCATCGCTTCCTGCACGACGTCTGTAGTAATGTTGCAGACGCAAACGATAGCTCTGCGTCTAGTCGCAAGAGCAAGACGCAGATGCAAATGACAACTCTGCGTCTTGTTTCAGCTACTAGACGCAGCGACAAGACGCACAGTTTGCGTTGGCACTTATTTTTACGTGGAAGACAAAAGACACGAAAAAAACCACTCTTGATGAAGCGTACAAAAACAAAAAAAAATATAGAACATACTCGAAGTTTACTGTCTAGGTACCTATAGCTAGGTTACAAAGAATTATTTAACCCCAAATCCCAAACTAGACAGTTAGTCTGTATCTTGGGGCTCGGTGTACGAATTCTAGAGTGGAGACTTTAGAGGTGATTTTAGGTGTTGTATGGTATATCAGGTGTGTTTGTGTATGTGTGATGTGAGTGAGGGGGTGTGTGTATGTGTGCGTATTTGATCCCATGGTGTATCGTTTGATTCAGTGTCAGGTTAGGGTATTTATATTAATTGTTCCGAGTCATCATAACCAGAGTTCTGCAACTTTTTTTTTTAATTTCTTGCAGTCGTTTAAGCGAGCATGTTGCTGTAAATAAATAAAATAAAATAAAAATCATTTATTTCAGACAAAAAAGTCCATTGGCAAGGCAATTTGAGGTTGTTAGTAACAATAATTTCGCTTAAGACTAATGTTAGTAACTAAAATAAAAAGAAGAAACCAGACACACCGTCTACCCCTGCACAGTAGGCTGATCGGTCTCGCAAAACATGGCAAACTCAAACTCGCAAACATGTAAAACTCTCGTGAATATAGATAAAATACTTGTAGTAAAACTATATTAAATGTCGAATCTATCGTGCAATGAGCAGAAAAAAATAGCCCTTAATATGGTGAGGAATCTATTTTGAGTGTGACTGTATCTTGTCGTCTGTTTCAAAAGGAATATAAATTGCGAAGAAGAATTTGTTAAAGTAATAATTAATTAATTTATAAAAATTGTTTTAAATATTTGTATATTAGCAACGCAGAATATCTGGAGAGTTTATTGTTTTCTCTAAACTGTTCATTAAATGTTTTATTTTTCTCAAACATGCTTGGAAATTCGAACATTATTTTGACAAACTTCTTCGAGATAAATCAAAATTGCTGTAGGTACTGGTCAAAAACAAGCGAGTAGGGGGCTGGCAATGTTTCTATGAAAATCCTTATCTGTAGTGTTCAGTGGCCAAATAAATGAAAACTCATATCTGTCGTGTTATTTATAAATGGAACGAACTTTTTACTTCAACACATGGCAACCAAGGAGGTGACTTATCAAAGATCTTATTACAATTTTGAACTGGCTTAGTGAATAGAGCTGTTTAAAATAAAGAAAAAACAAATGAACATATTGGCGCGTGAAAATTTTTCTTTGATTTTGGAATTTATAATTAACTAGCTTTTGCCCGCGGCTTCGCCCGCGTGGATGTCGCAAAATATCCCACAGGGACATGCTACCGAAATTCAGAGTATCCTATGTTCTAAGCCAGATTATGGCCTATCCGTATGCCTTTCATCTAAATACGTTCAGCCGTTACGGTATTAAAAGGTATAAATCTAATACCAAATAACAATAATAAATCTAATGATAATAAATCTGTACTCAAAATGTAAAATTGAAACCGTTATAGGATAACTTCGCTGTCTGTCAAGACCCTTTTTCTCAGAAACGCCTGGATGCATCAAGTTGAAATAGATATCAAAAACTTAGATCTACGGTCCCTTGGAGCTGTAAAGAAAATCAAACTTCCAAGTAAATGCAATAAAAAATACGGCCATTAAATTATACCGCACATTCATATTGACACTCGCAAATAAAACAAAGCCTATATGGTACTTCCCGTTGTCCTAGCAGCATGAAGTTTGGCGAGAAAACTTTCATTACCTATATATCACCTCCTTTAGGATTATTTTTGAGACAAAAAGTAGTCCTACCCTAGGATGCTGTTTATCCCCTTGGCAAATTTGATCGAAATCGAATTCGAATTTGGAATTTGATTGTGGTTTAGGCGTGAAAAGTTAACATACAGACAAACATTCTTGTACTCAAACCTCAGTTGGCTCGATATAGTTTCTGGAAAAGATTTTGTGAAAATTAAGATTTTGTGAAAATTGGCAATTTTTAAGAAATCTGTGAATGCAGATCAACATGTTTCAAAAAGTTAAGGATAGTCTCGTTAGGCCCTTTCCTCATTGGTCGGTACGGTATCGTTTCGGTACCGATTCTGTACCGTTTCGGTACTGCTTATGTTTCCTCACTGGTCGGTAAACCGAAACGATACCGCACGCGCGCACTGCTTTCATTTACAATTCTAAATTCAAATTAATTCTAATGGTTGGCGAGCCCATGACCAAAATTTTTGCCTCATCGTTTTACAAACAAAATCATATATAAAATCGATAGATTTGGTTATTCTGAAATTCAAAAATCCTAATTTTAGAAAATTTCCGCTTTACTTCTGACCTGACATTATTAAATATGTCAAAAAATAATATATTTTTTAGCAATCGTTTTTAGCAATCTGTCTGATTTTAAGAATGTAGTTCATAAAATTAATAAATGAATTTGAATTTGATAGATACCGAAAACACAATTTTCAGAAACCAGTAGCGCCACACGTACCATAATTTGAGAAAATTAAAAATGAGGCGAAAATAAAACCCATAGCATCCCGTAAATCTTTTTTTTATGTGAAGATTGGTCAGTTGATGCGAATGTTGGCAACGTCGCAAATAGCTGTCAAATATTTGCGACATTTTATTTTTTTAGTAGTAGGAGCGTTTTTTGGCTCCGTGAAGTCCAAACCCCGCTGCCCTCATAATTTTCATGTGGCGGCCGTTATTTGGCAGCCGTTATCTAGCGGCCCTTATGTGGTGGCCGTTATGTGGCGGCCGTTATGTGGCGGCCGCAATTAGTGGCCGTAAAGTGGCGGCCGTAATGTGGCGGACGCAATGAGGCGGCCGCTATGTGGCGGCCGTTGTGTTGCGGCCGTTATCTGGCGGCCGTTATGTTGCGGCCGTAAAGTGGCGGCCCTAATGTGGCGGCGGTTGTGTCGGCCGCTATGTGGAGGCCGTTATATGGCGACCGTTATTTGGCGGCCAATTTGGCGGCCATCAAGTTGTGGCCATAATATGGCGGCCGCTATGTGGTGGCCGTTGTATTGCGGCCGTTAGGTGGCGGCCGTTATGTGGCGGCCGTAATGTGGCGGCCGCTATGTGGTGGCCGTTTTGTTGCGGCCGTTATATGGCGGCCGTTATTTGGCGGCCGTTATCTAGCGGCCATTATGTGGCGGCCGCAATTTGGCGGCCGTAAAGTGGCGGCTATTATGTGGCGGACGCAATGAGGTGGCCGCTATGTGGCGGCCGTTGTGTTGCGGCCGTTATGTGGCGGCCGTTATGTGGCGGCCGTAATGTGGCGGCCGCTATGTGGCGGCCGTTTTGTTGCGGCCGCTATGTGGCGGCCGTTATATGGCGGCCGTTATTTGGCAGCCGTTATCTAGCGGCCGTAAAGTGGCGGCCGTAATGTGGCGGCGGTTGTGTCAGCCGCTATGTGGAGGCCGTTATTTGGTGGCCGTTATCTAGCGGCCGTAATGTAGCGGCCGCTATGTGGTGGCCGTTGTATTGCGGCCGTTACGTGGCGGTCGCAATGTGGCGGCCATAATGTGGCGGCCGCTATGTGGTGGCCGTTGTATTGCGGCCGTTAGGAGGCGGCCGTTATGTGGCGGCCGTAATGTGGCGGCCACTATGTGGCGGCCGTTTTGTTGCGGCCGCTATGTGGCGGCCGTTATATGGCGGCCGTTATTTGGCGGCCGTTATCTAGCGGCCGTTATGTGGCGGCCGCAATTTGGCGGCCGTAAAGTGGCGGCCATAATGTGGCGGACGCAATGAGGTGGCCGCTATGTGGCGGCTGTTGTATTGCGGCCGTTACGTGGCGGTCGCAATGTGGCGGCCGTTAAGTGGCGGCCGTTAAGTGGCGGCCGTAATGTGGCGGTCGCAATGTGGCGGCCGCTATGTGGCGGCCGTTTTGTTGCGGCTATAATGTGGCGGTCGCAATGTGGCGGCCGTTATGTGGCGGCCGTTATGTGGCGGCCGTTATGTGGAAGCTGTTATGTGGCGGCCGTTATGTGGCGGCTGCAATTAGCGGCCGTAAAGTGGCGGCCGTAATGTGGCGGACGCAATGAGGCGGCCGCTATGTGGCGGCCGTTGTGTTGCGGCCGTTATGTTGCGGCCGTAAAGTGGCGGCCGTTATTTGGCAGCCGTTATGTGGCGGCCGCAATTTGGCGGCCGCAATTTGGCGGCCGCAATTTGGCGGCTGCAATTTGGCGGCCGTCAAGTTGCGGCCGTAATGTGGCGGCCGCTATGTGGTGGCCGTGGTATTGCGGCCGTTACGTGGCGGCCGTTATATATATTGGGTATTTATTTGGGTTATTCTAACCTTTTGGCTAGCCTTTTACAATTAAACGAAATAAAAAATAGCACGATAATAATTTTTGAAAAGTCTATTCTGACGTTTCCGTTATTTGACTTATTGATTATTTATTTATACCAATTTTAAGTTAACCAAGCCACACAGTTAAATCCTCCCCTGTAAAAATGAATACCCCTTTTCACCCGGTTAGGGGTAAATTTAAAAAAATCCCTGATATACGTTTTTATTTATTTTCAATCTTAAGTATAAATACTGAGTTTCGAGTTAATCAGAACGCGCGTTAAAATTATTCCATACAAACTTTGATACCCCCCAATCCTCCTTTAGGGGGTAGTTTAGAAAAACTAAAAATGGCAAAGTTTATAATTTACATAGATAAATATTCGTGCCAAGTTTCAAGTTTATTAACTCAAGGAATAAGATTTTTCATACAAACAAAATTCTCCCTTTTCACCCCCTTAAAGGTCGAATTTCCAAAAATCCGTTCTTAGCGGACGTCTACTAACTATGAACTACCTCCTTACCAAATTTCATCTTTATACGTCAAGCAGTTTTCGAGATTTCGTGATGAATGAGTGAATGAGTGAGTGACCTTTCGCTTTTATATATTTAGATTTACTTAATTGGAATTTCCGCGCATTGTTTGAGAAAAGTATTAAACAAACCTTGGCCGCAACCAGGCATTGATGGACTCACGTATGTGTGCCTCGGCTTCGCCTCGAAAGTCAGTGAATATTCTAGCATTTTCATTTTAGGAATACCCAAATGTTAATCTTTATGGTATAGATAATAATGCCAACTTTTACAATTTCCTCGATAAATGTCAATAGCACTTGTCTCTGGACTTTTCTGCAATAATCATTACAAAATTCCATATACCTATGAACATACATAATAATAGATAATGCACTCGTATGATAAGCCCAAATGAAGCTTTTATCTAGAGTAGTTGCTGAAATCTGTTAGTGACGCAACAGTACATTAATAAACCGGGTTGATATCGCGTGTAATGTTATAACACAGTGATAATATATTATCTTTGGAGTACGTGCTAAGGTCGGGTTCCACCAAAGCCGAGAGAAGAGGAAGAGGAACAATCAGTAAACGTGCGTTATTTTCATCTCTACGCTTTGGTGGAAATCGGCCCTTGTAGTTTGGGAGTTAGGGAGCGTAATTTTGACAAAATCTATAATTTATTTACTAAGGTACAGTGTAGCTATTTTCTTAATGTCCCTCGGCAAACTTCGTGTTTTGTCAGTCGTCGGATTTCTATCAGTTGCCCTTTGCACTTGG
This sequence comes from Agrochola litura, assembly GCA_949152395.1. Classification (NCBI taxonomy): domain Eukaryota; kingdom Metazoa; phylum Arthropoda; class Insecta; order Lepidoptera; family Noctuidae; genus Agrochola; species Agrochola litura. The sequence continues at coordinate 19,901,929 of OX424493.1, forward strand.
TGTAGACCGGACGCTCTCAATCGACTTGAAAGTATACAGAGTTGTTAATACTCTTTTAACTTAATAAAATTTATTTAAAAAATGGGAGGAAAGCTGCTAAAGTCTTACTTAAAGGCTGTAAGTAAACGACGGATAGGAAAATAGTTTTACAGCTCTATATAGTTCACATGGAAATAAAAAAAAAACAACAATAAAGTACTTAGTTCTGAATTCAAATTATTATATTATACGATAAATCTAATAATTGATGGACATGAAAATTAGCATTAGTTTGTATTCAGAAATGCGATGATTCCCGAGGGACTTAAGAAAATAGTCAGATTGTACTCCTCTGTCTAACCCTTCAGAGGATACAGGCGTGTGTGTTATGTATTTTATCCTAGACTCATTCTAATGAAAAGTGCGAAAGAAGATATCAAGATCTTCCTTTAATAGAAATCGTGTATTGTCCTTATTGCTCAGGTGTCAAGTTAAGTACATGAGACTTATTTTTATTGGATTGTATTCGATTTCTTGTTGTTGTTTCTTGTTGTGTAGGGGTATCGTATTACCCAATTACTGGGTTGTAGAGGTCAGATAGGCAGTCACTCCATGTAAAACACTGGTATTCAGCTGCATCCGGTTGGATTGGAAGCCGACCCCAACATAGTTGGGAAAAGGCTAGGCAGATTTATTGTATTCGATTTCTTGTTTGGTGTAATTTTTTACGTGGGATTTTTCACTATTGAGTACGTGTAATGAACACAAATTTTCAAAATAATTGTAAAAAAAGCATTGCTATGCTAAATTATAGAGCTCAAGTTTAGTCAAGCTGTACGAGATGTCCTAAATGTTTTAAACAAACCTCTGGTCACGTTATGACCACTACGCCACACCGTTCAAATTGCCTTTATAACTTTGAAACAGGAAATTCGAAACCAGTTCAGGAAAACCAATAATTTTAACTTGTTGGATGCTGCCAAATCCTCAAATAATACGTCCCTGGACATTGATATATCGGGAAACTATGAACTACATGGCTTAAAATAATATAAAGGGTGGCAGGGACATCGATGCGAAAACTGTTACCATGGATTCAGTACATGATTCTGAATCCCCCTGCGTTGGAATTTTTCAACGGTTATTTAAAAAAAAACAGCCATTCCATACATTTTGTAATTTTCTATGACACACCAAATAAAAAATTACCTACGATAATTTCAAAGCAGGGTACAAAAATCCATGGTAACAGTTTTCGTGTCAATGTCTCCCTGCCACCCTGTATAGAGTAATTAATAATATCACAATTGATTTACAAAAGACTACACAAACCACCCGGAAAAATGCTCTAGATGGTGAAAACCGCATCATATCCATTGTACACATTTATAATTTTTAACGCGACGATATTATCGTGGACGTTCACGTCCATAAAATGTATGTTCACATGCACAATGATGTGTACGTGCACGTTATTACGTTATCGTGGACGGAAAAAAGCGTCTTCATATATTTCCATACATTTACTTTCCCCGTGTTATCGTGATGCAGTGCTGTGGACGTGAATATTATAGTACGTACATTGTGTAGTTTAAAAGACCGAAGTACACACACTGATCGATACGAAAAGCGACTTTATTTTATACTGTTTATGGATATCGATTCATAACCAAACCAATAACCACCAACCATAACCATTAAACCAATAACCACCAACCACCATTAATACCACCACTACCACCACTTACCATTAATTCTAACCATTCTTCCAGTATTCTATTCAATTTTATTCTGTTCTTATTAGATTATGTGACTGTGTTCTTCCGCTCAACTCTAAAAACCGTTTAAATAACTTAAGATTGTGGTATTACATTAAATAAATATAAATTTAACTGCCTCGTTGGTCTAGTGGTAGCAAGCGCTACTGCTGAGCGTGTGGTCCTGGGTTCGATTCCCGTGTCGGGCAAAGTGTTATTGGGTTTTTCTATCTGTAATTTCTCAGTAGCAGCTCGGAGTCTGGATTTGTGCCCGGTTGATGGCAATAGGCTCGCCCTCTATTACATGGGACTTAAACATAACTGGCGAAATGTGGGTGTACCTACTACAGGGACACCTCTGCCCAACCTTTCGGGAAAACAAGGCGTGATGTTATGTTAAATATAAATTTTATTTCATAAAAAACATATTTACGGTTCACAAAAACAATTTACCAAGTAAAAATAGAACATTCCAGAAATAAGTGTATCGTTGGTGTAACTAAAGAAAACATCATTGTATCACAAACACCATGAAATTAAAATAAATTAAATAGGTACCTAACAGTTTTCTGCTGGTCTATACTGTTAATAAAAAAGATAATACATTACTCTATCGAAGGCGTATGATAATATTATTACAAAATATTTTTTGTTTTTGTTGAAACCAGACAAATTCTTCAACTTGTTTCTTCCAAAGTGTTTTTCCTAAAATACATTTTGAATAAACAGTCTTGAGTGAATTTTGCCACAACTTGGAAAACAAAAATATTATTACACTCGATTCCAACAAACTTCTGAAAGTATTTCATACTTCTTGAATGAATTTCCATCTTCCTTGTTCATTAATTCGAAGTGATCGCGCGATCATCTGAAAATTACTTTCCAAGTGGCGTTGTCGACATAACTGTCTGTTACACCACCCAGTTCTTTAGGAGCAATGCTTCAAAACAGCATAGTAATAAGTGACAAATAATTTTCAAAACAATTTAATAATTTTTTTTGACAAATCATTTTTATCGTCATGTTCGTGAACGGACGCCGTCAGTTGAGGCTGGTCCTCTCTTATCTGCCAGGGCTTATTTATTTTATATTTTCATTTGCTTTGATTATTTTTTGTACATTGTTCTCTCATATAGAAGCAACAAGAATAATGCACCCAGGATTTTGTAATATCTATATTTAAAAGAGTATCCTCGGAGTTTCTTTCCCGTTCTTCTCCATAGAGATCTACGTTTTGGAATGGGTAAGTAACTAGCTTCAACTTTCTGACTAACTGACCGATTCTTTGACAATTCAGTAGGGCCTGTAAATGGTTTAATTGAAATAAATGCTTTGAGTTGGAGTTTTAAACATGTATGTGAATGGACGATTTCCAAAAGTGGACAATTACCAAATTTATTTTATGTAGAATAAATGTTTTGGCGTCTGTTTTGGACAGGATAAGAGCAGAACATCAAACGCTGCTTTTTTTCCAGTAACATTAGTAAAAGCATATCGTAAGCATTAGGTCATTAAAATGTAAATTCGCGGCCATTAAACCAAACTGTATTTTGTTGCGAATCATGTAAAAGTATTTAAATATATTTTTATATTACTCAGCGTTGCTATACTATTGTGATGGTGACGTCTGTACCTGCTTGTAATAGGAATGACGACAAAAAAAAATTGTCCGTCAGTTAGATTACTAAATAATATTGGACACGTATTTTTGTTAAATGTGCCATGACGTCACGAGCAGCCTCCACTCCCTAACTTTAATGCGTTTTATCTAAGTAATTTTTTATTAATATGATAAAGCAAAAAAATATGTGTTCTAATACCTACTTTTTATTATCTGACTGACGGACTAAACAGAATTTCTTTTTTTTGACCCAGGCATCATCCCTATTAATTATACTCTATTTGAAATAAGATTAGACATTTAAACAAACCTTTTTACAGTCGTTCCACAGATTTTGACTTCTATACCCTAGGCATTAAAAGCAAAATAGTGGTTACAATACCAACAGTTTACTGCAGCTGTCATTTGTCATGCCACCAATGCAATAGAAGTGAAAATCTGTTGAACGGACTGTAAAAAAGGTTTAGTTAAATGTCTAATCTTATTTCAAATTGAGTATAGGTATGTATAATGACAATCCAAGTACACACCAGCTCCTAGTCTATAGGTGCCGTGACGTGCAGTTGTTAGGTACACGGTAATTCTTCGCACCTTGTTAGTTCGTATCGCTAGGACGTTCAACGTCATTACAATGTATTTATTGAGGTTGAATAAAATATACTTTTAATTTATAGATCTTTTATTTGGATTCCTGATATCCTCCGCATCATCTGTCTAGCCTTTTCCCAACTATGTTGGGTTCGGCTACCAGTCTAACTGGATGCAACTGAATACCATGTGTATATTAATGACTTACCATTCTATTTAAAGGGTATCTGTGAAGTTGTACTGTTTGCAGATGATACCTCTCTTATTTTTAAAGTAGACCGGAACAGACAAGATTTTGACGATGTAAACAGTGCACTCTCAATGGTTACGGATTGGTTTATGACAAATAACCTTGTTCTCAATGCCAAGAAAACGAGATGTGTAAAGTTCACCCTACCAAATGTTAGAAATCTAGGACCCAACATCGTCTTAGATAAAGAGGTGCTTGAAACTGTGAACTCAGCAGTTTTTCTGGGCATAACAGTAGATGCCAAACTTCAGTGGGGCCCACATATATCGAGCCTAGCGGGAAGGCTCAGTTCGGCCGCCTACGCTGTCAGGAAAGTAAGACAATACACTGACGTTGATACAGCTCGGTTAGTCTATTTTAGTTATTTTCATAGCGTTATGTCCTACGGTATTCTGCTGTGGGGCAAAGCTACTGATATTCAAAATATATTTGTCCTTCAAAAACGAGCTGTTCGAGCAATTTACCAGCTAGGTGCCAGAGTTTCACTAAGAGATTTTTTCAAAGATATTGGTATTCTTACAGTGGCATCGCAATTCATCTTCGCCAACATTTTATATATTAGGCAAAATATACACTTATACAGTAAAAACAGTGATATACACAATGTTAACACTAGAAATAAAGACAAACTACGAGCTCCCTTTCACCGGCTTCATAAGGTTCATAACTCATTTGTTGGGCTTGGTATAGACTTTTATAACAAGCTTCCCTCTTCTTTGCTAGATTTGCCTTTTAATTCGTTTAAAACTAAAGTAAAATCTAACCTTTGTTCAAAGGCATACTATTGTATCAACGACTACATAAATGATAAGAATAGTTGGTCGCTGTGATTAACTCAAGACAATACTTATGTTCTTTCTCCAGAATTAGTTTACCTACGGACAGTTACATAATTGTTTATTTTATTTGATTGTATAAGTCAATTTTTTTTTTTTTTTTAATTCAATTTATTTTTATTTTATTTTATTGTTGACTTAATCTACTCATTACAATATTTTGTTATGAGTTGTATTGCAATTTGTGGTTAGCTAGCGACCTCGACAGTTGATCATTATTTTTTTTTTTTTTGCCTGAGCAACCGGCAGCAAGTTCGTCATGCTCCCTTAGATGTCACTGCTTGCGGTAGCGTCGGGGGTCGGGTTGCCTCCTTCCCTCAAATATGGCGAGGGGGGTAATGGCTGATCTTTGCGTTATGCTCGTGAACGGGTGCTGCTTGTGGTGACTGGTCGTCTTGCTGATCATGGTTTTGTTATTGTAACTAGTAATTAACTGTTTATTTATTTTTTTACCTCGATGGTCCTAGTTTATCATTTATAACTGCCAATTACAGCTTTATGTAAGCGGGCACGCCCTTTACGCCTGGAGGCTTTTATTTAGATATGTAGTTCTGTTTACGTTTAGTTTTTATTTCTGCTTGAGTATAGTTCTCGATGTTTTTGGTGGGTATATTGGCGTGTGCTAGCTGACATATGGCCAATAATTTATCATTTAAATTATGTTTTGTGTTGCGTAATGTAAATTATTTTGCATACTATTGTATAGAATTATTTTTTTCTAACTTGAACAGACAGCTGTGCTGCTGGGGAGTTTGTTGCGCCACTTCTTCTTCCCAGCGAAAGGCACTAGGAAGTGGTGAAGGGTGGGCGTTTTTGGGGGACTGTCTTATGTAATTTTGACGTTCGAAAAGTGCTGATTCTCAGCCTAATTTGAATAAATGACTTTTGAATTTTGAATTTTTGAATTTTGACCAGTATTTTTATTAAAAAAATAATAAAAATAAAAATATTTATTTGTACAGTTACAAAAACACACATAAGTACACAAGGATTATATAAATATTGTACAATAGAGAAAATAGCGAGAACATGAACTCCACAATCCAGCTACTGGGTAATATGATACCCCTATACGGTGTATACGGTTTTGTATTCGTGTGCTCAGGTACGTAATATCTACAAACAAAACCAATGTATATGTAGAGTTGCCAAACGGTAGCGTTGCCAGACGGGACCAACCCATTCTATACTGTCTTTATTCATAGTTTGATGGTATTGTAGCTTAGAATATAAAAAGCCGTTTCATTGTGGTTATTGAAAATGCGTTTTATACTGTCTCCTTGTCATATTCTTATGAAGTCGGTACGCGCTATACCTGAATAATTCAGTGGTATAACGATCAAGCCGTCAGCACGATTAGCAGCGGGACTGACCATCAAGAATGCATAGGACTTACATAAGTATCGACAATCGTAAACGCCCTTTTCATGTACTACATTTCAATTTTATTTCTGACTCGCTTTAAATAAACTTAATTTTCCAAGTACAGTCAGGAAATTAATTGTATGTTGTGTGGTGAAATAAAATTGTTAATTGTTAGCTCGAAAACTTCTTTATTTTGAAGAAATTAAAATAAAACTTGAAAAAACTAAACAACACGTCTATCGTCGTACATCGTTCCTTGCACATGTCGCCATATTCCTTTCTTGTCTCTCTCCCTTTCACTCCTATACACCTTTCACTCGCACCTCCGCATACGTTTCCTTCTACTCAAAATTCATTCCACAATTGTTTAACAAATTTACGCACTACGCGGCTACGCCAAATTGCCGTGTTTTAAACTTACTTGGATTTTTTTTTTCTTCATTCGCTACTGAGCCGATGTCGACTATTCTGCCAGCGTCATGGAAATAAAGTTAAATTTTAATCACAACTGACATTCTTTGAGATGTTCTATGAACTGTCATGCAACATGTCAAAGAATGACAGTTGTAATTTAAATTTACGAACAATTTAAGTAGGTAGGTAGTCAATTTGATAAACAATTTATGTTACAAGCAAAGTGTATACGATAAAGATATCGACACGTAAAGTCAGTCATAAATGGCTATGAATATCTCTAATCACTGTGATTGTTTTGCCGAATATCAATACACTTTGCTTGTAACAACACATTATTATTTACCACGTAATATCATATATTGTGAATTCATGAATAAAGTTGTATCCCTCTCGAATGTCAAAAAAATTCAATGTACGAATTTTCCTCGAAAATTAAAACGAGAGGCAACGGTAAAAGCTTTTATGCAAAATGAAAGTGCAATACGTATAGTACGTATCCATACGTACTGTTTTGGTTTCCGAACTCAATCGAAACAAAAGAATTTTCGGTAGGTACGGAGGAGTAATTGAATTTGAACTACGGAGAATAGAATAGAATAAAATACATCTTATTATATTCACCATATGGATGAGAATATTTAACGTATTTTTGTGCTGTACTCGTTATCATGTCAACAAATATATTTCATTAATTTTTAATCGACTTAAAAAAAAGGAGGATTTTTTTTTTATGTATGTTCCCCGATTACTCGAAGACGTCTGGACCGATTTGAAAATTTCTTTTTTGTTTGAAAGGGTATACTTTCAAGTTGGTCCCATTGTCATTTGGTTACGATTTGATGATGGGATCTTGGAGAAATCGAGGGAACTCTTCAAATATTAAAGGCACATTTATAGCGATTTGGGTATTTTTGATGAGCAGTTAACCTAGATAAATTACAAATCAACCCACTAAAAAGAGAAAAAAATTTTTTTTACAAAAAATACAACCGACTTCCAAACTACAAAGTGAAAAATAACTTTAATTTCGGAAGTCGGTGTCAAAAAACTAAAATACTGATCCAAAGACACCGACTTCCGAAATTAAAGTTATTTTTCACTTTGTAGTTTGGAAGTCGGTTGTATTTTTTGTAAAAAAGTTTTTTAGTTTACTACCCCTCGCGTTATTGAATTCTATGTTGGGGAGTATTAATTTGTCGATAGCTTAACAGTTTGTTTATAGTTCATTCCATAAACATCTTTAGTTATTATTCAAGTCTGTTCCCAGCAGTGGCTAGTGTATTATTTTTTATTTGACAAAAACAGTAATACGTTTCAGCAATTATAAATAATAGCAGTTGGTATAATAGAAGGAAGAAAGCATAACCCATACTGTTGTCTATAACGGAAATAATATATAATAACGGAGAATTTTCTAGCATACCTACATCTTGTAAAAATACAATCGCAAAATCTACGCACATGTACACATACGCACTCACCCTTACACGCACATACACGAAGTCTTACTCACATACACACACACGCACTCAAAACTGCACGCACATACAAAGTCTCACTCACATACACAACACACTACACTTATTTCATAGAATAACTTTATCTTATGTAACATCGACACTGTTTCACTTGTTACAATATTATCTCAATTATTTACTGTACCCTTATGGCTGAACCCTATCTCTTAAGATATAGGCTACACCTGGTTTAAAAGGGATAGTCTATATAATTGTGTTTATAGTGTGACAAAAGAATAAAAAACATATCGTGTTAGGCTACTTATGCAAACCTTGTACTAACACCATGGTATTATTAAAGGTTTACTAATTATAATCATAATATATATTGACATTATTTACAATGGCATAACAAAATTCAGCATAGTGATAATTACGCATAATATTATTAGGCATAAATGTGTAGCCATAATGTTTATTGCCATGAATACTGTTGACATAATAAGAATGAAGCATAATGTTATAAACACATAATGATATTTATACGTAATGTTCTTTGGAATAAAAATAATAAACCCTAATATAACTCATATAAAAACAAACGTGTTTGCGTCACAGCCGCCGCACCTTAACCTAATCCAATAGAGTAATTCCCAAATTATAATAAATAATGTTTATATTAAGAAAGATTGGTTCTTGGAAGCTCTAGACAGAGAGAGTGGAAAGAGGGTAGGGAGGCCTTTGCCCAGCAGTGGGACAATATAGGCTTAGAAAAAATATATATTTATGGCTCATGATTTATAGACGAATAAATATTATGCCTTAATAATTTATGCAACTCAAAAGTATGTCAAAACTAATTAGACCAAATGACAGTTATGATAACCTTTGCATTATGCTAAGTACTCTAATGCCACAGTTTTATTATGCTAATAAAAGTTGTGCGAAAACTTTATGCCAAACAATATTATGCCTAAAATTTTATACTAAGAGGGAGATTATAAAAGTGTTCAGGGCGGTAATCATCTTGTATCGACATACAAACTTGTATGCAAAAAAAAGTTGGCTTTGAATCGGAAATACGCAACACGTTTCTAGGATGACCTGTTGGACCTTGATCAGTCGCTGTGATCTTCATCCTAAAGCTGATCCTATTGGCAAACAGCCAAGCGAGTGATCTTACAGTTTTCAACTGTAAACCAGTTTTACGAGTACGATGTAAACATTTTTGTACAATGATTGTAATATCGATTGATTCCGCCAATCGGTTTTAATTTGTAGTTTATATTTCAACTAGGTATATTTAAAAACTTTTGGTGCATTCCGTGTGGCATGCTATCTGTACAAATAACTAGAAAAAGAACTGCTGAATTATAGAGACAAACTTCAGAAAATTGTTGTCAAGTCTGGAATATTTAGGCTAACTTGCACAACTCACCAAATTCAATTTATAACTGAACTTATTTCCTGCGTCTATCATGACAAAGCAATGCGTGCCGAAGCTTCGTATGTTTTGCTCGGTAAAAAGTTATCGCGCTAATGCGGTGGTCACATTAGCGGCTTCGTAATTTTAATGAAGAATATTCGTGCCAAAATCCAAGATGGCTCTCCATTATTTCGATAGAGCATCTACGCAGTCCAGAAACAACAGTCAAAATGATCAACGCTAGTTAGACCACGCGCTACGCTTACGTACCGCCACCCGAGCGATAAGTGCTACGTAGCCCAAACTATCGCGACGATAACCGATAATGGTATGTCACATCTGCGTGTATCGTATCACTGTGCGAAGCTTCGTCACGCTAGACGCAGATGCGGCCCCAGCATTACAAAAATACTATAAACATAATTAGGTAGTTGCCTAGGTAAAAAAAAAAAAATTCTATTTAGTCCGTCTTTCAGATAATAAAAAAATATTACACACGTATTTTTTTCTTTATCATATTAATCAAAAATAACTTAGAAAACACGCATTAAAGTTGGGGAGTGGGGGCTCGCTACGTCACTACGTCGTATAAAATCTAGCAAGGCGTGACGTCATGCCACATTTTAACTGAATGTATGCCGTTATCTGATGATTACGTCAAAAAAGAAAAAATACGTGTTCAATATTTTTTTATAATCTACTAGAAGGACAAAAAAATAAATTATTGGACACAGGCCTATTGTTTAAAGTGACTCGTTTTCAAGGAGTTTTATTAATTTATTTAACAGTTTATGTACACATATATAAACAGACAAGAAGAAAGGAACAGAAAAAACGTACAAAGGTGATGCTTATTTCTGTAGAAATCTCTTCCAGCATACCTGCGACAGGAAAGTAGTTAAAGAGATGTAGACAACGTGTGTAAGAGTAGAAGAGAAAACAGAAAACATAAAATAAAAAACTTAACTATTCACTAATTTATATATAAACCTACAATATGAGAAGATACATAAATACATACTTCTAAAACACATATCACTAAAATAGATATAATTACTTTATAAAATAGTAATTAAAATAAATCATATTTAATTTTTTATGTATTAGCTGTAACTAGTATCGTAACAAAGGTTCTCTGTACTGAATAAAAATAACATTTAATCGATCAATAAAATCCCACTGTTTATACTGTAATGCTGTAAAATCACTAATAACCACCCACGCGACGTCCCACCTCACTTTCATAGCGAATCATTTCATTTTGGCTTTATGCATTTATTGATTTTCCCTGAAAGCCTACCACGGTCATCAAACTCGATTGTTATCTTGCTTTAAGACCATAAAGGTGGTCAATAAAGTTGATATTACTCGATCACGTAATGTGGCTATTTCGAGTTCGTAGTTTTTAGTACCCACTCATAAGGCATGTACACACGGCTACACATCAAGCTATACATTTCCAGTATTTGCTAATCTCGCATTGCATAGGATTTCCGTACAATACGAGGTCAGCTTATACTGGAAATGTATAGCTTGATGTGTAGCCGTGTGTACCCTTCCCACCTACACCATTTTTACGAACCATTAATGACTGTCATATTGTGAGTTATGTTTTTTTACTGCAAATAGACGTTTATAGACGTATGTAGACAAAATTATTGTTTTTATTATCAAATAATTCGATTTTACGAAGTAGAAGTTCATCTGACAAAGTAACGAAGAACAAAATGTCGATGCTCTCGGTTCGTTATTTCAAGAATAAATTCATCGTACTTATGTCGAGTTTCTGATGAATATTAAGAGTGGCCCCGTTCGCTTTTTCAGGATCATTCATGCGAATTTGCTGAAAGAAGTACACTTGATGCCACTGCAAACTAAAACGTAAAGGTATCGAGAAACAAACGGTCCTGCAAAAATAATTACTGCTTTTATTAAAATAATTTTCTCTGTTACGGAATATTTTCTGTATTTTCATTATTATGACAAAATAATTGTCACACATTTCGTTACAGTGATCACGTTTTAATTAAACCCTTTTGTTTACGAGATGCTGTAACGAATCGACATTGGAATTTAATAAAATGAAAAAACAAAAAAATAAATGGAATGTAAAAAAATCCCTGTCCTATCCGAAAGGGTACATAGGTACTGCAATAACATTACCAAAAATTATTAAAAATAAAATAAACCTGCCTGCCAATTAGAAAATTATATGAAACACCAAGATATTTTGTCATTCATTTATATTACTTTGCCAACATCAAATTCAATAATCTACACCATACCATCACATCTCCTATTCTCCACATAATATCACTATTTATTCAGTATTCTAATATTTACAATAAAACTAACAGGTTACCTTAATTTACAGTAGATCTCCAACCAATACTATGCCAATCTATCTTTTTACCGACACAGCCACTAAGCACGTCTTACCGTCACGAGCGCCTGACCCAGAACTTAATACTTATTATTATTGAAAATAAAAAGTTATTGCTATTTAAAATTCACATTTTTAGTACTAAAATTACCTCAAATAAATAAAAAATAAAAACGTGTGGCACTAGGGGACTGCCGCGGTAAAGCTATTGCATAGCATTTGTAACCTCCATACTTCCTATTTGTCAACGCTACACTTGGGATGATGACGTGATGACATAAAACAAAAATTACGTTCCCATGACAACATCACGTTGTCATGGGAACCGTCATTACATGGTAGGCAGAGTGGGGTGTTAGGTTTTATTTTCGTTACGTTATGGAATTTCTTGATTCGGTCGCCGCGCTCAAAGCCCGCGATAAAAGCTATGCAATAGCTTAAAAATTTGAAAATGTTCAACAGGGTTCATAACTTATGACTTTTAGACACCCGTTAAACGACGGCCGCCCACGACCAATGAATAACACGGTAAAATTTCACAATGAAAAAAAACGTGGCGATTTTTTTTTTTTCCTTATAATTTCCACATAAATAAACTCTCGGTACGATACCTAACAACACCCTCACAGATCGGACAGGTTTTTTTTTACAAGTTGTATTTACAACCGAGTTCAATTGATGACAAAAAACCGGCCAAGTGCGTGTCGGACTACGCACAATGAAGGGTTCCGTAGTTGAGATGAATTTATTTATCCCAAGAACAAACTTAACATTGTAGTTGAAAATCATGTTCTCCCATACATTCCAACTGCAAATCGTCGCTCGGCATCCAATACCGCGAATGTGACATTTTTTTTTTTTTTTTAATTGCAGTGTCACTTATTTGAACGTGTAGAATGAAATAAAACAAAAATCTGATTTTCGTAAAAAATTTCACATTCGCGGTATTAATATAATAATAATACCTTTAAACCAGCAATTCTTGTATATACCTATGTATATATAATCTGAATCTCGGAAACGGCTCCAAGAATTTTTATTAAATTTAGTATGCAGGGGGGTTTCAGGAGCGATAAATCGATCTAGCTAGGTTTCATTTTTAGAAAACGTCGTTCAAAAAAAAATTATCATCCAGATATTTTTCTTTATTCAAGTAACAAGGACTCATTGCGTTAGTAAACTTATGAACTATGTTAACTTATTTTACGAGGTCACTTAGAAAGTTTTGCGACTAACAGTTTTTGTCTATAGAATACTGGCTGGTTTTGATGTCAATTAAAACGATGACTACTTATTACAAAAAACATAACATTCTTAATTCGAAATTCCCTCCACATTTTTTTACGAGCGAAATCAAAATACTCTGTCTTACTGAAAACTGGATTTATAACGAGAACATTTTCGCGCGATGATTTTGTACGATTTCAAATGTCGACTAAAACCAGAAGAATCGTTTGAAAGATTTCGAATGGTGTTCATAGAAAAAAGCCCTTCTAAAGCGACTGTTCGCTGGTTCAACGAATTTATGGATGGTCTAGTAATTTTGGCAGACAAAGAAAGAAGTTGCCGCCCTATGACGGTTGTTACATAACAAAAAGTGCTGGCTGTAAAAAATTTAATTCAAGAGAATAGGCGAATTACATATGAAGAGGTTCAGCATACACCGTGAAATTTGAATCACAGTTTTGCTAGAACAAACGTTGTTCAGACCATGGTCTACTACCATTCTACAACATCCAATAAAATAAAAAACATAAATAGTTTTTGAAAAAACACAAAAAAAGCAAAGTTTAAAATGTCAAGATATATTGATGTATACTGCCGATTGGATCTGGAAGTGTGCATGAAATTCTACACAGGCATCTTCGGTTATGAAAGATAGTTTCACGCTGGTACCGTAAAATCTAACGCAGGGTCAGAAGGAGGTTCGGGTAGAATGGTGCCGAGACATGATAGCAAAATTGGTAGCAGGCTCGTCTCGGCGCGTTTAAGATATCATTACGGGTGATGAATCTTGGATTTTTCAATATGATCCAGAAATGAAGCGTCAGTCGACCGTGTGGCTGTTGAACCAAAATGAACCAACGCCTACCAAAGTGAAGCGAGCCAGAAGTGCAGGCAAAATGTTGACTGCAAGTTTTTTTTTTTCTACCAGGTTATCTGGTGTCAGTACCCTGACGAGATCAAAGAAGCATCAATGCTGAATGGTATGTTACCAAATGTTTGCCAGAAGTTTTTACTACTGCAAGCAGCAAGCGACCGAACGCTGGCCTCCGTGGGCTACTGCTTCACCACGACAACGCGCTGGCTCACTCGACGCTCAAAACAAGGGAATTTTTTGGACAGCACACCGGTCAAATTTATAGGTCATCCGCCTTACAGTCCTGATTTGGCTCCGTGCAACTTTTTCTTGTTCCCCAAAATAAAAAATCAACTCAAAGGAAAACAGTTTTCATCACCTGAAGATGCACTGGGTGCATTTGAGAAGGAGATTGGAGAGGTGTCTGATGCGGACTGGAAAATGTGTTATGAAAATTTGTTTAGACGTATAAAACTGTGTATAGACGCCAATGGAGAGTTCTTTCAAAAGATATAATAAAAAAAATTATAACCTGTAGTATATTTTTTTCTAGTATCACAAAACTTTCTGAGTGCCCCACGTAATCTAGTTTAAATTTATTTCACCCCATGGGAGATGGCACTGCAGTGATTGATGTACATGCAATCCAGACTGCTAGCGATATTGTTGGAGCTGGCCCGTACTCTGCGTATCAGGGATGCACACCTCATTCGCATCGTTACGTAAAAGCAATTAATATGTGCGTCCGCGAATATTCCCGATGCGCTACAAAAACGGGGCAGCCCCACTAATACCCTGAAAGCGTTGTTGTATTGGACACGAAGGGCATTGCATGACCTTTGGGTATATCTAGACCACAGGCTGCACGTGTAAAACGTTGTACAATAAGCTCGAAACAGAGTAATTTTGGCTTTTTAAGTGAGCAGCGTGCAAACCTGCGAGCCAGCAAGTTTGCCCTTACCAACAACGCCCTTCGCTGCCGCTCAATATCGAGTCCGTCATTGAGGTCGAGGGTCAATATATGACCAAGATATTTAAACGTAAATACTCTTTGTAGTGGAGTCCCATTGAGTAATACAGATGGTACATAGCCCGGTATGCTCCCAGCCTCAAAGACCATGATCTCCGACCTATTGGAGTTATACATCAAACCATGTGTTTTGGCATACCTACTGCTCACATTTGGCGACCAATTACTTTCTGAGACTACAGATTGACGCGCTCAGAAGCACCATATCATCTGCATAGCTAATATTATTTACACAAATACCATCTATATAGCAACCCACTCTGGTGCTGCTGAGCTCGCCAATCCTGCCTCACCCCGCATTCCAACCTGTATGGCTTGGAAAAAGTTCCAGCCCATCGTACACTATTGATCTGGTTACCATACCACTATTTAAAGATGTTTGCTCCGTTGGCAATCTATCCTTCTCCATCTTTCTCCACAATACGTCATAAGCAACCAGATCAGAAACCTTGAATAAATCGATGAACCTAGCATAAATCGGCGTCCCACGCTGTGTATAGTAAGTATGTGATAGTATGCTTAAGGCACAACACTGCACTTTTTGTTGACAAACCACGCCGAAACCCGAGTTTGTTGTCATGAACATTTACAGTTTTATTTATTTGTGTATTAAGCAGACGGTCAAACACTTTTGATATTTTGATATTATAGTAGCTAGAGAGATGGGCCTTTTGGATGCCGAGCGACGAAATGTAAGTTTTTACGCACAATATTGAGAGATTTACCATGTTATTTTAAGATCATAGACTTCTTATAGGTTTTCCTGTAATCTATGACTAAAGAACCATACTATGTATTTTTTTCAAAATTTTTGGTCCAGTAGTTTCGGAGATAAGGGGGGGGGAATGGTCAATTTTCATTGAATTTATTAAATATCTTTAAAAGTATTTATTTTAAAATTATATAAAAAATATATTTAAGATCCTCGCAACAAGCCCTTTCATTTGATATGTCACTCTGTACTGTTAGCAAAACTTTTTTTTTAAATTTTCTTGTTTGCGCCCCAAAAGTGACACCTATATTCAAAATTAAATTATTTACGTAACACATTCGTATTTGGGTCACAGAAATACATATGTGTACCAAATTTCAACTTAATCGGTCCATTAGATTCGGAGTAAATTGGCTGTGACAGACGGACAGACAGACAGACAGACAGACAGACAGACACACGAGTGATCCTATAAGGGTTCCGTTTTTTCCTTTTGAGGTACGGAACCCTAAAAACGATAACTTTGTATACGCCAACCGTGTCAATTATAAGTCCAGGTTTCCGGGCTACTATAGGAAGGTACTTTTATACATGTTTCATATTTTAGAAAATAGACAAAAGTAGGTGATGGTCTTCAATTATTTTTTTCTTGCACTTCCAGAGAAGAAGAAAATAATTGAAGAAAGAAGATTATTTTAATATTTCTCTCATTGCACCTGGCCTTTCTGAAGAACATCACCAATAAGATCAGTATATGTCCTCCTAGGGCATCCCCGCCCGGCCTCTTCCTTCACATCAGCCGTAAGGATCGTAGCAGGTGGCGTTCTGTAGTTTCTGCCTACCCCCGTGGGAAGCAGGCGTGAGTTTATGTATGTGTGTGTTCTCTCATTGGTATTCCTGACAAAATACGACTTGTTCCTTTTGATATCTAATAACTTTTGAAATTAATGAGATGATGTCAAAAAAAAAAACAGTGGCACTCCGGCAGTGCCGATAGAAGTGAAAACTTGAACAAGATTGCCTTGGTGAAAGAAGAATACTTGCATAAAACATTGATTCGTAACGTAATATAAATAAAGAGCACAATCGCGTTTACAAAAATGAGATGTCGGTAGCGGTGTCGCGAGTTCAATTGTTTTTTCCCATCTCAAAAATGCCCAACGCGCCTAAAGAAGTTTTCCCTTAAAAAAAAAATCGTGTTTTCATTTTTCATTCAAAATACTTCGACAAGATTATTTATTTATGTACATGTGAAACGAAAAAAAAATACTTGTCTATTTTTGTCCATAAAAAAAATACCGCGTCACATTTATTTATTTAACCATTTATGTACACACAAATAATACACAGACAAGACAAAAGGAACAGAAAAATACGTACAAAGGTGATGCTTATTTCTAATAAAATCTCTTCCAGCATACCTGTGATAGGACAGACATATACACTCGTACTTATCAACGAAACTTAGATACACACATCGACTGTCTAGTGTTATGTTATCTTGGAAACTATGTATCTTTGGAAAGTGAGTTCTTTTGTATTATTTTTACTTGTACCTTAGAGTTATGGGACATGAAAAGGAACACGTTATAAATAAATAATATTGATAGACTTTTAACAGTTTTAATTTAAAACACTCGCGGCTAGTTTACTTTCTGCGATATAGACTTCTTCCAAAACGGCAACTCGTGGAAGTTAAAGTAGAACAAGGACTTGCTTGTACAAGTTGCTCAAGACCAAAAAACTTCCAAAACTAACCAAAACCTTCTCTTTCCAGGTACAAAGAAGTGTAGTGAGGAAATAAATACGTGTGCAAGTGTATATAATGTGCACACGCTCCTGAGTGCAGTGTAGTGCTAGTGCTGTGCCGCGGTGTGCAGGCGCAGGCTCGGAGTTGTCGGACGCCTCCGCCATGTTGCTAAGTTGACGACGGCGATCGGCCGCGCCTCACGCCGCTGCTCCACTCGTACGACAGGTAAGATTAGATCTTAAGATTAATTGTAAATAAGCCATTGATGAAAAAACAAGAAACTAGCAAGTCGCGCAAGCCAACAACACACACACAACTAGGTTGGGGTCGGCTTTCAGTCTAACCAGATGCAGCTGAATACAAGTATTTTTCATGGAGCGACTGCTTATCTGACCTCCACAACCCAGTTACTGGGTAACACGTTACCCCTTGGCAACACTGATTGTCAGACTTTCAAGCTTCTGACTACCCGTAACGGCTGTCAAAGATAAACGAATGACAGCCAGGATCAACTGCTTAAGATGCTTTCCGAGGCACGGAGGGGACTCTGTATATGTTATGGACCCATCCATGGATTGACTTCAGTAAGCGTTACTGAATTTTGAAGATTGACCCGTGTGGCTGTTATTATTTAGCCATGATTTCCCGTATACAGTATCTATACACCCGGCCGTAACGATGGATCATCAACTTTTCGAAAAATATTGGCTTTACAGAGCTTCGCGTTGTCTCAATCCTCATAGGAATGATTGACAGTCTCTTTCTAATGTATGATGTGTCATATTGACTGGTATCACTGGCTATCCACTGACTGGCATCGAGCCACCAGGAATTCGCCGAACTATAGCCAGCCGCAACGAGAGAATGAAGCTACAAGATGACCGACGCCACCCAATGCACAACTTTAACGCAGTGCCACAGAGGCTTAAAAGCCGCAAAAAATTTTTTGGGTGCTTCAGTCCAGCATATGATAATCCCTTCACAGAAAGATGTAATCTTTGGCAAGAACTGCTTAAGCCTCCTGATTTCTTCACTGAACCATCAGAGAGTCTCCCACCCGGGCACAAGTTACCGTAGCCTACTTGGATAACCTTAAATAGACTTCGTACTCAAGTACATAGGTCGCACCAAAGACAACCTCCACAAGTGGGGGTTCATGGACGGCTTAGATCTCCGGTGTGTATGCGGTGTCTCCACAGACAATGACTCACCTCCCACCTTGCACCGCATGCCCTGTCACCTGCACAACTGAGGACCTGATGGCTGCGTCAGCGAACGGTGTTCGCATTGCTGAGTTTTGTGCCAAATAAAAAACTAAGAACATAATTTTTTTCGTGTTATTTTGCCATCGTCACGCTAAAAAGAAGATGTGTCATATTTAACGCCCAAATACTATGACCAGATTTTCCAAGAGGTCACATAAGCAGTTGCTCCATGTAAAATACTTGTATTCAGCTGCATCAGGTTAGACTGGAAGCCGGCCCTAATATACCTGGGTAAAGTTTAAGTGGAGGATGATATACCTACCGGTAGTTATATTATTGACCAAAACAGGAAGAAAAACGTTTAGCTCGGGAGTTTTTTCATTACTTCTTCTCAGTTATAACTTTGGAAAGCGACGTAGGTGGGCGTTTTGAAGTGCTGAGTGATAGAGTACACAAATTAGATTTAATTTTGAAAAGCGTTTCTTTTCAAAACATTATTACGAGCTTTGCTGAACTTGTTACAGTTGCATCATTATAACAACTTCCATACTAGCAGGAATGATTATTCCTGGCCGAACAGTTTGCGTACCTAAACGTGTGAAAACATGCCCTCTGGCATCCCTATTACCGGAACACGGCAGCAAATTCTTGTTGGTAATTTCGGCAGTAATTATGTTGTCATCTCCGTTTGTGCCAGCAACTAACCGTATTCAGTTTGAAGTACGGCTCGGTACGGTTATTAGGGATATAGGATTTCAGTTCCGTGCTACGGATATGCGAGCAATTTTGAACAAATTTGCAATATTGATATGGGTATAGGAGAATGTTGTGTTACATTCTACTCATACAACTGTTCACACGATTAGGTATAGAAAACAGACACCATACACAGTTAGTCGTATAGATTACATTCATACAAACATAGATAAATATTATAATGTGATTAAATGTTTAATTCATCATCATCATCATCCAGCCTATAATGTTCCCACTGCTGAGACACAGGCCTCTTCTCTGTGAGAGGGAATGGGCCGTAATCCACCACGCGGGCCCAGTGCGGGTTGGTAGATGTCACATGTCTTCGAATTTTCGGTTCTAGGACATGCCGGTTTCCTCAACGTAATGTACAACGGTAATGTTTAATTACCCTTATCAAATAATTATTATGTACCACAACCTGTCTGATCACAATAAAATAAATGTTATACATATTTATGAGGAGGCTCCCTAAATTGTAAATTAGTTTGCATTAATATTCTGAAAAAGTCACTCATACAATCAAAATGGAACTTTAGTATATGATTTATTGGATCTTTTTGTTTCCGAATATAAGACAGTTACGTATTTGGAAAATTTTCTCTCGATTCATTTTATTCGAAAATCATGTCTTTTTTAAAGATTATTTGCAACAAAAACAAGATTACTCGGCTTTTATGTCTAAAATAATTATTAATAGTAAGAAAACATAGTTTATTATACAAACATTAGACATTTTTTCTCTAGATCAATTATTACTTTAGTTATGAACGAAATAAGAATTGAGATTTACGACATTTAGTTCCGTGCTCGATCACGACCAAAGAGCGCACGCGATATTCAACTTTATTACTGATGTGTTAGCGTTTAGCACATAGTGGAGTGGTGGGGTGCATGGGGGCGGAGTTTGCGTGGAAATTGTGTTTGGAGTGCCTGGTCTTAATTAGTAATATTACCATATTAAAAAAATTGTTAATTGTTTCCAATCTTATTTTAAGGAATAATTTTATACTTTTTGCTGTGCCCTATAGGGTCTGTAATTGTACCTTAGCTTTAAGCCATTGTAACACCTTTGAACATTATGGAATGCAAAATTAAGATATGAATAAGAATGCACGCCGATAGAGAAATGAAATAAACACAGTGGTGACAAAAAAAAAAACAATATTTTTTGCAGATAACTTATTCATGACAGTCTGATTGATTTGACAGATGCTTATATTATATTTCGGAATGCTTGACCTCGTGTCCTGACCGCGCCGATCGCAGTGCGTGTCAAACTCTTACTGACTAAAACCCACCCGTGTTCCTTCGGTTGCCCTGTTGCCGGGGGCCACGATTTCCCTATCGGTTTTCTTCGAACCCCCGGCAGGCATTGGCGCTAGGACCCCGTCAATTCTGCTGACATCTCTTTGAGGCGCGCGTGGAACACAACGCGCCGTCAACCCGGGCCTGGTCCTTATCGGACGGCGAACTACCTATTGCTCACCGTCCGCAAGCCCGCGCCGGCCGGAAATTGGCTCGCGATTCCCGCCCAGGGCGTCTCCTCGTGTGGCGCGGCGGTTAGGGGCGTGAGGGTGCGAAATTTGCCTCTCCCTCAAGCGTTCCGCCTCCTCCTTCGCGAGCATTACCGCTTCGCAGGAGGTGACGGTCTGCCATTTCCTCTCGCTCCGTACCATGGCCTGAACCAGGGCCGGGCGCGAGAGATCACCGCCGCCGATCGTCTCCACGAGGACACGGCGATGCTCCGCCCAAGCGATCTTCCGATAGAGAAATGAAATAAAACAGTGGTGACAAAAAAAAAACAATATTTTTTGCAGATAACTTATTTATGACAATCTGATTGATTTGACAGATGTTTATATTATATTTTGGAATGCTTGACCTCGTGTCCTCACCGCGCCGATCGCAGTCGATAGGAACGCGGCCCTTGGCAATAATAAAATTGTAAAAAGTTGAAAGTAAACACAAAATAATGATAATGGTTTTGTGACTATTATTTTCAATTGATTTCAGGCATATACAAAACAAATAGAGATGTTGCTATTTTCTTGACCTTTTTAATTATACAAGCAGCTAACTGCACTAAGACCCCTTTTACGTAGATTGCTACTATCTGTTCATTTGTTAAATGTAAATGTTCATTTAGAAATCGACCGCGTGCATTATTAAATGTATAATTCCTCTGTAAAGTGATTTCACAATGTCGCTTTGCGTGGCAGACGGAAGTAACAACGTTGTAATTAACTACTTCGAGAACCAAACGCAATGTATCATGTATTGTGTACATACTTAATTGTTTATGTACAATGTTGTGCGAGAAGATGGGCAAGAAATGTCTAGATTAATAGTTTTCCATCCTACTTACTATCTCACTAATATTTTAAATGTGAAAGTTTGTATGTTTGTTACTCAATTACACAAAAACGGCTGAATAGATTTGGATGAAATTTGGTACGCATATAGTTTACCTGAATAAGCCTGTGTCCAAAATATTTTTTTGTTCGTCTTGTAGATTATTAAAAAATATTGAACACTAATTTTTTTATTTTTTGACGTAATCAAAAGATTACGGCGATACATTGAATTAAAATGTGGCATGACATCACGTCTTGCTAGATTTAATACTGAGTTGTGACGTAGCGAGCCCCCACTCCCCAACTTCAATACGTGTTTTCTAAGTTATTTTTGATTAATATGATAAAGCAAAAAATATGTCTCTAATATTTTTTTATTTTCTGAAAAACGAACTAAACAGATATAATTTTTTTACCTAGGCAACTACTGTATTAACACATATGATGCTTTTTATCTCGGTAAACAGATGCTTAATTTGTCATTTCTCTCTGGCCCCAATTCGGAAGTTCACGCAGATGAAGTCGCGGGCAGAAGCCGGTTTTGTTGAAAAAAATGAAAGCCTGTAATACTTCAAATAATTAATATTCAAAGAAATTCGCTTTTAAATGTTGATCTGTATGTATGCTGCATACATTTTTTTGTATTTTCACGTAGTACAGTTGCGTTACAAATTGCACGTGCAGTCTTAATTCAATGAAGTAATCATATACATCTTGCGCCAAAAGCAATGTAGTCCGTTTGGTCGGCCTTCAAATACTCCGAACATTTAGGTGAAATGAAGATTTTTCCCCGGACGCTTTGAAGTTTTTAAATTAAATTACTTTTAAACTATAAAAGAAGGATAATTTTATTATGAATTATTTTAATTTTAATATTGGTGGTTCTGTGTGGGCGGCTAGGGGGAGTCACGAGTGCATAGGTATATTTGCCGCGCGGCGCGACCAGTGCCGAATTTGAACTATGATAATGCTTTAATTTATCCTTATCCTTACATATTATAAAACAAAGTCCCCCGCCGCGTCTGTCTGTCTGTCTGAACGCGATAAACTCAAAAACTACCGAACGGATTTTCAAACGGTTTTCACCAATGGACGAAGTGATTCATGCGAAAAGTTTTAGTGTATAATTAATTGAGGTTTTGTGTAAATTGGCTGAAATATGACGATTATTGAAAAATCAAAAATTAGAAAATCATGCCGACAGAGAACTTTACTGGCGTGCGCCGCGGAACTCGTAAAAGTTACATAAAATTTATGTACTACAGTAACGTTCATCTTAAAAAGTTCAACAAAAAATTTGCAATGGCATATACCTATCTTCTAAGAATGACCCACAATAACCCTTTTTATCTTTCAGAATTTGATAAAAATTTCATGGTTATTTCCGAAGCTATTTTGACCAGTATTATATTAATCTTTATCCAATACAATATGTTACTTAAATTGAACATTTAATTTAGATTAAAATTTGCCTTGACATCATTTCATTTAAATGATAAATGAATGAATCACAGATTCAAAATAACGCGTACCAAAATAATTATGCTTGACGGCAACGCGGGCGCAGCGGTAGGAGTCAATGACTTTTTCTTCGGCTTAGGTATGTAATCCCGTTATCGGTAGTACGTTCCCGTGGGATATTATAATTCTATTAATCGGATTTCCCCTGACAGAAATAGTGCCCAGGTTTCTACTATACTATTTAAAAACCCCGCCTGGCCGACGCCCGACAAACTAAGACAAATCCGGGGCAACACGGACGGATGGCAGCTCTAGATAAGAGTGCCACTGTCTGGTGACTGTCACTCTAACAGAGCGTCGTATTCAAGAAGCTTTTCTATAAACTTCTTGGTCGCATCACAGTAGCATCGATGGTTGTGTGGCAGCTGTCTCCTGATGACAGATAATGTCAGGGGAGCCTATGTGATACCACGTTCACGTCGAACTGCTATATTCCGGCACAATCCTGATGATAATGAAGCTGCTGAACCACTAATACGATGACTACTTCTGATAAAAGGGATCCTGCGCCGTCATATAATATTCTATGGCTGATATTGCACACATGACATTGTCACCTTGTCATCTCCAGCGGATAAGCAATCTAGGCTCGTATACGTGTGTTTGTAATATCATTGCATGATTGCTTCCCCTTTGATGTACTCATACACATCAATACATCGACACAGTATGTATTGAATGATCAATAGTGTACTAGGACCGGCTGGAATTAGATCTGTGTTGGAACGCAATATCAGAAGGTCAAAACCGGATTTAAAAAAACGTTCAAAATGTAGTCGCAATCAAATATCAGAGATCATTAATATCAAAAACTTGGTAAAAATTAAGCGTAATTAAATACGTATATCTTTGAATAAATTGACAAAGAGATTAGAATGCAAACTTTCTTGAAAAAAAACTTGTTTACAAAAAATACAACCGACTTCCAAACTACAAAGTTAAAAATAACTTGAATTTCGGAAGTCGATGTCTTTGGATAAGTATTTTGGTTTTTTGACACCGACTTCCGAAATTAAAGTTATTTTTAACTTTGTAGTTTGGAAGTCGGTTGTATTTTTTGTAAAAAAGTTTTTTTTTTCACTTTTTTGTGGGTTGGTTTGTAATTTATCTAAGTTACAATACCCTTATGTCAACTGCTCATCAAAAATATGGGACCAACTTGAAAGTATACCCTTTCAAACAAAAAAAGATTTTTCAAATCGGTCCAGCGGTCTTCGAGTAATTGGGGAACATACATAAAAAAAAAAAAATATCCCGACGAATTGAGAACCTCCTCCTTTTTTGAAGTCGGTTAAAAACGGGATTTCCCCTCTAGCATTTGGAGTTAGCTTTCTATAAAACTTCCTATTCCTTCCTTCCTTTTTATGGTGTACATAATAAAGAATATTATATCTATCTATCTATTATCAGTTACCAATAAGAAGTGTAAAAGAAAATTTCTGAAAAAAAAAAAAGGATAATGATCAGCTTCCATTTTTGGAATTCATCGTAATAATAAAATGACCGCTGCTTTTTTTTTTAAAGTTGAAGCGCTTTATTTCTCAGAGTTATTTATGTTCTTCTTTAAAACATACTCGTAATATCAGTGAAGAACCTAGAAAATCAACAAATTATAAACCTTTGATAACAAATATCTACGGTAAGTTAAAAAGTATGACATTATATAGAACACAAACAAGTCCCCTTACAAAATTTACATTTCCGACAATACCAGTTAACATAAAAAAAAATATAAACCGTTATGAGAATAATGTAACTGACATTTGATGCATGTTCTCAAATGTGATCATGTTGGATCACGTCGTACTTCAATATAATATGTCACTCATAAAGTGACATGCGTGTTACGAAGATTTTGTATGTTACCCACACGTTTAAATAGATACCCTACACCTTTATGTATGTTCATAATCATACTCTTATATACCTATATGTTACGCATATCATGTCTTAAATGTACCTTAGTGTAGGCAAATAAGAACCAAGCTCGGGTCGACGGCGCGTTGTGTTCCATGCGCGCCTCAAAGAGATGTCAGCAGAATTGACGGGGTCCGCTACGGCCAATGCCTGCCGGGGGTTCGAAGAAAACCGATAGGGTCATCCTGGCCCCCGACAACAGGGCAACCGAAGGAACACTGGTGGGTTTTAGTCAGTTAGAGTCTGACACGCCCTCCCGCTCCGCTCAGAGCGGGAGAAGTTATTTGATAATTACCCACACAAAAAAAAAAAAAAAAAGTGTAGGCGAATACTGTGACATCGTTGTTTGTAAAGTTTGGTTACCCGTCTATTCAAATCACAACTGTAATTTTTTGACATTTGTATGAAGTGGCTATACACCGTGAAATTTGAATCACAGTTTTGCTAGAACAAACGTTATTCAGACCATGGTCTACTACCATTCTACAGCATCCAATAAAAGAAAAACATAATTGGTTTTTGAAAAAACACAAAAAGACAAAGTTTAAAATGTCAAGATTATCTACTGCTTACAAAATTTCGTTTATGGAGGTACATTTCCGTTTAGACAATGCTGTGTCGCGTGCGTGGTGTCTGTGTTGTAGGGAGTAACGATAATCTTGACATTTTAAACTTTGTCTTTTTGTGTTTTTTCAAAAACCAATTATGTTTTTTTTTGTTGGATGCTGTAGAATGGTAGTAGACCATGGTCTGAACAACGTTTGTTCTAGCAAACCTGTGATTCAAATTTCACGATGTATACGTAGGGTGTCAATGTGCTTGAATGAATGAAATGCACTGATCCCAGCGTAGTTTAACCAGACTTGATAAATTGAATGAACCCCAAGATTTGCACTAGCACATGGAGCCTCATGTTTCATGATGCTACATAGGCCATTGCATATCAGGGAGCAGACCGGGTGGCGCGGTAATGGTAGGGAAGACGTGCCCTCAGGATAAGGAAGGATTTGCGAGCCGTACTGCATATGCATCCTTGAGTAGGCAATGGACTGGTGGAGAGACAGGTGATATTTGTCTATGGATGGGCATCTTTTTACGACGTATGGTGAAATGTGGTCTTGGAATTTGATGAATTAAATATTGCGTATGGAGTACGCAGAGATTTCTGTTAAAAATGATACTCAGACGAACGACGTCAAAGATTTGACTCGTAAAAGTTGGGTTGGAAAGAAGTTGTAGTTTACTACATGTTTTTTTTTTTAACCACAACGGGGAAGCTCTTGGCCTGCATATCTCACCTGATGGTAAGTGATGATCAGGCTGAAGGTGGAAGCGAGCTTCACTCGGAATCCTTAACCACAGAGGAATTGGCCATCTTACCTCTTAACTGCCGTAACACAACAATGCTGGCGACAGACTTAGATAAGACGGTGGTAGCTAGCCAGGCGGACTTAGAACAAGCTCTGCCACCAACCAAACTGACCAGAAAATTTTGCCCCCACTGGGAATCGAACCTGGGACCTCTGAATCTGAGACAGGTAGTCTAACCAATAGACTACAGAGGCGATTTACTTATCTCTTTTGTTGACTGTATATTATACAATATATTGAGTATTATTCAGATCGCCAAACCCATACCAATTTTATTCACTGACTGACTAAACAATCTCAAAAAGCCTTTAACCACTTCAGAGAGCCTTGCAACCTACCTGTTGAGTAATTTATGCGAGGCCCCGACAGATATCGACGTACCTATTGAAATTCTACTTGGAATCGAGTCCAGATAAAATCTCTTGGGCATATTGCGAGTTGTATTAGAGGAAAAGGCGACATAAACCACTATTGCCAAGGGAATAGTAATAAATCAACGCTCTGGATTTAGTTTATAGCCAGTCGTAAACTTTGAAAGCTGTTGTTACTGTTTATATTTTGTGGAAAAGAACCATTAGCGATTATTGTGATTGCGTAGCTATATTTCGTAGAGGTGCTACGGCGTAGCAGCATAGCACGCGTAGGCGGCTACGAGAGGTAACTTAAGTAACTGTGGGCGTGATTCATCATGAATCGATTTATTTTTTAATGTTTATCGATGACTACCGGTAGTCGACATTATTACAACGATTAGTATATTTTGACCGACCGAATTTCTGTTGGAACTTAAATTAATCACCTGCCAGTTACAGTTCCAAGAAACAGTGGAAGGGTCAACTTTGAAGCACAATTGGCATCAGTGAACAGCTAGCAGAATTCGCTGATTAGCACTAAATAATTACAATTCCACTTACGGTAAAATGATCGAAGTAAATATTAAATGATATTTTATTTCTTTAAATTGTAAAAAAAACACTTTTACACACACACACACTTTTTATTTTTGTTTCAAAAGAAATATTTGAAAATTAGTTTCCTACCCGACTCTGAGAAGAAACACCTAAAAACAAATAAATGGTTATTATGGGCCAAGTACCTATGTTTGTATGAGATGTAATGTATACCTTCTACAGCTTTACTGTTCCGATTTTAACGTATGGAGTGTCATTAGATTGGTCTTGATCTAGACTAACTTAAGCCAATGGTGTAAGTCTTAGATAAGACGTCATTGGAAATACAAAATGGCGGACGCTAGACGTTATGACATCAAGTTTTATACGCTTTAATAAATTACTTACACATACGTACATTCATAAACTCACGCCTTCTTCCCATAGATAGGCAGAAAATTCAGAACGCCACCTACTACGATCCTTAAATACTCCATTTGCCTCGTTTACGTTCATAATCGTACGCCGGTTAAGAGTACTACGCACCTGACTTGTTTAAAGAACATCACCAATAAGGTCACTATGTATCTTTCTAGGGCGTCCCCTCCAAATAACATTATCCTGTATTACTCTTAAATGAGTGGTGTATTTATTAATACTTTTTAGTGAAATATATGTTGTACATAACTCAAACACACACATACACCCCCACACATACTAATATACACCTCACTCACACTCACCCTCACTCTCCACAGAACGCAGTGTTAATTAAAACTCTTTTATTAGTTTTTTTTTTCTTTTGTATTTTTTGTAAACCTATCAGTCAATGCATACCTACCATAACTGTAATTTATTTAATTTTTGTCTATCGCGCTTCTATAGCATATTCTCTGTAGATTGAGAGGTCTGGTTCTTGTGATACAGGAACTCCTAGTACAAGAGCCAGGGCTATACAGATGTTTGTGACTTTGAATGTAAATAAATAAATAACTAAAATTATTATTATATCGTGTAATACAAGATCATTACAGACAAGCGATGGTTGTTTCTTTTCGCCGTAAAAGGCAGTAAATAAGGTTACACTACATTTACACGTGCGCATCGGTGAATATGATAAGTTTTATGGGGTTACAACGTCAATATTGTTCGATCATGTGAAATATACGAGAAATCTTGTCGAAATTGTAGACTTGGATAGTTTTTGAAAGACGCCTTGGAATATAATTATCCCGAATTATAACATAACTTAACATGTAATCCTCAAAAGGTTAGGTAGGAGTGTAACTCTTGTATAATTAGCTTAAAATGTTCCCACTGCTGGGACACAGGCCTCCTCTCTTCGAGAGGGAGTGGGCTGTAATCTACCACGCGGGTCCAGTGCGGGTTGATAGATGTCACACGTCTTCGAATTTTTGGTTCTAGGACATGACGGTTTCCTCACGATGTTTTCCTTCACCGTTTTAAGAGCAGTGGTGATGAAATTATTTACACAAAGTAAAGCGCCCATTTGGGTTCGAACCCCCGACCTACAACTCGTAAGTCGAAGCCGTTACCACTGGGCCACCATTGCTCCTCAGTTATGTTTAAGTCGCATTTAATAGGCGGCGAGCCTATTGCCATCAACCAGGCACTAATCCAGACTCCGAACTGCTTTCCCGACTTGTAGGTTTTAAAGGCTTTAATCGATGATAGGACAGTAGATTTTATTTGTAGCTTCATTGATGACATTTGTAAAGCTTTCAAAATTATTGAAATAAAGTCCTTATTATGTCAAAAACGCGTGCGTCATGTGACTCGTCATATTCATTAAAGACAAAGGTAATTAATGTAATTGGTATTGTACCGTTTTATTATTCTATCTATCTATCTTCTATCTACATAAATAAAAATAAATGTTTGTATGTTAGTCCTCTATGCGTTCTTAAACCATTGATCAGATTGTGATGAAACTTTGGTAGGGTGTTCTGAGGACGCCTGGCCCAAATAATAAAAAAGTGGCATTGCAACGCATGTGCAGTTAGTTAACTATAAAAAAAAAATACTACTAATATTATAAATGTGAAAGTTTGTATGTTTGGATGTTTGTTACTCAACCACGCAATAACGGATTACATATGAAATTTGGCACATAGGTAGACTCTGACCTCGGTTAGGACATAGGATATGCCTACCTCGACGACCATGACAATACTCGGAATAAGCCCCGGCTTTTGCGTAACTGTCACTTGTAATTCAGATCAGCTTCTCATTACAAACTTTAATAAAAATCGAGTAAATATAACCAAAACACGAATTCACAATTGCAATTTAATATTCAAAGTCGTCATAGACCCGTGTCCGTGGCGGAAACGAAGCCTTCACTTCATTAAACACCCTTCGTATTAAAGTAAAAAGGCCTTAAGCGCTGTAAGCTAAATTGGCCTCTACGCTCTTCATAATTCAAGCGTAATCCGACGCAATCTGATTACAAGTGTCCCACGTGTGTACGTAATTAGTCTTGGAAACAAAACAAGGTTTAACAAGTTTGAATCTGTTTTGTGACGTGTCAAAACAATTGAACGTCGTATGTAATGGAATGTGTGAAATCTTTTGAGGTGGATACCGACTTGTAACGTTTGTTTGTAATGCTCGCTGCACTGACTACTGTAATGCGTTACAAAAACTCGATACATTACAAACAAACGTTACAAGTCAGTCTCCGCCTTTAGTTTGTAGGGACGAATTACCCCAGAACGATATTTTTTTCTGTTTGTATGTAATTACAAAGTCACCCTGAGTGAGAATTAATACAGGCTTAATATTTTGTCAGACTTCAATCTTACGTAACGTCGATTTTGAAATGTTATTTTGCACCGGCGAAATTAACGATTATCTCGGTATTGCTTGAGAAGTCTCGCATCCAGTTTTTGAAAAGCACATTTTAAATACACGCTGACAAATGTTGTGGGTGTGTGTGTGTGTGTTTTGTGTGTTGTGTGAGTGTGTTTTTTGTGTTGTGTGAGTGTGTCGTCATGTCTCATGTGTGTGTATGTATTATATTCTATTCTACGTGATCTATCAAAATTGATTGATCAAAATAACAACAACAAACCAAATAATTTAAGTTATTATTTGTCTGCCGGTTAATTTTAATCGGCTTCCTGAAACCGGGGGCTATTCAATCACAATCGGTTTAGCTTATCGATACACACCTCGGATTGTGACCCTTCTCGCATCACTTAAGAATCGATAAATCTTTTCAATTTCAACAGCTCTAGTTAAACACATTTAAGGATCAGCCCCGAGATTAGGGAGGCTTCGAAGGACAACCTGTCGATCAAGATAATGTATTTTCTTTCTTTACTGTTTTATTTTCGGTATCAATCTGATTGAGTCTGAAAATACAGTTTGTATAGGACAGGCAAAAATGGCTAGTCATTAGGGGAGCGGGATCTGTAAGAAGGTTTTTGGCCGGTATCGTTGAAGGCCTTATGTTCTTAATAGATCGTAAATTAATGTAGGTATGTGAAGTTGTAGAAAATAGATTAGAACTATCTAATTTATTTAGTGTTTAAATAGTTAGATCGTAAAAAAAAACAGTGGCACTCCGGGAGTGCCGACAGAAGTGAAAACTTGAACAAGATCGCCTTGGTGGAAGAAGAATACTTGCATAGAACATTGATCCGTAATGTAATATAAATAAAGAGCACAAACGCGTTTACAAAAATGAGGTGTCGGTAACGGTGTCGCGAGTTCAATTGTTTTTTCCCATCTCAAAAATGCCCAACGCGCCTAAAGAAGTTTTCACTTCAAAAATCTTGTTTTCGACTAGTGTTTGAGACAAAACGTCTTATGAAAGTTTGTTTGTAATTTTTCCAGAAGTTTTTCGCTTTCCAACTAATTTCTTTCCATTTAGCTCAGTCTTGTACATCATAGATGTTTTATTAGTACTTAAATCGACTTTTATAGCATCATGCTTACGCTCTGCTAAGTCACTTCAAATTTCTTAATTTCAATATTTGTTTAAGTAACTGCCTCGTTGGTCTAGTACTTGCAAGCGCTATAACTGAGCATGAGGTCTTCGGTTCGATTTCCAGGTCGGGCAAAGTGTTATTGGGTTTTTCTATCTGACATTTCTCAATAGCAGCCCGAAATCTGGATTTGTACCCGAGCCCCCTATTCCATGGGAATTAAACATAACTGGCGAAATGTGGGTGTACTAGGTACAGGTAGACCTCTGCCTAACCCTTCGGGGAAACAAGACGTGGTATTATAGGTAAGCTAAATCCAGGGAACTTTTTTATCTATAAAGTACCTAGATGTTATATTTCCTATACTATTAAATGAGCAATATTTGTAAATAAATACATATACTAATTGTGATCAAGTTCTCGAAAACGGCTCTAACGATTTCGATGAAAGTTGCAATACTTATAGGGGTTTACGGGGGTGAAAAATCGATCTAGCTAGGTCTCACATATCTGGGAAAATTCGTTTTCTCCGTATTTTCACCCGAGCAGAGCTCGGTCGCCCAAAGTTTAGAACAAGATGGCTACCTTAGAATAATGACATATCATGACAGCATGGAATTAGTATGTACTATAATTTATGGAATTAGTTTAAACTTTCCTATAAGTACTATTAAATGAGCATTCTCTGTTTTCACCAAAGCAGAGCTCGGTCGCCCAGGTACTAATACATAATGATGCTATACTCAACACAGTTGATCTTTGCAAACTGTAGTTAGCAGGAGCTTCTTCAAACCACTTTCTTCAAAGTAAATTAACTTCACGAAATTCCATGTAATTATTTTTCAAAGAACTTCTACACAAGTTATTTTCTTATTACTTGAGTTTCTGAGGTGAAGAATTGTTTTGAGTTAATAAGACTTTGTCTTACCGAGAAACAGCTAAGCTTGAGACAGGTTTTGTTCTATTTTCTTGTTGTGAATGGACGCCTTATCATCGTGATATAAAGGTAAGTAAGAAAATACTAAGCTTCGGTGTCGTGTTCCTATGTTAGTGCGTGTGTGCGTGTGTTGGTGTGTTAGTGTTTGGGAGTGAGTGAAACGAAGTAAAATAAACATCATAACATTTAGATATTACAAATAAAAAATATACTCGTAAATAATGTCAAATTTTCAATTATCTTTAAATAACTTAAATAAACAAAAGTCATATTTTGGATATAATAGGTACGTTAAATAATACTCAAACAAAAACATGGAAATAAAATCAGTCAACGCACAGCCTAAACGAAATTTTGCACAAGAGTTCGTTATTTTTGTAGATGAAATCCCATCGGGCACACGGCGGGTACTTAAATAATTCACATAGCACATTATTTTACCTAAAGAAGATTAAAGTCAAATAATTACTTAATTTCTTAAAATAATATCTAAATATGTAAAATTTGCACGCCGAAATTAAAGGCATAGTAAGAGATCGATATATTATTATCTTAAGAACCTTCTGTATCTTATTTTTGAATGATTTAGAAATTTTCTGAAAAAAAAATGGGTCAATGTCAAATAATTTAATTCAATTAGACACATAAAAGGCACTTTAGAACGTCAAAATTTACAAAACATTTAATTGATTCTAGTCGCCCCTTCTAAAAGATAGTTTCCGTGTGGAGAAGAATGGGCAAGAAACTCAACCATTATTCTTTTAAAATGTTTTACAATATTTTGTATACATTAATTATATAATTATATGTGAAGACGATGCGCCTGGAATAAGATTACTATACCACAATAGGTAAAAATTATTAAAAATGAAGCAACGGCAGAAACAAAAAATTATGTGATGGATACGTGGTGTTCACATATTTACAAGCATTGTAAAACCTACCTATACGATATTTCTAAATTCTTTACAAGTAATACTAATGAGTCAGTGTATGAGTTCAAGTAATCACAGAATGTAAAATCAAGGCAATGTAGGCACTTATATAAGGCATCTAAAAAAAAGGCATATAAATGTCAAAATTAAAAAAAAAAAATACTCCGTGCAGAACTGTAGCGGTTACACCGCCACATACGAACTACGCATCATAGACATGACGTCACACAAATCCTACATCGCGCAGTTCGAGTTTACCGAGCGATCGACATACATACAAGATTTCAACTTCAAACCGATGGGCAGTTGCCCGCCAGACACAACACCCGTCTGGTCGGAGAATCCTCCCTTTTCTATGGTGGATGAGTCAACTTTACACCCTGTTCCTCATACCACTAAAGAACTGATAGACAAATGCTAGTTTTAAAGTGGCTCATTCTGCCTTAGTAGGTCTCCAGACACGATAGCGATGCCTATACCTACTTATTTCATTCTGTATCTGTAAAAGGACCTTTTACCAAGATTTTTTTGCGAATTACAAAAAAACCGTGCGAAGCAGGGGCGGGACGCTAGTCTCAAATAAGATTGATAGTGCACATAATCTTATTCCAAAAAACGTTATTTTAATGTTCTATCGAAGACACGCCAGTACACTGTAAGGACTATTCTTGCTTGCAGCGCTTAGCCGCTATAGTATCGCTTACCTACGACAAAAAAGGGTCGTGTGCACGGGATTTTGTTTTCAAAGTGGTTAGACTGATATGCGTTACCGTGATGGTACATAAACATGACATTTTCATATTTACATTCAATAAATAGCTTTCATTTTTTAAATATCAGCCATAAGAAATCTTGTTTGTCATAAAACCTAACTTTGTTCAACTTTCAAGGTTCTTACGAGAAGCCTTTTTATGCACATGTAAGCGAAGTTTTCATGAAAGTATGTATGTCCACCGATTTCTCCGTCATTTGTGGACCGATTTTGAAAATTCTTTTTTTGTTTGAAAGGGTATGCTCCCAAATTGGTCCCATATAAATTTTATTAACTTTGCTTTGGTAGTTTTTGAGTTAGCTACAAAATACGTATTTTTTTCCCCACTTAGTATGTAGATGATATGATAAGTTCCTGTCACTGGTAGCATGTAGTGGTATTCGAATGTGTGTGGGGTAGGTACCACAACTAAAAAGTGAAAAATAAAAACTTTTTAAAAAAAAAAACAACCGACTTCCAAAAAAAAACACTACAAAGTGAAAAATAACTTTAATTTCGGAAGTCGGTGGCAAAAAACGAAAACACAAAACCCAAGACACCGACTTCCGAATTTAAAGTTATTTTTCACTTTGTAGTGTTTTTTTTTGGAAGTCGGTTGTTTTTTTTTGTAAAAAGTTTTTATTAAATATCAGCCATAAGAAATCTTGTTTGTCATAAAGCCTCATCATCATCATCATCATCAGCCTATAGCAGTCCACTGCTGGACATAGGCCTCTCCGATTGCACGCCATTCAGCTCGATTCTCGGCAACTCTCATCCAGCGGCTACCAGCCACCCTGCGAAGATCGTCACTCCACCTAGCCTGAGGGCGTCCTACCTTACGTTTGCCAATTCGCGGTCTCCACTCAAGAACACGTGTACCCCAACGGTCATCGGTTCTACGGCTGATATGGTCGGCCCACTGCCACTTCAGTTTGCTAATTCTGTGAGCTATGTCGATAACTTTGGTTCTCTGCCGGATCACTTCGTTCCGGATTCGATCCCTCAGAGAGACTCCAAGCATAGCCCGCTCCATGGCTCGCTGAGCAACCTTAAATTTATGGACCAGCCGTATCGTGAGTGTCCATGTTTCGGCTCCGTAGGTCATAACAGGCAGGACGCACTGATTGAAGACCTTCGTCTTTAGGCTCTGTGGAATACGCGACGAGAAGACTCGACGAAGTTTCCCAAACGCTGCCCAGCCCAGCTGAATTCTTCTGTTAGCCTCCCTCTCAAAGTTGTTCTTACCAAACTGCAGAGTTTGCCCGAGGTAAACGTATTCTCGAACTACCTCAAGAGCACCGCCATTGAAAGCAATCGGCCCCGGAGTGACGTGTTCGTTGAACATAACCTGGGTTTTGTCCAAGTTCATCCGGAGACCAATGCGTACAGAAGAATCAACTAGGCCGTCCAGCATCTGCTGTAAGTCATAAAGCCTAACTTTGTTCAACTTTCAAGGTTCTTACGAGAAGCCTTTTTATGCACCTGTAAGCGAAGTTTTCATGAAAGAAATAGTTTAAATTTTTTAACAATAGGTAATGTTTTTTTTATAGCAGAAACTATCAGCCAGAAGAAATTTAGTTTCTCATAGAGTCCAAATTTGTTCGACTTTCAAGGTTCTTGCAAGAAGCCTTTATGTGCACGTATAAACGAAGCTGTACGAAGGACCCAGCTCAGCTCAAAGGGACTTAGCTCGGTTCCTCGAAGTCACAGCAGCTTTGTTTGAGCTAGCCTTGTTTAACATTATAATGTTAGAATATTACGTCAAACTGTATGTAGAAGCCTATACAGGGTGTCAGCGACATCGACGTGAAAACTGTTACCATGGATTCAGTACATGATTCTGAACGCCCCTGTGTTGAAATTTATAGTCAGTTATTTTTTTTAATATGTTTTTCCGTACATTAATTTTGCCCGCGTAGTTATTGCACTTTTTTATCACAGTTTTCGCGTCGATGTTCCTGCCACCCTCTATAGTTTGACTCGAAAAGTCTAGCACGTGACCATTTGAACTTGGTTCTGCCAAAATAAAACAACTCAAAATCTCACATTAACATCGTTAACAGCGACAAAAAAAAAACGAAAATATTTTCCGAATGTGTTATTACTATTCATCAAAATCAGTCCGTTATACGTGCAAAACTTATGCTTAAAATACATTTAAAAATAATCATCGTTAATTATTGTGAATGTGAAGACTATGTGGGTCATTCCTTTTTGTTTTGTTTTTAATTTTTTCTCAGTTAGTTCTAATCATGGTCTGACAGTTTGAGTAATTTAAGTGCTTTCCTCAAAAGACCACTTCAGACACCAATCCACACGGTTTTCACATGATCTGACCAAGATTATGTCTGGACTTTAAAAGAGACTGAGACCTCTGAGTTTGTTTCGGCCTTTCTTCTCAGAGTAGTCAGATAGGAAACGCCGACCTCATCTAGTTTTAAAATATGATTGACGTGTAAAAGTGTTTGTACAAACCTACTTACAGAAATAAAATCATTTATCATTTAATTATCATCCGAAATCAATATGATTACGGAAAATAGGAGAATTATGTATGTTGCTTCGCTCATTAATAAATAACATGTGTCGAACAAAACAAGACATTAACAAAATTTATCAATCAAAAAGATGTATCTATGTATAATTACAAAACGGGTATTGCCCTTTTAAGCGCAAGTGGCAGTATCAGAATAAAAATGTAACCCTTCATACTTCAAATTGGGCTAAAGACAACAAAAAAAACTATGTGTATTAAATACCTACAAAAATTTACAGCGTTTAACTATCCTTCAATATGTTCCTGGTTTAACTACTTAGTCTGTGTTCATGTCTACGCAACTGTAATTTGTGCATGACGTCACCAATTAGGTACCTAACAGTAATTATTGGATTAAAATCAATATAATTAAGCGCTTGCCTCTATATCTCGGAACGTTGAGATTTCATGAAATTGTTGTTTTTAATGCGTTTGTTACTGGAAAATATTATTGAAGTGAAAACTTCTTTAGGCGCGTTAGGCATTTTTGAGTTGGGAAAAAAACAATTGAACTCGCGACACCGTTACCGACACCTCATTTTTGTAAACGCGATTGTGCTCTTTATTTATATTACGTTAAGGATTAATGTTCTATGCAAGTATTTTTACTTTAAAGGTTTGGAAGTATTTTTTTTGTAAACGCGATTGGGCTCTTTATTTATTTGATTTATTTATTTCAAAAAAGTGTGGTACAGTCAGTTACAATAAATATAATTTTACAATTTACGGATAATCAGAAAAGAGTAACAAATGACGGAATTGAATCTGGCGTCCTAGCTAGGTTACAGGTTCCCAACAAAAGGAGCAGAATTTTATTTTTATTTTTAAGAGACTGCTTATGACTATAAGGTGCAAACGAATGTTAACTTATATTTACTAACTAAGTGTGAGAAGTGATAGAATGTATGTGTGAAGTGATAGAATGTGTGTGTGAAGTGATAAAAAGTGTGTGTTATGTGATGTCGGTGTGGTGTGCGTGTGATTGTGATGTAGGCGTGGCATGTATCTGTTTTGTGATGTAGGTGTGGTGTGTGTATGTGTGTAAACGGAAGGGAAAGAGGTTGAGTTTAGATACGGAGTGTTAGAGAAGTCACTACGATTGTGAGGTAAGCAGATAAGGGTACGGACCAATGTCCTATACAAGTATTTTTCTTCCACCAAGGCAATCTTGTTCAAGTTTTCATTTCTGTTGGCACTCCCGGAGTGCCACTGTTTTTTTTATGAGCAGAATTGTTAATTTTTTTAAAGTTATTTTGAAAGTAGACTTTTCGTCATATTCATATCCCAGGAGTTTCCATTAATTTGTAGGGCTTTGACCAATTACCTCTCCTTGTAAATATCATTAAACCTCCATAATATTTGCATTGTAGCCAAACTCGTCTACATAAATAGTGTATATATCATCTTTACAATACCAAAGCAGGTAAAACAAGGTAAAATCCAATTCCGTATTCTTTGTTTCATCGCTAAAACGAACCAGAATATACATAAAAAATCCAAAAACTTTAATTTGTTTTTCCGCTCAAGTATATCCCCCAAACTCGACGAACGAAAAATATGAACCATTTTTCATTCATACCAATAAAGAAATCGTTTTGACGTTTAACGAAATTGAATCTAGAGTAAATAAATTCAAGATCCAATTTCGATTATTTCGTCAAAATCCGCATATTCTCAAGCATTTGAATCGGGTGTTATGACGAATTTTGCGTGTCTTGCGAACTTGTCGATGTAAATTGTTAGGACGTGTCTCGCGACATTTTGTCTGGAACGTTTTGTTGTATACGTGTTGCGAGCGACAAACGTGTCCGCTTTACAAGACAAAACGTTTCCTTTGAGTTTCGAATTTAAGTGTTGCGTAACCTATGTACATGTTAGGTGACAAAACGAGTGTTGTTTTTCGAGTAAATACAGTAGACAGTAGAAATTATTTGGAAATTAAAAATTAATAGACTAAATACTTACACGATCAAATTTTATGTCCAGTCAAAGGTAGGTATTTGTCTACCCACATTTTTCGGATACCTACCGATGTTCATTTTTATGTAAAAGGTTCATGTCGTTGATCGGAAACAATTCCAAACTTCGGGTCGCTCCAAACAAGTTCCTGAAAAATTAACATGGTAAAATTATGTCCATCCAGAAAAACGGACTCAGACATTGTTACCCCTAAATCGACGACTAGATTTATAAGCTAGGTTTCAATATGTAAATGCACTCCCTTTTGTAGTTTACAAATGGTTGAAATTACACACTGTATATGTATGATTACTAGCCTGTAATGCAGATGGTATTTATTATTCAGATCGCTACGTCCATTGATCTTGATCGACGCCGTAATTACAAGCTATAATCGGCAAATTGATAATCTTAGTTATATTAGATGTCACCTGAGCACAATGCTTCCTATCCTTTAGCTATTAATCTTTTTGTCATTACAAATTATAGTAAAGGAAAATCGGCCTTATTGGTTTCTTTAGTGAGAAAGAACGACAAAGTAGCATACTACTTAATAACGTATATTTTTCTTTGGTCATTTGAAAAAAGACCGAAATTCAATGCAGTTGAATATTTTATTAAAATAGCACTATCCGTTGAACTAAAGTTGATGAATCCCGTGGTAATGGTTAACCCGATTGCCAGTGACTGAGAGTGCTTTAAATGACAAGGGTTAAAACTAAGTATGGTGATGTAAAATAAAATAAAATTGTACAGCGGATTTATTTTTGCGTAGGTTTTATACACCATGACATTTTAGTCGTCTTACAAAAGCAGCCCACTTCATGTATCCAAGATGACTACTAAAGATTCATTTAAAAAAAATTGAGATACACTGTGATATTTTAGCTATCTTACGAAGGGCTACTCAATGTACTTGACATAAAATACCTCTAGAGCAATTAAAAAATTGTTTCAATATTTTTTTATTAAATTACTATTATTTAAATCAAATCACCCTATTACGCTCCACAAGTTTCCATTTTATATTGTCAAAAAAGATTTCGGGCCCACAAAACAGACCCCGAATTTGGAATATCTTATTTGGCAACCAGATTCACTTACACCATAATAAGATTGGGTCACACGTCAGTCCATCGCTCACTGACCACTCCAAATCTCGAGGGATCCCGAGATATATGAGTGAACCTGTATGCTCATGTGTACAGGTTTCGTGATAAATCATATTGGGTCATAGTTTGACAAAGTGGGGCGTAGAGGCACGCCCGCGTCTCTTGGGCACTTCACTCGAGTACCGCTGATTTCGCATTCGACTCTTGCTGCATAAAAATAGGGATGGATAAATCTATTATGAGGCAAGACAAACACAGCAGAAAATGTGACTCAACGCGTTTGTCATAAGCTTTTCGATAGCTTACATCAGTCTCAGAGTCTTGGAGTTTCTCTACGTGCTCGAATCAGAAATGAAGAAATCAGCAGGAGAACCCAGGTAACCGAAATAGCCCGAAGAATTGCCAAACTTAAGTGACAGTAGATAGGGTACATTGGTCGCAGAACAGATGGGTCATGGGGCCGAAAGGTTTTGGAGTGGCGACCACGTACTAGAAGACGTAGCGTTAGAAGGCCTACCACAAGATGGACCGATGACTTTGTGAAGACCGCAGGAATCCGCTGGATGTGGAAAGCAGAGAACCGGTCGCAGTGGCAGTGTTGTCCAGCAGTGGACATCTTTCGACTGAAATGATGATGTCAGTCTCATACATTTTTGGCTTTTCCACCATCATTATAGCTGACAGAATGTCACTTTGTCTAGGCCTAGTATATGTAACGAACCTGTTTTAAACAGTTTTTAAAACTTTAGGAACCGGTGATTTCAAAATTGCGGCAAAGTATTCCAAATAATGAAAATATTTGTGTCGTCCTGAAAGTTTAGTGGAACTTGGTAAGTACGTAAATAATTCCGATTGCCGATTTATGGCCACCGTAGGCGCGGGCTTGCGGACGGTGAGCAATGGGTAGCTCGCCGTCCGATAAGGACCAGGCCCGGGTCGACGGCGCGTTGTTTTCCACGCGCGCCTCAAAGTGATGTCAGCAGAACTGACGGGGTCCGCTAGGGCCGATGCCTGCCGGAGTTGCGAAGAAATCCGAAAGGGAGATCGTGGCCCCGGCAACATGGCAATTGAAGGAACATGGGTGGGTTATAGTCAGCAAGAGTCTGACACGCCCTCCCGCTCCGCCCAGAGCGGGAGAAG
The DNA here is from genome assembly GCA_949152395.1 of Agrochola litura. Lineage (NCBI taxonomy): Eukaryota > Metazoa > Arthropoda > Insecta > Lepidoptera > Noctuidae > Agrochola > Agrochola litura. Next base: position 19,942,923 of record OX424493.1, read on the forward strand.
TTATTTGATAATTTTCCACCCAAAAAAAAGTACGTAAATAATAGATACCAAAAAGAAATCCCACTCTAAGTTTTATTTAAGTCAGCAATATATTCTACGAAGGGACAACCCTATAACAGTTGTTGAAAACGCTAGATTATGCGAGCAAACTTGTGCCAAATGGGAGAATGTGAAAAAAAAGAAAAAAAATACTCAGTATATATCAAAGGGTGAAGTTTTTCCATAGAGTAAGCAGTTTCAGTAATGAAGGTATAACTTTGAATGTGAAATAAGTCTCTGTTAAAGCTTTATAACTGCTATTTGCTTGTTTCAGGGATTTATGTAACTTTAAAACATGAGTAGTTTTGATGAATGTGTTAGATAATTCATTTTGAGGTGATTATAATATTACCTATATATTAAAATATTGTTTATACCATTGCCACTCGAAAAAGGGCATTTTATTCATCGATAACAGTGAATAAAACTCTCTTTTACTCACTGAGTGAATAAAAACATTTTGAATTTGGAACAAGCACGAATTGTACGAATTATGAATAAAACGTGCTGAAAGTACTTACTGGCTGGCTAAATGGAGCTATAGAGCTATACAATTTTTTTTATTTTTTTAAACCTGCTAGTTTTAGTTAGGTTCTTTTCTATCTGTTATCGTGGTTGTTTTGTGTTATTGGAAAATCTATACATAATTAATTATAATAAAATAAAATGAGTTCTTCCAGTGACGAAAATGAGAGACTGACTTCGGAATCATTTTGTTCTAAAGCAGCAATTCAATCAATCTGCCTAGCCTTTTCCCAACCATGTTGGGGTCGGCTTCCAGTCCAACCTATTTTATATGGAGCAAATGCCTGTCTGACTTCCACAACTCAGTAACTGAGTATTAGGATACCCCTTGGTAAGACTGGTTGTCAGACTTTCGTGTTTCTGACGACCCGTAACGACTGTTAAAGATCCACGACTTAATATGTATTCCGAGGCACGGAGGAGTCTCACTATGTACAGATGGTCACCCATCCACGGACCAACCCCGGCAAGCGTAACTTAACCGGATGGCTCGACCCGTGCGGCTGATCTGTAACAATCTATTAAATTCGATTATGACTAATAATGATCGTAATAGCTGTATCTATATTACTATTTAATTCAAACCTAATATTTTGCATGCCGTAAGGTAAAATGTATCGGGACACTTAATAAATATTCCAACTTATATGTATACCTACATTATTAGCAAATAAATGATTTCTTTCTTTCTTTCTTTCTTCTTTCTGTTATTACTTAGCCACGAGCTCCTCTAAAGCAGCAATTTTAGTAGATAATTTTGTTGTTGCCAAAAATGTGATTATAAAATACTACATACTACTATTTATTTTCTCGCAGTCAATGGTAAAAAGAAGAGTACACAAATCGTGAAAAAAAATTTTACTCGGTCCTTATATCCCTCGCTCCGCTCAGGATTCTAATCTAGAATCCCTCGCTACGCTCGTGATTTTACTCTAGAATCCTTCGCTGCTCTCGGGATCCAATTTAGTTCCTCGAATTAAATTCCCTTTTTTTCACTTGTTGTATAATCTACTATTGTTGGATAGTGACATCTGTCACATTTACGAAGCTTGGAACCAATCAAAGTCAAAGTCAAAGTCAAATAATTTATTTCAATTAGGCACAAAAAGGCACTTTTGAACGTCAAAAACAAAAAATAGAATTGATTCTAGTCGCCCCTTCCAAAAGGTAGTTTTCGTATGGAGAAGAATGGGCAAGAAACTCCACCGTTACTCTTTTAAAATGTTTTACAATATTTTGTATACATTAATTATATAATTATATGTGAAAACGATGCACCTGGAATAAGATTACTATACCACAATAGGTAAAAATAAAAATGAAGCAATGATAGAAAAAATAATTATGTAATGGATACATGGTGTTCACATATTTACAAGCATTGTAAAAGTAGGTACAATATAGAAGTACCTTATTTGACTAGGTATTGTTTACTAAAGAATAACACTTAACTTGTAAAATTAATTTATTATGTTATTACAATAAATTATTCCGCAATGTTTTACGTATATCTTAGATTTTATATTGCTGTTTTAATATAATAAGCTGTTTCAGACGATTGTCACAATACTGTCAGTTGATATCTATTGATATTCTATTGAATTTTATCTAAGAATACGAATCAGCTTTTATTACATTGCTTAATTACCTTAAAATATTTTAAAACGATTTCACTACATAAGATTTGTTTATTATTACTTGTATTAGAAGTTATTATGCCAAAATGTATGGCGATCTGCGATTTATTCAAAATGGCGGTAAATGTTTGGACATAAAGTGACGTTAGTAGGATGTAAAACCAGCGAAGTGCGGGTCGGACCACGCACAATGAAGGGTTCCGTAGATAGGATGAATTTATCCCAAGAACAAACTTAACAGTGCAGTTGAAAAACATGTTCTCCCACGGAATGTATGGAAGAACATGTTTTTTCAACTGCAAATGTAAGTTGGTCGATTATTACTCCTTAACTGGTGGAGCCTACTTAGCTGTGATAGTTTTCTTTTTAATTTCGTTATATACACTACTGCTGTGAATTTTTCCACATATCCAGAACCAACCATTTAGCTGGCAGGGAGCACTTGACTCTAACAAAAATGTATACTTTAAAGCTGAATATTCCGCAAACGGATCCCTGAATCCGAAAATGGTTTTACAAACTCACAAACTTTTTGAACGACCTTATCAACGATACCCACACCAAGGGATAACGAGAAAAAAAAAACATCCCCACTTTACGTGTAGGGGAGAAAATTTTTCCTGATTTTATATTACCACTTTGTCTGCGTAATTGATACGTATACTCATGCCAAATTACAGCTTTATAGTACTAAAAGTCTCTGAGCTAAGCCGCGGACAGACAGACAAACAGACAAACGGACATGGCGACACTATAAGGGTTCCTTGTTTACTACGGAACCCTATAAAGGATTTTAATGACGTTATCGAGTCAGTTGTTGCTCAGTAGATGTTCAGTTGGTCCTAGTGGCGTTGTTTTAGGGAATAGACCGTTGATATTATACCGTAATTTATGTTGTTGTGTATGGTATATTATTGCTAATATGTTAAATTGTATAATGGAATATTCATATACTTTTCCTTGTTATTTTATAATGTTGCTGTCATTCTGAGTAATCGTTCAAGAGATAGAATTAACTGTCTTTGAAATAACAACAATTTATAGAAATGTGTTGATAGAATACTTACTGTAATACTGTTTCCATGGAGTTTCTTGTCCTTCTTCTCCAAGAAGAAGCTTTGCAAACGGACAACTAGCTTTCTGATTTAATACTGACAAGTCTAATTATATAAATGTCTAGCCTTGTCTTTCTCTGCTTACCTTAATGAAATCCTTTCCCTACAAAACATATTTATCAGAACTTTCATACACAGTAAATAACTAGTAATTATTCTGACACTCAAAGCTTGCTAATTTGGGTAATAACCTCTACAACGTGTAACGCTAAATGCGCAAAACTGAAAATAGTTTAAACAGAATAACGAGCAGAATCAATTGAACCACTTTTTAATATAGGTCACATTTTTCAAAAAATCTTTAATAAAAACGTTGCCGTGTCTATTCATTAATAGGTCAAACCATCACATGCGCAAACCCGCGCAAAACGCAAAATAGGTAAACAAACACAAATTGTTGTCGACCAATTTAAATTTTCTCATACGCGGGATAATAATAGCTTTTATTTCAATGTAAATACGAATCTTACGAACTAAAACAGCACATAAAACCTTAACAATTTTTTAATGTTTTTTTCTTCTCTCTGTAATAGGTCAATTGAATTAAAAATAAGTTGGGTGTCTGAGGTTTTGCGCATTTAACGTTACACGTTGTATAAACACTTATACTGCATACCGGCTTTTCTAACAAATTCATAAGTATTTGATCTTCAGCAGTGCAAAGAGAAGTACGTTAATTTAAATCAGAAAATGAAATTGAATAGTCTTGCTCGCGTATTCCACTCACTGTTTGTATTTTACCTTTCGTAAATTAAAGGTGAATTTATTTTAAATGTCCAATATTGAGTTTCGTATAAATTTAGCTCGTTCAAACTTTTACCGATTGATTGATGTGAGTTTTTGAATCTGTTTTTCTTTCAAACCACTTAGGAGTTTACGGTCGTACTTCGTTTGAAAGCTGTAAATGGAACATAAAATGCATTACAACAGTGTTGTTTCGATTCTGAAACGTAATGAAGTCACGTACTTCCCCGTATAATCCCTTGGCTCACCGTAATCCAAAAGCCATGACATGAAGGGCAACTGCCGAGGGTATTACCTGCTCGCTCGTTGAATGGAGCGTGTAACACATTATGTATGGGCGCGCTTATGCCTCAGAAAATTGATATGAAATTCGCCAGAAATGGACACAATTTCTTACGAAGTCTCCGATTTAATAAATACACCTATTCAGCGCCGCTAAGGCACTTTTTATGGTTTATATTATTTATGTAAGTACCTATATAGTGACTTGATGTGAATATTTTATATCAGGGTTTGTTTTCACCACTACTGATATGCCATGTTGAGTAGAAAAATTCGGAACTGAATTTTTTTTATGGTTTTATCTTGGAATACCTGGGTATGAGGGAGTAGTCAGATAGTGATAGAAGACGTCGTAGGAAGACATATTTTAAGCTCCTTAAAACATAATTTAACACCAAAAAAACATGTAATGCAGTTTAATATGAATTTTGTATGCCTCAATGGCGGGACGCAGACTTATTTGTAACTAATACAACATCTTAGGAACCTATAATCCACAATAAATTATTTGAATTTGAATTTTTTGCATTCCTTATTCCATAGTTCACATCTCAAACACGATTTTCATTATATAATACTTTCAAACTGTTTACAAAATGTATACCTATTCCACCATTCTTAAAACCTTATTCAGTTTCTTATGTAAAGTCAAATTATTCTGATGTGCCTCAAGTAATAAACGAAGTTATTTGAGGTGGAAAAGATTTTTCCTTTTCATCGTTAGAAAATGGAAAAAATGAAATTATGGATCATCCGTTTTAAGCTGTTATTAATATGAGATTTTGTTGCGGACTTAATGAAGGTCCTTTATGCTCCATTCCTGTGAGGAATAAAAAAGTATCAGAAAACGTCAATAATATGTTTTAAACGAAAGGAAAATCTTAAGACGTTTTCAATGACTATTATTTTTTAGTTACACTATTACATCATCTAAGTAATAAATGATTTTGAATAATACACAACATTTTCTTACATTTATGAACACAATTACATTTACGTTTTGCTTCATAAACCAATTTAATTTTATATAACAGTTTAGATACGATTAGAAATTCTTGAAAAACAAGTTTTATTCTCAAATGCAATTTGACAAAACCCTTGACGTAAGTCTAGATGAATGTCTCGCATGTACATGCAACATAATTATACCTTACAATGCATTAACATTGTATGTATGTTGTAGTATTAAATTGTAAAATAATTACAAAACAGTGTTTCAGCGTAAAACGAACTGTTCTCGTTAGCTTTTATTAAAATGGTCGCCAACAAAGCATGCATTTTAATAGTACGTTGGAGAATTCATTAGAGAAACTTTGATTTTAGTTTTCTATGATTTGCAATACAGTTTTTATTTGCATTTGTTATCCATGTCTTATTGTTGCCTGTGTTTATAAAATTAATAGACTTCGAGAGGTTTAAAGATTCAGGATATTACTTTATTTTTATTTCAGACTAAGGTCCATAATTTTGTTAGTATATTGGTGTACTATACATCCGCCAAATAAGTTAGGCCATAATTCAAGTTCAGGCCATAAATCAGTTAGGCTATGTTGACAAACTTTTAGTTACGTAGACAAACTCTCCCATCCTGTGATGAGAAGGTCCTCCATTAACGGTAGATCGGACAAATATCGATTTTTTATTATGTCTTGTGCTGTAATGGTCAAAATCACTACTTTAACAATAGCAAAACATCCATCACCTCATAAGATGTCTATTGCTTAACATAGCAATCTCCACAATGAATTGAATAGAATACTTCTCACACATTTCAGTGATAATGTCTGATGCCTATTATAACATATTCTGTAAGTCTGCGACTTGCGACCTACATGAGTTGTAGACGTATCAAAGCGTCCTTTGTCTCAACAGCTCAGTACTATTGAAATATGTCTCCGATATATTCCTCGATACGTTATATGAACACACAATAGATTGTTAAGGAAATAATATTCAATATGAATAACTTTTCATTTTGTTGATGGAAAGTTTAACAATTGTCGTAAGAATACTTGAATTGGTCAGGTTAAATTGGAAATTATTGAATTTGTAAATATAATTATTATGGAAAGAATAGAATTTCAATTTTGAATTCTGATGATGTCAATTTTTTCTGAACATTATGTATCATGTTATCTACTAAATTATATGAAAGCGTAGGTGTGCTTGAAATAAGGTAAACTTTTTTTTTCTAATTTAAGAGTTTCTTACCTTCCAAAGCCAGTAACAGACTTCTTTCTCATTAAGCCGACAGAAGGTAGTGGCTTCACACAATTTTGTTTAGAGGCACTGACACGAATACGCGACGTAGACATAAATGTAACGTAAATTCGTACGATTTTTTTATCGAAAATACAACTACATAAGTATCCTGTAGCCTTTTGGTTTAAACTTATACGACAAGCACAATTAGTTTCAAGAACACCAATACAAATAAATAAAGTTGTAACACTGAGTACCGAGACATTATGTGCGAAACAAGTATTTTCTATGAGCTATGCTTGGAATCCCTCTGAGGATAGAATTGGGAACGAGGTGATCAGACAGAGAACCAAAGTTGTCGACATAGCTTACAGAATAAGCAAGCTGAAGTGGCAATGAACCGGCCATGTTAGCCGTAGAACCGATGACTGTTGTGGTAGAAGTGTTCTCGAGTGGAGACCGCGAATCGCCAAACGTAAAGTTGGACGCCCTCAGGCTAGGTGGAGTGACGATCTTCGAAGGGTAGCAGCTGGATGAAAGTTGACGAGTACCGAGCTGAATGGCGTGCAATTGGAGAGGCCTTTGTCCAGCAGTGGTCAGCTGTATATAGGATGATGATGATGAACTATTTTATTTATTTAAACTTTTCGCACTCAAAACGGTACAAAGGCGGACTTAATGCTTTAGGCATTCTCTACCAGTCAACCAAGGGTGGTGAAAAGATTAGATGGCTGGTGCTCTGTTTGAGAGGAACAAAGAAAAAGTTATTAAAAATATATCATTAGAAATAAAATAGGTAAGAACAACAGTACATAAATAGGTTATAACTTATAATACACATACATACATATTTAATATAACATGTACCTATATTATAAATATACATATATAAAAAATTCAAGGGAGAGAGGTTTTGTGGTGTTGATGACTCTATATATTTTGAAAAAAAAAACTTTAGCAATTTCCGCTTAAATGCATACCTACTGGTGGCCGTCCTGATATCAAGAGGAAACGTATTCCATAGAAGAATACACTGAATATGAAAGTAAGAATGAACAAAGTCAGAAGTATGAGAAGATTGTTAGAAGAACGCAGATTCTTAGTGTGTGAAGAACATAGAGATTGGAAATGAGACACAAGATAAGAAGGAGGAGTGGGAGAGTTGAGAACGGAGAAAAGCATGGTCAAAGCGTCAGACACAACAATTTCAATTTTCAATTTTAAAATCGTTCTAATAATGTGACGTTTACTTCGCGTGTTTGTGCTAGGCCTACAGGTATCCATAGTGCACGGCCCGCTGTTCAGTGAACCATGTGAAGCTATTTTCACCTTTTTAAGAATATATTTTTTTCGTGGAACGCTCCCTATAGACGATATTATTACCAGATTTTGTTTGAAAAGCAATCCTGATCGATGATTGGCTGGAATTTCGTTTGTTCTTAGAATCTTTATTTCTTTTTGATGTTGATTTAACAAGAGTAGGTAGGTATTTGAAGGATTTTGAGTCGCCCTAGATATGTGGAAGGGTTCTACTTAAAAAAAAAAACAGTGGCACTCCGGGAGTGCCGACAGAAGTGAAAACTTGAACCAGATCGTCTTGGTGGAAGAAAAATACTTGTATAGAACATTGTTTCGTAACACAATATAAATAAAGAGCACAATCGCGTTTACAAAAATGATATGTTGGTAACGGTGTCGCGAGTTTAATAGTTTTTTCCATCTCAAAAATCACTTCAAAAATTATGTTGGTTGTTTTGATTCATTTCAGTAACTTGTGATAAGCAAAATTTGAGTTTATCGATTCGATTGTAGGTACTGTAACGCTAAAAGCGCGCTACCTGTAGAGCAATATTATGTGGGGGCGTAGAATAATAGATCATAAATTGATTTTATATTTGTCGTCTTATCTCAGAGAAACGTGCACACTTCTATGCGTTTATTTTAACACTCGTTTTTCGGAAACGAAAATAAGTTTTATTTAAAATTAATTCCAAATTCGCTTGGATGATCGAATGCAAACATAGTTATTTTTCTATCAGCCTTTACGACATAAGGTCGTCTTTTGCAAGTAACCTTTCAGGGTAAAGGTGCAGAATGCCCAATTCTCAAAATTACCTGTCGTTTTGAGTTTATTTTATTTTTATTTTATTTATAGTTAATTAAAACGGTACAACACCAATTACATTAATTAACGTAGAAACAATTATAACGTTGACAATAATTTAATTTAAAATTAACATGGAACAGTGGACTCCCTAGCATAGGTACTTTCTCTCACAGAACACCAGATTTATATGCATAATAATGATTAATATATCGTATCACCACAGTCGGGACCTAATCTAAGGATTAGGTTACTACTAACAAGAAATCTACCTGACTAACTAGATTTCCAGTTAGTAGTTTAGTAAATTAGTGAATTTTTTTTTTCTTCTTTGATTTATGTTTTTGTTTTCTCTTCTACTGTTACACGAATTGTCTACGGTCTCTTTTAAATACTTTTCTATTACAGGTATGCTGGCAGACATTTGAATGGAAATAAGTTTTTTGCATTGCCTTTGTACGTATTTTTCTGTTCCTGTCTTCTTGTCTGTTTATATGTGTGTGCATAAATGGTTAAATAAATAAATAATAATAAAAAACGGGCTTGGTAGTCTATCGCCGCTTTGATGACCGCACAGGATATCGTGCATCATTGGGCTGTAAAATTAACGGACGACTGTGACATCCGGCTCTGATCTGCCTTTGAATCGGTTGATGCAACTGATGTTTGTTTTTTAGTGGACTGGTCTTTTGAATAAGGAATAACTGTGAGAATAGTACTTTTAATATTAAGTATCTGCTTGTTGACTGATATTTCTAACGCATACAAACTTCAACATCCCGTGTGACTCGCAATGTGATTTTTTTTTAGAACTTCACGTAAAGTAAAGTAGTTAAAGTTAGTGGTTTAGGGTTTATGTGAAGACTTCTTCATTCGCACTTTGCGCTCTTTCTGAACAGTGAATGAAACTGAACAGTCACACTCGGGTCGGTGACGCCAAGCCGGGTATAATCGGCTCCAGTCGGTCAGTGACGCTAAATCGCGTATACTCGGCTTCAGTCGTAAGTTTTCATTTCTATTATAAGCGGACACCGATTTTTAATAGTAGATTGTTTGCCAAGGGAGCAAACAACTATTTTTAAGGTGAGAGTGTTTCTTTGAATCCAGAGCGCAGCGAAGGATTCTAGAGTAGAATCGACTTTAGCACCTTCGAAAATTATGAAAACGACACCCATGACGAAAAATTTGAAAATTTTCGCAGCCGCCATCTTGAATTTACATTTTGCCCTAACTATCGGCTTTAGCACCCTCGAAAACTATGAAAACGACACCCATGACGAAAAATTTGAAAATTTTCGCAGCCGCCATTTTGAGTTTTCATTTTGCCCTCACTATCTGCTTTAGCACCCTCGAAAACTATGAAAACGACACCCATAACGAAAAATTTGAAAATTTTCGCTGCTGCCATCATGGATTTTCATTTTGACCAAATTCACTCTTTCTCTCTCTCTCTCTCTTGCCAGCCTGTTACTTGTTAATACAATGTTCGTGTTTGATCTCTTTGATGATTGGAACTTTTACTAACAATATACACATTCCAAATTCAAATCGTTTTTCCATCACCAATTTTTCAGTAGTGGCCCGGAGTCTAGATTTGTGTTCGGTTGATGGCAATAGGCTCACCCCCTATTACATGGGACTTAAACATAACTGGCGGAATGTGGCTGTACCATACGCCTCTGCCTATGCCTAACCCATCGGGTATTACAGGCGTGATGTTATGTTATATAATAATAGAAATAGTTAAGTTATTCAGCTTGCATATCCCAGATAGTTATCCGACAAATTTATTTATATTTGAAGCGAGGCATTGGGAATATTTCGTTCTGAAATTCTTGTTGCATCAGAATTGAATAGTTTACACGAAATTGAACAGACTAGACAATACGATTTTGTGGAGTTTTGATATTTTACGTGGGTACATATAATAATGCATTGTTGATATTGAAATGCGTTATATGTGAACCTTTTATGTTTTTTTTTCTTTTTCTGCAAAATTATTTAATATTTTAATTGTGAACGCATTAATTTGTTCTATGTCGGATCTTGCACAGCAACGGTTTTTCTTATTGTTTAAAATTTGTGATTATTTTGTTTCTTTGACAAATAATTGGTAAGTTCTAGTAGAAATGTTTTAATTTTGACTGAAAACATTCCGATAACCAGTATTTATTTAGAACAAAAATGTTCTATGTCGTTGCTGAAATATGATTATTAGACTAAAATTTAAATGCAATAGGTTCTATGTCACTGAATCTCTGAACTAAAGTATTAATTAATTAATATCAAATATGATGAAAAACATCTTTATATAAAATGTAGTTAAAAAAAAACAGTGGCTCTACGGGAGTGCCGACAGAAGTGAAAACTTGAAAAAAATCGGCACCGCGGTAATCAACTGTTGTTGATGATGTCTTTGATGAACTAAAGTTGATGTCTTTTTAATGGTCAAAAGCTGGTGTCATCACAGTGTCGCGAAATCAATGGTTTAGTCCCATCACAAAAATGTCCAACGCACCTGAAGAAGTTTTAAACAAACTCACTTTCGCATTTATAATATTAGTTAAGATTTGGATTTTAAATTTTTCCTCAATATTCATTAGATGTGAGCAAACCATTATTATTAGGTACCCTATTTAATTATACTATCTATCCAGCTACACTAATGAAATTCTACTGAAACTAGATTAATTTAGATTGACTAGATTTTATTGATTTTATTTTGATTGATTTAGATTTTGATTGATTTTGATTTGACTTTAGTAAATATTGGTTGTTATTGAGGTTAAAGCTTAAGTATTCATTTTCTTTACGAAAAGAAGATTGCAACTAAACCTCAAATTTTAATCCTAAAATAATACTATTACTAAAATAATATTAAACAATTTCGGTATATCTGCAAGAAACACGACAAACACCCTATTGAAACGTGCTTAAAAAATTCGTTACCATAAATTCATGCAATAACGAATCTGTTGTTTATTAAGTTGGTACGGTCAATATTTTAAGGTCAAAAACGGTTTTCTAGCTGGTCTTCAGTGATGCAAGCCTTCAGAGTGCACGGCGAACGGTTCATAATGACGTGTTTTTAATAATTCAGCAAAATGTCTCGTTGGTATGAAACCATTTGTTTCATTCACCATTTGACGTCGCTGCTACTCGATAATAAGCCCCTTCCTCATATCTCTTAACCCTCACAGTATTTCTCTAGAACAAAGAAAAACATTGTTTTTATTACACATAATACCTTATTATTTATTATTCACTAATCGAATTAAACCTCACAATGAATTTAAAGGCATCTTCTGTCTCAACAATACCTCTGTTCTATCAACAATACCCTTGATTAAGATTTATGTTTAGTAAAATATGAAATATATTAATGATAACACTTCACTTTTACGCAGCGCAATAATATTCTCTGATCTGATCTGATCTCTTCAATATATTTTATGCCTGCTTTTTGATAATAATAACCACAACACTGCGCTAAATACTCGTCACCAATATTATCCACGAACCAAAAAATTTCTATTAATTAAATACTCGTAACAAACTGCATCTACCCCACAGAAATCGAAATAATTTACTTAGTTTTTTGTGGTCTACCTGCTAAACTTTAATATTTATGTGAACAAGACGAATGAAACTAAAAACAAATGATGATTATTGAACTAGTCATTGGTTGCAGACAAAGTGAGTGTGTGTGTGTAATGTGCGTGTCTACAGTATTGTAACAACTTATAGAAGAAGGTCGTAAGTCAAACCGAAGCGTCAGTCTATTGCTTTGTGAGATTGCTCATGGACTTTTGGTCGGTACTGTACGTATTGGGCGTCTTATTGAGAAATTTTAAGTTTATTGTAAAAATTTATGAAAAAAAAACACATTTTTGCAAAAAAAAAAATGTTTGTTTTTAATTGAGGGTAGTTTTTTTCACAATTTTCATTCTATGAGGACGCCTAATTACCTACTCCCAATCATTATGGAGTTTTTTCATCGCAATAGATCATTTAGTTTAAAATATACACCATTTTGTTTTTTAAAAATTCCATAAAAAAATACTTAGATTTTTTAAAATATTTTTACGGTCTATAAAATTAAGCATAGATTCCCTCATTACGATATAATTATGCAAATTATAAAGACTCACATTGTGTAGTCCTCCAGTCTTCGGCCATGGCAGCCAATCTCGACGGAGACAAGCTTTCGGCGCGCGAGATATTATAGTGCACAAGTGTGTGCGCAGACAAAGGTGCACTCTCTCTTTCCTGACTTTTATAGTCCGAGTTTCATAATCCGAGTAGTGTCGTGCCAGGTATTATTGGTTGGTATACAAATGTATTACTTTTACACACGAGTGGAGTCGGTGGAACAAGTCGTGTACATTTCATCAGAAATCGACCAAACATTTTCACAGACAGATAAAAATAAACAAATAAAACATGCTGTTGTTTAAAAAGATAGTTCGTAAACTAACTGCATCCGACGTTACAGGAAATAACAAGGACGTTCAAAGAATATTATCTGTTTCCAAGGATATAAGGTAAGCTACATATGTCAGACTGATGCAGTAGGGAACTTGTTTCTTTGCTGAAACAATTACCTGTTTCTCTTGAATGACTCGTGTCTTTTAGATAGTGCATCACTGAAATTAGATTCAAAACTGCTAGATTGACAGAGTACAAAAAAAAATACCCTAAAAGTAATAGATTTTTTTAAACCTTTCTACCTAATCTTATACTATTAAACGAGCAATATTTGTATATATACACATAACATAACATCACGCCTTGTTTCCCCGAAGGGTTGGGCAGAGGTGTACCTGTAGCAGGTACACCCACATTTCGCCAGTTATGTTTAAGTCCCATGTAATAGGGGGCGAGCCTATTGCCATCAACCGGTTACAAATCCAGACTCCGGGCTGCTGCTGCTTGTATATATATTTGTTTGTATATAGACGTACTCACGTTTTCGAAATCGGCTCTAACGATTTCGATGAAAGTTGCAAAATAGGGGTTACGGGGGCGAAAAATCGATCTAGCTAGGTCTCATATATGGGAAAATTTGTTTTTTCCGTATTTTCACTCAAACAGAGCTCGGTCGCCCAAATTTTAGAACAAGATAATAAATAATGACATGACAATAATGACATTAGAGTAATGACATGGCAGCGTAGATTAAGTACCTAGGTACTATTTAAACAGGGATTATTATATTATTAAATGAGCATTCTCTATTTTCACTAGAGCAGAGCTCCGTCGCCCAGGTCCTAAAAATCTTAAATAAGTACTAAGTATATCTGACAGACAATGCACAAAAACAATTGAGCATTGTAAACCGCTGGGGTCTTAAAGAGTGCAATTTTGCAAAAGAGATGATTTTATGACGGAAGTGAGCAGAACTGAAGAACTACATTCATCTCCTAAAGGGGATACTAATAGGGTTTACTAATAGGGGATGAAAATATTTGTAGCGAGCAGTCACGACTTACAAGTTGAAGGTTCGAACCGACACAGGCGCTTTACTTTGTGTAATCTGTTTTCTTACCTTACTGTTTTATCACCACTGCTCTCGAAACGGTGAAGGAAAACATTGTGAGGAAACCAGCATGTCCTAGAACCAAAAATTCGAAGATATTGTGACCTCTACTAAACCACACTGGGATCGCGCGGTGGATTACGGCTCACTCCCTTCCACCGAGAGGAGGCCTGTGTCCCAGCAGTGGGAACATAATATATAGGCTGATTAAAAGGGGATAAAAATGTGTGGCGAAGTTCCTAATCTTTGCCGATGGGAAATCCCATCGGGCGCAAGGCTTGGAACAGATAAATTTAATGTTATTAGTAAACAATATAGGTACAAAAAAATGTTCCCCATTATCATACCGTCGAAATGAATAAATACAAGTGACAAGTAATCGACTAATGGGTCACCTAATAGATTAGTTTTAAAGGTTGACAATATTTGACCATTAGACATTACGACGTGAATGTCAAGGTTCAAGTTCACATAGTTCCCCATTAAGGTCAGTCGTGGATAGAAACTACACACACATAACATAATCAGTCTAATACGTTCCCAGTACTGGAAAGGCCTCCTGATTCGAAGACGTGACATCTGCCAACCCGCACTGGGGCCGCGTGGTGGATTATGGCCCACTCGCTCTCACAGAGAAATGTTTTTTTTTTTTTTTTTGCGTGGCGAATTATCAAAATCAAAATATTATATTTCACATAAACCTACAAGGGCACTTATGAAACATCAGAAGCTAGGTGCACGGTTCCAATTGGTCGCTTCCTATGGAGCAGAGGCGGCAAGAAACTCCACGGTTACTCTTTTCAAAATAAATTATTTCTACAATGTTTTCAAATTACAGTGTTAATAGGTATGGGAGGACAGTGTAGGCCTATCAACAAGTACCAGGTACTTAGTAAAATAAAAAATGGTACACACAACAAATGGTACAACTTCTCCCGCTCTGGGCGGAGCGGGATGGCATGTCAGACTCCTACTGCCTTCATGTTGCCAGGGGCCACGGTATCCCTTTCGGACTTTCCCGCGACCCTGGCAGGCATCGGCTCTTCCGGACCCCGTCAGTTCTACTGTCAAAGTCAAATAATTTATTTCAATTAGGCACAAAAAGGCACTTTTGAACTTCAAAATTTACAAAAAAATAGAATTGATTCTAGTCGCGCTGACATTTCTTTGACGCGCGCGTGGAACACAGCGCCCCGTCGACCTGGGCCTGGTCCTTATCAGACGGTAAGCTACCCATTGCTCACCGTCCGCAAGTCTGCGCCTACGGTGGCCGGGAATCGGCCTGCGATTCCCGACGCCCAGGGCGTCTCCTGCGGCCTCACAGAGAGGTCTGTGATTAACATAATACTGGTATTATAATATTAATCACAGACCTCTATCTCCTATTATTGTCTCACTGCAAGGCTAAAGCTTCTTCTCATACAGAGAAGGCACGAGCATTGATCACCACGCTTGCTCAAGACGGGTTGGCGATTTCAGACTTATATCCTAACTTATTATTTTATAAATGCGAAAGTGAGTTTGTTTGGTTGTTATGCTTTCACGCTAAAACGGCTGAACGGATTTGGATAAAATTTAGCACATGAGTAGACAATATCCTGGATTAGGACATAGGGTACTTTGTATCCCGATATTCCCGCGGGATCGAGACCTATGCAGGCGAAACCGCGGGGCGCAGCTAGTTAACTATAAGTCCAGGTTTCCTCACAATTTTTTCCTTCACCTATTTCAGTAATGATCAAAGTAAACTCAGAAAGTATATATGATATTAATTGCCAAACAAATAAAAAACGATGTCTCACAACAAGAGATTAGGACATCGTTTATTTCTGCGTAGGAAGGCGTAATCCGTATTTACGGGTAACTGCAATTTCCCTTCCCCTTTCTGCTACTGAGAAATTTCAGATTGAAAATCCCAATAATACTTTGCCCGACCCGGGAATCGAACCCAGGACCTCATGCTCAGGAGTAGCGCTTGCGACCACTAGACCAACGAGGCCGTCAACCGTTTATTTCCACCGCACCGCTATGCACCGTTTATTTTCAGACAAATTCATTACATTAGGTACATTAAATTGTGATTGTTTTTTTTTAACATTGCCCCACACTAGGAATTTCTCCTGTATTGTGGGTGCGTTTACAAACATTCAAACTCACATATACAAACAGCGATAATTGAATTATAAATTGATATAAAAAAAAACATAAATACACATATGTACACAATAAAATAATACTCAAACATTCAATTCATTCAAATCAAATATAATTGAAATCATCCACATGTCTATCAAATCAAATATAAATAGAGATGTCACTCAAAAAATATATGATGTACATTATTACCATGTAAACTTCCAACGAAAATTGGTTTGAACGAGATCTAGTAAGTAGTTTTTTTTAAAACGTCATAAATCGTAAACCAAAAATACATTATTATTAAAACATCGATCAAAGTTACAACGAACTACAAGAAGTTTTATATTATGTTACTTGCTGCTACGGAACCCTTAATGGGTGAGTCCGACTCGCACAAGGCCGCTTTTTTATCGAAATGCTGTTTTATTTCAATTTGATTTAATTTAAATAAAACAGCATAGGTACCTACTGCATCATTTAAATCGTTATAATTATGCCTCTCAAGCCTCAATTAGAGTAAAATGTAAATTAATAATAATAATCTGACAGCTGTCATATGTCATGAGACGTAATAATTATAGTAGTTAAATGCTATAGACATTGATTGAAGAACGTGTGAATTAGTATAATTGCTTGTAATATAGGTATATTCCCTTGCGAGTTGAGTGTGGCTACAAATTGTACAGTAAGTTGAACCCTATGTCCACCAGACGTAGGGTTCAGTTTACTGTTTATCAAAATAATTTATATAAAACTCTCAGAAAAACCTCAGTGGGTAAAGTCAGGGAAATTAAGTGTTTAGCAAATTGGCTACTAGCTTAATGTTGCCCATAAATTCAAATTACAATACTGTCATTCTTTGACAGAAAGAAGTTTCTATGAAGTGGTTTTACGCGGAAAATTGACGTGTGTCAATTTAAAAAAACAATTAATTTCCCCTGATTGGACATAAGGCCAGCCTTATGTAAATTAAAATAAATTAAAAAACTGTCTTCAAAAATAAAGTCTTTGAATAGGTTGAAAAAATTTAAACCTCTTTGAAGTTACTTAAAAATAAAATATTTTCCATTAAAATAGACGAACCAGTCTATTTTAAGATATTCATTATATTTAGTAATGTTTGATGAATTCGTAAACTTTTATAAATTGTACGCAAACACTGAATCACTTCAGAAACTTTTCGTTTTTAAATAAGTTACAGAAGTTAAGAGAATATTTTTGGAGGAGACATTTAACTGTTTGTCATTTTATTTTTAAAATGAAGGAGATTTAAACTTTTTTTAGATTGGTAAAATAGGTAGGTACTTTACCTTCTTCAAATATTGAGGTCTGGATTTAAAATGTTTTGAAGTGCGGTTTGGGTCAAAACGAATACTAATTTAGTAGTATAAATGTGGACCGAATAAGTTTGTGTTTTTCTCTCTTTGATTGTTATGTTCTTATTAAATATCTGAAATACAAATGTTACCTCAACTATTTGTAGACTTTTATGTATTTTTGGAGGACCTCGTGGCTAAGCCGCATGGGTCGATTCATCAGGTTGAGCTACGCTTGCCGGGGTTGGTCTGTGAGACCAACCCCAACTGAGACTCCTCCGTGCCTCGGAAAGCACGTTTAAGCCGTTGGTCCCGGCTGTCATTCGTGGATCTTTGACAGTCACGGGTCGTCAGAAGCCCGAAAGTCTGACAATCAGTCTTACCAAGGGGTATCGTATTACCTAGTTACTGGGTTGTGGAGGTCAGATAAGCAGTCGCTCCATTTAAAATAATGGTATTCAGCTGCATCCGGTTATACTGGAAGCCGACCCCAATATTGTTGGGAAAAGGCTAGGCAGATTGATTGATGTATTTTTGGAAATAAAGCAAGTCTCAGTTATTCGCACTTAAACTACGGTTTCGAAGAGTGTTGGCCGCCACTTTTAACGGCCGCTCGCAGTGACGGCCGTCATGAAAATGATGGTAGCGGGATTTGACTTTACGGTGTCAACAAACGCTCTCTAGGAAAACACACTAACATTTATATTTTTTGTTTGTTTCAGTCCCAACATGATCTAATCTGCGTTCGCTATTAATTTACCAAACATTTAAACAAACACAAGTTTTTGGAAAAACAACTGTAATGCCTACACATAAGTTTCAGCTTGCGCTACAACTTCAAAAAAAAAATGACTTTCAACAATACTGGTCAGTCTAAAATCTATTTCATTTACACCAGCATAACGTTGATGTTTGTTTAAAAGGAAATAACATCAATTGGAAACAAGGTTATAAATAGACCTTACATTTGTCATGAGCTTTTTTTTTTTAAATCTTGCTCACTTGTTTTTCCATCTCACCTTAGACATTGACAAAACTGTCGACATCGGCTTTGCTTGCCATTAAAAAAAAAAAGAAACAGTGACACTCCGGGAGTGCCGACAAAATTGAAAACTTCAACAAGATTGCCTTGGTGGAAGAAAAATACTTGTATAAAACATTGGTCCGTAACCTTATCTAAATAAAAAGACAAATCGCGTATACAAAAAAAAAAAATACTTCCAAAACCTTTAAAGTAAAAATGCTTGCATAGAACATTGATCCGTAACGATTACGTTACGGATCAATGTTCTATGCAAGCAATATAAATAAAGAACACAATCGCGTTTACAAAATGAGGTGTCGGTAACAGTGTCGTGAGTTCAATTGTTTTTTCCCATCTCAAAAATGTCCAACGCGCCTAAAGAAGTTTTCACTTAAAAAAATAGAATAGAAAACACACCAACTTACTTTCATAAAACGTGTCAGAGAACTCAGTGATATCATTCGCTGGTAAATTGCAGACGCTACGTTACGGCCACCGCTCTTCTACGAAACACTTTTTTAAAGGCAACTAAAAAGGCTGTTATTTCAGTATAAATCTAAAGTTATTTAACTTGTTCAGTCTACCACAGTCATAAGAATCCTCATGAGATTCCAGAGCAACTTTTTCAAGTATATATATCACTGAGGTCTTATAATGATACTTACGTCTCAGAATATGGTATGACGTACAATTTTATAAGCATGCCTGGTTTTCGCGTAATAAAGTAGGTAATAAAATGTTTATTTTTTAATGTTTTTCCAGTGTAAGGTTTTTTATGAAATGTTTCGAAAAAACACGCGCCCGGCCCCCCGGAGACCCGGCTTTAGAATAACGACACATGGAATCTAACCAAAAATGACGTGACCGAAATTCTGGGTGCTTTTGTCTTTGTTTTCTATGAAAATTACGCGATTAAATTTACGTTTAGTATAATTTCTGTCCTCGTCTAGGGAAAGCTGCAGGCACTTCACGTAATACATACTGTAGAATCCTGTTGATCCTGTATTTAAGCTGATTTTATCACTACACTGGCTCTTCACCACTCTAAGCCTCCCGTGCAGACACCGCCTAATTATCAACTGTTTCCCGCCATTCGTGATTGAACTGACAGTTGACATTAGTGACAGCGACCTCACTGCTGACGTGCATGAGATAGTGTTTACATATCTATTAAATATATACACTACACATACCTATTTATATATCAATTTATCATACATTACAGTTAATTAAGCATATTAACAGAACACTCAATCCTCATTAACCCGTGTCACAGTATATCAACAGTTTTCGAAATAGCGGCTTATTATCTTTGACGTACGGGAGAATCTTTGCTTATGTATGGAATTTTGTTATGATGTTGACAGAATAATTATTGCTTGTTAAGGATGTGTCTTGATAGATTACAATGCACTCTGTTAGAAGTCAACTCGACTCATGTATAAAGTGCACAAATTAACTGAAAATTGTGGAGCGGTTTTGTGGTGTAAATTTTATTCCGATTTCAGATAAGCGTCAATTTACGTCAAGCGCTGATTAATTTGACAGGACTAAACTAAAATTTATTTTCTGTCCTTTTCTTAATGAAATAGAAAGAAAAAGATGCACTGAACTTAAATTTAGTTTAGTTTGTGAACAAGGGAATCGGCACCACTACCTTACTAAGTTAATGTCATACATGCGTCGTATACGACATGCTTCAGAGCCACAGAGTAAAATAATAAAATTACGTCAGTAGGCTAACCGCATCGGTCGTTGAAATGCAACCTGAGTGGTCTAGTCTACCTACTCTACCACGCTAGTAAGCTACGGAGCGTAGGTATTTGCTCTGCGATACCGCCTTTGATGATACCTGTTAGATCGCGGGTTTCACAGAGAGATTCGTTTGATAGATACCTGGGATTTGTATTTGGTGTGCTTATAGGTATTTGCGTACGTGCTTTGCGTTATATATAGTATTGCAAGTGGTGTTCGGTTTACGATATGTTTATAACATGTTCGATAGCCATAGTAGGTAGGTACCTGTGACATGGTTATTTTAGTAGTGATTTTGTTACTGAAGTGAACATTTTTTAATTGAAAACTTCTTTATTCGCGTTGGGCATTTTTGAGACAGGAAAAAACAATTGAACTCGCGACACCGTTACCGGTACCTCATTTTTTATGAACACCATCGTGCTCTTAATATTACTTTACGGATCAATGTTCTATGCGAGTATTTTTACTTTAAAGGTTTTGGAAGTATTTTTTTAAATTGTTTAAGTTTTCACTTCTGTCGGCATTCCCGGAGTGCCACTGTTTTTTTTTGTTCGCATAGGGTATGTTTTATTCTGTCAAATTAAGAAGCAATCAAATAAAGAGTTCTCATTTGACCCATTTATCACCAAAACCTATCCTGCACGCGCTCGGCTGAACGCTGACTCTTTTTAAAGTGCATAATGCTAATTGTACCTTATATTTAATATGTATACTTAATCTTTTTTATCGTGCTTGTTAGTGGGCCTAAGATTTCTACAACTTTTTCTGTTTTTACCCGTGAGAACCTGTAATTGGCTCTATGTTTCTTAAATAACTGTTATCCATTTGTTATAGCTGTTGGTTCTCCTATTAATAAATAAGATCTAGAGTCGTCTATGGGTAATATCATCATCTGCCTAGCCTTTTTCCAACTATGTTGGGGTCGGCTTCTAGTCTAACCGGATGCAGCTGAATACCAGTATTTTATATGGAGCGAGTGCCTATCGTTCTTGGGTAATAATCAGCCTATCATGTTCCCACTGCTGGGACACAGGCCTTCTTTCTGTGAGAGGGAGTGGACCGTAATCCACCACGCAAGCCCAGTGCGGGTTGGTAGATGTTACATGTCTTCGAATTTTTGGTTCTAAGACATGCCGGTTTTTTCCGATGTTTTCCTTCACCGTTTTGAGAGCAGTGGTGATGAAATAATTTACGTAAAGCCAGAGTCCTGTCAGAGTTTGAACCTATGACCTACAACAACTCATAAGTCGCAGCCGTTACCACTGGGCCATCACTGCTCCGCTGCTGCGTCTTTTGTTAAAGACTTTTATGGACGAATATAAAGACTAATCGTGCCGTCCTTTCCATACTTTCTGTCAAAATCATATACTAGTCGCCATGTTTATAAAAGGAAATCAGGAAAAGTTGATCTTACATAACCATAGTTACAACATTGCGTTTAAAAAATGATGCCTTCATGATCAAACAATAAAAAAAAAACAGTGGCACTCCGGGAGTGCCGACAAACTGAAAACTTGAAAAAAATCGGCACCACGGTAATCAATGCGTTGATCTCTTTTACTCCACGCACCGCGGTAATCAATGCGTCGATATCTTTTTAATGGTCAAAAGCTGGTGTCGTAACAGTGTCGCTAAATCAATGGTTTAGTCCCATCTCAAAAATGCCCAACACGCTTATAGAAAGAAGTTTTTACTTCAATAATTAGTGCTTTCTGCTTAGATACCTATCTATTATCAATTTCAAATTCCCATTTAACCTATTGACCGGCTCAGTCGGATTAATACGACAAATGTTTTCTTGCCCGTGCCGACTCTGTCGTATTTATACGACTGAAAACCCTATGTTCCCATTTTGGTTTTTATTTCCTTGCACGACCAGTACCCTAATAGGCCTGTGTCCAAAAATTTTATTTTTTGTCCGTCTTGTAGATTTAAAAAAAATATTGCACACGTATTTTTTATTTTTTGACGTAATCAAAAGATTACGGCGATACATTAAGTTAAAATGGGGCATGACGTCACGCCTTGCTAGATTTTAGACGACGTTGTGACGTAACGAGCCCCCACTACCCAACTTTAATGCGTGTTTTCTAAGTTATTTTTTATTAATATGATAAAGCAAAAAATACGTGTCTAGTATGTTTTTATTATCTGAAAGACGGACTAAATAGAATTTTTTTTTTTTACCTAGGCAACTACCCAATTGTGTAACTTATTTTCGTAAACGATTATGACAAAGTTTAATTTTGACAGTTCAACAACATTCGTTGCGTTATTTATTTCCGACTTATGAAGCAATGGATTAGCAATATGTTTCAAATCGAAACAGATTGTGATTGATCGTGTATTACGCAATTACGGTACCGGTAACGATTAGTCGATTTATAAGCTGGGCGCTGGGGGCACGGCAATTGATATAAAACCAAGCGATCAATAGAAGGATTTCCTATAGAATTGAAATAGTTTATTGTATTATTATAACGAGCACACTGGTCAGTAAGATTGTTCCCAACGTCGGAGTTTGAAACTTTGTTCGTAATGTTATTACTACCTGTAGTGCTATTCTGTAACCATCTCACCGTGTTATCTTCTGTTGTCCGTCTTTCCGTGTTACGTTGTCTTTAAAAGCATTCAAGGAATTCTTTTATAATTTAATTATTAACGCTTCGAATGAAATTAACAGTGTTTCTGCTGCCAGTGAGTTTATTATGACTTAATAAGTAAGTAGGTAGTAAATTATGAACTTAAAGTTCATCAATCTACCTAGCCTTTTCCCAACTATGTTGGGGTTAGCTTCCAGTCTAACTGGATGCAGCTGAATACCAGTATTTTACATGGTGTGACTGCCTATCTGATCTCCACAACCCAATAACTAGGTAAGACTGGTTGTCAGACTTTCGGGCTTCTGGCGACCCGTAACGACTGCCAAAAATCCACGATTGACAGCCGGGACCAACGGCTTAACGTGTTTTCCGAGGCACGGAGGAGTCTCGGTATGTGGAAATGGTCACCCATCCACGAACCAACCCTGGAAGGCGTAGCTTAACGTGATGGATCACACCGTGCGGCTGTTAGTACTCAGCCACGAGCTATGAACTTAAAATTCATATAAAAAGAAAAATGTATTAAACACGCCAACGTTATTGGTAATTATTGCTGTACCTTCAAATTATTGTTCAAATGAACATCCTTATCAATCAATTGTATCGTTGATTGAATATGGACTGCAAGCATACTGTAGGGCTGTTGTCCAATATCGAGCAGGGATTAAAAAATCACGAGTTAAAACCACTTTCTTTTTGAGAATCGTACATTAGGATACTCGAGAGGACCTTGAGAGACGCTCTTAAACGTAGGAAGCCATAGAAAGCTATCGCTGTTGCCATAATCGGCTAGATGACATCATCATCATCATCAAGAATACATTCTTAGATAAGCGTGCGTTTCTGAACATAAACTTTGTCCTTATAAAAAAGGTACACACGGTTACATATCAAGCGTACGGAAATCCTGTACAATACGAGATCAGCTTATACTGGAAATGTATAGCTTGTTATGTAGCCGTGTGTACTTATGCTTTAAAATATCGATCAGTAGACCTAAAGCGTGATAGCGACAAAACACACTTATCGACTTCGCCTCATCTACAGGGTGTAAAAAGACTCATCACGAAGCCGTCATCTAGGCACACATCAAACTGAGTAACTTTGAGAAAAATAATTGCTGGGAGACAATTTTTATTTTAGGTGTGAAAATTCATTGTTTACGGTAGTGTGCAAACGCTCTCAAAACGTGCTATGGGTGCATGCAACTGTACAGGAACGCACAAAAAAAGGTTGAAACTTTGAGCTTCAATATCTCCGTAACCAGAAGAGCTGCGTCCAGATATCGTCGCTCGGCATCCAATACCGCGAATGTGACATTTTTGACGAAAATTATATTTTTGTTTTATTTCATTCTACACGTTCAAATAAGTGATCTTGCATTTAAAAATGATTTTCGTCAAAAATGTCACATTCGCGATATTGGATGCCGAGCGACGATAGGTTCTTTTGTCCGTACCGTACCTCTGTTTAGAATCAGCGTTGCGATCCAAAAACTGGACGCAAAGTAAAATAGCCCGTATCTCCGTAACGTCGCTGCGATCATTACGTGTTCATTTCTGTGTCAAGTTTGTGTATGCCCTTTGAACGGGGCGAAAAAACCGACTCGCGATGGATCGGAGCGTACCTGTATCCGTATCGAGACCGCGCCGTACCACCGTACCGTACCGAACTAGTGTTTTTGGATCGCGACGCTGATACGAAATGGAGGTACGGTACGGACAAAAGAACATATTTGGACGCAGCTTTGTGATCTAGTACAAAAAAATATCATAATTACAGGAAGAACAAGTGATTTCGGCTTCGTCAAGGGTATATTTTCACCCGTATTACGCGCGTGAATACGGCGCCCGGAGCAGCCATTATACACATCCTAATTAATAACGTTAGTTTAACTAACATGATTGTGTGTAAAAGTCCTTATCACCATTTGCATTTTTCTATCTTTTATACATCCTGGTAGGTAATAGGTTAAAGTTAATAGAATGTATATCACTTTAGACATCAAAGTGAACAGTTTCCTTTAGCCGACTTTTACACCTTCCGC
Organism: Agrochola litura; assembly: GCA_949152395.1. NCBI lineage: Eukaryota > Metazoa > Arthropoda > Insecta > Lepidoptera > Noctuidae > Agrochola > Agrochola litura. The sequence continues at coordinate 19,967,997 of OX424493.1, forward strand.
CAGATGAGAAACAGTCGATTTTCGGTGTTTTTCTTCCGTTGCTATTCCTTTGAAAAAACTCTCTGATTTATTTTAAACAGTCGTTCACACTGTAGGTATTTTTCGGTTTTACACTTGAATAACATAATTTGATAGGATTCCTGTAACCATTCACATATTAAACAGGTTCATTTTCCATTGCAGTAAAACTAGTATTTCCAAAGACTGCGGTGGCCGCAACATAGCGTCCGAAATTTACCGGCAAATGACGTCAATGAAAAGTTATTTATGAAAATAAGTTGGTGTGTTTTTTTATAGAGAGCGTTTTTTGACACTGTCAAACTCCGGTGACATTATTTTCATGACGGTCGTCACTGAAGCCGACAAAAAACATTAAATTGAAACGTAAAAGAAACACTCTTGTCTTACAACGTGGAAAGACAAGTGCGACAAATACGCGTATTTAGTGTTCTTTTACGTATCAATTTAATATTCTTTGTATATTTTTTTGGTAAATGGTATTTTTTTTAGCATGTATGGACGTTATACTATTGCAGGTTAACGGGGATGCCCTTCGTTAATTAATATGTTATATAGTGTCTGATCCGACGTTTTAAGTTTCAGTTTAGATGTAAGAAAATCGGACCTTTGTGTCATTACAAAAATAATAAAACTGATCAAAACTGCATTTGGTTGTGAACATAATGACATTATGATACATAAATTGGAGCGTATCTTGGGCTCTCCTTTCCAAACATGTCTTTGTAGGAGAACTCAAGTTGTAAGTAATTCACTTTACGAACCGCTAGGACATGCAGAACTTGTACGAAAGCATAACAGTGCATTTAGTTAGGGGGATATAGTGTAAAGTTTACTTTTAGGTGGATCCGCAGTTGTAGCCCGCGAAATTCGAATTTCCTTACGTTTTTTGCAATTTGCAGGTTAGTGTCAGGTTTTATCTTGATCGAAATATGATTCGCGACTATAACAGATATTTTTTTACAGAATTACTAATACTATACTAAGTCTGTGTAGTTGCTGCTAAAATAATAGTCTGCCAGACCGAATTTCGGCCATGGTGACCAATCTCAGCGGAGACCAGCCATCGGCGCGGGAGATATTATAGTGCACAAATTTGTGCGCAGACACAGGTGCACTCTCTCTTCCCTCACTCTCATAGTTCAAATGTCGTCCCGTAATCCAACACGACTGGAGCGAGATCAGGCGCAAGGCCAGCAGCTTAACATGCTTTCCGAGGCACGGGGGTATCACACCGCCAACTTCCAAACTCCGGGCTGTTACTATGAAAGTCCTAATGGAAAAACCCAATAACATTTTGCCCGACCCGGGAATCGAACACGAGACCAACGGGGCAGACACAAAGCCATCATTAGCATCCACACACCACCACCAAGTCAAGGCTCGCATCTCTGACTTTTCAGATTCATGTGCGTTTTGTATAGTTATCACTTGCTTCAAAAACGGTGAAAGAAAACATCGTGAGGAAACTGGCATGCTGGAGAGATATTTATCGACGACATGTGAAGTCAATTCAGAGGCCCATGGGCGGCTTTAAAACTCTGACACCAGGTTAGTCACTAACCACACGAAAATAAAAAATAAAAGATTATCATCCACCACCCGATTACACCAATTGCTGGATAGGCCTCTATTTTCTTGTGCCAAAGTCAATTGAACCTTATTTTTTTGGTTTAAAAATGAAATACTTATTTGCTTCTTCTTTAGTTGATTACTCTGTCAATAAGTTAGATAGATGGTTTTGAGTTTATGTGGTAACAAACTGATCAGCTGAATCTGTAAAATAGAATCCTCGATACGACGGAGAAGAAGTTGAATCTAACCAGGCACTCCAAAGACAATTTCCACGCAAACTCCGCCCCCATGCATCCCACTACTCCACTATGTGCTAAACGCTAACACATCAGTAATAAAGTTGAATATTGCGTGCGCTCTTTGGTCGTGTTCGAGCATGGAACTAAATGTCGTGAGTTTTAATTCTTATTTCGTTTATAATTAAAGTAATAATTGATCTAGAGATAAAATATTTTATATCTGAATAATAAACTATATTTTCTTACTGTCAATAAGTATTTTAGACATAAAAGCCGAGCAATCTTGTTTTTGTTTCAAATAATCTTTAAAAAAAACATGATTTTCGAATAAAAAATGACTCGAGCGAAAATGTTCCAATTACGTACGCCAATAAAGAAAAAGATCCAATAAATCATATTCTAAAGTTCCATTTTGATTGTATGCGTGACTTTTTCAGAATATTAATGCAAATTAACATACAATTTAGGGAGCCTCCTCTTAAATATGGAGTCTTAAAGAAACAATGATAACGGTTCGTTGTTATGCCAATTATAACCCAATAATAATGGCGTTGCCTATATTAGCAACATTTTTCCCTCCTAATTCAATTTGCAAGAGCTGGGTGAGGGCGACGACATCGGTCAGTTCACCGTACCTCATTTTTTATAGAAATATTTTACTTTTTTACTGAAGTTACGCTGCTAGATATTTTTAAATAACGTCATCTGCAGCTCTGGAATATAATTTTCTACTTGCATTACGCTGACTCATTTTTATTAGCCATTAAATAGGAAAGTCTTGGTCGCTGCGCAAAAACCAACACTTTTCTAAGAAATTCTTATGAGATCATGGTTGAAGATTATATTCGTGAGCTCTGCCGAACATCGGTTATCGTACTTTAGTGACGCCAGCTAATATTGAGGCAATAAGTTCTATAGGTACTTGTCCTGGGGTTTTCCTTTAAACATTAATTTGAAATTCACTTAGAGGTACAGTTGCGGTGGTCCCAATCATTTGAAAGCGACTCATAATCAGCTTGTAATGTTCCCTCTGCTGGGACACAGGCCTCCTCTCTGTGAGAGAGAGTGGACCGTAGTCCACCACGAGGGCCCAGTGCGGGTTGGTAGATGTCACATGTCTTTGAATTTTTGGTTCTAGGACATGCCGGTTTCCTCACGATGGTTTCCATCACCATTTTGAGAGCAGTGGTGATGAAATAATTTACACAAAGTAAGGCGCCTGTCAGGGTTTGAACTCACGACCTACAACTCGGTAAGTCGCGGGTGTTCTGAAAGTGAGTTCAAAAGATCATTTTAAAAGTACTGAAGGATCGCTTGTCGAAGTCGAGATTTGAAGTCCTAACTATTATTTGTCAAAAACGTTCCCTTCCATGCCTTTAGTAAGACCTCTTTCACACGCAACGTCGACAGCAAAGTAAATAAACGCCCGTTGTAATAACACGCGCAGACAAGAAAGCTCTTCATCAACATTATTGCCAATACCCTCATTCCTGAGTCTATTACCGTTGAGACCACCGCTGTCACATCGGGCTTTTATTTAATATTATATCGTGTAAGAACGTTGTCTCGTAAGGTGCGGTCACTTTGTCTGTCGGATTCTTTATGTTAGCAGTCCTTGGAGAGATTACTTATTGATCAGCGGTTGGTCTTTCCTGATCACGGTGTTGTGTACTTAAAGATTTAAGTTTGTGTTTTATTTTGAAACCTACAAAAAATGTTTTTTGTGCGATCAATTATTAAAAGCATACTTCTGATAAAATGTTAATGTTACCTACTTGTTATCAAGAGATAAATTCATTCACACGTATCTATACTAATATATTCTAAAAATAAAGTTGAAGAGTTTGTTTTTTTGTTTGAACGTCGTCGAAGTCGGATTTGAAAAAATCTTTCTTGTTGGATTGGGCCAGCAAAAAACACACATGACAGCCCAGTTCTTGAAGAATGCTATAGGCTATTTAACATTACGCTAGGGTCTTTAGAAGAGTAAAAAGAAAAAAAAAAGTCAGAACGCTAAGCGAAAACAAAGTAATAGCGTGGCAGGCGATGCGATGCGACCGTCGCATCGCCGTCGCATCGCATTGCATCGTATAGCCGGCAAGCCGCGCTGATGCGACAGGGTGGGTAGGGAAACAAGAAATTTTACCCGGACGAAGTCGCGGGCATAAGCTAGTTTATTATAAGGTGTGTATTTTTCGGTAGCTCTAGGACAACAGAAATTGCAATAAGTACAATTAAAAAAAAACCCCCGACACAAACATTTCCTCATTTCTCTTTCCTACTCCATCACTAGACCCTGTTCAGTGTTCACCATCTATCTAATAATCTATTCATTAGAATGAGCCCAAACACGAAACCTGTGCTGTAAGTTGGTAAGTGAGTTGGGTATCCTGTAAATTCCAGGTGATGCTGCAGCATCAGTTCAAGGTTACTATGTTCTTCTAATACAATTGAAGTTACAGAATACCAAATTTCAAATCGATCAGACCTGTGGAAGATACTCACATCCATTCATCAACTAGAAAAGAGCTGATAATCTTCAAACGGCCAAATCGATTTTGATAAAACATGTCTAGGAACCATCGCTAAAAAACTTGCTTTCAAATAAAAAACCGCATTCAAATCGGTTCACCTGTTTAAGAGCTACGGTGCCACAAACACACATAGACTCACAGCGGTAAAACTTTTAACACCCCTTTTTTAGCGTCGGGGGTTAAAAACAATAACTAAGAGAACTTTACGGCCGTATCAAAATTTACGAAGCTGCAGTTCCTAGGTTGGTGTTATCTTGAACCCAGTACATAGCCTCTATGCTCCATTCTTATAAACCCCCAATAGATCCATCAAAATGTAACCAATCCATCAGTGTATCCTACCTACGTTTTGAGCCAACAGGGTACCATTGTGTGCTCAACTGAATCTTTACTACCTGTACATAGGTACAGTCAGCTCAAAGAGTGTAGTAGTAATAGAGTGTAGTGGTAATAGATTGTAGTAGTCATAGAGTGTATTTGTCATAGACTGCCTCGTTGGTCTATTGGTCGCAAGCGCTATCGATTATAAGCGATATCGCCGGGTCGGGAATCGAACCCAGGACGGAGTGTTATTGGGTTTTTCTATCTGAAATTTCTCAGTAGCAGCCCGTAGTCTGGATTTGCGCCCGGTTAATGGCAATAGGCTCGCCCCCTATTACATGGGACTTAAACATAACTGGCGAAATGTGGGTGTGTTACAGGGACACCACTGCCCAACCTTTCGGGGAAACAAGACGTGATGTTATGTTATTATGGTCCATTAGATTCGAAAAAACTTGGCTGTGACAGACGGACAGATAGACACACGAGTGATCCTTTAAGGGAGTTTTTTCCTTTTGAGGTACGGAATCCTAAAAAACACTTAAGCCCGCTTGTACCAGAAATCACTAAATCCGTTTAGGGCTAAACGGATTCAAAACGTTTTTTTCCTGTCAATCGTTTGAAGATGATATAGACGAATGTGTTTCCATTATTTTCACTTTCATTTTGTTATTTGTATTTCGAACTGTATCCAAATAAACGTTATACTCTTTTTTTTAAATATGTTTAGTGCTAAATGGATTTAGTGATTAGTGGTGCAAGTGGGTCTTAAGGTATGAAAAAACATCTTCAAATTAACCCTTTAGGCATAAATCTTTTCTCAAAATTGAAATCTCAGCGTGCCATGTTTGTTTACATAATATTAAGACAAATCAATCTGCCTAGCCTTTTTCCAACTATGTTGGGGTCGGCTTCCAGCCTAACCGGATGCAGCTGAATACCAGTATTATATATACATGGAGCGTCTATCTGACCTCTACAACCCAGATACTGGGTAACACTGGCTAAGACTGGCTGTCAGACTTTTAGGCTTCTACCCGTAACGACTATTTACCTAATAAGACAAGCCAGAAATATACACTACTAGCTGTGCCCCGCGGTTTCACTCGTATAAATCTCGATCCCGTGGGAATATCATCCCAATCAGTGCCAAATTTCATCCCAATCCGTTCAGCAGTTTTTGCGTGAAAGAGTAACAAACATCTATCCATTCATCCTCACAAACTTTCGCGTTGATAATATACACTACTAGCTGCGCCCCGCGGTTTCACGCACATATGTCTCGATTCCGTATGAATATCGGGATAAAAAGTATCTTATGTGTTAATCCAAGTTATAAACTATCTGTGTGCCAAATTTCATCTAAATCCGTTCGATAGTTTTTGCGTGAAAGAGTAACAAACATACATCCTCACAAACTTTTGCGTTTAATATACACTATACGTAAGAGGTGCCACAATGGGTATCGGCCGTAAGCTTGTCCAATTTTCCCCGAATTATTTCCCCGTTGTTAAAGTTCGAGTGTGACCCTTTTCAAAGCTTTACTCTGACAAAAGCATTTCGTAGAGTTACTTCATGAAAGAGCTTTTGAAAGACCCGAGAATAGTTTTATATATTTTCTTTATTGTTACATAATTTCTTCTATAACTGCCTCGTTGGTCTTGGTCGCCAGGGCTAATGCTGAGCATGAGATCCTGGGTTCGATTTCCAAGTCAACAAAAGTGTTAGTGTATCCCCAATAACACTTTTGTTGTTTTTCTTTCCATCAAGAATTTCTCAGTAGCAGTCCAGAGTCTGGATTTGTGTCCGGTTGATGGCAAAGGCAATAGACTAGCTACCTAAGCTATTACATGGGACTTAACTGGCGAAATGTGGGTGTACTATTGGAACACGTCTGCCTAACCCTTCGAGAAATAGATGCGTGATGTTATGTTAATTTATTTGACTGGCTCGTTCGATTCCCAGGTCGGGCAAAGTACGGAGCGAGAGCGCATGGGAAGCTGTCACCTCCTTTTGCGAAGCAGTTACGCTCGCGAAGGAAGAGGCAGAACGCGTGAGGGAGAGGCAAGTTTGCGCCCTCACACCAATGATCGCGACGATAGGTCGTGGTGGAGAGAAATTAAAGATGATTGAGTGGACTGTATAATATGTAGGTTTATGCACATAAGGAAGGTACAAAACGGAATAGGAAAAGAACAAGAATTAAATATGAACGCTAATAAGACGCGTAAGCGCAGCCGTGCTTGAAGCCGTGCAACAGCTGACTGGCCCCTAGCCGCCGCAGGAGACACCCTGGGTGTTAGGAATCCCAGGCCGATTCCCAGCCACCGTAGGCGTGGGCTTGCGGACGGTGAGCAATGGGTAGCTCGCCGTCCGATAAGGACCAGGCCCGGGGCGACGGTGCGTTGTGTTCCACGTGTGCCTCAAAGAGATGTCAGCATAACTGACGGGGTCCGCTAGGGCCGATGCCTGCCAGGGTTGCGGTTTTATCCAAAAGGGATACCATGGTCTCTGGCAACACACAGGCAACTGAAGGAACACGGGTGGGTTTTAGTCAGTAAGAGTCTGACACGCCCTCCCGCTCCGCCCAGAGCGGGAGACGTTATTTTATAATTTCCCACCAAAAAAAAAACGTCGGGCAAAGTGTTATTGGGTTTTCCCATCAGGAATTTAGGTACCAGCCTGGAGTCCAGATTTGTGCCCGGCTGATGGCAATAGGCTCGCCCCCTATTATTACATGGAGCTCAAACATAACTGGTGAAATGTTGGTGTACTATGGGTACAGTCACGAGCGCTAGTTATGTAAAATACTATATTCGTAACAATATAAAATTACAATCAACACAGTAGGAGAAAATCACATTTAAATGTTGCTAAGTGATACAAAAAAAAAAAGGATGTGCAGTCACCAGCACTAGTATTAGTGCTCGTGACTGCACATCCCCTTTTTTTTTTTTTGGTTCAGTAATTATCACATAACTTCTCCCGCTCTGGGCGGAGCGAGAGGGTGTGTCAGACTCCTACTGACTAAAACCCACCCGTGTTCCTGCCACGGTAACCCTTTCGGACAAACTCGCAATGTCTGTACACCCCTGCCTAGGGGATTTTGGGGATTAGGCATGAAGTTATGTTATGTTAATTAAGAAACACCAATACCTTCTCATATTATTACTTTGCTGCTTTGGTTATAGACGTATAATTTCTTGGAACAATGATATCGGACATAGCATATTCTTATGTCTTGAAATATTGATTTTGCATAAGTAAGCGGCTGTTCACCTGGATCCGTTACTAGGACACAAGTTTTACTTTATGTTTGTTGTTGTGGGATATAAAGCCGCTAAGTTATTGAGTTAAGTTTTCATTGATTTGTGACAAATGTTCAATTAAGTATAGGGTAAAAGAAAATCTTGTGATTTTATTGTTGTTGTTCTTTGTTCATAGAGACAAGTTTGATAATAAAAGTGTGAATTATGAATAAAGGAAAACTAAAGAAAAGATGGATGACTTGTGTGAAAAATGAAGAAGTAATATATCTCTAGGAAGGAAGTGAACTCTGAGATGAAAACTAATACACATCATGTAGGTATGGAAGAAAAAGACGTGCAAACTATTTGGGATAAACTCAAAGTATCATATTTTTTAAATAATTTGCGTTTATAAATGCAATTATAATTACTACTTATTAACTTGTTGCATGTCGCGGAGATCAGATAAGAATGTTGAGATGGATGTGTGGAGTAACGAAAATGGATAAAGTAAGAAATGAGTACCCATATAAGGGGAAGTTTAAAAGTGGCGCCAGTGACAGAAAAGTTGAAAGGAAATCGTCATGTGAGTGGTGAAAATAAATGATGATGGATGGAGGGGGAGAGGAAGGACAAAGAAAATATGGTTGGATTGTGTGAGGAATGATATGAAAGAGAGAGTGAATGGTAGCGTGACGGTTGCCAGGGGAGAATGGAAAAGAAAACGGGTGCGCCAACCCCACGTAACATGGGACAAGGGCAGGAACATGAATTAACTTGTTGATAAAAACAATTAGTGCTCAGCTTCAGTAAACATTAAAGTTCAGATTTAATAACAACATTAATTAGTATTTGATTACCTCCCAACATTCCTTTATACCTGGCAACTACGAACCATTGTTCAACAAAATGTGCATAAAAACATGTGTGATAATTTAATTACACAAAGATTAATGAACGTTGTTAAACAAACGATAATAAATGAACCGAGCGTCGGAATCCGAGATTTTAATATTGCACCCTAATTGGCCCGGTATTGCATTCACTACGCTTGTTAATTTACACAACATTGCAGGGTACTTTTATTACAACAGCCATTCCCCAAATTGGTCAAAGGTGACATACAAGAGTGTCGAGTAAAACACTGTCCATTGCTCGTTGTTAATAATCTGCGAATGCGTACGCTCGGCTGCGAGGTTCAATGTAGGAGGAAATTGTGAACGGTGATATTGTTGAAGTTTGATTTAGTAGGGGGCTGCTTGGCAACGCTCCGGGCACCTGTTGCCCGGGCTTTCCCCCTTCTCACCCCCTTTCACCCCACCATCCCTCTCGGGATGCTAGTAGTCGTTTCGTCTGTCTACGAGCGGGGGACTAATATGGAGTTTAAAGCTTTGTAAGTCTCGTAACTACACGGAAGCTTACGTCTAGACTCGGTTGCAGCGAGTTTGTAAATGAGTTAAGAGTTCAGTGAGGATTGGAGAGTATGTGATGCAGAGATATTGCCAAGAGATTCGGCAATGTACACGCGCTTTGGAGTAAGTTCAAATATTTGATTGTAGCTTCATGTTGCTTGTCTTTGAGACGGATTGATTTAGTAGTAATTGGATTGGTGTTTACTAATTGTTGGGTTGGCGGATACGACTTTAGATTTGATCAAAGATGATCTTGGTAATCTTTAAATGTGTAGTAACAATTTGTAGAATTGGTAATCGACATAAAACGGTGAATTATTTTATAACACCCACGTGTGTTTAATTAGAAGTGCTTGCCTATTTGAACAGCAGTTTCATTAATGCTGCAATAATTCTCAACCATGCAGTATTTACCTACTCCACCATAACCACTCTAAAGTAGATTACCTGCCAGTATCAATCGAGCGCGGTTGTAAAATAATAGATTGCATATCATTCACCCCGCGTTCCTGACATTTGCAATACACCTTACAGTATAGTACCACAGTTCTACTAGAGCTATACATATAATGCAGTAGGTCAATGCAAGTAATTTGAGCATGCAGGGGTGGCGGAATGAAAAGCTGGGATTGATGGAACTGTAACATAACATCTACCACTGGTACCGGATTCATTTTGAATAACCAGCATGTTTTTATAGCAGCGCCTTAAGACGTGACTAAATGCCAGTGACCTTGAGTGATTAGCTTGCGTGTTCTGTGCTGAGCTCACGCAGCGCGTCGTACGTCCAATCAGTAATAGGATTCGCCCATCAAGGAGAACAAATTAGACGCATTATTAATTAATTATACATAAAACAAAAGATATTTTAATAAAACACTCATATTAAAAGATACATAATAAAATTATCTTATTATTTTCAGAAAAATACTCTTGATAGTTTTTGCGTGATTCTCAGTTTTTTATCCGCGTCAGATGTAACTTTACAAATTATTTACACTATGTAATATAAACATAATCTAAAATATTCACAGATTAAGTTATAAAACAAAGGCTTTAATTGAACATATATTTTTTCAAAATCATTAAGACTACTCGTTTAGACGTGATCTTCAGTATAAAATAATTAAAAGTCGTATATTCTCGCCTCAATTATTGTATCGTTAGTTTTATGTATCTACAGAGGCAAGTCTTACAAGCACCTTTATCTACTTACTACGGCTTGCAAATAATTTGTAACAAACAAGGATCAAACCTATCCCATAAGCACAATAGCCATTCAGTATCGTAGTAAGAGTCTATTTATGTGGAACATTTCAGGAAAAAAGAAAAATGGGAAGTTTTACCGGGTTATTACATGGGGAACGGGCGGCAGTCCTTTAGCGGGTGTCTACAAGTCATAACTTACTTCCCCTGTCGAAAATTTGCTAATTTGTAATGGGTAATTTTGGTACAAAAAATGAGAAATTTAAATAGCAATAACTTTTTGTTTTCAATAATAACAAGATTTTTTATTACTTTTTGGTAATTTTATTGCAGTACCTATGTGCCCCTTTCAGATCGGACAGGGTTTTTTTTTACATATTGTATATTTATATACCTAACGCGTTGTACCACTGGATAATTAATTATACTGTGACCACTACGAGTAAATGACGGCCCTGAAAACGTTTGAGTCTCGTTCGAAAGGTGCAACCGTATCGTTCGATATTTGCTGCCTTTATGTATCGCATCGGAGATTGAAACGTTTTATTGAAAGTTGAAAGTACCTATTATTAATAAACGGAACGTGCAAGTGGAACGACTGTTAATGTCATATTGAATGGGGGTTTTATATTACTATGATATTTATTATGATGTGGTTTTCTTTACTTATAATATATATAACATAACATCACGCCTGTATTCCACGAAGGGTTACGCAGAGGTAAAGATAAAGATAATTTTATTTGAACCAATAGTTCACCCATATTTCGTCAGTAATGTTTAGGTCTCATGTAATAGGGGGCGAGCCTATTGCCATCAACCAGGCTCAAATCCAGATTCCAGGCTGCTACTGACCATGGTCATCCGGCTGGCCCGAGGATACCGTACGGTCTCCTGCGAGGCGGCGAGCCTCCTTGCCGGATTACCGCCATGGGATCTGGAGGCAAAGGTCCTCGCGCACATTTGGGAATGGCGCGAGAAGGCAAAAACCGCAAAACCTTGTCGCTGCTGAGCAGAGTGCGAGGTAGTCGCAACTATATCCTGAGAGCTGTGGCGGAGAGCTATACTCCAAATATTCGGCATTTTATCCGGAGGTTGCTCAGGTAGGAAACATGTTTTCTTGCCTGCTCGTCCTTTGGGTGGAATGTGCATCATTGTATTTTATTTTATTTTATACCTACCGTTAAATACTACTAACACTAGAATATAAGTTGTTTTTGTAATACTAACATAATATGGATCCCTGTTATCTGTAATAAATGAATTTTAATTTAATTTTAATTTAACTCCGATGCCGCAAGAAATCGCGGCACAGCGGACAGAACTCGGGCGGGACCTCATGGCGGCATGGAAAGTGCGATTGTCGCAACCCAGCGCTGGGCACGCCACAATTGCGGCGATAAGACCCCTCTTTGAGGAGTGGCTAGAGAGGCGCCACGGCGTCCTCACCTTCTGCCTGACGCAGGTCCTCACCGAACACGGCCGTTTCGGGAGGTTCCTGTTCAGGATAAAGCGGGAGGAAACGCCCGGGTGTCGCCATTGTGTGGATCGCCCGGAGGACACGGTGGAGCATATGGTGGAGGTCTGCCCGGCTTGGGCAGAGCATCGCCGTGTCCTCGTGGAGGCGATCGGCGGCGGTGATCTCTCGCATCCGGCACCTGTTCGGGCCATGGTACGGAGCGAGAGGAAATGGGAAGCCGTCACCAAGGAGGAGGCGGAACGCGTGAGGGAGAGGCAAATTTCGCGCCCTCGCGCCCATATCCGCCGCAGGAGGAGACGCCCTGGGCGTCGGGAATCATAGGCAGATTTCCGGCCACCGTAGGCGCGGGCTTGCGGATGGTGAGCAATGGGTAGCTCGCCGTCCGATAAGGATCAAGCCCGGGTCGACGGCGCGTTGTGTTCCACGCGCGCCTCAAAGAGATGCCAGCAGAATTTACGGGGTCCGCTAGGGTCAATGCCTGCCGGGGTTGCGAATAAGGGCCGAAAGGGAAATCGTGGCCCCCTGGAAACATGGCAACTGAAGGAACACGGGTGGGTTTTAATCAGTAAGAGTCTGACACGGCCTACCGCTCCACCCAGAGCGGGAGAAGTTATTTGATAATTTCCCACGCAAAAAAAAAGGCTGCTACTGACAAATTCCATTTGAAAAAACCCAATAACACTTTTCCCGACCCGGGAATTGCACCCAAGACCTCATGCTCAGCAGTAGCGTTTGCGACCACTAGACCAACAAGGCAGTCATAATTTATATATAATATAATAATAATATTATAAAGAGGTAAAATTTGTTTGTTTGTATGTAGGGGGTAATCTCCGGAATTACAAGTCAGATTTGAAATATTCTTTTTGCATTAAATAACCCAATTCTTCTGGAAGGTTATAGGCTACGACCCTTAGGAGCCGAGCAAAAAGAAAAAAAACCGGTCAAGTGCGTGTTGGACCACGCACAATGAAGGGTTCCGTAGTTGGGATGAATTTATCCCAAAAACAAACTTAACTTTGTAGTTGAAAAACATGTTCTCCCATACGGAATATATGGGAAAACATATTTTTGCAACTGCAAATATAAGTTGGTCGATTATTACTCGTTAACTTGTAGAGCCTTCTTGGCTGTGATAGTTTTCCTTTTAATTTCGTTATATAAACTACTGCTGTGATTTTTTTCACACATCCAAAACCAACCATTTGATGATATATTATGTATAGAGATATAGTCATATATATGTATAGATTTTAAGTGGTTATGTACCAACTATAAATGTTTCCTAACTACTTAAAGGCTAAAAACTTTCACTTAAACCTAATAAAATACTTGTACAGATAGCAAAGTAGGTACCGACTTACGGATACGAAATAATATTCCTTTTTATAAAATATGAAAAATAATCGTACATTTTTCCGCATGATAACAGAGAACAAGAAAGTAGAAGCGCTTTACACTTGAGCTATCACGTAAACATAAAATCGACTAGGTAACGAACATCAATTGAACTCAATATTATCTTTCATCGTTTGGAATGGATATAAATAACTTTTCTTGCCTTTGGTAGAACAATATTATCTCCAATCCATCATTTCTAATGCCTTTATAAGAGTATTGTAGCTTATAATGAACCAATATGGCTTCCTTTTGATGTCTGTTTACAGAACGCTTCTGAATCTCTTTCACCATTGCTAAGAGCGTACAAGAGTACCTATAATTTTAATTAGGAACTTTTTGAAGCCTGTTGGCTTCCTATACTCAAGACGGTCGGTTCGGTCTTTGACATGCATCAATACTTAAAGAATATCTTAGGGAAAAAAAGAAATATCATATGGTTACTTTTGGCCAGTTATAGGTCGACGACAGTCGGCACAATTAAGACTGAATAAACATTCCGCATGTAGACAACCCGACAACCTTGTAGCACAACATAGTTTAATATAAAAATGGTTGAGCTGAATGGTGCTAATCCAAAATGGTTGAGCTGAATGGTGCTAATCCATGCGTCATGTTCGTGAACGGGCGCCGTCAGTTGGGACTGGTCATCTCTTAGCTGCCAGGGCTTATTTTTATTTTATTTTATTTTTTTGAATTGTTCTTTGTTTTATCTTTTTATTACGGACGCTTCTAACGTGCACGTCTTTCTACATTGTTCTCACATGTATAATTTCAACGTGAATGATGTAACCAATATTTTGTAACAATTTTTTATTTAAAAGAGTGTCCGTGGAGTTTCTTACCCGTTCTTCTCCATAGGTACCTACTACGCTTTGGAATGGGCAACTAGCTTCATACCTATTTCTGACTGACCGATTCCTTGACAATTCAAAAGTGCCTGTAAATGGTTTAATTGAAATAAATGCTTTGAGTTTGAGTTTGATAAAAAACTTTTTCACAAAAAACTCAAACCGATTATTTACGAAAAAAAACACAAAATTGTTTAGGGTTGGCCCTAAACTTTTTATTATTTTTACAGTGACAGTAAGTATCTAATCTAATACCATTAAACGAGCAATTCTTGTATATATATACAAAACCTGAATCTCGGAAACGGCTCCAACGATTTTCATGAAATTTAGTATGCAGGGGATTTCGGGGGCGATAAATCGATCTAGCTAGGTTTCATTTTTAGAAAACGTTGTTAAAAAAATACCGAGCACGGCGGTTATCAAGATATTTATATATATATAACATCATCAAGATATCTACACAAAGTGGATTTAAAAAGTATTATCGTAACTAACTCAAAAACTACCTAAGCAAAGTTAATAAAATTTACATAATGGGACCACCGCGCAAGCTCTCTCTACCAAATGAAAAAAAGATTTCCAATGACGAAAATATCGATGAACAAAAATAAAAAAATGCTTACAAAAAAGTTTTACGAACTGTACTGTGAGAATGATTCTTCATTCATAGATTACAGAAAAACCTATAAGAAGTCTATGGTCTTAAAATCATGTGGTAAATCTCACAATATTGTGTGTACAAACTTACATTTGCAGTTGGAATGTATGGGAGAACATTTTTTCAACTAGGTACATGTTAAGTTTGTTACATACATACATAGACTCACGCCTTCTTTCCATGGAGGTAGGCAGAAACTACAGAACGCCACCTGCTACGATCCTTACATACTCCTTTTGTTAAGGTTAAGTTTGTTCTTGGGATAAATTCATCGCAACTACGGAATCCTTCATTGTGCGTGGTCTGACACGCACTTGGCCGGTTTTTAGAAATAGGTTATGTCTACTGGAGTACAGTGCTTCTCCCGACAAACAAACTATAGATTTTCACCACGAAACTTTTGCTCCTAAAACTTAAAAACATTTTTAAGATAAGTTTAAACAAGACAAATACCAGTGAGCTGTGAACTTACGAAGCATTAGCGTAAGATTGAGTCTGTGATTGCTGTTTATTTCATTAAACTTGGTCCAGACGCAGATTAAATAAGTTAGATTTGGTCGAGTCACGAAGTTTGTAGGTTTATGGAACGCTAATATAGCTCCTTCGAGATGACGACCATTTTGTAGCTGTGATATGTTTATTGAGACAATTTTTTATCTTCAAGATTTAACTAATGTGCCTGTACTATGCACAGGGGGCCTACCACCAGCTCATAAAGCAGTATTATTTTAATATTACTTCAGTGTGGGAAAGAGATGAAGCTCTACAGGACGTATAGCTCCATCTCTTTCTCCCACTGAAGTAATATTAAAATAATACTGCTTTTGAGCTGGTGGTACGCCCCCTGGGCCGGATTTTAAGGCGTCGAGGCCCTGGGGCAACCAAGAAGCCTCGATTTTTTTTGGAAAAAAGGCGAATTTTTGTCACAGCTTTCAATCATTTATAAGTAGGGTGGATTTTTGAGACAGGGTATTTAATAGGTACCTTAACCGTTGTACAGAAAAACCATCTAGGAGACTGCTTAACTTTTTGAGAAACTTTGATCTGCATTGGAAAAAATTGATAAATTGATAATTGAAATTGGATTGATTTTGGAAAAAAATAATACAGTCGGCAAGGAAATGGGCCATATTCACAAAATCTTTTTGTCATGTCAACCGATCCTGTTTCTTTTAAGAATCAAAATAACATCGTACCAGATGAAATTTAAGTAGGTACTAGAAAAGTCAGAAAACGCAAAAAACTTTCCCTTATTTTTTTTTGGAAATGAGACTCAAAATAACTTTCATGATGGATAGACTGACGCTGGGCGCTGACATAAAAAAATCTATTTAATTCGGTTTTTGGGACCACAGTAATTCAACGTATTTCATCACCAACTAACAACGTAGGACATGAAAAAGGGGAAACTTTGTTTTTGGTACCTTCTTTTCTCTTTGATTGACACAAAGGATATATTTTTTTCTTATAAAAAAAACTAATTGTGCAGGCCCCTTCTTTGTGGAGGCCCGGGGCCAGAGCCCCTGTTGCCCTGCCCTAACTGACTATGCACCTCTGCTCAACCCTTTGTCCCAATACAGGAGTGATGTTATGACAGGTTTTTAAATTAAATTTTTATTTTAATTAATAACTTTGCCCATGGGCATGTGACCGCTCATGTGTTTCAGAATATTCATGAATAATTATCGAAATCTTTAATTTTCTTTTTTCTTGTATTTTTTTTCGAAATCTTCCTTTGATTTTATGGACTTACACTTGTATTTTAAAAATAAATACTGTTTGTATATTTGAAAAAAAATGTCTGCATCTTTGTTTTTTTTCATAGTAAGTAGTATATTTAATAAGCTGGCATACAGAGAGGAGAGTAATACACATAACAATACCGAAAAAGCTAACTATTCTTGTTGCGTCCTTTCAATTTTCAACAAAGATACTCGAGAATCGATCCGGTCCGTACACGTGACGGACGAGCCAGCAACAAAAGAAACCGACTCTCGTACGAATCACCGGGACGCAATATCCACGATTTTGATTGTACTCGTCTGAGTACATGGTCAATAATGCGATGGATTTTAATAGGATGGAGGTACTATAACGTTGAGATTCGTTTATTGTCATAGGTAGATATAGGTACCTATACCTACTTGTGTACGCAGTATATAAGCTTGGTTTTTGTTTACCCTAAACTTCTGAAAGGGTCATTGTAGTCATCATTATGAAACACTTAAAAAAAACTGGGATCCTATTAATTTTGCTCTTTTATATGAATAACTAGCAGTGTGTCGCGGTCTTATCAGCATAAGTCTCGATCTCGTGGGAATATTGAGATAAAAAGTATTTTATGAATTAATCCAGTTTATAAACTATCTGTGTGCCAAATTTCATCCAAATCCGTTCTGTAGTTTTTGCGTGAAAAAGTACAAACATCCATCCATCCATCCTTACAAACTTTCACATTTACTAGCTGACTCGGCAAACGTTGTTTTGCCATATAAATGTTTGGGGTGAACCACCCTTATCACTTAGGGGTATGAAAAATAGATTACAATCGATATTCAGACCTACCGAATATACATATAAAATTTCATAAAAATCGATCAAGCCGTTTCGGAGGAGTATGGCAACTAACATTGTGACACGAGAATTTTATGTATATAACAAGATAAGAAGATTAGTAGGATTAATATTCCTCCAGACCGTATTTCGGCCATGACGACCAATCTCAACAGGGCCTAGTCTACGGCGTGGGAGATATTATAGTGCACAAGTGCGTGCGCAGACACAGGTGCACTCTCTCTGCCCTCACTCTCATAGTCCGATGGGAGGGAAATCCGACACGACCGGAGAGAGATCGGGCGCAGTGCTTAAAGGAATGTAAATGTACTGAACAGCCGTTTTTTTTTACGATTTCAGGTTTGGTCCAATATTAAGACCCTTTAAGAAGTTTAGGGTTAAAAAAAACTTAGGTCGTTGGTAGTAGTGTTATCTCACGACAAGTGTCACGAATTTTGTGACATGTGTCTTGCATGTCTTGCCACGGTTAACGTGTGGTAGGCTAGGTCGAATTAGGCATAGTATTGTCTTGGGGAGAGTCATGCATGACTGAGCGAATATCTGTATATATTCAGTCGTCTGAGCCTTTGGGAAATCAGCATGCATTTCAGTAGTCAGGATAATGTTATCAGTAGCCTATTGCTTATCTAAAAAAGCAAAACGACGTAAATAATTATTTTAATTACCTACGTATACTTAAATTAAAAGTGCAATTACATGCATTCTTCAGGGAAAATTCCGATAAACGAAATTTTTACACATATTCACAATGACATATTCTCCTTTATGAATTGGACCAGAAACTTAATTGCGTAACACACTTACAATTTCAATGCCTTTCATTTTGACAGTTCAACAACATTCATTGCATTATTTACGTTGTTGAACAGACGAATTTTTAAAACGTAAGAATCATTGTATAAGCAATTTACTGCTTAAAACAGAATTAGTCGACAGCTGCACGTCATGACTGTGACAAGAAGGCTTCCACTTAGCATGATGCTGCACTATGGGAGATCCGCAGCACAGCGCTGATTTTCAGTGGTCACCCGAAAAAGACGTACGGAAATCAAGCCAGGTACGGCACGGCACAGTTTCTTCACGTACGGCGTATAAACCGCGCCGTAGAAAAAACGTGTCTGTCAATTAGCTTTCATAGTGATCCATACAACACTGACGACCGTGTCCATACACAGTGTATAAACCGCGCCGTAGAAAAAACGTGTGTGTAAAGAAAAGAAAAAAGAAAGAAAACTTGTTTATTCTGCACAAACAAAACGCACATTTTTTTAAAAACTACAAAATACACACAAAACAAAAGTAGCCAAAAGCCTCGTATTCAAGTAATAAAAAAGTTTGACAATATTGTTCCTAGTGGTAACTATCTATAACACTGGTTCATTGGTTGATGTCAAGGCCACGAACCAAAGACAATATTGCATAATTATTATTGCAATATTGGCAAATGACAACAAAAACATAACAACACAAAAACAAAATGCCGATTGCAGAGTTATGTATCTACTTTTGTAACAAATAACAACAAATATTAATCTGTGCGTCGCATCTGCGCAAGAACAGGTCATTGCTCAGCGAAAAGCTGTGAATTCGGACGAACCAACAACAAGCTTCCATAGTAAAAACTTTTTACAAAAAAAAACCAACCGACTTCCAAAAAAAAAACACTACAAAGTGAAAAATAACTTAAATTTCGGAAGTCTGACTGACACCGACTTCCGAAATTAAAGTTATTTTTCACTTTGTAGTGTTTTTTTTGGAAGTCGATTGGTTTTTTTTTGTAAAAAAAAAAAGTATTTTCCACTTTTTAGTTGTGGTATCTACCCCACACACATTCGAATACCACTACCTGCTACCAGTGACAGGAACTTATCATATCATCTACATACTAAGTGGGAAAAAAATACGTATTTTGTAGCTAACTCAAAAACTACCCAAGCAAAGTAAATAAAATATATATGAGACCAATTAGAGAGCATACCCTTTAAAAAAAAAAAGAATTTTCAAAATCGGTCCACAAATGACAGAGAAATCGGCGGACATACATAAAAAAAAACAAACACGCTACGAACATATAACCTCCTCCTTTTTGGAAGTCGGTTAAAAATTACGGCTTATTCGCCGTGTGTAGATACGGCGAATAAACCGTAGTTTTTTACGGAAAAAATTGGTGTGTACAAAGGCCTTTTTTTTTTTTTTGGTTGGGCAATTATCAAATAACTTCTCCCGCTCTGGGTGGAGCGGGAGAGCGTGTCAGACTCTTACTGACTAAAACCCACCCGTGTTCCTTCCTATGCCATGTTGCCGGGGGGCCACGATATCCCTATCGGCCCATATTCGCAGCCCCGGGTGTACAAAGGCCTAAGGGTGCTGGTGAGCGCAACTGAAATGAAGCTAGCTCAAAATGAGTCTCCGAAATTACGTTCGGTTTTATAATATTGCGAGGTTCTAAAACTACACTCGCCTACGCTTTTCTAGCTATTTCTAAAACACAGTGTGTTCCATACAGCGCTCTGTCACACCCTACACTTACTTCCGCAATCGTATAAATACACCCCTATATACCTGGTAACAACTCGGCCTTTGAGATGCCTACTAATCGTCTTAATTGCTATGCATAATGTTGGTAAATGGCTTACCTTCCTAGCTATTACCGTGTATAGGTTTAATCATGCAAATTGGCATCTCTACAATTGGTATGCTTGATATAGTTGAAGATTAATCTTAACCTAAGCTATTAAGTATAAGTGGAATTTGTAATGCTTAGTGTCGAGGGTGTGGAGCTCGTGGATAAGTAATAACAGCCGCACGGGTTGATTCATCAGGCTAAGCTACGTTTGTCGGGGTTGGTCTGTGGATAGGCCACCATCTCTACATACCGAGACTCCTCCGTGCCTCGGAAAGCACGTTAAGCCGTTGGTCTCGGCTGTTATTCGTGGATCTTTGACAGTCGTTACCGGTCTTCAGAAGCCCGAAAGTCTGACAACCAGTCTTACCAAGGGGTATCGTATTACCCAGTTGTTGGGTTGTGGAGGTCTGATAGGCAGTCGCTCCATGTAAAATACTGGTATTCAGCTGCATCCGGTTAGACTGGAAGCCGACCCCAATATTGGGAAAAATCTGGGCAGATTTTGTAATACTTAGTGTATAATTATTAATTTGACATTTGTTTTCCTGCATAAAACACATAGCCTTTTGCATTGTTAATTATGTGAACTTAAGAATAGAAAATATTTAGGAAATTTGTAGATAGTTACTCACTTTATATTCATGACAAATTAAATGTGGCTAAGTGAAGATCCATAAAACAATTGGATTAAATTCAAAGAAAAACTAAGTATTTCATGAGCAGGATATTTTTATTAGATTTATTTTTATTTTGTAATGTATCATTATTTTGGCGATTTGACACTTAATACACAATTTACATCAAGTAGTAAGAATGTAAAGTTAAACCCACTGAGAACTTTTTATCAAAGTGAGCAGAAATACATTTACTACGGATAATAATAAAGCTTATAAAAAATATGTGGTTGACTGTAATACTAAATTTCCAAAAAAAAAATACTAAACTTCCGAAAAAAATACAAAGTTTCCGAAAAGTCAATATGTTGTGCTACAAAAGTTAGTGACAGAAACGAATCGCTGCAAAACCGACTCCAAGTAGTCTTGTCTGCCCTACCCCTAGAGTGTAATTTAAGCCCGCGTAGGCGCGGAGGCGCGGGCGCGGGCGAGCAGCCGCGGGCGGCGAGCGTTATAACCATCAGCGACGACAAGCTCGCGTGGGACCACCGGAGCCTCGCAGCGCCGCGCCGGAGCCGTGACAGAAACCATGTCTGCTGCATATTGCATGCTCACTTGGTGTATGCTTGTTTGCATGTTTGAAAAATATTACGTCAGCAAATTCTGTATTGATTTTTCGGAATTTTCAGTATTTTATTCGGTCGTTTCAGTATTTTATTCGGTCGTTTCAGTATTTTTTTCCCGGGCGTTTATTACTACCCATTTACTACCTAATATATACGTACAACGTGTAACGTTAAATGCGCAAAACCTGAAAAGTGTTTAATCAGAATAACGAGCAAAATCAATTGAACCACTTTTTAATATAGGGCACATTTTTTTAAAAATCTTCGTTAAAAACGTTGCCGTGTCTATTTATTAATAGGTCAAGCCATCACATGCGCAAACCCGGCAAAATAGTTAAACAAACACAAATTGTTGTTGACCAATTTAAATTTTCTCATACGCGGGATGATAATAGCTTTTCTTTCAATGCAAATACGAATCTTACGAACTAGAACAATACACAAAACCTTTACAATTTTTTTAATGATTTTTTCTCCTCTGGAATAGTTCAATTAAATTAAAAATCTGTTGGCGTGTCTGAGGTTTTGCGCATTTAACGTTACACGTTGTATATGAGTAATACGCAGCTCACTTTGATTTTAAAAGTTATATAGGTCAAGCAGTTTGTGACAGTTGATGTCCGTATCGATTTCTGCAACTACTGAGTGGGTTGATTTTAAAATTAGAAGTAAATGTGTATCAATCAGTACCTTACAGAAAGTTAACAAAGAGTTTATAATCTGAATAATTTTGAAGGATATCGCTAATTCATTGCTTCATGTTATTATGTTCTGTAAATATTGTTGAACTGTCAAAATGAAACAGAGGGCCTACCACCAGCTCAAAAGCAGTATTATTTTAATATTACTTCAGTGGGAGAAAGAGATGGAGCTATACGTCCTGTAGAGCTTCATCTCTTTCCCACGCTGAAATAATATTAAAATCATACTGCTTTATGAGCTTGTGGTAGGCCCCCAGATTGTGATTGATCGTGTGTTATGCAATTAGGGTACCGGTCGAAGTGACGATGCTTGGGGGAGGCCTATGTCCAGCAGTGAACGTCTTTCGGCTGAAATGATGATGACCTATATAGAACATAACGACACTTCAATAACGTCGAAAACATTGTTTAACCTCGCGGTCACTAAATTATTTACGTCAAAAACACATATCATTCGATTTAGGATTCGACAGTTTAATCATTTTCCTCTATTTACTTTACGATCTACAAAATCAAAATTCAATTTCATGTAAGTTAATTGAAACTAGAAAATAAAGCTGAAACTAAGTGAAAGTTTAGACTACCTTATTAAAGTAAACGCAGTGGAATTTGGTTTTTACTAAATATATAATGCGTGCGATATCAAAAGTACATAACAGTCAAGTGTCGCCTAGCAACCAACCTATTCAAAAATAACCCTGGAAGTGCTTTCCTAACATTCCCTCTTCTTTTTCAAACCGAAGTCTTCGCAAAGCTTTACCAGTCTTGGTTTGAATAATGGCTTCGTAAATATATCAGCCAATTGTTCTTGCGTAGGCACTTGCACAATTTGGATATCTCCTTCAGACACACATTGCCTTACATAGAAATGTCTTAGCTTGATGTGCTTTGTCTTGCGATGATATTCGTAAGGCGGATTATGAGCTAGTTTTATTGTAGACTCATTATCAATGAACAGTACTGGCGTTTCTAATTTTTCACTTAAATTTTTAAACAATCTCGTTAGCCAAATCATTTCACGGCACGCCTCACTGGCAGCTACTATTTCTGCTTCTGTGGACGACAGCGCAACTGAGGTTTGCTTCACACTTCTCCAGGAGATTGCTGATCCAGCGAACATGCATATCAACCCGCTAGTAGAACAACCACTCAAGTTGTCGCCTCCATGATCTGCATCACTGTAACACATGAGTCGTTTCTCATTCTTTTTAAACTCTAGACCAGTCTCGATTGTTCCTTTGAGGTAACGAAAGATTCTCTTCACTTGTAACACATTCGTATTAGTGGGTTTATCTAAGGATCTGGATACGACTCCGACTGCATAGGCAATATCAGGCCTTGTACCTACCATGAGATAAGCCAACGCTCCCACAGCTTGTCTATAGGGAAATTTTGTGTCACAGATCTCTTCCGCCAACTTTTTTACAGGAATATCTTTAACTATTGGTGTTCCAACGGCCTTACAGTCACTCATTCCATACTTATCCAAAACCTTTTTAGTATAGGCGGCTTGATGAACTCTTATAGTTCCATCAATGTGTCGCTCTAACTCTAGTCCAAGAAAGTACGATGGCGGCTTGGTCGTTATTTTGAAACGTCTTTTGAGTTCCTTTTCAATAAAATTATCAGCTTCTACGTCATCAGACGAAGCCAATAATCCATCATCAACGTACAAAGCAAGCAAAATCTTGGTTTTTCCACGTTGTCTCACGTATAAACATGGATCTGCTTCGCTCTGTGTAAATCCAGATTCAATAAAAAAGTCGTGAATACACTCGTTCCAACATTTAGGTGCCTGTTTAAGTCCATAAAGACTTCTTATCAGCTTGCACACCTTTCCAGATCCGTCATTATATCCCTCAGGTTGTCGCATGTATATCTCTTCTTTCACCTTGCCATATAGGAAAGCTGTTGAGACGTCAAATTGTTTTAACGATAAACCTTCATTTGCGGCTATACTTAATAATACTCGGATTGTGCTTAGTTTCGCAACAGGGCTAAATGTCTCGTGGTAGTCTATTCCCTTTTTCTGTGAATAGCCAACTGCAACTAGTCTCGCTTTATACTTGTCAATCGAGCCATCAGGGTTCTTCTTTACCTTGAATACCCATTTGCAGTTAAGCGCTTTTCTATCATTTGGTAACTGTGTCAGTTTCCATGTCTCATTCTCTTTCAGAGAATTTATCTCATTATTCATAGCCTCAACCCACTTGTCTTTTTCAGTACTTTGCATGGCTTCTCGATATGAAGATGGTTCTGGAACAGCAATGACTTGATGGATGAATTGTTCAAAATTAAATCTTTCTGGAGGTCTAATTTTACTCCGATCACGAAGTACACGACTGTTACCTTCAACAACAGTTTGAGTGTCTTCTTCTTGTCGTTCTTCTTCATTACTATCACCTGTTTCAAACCAAGTATCTTCTTCTTGTCGTTCTATTGCATTACTATCACCTGTTTCATTACAATTTTTTGAATGCAAGTGATCACGTTGATTAATTACTTCTAAGTGTGGTTGATCGTCTATGGAAGAAGTAGGTAGCTCATAGGTATTCTTTTTGATTTCAGGTTCCTCATTAACAGGTATGTCTCGGTCTAACAGAGGTACTTCTTCAAAAGTTACATCTCTGGAACGCAACAATTTAAAGTTCCTTGTATCATAAACTCGATACCCATCATCACCATCATATCCTATTAGAATTCCTTTCTGTGCTTTTTTATCTAACTTCTTTCTCTTTTGTTTTGGGACATGCACGTAACACACACAACCAATGATTCTGAGATGATTTATTTTAGGTTTCTTATTGTACCATAACTCATACGGTGACTTTTCAACATTTTGAGTGGGTCCCGTACGATTTAAAATGTACACTGAAGCTTGCACTACTTCAGCCCATAAACCTTTAGGTATCTCATCATGAGCGTGTATAAGTGCTCTTGCCATCTCAACAATTGTGCGATTATCTCTTTCGGCACAACCGTTTTGTTCAGGAGTGTAGGGCATTGTCAGCCTCTGTTTAATCCCATGTTGTCTTAGCGTACTTCGTACTTGTTCATTGTCGAATTCGCCTCCATTGTCGCTTAGCAACTCTTGAATGACGTGTCCTGATGTCTTAGCTTCTGCTAGAAAATCCTTCAAGCGTGCTTGAACTTCAGACTTTTGTCGTAAGAAGTATACGTAACGAAAACGGGTGAAATCATCCTTGAATAGAACAAAGTATCTATACTTTGAGATCGAATAAACAAACGGTCCACACACATCAGTGTGTATTAGCTCTCCAAGTCTCGTAGTTCTTTCTCTGGTCCCAAACATCCTTCTGTGGGCTTTTCCATAAACGCAACCTTCGCAAACTTCTTTGTTATTTTCAGATTTGAATTGCATACCAAATTCTCTTTGCATAACTTGTTTGACATGTCTTTTGTTCTGGTGTCCCAAACGTTCATGGTACAATTGAAGTTGGTTAGTAGCTGTTAGTTGGTTAATCTCAACTTTAGGTGTAATGACTTGTATTTTAAGTTTGTACAAACCTCCATACTTGTCACGAGTACCGACTAACTTTGTCTTACCGTCAACCTTAAATAAACATGATCGAGTATTTGACTCAAAGGAGCTATTTTCACAAAGATCTTGTGCGGCTAGCACTGAGAACAAATTTCTTTGTATGCAGGGAACATACCAAACATTTGTGAGCGTAATTGTTTCGTTTTGGCCATTAATGTCAGCTTTTACTTGTATTGAGCCTTTTCCGATAGCTTCAATATTTTCACCATTTGCTGTCATTACTCTGTGAGATTCGCTAAAGTACTCGAAAGATACATACTGATCTCCTCTATTGGTAACGTGACTTGTTGCTCCATTATCTACGTACCATGAGTCTTTATCAATACTCTCACCAAGAGATAAAGCTAAACTTGTCAATGTAGCAGCATTTGATTTGGATTCCTTTGGAGGTTTTTGGGGTCTCCCATCCGTAATCCATTTCTTACATTGCTTTACTCGATGTCCGCTTGCTCCGCAGTAGTTGCACTTGAACTTCTTTTTGTAATCTTGCTTTCTGTTATTTACTATGAGTACCTCCGTGCTGGATTCACCTTCAGCTTCAGATTTATTTTTATCTTTCAAAGCTCTCTCGTGAGCGCACAACTGGGTGGTCAAGTTCTCGATTGTACGATCTTTCAATGTAATCAGTAGCCAACTTGATTTAAAACTGAAATACTCTTCTGGCAGGGAATCTAATATCTTGCATATCAAAAGAATTTCTGGTAGTTGATTACAAACTGTTGACAAAGCTTGATTCAGATCATGCCAAATATTCTTTATCGCAGACATATGCGAACCCATATCATGAGTGGGGTCTTTCTTGTATTTAAAAAGTTGCATACACAGATCGTAGGTTCGGTCCTGTGATCCTCGTTCGTAAAGACGGTTTAATTCGTCCCACATATCACTCGCAGTTGTAAAACGCATTACTTTGTTCAGCATTTCGTCGGTCATATTAGTAGTCAGTAGTAATAGTGCTGTGCTTTCTATTTTATTATAGCTGTCACACTCTACCTTGTACTTTGTAAGAGCTTCCGCTGTGGCTCCTTCACCCGGGTGTGCAGGCTTTACTAGAGTACCCTGCACCGCTTCTAAGGTGCCTGTGTTACTCCGCAGCAGCAACATCACTTTATATTTCCAGGTCGGCCAGTTGCTTCCATCGAATAGTCCTATTTCGAGTTTCATTTTTGAAGACATAATGAGGTACTCTTTCAAACTTTTATTCTTTAGGAAACAAATATAAAACTTTTAAGCTCTCTTTTTTGCACGCACTGCTACCATATTAAAGTAAACGCAGTGGAATTTGGTTTTTACTAAATATATAATGCGTGCGATATCAAAAGTACATAACAGTCAAGTGTCGCCTAGCAACCAACCTATTCAAAAATAACCCTGGAAGTGCTTTCCTAACATACCTAAGTTGATACAGTCAGCCCCAAAAAGATGCTTTTGCCAACAAGAATTAATTATTCTAATAAGATATTTACAGGATAAACAATTTAATTTGTGTTCTTAATACTCTATCAATATGTAGTTAATTAAGTACCGAATGTGTTAAATGATTTTACTACTGTGAGTAGGTTTATGGTGTAATGCTTTGTGGCTACACATTCTTTTTCTTAGCTTATCGATGGCACAAAGTTCAAACATGTTGTAGAGCTCCGTTCACTGACGCCGTCATAAGATCATCAAGTGCACTGGCGACCGGGCATGCAGCGCAGGACAGAAAGTGAGCCATTGTCTGTGGGGAGATCCCGCATACTCACTTGAGATTTGAGCCGTCCGTGAACCCCCATCTGTGAAGATTGTCTTTGCTCTGGCTGATTTGGGTTCGAAGTATAATTATTTAGAGATTTCCAAGTCAGCCACGGTACCTACACATACAACACACATGCTACACTTTGATACAATATTATTGGAACAAAGATTGTAGACAACTAATTTATTTTTTGGTCGATGTATACATCTTCTTGAGGCTGTCTGTATTTGTAGTTACGCCCACATAGCTCGTATTGGTGGTGTAACAAAGGAGTATATTAATTAAAGTTCAAATGAACGAAGCTGTGCGATGAAGGCTTCTGTAGGGAACAGCTTAATAGTTTCTTACTTCTAAGTTAGCCTGCAGAGTGTGGTATGTATTTAAATAGGTAGCTAGAGTCGTGTACCTATAACTACAATTTTCTAAAAAAAAAAACATCAGATTAGATTTGTTACAGCTGTAGTGGCAATCATGTCATTTGGTTTAAATAGGTCCTTATTTTTATTATTTTGATTATCTTTTATATAGATTCTTTCTTTTAGATTTTTAACCGACTTCCAAAAGGAGGAGGTTCTCAATTCGTCTGCATGTTTTTTTTTTTTTTGTATGTTTGTTACGCGATTACTCCGCCAATTATGAATAGATTTTGATGATTCTTTTTTTGTTTGGTAGATCATACTTCAGAGGTGGTCCCATATAAATTTTATTAAATTTTCTTGGGTAGTTTTTGAGTTAGCTTCAATTATACGTATTTTTTCCCACTTAGTATGTAGATGATATGATAACTTCTTGTCACTGTTATTTACATAGCAGGTAGTGGTATTCGAATTTGTGTGGGGTAGGTACCACAACTAAAAAGTGAAAAATAAAAACTTTTACAAAAAAAAAACAACCGACTTCAAAAAAAAAACATTACAAAGTGAAAAATAACTTTAATTTCGGAAGTTGGTGACAAAGAACGAAAATTCAAAACCAAAGACACCGACTTCCGAAATTAAAGTTATTTTTCACTTTGTAGTGTTTTTTTTTTAAATCGGTTGTTTTTTTTTTTGTAAAAAGTTTTGTGAATGTGAGAACGTTGTAGGCTGTAGACTTGTGAACCATTTTCTATTTTACTAAGTACCTGGTACTTGTTGATAGGCCTACACTGTCCTCCTATACCTATAAACACTGTAATTTGAAAACATTGTAGAAACCATTTATTTTGAAAAGAGTAACCGTGGAGTTTCTTGCCGGCTCTTCTCCATAGGAAGTGACCAATTGGAACCATGCACCTAGCTTCTGACGTTTTATAAGAGCCCTTGTAGGTTTATGTGAAATAAAATATTTCGATTTATTTTTTGTTTTAATTTGCTACTACTTTTTAAATGTTGGGAGTGATTCGTTTTATGTCCATAGGTAAGTTTTTAATCCGTACCCACTGATGAATATAGATGTACAAGCACTGCTACAAGTACGCGACGAGCTCGTCTTGTCGGGCCAATTTAGTGAGAGTAACGTAGTCAGAAGATATAAGAGTTACGCGATAGAAAGAGACGCAACTTCTCTGTGAATATAACTGTAGGTAATTAGCGATGTGCGACCTGGAATTGCACTTTATTGTGTCGTAACAAGAGTCGCTTTTTATTTAAATGATTTTGCGGAGTGAACCATCTGTGTTCATGTGTCCGTATTAATAAACGTGTCAACTCTTTAAGTGCGTCAATGTAGAAACGGGCCCTTCTGAAAGAAGTTCGAAATTTCGGAGTGAACTCTACACCCTTTTAATTAACATTTTTGGAGGGACTCCACATTGGGAGTAGGGACAACTGTCAAATCGTGGTGTCATTCATTCTTTAGTCGGGCCCCAAACTAACCTTATGTCCGTAGGTGATACGGAGTAAGTATCACACGTAACTTCAGCTGAAACTAAGGATTTTATGCTTAGGGAGTAGACCTCCAGATCTAACGTGGTATATCTAAAATGCCGTTATCCGACATCTGGCTGATTTTCAACTTTTGATGCTAAATTAATCAGAAAAAAACTCTATCGATCTATATTTGCTGGTAGTTAACGGCATTATAGATATAATACGGCAGAGATGTCATAATCGTCAGCACATAATTATCATCCATATACATAAGAAAAAAAAAACTCACATATAATAAAAAAAAAATATTTTACTTTTTCACAGTTTGTCTGTGCGAACAGATCATTAATAGTAGTTTATGAAACTGTTGCATAATGAGGGGTTTTAAAACATGAGTGTGTGTTTAAAAACCGATAGTATCACACGAATGTTTTAATTTTTTTTTTTTTTTTTTTTTTTCCTTTATTGGCCAACCAACAATTGTTTACACTCATAACATTTACAGTAAG
This sequence comes from Agrochola litura, assembly GCA_949152395.1. Classification (NCBI taxonomy): domain Eukaryota; kingdom Metazoa; phylum Arthropoda; class Insecta; order Lepidoptera; family Noctuidae; genus Agrochola; species Agrochola litura. The sequence goes on from OX424493.1 coordinate 19,997,740, forward strand.
TACTTAACATCTAAGGTTAGTGTAACAATTAATTACAGGTTAGCACCGCATGCCCCATAAACAAGTAAGATTTGCCACAAGCACTGAACTATAATTAAACATTCATTTTTGAGTACTTAACAAAAATTAAAATTAATAGGTTTAACAAACATTACGTAGTGGAGTATAAAGCTATATATATATGTAAAACGATCATTTACAGTAGGAAAAGCGAACAGAAACACATTGAAACAGTACATAACAGCAAAATTGGAATCAGAATTAAAAGTCAAATTAAATTCAAAAATTAAAAACGAAATTAAAAGTCAAATTAAAATTACAATTAATATTAAAATCAAAATAACAATCAGTATTAAAATCAAAATGAAAATCAATATGTAAATTTACAAAAAATAAAAATAAAAACGTAATTTATGTATGTGTGAACGAAAAATGTAACTTAAAATTAAAATTAAATTAAAAAACAAATTAAAATTAAACAATTGATATCGTTGTTCTATGAAACTTGGCATATGAGTCAAAGTGCACGTCAGTAAGATCACTGCAGCTATTTAGTAATTTGCAAAGACGAGGAACGACAGAGTTCGCACCAAGTATGGTTCTGCGGAGTGGGGGGTGCAAAGGAGTTATAGGAGCACGAGGGATTCTAGCAGGAGCACGAAACTGAAACTTTGATAGTAGTTGAGGACAGTCAATTTTGCATCGGAGTAGCTTATAAACAAAGGACGAGTCAATGATTGTTCTACGTTTCTCAAGTGAGACCATCTTAAAATGAGATAGTCGGGATTCATAGGATCGTACCCTTTTTGCATTTCCGCTGGCATAGGCTAGATGCCAAAGGAATCTCTTTTGTATGCGCTCCAGTCGAAGAATGTGCGTAGAGTAATGAGGTCTCCAAATCGTACTGCAGTATTCTAAGATACTACGAACGATGCAGTTGTACAACAAGATCTTCGTCCGATTATGCTTAAAACCAGCAACATTCCTTATGACAAAACCCAGCATTCTAGAAGCCTTTTTTATGACGCCCTCGATATGAGGTGTAAATGTCAAGGCGTTGTCGAAAACCACCCCCAAGTCCCTAGTTTGATCTACCTCTTGGATAACGTTAGGGCCTACCCGGTATACACTAGCAGTTGCTTTCTTTTTACGGGTGTATTTCACGTGGTAGCACTTTTTTACGTTTAAGCTCATTTCATTCTCATTACACCATTTAACCAACGTGTCAACGTCCCTCTGAAGTAATGCACAATCGTTTTCAGATTCGATTATCCGTGAGAATTTAAGATCGTCCGCGTACATAAAACATTCTGAGAATCTTAGGCAGTGCGGGATATCATTAACGAAAATAATAAATAGAACCGGTCCAACATGTGAGCCCTGGGGGACCCCAGATGATGTTTTGTAGGTTCCCGATTGGAAACCATTAACTGCGACAAAGAAGGAACGATTTTCGAGATAAGACTTAAGCCAGTCGTAAAGTGTACCGGTGATTTATTAATACCTAGTTATGTGCAGTTTCATATTCTACTTTATCTACTCTCAAACATTGGGATTGAAACAAATACTAAATAAAAAATCAAAGTTAAAGATCAAGAATAAATTTAAAAATCCCACGAAATTCAGTGAGTACTACAAAACAAATGAATGTCGCCTGCACCAGCACATCACCGCACATGCGCTACAGCGGGTGCTGCTGTCCCCCGCCAAAAGTTGATGGAAACTCTTTGGTGATATTAACTTCTTGGATTAGTGCTGTATCGTAATAGAAAAAAAAATTTTTTTTTAATATTATTTTGTTAGAGAAAAAGTGTTATAATATGATTCTATTTTTAAATTTCGGTATTCTGTTTATAAAGTATGTCAATATAAATTCGTTTTGAAGTTCATAATTCGAATATTTCGCTATGAGAGTAGATAAAATTAAGTTATAGTATAAAAATAATTTGATCATGGGCATCACAATGACCGATTCATGTAGAACCATGTGTTATTGAGCTATAGATCATTCTCTTGATTAAGGTTATGTTTCAGCTTTTCATTTACAGCCAAGTCAAGTTTACAGAAGCAATAACCTCACAGTAATCACAGAAGTAGACCAAACACAAAGGCTATTAATTATAATGAATACGAAGAGATAGAGCTACATTGAAAGGAGTCCGTATTATTTTACTCACAATAGGTAAACCTTTTGTAACAAGGTCGAAGCCAACTTTTAATCTACGCAAGAAACCAAGATTACAATGTACCAGAATCCATCCACAAATTTCTTCAAAGTATTCAATTGAATCCACACAACTTTTATACTTGAGTACCTTTTTCATAGAGACATCATGTTTTAATTTTCTTTGACGAAACGAAAAATAAATTACCTAGGTAAATTATTTCGTATACTTTTAATGCCTCCCTATCTTTTGATGAAGAGCGTCTCCAATTTGCTGTCTTTACATTAAGGCTTATGTTCTTAAGTTGAGTGAATGGTTCATGAAGATTCTTTTGAATTTAATATACCTACAGAAACTTTTTCTTGGGCTTCATGTACAGGTTAATTTTGAGACGTTGCTACATTTTATTGGTGGCTCGATTTGTGGTTGTCAATCAATTAATCTGCCTAGCCTTTTCTCAACTATGTTGGGGTCGGCTTCTAGTCTAATCGGATGCAGCTGAATACCAATATTTTACATGGAGCGACTGCCTATCTGACCTCCACAACCCAGAAACTGGGTGATACGATACCTCTTGATAAGAATAGCTGTCAGACTTTCGGGCTTCTGACGACCCGTAATGACTGTCAAAGATGACAGCCAGACCAAGGGCTTAATGTGCATTCCGAGGCACGGAGAAGTCTCGGTATGTTAAGATGGTCACCCATCCACGGACCAACCTCTTCAAGCGTAGCTTAAGATGGATCAACCCGTGCGGCTGTTATTACTTAGCCAGGGGCTCTTCCCGGGGTTTGTGGTTGATCGCAACGATAGGTCATGGTAGAGAGAAATCAAAGATGACTGAGTGGACTGTATAATAAGTAGTTTTATGCAAATAAGAAAGGTACAAAACGGAACAGGAAAATAGTAAGAGTTAAATATGAGCGTTAGTAAGACGCGTAAGCGCAGCCGTGCTTGAGACCGTGCAACAGCTGACTGCCGAGGCGCGGGGGCCCGCGCTTGGCTGTGAGGCCAGCTGACTCGCCGCTGCCCCGCACCCCTCGTTCACTGCCGCCAGCGCGCGGCGATGTTGAGAGCGGAGGTCTCAACAGTGGTTTTACATTAATAAAAAACCTACTGTGTCGTTTTAACTGTTGTAAGATATTACAACAAAACATGTATTCTCCTGTTTTTCTTCTTCCTTCAGATCCTTCCAAAGGTTACCTTTAAAAGATCGCTTTTACCAATAAGACCATCCATTGTATCATATGTCAAATTTCTACATTTATATCTATAGTTCGTATGGAGTATACAATAAAGAGAATTCTATTCTATTTTTAAAGGTTAGTTATTTTTGTTTCCAGAACAGCTTAGCCATAATTTCAAGGAAAAAAAGCAAGAAATTCCATTATATATTTTTTTAAAGGTGGAACTAAAACTACCAGTTACAGTTTTAGTTTGAAAAAAAAAAGCAGCGTTAGCATTCAGATTAATCTCGTACGTAAACATCAAAGCATGCAAAATAGTTGAGTAGTATTACTTTATAGTTTGTTAGAAGTTGGTTCCGGTGTTCAGATCTAACGTAAAAAATCCATTCAAAATCGTATTTTACAGGGTAAGGTCCACACAAAAAAATCACTAAACGAATTTAAAACATCGGTCTGTATCTGTTAATTGTTTGAAGATGACAAAGACAGAATTATATTTGAATTATGTTCGAACTCAAACACCACAGAACCACCAAAAACACTTTTAATTACACATAACAATTAATTTTAATCCTCTTAGCCAAGTTCAGCGCTATCGGATAGCTGTCAAAAGCATTGAACAAACGACAGCTGGCGCGACCTGTTGATAGCCGATCCATGTAATAAATAAGTTAGGTTTTATTGGAAAACCGACTACGTGTGGAGTTTGGTGACGTAATCGCTCTGTTGACTGTACTTCTTCATCTGTTGCTTTGTTTGTGTTTGAATTGTTGAGCGAATGAGTTGTGCGGCCAGTAATAGGTGTTTGGCATTTTAGAGGAATAGAGTGGAAAGTTTCTCATTATCTATTAAAAAGGGTGGATCCTCCGACCAGGTACTGTTCTGTCTGTTAAACGACTGCCCGATGCTTGTTTTTTCTTTTGTGAATGGCATCTCGCAGGTCAACCTGTTGGGTACGGGCCGGGGAGGGCAGCAAGGGACAGGTTGGATCGGATCAAGACTGGTGTTTGTTTTCGAGCTGACGTTTAATGTACATTCTAATGTCTTGACAAAATCTGCTTGCGTGATGTAGGATTTTGCATGACGTCAGGTGTAATGTGTTCCTAAGTGGCGTTTAAGACTACACCGTAATGTTCAGAAGTCATAGTAAGTGTATTTAGAATATTGCTTCGTTGGTCTAGATAGTGGCTTAGGTACGACTTCTAATTACTATAAGCGTGTGTCTTCAGTTCGAAAGCCGCGGATCGGGTACCTAGTATCCCGGATTCGGGATTTCTATACTGTCAATGGTAGGCACGCTACGAGACGTTAAACATTGGCGAAATGTGCGTGTACTTGAGTCGTTGTAAACGTGAGAATTCCTAAAGGGTCCAGTGAGGTTGCGAAGAAGTCTGAAAGGGAGATCGTGGCCCCCGGCAACTGAAGGAACACGGGTGGGTTTTAGTCAGTAAAAGTCTGACACACCCTCCCGCTCCGCACAGAGCGGGACAAGTTATTTGATAATTTAAAACCCAAAAAAAAAAATGGTCAGTAAATTGCGAAGTCCGATTAAATTCTTGAAATGACGGTTGACATTTTCAGGATTTATTTTTAAAACTAGATAGTGAAGGTACTCTAATCTTTTGGTCAGATGCATTTCTTTGCGGGTATATTTTCCACCTTTAACTAGTACTGAAAGTATCCCTAAATAATGTGCCCAAAATGGCAGATTTAAGACAATTTCTCAAAAGTGAAAAAGTTTTCATTTTCCTCAGGTGAGCGTTGTCAGCGCTGTCAGGATTTTGTTGGTAAAATTAGTTTTGAGCAGAGATGTTACGGAGCTTCGGTTCCAGTTCCGAAAGGTTGGAACTTCCGATTAATTTTACACCTCCGATTCCGACTTTGGTTTTGATAATTTTTAATCGAAGTTCTTTCCAAATCAAAAAGAAAATTCTTAATCCATTGCTTCAAATGTTCAACAACGTAAATAAGGCAATGAATATAATTGAACTTTGGCAATTAATGACATTAGGCCGCGCGCACATTGGATGCGTTTTCGTACGAATTTTACTCGTACGTCGCCGTCAGCCTACACGTACGTCGACACAATCGTCGTCAAATAGGTAGTGTTTCTTTATCCCAACAAGTTCGGATTGTTTTCGGACGTCGGAACTATACGTACGTATACGTACGACTTAGTTGGACCCAGTCTGCACACTCCCTTTGTACTTAGAAAGTCGGTATCGTTCGTGCGTGTTCGTACATGTACGCACGAGTGAAATACGCATTCAAAGTGCGCGCGGCCTTAAGATTGTGAGTATGTTTCGCATTTAACCCGCTGGTTCGATTTGTAGTAACCTGAAAAGAAAGAACTTTATTTATTTTAATTAAACTTTATTTCACCATTTTATGACAAATCTTAAAAACAATAGGTAGGTATACAAACTAACACTCAAATACATTATGATAATATATTATGTACAAATATATAAAAAAAAGAACAGCTGATTTGGCATAAAAAAAATCGTCCATATCGGTCTCAATGGGAAAAGTGCCTAAAAGGCGGGCAGCATTGCTACGTTCGATGTAGCAATGCTGATTATTGACTATTCCGTCAATGTGTACAGTGAGATGGAAAACAAGTGTGCAACATGATATCGGCTCAGTTGCCAAAGGAAAAAAAAAAAGTGTGCAACATTAAAAAAAAAACAGTGGCACTCCGGGAGTTCCAACAGCAGTGAAAACTTGAACAGGATCGCCTTGGTGGAAGAAAAGTACTTGCATAGACCATTGATAAAGAGCACAATCGCGTTTACAAAAGTGAAGTGTACGGTAACGGTGTCGCACGTTCAATTGTTTTTTCCCATCTCAAAAATGCCCAACGCGCCCAAAGAAGTTTTGATCACGTGAAGAGTCGGCGAAAACAAAGAATGAATTTATCACTATTACTAACATTCATGATTCAACCTACCTTTTATTACCTCAAAGGTAATAATATATCTACCCTCAGCAATCGAAACCGGGAGTCTCTTCTATTGTAACTTCCACCTTTTTGTTCCGTTATTGTCAAAGAAATGTAAGTAGGTACCCTTTTGTGTTTCTTTTTGAGGCTTATGAAGAATAAGTAGCTGTCTTTTGTAGCTTTTTGGGCAGGTTTCAGGTTTCTGTAGAGAGTATTATTTAATATGTCTATTTTTCCGGCTTGTAGATAGTTCTTTTTAAGAAAAATATCACGAACTCAAACTAATTTATACTAACTAATTTTAAATATGTAATTATGTAACATAGCACATAACATCACGCCTGTATTCCCCAAAGGGTTAGGCAGTGGTGTACCTATAGTACACCCACATTTCGAAAGCTATGTTTTGTTAAGACACCGATATATGCCAGCGACCTTGAGTAGTTGCTTGTTCTGTGCTGAGCTCACACAACGCGTCGTAAGTCCAGCCAGTAATAGGACTCGCCCATCAAGTAGTGCTGTCCCAAATTAGACGCATTATTAATTTATTATACGTAAAACAAAAGGTAGGTATTCTAATAAAATACGTATACTAAACGATACTTAATTAAATTATCTTTAAAATAATTAAGGTTTTAGAAAAATACGCTTGATAGTTTTTGCGTGATTCTCAGTTTTTTATCCGCGTTAGACATAACTTTACAATTAAGTTATTAAGAAAATAGTCTAATTTGACATATATTTTTTCTAAATCATTAAAAATCGCTCAATGTCGCCTTAAGTAGATAAGTATTTACTGTTGTAAAGCTTCGCCGTTTATACGCAACGATAGCAAAAAAAAAATAGAGCTACGTAATTATTTCTTTCAATTGGGTTCCCTCTATCTGGTAGAATCTTAATGCTCGGAAATTCATTTGGCATAACACACTTGGCATAATCTTCTTTAAACGAATATTTTAAAGGCATAAAAATTAATTAATTTAATTATTGTTTGACCGAATTTTTATATGTCCGAATTTACAATGGCATACTTTCAAGATGGCAGAATTTCATTTGGAATAATTTTAGTAGGCATATTGCCATTTCTATAAAATAGCATTTTTAACCTTAAATAAAAAAAATTAAAATATTGTCTTAAAAAGTCAATATGTTATGCTACAAAATTTAGTGACAGAAACGAATCGCTACAAAACCAACTCCACGTAGTCTTGTCTGCCCTACCCCTAGAGTGTAATTTAAACCCGCGTAGGCGCGGAGGAGCGAGGCGGCCCTCGAGCTGAGGAGCAGGTGGATTTAACGCTCGCCTCCGCGGCTGAGGCTGGCCGGCGCGGCCGGCCAGCAAGTTGAAGCTGCGGTGGTGAGCGCTAAAACCATCTGCGACGATAAGCTCGCGTGGGACCGCCGGAGCTTCGCAGCGCCGAAGCCGTGACAGAAACCATGCATGCTGCATGCTTGCTTCCCGCATGGTGTATGCTTGTTTGCATGCTTCTTACTTACAAAATAAAAAAAATATGGATATGGAATGTATGCCAAATGATGATTCTATCTGTAAACTTTCTGAGATATGATAGTTTTGCCTTTTAATGATTATCGATATGAAATGTATGCCAAACGACGATTCTGACTGTGAACTTTCTGCGATATGATGGTTCTACTTTTTAATTATTATGGATATGAAATTTATGCCTAAAGATAATTCTGACTCTCAAAATTATGAGTTTTTAATGTATGATAAATGAGTGTCTGCCAAAAGATTTTCTGCGAAATGAAGTTTATACTATCCGCTGTTATGCAAAATAATAACATAACATAACATCACGCCTTGTTTCCCCGAAGGGTTGGGCAGAGGTGTCCCTGTAGCAGGTACACCCACAATTCGCCAGTTATGTTTAAGTCCCATGTAATAGGGGGCGAGCCTATTGCCATCAACCGGGCACAAATCCAGACTCCGAGCTGCTACTGAGAAATTTCAGATAGAAAAACCCAATAACACTTTGCCCGACCCGGGAATCGAACCCAGGACCTCAAAATAATATTATGACATAAAAAGTTCTACTTTAAAGGGTGGACCCCTTTCAATTTACTTTTGTTTTATTTTTTCTTTGAATCATTAACGCATAAATTGAAGAAAAACCGCGGAAACCCAATAATAATGACGGCTTCTTATGGTGGCTTATACCTAACAGCGAAAATTTTTGCGGAAAGTCACTACTTTTTTCTAAATAAACACGTGTTATTTTAAAATTATGAATCTTAAATAAAATAATTGGGATTACTTTTACCCAATAAAATGGTGAAAAGTGCATTAGGTATCAGTTAATAGTTAATACTTTATGAAACATATTTTGAAACTCTCCATCTTGTTCGTATTCGTTTCGTGTTCATAATCTTACTTCGAATTCCAGTTTTAATGACTTCCACGCAGTTCAGGACGACTATTTGACGGTTCTTTTCCTTTGATGTAGGTATACAAAACTGTGAATATAAGTTCCTTTACTTGCATTGAGATTTGAAAGAACAGTAAAATATCTGTAGGAAAACTCCTTGTAAAATACTTATTTCAAAAATAAAACTTTTGATTTACTAAAAAGTCGGTTACCTTGTCAGAAAGCAAGTTGCCTTATTCCTATTTTCCGGAAAAGCAATTCCAACACATAAGTACCTTTTTCTGCCTCCAAGCACTATAATTTCCACGCTGCTTACAAGCACCTATAAAAATTATCAGGCGTCGCCCAAGGCCGTAATAGACCTGTAATTATAACGTACATAATCACGTTATAAATTGGGAACGTAATAGGCCTAGAAATATTTTTACGGTTCAAATATCTTCAGAACTAACTCAGAGAAATTAGTTTTGCAAGAAAATTTCGTAGGTAGGTTTCTTAAAAATAAAAAACGGACGACGAGACACTAAAATTTAATTATCCGTAGGTATAATAAAATTTTAGTGTCTCGTCTCAATTTTTTTTATTAATAAACCTGTCATACTTTTACCGTAATACAAATTCATGAGTAATGTATTCTGTAAAAAAATGTCCAAGTAATTTTTGAACTATATAATGAAATAGCACTTATTTATACTAGAAGACTAGCTGCACCCCGCGATTTCACCCCACAAATTTCAAAAGATTGAATAAAAACAACAAGATCCTGAAGCCTTAAGACGAATTCCTTGAGGCTTAAGACGAATTCTAAATGTATTTCCTTAAAGCCGATCTAATTTACCAAAAAGACAAATATCTTCAATAAGACATGAAGTATCTTGGACACATATTAAAATTAAAACCAACCACGACAAAAACGCCAACTAAAAAGGTATAAACAAAAAAAAAAAAATTTTTTTTGGTTTGCGGAACAACATGACGCTTTCAACAATAACTCGCTTGTTAAAATACGACAAGTAGTTTAGGAGTTACGAAGGAACAGATGAACATACATACATCTGTAAGTACATACAGACAAACAATACAAAGCCTGTTAAAATCATAACCCTCCTTTGATGTTGCCGTAGTCGAATCATAAAGTAAATCACAAGTTACAGGAAAATACAGCTCTAAAATTGAATGTCAGGTCAGTATTTATACTTCAAACATCTTCGTTGATATAAGCTAGCGTATAGAATTTTCAATAAGTTCGACTTGGTTCGACTCAAGTAATATAAACTTCCATTGCAAAGTCATAACTGGCACCCTGAGTTTTCAAGTTAGCAAGTTGTGGGCGGGACTTAAGAGGAGAAAGATTTTTCATAGCGTAGGTGTTCCGGTCTATTGATAGACAATCGTAATGGGTAGTCAAAAGCTCGATGTCTGACAAACAGTTTTCTTTTTCTTTGGTTTTGAATTTTCGTTTTTTGTAAAAAGTTTTTATTTTTCAGTTTTTAGTTGTGGTAGGTACCTACTCCACACAAATAAATTCGAATATCACTACTGCTATGTAAATAACAGTGACAGGAACTAAAGATATCATCCATATACTAAGTGGGAAAAAAATACGTATTATTGAACCCAACTCAAAAACTATCCAAGCAAAGTTAATAAAATTTATATGGGACTACACGAAAAGCACCAGCTTTCAAATAAAAAAAGAATCATCAAAATCGGTTCACCTAGTCAAAAGTTCTGAGGTAACAAACACAAAAAAAAAAACAAACGTGTGGCACTCGGGGACTGCCGCGGTAAAGCTATTGCATAGCATTTGTAACCTCCATACTTCCTATTTGTCAACGCTACACTTGGGATGATGACGTGATGACATAAAACAAAAATTACGTTCCCATGACAACATCACCGTCATTACATGGTAGGCGGAGTGGGGGGTGTTAGGTTTTATTTTCGTTACGTTACGGAATTTCTTGATTTGGTCGCCGCGCTCAAAGCCCGCGATAAAAGCTATGCAATAGAATAAAAATATGCAGTCGCATTGAGAACCTCCTCTTTTTTTTGAAGTCGGTTAAAAAGAATCAGTCATATGTAAATGCAATTAGAATAAATAAAATGCACAGCCATATTGCTCTTTTATGCAAGAAAATCATGAAATCCCTTTTGCATTCCACACGTCGACGTCGCTTTCTTTCGCTTTTAATATTTTTCTTTTAAATAAAGCCGTGTACCGTTTTCTAGGAAACTCGAAAGACTCAACATAATCCAGAGTACTATGAAATACAGAATTAAATAATAGTACCTGGTCGACCGATTTCTGCTCGGGTGAAAATAGAGAAAATGAACTTTCCCAGATATGAGACCTAGCTAGATCGATTTTTTGCCCCCGTAAACCCCATTGCAATTTTAATCGAAATCGTTAAAGCCGTTTTCGAGATCGTGATTAAAAATATTTATTTATATACAGGATAAGTTTTTATCCAGTGCGCAAACTAAATCTGAAATCGCGAAAAAAAATCAGCTGTTCCCTACATTTTGACGAGTTATGCGAACATAAATGTAGGGAACAGCTGATTTTTTTTTGGGCTATGAAATTCAATATATTTTTTCAAATCCAATTAGTAGTTCCAAAGATTAGTACGTTCAAACAAATAAACAAAAAAACAACTCTTTAGCTTTATTATGAAAAATATAGAAGTGTAGAAAAAGAACATTCTGGTGGTTTAACTATAGGTAAAGTTCAAGAAACCCGGTATGAAAAAAGCAAAACAATCTCTTCTACAAATCACATAATAATATAAATGCAAATAAGGACCATTTGCCTCTATTTTACGAGAAACGATTAAAATAACATTAGAAGAAGTATTTTCTTTAGATCTAGAATCTTTTGAATACTAAAGTGCTTTACACATCGACCCTGTTTAGTCGATAAGCCTTTGTTTTATGTATTCGTTACGTTTTGCAAAATTGGCTACAAACTAAATGTAACTTACATAGGACTAATATCTTCCTAAAAGCTTGAGGCTTATCTTAAAGTGTAAGAAGTACATTCACGCCTTAAGCTTTTAAGAACCCTGTTTAGAACGGACTATCTTAATTAAATGCATATAAATAAAATTCGTGCCTGTACTGTTGACCGTTAAGGAGTTCCCTCGTTTGGAGCCAATCTTGGGTACAGCAGACAGGTCATGGTAGACTTTAGAATTAAATATCATAATTCAATGCGTTTATTAAATTTCGTGTCTGTACCGTTGACAGTAGAAGAGTTCCTTCGTCTGGAGCCAATCCTGGGTGTAGAATCAGGTCATGCATCATAAAAATGCATTGTCTTCGAAACTGAACCAACAAGTAAAATTTCAACTCCGTGGAATAAGAGGAAGTGGTTTTAATTCAACTTGCAAGATTTGGCCCATACATAATAACTAACTAACAAGGCAAGTTAAACAAAACCTTGTAAAAAAACCACAGACAAAAAGACACATTCAATCCAGTCAACTTAATAATCAGCAAACACCATAAAAGACACTTACATTATCATAATCAGTCTACTATTCTTAGCCATACAACGAAGCTCAGAGCACCACAAATTGCCTCCACACCATAAAACATGGCTATGGAGGGTTACAAACAATCCCAAGAGTTTACGGCACCCTTTATTATCGTCCCAAATGATCGCGGCAGATGAAAACGTTCTATGTTGATAGCACATGTTGATTGAAGCTATTCTATGTTAATTAAGTGAGAAGGTTTTATGAGGATCTCGAAGCTACTGGTGGGTTTTCGACAATGCGTTTTTTTTAATTATTTATTTGAAACGACGACAAGGGAATGGGACGAATTTTGAATTTTAGAAAGATACAAGCCGTGGAAAATCACGTCGCGGGATGGGATTTGCCATTGGAAAAAATCAGGGACTTCCATACAAAATTTCATCCCCCACTGTAACCTGGATGCATTTTCAAAATCAATCCGCACCCAGCGGTATAGGAGGTGCGTTGTCTGTCAGTGAATTAATTAAGAAAGTGCGCAATGTTGCAAATAGCTGTCAAATATTTTTCGCTGCTTTGATTAATTTGGCAATATTACTGTATGGAAATAAGAAATACGGCTAACTAGTGAACTAAAATATTGATTATGAAATGCAATAGTTAATATCGCTACACCGAATATTTCGTAAAATTTCCAAATGCTTTTTTACAACTAAAACGGTTACAACATCAAATTCAGTGTTATAATTGCAATTCATTACTAAAAGTCTAGTTCACTAGTTAGCCATATTATTTCTTATTTCCATACAGTAATATTGCCAAATTAATCAAAACGGGTAGATATTTAAAAGCTATTTGCGACGTTGCCAACTTTTTGGATGAACGCTCTTAAGTAGATTTTCAAAAGGTTGTATCTCAGTACTTTCTGTAATTTAATGTAACTATTCCCTAATCGAACTTTTCTGTAGCAGCTCGGAGTCTGGGCTTGTGTTGAGCCTTATAGTAATAGGCTCGCCTATTGTCCGTGGAGTTACTTGCCCATTCTTCTCCATAGGTACCTACTACGCTTTGAAATGGGCAACTAGCTTCATCTTTCTGACTGACCGACCCCTTGACAATTCAAAAGTGCCTGTGATTGGTTTATTTGAAATAAATGCAGTTTATTTCATGGGACTAAAACAAAACTGGCGAATTGTGGGTATAGATACTTAACACAAATACCTAACCCTTCAGGTTATACAAGCGTGATGTGTTATGTTATGTAACCTAGGACTAATGACAAATTATAAAATCATGACAGTTGCTTTTCATTTTGTTTTCCTTAGCATGATTTTCGTGTAATGTATTGGATTTATTTTAATGTTATCGTCCAAGGACCACCATCATTCACTTAAAATCTAGGTAGGTACAATTACCTACCTAGATTCTAAGTGAATGATGGTGGTCTCCTATAACCTTTCTACTGTCATTAACGAGATACAATAGAATTTTAATTGTTATCCACCTCAATGAGACGTCGTAACAGATGATGAATGAATGAATGTAAAGTGCACACTTGTATTTGTCCCTGTTTTTGTAAACATGCATGTAATTGTGTAGCTTCTATTGGAGATCTAATTATAGTTATTTATGCAAATGTTATATAATAAGGGGTATTAAAGTGCTGCGCGCCGACCTCCCTACTGGCGTCAGCGTCGTTTGTTACGCTGACGACACGCTGGTCCTGGCGCAGGGGAGGTCGTACCAGGCGGCGGCTGACTTAGCGACACGCGGGGTTGCGACAATCGTCGACAGAATCCGGCACCTGGGACTCGAGGTGGTCCTGCACAAGTCCGAGGCCATGGGTTTTTATGGTCCTCGTAGTGCGCCACCGTCGGGTTCCCAGGTATTGGCGGGAGGGGTTCACATCGGCGTCGAGTCGACGATGAAGTATCTGGGACTCGTCCTCGACAGCCGGTGGAACTTCGTGGAGCATTTCCGACGTTTGGCTCCCAGACTGGACCGGGCCGGGGCTGCCTTGAAGCGGCTCCTGCCCAATCTGGGAGGTCCAAACGCCTCCTGCCGGAGGCTCTACGCGGGGATCGTGCGGTCCATGGCCCTTTACGGGGCGCCGGTGTGGGCGCCTTCATTGAAGCGGCAGCCAGGCCGCCGGCTGAACGCGTCCCAAAGGGTCATGGCCATCCGGCTGGCCTGAGGATACCGCACGGTCTCCTGCGAGGCGGCGAGCCTCCTTGCCGGAGTACCGCCATGGGATCTGGAGGCAAAGGTCCTCGCGCACATTTGGGAGTGGCGCGAGGAGGCGAAACGCCGGGGCTTAACTCCGATGCCGCAAGAAATCGCGGCACAGCGGACAGAGCTCCGGCGGGATCTCATGGCGGAATGGAGAGTGCGATTGTCGCATCCCAGCGCTGGGCACGCCACAATTGCGGCGATAAGACCCCTCTTTGAGGAGTGGCTAGAGAGGCGCCACGGCGTCCTCACCTTCCGCCTGACGCAGGTCCTCACCGGACACGGCTGTTTCGGGAGGTACCTGTTCAGGATAAAGCGGGAGGAAACGCCCGGGTGTCGTCACTGTGTGGATCGCCCGGAGGACACGGTGGAGCATACGGTGGAGGTCTGCCCTGCTTGGGCAGGGCATCGCCGTGTCCTCGTGGATGCGATTGGCGGCGGTGATCTCTCGCGTCCGGCCCTGATTCGGGCCACGTTACGGAGCGAGAGGAAATGGGAGGCCGTCACCTCTTTCTGCGAAGCAGTAATGCTCGCGAAGGAGGAGACGGAGCGCGTGAGGGAGAGGCAAATTTCGCGCCCTCGCGCCCCTAACCGCCGCAGGAGGAGACGCCCTGGGCGTCGGGAATCACAGGAAGATTTCCGGCCACCGTAGGCGCGGGCTTGCAGACGGTGAGCAATGGGTAGCTTGCCGTCCGATAAGGACCAAGCCCGGGTCGACGGCGCGTTGTGTTCCACGCGCGCCTCAAAGAGACGTCAGAATTGACGGGGTCCGCTAAGGCCAATGCCTGCCGGGGCTGCGAATATGGGCCGATAGGGATATCGTGGCCCCCCGGCAACATGGCAACCGAAGGAACACGGGTGGGTTTTAGTCAGTAAGAGTCTGACACGCCCTCCCGCTCCACCCAGAGCGGGAGAAGTTATTTGATAATTTCCAACCCAAAAAAGAAAAAAAAAAGGGGTATTAAAACACGAATGTGGGTTTATCACACGAGGCGAAGCAGAGTGTGATAATAGTATCACATGAGTGTTTTAATACCTAATTATATACAGTTGCACACAAGACTTTATCCACACCCATGATATGAATCCTCTATAAAAGGTTCTGAAACCAATGGGTGTTTGTAATTCAAGATCAAGAATTAAAAAATCCCACGAAATTCAGTACAACTGCACGTATGAACGTCGCCAGCACTAGAACGTCACCAGACATGTGCTGCGGCGGCTGCTGCTTAAACGTTGAAACGAGTTGCATAATTAAATTTAGTACAATATTATAACACTCATTTGGATGATAATTATTGTGGTTACTGTGACACTGGCTGCTTTAATGATGGCAAAAAGCTAACTGTTTCTGAAACTTTAAATAGAGGTTTTATAGCATGGGTGTAGATAAATAAATAAACACGGAGATATCTAGCTCTGTATAAACTGTTATTTAACAGTTACGAAATAACGATAAATGTAATACAATATCACGTCTTATGGTATCATTGTGTTTAGAATTTCAAGCAGCAAGTAAACAAACGAAAGGTGTTTATTACGGGTTCAAGTGAACCTTCTAAGGTATGAGAGGTACTTGTGTTGTGTTTGAATTAATTATAATACGCTTGAATAACTCTTCATTAAACAGTATTATGCGATTATCAATCCGTTTGCCAAGCGTGGTGATTGCAAATGTTTGTATTCGATCTGTAATTTTAGAAATTTAAGAGGCTTCTTTTTAGAAAAAAGCTGTAAACCCGATGGGATTTCCCATTGCCTGAAATGACTGACTTCCATAAAACTTTTTCCCCCAGCATAGCATAATCAGTCTATAATGGAAGATACAGGCCTCCTCTCGGTGGAAGGGAGTGGGCCGTTATCCCCCACGCGGACCCAGTGCGCGTTAGTACCGGTAGATGTCACAAGTATTCGGTTCTTGGACATGCCGGTTTCCTCACGATGTTTTCCTTCACCATTTGAAAGCGGTGCTGATGAAATAATTTACACAAAGTAAAGCGCTTGTCTGGCTTCGAACCTATGACCTACAGTAGGGGCAATATAATGAGCAGTGGTCTGATAAATTACTAGTATATTTCGTGGTCAATATTTTTACACAAGTGACAAGGTACAAAAACATAAGCCGTAACTATGTATATTAATTTGAATCGGTGACAGGCGTGTGCATTGTGCAACAGGCCAGTGCATATATACAATGTGTCCCAGGGATAAGTGACCGCCCGGCGTTTTTTGAATATTTGTACAAAATTATTAATAATTACATTTATATTTGTGACTTAGCGGCTTTAGTTTTTTTTTTTATGATTTTTTTCTTTTTTTTGTAAAGACGCGTGACGTGCTGCAGTTTTTTTACGATATTTCCTAAGTTTGTTCATCTTTTTCCATATTTTTTTTTTACTGACTAGCCGACATCATAGTTTATCAATTAAAATCATTAAACATAACTAAAATGTAGTAAAACATTCATTGAATAAAAAACAAAATTAAAATTCGAAGAAAAAAAAAACTCTTCTTTTCAGTTTTTTCAAAATAAATCTAAAAAATGCCAAAGCCGCTAAGTCACAAATATAAATGTACTTATTAATAATTTTGTACAAATATTCAAAAAACGCCGGGCGGTCACTTATCCCTGGGACACATTGTATAAGCGACCTCTTCCAATTACAACTCGTAAGTTGCGGCCGTTACCACTGGACCATCACTGATCCCAGTAGGGAATGAATTTAAAAAATATTTCGTTCCTTCCTTCATCATATAAAAACTCTTGTCCAAAATGTCATGCTTCTAAACCAGCGGTTTAGGCAAGACCTTGTCTGTTGGAGAATGAATATCTGTGAGTGAAGTCCCGTTTTCGATTCCCAGCTCGTCGGGTTGGCTGTTATTAGATTTTCCGTACCTAGTGAAAATCGGAGCCTGAAGTTTGGAACAATAAAATATATAGGCTCACCCCAGTTACAATAAGGGACTTAATAACGCTGCTGTAACATTGAGACAGCCTTGTCCATACTTGTATCATTTTGGTGTATCAGATCTCCGACGTATATCATTACTGCTAGTTTGACACAAACTGTTACGCGATCATGTGAGTAGCACACACCCACACATATACTAGTTCTTTCACTGGTAAAATCGTGAACGCCTCTTTTTTAGGGTTTCGTACCTCAAAAGGAAAAAAACGGAACCCTTATAGGATCACTTCGTTGTACGTCCGTCCGTCTGTCAAGACCTTTTTTCTCAAGAATGCGTGGAGGTATCAAGTTGAAATTAATATTAAATACGGTCGTGACATATTTTGATACTCACAAATAAATCAAAACCTACAGGGTACTTCTCATTGACCTAGAATCATTAAATTTGGCAGGATATAAGAGTCGTATAGAATCAAAAACAGCAATCTGTCAGTTTTATGCAATTCGAGTTATGAATATGGTAACACTGTCTTTTTAAAATACTTTTTACTTATTTAGTCACATCGTATCAAAAACAGCAATATTCCACCAAAAACCTGAATGTAAAACTCATATTGTTATCAAAAACAGCAATCTGCATACGATGAGATTCAAAAACAGCAATCTGCTAGCTTCGACCAATCACAGGCGCTGATTGATCATGACGTCAAGATGGCGTCTGCATTGATTTTGTCATAAGATCCGTGTGCGTATTTTGTCATTTTATTGCTAAAATAGTGTTAAAAAATTCGTTTGGAGGTGAAAAAACTGAACAAGGATGTACATCCCACACGTGTAAACAATAGATATGCGAGAAAAAAGAAAAGAGATCCCGTAAATTGGAAAGCAAATGTTGCCAAACGTGCAAGGTAAGATTATGCCATTTCTAACTCGAGGGTTGTCAAATGACTAACTTGTTGAATATATATTGATATTTTGGTAAGAAAATCGAAATTAGTTTTTAATTTACGCTATGCATTCTGTTTTGGATTCTAAAAGTTATAGTTTTGATTACATTATTATCAATATTCCTACTACAGCTTGTTAACCCGACTGCACGAAGGAAAAGAAGTGTATTGATATTAGCAGTCGGGTATTCTTTTGTAGGTATATTCTAAACTAGTGGACTGATTCCCACAAAATAGGTATCAAACGATTCATGAGTGTAAAATATATAAAATATTTTACACTTATATATAAAATATCAAAATGATCAATCAAGTCACTATACATAATACAATCGCAGTCAACAAGGCAAAATTGAATGACGTGAAAAAATTACTAGGAAACCATTTTAGAACGGAATGGGAAATTTTACCGGATTTGACGTTTTACAGAGAAACCTTGGCAAGCCAGGAGGATTTACAGGAAACAACTGCTACAGACGAGATTTACTGTAGTGAGACTGTCTAAGATTCTGAAATTTTACGTGTGTAATTTTTTTGATATGAAAATCTCCTTCATTACTTAGTGATGGCAAACTAAATAAAAGATTGTTGTAAATTATGAAGTTTTATTTATTGACAACCCTATGTGTGTTCCATTTTGGCAAGAATCAAAGACAGCAATCTAATCATTGTTAAGTATCATATTCAGCAATGTTTGGAAGTCAATATCAAAAACAGCAATCTGATAACTTTAGTTATTAACTATTAATTTAATTCAAATTGAATCTATTTAAATTTTAAAATAATGAATTCAAAAATCTAAAACATACGTAATAATAAATACACATTAAAAAAAATTGCTCTTTGTAATAATGAAACTACTTTTCCTAATTACCGTTAATAAGTCAAAAGTCAGATTGCTGTTTTTGATTCTATACGACATTTAAGATCTCACAGCACAAGTAAAGGAAAAAGTATGAAAATTTATAATTTGTAGTTTTATCACATTTTTTTTTTGTGATTTTTTACGTTTACAGTTGGAGAATTGACCGTGACGTATATCGACGTGTGGGAAAACAAGTTTCTCAACTACTAAGTTAAGTTTGTTATTGGGATAAATTCATCCCAACTACGGAACCCTTCATTGTGCGTGTTCCGACACGCACTTGGCCGGTTTTTGTAATTTAGTCACTTTTATAAAACTACTTTCTTTCTAGCTTTATTTCCAGAAGAACAAATAAGTTATTTTTATAGTTTACAGCAGCAAGTAATGACGTGAAACAATCTTTCTAAAGTTACATACATACATAATAATATCTAGTGAGTTACTTTTTATTCCTTTTTAGTCAGTCGTTTGCGATTTCAAAACAGAAGTTTAATAAAATTTTATCTCACTGATGAACACAGGGCTCTACATTTTTCAGGAAAAATATTTAATATTCTATGCACTGACTACTGAAGTTTATGCATAAAGTCGTTTTTCACATTACTATTTAGTACATGGCATTGTAATATTTATGATCATCTCTAAATGCCAAAAAATTATCACAGATTCAGAAAGTTGGTACGTGTCTTGGGTAAATAGTGAATTTATAGAATTATTCCAAACTAAAACATACCAACACCACCCACGACTATGCATCAAAATACCACCACAAACACACCCCACACACACATCACACCACACACACACACACATTTAACACCACATAAATAATAAAACACACCTACCTAAATTCTCGATACAAGCAGCCAACACGTGTCGAAAATTCTCTCACCCTAAATAAAAACAGAAAGAGAAGGAGGATAATCCAATAACTTAATCCCATTGCCAATAGGTACTCAGACATACCGATACCACTACCTGAGACGAAGAAAAGCACTCACCTACTTTATCGATTGTGAGAACTAAACAGCCAATAAGCTCACTGATGGATAAAATATCCCCCTTACAAATAAGATTATGGGATCAGCGAGAACAAACTCAATTTCTCATGCTCAGTTGGTATTATATTTCTAGAGACAGTTCTGATGGGGATGAAAACAAAAAAAAAAAATTGTCCGTCTTGAAGATTATTAAAAAACACACACACATACTTACACACCTACACACACAATTTTTTTTTCTTTTTTCAACTTTATCAGAAGATTACGGCGATACATAGAGTTAAAATGAGGTGTGACGTCACGAGTATGTAGATTTTATACTTGTAACGTAGTGATCCCCACTCCCAACTTTAATGCGTTTTATCCAAGTAGTTTTTTTTTATATTATGAAGCAAAAAATACGTATCCAATATTTTTTTTATTCAAATATTAAAAAAAATATTAGACTGACGGACCAAACAGATTTTTTTTTAGGCATCATCCCTATTTTAATATTGGATCTTAATATTTTTGTTGCGTTGAAAGCAAAGTATACAATATGGTCGATGATTGTGGCCAGTCCGAACTTTGCGCAGAAGGCTGCGCAATAACATTTTTTAGGAACCAAATGTTGATATGTGGCGAGTGTGAGTGAGAGAACATACGCGAAAGTTCGGAGAGCCTGTGTTCAGACCGGCCATGATTAATCGGTCAAATTATAAGTCGCGTAAGAGTGAGGCATTATTAGTGCGTTGCGTTGCGTCATGCGTCGTCGCAACGAATTAGCGCTTCGTTTCGTATGCCACACCTGCGTTGCGACGACGGTCGACGTCGGTGAGTAACACATCAGTGAGTACTTGCATAATATCCTACTTCTAAACTCCTAAATTTTGTTTACAGTATGATTAAGGCTTTATAATGAACCTTATAAACTTACAGCGAAAGCGCAAAAAATTCTTGCGATTTTTTAAATTTGCCGTTCAGAATTAAGTTGTAAGTATGTGTATGAGAAAGTTAGATGCACCCGTAACTGAGGTTTGTTACGAGCACTTCTGGTGACTAGAATAATGTTCATTTAACTCATCTATAGGTACTGTAAGGTTTTATGCAATAAGCAACCTTATGTTATGCAGGCTGGTGAGAAAGCAGTACATATTCTATTTTAAAATAGGATTTGAATATGATTTGGTTGGCAAGAGGGTCGAGCCCATAGATAATACACTTAAATACGGGAGTCGAGCCCCAGGCTGTCAAGCAACTAGAAATATAAAGATATAAGTACTATTGAATTCAATATACTGACGGTATTAACCCAAGAAACCTTTCATTTAAGGGGAAGCGTCAGGGTAGCCCGCAAAATTCAAATTTTCTTACGTTTTTTGCATTTTGCAGGTCAGTGTCAGGTTTTATGTTGATAAAATATGATTCGCGGTCGTAACACATATGGCTTTATTCAATTATAATCATTACAATCAGCAATAGTGATTAAGAAGATGATAAAGGTGTCAAATGTCATGATTTCATGAAATCATGACATTTGACACCTTTGCTAACTTATGGAGTTGTATTGCTGATTGTAATGATTATAATTGAGTAAAGCCATATTTTTTACGACCGCGAATCATATTTTAATCATAAAAAGAATTTTCAAAATCGGTCTACAATTGACGGAGAAACCGGTGGACATAAATAAAAATAAAAAAAACATCCGCGACGAACATATAACCTCCTCCTTTTTTTGGAAGTCGGTTAAAAAGGAAATGTATGTACCATTTCTCTTACGTAGTATGTTAGTAGATATTTTTCCTATGTCTATCATTTTCTTTAGAAAGCCTTGCGTATATATTGGTTTTGTAACGCTTGGATAAGGTTGGCTGTTTATTTACTCTTCTACCGCTGAAGGTATATTTGCCATGCGGCTTTTACTTAGGGATGAGCTACTTCGATTGAAATGCCAATCTGGACCTATATTGAAAATATTTGTTTTTTATTCATACGCGTATCAAATCGATAGATCAGTACCCTAATTCCGTAATACACGATCAATCATCAAATCCATTGCTTCAAAAGTTGGAAAAAAAATCTGCTCTACAACGTAAATAACGCAATGAATGTTGTTGAATTGTCAAAATGAAACTGTGTTACGTAATTAGATAGCAGATTAAAGTTGGTGAGTAGACCTTGGGACGAATGAGAACGTGTTTTTCTAAATAATTTACAACAACATAAATCTTAAAATGGGCTGTATAATTCTCGATGTTGACTATTTGACCAATTGTTCTATTTATCTAATTGGAATTTTTTGCTATCAAAACTTAAGGTTTAAATACTAGAACATAGGATAACATATTGTAATAATCTTATTCTAGGTTACGGTCAGCGATACTATACAATTAGGCTTATAATTATTTTGTTTTTAAATTAATGCAAGTGTTAGGTTAGTTAGGTTAGCACCTTCAACAGGTATTAAAACTTAAGCCCATCAACCGACTGACTGTCTAAGCCTCGTCTCTAAATAAAGCCAATACACATAGTCACACAAACAGACACCCACTAATCAATACCCGGCTTAATTACTCTTAAACAAACTGTTCCAGGTCACTAAGTTCCGTATTTGCGAACCCTTCACCGTCTTTAAATAAGTTCAATATGTTCGTATGTAAAGTGGGGAAGAAATGAATTGGTTGGTTTGGGTTAACCCTTCATTATGAAAGGTCTTGAGACGCTTACCGCTAGGCATATTAATGTCCATTTAATTTTCTCATAGATACTTACCGTTATTAAAAGCGATAAACTAAAATTATTTCTTAACGTCGCTGAAAACCAGCGCTGGGGTTCTGTCTTGCGTGGATGTGACGCATATTTTCCCCCAATATGTTATTTTCCTATTTTTTCTTTCTTTGCGTCATGTTTACCGCAAGATTTTCGTTCTTTCTTCTTTCTTACAAAGTAATTTTATAATGATCCTGAGTAATTTTATGATGATGTACTTACATCAAATTATTTATTTCGCTTAGCAAAACCACAAAGGTTCGTACTTTAGAAGGGTGTCTGTAAGTTTCTGCCAGCAATAGGGACACCTATTAACTGAATTGAAGGAATAAAAAATAATAAAATTCCAATTACTTAATTATTTTAAACATTTATGCTACTATAACTTAATTAAAGTAAATTCTAATCTTTTAAATCAGAGTTTTTTTCCAATGTTTTTTTAACATACACAAGATAAATTAAATTCAAATGGCTATATTAAATTTTTTATTCACTTATTTTAAATTCTTCATCATACATTGTTTTTTTACAGTCACAATAAATTTCTGATTTTGTACTAATCTGTAACCATATCAATGATCTAATATTAGATCCTTACAGCCCTAGTTCCAATCGATGTCCTCGGAGGAGGCAACAGGTCGTCACCATGGCAACCGTCGGCAACTCCTACGAAGCCCGTGGCCACGCTCAAGCGACACGCGTCTTGCGATACCGACTGCGGAGAAAACAAATGAAAGAAGTTTTTTAGAGCATGACACGAGTCATAACGACGCAACTTGCGGAGCGATGAACGAAAAAGGGTAACGGCGCACGTTACCCTTTTGCGTGTTGCTTGCCGCAAGTCGTGTCTGAAGTCGCATCGCTCGAGACCGTGAACTGGGCCTAAGAGTACTTATTTTTTAAGTTAGTAAACTTAGTTATTAATTTAGTAATAGAAAATTTTGATTTAGCCATTAGATACTAATTTAGATTTAGTTCACAACAAAAGTTTTCGAAGAACTACACTGATGAGCAATATAAAAAAGTCAATATGCAAAGTGCTACAAAAATCTAAATATCTCCTAAACCACACAAGTTAGCTACAAGAAATAAAAAAAAAACTTGAAAATTGTTTTAATATGTGTGTCGGAGACGGGTATGTGACTTTCGTTATTATCAACGATATTTTAACTACTGTGGGCGTAGTGTGGGTAGTGTTGGTTAATGCGCAATAGAAAAACAGTTTGCAGTTCAGATCACATTATAATTTACTATCAAATTAATCACACTAGCTAAATTATACACACACACCCAGTGTGTGTATTATTTAGCTAGCGACGGCGTTTATTAAAATTACCAATTAACACAATGATCACAAATTACAAGTAACACAATAACTGAGCACCACGAATCGAGAACAGTTCCGTGACGTCTTCTCTCCGATGCGACCAGAGGCTGAATGCCTCCTCGCCGTGGCCTTAAAACATCACGGCTCTGTAGAAGCGCGCCTTTTTTGGTGTAGGTAGATCACTCTTGATGTCGCCAGTGGCGCGCTTGCGATCCGTTTCATGTCCGTACTAATGACCGGATCCGACATGTGTTTTTATGCGCTATTAAATACATTTGAATGTTGCTTTTTACTTCAAGAAGCTATCTTGCGTGATTTTGGAAATATTTCATGATAAGTTAGTGGCTTTTTATATTGATCGTCATCGTCAGTGTATTTAGCTTTAATTACATAATTAACAGACATAACTTTTTAATATTGACATCAAAGTGGTTGGCAAAACAGTTTCCTTTTTTTTAATTTTAATTTGATTCTTAATGACTTACGAGGAAAATATAATTTTTTCATTACTCAATTACAATTTAAGTTGGTCAAAAGAGCGATAAAAAAAAACAACATTTAAATAAATTAATATGAAATGCTGTTTGTTGGTATGCGAATCACTTCAGGACGGCTGAACTAATTTGGCAATTATTTATTTTAAAATGTTTGTATTATTAATTGTATGAATTAGGTTTTGGACAAAAATCCCGGAAATATTTCAATTTCAGGAAAAACTAAATGTCTTTTTTTCTATGAGATTTTCATATTTGTTAAAACACAATCATTTCTACATTTGTTTTTTACAACTCACCAATCCCCCTATAACATGAGACATACTAACCCAACTTATTCAATGTCCTAAGCACCTCTGCGCCAACCCCATCAAGGGTAAAGTCATGTTGTTTATAAACATTTTAAAATTCCATCATAGCACCCTCCAAGTATAATCGAATACATAATCATCAAAAAGTCGAAATTACTGTTTCAAAATTCCCATAATGAGATACTGCCATACCTTTGCAAAATGTACAGCCGTAATCCTTCGTTCCCCGACCCATCTAAACGCAACTGAATCCTTCAAGAACCCCAAAATGGATTAGGATAGATCCCTCTAATCAAATTACTTCTAACAAGAGCTTTCTCGTTTTTTAATCTCCACGACCGAGGCGATTAGAAAGGGGGTGTTGAAGATAACCGTGCTATTGCTACCAAGGGGATTATTAAGTAATCAGGGGTGGAACAATGTTTTAAGTGAATGTTTTAAGTACTTTTTGGGAATGAGGATCAACATTGTTTGGAGGTATTGAATTGGTAGGAAAATTGTGATTTGTATCTTTAATTTACGAATTGGACTGCTCGTTACAATTTTTATGGACATTAATATCTTATTCTATTCTAAATTGCAGTGTTGCAAGTTATAAAATTGGGGTAAACTTGAATGCAGCTTACTTTTTTGAAAAATTGTAAGTCAAACCTTAACTACTTACTTGTTTAAAAATGAATACCTGGGCGACCGAGCTCTGTTCTGATGAAAATAGAGAATGCTTATTTAATAGTATAGGAAAGTACATACTAATCCATGTATAGTACATACTTATTCCATGCTGCCATGAAATTATTCTCATGTCATTATTCATTATCTTGTTCTAAACTTTGGGCGATCGAGTTTTGCTCGGGTGAAAATACGGAGAAAACTAATTTACCCAGATATGAGACCTAGCTAGATCGATTTTTCGCCCCTGTAAACATCTATATTGCGAGTTTCATCGAAATCGTTAGAGCCGATTTCGAGAACGTGAGTACAATACAAACAAATATATGTATACAAATATTGCTCGTTTAATAGTATAGGATTTTATCTTCGAAAAATACTTTGGGGTTTATTTATAAACGTTGCTTAAAGTTAAGTGACGTGCAAACGTCAACAACGTATGGTTAAACTGTCGTTAATCATTACTTAACTTTAAGCAAAGTTTATATATAAACCCTTTAATCTCAACTTTAAATACGTTGTAAATACTAACGCAAGTTTGACTCCGGTACGTGTTATCAAACTCGTTTCAGTTGCTAAACTTTTCAGTACGTCTGAAAAGTTTAAAACCGACACACAAAGTCACTTTACACTTCTCATAATTGTAGATATTAAGTTAAGAAATGTTGTAGAATAACACTAGCGTTATTCTACACAATAGTAGATTGTTATACGAGGGGCTAAAATAACCCATTCTAGCGAGGTTAGTTTTACTCCCGAGCACTAGCGAGGGAGTAAATAGAAACCGAGTTATAATAAGTTTTAGCGCCGTGCTACTTTTCACTACGATTGCGAGAAAATAAAATAATCCAATACAATATTAAATAGTTCATTTATTGAAAAAAATATACAATTTGTTCAATCTGATTTTTTGAGGAAACTTTTTATTCCAGTATGCGGTAGTAAAAAGCTAGTTTTACATAAGAATAAAGACTTTTTCATTTTTGTAGGCATATAGGTTACAGACAAAAAATATTTTTTCCCCTAGTGCAAGATATGCAATTTTTTCCCCGCTCTGGTACGCTACAATGACAAACTTTTTGAGCAAGAGGAGTGAAAATATAATTATGGTCTGCTCTCAGACGGAGATTAGCGGTTAGCTGGTTAGATTAGCCACGATACGAGGTTCCACCTCAATGTGTGAGCTTAATTACTCACTGCATGCCAAGTTTCTCACAGGACAGGCAGCCAACGGCCACAAAATTTACCGTATTTACATAATAAATGTTCGGAAGCATGCAAAAATTTAATCAATCAAAAGTTTGTGATTCAAACACTGTTACTTTTAGAACAATTTGAGAGTTCTTTGGTCTTATTTTCTTGGAAAGCTTGGGTTTTATGTGAGAGCGGTGCCGTCATATTGCGGTCGCAAAATGACGGACGTCCTTGTACAGACACCAATATTTACACACTGTTTTTGACACAGTATATAGAACACCGGTAAAAGGACAGATTTTCATGATGGCTTTTATTTTGCGTACGTTATATGACGGCAACGCTATCTAGGAAACCCAAACTTAAGGAAAGAACGTGTTATGCTTACCTAGAAGTAATTTTTTATTATAAGAAAATAAAAGGATTAATAACCGTTTCAATACAAAACTTTCCGTGTATAGGAAGAAATTTGTGCAAAAATCTTCCAACACTCGTAACAATATACTTGCGCAAATCTAAACTTGCGCAATGAAATCGTTACGTATGTGGCTAACATAAAACGTAAAAAAACCGGCCAAGTGCGTGTCGCACCACATATAATGAAGGGTTCCGTAGATGGGATGAATTTATACCAAGAACAAACTTAATAATGTAGTTGTAAAACATGTTGTTTTTTCAACTGCAAATGTAAGTTGGTCGATTATAACTCGTTAACTTGTAGAGCCTACTTAGATATGATAGTTTTCCTTGTTATTTCAACTACTGCTGTGATTTTTTTTCAGATATCCAGAACCAACCACTTAGCTGGCGGGACCGTACTCTAACAACTTTAGGTCATTAAAAAAAATAAAAATATGTTACCACTTTGTCGGCGTGATTAATATGTTTACTCATGCTAAATTACAGCTTTCTAGTACTAACAGTCTCTGAGCAAAGCCGCGGACAGACAGACAGACAAACGGACATGGCGAAACTATAAGGGTTCCTTGTTGACTACGGACCCCTAAAAACGTGAAAAGTTAGGTGAAATGAGTTTAGAGTGAGCTGTCAATACTGTCAAACTATAGCATCAGGTTGAATGACCTCTTTACCTAACAGTTCACGGTTAGATTTTAACAGAATCGATCGGCTGAAATAAACGTACAGTGAATTTGAGCGAAAAACAAAAATGAATTAAATCAAACATTGGTGCAAAACATTTAAACCAAATACTAGTATATGTAATATTATGACATTGGCAAACAAGAATATGCAAATAACGTAATACTCTGTTTTAATAGTAAAACGGACGTGCGCAGCATACCCACAATGATTTGTAGAAAATTATCAATCTTTGGGTTTGAGCTTTCAATTAGTAAATTGAATAACATTGTGTTATATTTGATTTAAAAGTTCTTTCATTTTTTGTTCCTGTTTACATCAAGGCTGTTCCATATTGACCGATGACCTTGTGAAGGCCGCAGGAATCCGCTGGATGCGGAAAGCACAGAATCGGTCGAAATGGCGGTGCTTGGGGGAGGCCATGTCCAGCAGTGAACGTCTTTCGGCTGAAATGATGATGATGATGTTCCATATTGGACTCAGTAGAGAGTATAAACAGATCGAGCATAGCTATGCACAACCATTATCGAAACCATAATTGAAAATGACACATGATCGGTTACCTGATTTGCTTAGCCCCGACAGCAAATAGCTGTCGGAAAAATAGTGATTGTCTATTAGGATTGAACTGTCAAAATTTTCGGGTTTTGTGGACAGCGTTTAGAGGACTCCTTCGATAACATTGATTGATGTTCGATTTAGTACGGAAGCGTGTTTATTACAATTTTATCTACAAAAGCCTTCCATATCTCTCTTTCTGCTTCCTTCTTTGGTCAAACTGTAATTAATTAATTCAAGTGGTTATGCCAACGCTCTAGCCCTGCTTCTTCTAACTAAATGCGGGTCATTTTTTTAGCGTTGTGACTAAGTACATGAAAGAATATAAAAATGTTTATAACTTTACTTTTACTTTTTGGGTTATATCTCAGTCAAACAAATGTTGTTTGGGATATTCATTATTTTTTTTCTACTGTGTAGGAAGGTAAGTATGACCAGGTGGTACAACCAATAAATTTATTTTCTTCTTTGCATAAAGCAGAATATTTTTACCACATTATTTTCTCCTAGCCAATAAAACGTTGAACGTCTCAAAGAGTACCCCTCAGGCTGCAAAAATACGTAGCTAAGATAAAAGAGAGTGTACAATATAATGATTGCAATAACACCTTATGGTTTTATCGAAGTGTTACCAACATAGAAAACCGTGATGCCCACATAAATGGATATAAGTGATAGAGCAGAGAGAAGCCTCGGTGACCGCTGCTAGAGGCAGCTTTCTTTTTGTGTAGTTAGTGACTGAGTGTCAGAGTTATTATGCCGCCCATGGGCCTCTGACTTAGCTTCACATGCCGTCGAGAAATATCTCTCAAGCAGTTTCCTCACAATATTTTCGTTCACCTTTATTGAAGCGAGTGATAATTATACAATACGCAAATGAATCCGAAAATTCAGAGATGCGTGCTTTGGGTTCGAACCTATGACTTGGCAGTCCAAAGGTCACACCACTAAGCTATCACTGCTAGAGGCGGCAATTTCATCAGTTTCCACACAAACCTAGAGTGTCGCCAATTTCTCGCACTGCGACACAAATGACGTATACCTACAAACTGACGGCTTTGAAAGGCATCCGCGACAGATGTGCGGTCAACGCACTTTCAGCGTCAATCATTTTATAAGTACTGAAGTCTGTAGGCGTTGGCGACGATTCAGTGCTCTGTGGTAAATATTATATAACAGGGTTCATATTGAGTGGAAAACGCTGTTTACGATGAACTAGCTACCCCCTGCGGTTTCACCCGCATAAGTCACGATCCCACGGGAATATGAGGATAAAAAGTATCCTATATCCTGACCCAGGTCATGATCTACCCATGTCCTAAATTTCATCTAAATCCGTTCGGCCGTATTTGCATGAAAGCGTAACAAACAAACAGACAAAAAATCTAATCTTTCCTCTTTATAACATTGTAGTTTAGACAAGAAAAACAGTTGTATTTGAAGTAAGTAAAACGTCGGGAGAAAATGATTTGATGTTTTATTCCATTAAGCTGGTTCATTTCGCTGTCTGGAGTAAAAGGGCACGTCTGTTTGTTTTGAATCTAAGGGTAATTAGCGTGATAATTAGTAGAGATAAAAGCTGGTTCCTGATATGGGTATCGTAGGCTACGAGTATGGAGTTGATTCAAAGGATTATTAAATCTTGTTGAAAAAAAGATTAATTATTTGAGTCTATTTAATTGTAAATCGCTAATAATTATGGCTAATGAGGATATTGATATCACAATTTGAGCATACTTTATTTTTTTTACAACAATTTTTTCAGAGCTGTGTACAGATTTATGATGGTTTTCAAAGACGATTTTAGTTGGATTTTCGCAAAAGCTGGGATTACAAACATCAAGAATAACAAGTCAGTTTATTCACAGAGAAAAGCGTGTTGCTATTATAGCTACTTTCTAACATCTCTGTTGAAAGGGTTAACATGTTTGCTCGATGCATTAAGATTTTTGGGTCAAAATACAGGATTATCTCATGAAAACAAATGGCCCCAGTGCGATTACATATGCAAAGAAAACATTTGAGAAAACCCTTGAGGAAGATTTAGTATAGAAAATCAACTTGAATATATATCTCAACTATAAATAAACTCAATACAATTATGCTATTAGCATGACGTAGAAAAGGTTATTTACGCGGCATATTTGAGACCATCATCATATGCCTTTACAGATAGCGCGCTACTGGAATTACCTGATATAGAAACTTCGTGACGTCCCCCGGGACGTCACGAAGTTTTTGACGTCATGCACTCACTGCTGTGCAACGTAGTAGTGTGCGGTGGGAAAAGCTAAGATGAAGATGCAGAGTTATCTCTGTGCTAAGTGGTTTTTTGATGGTCTGAGCTGGTATCTGAGGTAGAACAAAAAAAAGGTTGACATGCAGCAGCTTAATATATTGATATAAAAATTTGCCAGCATATCTTACTCTACATACACCTTCGTTCCCATAATATGACACCTATTCCCAAAATAATTATGCTATTCCAAAAATATAATGTTCTCAAAATATGATGTTCTCAAAATAATATGATATTTTGTACAGTCAGGACTAGAATTGAATTTATGTTGTAGGTACAACATAAATTATAACAACATAATGGTGTGTATGATGTAAATGAAAATATCATAAATCGTACAACGTACATTTTGTTCGTGTACATCCACCCTTAACAAACGTCACGTAAGGCCGCTATACTGTTAAGGGTGTGATAATACATGAAAATATATGATAAGTTAAAGGAAGTTGCTAAGACCTACAAGCCTAACAGTCCCTACGACTCTAAGCCCTATAAGCCCTATAACCCTAACCTATCATATACCTAGTGTGATAGATAAATATATAAATAAGTTCAGGATGTCTGCACCATGCGACCTAAGGTTACAGGCGGATGGTAGACAGGATTTCCAGGTTCGGGAAGGGTACACTCACTGCCAGTCCCGCAGACTCACGAGACTGATCAGAAATGGCTAAAGGTGTCTTGGCCACAGTGAGGGGTAATGAGACAAGAATAAAAAATTCAAATCTCCTTTATTTACAATATTTTACAGCTTATATACTATAATTACTTAACACATACTATTACATAAATTCTTAGTGTTCTATGCGTGTGAGATGCAACCAAATCAATATTTTAACTGGGCCGTGCGTGAGCCGGGCCGAGTGCTGAGTCAATGTCCAAAGGTAACATTGAACAGTTCGATTAGCGAACCTTTACAGACGTGATGATGTTATCGATACCTATCTAATAGCTGATGTTGACGATAAATAATAATTTATATGTAGTATTTTTTTTTAAACACGTACGTTTTAAGATTTTCCAAGTAAAAATAGGACATTCCAGAAAGAACATATCGTTGGTGTCTGTACTAATGAAACAATCATTGTATCAAAAACACCAGCAAATAATTAACAGCAGATAATTAGTTAACTGCGATGCTTACAGTGTTTCTATTTTAATATCAAATTTCCATGTTCATCAATTATTAGATTTATCGTATATAATAAATTTGAATTCAGAACTAAGTACTTTATTGTTGTTTTGTTTTGATTTCCGTGTGAACTATATAGAGTTGTAAAACTATTTTCCTATCTGTCGTACCTGCGACTTTAGCAGCTTTCCTCCCATTTTTAAAATAGATTACATTAAGTTAAAAGAGTATTAACAACTCTATATACTTCGTAGTCGATTGAGAGCGTCCGGTCTGCACCAAGTGCAAAGGGCAACTGATAGAAATCCGACGACTGACAAAACACAGAGTTTGCCGAGGGAAATTAAGAAAATATAAATACTGTACTTTATTGTATGAAGCTTGGTCTCTGTTGGATATCTTACTCCGTGTGCCAGTTCGCCATAATAGATTTTTATTGCAACGTTTCTTCTACGACATCCACGCATTTTGTTCTATTTTATAGTTTTGAGTTTTATGTTTGTTTGGAGCGAGGTGTAAATCTTGAAAGTTGTAAATCAATCGATAGAAATAATTCATTCCTCGCTATTTTGATTTCCGAGTATTTTTACGATAAAAGCTTTAGATTTTTCGTTTAAGTGCTTTGAAACGATATTGTTGTCTGTATTGTGTGGAATGAGAGTAAAAAGTTTATGTATGGTCTAGCCTCGTCTGCTGCGTCAGAGTTTACACCCAAAAAACTATTCAATAAAAGGTACCTAACTTCAGAAATACCTATTTTTTTATATTCTTGGCCATAAGACTGACATTATTGGAAAACCGCAATTAAAATGAAACTAGTTTTGTTTGCCAACTTTCCAGGCTAGATTGGTTTCACAAAACTCAAACTCAAAGCATTTATTTGAAATAAACAAATTACAGGCACTTTTGAATTGTCAAGGGGCCGGTTAGCCAGAAAGATGAAGCTAGTTGCCCATTCCAAAGCGAAACGGATATATTAGTATGGAGAAGAACGGGCAAGAATAAATCTAATCCAACCTGTCCCTTGCTGTCCTCCACCAGCGACGCCCTAAGCCGAGGTCCGTACCCCACACGGGGTTACCCTTCTTTTTTTTTTGGGTCGGAAATTATCGAATAACTTCTCCCACTCTGGGCGGAGCGGGAGGGTGTGTGTCAGACTCTTACTGACTAAAACCTACCCGTGTTCCTTCGGTTGCCCTGATGCCGGGGGCCACGACCTCCCTATCGGTTTTCTTCGTACCCCCGGCAGGCATCGGCCCTAGCGGACCCCGTCGATTCTGCTGATATCTCTTTGAGGCGCGCATGTAACACAACGCGCCGTCGACCCGGGCTTGGTCCTTATCGGACGGCGAGCTAGCCATTGCTCACCGTCCGCAAGCCCGCGCCTACGGTGGCCGGAAATCGGCCTGCGATTCCCGACGCCCAGGGCGTCTCCTCCGCGTCTTGTACACGGGGGTACCCTAAGCGTGTAGTCGCTTAGCGTGTAAGTTTTATACCCTGGCTTAGAGGCCTTAATTTATTGAGGCAGCAGCAGGAAAGTCCGGTTAAGCAGCCAACAACCTCCTAGGTTGACTTGCAAGATGGCATACAAAAAAAAAAAGATCGGGCAAGAAACTCCACGGAAACTCTTTTAAATCAAAATATTTGAGTATGTATGGTATCAGTTTGTCCTACAATTGTCCAGTGTTTTTATTTAGTAAGAACACATCCGTATACAACTAACTAATAAGTAGTTCAGTAATATTGTCCCTACGACCAAATAATTTGATAAATGTGTCCCAAATCATATTTGTCCAGCTTTATAGTGCTTCTGACACTTAGGACGATAAATGGCCGATCGTAAACCGTTCAGGTCCAACCAACAGGTTGCCATAGAGATAGGCCATCAACAAACAACAAACGGAATAAGTTTATAATGCTTGAATACTAAACAAGCTAAAGGAGGAAATATAGAACGCTATTCTCATATTTATATCGAGCACTTTAATTAACCGACTTGAAAAAAGGAGGAGGTTATATGTTCGACGCGTATGTTTGTTTTTTTTTTTTTTTTTTTTTTATTTATGTCCATCGATTTCTCCGTCATTTGTGGACCGATTTTGAAAATTATTTTTGTTTGAAAGGGTATGCTCCCAAATTAGTCCCATATAAATTTTATTAACTTTGCTTGGGTAGTTTTTGAGTTAGCTACAAAATACGTATTTTTTTTCCCACTTAGTATGTGGATGATATGATAAGTTCCTGACACTGGTAGTAGGTAGTGGTATTCGAATGAGTGTGGGGTAGGTACCACAACTAAAAAGTGAAAAATAAAAACTTTTTACAAAAAAAACTACCGACTTCCAAAAAAAACACTACAAAGTGAAAAATAACTTTAATTTCGGAAGTCGGTGGCAAAAAACGAAAACACAAAACCCAAGACACCGACTTCCGAAATTAAAGTTATTTTTTACTTTGTAGTGTTTTTTTTGGAAGTCGGTAGTTTTTTTTTTTGTAAAAAGTTTTTATTTTTTTAAATAATAATTTCTACGTACGTATATAAACATTTTGTAAAAAAAACCCTGTTCGATCTGAAAGGGGTACGTAGGTATTGCAATAACATTACCTAAAAGAAATTAAAAATCTCATTGTTATTGAAAAACAAAAGTTAATGTTGTTTAAAAATCACATTTTTGTACCAAAAATACCCCAGATCCGTAAAAAATTTACAAATTTTCAACAGGGGTCACAAGTTATGACTTGCGCCCCACTCCGCTCCGCGCCGTACTAGGGTTCAGCTTACAGTACAGTAATCGCGGAGTGGGGCGCGTCGTCGTGAATTGCACGGACTATACCCGCTAAACAACGGTCGCCCGCACCCCATGTCATATCCAAGTAAAATTCCCCATTGAAAAAAACTGTGACAATTTTTTTTTTCTTCTCTTGAAAATTACCACATAAATAGACTCTCAGTATTGGATCGGACTGGTTTTTTTTACATGTTGAATTTAACAGAAATAGAGCCATTGTGAAGTGCATCTGCGAATGTAAAGGTAACGACATGCTATATTTCTGTCGCTAAATAGACAGCAATTTTAAGGGTACGGATACCTTTTACTGCGGTCTGGCACTATCTCACGGGAGGGAAATGGCCTCCTTCAATAAAGAAAAAAGAGAAAAAAAAACTTTCTTACAAAAAATACAACCGACTTCCAAACTACAAAGTGAAAAATAACTTTAATTTTATTAAATAAATTTTGTTAATTTTAAAGTTATTTTTCACTTTGTAGTTTGGAAGTCGGTTGTATTTTTTGAAAAAAGATTTTTTTTCACTTTTTAGTGGGTTGATTTGTAATTTATCTAAGTTACAATAGTCAACTGCTCATCAAAAATACCCAAGTCACTATAGATGTGCCTAAAATATTTGAAGAGTTCCCTCGATTTCTCCAAGATCCCATCATCAGATCGTGACCAAATGACAATGGGACCAACTTGAAAGTATACCCTTTCAAATAAAAAAAGAATTTTTCAAATTATCCAGCCGTCTTGGAGTAATCGGGGAAAATACATAAAAATAAAATAAAAATAAACCGACGAACTGAGAACCTCCTCCTTTTTTGAAGTCGGTTAAAAAAGGGACGGGCAGGGGCATTGTTACTACCACTTCTAACTCCATTACTGTAGGTCAGGGATCACCAATTAGTTTCATTGGACCCCCAATTAAAAAATAAATATGACTGTCGAGGTCCGGTTGGAAGACGACAGACAGCTGTGCTGCTGGGGAGTTTGTTGCGCCACTTCTGCTTCCCAGCTAAAGGCACTAGGAAGTGGTGAAGGGTGGGCGTTTTTGATGGACTGTCTTATGTAATTTTGACGTTCGAAAGGTGCTGATTCTCTGCCTAGTTTGAATAAATTACTTTTGAATTTTGAATTTTGACGATTACTAGCAACCAAGATTAAAAGCTGTTCAAGGACCTTCCATATTTTTGTGTTTTCTTGGAAATCAATCATTTCGATCTGTAGAAGTACCTAGCTCTATTACTCCCGAAAACATTTGCAGCTTCATGCAGCTTGTGTTTCGCGTCGTCCGTTGTTGAGTCGACGACAGAAAATACAAAGCGCGGACTCAATTTTTTTTGTATGAAATCTGTTTACTTAAAGTCCGCACAAAATAGATTTGGTGACTCCTGCTGTAAGTAAACGAAATTCTTTAGAATATTAAACAATTCACGTAAACCGCATCGAAATATTTAGGTAATTTACTCAGATTTAAAGCAAAACAACTGCCGTACTTCAAAAGCGTTAAAAATGTAAACACTCACCGTTATTTTTGGAAAATTTCAATCATATTCCTGTTCATGAATAAGTCGAGAGGTTTAAAAGCCAGTGCCGAGCCTCCATAACGTTAATGTTAGGTAATATCGCTCAACACATCACAAAATTGAGTTTACTCTCAATGTTTCATTTTGGGTTTAGATTTTTATCAATTTCAAGACAGTATTTCGAAAATGAACCGTAACTGTAACGGTGTATGGTCGGTATTAGATTGTATTGGTCCTCTCCCCGGGAGAACGCAACAGGTCGACTAAAATGAATATTGAGTAATTTTTGTAGGGAACTAAAACATAGATTTATGAGCAGAAAATGTTTTATTGAGTTTTAAAGAGATATCGGTTTTGTTTCAGAAAAGGTGCGATTTTTATTTTTAGGCTTCCCTAGAATAACGATACACATAACACTGTCGTTTAGGTAATAGACGATAATATGTGTATACATAACAACATTACACTTTCATGCTTCAAAGGGGTACGCAGATGTGTAAAGTACTGTCAACGCTTGGCGAAAGCGCTGACGGTACCAGGATCAATGAAACACTTGTTTGTGATGTAACTCGAATATTTATTTAGAATCTTTTAGTTTTTACATTATTATATTTGAGAAGTGCGGTGGTCAGGTCGAGGGGCCGACTGTCAAAATACGTCTTCTATTCTTTATTTGTCTCAATGTTTATCTTTTAATTTTATGCCATAGTTATTTTAATAATTAGAAAAGGTTGGTTGGTTGGTTTTAAATTATTAGGTATTAACTACAATGAAATACAAAACCTTCTATTCTCTCCAACTCAATAGTTCAACACAAACATCTCATCTCCATTCATACGCTTGACACTCCTCAAACACACACACACACTCTCAACACACCTTCCCGCACATTTCGTGATTGTTATTTTTTGTACTTTGTGTATAAAAATGTGCCTTCTGTTTTCTTTTTCACTAAATTTTTTAATAACCAACGACATACGTAACGACTTTTATAATGAAGGAACACTGACTCCCAAGTCACAGGTATAAACCTAGTTTATGAGCCAGGGGACCTATGTTTAAGACATTTCTTCTGTATGTTGTAAATGCAGAGTTCTCTGTAACAATATTGTAACTTTTTGAAATAAAGAATGTTTTTATTTTTATTTAATTAATTTATATTTACTAAATAAGTTAAGATATCTACAACACATGCATATTTCGCCAGCTGTCGCCGTGAGATAGCAGAAAGACGTGCTGTCTATGAACGATAATAGAATATCTATACAGGAAGTTGTGTCTGTTGAATCTGATCAAATCATATAGCACCACACAAATATCTATCCCAATCGATGCTGGAATGCCTTCACACTGAAGCCCACATTCTTCACATTCATTCCACATTCCTACACGAATGCCATAACACAGCAAATTGAGCCAACAAACAAAATAGAACGATAAACATCAAGTTCGTTAATCTTTCCATACAATTATTTGCCTTTGGGTGCAGGACTGACTTATTGACACCACATATCCTAAATTACTAAAGATTTTTAAATTGTAGTAATTACTGTCGTGGCCTGCAACTGGGGCATTGATGGATGATCGTGAACATGTGGGCTGAGACGAAGTCGAGGCACACATACGTGAGTCCATCATTGCCTGGTTGCGGCCAAGGCTTAGTATTTTTCTCAAATAATGCGCGGAAATGCAAACTGAGTAAATTAATTATTAATTTCAGAATCAATGACGAACAACGATAATTTCATTTCACGCGCCATTATGTTCATTTGTTTCTTCTTTAACAGGTTTATTTGCAAGCCATTTCGAAATTTTAAGTACAATCTTTGTTATGTTACCTCCTTGGTTGCAAATGTGTTGAAGCCAAAAATTCGTTCCTTTTTCAAATAACGCGACAGATATGAGTTTTCATGGTAATTTATTTGATTTGACCGCTTAACACGATAGTTAAGGATTTTCAGTCAAACATTGCCGGCCGGGCGCTCGCATATGTTCGACCAGTACAGCATTTTCGATTTATCTCGAAAGAGGATGTCAAAATAATGTTCGAATTTCCTAGCATGTTTGAGAAAAAGCTTTTAGTAAGTCACAGACAACAACAACTGAACAAAACAAATTAATAAATTTTTGATCAACGCGAACAGTGGGCGGTCAATACACAATGATCCAATGTGTGACCACAGCGTGCCACTATTAAATTTATTGGTAAAACTACGTGTGTGGCTCAAGTCACAAGAGATACGCAATTAGATCTTAATTGCCAATGTTCGGTATTTATTTAGGCAGCCACATGTATTTGATATTCCGAGTAAAATGTATTTCTTCCAGTAAAAATATTTTAGCGTGGTTTCGAAATGGATTAGATGTTCGTGATATTAACTTAAAGGCATTGTTTAATATAATATGGTTTGTTGTTTGTGAAATATACTTAAATATTAATAATGTCAAGTTCAAAGTGGTGCCCCTGCAAATATTTTAGGTTAACCTCGTGGGTCGTTCGGGTTGTCAAATGTATTTATGTATTTGATAGGTATCCGTGAAGGCCTTAAGCAAACAAACAATGATTTATTACTGAGTCTGTTGCATGTAACATTGTAAAGGAATTTACCATTATATTGTTGAATATAGCGAAACTTTTGATGACAACATTTCATGTATCTATCTATAGATTTAAGACCTTTTGGTGAAAATGATCCTTTCGAACATGACAAATACAATCGATCACATATCTTCAGAATGGGAGTAGACAAGATTATTATTAGCTCCCAACAACAGCTTGCCAAGGTTGCAGAGCAATATTTATATCATAAGGTGTGGGATGCTTGAACGGAGTGCCTTCAACACGTTGAGTGTCGGCTTGCGTACGCCCACGCGTGCCAACCGGTGTCGCGTGTTATTTAGATTGCTTGCAAATACCTAAATTATTAATCTGCGTCCATGCAGAATACCATCGCTATAATATTACATCGAGTTTATATGCATAACGGAGGCACTAGCAAAGAAAAAACCGTTCCCAATGCTTTTTCTAACTAATCCTAATCCTCTCGCCGTTATCAGAATACCATTCATGTTACCTCTCATAAAACCGCATTTTTCGGCAAAAGTGTGTTAGGTATGGCCCCTAAAATATATAATAGTATACCAGAAGCTATTAAAAAAGCAGAGTGTCTGGGATCATTTAAGAAGTATTTGTTTAAATTCCTTTTAGATAGATGTTACTACTCCATCACTGAGTTTACTACTGATAAACAGAGGTATGAAGATTCCGACTTGCTAATTAGACACTTATGATTTTATTTATTGACTAAGTATGAATGTGTTTATTTGTCTAAAATTGTATGACCTGTTTACATAACTGACATATTGTTTTAAATTGATAATAATATTTCTTTTAATTTAATCTATTGACATGCTATCTTAATTGTAATTACTTTTTATGTTAATTTTGTACGCCATAAATATTGGCAAAACATAGTGCGCATATTTTAGACTTATACTATCTGTAACCATACCTATGTTTAACAAAATAAATGATTGATTGATTGATTATAAATGCGAAAGTGAGTTTGTTTGTTCCACTTTTACGCTAAAACAGCTGAACGGATTTTGATGAAATTTGAAACCTGATTTAGGACATAGAATACTTTTTATCCCGATATTCTTACGAAATCAAGACTTATGCGGGTGAATCCGCGGGGCGCAGATATTTTGGAATAAAGGGAAGTTAACAACGACTACATATTGACCATTACAAATTTTTTAGTAGAACTGATTTTACTTATACCTAGACACATGATGCAAACCGAATCTGCTGAGGCAATGATAACCTTCAGCATCCTGAGGCGGCTGAAATATGCATCAATGAATCATAAAGTAATCATAATAAAAATACTATAGGTATACCAATCTTCATCTCAAACATATTAGCCTTTTCGGTTTCCAGTCTAACCGGATGCAGCTGAATACCAGTATTTTACATGAAGCGACTGCCTATCTGACCTCCACAACCTAGTTACTGGGTAACATGGTACCCCTTGGTAAGCCTGGTTGTTAGGTTTTCAGCCTCCTGACGACCCGTGACAACTGTCTAAGATCTACAAATGATAGTCGGGACCAACGGCTTAACGTGCTTTCCGAGGCTCGGAGGGGTATTGGTATGTAAAGATAGTCACCTATCCATGGACCA
Source organism: Agrochola litura (assembly GCA_949152395.1). NCBI lineage: Eukaryota > Metazoa > Arthropoda > Insecta > Lepidoptera > Noctuidae > Agrochola > Agrochola litura. The sequence goes on from OX424493.1 coordinate 20,038,173, forward strand.
AGCAAAGTCAAAGTCAAATCATTTATTTCAAATAGGCCCAACGTCAAAATTTTACAAAAAAATAGAATTGATTCTAGTCGCCCCTTCCAAAAGGTAGTTATTGTATGGAGAAAAATGGGCAAGAAACTCACTCCACTGTTACTCTTTTAAAATGTTTCAGAATATTTTTTGTGTAGGTACATTAGTTAAATAATTATATGTGAAGACGATGCACCTAGAATAAAATTACTATACCACAATAGGTAAAAATAATTAAAAATGAAGCAACGACAAATAAATTTAATTATGTGATAGATACATGGTGCTCACATATTTACAAACATTGTAAAAGCGGACGATTTGCCTAAAATTTTACAAAGTTAGTGTGTGAGGTTGTAATCACAGAAGCGTAGCTTAACCTGATCGATCGGCGAATATTCAGTAGATTTACGGGAATATCAAAATTATGTAACATAACATCACGCTTGTATTTCCAAAAGCGTTAGGCAGAGGTGAAACTATGGTACACCCACATACAGTGTGTCTTTATGTGCACATTTCGAAATGAGGGAATATAATGCTTAATTTCATCGTTTTTTTTTTTTATTGTCTTTGGCGTTTTATTGAGTAATTTTACGATTATTGTTAAAATTTATGAAAAAAAAATAGGTTTCTGCAACATATTTATTTTCAATCAAGGGTAGTTTCTTTTCCATAATTTTAATTTTATGAGGACTCCTAATTACTTCAAATCATTATGGAGTTTGTTTCATCGCGATAGATAATTTAGTTTAAAAGTTACACCCGTTTCGTTACAATTTTTTTTTAATTCCGTAAAAAATATTTAAAGAAATTTTGTTTCAATATTTTTTCCGTTTATGAAATTCATTGATTCCCTCATTTCGACATGTGCACATTATAAAGACTCAACACTGTATATTGAAAAACAAAACTAAACTCGCAAAATTACACTAGAGATTAGGAACACAGGTTTGGCTCTTTGACAAGTTATTATAGAGACTTGGTTAACTGTAAGTTAAAGCAAGGCTAATGATTACAAAGCTTCTTTAGTAATTGAATTCCAAATTGATCTTAGTTGCACACATTAGGCAATTACTTGCAATTATGAGGGTAGATGACGTTAATGCTATTATGCTTGCTAATGTTTCAGCCTACTCGACTTAGTACAGATAATGCACAATTAGCCTTCAAAGTACTAGATGTAAGGTATACAGGGTGACTGGATCTGGACCCGCCATCGCCATAGCAAATTACACATTTACTAATCATTGAACTATGCTTTCCCTAACTAAAGTTTTATAGTTTGGAAGATATGTAAATTTTTATACTTAATTGAAAATTTTCAAATTTTTTTTTAACCTGGTTTTCGTAGTTTTTTTATTATTTGTTGGCTGTCATAAACATTGGTGATTAAAATACCTCGGAACTTCCCTCAAACTAGGGTTAAAAAATAAGGTAGTAGGTACGCTTTTTTTTAAAATACTATAAAAAATCTTTACGATCAAGGGAAAGTAAGTTCTAATAATTAGCAAATCCTCTATATGCGAATTTGCTATGGCAGGTCCAGATCCAGGCACCCTGAATAATCACAGTGCTTAGACCTACTATTACGAATAAGAAAATTAAGTTTAAGTATTTCACGGATAAACAGAATTCTTGCAGAAAAGCATATTATAGCGTACTTTTAATTTCGAAAAATAACAAACTATTTCATGTGGAATGTAGATGCTTATCTTACCAGTCTCATATCTATCATAGCTAATAAGTCTTTTGTTTTAACCGACTTCCAAAAAGGAGGAGGTGTTGTGGACCGATTTTGAAAATGTTTTTTTCGTTTGGTAGTGGAAGCTTGCGTGGTGGTCCCATATAAATTGTATTAACTTTGCTTGAGTAATTTTTGAGTTAGCTTCAATAATATGTACGTATTTTTCGCACTTTGTCTATGTAGATGATGTTATAATAAGTTACTGTTATTTAGATCAGATAACAGGAAGTGTTATTTGAATTTGTGTGGGGTAGGTACCCCAACTAAAAAGTAAAAATAAAAACATTTTACAAAAATAAACATTTTTAGTAGGTACACAATTATTTCTCGTGGTAAAAGCCATGTGCGCGAAGCGATTTTCCATTGGCAAAAATGACGAAGCTCCAAACAAAGTTCCATCCCCTATTAAACCCTTTTAGGGGATGATTTTTCAAAAACCCTTCCTTAGTGCTCATTTTCACTATAGAAAGAACTTATCTACAAAATTTCATGTCTCTAGACCCAGCGGTTTAGGCCATATCACCACGTCGCTCGTCGCACGAGGCTCAAAGAGGTGGCACGTAGTATTGAATGCGCGTGCGCACCTTAATGGGAGGACGTGCGGTCGTGGAATCAGCCGGTGATGGGGCCCGTCAGGCATGGCGGGCTGATACAAGTCGGGGGTGCGGCGAATGTACAAGTATTTCCCGGGCCAACTCATGGTACTAGAAGGAATAGTGGGGTTTTAGTAGGTAGGAATCCGATATAACCCTCTGCTCTTACCAGAAGGAGGGTATCCACGAGGAAAAACCCACGGAAAAAAAGGCCTTATGACCTCGCAATATTACAAGGACTGGTGACTACTAGACTTGACCAGCAGTCAAATAATAAAACAACTCATTTCAAAAATAGAATGAGCAACATTCATACATTTCGAAATGTTCATGTAAAAGGAACTTGCAACACAACAAAATCAAACTCGATGAGAGTACATTTCAAGCAGCTGCAGCGACGCTCAATAATTAGTTTGAACATCGCGAGCGGGTTCTCTTCCGTGCAAATATTGTTTCCAGGCGACAGAAACAAAAACACATCATGACACTTGCCGTAGTTTTATTAGGGAACGTGTGGCAACTCTACAGTATTAAATGGTTTTGTTTTACGAAATATAGAGTGCGTCATGCAGCAGGTCAGCTATAGGACGTAAAAACTTTTTGATCAACTGTTGATTTGTATTTTGAGGAAGTATTTTATTTCTAATTAGAAACCTGAAAGGAGAGAATGCTAAAAAAAGTGTTTAAAAATACATAACTTAGAAACAGACATAAAGTAAGATAAAGAACGGTAGCGATTATCGAACCATAGTATCAGCCTAGCAACAATTATCAGGTAACAGGTAAAGAATACGCTAAAGTAAAAAATACCAGTAGGGCCAAAAAGCTTATGAATCTATCGAAACCGAATAATACATTTTTAGAAAGCGAGTTCTGTGATGTTCCAAAAATAAACTTTAAAAAAATTGTTTCAAACATACTATGAGTTGCAGAAAAAATTGCAGAAAATATATTCTATTCTATTTTATTATTCATAAGATAACATCATGCCCGTAATGACCAAAGGGTTAGGCAGTGGTGTACCTATTTTCAACATTAATAAAAACGATAGTTAAAACGTGTTGAAAAGCTTGGAAATATAATTCGAAAGAGTCGCGTGTACGAGTTGTACCAGCTTTCCTAATTGAATACAATTTGTGAGTCTAATGCAGTTGAGAACGATAATAATTCAGGTCATACGTTGAATTGTCTACGGTGGGAAATGTTATTGCTACTTGAATTCATACATACCAATTCGGAATGATCAAAAACAATTGGAGAGACTTGAACACATTGAAGTACATATGTGGCTTGTTTACAATGATGGTTTAACGCGCGACTGCACGCGAGAATGCACTCAATTCTTTTGTTTTTTTTTTTGTATGATATCTTGCAGGTCAACCTAGAAAGTTGTCGGCTGCTTAACCGGACTTTCCTGTGGCTGCCTCAATAAATTAAGCCCTCCAGCCAGGGCATAAAACTTAGAAACTAAGCGACTACACGCTAAGAGCAACCCCTGTGGAGTACGGACCTCCGCTTAGGGCGTCGCTGGTGGAGGACAGCAAGGGACAGGCTGGATCGGATTAAACACATTCTTTTGTTTTTACCTGTCCGCTTCCATACAGGAGTGTGTTGTAATTTCAAGCTAATCAGCAGGATAGTTGCGTAAAAATTACAATGGCAACACCATTCATTTTGACAGTTCAGCAATATTCATTGCGTTATTTACGTTGTTGCGCAGACGATTTTTTTAAACTAATGAAGCAATGCATTAAGAAATTCCTTCAAAATCCCTCGGATTGTGATTAAAAGTTGTGTTACGCAATTAAGGTGCACGGTAAATTAATAATGTTACAAGACTTTGTTATTATTGTAGATATTTTACCTTTAAAATAATTTCTTCATGGTCTCCAAAACATATTATACCCTGCCTAATGCTGTTTGTAAATAACCTCCTTCTTTTTTAAAGCTGGTTATAAAAATAGTTCAGTACTGTTTTAAAATAATGTAATACATTTAGTATTTTCGTCGTCATTTCTATAGCAACATGTCTATTTCTGTATCAATAAGTTCTTCCGATGAACTCGTAGGATGTTGCAAATAAATAAAAATGTTATCAGTTCGAGTGCGGAGAGAGCCCTATTCATCTTGTACGGGTCCCCAAGTAAAAGGATACGATAGAATGATACCATCAATCAACATCTAAAAGTAGGGTATCTACTAGCTACCTACTAGATACCTTTATTTCTTTTTTACACTACGTTTTGCCATAGATTTTTGCAAACTAATCTTATTAGTTTCAGTAATCCATCCAAATTGGTCTTACAGAATTGATTTATCTATTATTTTGTACCGTTTGCAAAAAAAAAAAAACTACCTTAAGAATACATAAATATTGTAACTAGTAACTCTACTAGTGTATAGTTATCAGATGGACGAGTCATTGAATCCGTACGCAACACTTTGACAAACTATCCCCCTGTCGAACTGAACACGCTAGTACTAACAACTAAGTACTAACTGTTCTACTAATTGTCTGCCCAGGGACCAGTTATTATAGTAGGTATTTATAAAAGCTATGAACTTCTGAAAAAAAAAAACGTTTTATTTGCTTTACAGGCAAATTCATTGAAACTCATTATTTGTGTTCAATGGAATCCTAAATGTGAAAGTTTGTATGTTTGTTATTCAATCATGCAATAACGGCTGAATGGATTTGGATGTTTGGCACACAGATAGTTTATTACCTAGCTAGATTAACATTAGGATACTTTTTATCCCGGTAAGTGCGTTCCCGTGTGATAATTTCTGACATCCACGCGGGCGAGGCCGCGGACGAAAGTTAGTAACATACATAAAAATGATCATACTAAAAAACTTTTTACAAAAAAAAACAACCGACTTCCAAAAAAAATACACTACAAAGTGAAAAATAACTTTAATTTCGGAAGTCGGTGTCTTTGGTTTTGAATTTTTGTCTTTTGTCACCGACTTCCGAAATTAAAGTTATTTTTCACTTTGTAGTGTTTTTTTTTGGAAGTCGGTTGTTTTTTTTTTTGTAAAAAGTTTTTATTTTTCACTTTTTAGTTGTGGTACCTACCCCACACACATTCGAATACCACTACCTGCTACCAGTGACAGGAACTTATCATATCATCTACTTATTAAGTGGGAAAAAAATACGTATTTTGTAGCCAACTCAAAAACTACTCAAGCAAATTTTATAAAATTTATATGGAACCAATTTGAGAACAGATCCTTTCAAACAAAAAAAAATATTTTTTAAATCGGTCCACAAATGACGGAGATATCGGTGGACATACATAAAAAAAAACATATAGATGAATTGAGAACCTCCTCCTTTATGGAAGTCGGTTAAAAAATATAGTTTACTTGCTTTTGCCCGCGACTTCGCCCACATATAGGTCGGATAAAAGTATCCTATGTGTTAGTCCAGGTTATAAACAATCTGTGGGCCAAATTTCATCCAAATTCGTTCAGCCGTGATTGAGTAACAATCATGCAAACATCCTCATTTATTGATTGCGACGATGGGTCGTGATGGAATTAAATTAAATTAAGAGAACTGTATAACATGTATAATTAATTCAATACGTGAAATTACAAATGTTGTCGGTTAAAATGCAAACAAGCGAATATGGACGTTAAGACGCAGAAGCCAATGATCTTAAGAGGTTAGCTTGTGTGTTCTGTATTGAGCTCACGCAACGCGTCTTACGTCCAGCCAGTAATAGGACTTGCCCATCAAGGAGCGCTGTCCTAAATTAGACGCATTATTAATTTATTATGCATAAAACAAAAGATATTTTAATAAAACACGTAGGTATACTAAAAGATCAGTAATTAAATTATCTTTAAGATGGTGAATGGTGATGGCGTTAGACATATCTTTACAAATTAATTTAATTATGTAATATAAACATAATCTAAAATATTCCTATATTAAGTTATTAAGAAAATGCTTTAATTTACCATATATTTTTTCAAAATGATTAACTTTACTCGTTTAGAGGTGATCTTCAGTATAAAATGATTAAAAGTCGGTTATCGTCGCTAAAACGCGCAAGCGCAGCCGTGTGTGGAGGCGTGCAACAGCTGACTGGTGTAACTTTATGCCATTCATTTATTCGTATTACCTACAATACAATAAATCATAGCGATTTTTAATTCTTTGATATTCTTACGTACAAGCTCTGTAATAAACCCGTCACTCAAACGAATATGTTCCAGACGTGCTAGTTCAATTAAACTGAATAAAACGCATATCTAATACTGGGATGAAAAATAAAGCGTGGTTTCTGTTCTGACGTCACGTTATATACAGACAAATACACGTTTGTTTAACACTTGTTTTTTATGAGCATCTGCGTCAGTAAGCCATGCTACCGACGGGCGATTTTTTCGCGCACTTCATTTTGAACATACTGCGCTGGGATGCGCTCTGTTGTATTCTCAATATTCGGCTTAATACCGTAAGTTGAAAATCCAGTGCACCATAAAAAATCGTCGTGTTACTAACTCGCCCGTACGAACCTGGGCTTTCGCCGGGGTACGTTCGGGTACGCCCGGGTACGGTATGTAGGGTTCCTCCCACTCGGTAGTTTACAAAATAGTTAATTAGTAGAGTTAAGGACATCGCTCATTATAAGAACACCGTTCCGATACGGCAAATAACTTGTCATTCAAGTTAGGATTTTAAATCAAAAGACTCAAAGTCTATTTTACGTGTGACGGCTCGCTGGCAGTGAACGGCCGGCGAGCCGTCCACTATTCTGTATAACCATCGTAAATAGACTTTAGTGCATTTGATTTAAAATCCTAACTTGAATGACAAGTTATTTGACGTGTCGGAGCGGTGCTGTTATAATGAGCGCTGACCTTTATGGGGTTCATTTGGTGTTAATTGAGATGTATGACAATATCGTGGGCGGTGACGTGTTCTGATTTACAAGTAGCTACTGAAGTTTTCTTGTCATGTTGTGTGGTAGTTGACGTGCACTAAATAAACCATAATACTGAGTCTAATTATTAACGAATTACACAGAAAATGCAATTTAATCTAGAAAAGAAGTACAAAAAAATTATCAAACCAAAATATTTAGTACAAACAGCAGTGGTGGCGCAGTGGTAACGGCCGTGATTTATGAGTTGTGTATAGGTTCAAACCCTGATCTGATAGGCCCTTTACTTTGTGTAAATTATTTCATCACCACTGCTCTCAAAACAGTGAAGGAAAACATCGTGAGGAAATCGGCATGTCCTAGAACCAAAAATTCGAGACATGTAACATCTACCAACCCGCACTGGGCCCGCGTGGTGGATTACGGCCCGCTCCCTCTCACAGACAGGAGGCCAGTTTCCCAGCAGTGGGAACATTATAGGTTGATTATGTATTTAGTACCTACAACGATTTTGCACCAACAGACTATCTTTGGTTTCCATTCCCAGATCAGCTCCTAAAAAACCGTATTATTATTGGTTTGTCATTATTACTTCACGAGTGTGCAAAGTTTCAACTCAATCGTTTTCCGTAATCAATGGAAGTGAGTGAAAAATATTCGTGAAAAGATTCGAATGTTAGTTAGATGGGTGTGAAATTGATTAAATAATCGTTTGAAATGAGGTCAGGAATGTGATACCAGATAAAAAAAACTTTTTTACAAAATATACAACCGACTTCCAAACTACAAAGTGAAAAATAACTTTAATTTCGGAAGTCGGTGTCTTTGGATCAGTATATTTTGTAAAAAAGTATTTTTTTTTACTTACGTGAGTTAGTGATTTGGTTTGTAATTTATCTAAATTACAATAGCCTTATGTCAACTGCTCATCAAAAATACCCAAATCGCTATAGATGTGCCTATAATATTTGAAGAGTTCCCTCGATTTCTACAAAATCCCATCATCAGATCGTGACCAAATGACAATGGGACCAACTTGAAAGTATACCCTTTCAAACAAAAAAAAGAATTTTTCAAATCGGTCCAGCGGTCTTCGAGTAATAGGGGAACATACATTTTCATTTTTTTTTTAATTCTCAAATAACTGCGCCGAGCAGAGGGCGTGTCAGACTCTTACTGACTAAAACCCACCCGTGTTCCTTCGGTTGCCTGTTGCCGGGGGCCACGATCTCCCTTTCGGTTTTCTTCGCAACCCCGGCAGGCATCGGCCCTAGCGGACCCCGTCAATTCTGCTGACATCTACCTACCCATCCAGCTACCCATTGCTCACCGTCCGCAAACCCGCGTCTACGGTGGCCGGTAATCGGCCTGCGATTCCTGACGTCCAGGGCATCTCCTCCTGGAATTTAGACCTCGGACTACAATTCGGTAATCCAATAACTACATTTATCAGGCGAAACCTTAGGATTTAGCATATTTTTTTTGACCATTTTAAACGCTAGGATGGTTCAGATTTCTCTTCACATCATCTACCTAGCCTTTTTCCAACTATGTTGGGGTCGGTTTCCAGTCTCACCGAATGCAGCTGAATACTAGTATTTTACATGGAGCGACAGCCCATCTGACCCCACCACCACGTTATTGGGTAGCACGATACCATAATACCAATTATGATCTGCAATTTCATAACACAATGCTTCCGAGAAATCTAGACCACGGGCTACAATTCGGTAATCTAATAATATTACCTAGGCAAAATTCTAGGAACTATTTCAAATTCTAGAATGATTTAGATTTCGCTTCACGTTTTTCTAAATACTTCTGAGGCATTCAGGTCGATTGAGCCATTTATGAGATAATTTGAGACAAACAAACAGACCGATAGATGAAAATTCCCAGAAACACTGTTTATATTTAGTTTAGTGTATACAAACCAACATCATATTTATTTTAAAATCTCATTTATTATAGGTAACGCTAAAGTTTTGTTTTGTTTAAGTATTTATTTTTAGCCATTTTCAAACTTTCCCCTTGTTATGCTTCAATGTTTTTCTTCAAATAGAATAAAATTCTATCGTTCGAATAAGCCGAGTTTAATTTTTTTAAATCTAAATTACTTTTATTTATTGTGTTAACTTACAACTTTGTTGACAAATTTTAAATATAATATACAATGTAACAAACACATTTATATTATGTAGAAGAAGGAAAACGATAAATATATATTTTTTTTTAATAAAAGGAGGAACGCCTTGGGCATAAAAAAAAATTCGTCCGCATCGCTGTTAGCGGGAAAAGTACCCAAAAGGCTGGCAGATTTGCCACGTTGGATGGCAATGCTGATTCTGTGACCTAAAAATTGGCCAGCCCTCTGGGCTATCTACAATGTTTTTTTTTTGACATATTTATTCTCTCATATATACCCACCTAAATATAGGCGCATTACCAAAGCAACAATAACCTGTAGGTGATACGGGTGATACCTAGCCAATCTCTTACAGAGCTCCGTCAAATACTTCGTCAAAACACAAAACACTGAATACGAAAAAAGTATGCAATATTCAACATTTTTGACGACTGTGTACGCCGAATATTCCGTTATCATGTACATTTTAAACTAGTGTTTTCATCCGAGTATGTGCCATCGGCCGCGTACGATAATTTACATTTATATTGCCGAAGTTCCAACACTGACATATTGATTGACGGGTAAACACACAATGTACGAGAATATTGCAGCGTTGGTTCGGACGCTTGAATAAAACCGGCTAATATAAACAGCTATGGTTCCGCCGGCGTTTTAATTTCCATTTTGATTTTGCATGTTACGTTGTAGCTGCATGTTTTAACAGAGATTGAGGTGAATGGAATACTGTAGTTGAGGCGGGATATTTTTAGAAATTGCTACAGAGGAACGGTTGATTTTTTTACCTGTATAGTCCTACTGTTTGGAAAAGAATGAAAGAACATACGTTTATTTGCGGTAAACATGACGCAAAGAAAAAACGGATAGGTACACGAAAAGAACAATTTAGCGGAAAATATGCGTCACATCCACGTAAAACAGCCATCACTCAGCATAAGGCTGTGACCCTATGCGAGACCTGCCCCAGCGTTGGTTTTCAGGGACAGCCGGCGTTGACGTGATGTCCTCCAAAGGTGTCCCCCATATCTTCCCACTTTTCTTAACATAAATAATTATACGAAAACAAAAACAAAAAATAAAATAAATAAATAAACAATCCACAGAAAAATCCCGAGACTGTGTAATGTTCAGTAGTACAATGTGATTATGGTCATTGATAAGTAGTTTTCAAATAACAATCAAAACCGACTGTTGATGTTTTCAAATACTTACATGTCTCCACACCAATCAGTTTATTATAATCGTCAAAAAACGCACATAATTTTCCCTTCCACTGATACATAACATAACATCGCTCCTGTATTCCCCGAAGGGTTAGGCAAAAACACACCTATAGTACACCCATATCTCACCACACACACACATATTCTTCACTGAACTACAACCAATAAAAAGCACGAATGATTTATAAATCAAATGTTATCTACATCCAACGTATTTTTATTCTGTATGTCTATGAATGTGTGTAGGTGTTGTCCGGTACGTCACGTCTAACTAATCCCGGATGGCTCAGGAATGTGAAGGTAACTCAGACATCCATCGCGGTATTCCAATCAACTTCAAACTTGATATCATTATGATTACCTATTTTTGATAGTGTAGGTGTCGTGAAACAAGTACTTAATTATGTAATATTCTGGTATTGAAACTAGTCCAAACAAAAAACAGTGGCACTCCCGGAGTGCCGACAGAAGTGAAAACTTGAACAATTTAAAAAAAATACTTCCAAAACCTTTAAAATAAAAATACTTGCATAAAACATTGATCCGTAACATAATATAAATAAAGAGCACAATCGCGTTTACAAAAATGAGGTGTCGGTAACGGTGTCGCGAGTTCAATTTTTTTTCCCATCTCAAAAATGCCCAACACGCCTAAAGAAGTTTTCACTTCAAAAATCAATCTGTCTAGCCCAACCTTTCCCAATTATGTTGGGTTCGGCTTCCAGTCTAACCGGATGCAGCTGAATACCAGTATTTAACATGGAGCGACTGGCTATCTGACCTGCACAAACCAGTTACTGCATAACACGATACTCCTTGGCACTGGTTGTCAGACTATTGGGCTTCTGACTACCCTTAACGACTGTCAAAGATCTACGAGTGACAGCCGGGACCAACGGCTTAACGTGCTTTCCGAGGCACGGAGGCTCTTGATATCTAATGAATGGTCACCCATCCACGAACCGACCGCAGCAAGCGTAGTTTAACCTGCGATGTACCCGTGCGCCTGTTACCCAGGAGCCGAATATGGTCAAAATATAATATTAGGTATTTTCTTAGCAACTACTAATAAAGTAAACAGTAGACAGAAAAGCAACATGAAGTTCTTTGTAGATAAAATGGTCACAAATAAATCCTGTTTACGGTCATCTTTTCTATTTGTTTAGATTAAAAACAACTTCACAAAGTTGCCGTTTCTTTCTACGTAGTTAGAGTCTGGCCATGCTAAGTCTGCATAGTAAAAAAACGGTGGAATTTGAAAATCTATAGACGGCAACACCATCCTGTCCTACAGAAGAAGAATTTGATACCATAGTTGTCTTTTTGTTTTTGATAGGTTATTTTGTTTATATTTATCATGGTAAAGAATAGTCACTTTGGCACGATGCAGTGTGGATTTGACATAGTTTTGTAATCGTATGGAGGCAGAGCATAGGTACGACATAGTCTATTACACATAATCTATTATGCAAAAATCAAAAGGCAAAATATCAAAATAATTAAATCTACTTACAACCCCAAATCTAACGTAACTGACTGATGTAAATGTATACCATATATAAAAATTTGGGGTTGCCCATTTACTCCATTGCAGACTTAGCGTGGCCAGACTCTATATTTTATTTTGTTTGACCTGACCTGAAAATAATAATAAATATGGACTATAATTTTGTCACTACCTTGAGCAAAATTAATAAATATGACGGCGCAGCAAGTGGCGCCACCTCGTTTTGTTACGAAGTTACTGGGGAATCACCTAAAAGGTCGGATAAGATTGACACTGGCTGGTGACTGTCATTCTAGCAGAGCGTCGCTTTTGATGACAGGATGTCAGGGGAGCCGCTGTCATACAGACCAGGGCACCACGGCACTACAGAGTACTTTTATCAGGGCACGTAATTTGGCAAGAGTCGCAGATGCGCAGAATTCGTTTTCTTTTCTTTTTTACTGAACAGTCTTGTTTGAGAATAAATTATGGCAATAACCATAGAATTATGACAAGTAATAAAAGTGACAATTTTTTTTTGCAAATAGTGTGCTTGCGCAAACTTACTTCCACTACGCCAAAACCTTACCAAATTACGTGCCAGCTATTACGTCCACGGCGAACTGCTATATTCCGGTACAAACCTGACGATATTAAAGCTGTTGAACACACTAAAGGCTATCTTGAACTATTCAGTGCAAAAGTTATCTTACTGTAATAAACTATTGCTAAATAGAACAAAAGTACCTATATGAAAATGAAAATAGTTTTGAACGTAATTCGTGTTCAAATAAATTATTCTAAAACATACGTACATTAACATTATTTACTATTGCTAGATAAGACACGTTATTAAGCGTAGGTGCGTAATAAATATCGCTGTTGTTTCACGTGTCATAGCGACAAAGATTTATTGTAACGTTGTCACTTCTAGCACAAATACTTATGTATTTAAACATTTTATGAACGAGGACTACTTAGGAATGTGGGTTGCACATAATACACATTAGGTACCTAGTTGCCTTTGATACCCTTTTTTTTTTCTGGGTGGGAAATTATCAAGTAACTTCTCCCGCTCTGGGTGGAGCGGGAGGGCGTGTCAGACTTTTACTGACTAAAATCCACCCGTGTTCCTTCGGTTGCCCTGTTGCCGGGGGCCACGATTTCCCTATCGGTTTTCTTCGAACCCCCGGCAGGCATTGGCCCTAGCGGACCCCGTCAATTCTGCTGACGCCTTTGATACCCTTCCGACCGATTTTCCGATATTATAATGCACAAGTGTGTGTGCAAACACAGGTGCACATTCTGTTCAATCGCTCTCATAGTCCGAGGGGACAGCAATCTGACACGAGGCACGGAGACATCACACCACCAACTTCCAAATTCCGGGCTGCTACTGACAAATTCCTAATGAAAATGTCAGACTTTCGGGCTTCTGTCAAAAATCCACGAATGACAGCCGGGACTGGGCGTAGTCTCGATATGTAAAGATGGTCACCCATCCACTGACCAACCTCGGCAAGCGTAGCTTAACCTGAACGATCGACCCGTGCGGCTGTTATTACTTAGGCATGAGCTCTGACGCCGAGGACGAGCACGAGGCATTATAATTATGTAATCAGATAACACAAACTATGGAATGTCTTGATTAATTAAATACTATCGATTTGCAGGGGATTAAGGGTTCAGCAAACATCGTCAAGGGTATTTCCCATAATTACAGGTGAAGTTATGTTATAGTATGTTAATTATTCATAGGCTGAATATCTTCGCCTTTCGCTCTGACATAATCGTTTGGTAACTTTACGACACACATGGGGAATCTATGGGACTTATCCTATCACAGGGTACAAAAACTTTTTACAAAAAAAAAAACAACCGACTTCCAAAAAAAACACTACAAAGTGAAAAATAACTTTAATATCGGAAGTCGGTGTCTGGTTTTAAATTTTCGTTTTTTACCACCGACTTCCGAAATTAAAGTTATTTTTCACTTTGTAGTGTTTTTTTTGGAAGTCGGTTGTTTTTTTTTTTTTGTATAAAGATTTTATTTTTCACTTTTAGTTTACCCCACACAAATTCGAATACCACTACCTGCTATGTAAATAACAGTGAGAGGAACTTAACATATCATCCACATACAAAGTGGGAAAAAATACGTATTATTGAAGCTAAGTCAAAAACCACTCAAGCAGAGTTATTAAAATTTATATGGGACCACCTCTGAAGTATCACCTACCAAACAAAAAAAGAATAATTAAAATCAATTCATAATTGGCCGAGTTATCGCGTAACAAAAAAAAAAAACATACAGTTGAATTGAGAACCTCTTCTTTTTGGAAGTCGGTTAAAAATTATAGGTATTTTCAAAATATGATGGATGGTCTGTGTCAAAGATTATATGGCTAGAAAGGGAGGGACTACCAAGATGAAGACTAATAGAGAAAGAAGGATGGAAGAAACAGAAATGTTGCGCTGACAGTAAATAAATTGAGATAAAGGCCAAAAAAATGGGGATGATGAAAGTATTTTCCAAATAGTTCATTGATTCTGGCGTGACCTTGATGAAATGCATTATAAAATACAGTACACCACAGCACACCGCGTTTCTCTGCGTTCAGCGCTCGGTGTGGCAACACGCCGTGTTCGGGTTCGCAACAAGTCAATCGTCATCCTGAGGATGCCTCGTTGAGAGGTGAAACACGTGTCGATTTCTTTCAGGGATTTTTATCGCTTTTTAGAAATAGCTAAGCGGAACAGGTTTCTAAATAAATCCACGTCTGTTGTATTTTTTTTCATTATATTTAAAACTAGCTGCGCCCGTGGTTTCACTCGCATAAGTCTCAAATCCTCAGGAATATCAGGATCTTCTATTTTCGTGTGGTTAGTGTTTTAAAGCTGACCATGGGCCTCTGACTTGGCTTCACATGCCGTCGAGAAATATTTCTCAGGCATGCCGGTTTCCTCACGATGTTTTCCAGAGGTGCGTGCCTTGGGTACAAACTCGAGACCTATGACTTGGCAGTCTGACGGTCACACCACTAGGCTATCACTGCTTCTAATAATATAATAAATAAAGGGATAAAATGTATTTTATGTCCTAACCAAGGTCATGGTCTACCCATGTGTCAAATTTCATCCAAATCGGTTCAGTCGTTTTAGCGTGAAAGTAACAAACAAACTCACTTTTGTATTTATAATATTATTTTATAGTTAGGATTCATCCAACATTTTCCGTTTCAGTATGGTTTCAACTCAATGAATATTTATTTAAAGAATGAATGCTTAACTTCCAACGAGTTGGAAACCGCGATGTTGTGTCAAATTTTAAACTAAAGTTTGAAAAATATCAAGTTCTTGTGAAAGTGTGCCGCGGACACATTTCGCGTAGCACGAACTCGTAGCATGTCGTAGCGAGTTCGTAGCCCGTAGCACTCGTAGCACATAGTTGTTTTAGATTATTACACGACAACTTTGTTAAGTTTACACGTGTTGAGTATAATTAAGTTTTAATATTGTTTTATGTTGTTGTAACAGGGAATATGTTAATTAAGTGTTTAATTAGTGTATTATGAATTTGTTCAGTGTTTCATTTCATTAGCATTTACACGTGCCGGTAGATTTTATTTCTTTTAATTGTGGAAAGTTTTAAAATTACTTTTATCAGTGTTATCAATAAGTTTACTCATTTATTTATTAAACACTTTAGGTCGGTTGTTCTTTGTTTACAGTTAGATATATTAAATTAGACGGTTAGCTACAACAATAATACCATAACTAATTAGTTTCCATATTATGTTTCGATACATTATTGCACGACTCACATTGCGATGCTTTGCGATCGATAATTTTTGCTAGTACACAGAACCTACTTAATTTATATACCATTGTATAGATAATTTTATGGAGATTAATTCTGTACTTTTCAAAAATTGATTTAATGCAGCAGAAACGAAAAAAAAAACATCAAATAGTAAAAAAAAATCCCGTCTATCAAGTGTGAAACCTAAAAACATTGTAGCTTGCAAAAAAATCAATTAATTGAATAATAAATTTTTTTTGATTCGTTTCTGCCATAGGAGGAACCCTATTGAAAATGGCTCTTTTATTCAAAGTAGTTTAATTATAATTAATAAAAAAACTAACTAATATAGCTATATCTATATATTTCCAACCCTCTTTCGACCCTCTTCCGTTGCCTAGCAACCAACAAAGCAAAACCTAAATAGTCTTTGACAGTACGTAAACATTGCAAGGTAAGAAATTTTACCCATATTGATGGGTAAAAAAGCAGTCAAAAAATACTTCATGAAAAGTCGTTTAAATATTTTTCTGTTTTTGAATAGGCGTTATGAGGCTTACACTTTTAGATTTTCCAAATAATTTTTTAATGAACTATCTTCTGAATATATTTAAACATTACCATTATGATAACTCCACATATTGTTAGTACATCCCACTTCAATGACACAACCAGGCACGTGACACTTTCCTATCTCGCCACTAAATAATGAAACCGCGAAACTTTCATCTCCATAATGCGGGTAGTTTGAAAACTTAGAATTATTTACAAAAGAATGTTAGTACAGTGATAACAAGTCGTGATCGTACGGGGATTGTGACGTATTTAGGATTTAGTACAAAAAGTTTGTAGCCTCAGTCAGAGTTTGTGTTTAGGATAACAATTCCTAATGTTTTGTGGTGGAGTGACTTGTTTTTGGTAACTTACTTTTTCTACAGGATGTGAGGAAAAGGTTAGGCAGATTATGTATTAAAACTTTTGTAAGTTGGGATTTGTGATTCTTAAAAAGAATACGACTCTATTGGTAAAAATTTAATCTTATCTTGGGTTTTACAAGATAAATATATTGCATCATTAGGTAGGTGATTCTGATTATACAAGGTCAAATAAAATTAATTTCCAAAACTGCGCTTACGTTATCGGAATCGAAATGTTAAAATGATAAAAAAAAATAAAAAAAATGTTTATGTGAAAAAGTTTTTTTTGGGTCAACGACCGTAGGTAATGTCGAAACATGAAATTTTGTAGTGACAGGTATCAATATAACAAAAATAACAAATTTTCATAACAAGTAACTACACTACTAGCGGTCATTGACCCCAAAATAATATCAACAAATATATATTTTTTTGTTTCATCGACTTTATACAGGGTTATTAGTTACATGTCAGCAATCCGTTAAGGGGGTGTAGGAGAGGTCATTTGCAACCAAATGACCCTGATGACCCATAACCCAATGTCAACCATTTTCGAGTAATTTGATTTTTTTTTTTTTTAACTCGAAAATTGTTCACATTTGTATAGGAGTTAAAAGGGGTGATTTGGTTATAAATTACCTCTTCTACATCCACTTAATGGATTGCCGACCAATAACCAATAACCCTGCATATCGATACCTATCACGTCTGGGGAGTTTCGCTAATTATTTTAATTTGACCCTGTGTTATAACCAATTTGTTAAATAAAAAAATAAATAAATGTTTCTTTAAAGTATATTGGTACACAGATTCAACAGAGGAGTACGTAGAAGACAGATTAACATAGCACCCAGTTTACACGATCACTTAATTTTTATAATAACAATAGTACTTCAAATTAAACTCCTCTATATACAATAACATAGACGTGGATAATTCTAAAGAGCCAGCTGCTGCGTTCAGCACTTGGTGTGGCAACATGCCGTATTCGAGTTCACGACAAGTCAATCGTCATCCTGAGGATGCCTCATTGAGAGGTGAATCACGTATCGATTTATTTCAGAGTTTTTTTTATGGCTCTTTAGAAATAGTTAAGCGGAACAGGTTACTAAATATATCCACCTCTATTGTATTTAATAATGGATTTCCGCAAGGTCACGCCTGAATGAATTAACTATCCTCTATATACGCTCGAGTATGCCTGCTTTCAGTGAGCTCACCACTAAAGCTCAATAGACTATAACTGGCCAATTAATAGACAATCAGAGCACGTGCCATTGGACTGTGGTTTGTCGCTTCAATTAATATTATTGACAACTTGCCGTGTCTGTTGCGAAGTCATCCATTCACTTGCACGATCGAAAGGTCAATTCATGGTAAACGCTTATTTTTAGAGTTGGCATCGAAAGTTGGTTTTCGAATTTTGATTATTTTATCTATCAAAAACTTGTCGATCTCACTTTAACTTTGCAAAAAAAAGTGTTTTTTGATGTGTCATGTCCTATGCTATTAAATGAGCAATATTTGTTAGGTATATGTAATTTTTGTAATCACGTTCTCGAAAACGGCTCTAACAATTTCGATGAAAGTTGCAATATAGAAATTTACGGGGGCGGAAAATCGATCTAGCTAGGTCTTATATCTGGGAAAATTCGTTTTCTCTATTTACATCCGAGCAGAGCTCGATCACCCAGGTACTCTTACGTGCGTACACCCCATCTAGTTAAAATAAAAGTTAGGTAAAATATTTTATTCGTTCATTAAACTTGAACTTATAACAATATTTTTAAACAAAGATAACATAAAAGTACTACTATTATCTACTATCTTTTTAATAAACCACTTCAAAACAACCCCCAGTATATTTTCCTAGTAGCCGCTAATAACAACAACTGTTGCTTTTCCAGTACTCGCCAGGGATCGAGTATAAAATAATGGACTAGTTGTCTCGCTAACAACGTGTGGGAACAACATTAATGGGCTATTTATTGCTGTGGTGGCTTGAGAAAGAAAGAAAGAAAGAAAATACATTTATTTAGTACAGACAAAAAGGCACACAACACAACAATTAGCTTGGGATTTTATAGTTTCGTTTGAGAGGGAATGTATTATTTTTATCATTGACTTTATGTTTGCTTGATTTGGAAAAACTAATACTGATAGGTAGTAAATTAAATTCATATATAGAGCATGTATCAGGTGTGGTACAGACCATCAAACTGAACAACTTACTCAATGGGAACAACTTCATAATCGCGAAGAAATAATCTGCTGTCCCATAAAAAAACACACTCTGTTTATTTTTAACTGAAAATGCTAATTTTATCTATACTTCTATACTAATATATATTATATAATAATATTATAAAGAGGAAAGATTTGTATTTTTGTATGTAACGAATAAACTTTAAAACTGTTGGATCGATTTGAAAAATTCTTTCAGCAATGGATAGCCACATTATCAGTAAGTAACAAAGGATATATTTTATCCCCGTACTCCATGGGAACGGCAACTACTATTGGCTATGCTCATCATGCATGAAGTTTTATATACACAACAATTTTGGTGATTAACACCTAAGTACTCATTAAACATGTTTAAACTTTGTTTATAATATTTATGACTATACTTAAAAATCATTTAGTAACAATTATTCGGTAATTAAAATCCGGATATGCACATTGCACACCTACAGCATTATAATTACGGTACCTATCAACTCGTTCCAGGTTTCAAATTAACCTCTCTACAAAATCTAATCACCTACTGTACATTTACTGTTAGTCGGAAACAAACAATTTGTACTCTAATGCCCGTTTTTTCTAACACTAGCAAAATCAGCCTATAATGTTCCCACTGCTGGGACACAGGCCTCCCCTCTGTGAGAGGGAGTGGGCCGTACCTAATCCACCACGCTGGCCTGCATGTCTTCGAATTTATAGTTCTAGGACATGCCGGTTTCCTCCTATTGAAAGACCTACACTGTCCTCCCATACCTATTAGCACTGTTATTTGAAAATATTGTAAAAGCCAATTATTTTTAAAACAATAACCGTGGAGTTTCTTGCCGGCTCTTCTCCATAGGAAGCGACCAATTGGAACCGTGCACCTAGCTTCCGACGTTTCATAAGTGCCCATGTGAAATAAAATAATTTGAATTTGATTTAAGATGCTTTTGTTCAACCATTCACAAATGCACGGCGGTGATTATGACCTTCTCCTATTTGTTTGTTTATTGTGGCTGTTGTTAGAACTTTTGAAAGTTGCGTGTATGTGGAACTGAATAACTGGATTAGAACTTTACAGCCACTAATGCTAATGCTCTAAAGCTGCACAGTTGTGAACAATGATGATAAGCATTTTCATTTAATTAGAAACCACTGGTTTGGTTTTTAATTAGATGAAAATGCTTATTCTTTTTCTCAGTAGCAGCCCGGAGTCAGGATTTGTGCCCGGTTGATAGCAATAGGCTCGCCTCCTGTTACATGGGACTTAAACATAACTGGCGAAATGTGGGTGTACTTTAAGTGCAACTCTGATTAACCCTTCGGGGATTACAGGCGTGATGTTATGTTATGATAGCCACACACGTAACGATTTACTTGCGCAAATTTAAGCTTGTAAGTCTATCGTGACGTATGTTTGAAGAAATTTGCGAAAATTTCTTCCAATACACGTTGCGATTTATGTGTTATACACATAAACCTTTCGGAATAAATTCTCTAAATGATGTTGAAAACCCAATCAAAATCCGTTGCGCAATTTAGAAAAATAACGCGGTCACACAGCACACACGAAAAGCGACTTCAATTTATAATATGTATAGATAACATGTGTTTATATAAAATGAAAAGTATCTTTATTCATGATACTAAAACTTGACATCAATGGGTATTTGTTAAGAGTCCTTGATGTGTTAACAATAGTGGAACTGATACAGATACCCAAAATTAAGGTTTAGAGGCAGGACCGTATTCTATTGAGTCAATTGTTAGCACACTCACATACAATTTTCATTCTAAACTGTTATCAAAACTAAAATGACAGCATAAAGTCTCATGCAGACTGGCGCGACGCGACAACGCGACGCGACTCTAACAAAACAATTTCTAAGAAAATTTCACGGTAGAACAATAACGGCGAAAAACAACTGCGAAGGCTACCCTCATGTCCTCATATAAACGATCGTCGCGTGAACACGCGATTGATGCACACATTCGTCACTTATTTGTTCGGAAAAGCCGAACGCGCTTCTGTCGATGTGACCAACCACGCGTTCGGTTTCACTGGACAAAAAGCACGCGACGGTCGCGTCGCATGTTCACGCGACTTTTGCTTGGGTTATGACACGATGGCTGGGGGTGGAGTTAGATCTTGTTTAAATTTCCGTTACACTATTACGAATAAAAGTGTCTATAACGAGGCTAATAATGCTTACTGGACTATGATGAACTTGCCCTGGCGGTGTAGTGCGACTGACATGTTCACCGAGAGTAACGTTACCGGCTTTTCCGCGCTGCTAAGTAAGCTCAGAGTGTCATTCTACACAAGGATAACCCTGAGTAAGAATGAGATTGTAAAAGCTGTGTACCGTGTCGTCCATCTTGCAAGAGAGGTAAAAGACTTTTAATATATATTTTTAGTTATTTAATTTTTGTATTACATTCTATCTGAGTTATTATTTTAGTTTAAGAGTATGTGTCTGTATGCTATGGGTTTAAAAATTGCCTGAAATAAATGATATTTAATTTAATTTATGTCACCGAACTGAATATAAACCACTGTACTAGGTACTCACTTTTATAAATAACATAAAAAGTAATAAATGAAACATGAGCAAGCTAAGTTTAGCTAGCATTTATAATATATCAAAATGCTGTAGGTACAAGACTTGTAGGCAGGCGTAACAATTTCTGCAAAGGTCAACGTAGTTTGAGATTTACACACCAATAAATCTACAGGCCCATTTGATTTATAAACCAATAACTTCGAGTCGTAAGGTTTTTGACCTTAGTTTGATGTTTAGTCTACCGTCCACTGCTATGTATGATGTGCACGGAGAGATGTCCACGTTATGGTGCTGATAAAATTGAGCATTCACTTGTAACAGTACATCGAGCATTCGTCGTTTTTAAATTTGTCGAACTGAACAACGAACAGAGCCAAGCATAGAGCCAAACATCGCTACAAACATTTTCACAATCATTCTAGCGCATGCTCGTCAAAAAGCTCGAAGCAAATTTACTGTCTTTTCACTATAATGCTCACTATAACGCTCACTAGAATGCTCGCTAAAACGCTCCCGTTTATTTTTCTATAATGTAACATTCGCTAGAATGCTCATTACAAGTGAATGCTCAAGTTTATCAGCACCTTCAGAAGCGCGATTCATTTGTTTATCAGCTGCGTGGTTCATTTGTTTGCCAGTCACGCATTTGTACCGCGCGGCTGTTATTATTTGGCAATGAGCCCCGTTTAAACCCCAAATACAAAGACATGTCCGTATTTATTAGAATTTTGAGGTTGTCAATTTGACTCTTCGAATTATTATCAATAGATTTACTATCAAATTAGTCAGAAAACTAACACATTACCAACACACACAATGGTCAAAGGAGATATTTTTACGTCACGGTGGTTTTGGTAACTGCAGCATCAGATCTCTAAATGCTAAATGGCAATATTTTTGTAGACAAAACCATGAAGATTTGAATGGCAATTATTTGAAGTAGGGAATTTTCTGAGTACATACTCGTACTTCAACTGTACCTACTTTTACATTCTAATAACTTTCTGTTTGTAAACAATGATAAGACCGATAGCGGCAACAACAAAGCGACCTAAAAACCTAAATTCACCTTCACTAGTTCATAAAAACAAGTTTCTATACCAAGCCCCATATTCACTCATACGAGGAAATGGCGGAAAAAATTAGTGCAAAATTCCAAAGGTCCCTTTCACGGGAGTTCATAAATGTTGCGAGAAGTCAATGACCTTTTGAGCAATACGTTTATGCGACCTTGAGTCTGACAGCTGTGATTGATATCATGTTATACGGAAAATGGCGGTGATTTTTCCCTGCAAACTTATATGTAGTTTTTGTTGGAGAATTACATAACATAAACATACTTACAACGGCTTTCCTGGGTAGGCAGAAACTATAGAAAGCCACCTTACATACTCCTTTTACTTCGTTTAGGTTCATACATCTGGTCATACACGCACGTCGGTTGCGAGTACTACGCACCTGACCTTTCTGAAGATCATCACCAATAAGGTAACTATATTTCCTCTTAGGGCGTTCTCACATTAGCCTTGTGGGAGAATTTACTAGTAGTAATAGTGATTTAACCCTGCAATCTTTTGTGGATTTTGTGTAAGCGAATATTACTAATAAACAGGAGTGTCATAGAATGTAGAGTTAGTATGGATATGTAGGGAAAAGTAAATTATTTTACTCATGAAAAAGCCTTGTTGTAAATTATTTATAATGTCTTCTACATACCTACCTACGACGTATTTTTGTTGCATCACCACTCATCACTTACGCCTGATAAGAGTTTTAAAGATATAGTCTATAAAAAAAAGAAAAGAACAAAAGTGTGAACTGGGTGAAATGGCTTAGGTTAGGTTAGGTTATTTATATGACATTGCAAGAAACTTGATTGAATATACCGACCGTCAAGATTACGTACATAGATATTGAAGACATTATGTAAGTAATAGTGCAATTTTAAGCAAACAAATACAAAACTTTATAGGACATAATAATCTAGCAATAAAAGTTCTATAGTAAACAAACCGCGTCCAATTCTATTTTCTACCAAAAACATAACAAAAACTTTTTCACAAAGTTTTTTCACCGGTTTTATTCAAAATCAATCAACAACCTTTTGCCAGCAAAGCCCATACAATCCTGTTGACAGTACAAAATCGATAGCTTCAACAAAAGAGATGTCTAGCATAGACAGGTACAATCAAGCGCTGCAGCTGAAAAATTGCTGAACAAATTTTAGCAAAAGCTGTGAACAATGGTGGCTCAGGTTCTGAGTTGTTTAGGATTATTTTTTATCGGTTTTTTAGGACAATAGGATTCTCTAATCACCGTAAAAGACTGTCAAACTCACGATAACTGCCATGATTGACTGACTAAAATGACTCATCATTTCAGCTTCCCCCAAGCACCGCCACTTCGACCGGTTCTGTGCTTCCCGCATCCAACGGATTCCTGCGGCCTTCACAAGGTCATTGGCCCACCTTGTGCGAGGCCTTCCAACGATACGTCTTCCGGTACGCGGTCACCACTCCGGAACTTTTCGGCCCCATAGGTCATCTGTCCTGCGAACAATGTACCCTGTACATTGCCACTAAAATGAATGCAGCCAATCAAATAATTTTACATGCGTTTGATTTTGATATCCGATTGATAAGCTTTTCAGTCACGATGTGTCAATCCAACAACAAGATTTCGTTTTTCAATCCTCGCCCAACGTAGTTTTGGTAACAAGGGTGAGGTATTTTATCCATGATTTTCGAGAAATGGAACCATAGAGTAACTATAACTACATAGACAGTTTAGTAAAGCTGAGTTTGTAGACGACGCCATCGTTCAAAATGGCAGTCTTTGCCCCGCATCCTTCCGCCATGGTCCTTGCATATCCTGCCCGCTTTAGTACACAGTTACTTAGAACAAAGACATATCCTTTCACAGCTTAAGCTTCCCTCGCTCAGCTCATCTTTCTGCTGGAAATCCAGCCTAAACTTCGTATATTTCTAGGACATATTCTATTCAAAAGATGAGGTATATTTTCAAACTGTGTTCTCAAGTGTGGGAAGAAATACATATATTCATGAGGATAAATGCTTGCCTGCGAGTGGTTTAGCGTTTTTTCGCTTCGATATGGAAGTTGCCTGTTGAGTTTTACTTTATTTTGAGGTCGAGGTCCTTGTTTTTGTGTGAGAATAATAAAGGAATGGAATAAACGAGTGTTTATATTACGGGAACATGTCTCGTAATTTGATTTTAATTGGAACCTACCTACCTCTTGTTGTAGTCGATGTAAATCACAAGAGTGTGTCAAGTGACTTTTACGTCATTCACATAAGGTTTCAATTGCAGTGACTGACGCATGCTCGTTAAATGCAACAACCAAACCTTTGTATCTAGCTCCTACAAGTACAAACCTTAAACATAATAAAGAAGTGGGTACTATGTCTTGTCATATAAGCAGACGATATACTACACTAGAATTTTGCAGGTTAATAAAAGTGTCAATGTGTATAGACCTGTACCCTAATTGCGTAATACACGATCAATCAAAATTTGTTTCGATTTGAAACAGATTACTAATCGATTGTTTCATAAGTTGGAAAAAAAAATCTGCTCAACAACGTAAATAACGCAATTAATGTTGTTGAACTGTCAAAATGAAACAAATTAGTCATAATCGTTTACGAAAACAAGTTACGCAATTAGGGAATAGCTTATATCAGTGTAATAAAGATAGAGAGGAGAAATAGAAGCAGTCTTCTGGCAGTCCATTCATGTAATAATAGTTGCTAATGAGGATGCCAAAGTCTGATGTATCCTAAGCACGTACCTAATAACTTCTTCTTTTCGAGTCAATGGCAAAAGTAAAAAAAAAGGATTGTGTGGTTTTATGAAACCACGGTAAAAGTGAAACTTTTAAGCGAACTATAGGCGCCGCCATATTGGCTTTGGCTGCTCTGACGAGCGCTTTTCACTTTATCCGTACTCCGCGGCCGACCGTCACGCGACATGCATGCAACACACAGACGAAAAAGTTTGAGACGATGTAATAAAAGTTTCACTTTAAATATTTAACTTAATAACTAACACGTAGTCCTCTAAAACACGTTAGTAGCATCTCAAAAAAATGTATTTATCTAGATATGCAAATCTTCAGCGTTCATCATGACATTCAGCTCACATGTCCTAAAAAAAATAAGAACAGCAATTCAAACCAGCACAACACACGTTATTCTTATAAAAATGTGATTCACACCTCCAGTATGATATTTCACAAGTGAAAATTACACTACATTCTCACTACATACATACAGGCGACGTACACATGATTGCAAACCGTTTGTTCCTGTCGTCATTCTGACGGGAACGTGTGTGTTACAATTTTGTTCAGTTTTTTGTTTAAAATAATATGAAATACAAGTACATTGTGAGTAGTGTTTTGTTTTATGTAAATCAACACTGTTCTTGTAAAATGGGGGTTGTTTTTGGTTGCAGCGTATTTGGAAACAATGTTTGTAGTGACTGATACATGGGTTTATTTTAGTTCAAATACGTCGTGTATTAATAGCTACTCCACAAGGACTTAAAACGAAGAAATATTTTTTTTTTTCTATCCATATTTACCAAAAAACATTAACCCGTTTCCCGACTGAAAATCAGTGGTCTAGTTTCTTGGTGATGTACTAGTGTAGTAACTTCAATATCAATACATAGTATAAAGCAAGCAAAGCTACGTTTGCCGTGGTTGGTCCGTGGATGGGTGACCATCTTTACATACCAAGAACCTGCCGTGCCTCGGATAGCCTGAAATTGTTTTTTTTTTTTTTTTGAAGATTGCTAATCCATTATAATAATAAATTCTTTATTGGCATAAAAAATGTGTACAAGCAAAGTGAAGCCCTGACTCCTGCGCTAGGTAAAAACACCTGTGTTACAGGGGCCAGTGTCTTCTCCCAATCAGTAAGTTCTCGATTAATGCAATAACATCATTTAAATTTACTAGACAAACAAAAAGTATTACAATAATTCCGTAAGTTCCGGCTGTCATTCGTGAATCTTTGACAGTTGTTACGGGTTGTCAGAAGCCCGAAAGTTTGACCACCAGTCTTACCAAGGGTAATATCATATTATCCAGTAACTGAGTTGTGGAGGTCAGATAGGCAGTCGCTCCGTGTAAAATACTGGTGTTCAGCTGAATCCGGTTAAAATGGAAGCCGACCCCAACATAGTTGGGAAAAGGCTATGCAGATTATGATGATGGAGTATAAAACAAAGTCGCATTGATTATCTGTCTGAGTGACCGCATAGTTAAGTTACACGGTTGATTTTGATGCGGTTTCCACAATAATTTAGACAATTCATTCCAGAAGGTTTATGTGAATAAATACACATAAACACATTATGTTTAACATAGATATAGTACAAAAATCTCTTGTAAATTATAAAGTAAAACCTATACAATAAAAGTAATACAAACACAAATACAGCAGTTAATTGAAATAATACGATTTACTTCGCCGATAAAAATGAAGTTAATTCTAGGTTTGCTGGAAACTTCTCATCAAAAGTTGGCGAGTAACTTTAGCAAAACATCCAGTAGTTACGAGTACTTACCTAGACCAGAATTAAAGTGCTCATCTTATCGAGAGCTCTACTTGAACTATTCAATGTTTCAAAGTTTATTCTTTAGATTTAAATAGATGGTAGGTAACTTCCCATCTCTTGTGGAGTTTCTTGCCGGTTCTTCTCCATAGGAAGCGAGTGATTGGAACCATGCACCTAGTTTCTGATATTTCATAAGTAGCCTTGTAGGTTTATGTGAAAAATATTTTGAATTTGAACTCTTATATTACATGTTTTTGAAACATGTTGCTGATGATGTGACACAATGTTTTTGTTTTTGACTGCTCCGTAGGTTTCGTGGTCGCAAGCGCGATTGCTGAGTCCTGAGCTCGATTCCCGTGTCGGGAAAAGTGTAATTGGGTTTTTCCATAAGTAAATTTCTTAGTAGTTAAGCCCGGAGTTTGGAAGTTGGTATTGGTAGTGTGATGCCCCGTGCCTCGGAAAGCACGTTAAGCCGTTGGTCCTGCGCATGATCTCTCTCCGGTCGTGTCGGATTGCCGTCCCATCGAACTATGAGAGGGAGGGAAGAGAGAGTGCATCTGTGTCTGCACACACACTTCTGCACTATAATATCTCCCGCGCCGAAGACTAGTCTCCGTTGAGATTGGCCGCCATGGTTGAAATACGGTCTGGAGGACTATCATTACATGTCTTTGAATAATAAACTCTGCACCGAGAGGAGGCCTGTGTCCCAGCAGTGGGAAAATTATAGGCTGATTATGGTGATGATGATACCAAGCGTACATCTAATTAATAAAAGTAATTTTCTCTGCTCGGATTTTGGAAATAACGTCCCAAAAATTCACACATACATACATACATAAACTCACGCCTTCTTCTCATGGGGGTAGGCAGAAACTACAGAACGCCACCTGCTACGATCCTTACATACTTCTTTTGCCTCGTTTACGTTCATACATCTGGTCATACACGCACGCCGGTTGCGAGTACTACGCACCTGGCCTTTCTGAAGAACATCACCAATAAGGTCAGTATATGTCCTCCTAGGGCGTCCCCGCCCGGCCTTTCCCTTCACATTAGTCTCGTAAATACATTTTGTTAGTCGCCTTTCATTCTCCTCTCAATTCCTTACATATTTTTCTAATTAGGTACATACATACAACGATTTCTCGATTATTCTGCTGGTATTTATGTACTGAAAGCTTTCTAAAATTTTCCTCTGGCCTTTCCCCATTAATAGCGGCAAACGTTGATAACATTTGCCGTTATTAATGAAGTCGGTTAAAATCCAACCAGCTCATTAGTAAGGTCTTTAAATCCGTTCAAATCTCATTAACAGAGTAAACAAACCAATTCCAGTTTAAACACCCTTTTACATCCACATTTTATAATTAGTTTCTAGCTACTATGTTGATTCGCAGACTAAAGCAGTGGGTCAAACTGAACTAGGCGCGGTCGCAGCCGAAGATTTTGGGGGGGGTCACCATGGGTGCCGAGGAATATTTTTGTGCATATAATAATATCTCCAGGTCCACATTACTTATGCTATTCAGGGATGCAGTTTTTACATGCGGGGGGGGGCTGTAGTTGCGTCGCAGTAGCAGCACTTTTTGATCAACCAGCCTTGGTTAGGTTAGGTTGTGTTAGATATTTTTAATTCTAAGAACTTTTGAACTGAATGCAGAATGCAAAAGCGAGCGAAGTGAGCTCGAAAATTTTGCACACACTCGGATAGGTTAGATTTTCTTTTGATTATTCAAAAATAACTAGGAATTAGTTGCTATGTCGACTTATGAAGAAAAGCTCAAGAATTAAGAGAATGTAGAAGGCGCGCGTTGAGCGAGGGAAGCGAGCTTGAAAATGTAACCCGTGGTTGTAGTACAGTTTTAAAAGTTAGTAATACAAGTAAATCATTAAGGCTGCCGACAGCGTGAAAGATTTTGGGGGTCATGACCCCCAGGACCCCCCCTATATTTTTTTTACTATCAATAATTATTTTAGACATGAAAGCCGAGTAATCTTGTTTTTGTATCAAATAATCTTTAAAAAGACATGATTTTCGGATAAAAATTAATCGAGCGAAAATGTTCCAATTACGTAAATGTCTTATATTCGGAAAGAAAAAGATCCAATAAATCATATACTATTTTAATTTTTAATATTCTATTTTGATTGTATGCGTGACTTTTTCAGAATATTAATGCAAATTAACATACAATTTAGGGAGCCTCTTTTTAATCATTAAAACACACCGCGCATAATCGCGTCTGGGATTCGCCTCAGTTTGACCAGTCCTTTATACCTAAGTGGTACTCTACAGAAAAAAGATAAAATGTGATATTTTTCCTTTTTTTGCTCTATGCACTAATATTTTTTGAATGAAATATTCAAAGCTGTTCTTTGAAACTTTTGCAAGAGCTCTGAAGTGGAAATGAGTAAACCAATGCATTTCCAGTGAAGTTATATGTGGCTGTAACTTTACTGGGAAAATTCATTGAAAGTAGTTTGAAAATTCGCTGCTCGAGTAGGTACCTATAATCATTCCCAGGAATAGGAAATGGAAAAGCAAGCATGAGGAGGACCCCTTTGATAAAGTTATGCTGCATTTAGTCGGCAGTCTAAATAGGTATGTATGTTTGACCTTACATCTTTTATGAACTGGAAAATTGGTTTGTAGTTAGAAATATGTTTTTTGTGACATAAAAGTTTTTTAGTTAGAAATGCGGCTACGGTTAAGTGTTTTTTTTTTTAATTTTGATGCTAATTTAGTTTTATTTACTTCTTTATTTGCTACTAAGTAAAATACTGGTTAGTAGGTATGCATTAAAATTTAATGACACATGCACTCTGTAAGGGCACTGCAAATGTTTCATATCAAATGATTAAATTACTTAATATAATATTGATTAATTATTTAATTATTACATTTTATTTAAATAAAATCATTAATAACAATGATTAGTTTTGAAATGTGCTACTTGAATGACAAATGTTTTTTTTATTGTATAGAGTGATTTCAAACACAATGTAAATTGTTTATGTAAATATTGCATTAAATTAATTCAATGAAAGCTGTTATTGTTTTTGTCGTAATTTGATAATCTTGTACCTAAAAAAACTGTGTTGCTAATGCCAGTTCTATATTTTACATTAAGTATAATAACATACGGGCGTCAATATTTTGTTTTCATTGCCTCATTCAAAACTCGATAACACAATAACATTTAACTAAAGGTAGGTAGGTATGGTAGCTTTTAACTAGAAACTAGGTTCGTTACTGTTCCATTTACTTCGAGTGATGCCGGTGCCAATTACTGTGGCATCGTTATTTTGAGCTTACAAATATTTCAATATATTATATTTGTCGGATCCGGTCATTAGTACGGACACGAAACGAATCGCAAGCGCGCCACTGGCGACATCAAGAGTGAACTACCTACAACAAAAAAGGCGCGCTTCTACAGAGTCGTGATGTTTGAAGGCCACGGCGAGGAGGGCATTCAGCCTTTGGTCGCATTGGAGTCAAGACGTCACGGAACTGTTCTCGATTCGTTGTGCTCAGTAATTGTGTTAGTTGTAATTTGTGATCATTGTGTTAATTGGTGATTTTAATAAACGCCGTCGCACCCAGGGTGTGTATAATTTAGCTAGTGTGATTCATTTGATAGTAAATTAAAATGTGATCTGAACTGCAAACTGTTTTTCTATTGCGCATCAACCAACACTACCCACACTACGCCCACAGTAGTTAAAATATCGCTGATAATAACGAGAGTCACATACCCGTTTCCGACATATTCGACATACGAATGTTGTTCATACCATTTGGCATTTGTAACTTTGTAGATACAAAAACTTAACAGTTTTTATTTTCGTGATAATATTAGAAAGAAAAAAAAAAAGAAAGAAAAACATTTATTTGGACACAGTTCGTGAAACACAAAACACAAATAAAAAAGTGAAAAAAAAAAGATATTCATTGTTTTTAATTATTTATTAATTTTATTATTTATATATTTTGAATAAATATTGTCTAGATTGCCTCGTTGGTCTAGTGGTCGCAAGCGCTACTGCTAAGCATGAGGTCCTGGGCTCGATTCTCAGGTCAAACAAAGTTTACACTCCTGACAATCTAAGAAGTCCTATTTGACGTTTCCTACTCGTACGTGTAATAAAACGTTATGCCTCGATAATCAGTTTTCAAGCAATGTAGATAAATCATCGATTACAAAATCTCTCAGTATGTTATATCGACAGAATCGGTTTTTAAAGCAATCGATTTTTTTTTCCATCACTACACAAAGGATTTTATAGCTGTCAAATCGGACTTCTTAGATTGTTGCGAGTATAGTGTATAGGTTCTTCTATCTGGAATTTCTCAGTAGCAGCTCAGAGTCTGGATTTGTGCCCGGTGGATGGCAATAGGCTCGCCCCTATTATATGGAACTTAAACATAACTGGCGAAATGTGGGTGTACTATAGGTACACCTCTGTCTAACCCTTCAGGGAAACAAGGCGCCATATTATGTTATGTTAAATATAGTCTGGAACTAACATCTCCAATAACATTTATGCCTTATAATTATTACTATTCACAGCCTTTTTCGTCTTGCTGTTGTAGTGTACAAGCCTCCTTTCTTTAAGGTTCCCCGTAATATCATGCTTTGTTACTATATTAAGGTTCCGTACCTCGAAAGGAAAAAACGGAACCCTTATAGGATCACTTCGTATTCCGTCCATCCGTCTGTCAAGACCCTTTTTCTCAGGAATGCGTGGAGGTATCAAGTTGAAATTAATATCAAATACGTAGGTATATAGTCCCATCACAAGAGTAAAAATTTAGTCTTGTGGTCTCATAGAGCTCTAAAAATAATCAAGCTTCTAAGTCTCCCCAATAAAAAAATACGGCCATTTATGTGTCATATTTTGATACTCGCAAATAAATCAAAATCTAAAGAGTACTTCCCGTTTACCTAGAATCATGAAATTTGGCAGGAAGCAAGGTCTCACTGCACATATAAAGGAAAAAGTCCGAAAATCGTTAATTTGTAGGCCTATCACCATTACAAACTCACATTTGCAGTTGGAGAATTGACCGTGACGTATAGGTATCGATGTATAGCATGGGGGAACATGTTCTTCGACTACAATGTAAAGTTTATTTTTGAGATAAATTCGTCCCAACTACGGAACCCTTCATTGTGCGTGGTCCGACACGCACTTGGACGGATTTTGTCTCTCGATGCAATAGTGTATTGAGCCCGTAACCCGTTTCTTAGAATGCAGATTGCCTCACCACTGCATATCATGGTCCATAATTACTTTTCCTCCACAAGACGGCACAAGAAAGTAGTTTTCTTTACATAGTGTATTCCTAAAAATATTGCTAGTTCGCTTTGCTTAGGATAGGTTCAGCCATCCTGTGGGAAATCAGGATCTTGCAGTATGAGATTATCAGTGGATAGGACGCTGCGTACTCTTTTCACGAGCGATGGGAATAGTTGAGACGGAAGAATAAAATGTAATTGAATAGTATGACTTTAGAGTATTTCCATGGATAAGTAGGAATGTTAATGTAAGGTTAGGACAGCGCCACCCTATTTCAATAGGTTGATAATACTAATGTCTATCAGAACTTTTATTCGGATTACTATTTAGGGCTTGTGCAGACCAGCGCGACACGCGACGCGACACAAAGACACCGCTCGTCGCGCGACGAGCGGTGCCTTTGTGTCGCGTCGCATGTCGCGCCTGTTTGAAAGAGCCTTTACCCGACTGCCCCAGAAGGAGGGTAATGTTTTTCGAGAGTATGTATGTATGTATGTCTATTTTTTTGGCACGCTCTGTAGCCTAAACGGCTTGATGGATTTTAACATATGAGGTGTCGCTAGGTTTGTCTTAATAGTGGGAGTGACATAGGCTATATAATATTTATATATTGCATCTGCAAATACAAAAAAACAAAATTATTAAAAGAAAAAACCCGAGTGCAAAAACTCATAACTGAAAAGATATTATAGATTATAATGCTTGTTTTTCTCTTTTCAGTTATGTGTTTTTGCAGTCGGGTATTTTATTTTTTTTAATAATTTGTTTTTTTATGTTTACTATTATATTATTACTGTGTGATCCTGTTAAATTAAAAGCCAATCCTTCCAGACCGATCTTAACACGTGTAGGAAAATGCTATTTTAGTAGGTACTTTCATCGGTATATTAGGAGCTCGTGGCTAAGTAATAACAGCCGCACGGCTCGATCCATCAGGTTAAGCTACGTTTGCCGGGATTAGTCTGTGGATGAGTGACCATCTTAACATACCGAGATTCCTACGTGCTTCGGGAAGCACGTTAAGCCGTTGGTTCCAGCTGTCATTCGTGGATCTTTGACAGTTGCTACGGGTCGCCCGAAAGTCTGACAACCAGTCTTACCAAGGGGTATCGTATTACCCAGTTACTGGGTTGTGGAGGTCAGATAGGCAGTCGCTCCATGTAAAATACGGTATTCAGCTGAATCCAGTTAGACTGGAAATCAACCCCAACATAGTTGGGAAAAGGCTAGGCAGATTGATTTTTCATTGGTATTTTTTAGGCTGACAATGGTGCCGATTCCCTTGTTCACAAACTAAACTAAATTTAAGTTCAGTGCATCTTTTTCTTTCTACTTCATTAAGAAAAGGACAGAAGATAAATTTTAGTTTAGTCCTGTCAAATTAATCAGCGTTTGACGTAAATTGACGTAATTTTAGTAGGCAAGTTTTTAATCACGTCTAAACTTGTATGGAGTAAGTAGTGACAAGCGCTGATTAATTTGACAGGACTAAACTAAAATTCATCTTCTGTCCTTTTCTTAATGAAATAGAAAGAAAAAGATGCACTGAACTTAAATTTAGTTTAGTTTGTGAACAAGGGAATCGGCACCAATGATTAATTTAAAGACGATCGGTATTCATAAGCTCGTAATTTTAAGTGAAAAATAGCACCCTCAATATAATTTGGGAAGAACGCCTTACAAGAACAATCAGACAGTGTTGATCTCCGCATCTCAACTACCATAAGATGACAGGATTCGTTTGCACAAAATCCAACGTGGCTCTAAATAAATTTCATGCGACTTGGTTCCGTCGAGAATTAATAATTAATATTATTCGGTGTTTATGTCTTTAAGATAAAAAAAGATTTTCATCTGGTATTTTTTTTTTACAAATGAGTTAGTTTCAATATTAAGGACATTGGGTACTTTTGTTTGGTAAGTTATGAATATGGTATTTTACTTTGTATTTATTCAGCAACCAAATATTACCGAGAAACGGGTATTCTGACACAAGTATTCGGAGGCTGGCCTCCGTAAAAATAAGACCGCGACAGTATATTTTCCATTTCATCTTACAGTTCACTGAATTATGGACATAAGTGCACTTTCTCTCTACAATGGGCAATTGGGTTGTTAACCCAGCAAGCTCTCAGACTAAATAATAATAAAATCTATATATGAGTTCACGACGAATTATTTGGATTGAGAATCACCAATGCAAGTTGTTTTTTCACAAAAAAATATTTTTAAATATTTTTTTTCAATTTTTTTTTTCTTTCCTTACCTTTACATAAAACCTTTCTTAGAAGTGCGGTGGCCGCCACATAGCGGCCGCAGTGACGGTTGTCATGAAAATGAGGTTTGACTTTATACGGTGTCAAAAAACGCCCTCTGAAAACACATCAAGTTGCTATCATAATTCACGTTACAGTGACATCATTTGCTGGTAAATTACAGACGCTATATGGTAGTCACCGTTCTAGAAAACCGTTGCTTTAGACACGATTTTCTCAAACAACTGACAGTTGAATCAATTCGTCACCTCCATTAAAGACTTTCCCCCTAAAACCGCGGTGACCTGACCGGTTTGATCAGACCATTAGATATGTATATCAAATTCGTGTCCATCTTTGTTACCGCTAAAAGCTTCTTTATGCACTAATCGCGATATATGATGATTGATGATAATGTTAGAGCTTCGACTAAAAAGTGTACAATAGTAGCCAGAAGTTAGTTTTGATTGGATCCAACGCGCCGTCCATTAAAATGCAGTGTTCCAAACAACTGAAAAAATATGTATGAACAATTTTAAGGACAGGTTAAAATAATTGTGTTAAAATATGGACCTGCGGGTAATTACCCCGCAGGTCCATATTTTTACAACGTGTAATACACTTACAATTAATTAAATTCTTTTAATTCAGCCTAATTAATTTGTCCATAATTTTAAATTTAATCATGTCATCTCGTCATAATATGAAGCTGGATGAATTTTCCCAGCGGTGCAGACTCTGGCCTCTCAGAGATGATCCTTAGGATTCCGTTGGCTCCCACGAATCCGGCGCATCATAGAAGCTGTTTTCTTACACATAATGACATAAAATGGCAATGCCTTTAATTTTGACATTTCGACAACATTGTGCAATACGGATTGTGGTTGAAAACGTGGTACGCAATCGGGGTGCTTGTTATGTTATTGATAAGACCGTAATAAAAACTATGAATGAATACAAACAATGTAATAAGATAAGAATGCTTGGAAGCATGCTGGTCTAGCTCCATAGGACAATTTAGAGTCTAGACAAAACCAAACTGGTTGATAATTTAATTGTGTAATTAAATATATTATAACATTTTTTTTTCCTTCTATGATTACTTGAACTAATGATTACACTGACTAATTAGTATCACTTGTATTTTTTTTAGGAATATCGTATAGGTACCTACTCTTACAATGCTTGTAAATATGTGAACACCATGTATCCATTACATAATTATTTTTTCTGTCATTGCTTCATTTTTAATTATTTTTACCTATTGTGGTATAGTAGGTAATTTTATTTCAGGTGCATCGTCTTCACATATAATTATATAATTAATGTATACAAAATATTGTAAAACATTTTAAAAGAGTAACGGTTGTTGTAGTGTCTTGCCCATTCTTCTCCATACGAAAACTACCTTTTGGAAGGGGCGACTGAATCAATTCTATTTTTTGTTTTTGACGTTCAAAAGTGCCTTTTTGTGCCTAATTGAAATAAATTATTTGACTTTTTTTTTTAATGTTAATAAACCCAAATGTGACCTATTGGCAAGTTGATTAGAATTAAATTCAGAAGCAGGGGTAAGATAAATAAATAGTGCAATAACTACTCATGTTACCAAAAGCTAAAGCTGCGTTTGCTCATGCTCAAATAAGTAGCTTCGCTTGCTAACAAGGCTTTAGCATAATTCGTCAGAAGATCCTTTACTCCCATTTACCCAGATTACCCTAAAAATCAGCTTGACATTTTCCTTAACGTCGGGTTATAATTAATTAAGGGAAATAATTGAAAATCATTTATAACGGGCATTGTAAGTCTCCGTGGGGCCGGATATTTGTTCGCACGAAATGCTTAGCCGTCTTATCTCGGATTGAACTTGTAATTAAATATTGCAACTGTTTTAAGATTGTTATGAACAAAATACGGCTGATCTGTTTCGTTAAGAATTTTTGTGCGAACAGACTTTAAGAGCGGTTTCGCACTACGTCCGATCCAAATCCGAGAAATGTCGGTCAAAACTAACCTTATTCCTATTTGTATGAGGTGTTGTGCCCAAGATCCGATCTTAGTCCGTCCGAATTCAGAACTTTCCCAACTCGGATTGAATTCGGATTCATTCGGATCGGACGTCGTGCGTAACCGCTCTAATTGTTATTTTTGTACAGTCAAGGATATTATTTTGTTAAAAACCGGCTAAGTGCGAGTGCCGTATCGTATTAAGATCGAGCAAAAAACGCCGAAAAATACACGTTTCTTGTATAAGGACCTCAAAATACTAACCAGTCCCGAAATTACCAACACACACGACACATACATTGTATTGCAAGGATAGTTCTATATTATATTACTAGTAACCCGCCCCTGCTTCACACGAGTGCAATGTACTGATGCACACGTCAACAACCAAATGGTTAAAAGCAAAATGCAGTATGAAACTACCAAGAAACTGGGCGATGATTCCAAATTATTTAGTAAAAAAATAATATCGTTTTGATCATCACCGTGTGGACGGGCCTTACAATTAAAAAAAACAAAAGCGGCCCATTGTTTTTGGTCCCACTATTTTGTAGAAATATATTTATATATAATATATGAAAAAAATGGTGACTCCTTGTTTGGACGCCCAAATACTTAATTATTAAAGTTTTTCAGCCTCAATCACCACTTTATTAATTAAATTCATAAATTAACTTTAATGATCGCAGTTCCTTAACAGCCGAGGAAAGGACATTGAGCCCTGTCAGTCATAGCGCCACGGCGCGCTCCGTCAGCCATAATTATTTTGCTGCCCGTAATTTTGAATCTTTGATATCTTTTAGAGTACCTTTTCATTTTCAAATGATGTGATGTTCAGGCATATTTTAATCTTAATTAAATGGCCAGTTATAGTAAGTTATTTTATCGAATAAGGATTAATAATATAGGTACTGGTAAAAATAACTTCGGAAACAAACAATCTTTTTTTAATGAAATTCTAAAGATTAAAAATGGTTACTGTGGGTCATCCTTAGAAGATAGACTTAAGCTATCACAGATTTTTCAGTTGATTTTGTTAAGATATACAATTCAGTACAACATACATTTTATCTATCTGTAACGGTTTAGTCAGTGCAGGCCATGTAAGCGTTCAAAAAAGTGCCTTTTTCACGACTTGACAAAACGTCAAGTTTCAGTACTAGATTTTTACGTTTAATTTAAAATAACTATATATATAAACCTTCCGGAACACATTCTCTAAGTGATGTTCAAAACCTCATCAAATCCGTTGCGTATTTTAGAAGAACAACGATGACATACAGACAAACGCGAAAAGCGACTTTGATTTTTAATATTTAGAGATGTTGTGTTGAATGTCAGGAATAAAACGAAAACAATCTTCAAACACCTGAACAATTTTCCTCATGAAATAATGGAAAATTGGGACGTGAGCTGAAACATATTATATTACAGTCACCTTAATACGTTCGTCACTCCAGACGCTGCGTCTTGCCAACATTTTGTCATTATTACACCCGCAACGAATCGGGAACCTAATAATATTCAAATTATTTGTAGTGAGCACCCCTGCCCTTTGATTACTTCAGCACTTGTGGCTTTATTATTGTAAATGGTTTATATGAAGCAAACTTGAGTTAGACGATATTAATTTTCCACTTCCAACTTATTTGTAAAGGAGGAAGGAATTCATCATCTTCCTACCCTTGTACGTGGGGTTGGCGCACCACGTTTTTTCTTTCTATTCTCTCCTGTCAACCATCACGCTGTCATTCACTCAATTATTAAACAAGGAGAACAGGAAATTCGATTATTAAATAAGCACATTGTGTTATTTTATAAATGTTGAAGGAAAAAGCGAAAACTTGTAATAAACTAAATACGCTTAAGTATATCTTTAGGGTACTTACGGGTACTACGGGTACTTTATCTCTTTGAAGTACTAACACGTGTATTCTCTTGTTTCAGGTAATGACGCTGATAAAATTCCAACAAGCTGTCACTTTGATGTTATTTCAACAATTTCTAGTGACGTCGATGACATTGCTACATGTAGGTATACACGCTCATCTACCCCAAACAATTTTATATTAGAGGAAAATATGATGGATTTTTTTTTGTTAGGAAGCTATCGATGCTATGAAGGGTTCATAAAATGGGATACCTGGAGCAATACATCTTATATAGCTCCATCTCTTTTCTACATTGAAGTAAGATTCAAATAATACTGCAGACATGAAGCAGTGAAGCAGCGTTCAATAATATTGACTTCGATACTTACTACGACTACTTAGAAATAGTTTTCAATCCCTCAAGCAAAGAACAACATTTGGTACACACAGTACTATCGTAACTCGAAACTCAAGTTACTACAAAACATCTTCTCACAATTTCCAATTTCAAAGAAGCTGTGTTGATCATTATCCCTATTTAAAGGTGCACGGAGGTCCTATTCCGTTTAATTTTGATACGTAATAACAACCAATAAGCGTTGCAAATTGGCCCGTATTTCTTTTGAAAACTCTAGTAAAGTACAGTGCTACTTATTTCGTCCGATTTCAATTCATGTCAAAGAGTGCACACAGTCGTCCTTTTTGATAATAACCCTATTAATGGTTCCACGGTGGTCCTAATTTCATTCAGTTTAAGCTCATCAAAGTTGCAGCGAGCTTCTCGGCATTGGTGTTTGAAAACTTTATGAATGGAGTGAACTATTTAAACTAGACTGACTGTGACTAGTAAAGTGATTTTAAGACGTCTTAAGTCGAAATGGAAAGAATTTTCCTGTGCTAACTTTATAGAATAAACACTGAATTACATTTTTTAAGATTTTGCTACGAGCTTGGTTTCTAACTTTTGATTTAAAGCTGAAATGTTTACTAGGTACACTTATTTTGAATTAGATTTTGTGACTATCGTAAAATAGGCAGTTTTACGATACTTAAATTAAATTAGCTCACTAGCTAATTTAATTTTGTAGCGGTTACACCGCCACATACGAACTACGCATCATAGACATGACGTCACACAAATCCTGCATCGCGCAGTTAGAGTTTACCGAGCGATCGACATAAATACAAGATTTCAACTTCAAACCGATGGGCTGTTGCCCGCCAGACACAACACCCGTCTGGTCGGAGGATCCTCCCTTTTCTATGGTGGATGAGTGAACTTTACACCCTGTTCCTCATACCACCAAAATTTCACCATTATATTTTTATCAAAGACCATGTTACATTTTATTGAAAAATTAACTTTTTAAGTACCATCGGGGTAACGTATATCTAAGCATTTTGAAAACAAAATCCCGTGCACACGACCCTTTTTTTTGTAGGTAAGTGATACTATAGCAGCCGAGCGCTGCAAGCAAGAATAGTCCTTACAGTGTACAAATATGCGTTTCTTCGATAGTACCTATCGTAAAAGTGCACAGATAAAAAAAAATACCGGCCAAGTGCGTGTCGGACCACGGACAA
Source organism: Agrochola litura (assembly GCA_949152395.1). Classification (NCBI taxonomy): domain Eukaryota; kingdom Metazoa; phylum Arthropoda; class Insecta; order Lepidoptera; family Noctuidae; genus Agrochola; species Agrochola litura. The sequence goes on from OX424493.1 coordinate 20,078,406, forward strand.
TGTAGGGTTCCGTAGTTGGGATGAATTTATCCCAAGAACAAACTTAACTTTGTTGTTGAAAAACATGTTCTCCCATACAGAATGTACGGGAGAATATGTTTTTGCAACCGCAAATGTAAGTTGGTCGATCATTACTCGTTAACTTGTAAAGCCTACTTAGCTGTGATATTTTTCTTTTAAATTCGTTATAAAAACTACTGCCGTGAATTTTTTCACATATCCAAAACCAACTATTTAGCTGGCAGACAGACGGTCATGGCGAATTTATAAAGGGTTCCCTGTTGACTACGGAACCTTAAAAACGAACTTCCCCTACGCATATTTCAAGTAACAAGTGGGTATGAGTTTAGATTTTTTAAATATTTTATTTTATCGTATTTAGGTATCGATCTATACCATCACGTCTACGAAGTTCCGCCAGCTAATTTCATTTGAACCTGTGAAGAATAAAGACGAAAAGTACTAGATTAAACTTTACTGGCCACCATGAAAGTCGACAAAAACACGTTAAAATAAAGCAATAAAACGTCCAAACAACACACAATACTATGCGGAACCTTTCAATAATAGACTTAACGCAAATCAGTCCAAACCAATATCTTTGAACCCGTCTTCAGAAATCATAATAGTAGGTTGACCCTTGTCAGGGCAAAGGGACGTATCCATCACGACACTACACTGTTTTCGAGACCTTTCTATAAGGTATGAGAAAGTGGTTCTCAATTTTTTTGGATCTTTTATTGAGAAGATTGAATTTCAAGGAGTTTTTGTTGAAAAGGAAAAGAAACAGAATATTTAAAATGTAAATAAATGCTAACAGGTTAATGTAACTTCAAAAGTGTGGTTTTCAGAATGGCATATTTTTGTTGAATTTTTTATTTGTCAGTTTGAATTAGGTTATAAAGTGGATATTTGCATTTTACCTGTAAGTGATACAATGCAGCAACTTAAATATTCAAGCTGCGTATTTCTACTCACTTTATTTTCTTGGTAAAAAATGGCAAAAAGTTCAAATATTTTTGGCCCTAAATTCAGCTAGATACGCGCTTACTGACACAGTCATAACCTCATGAAGTGCACAGGTGACAAGGCATGCGTGCATGGTGGCATGCGGCACAAGATGGAAGGTCCTATTGTAAAGATGAAATATACAATTAAAGTACTTAATCAAATTATAAGTCTAGTGGCGTGTGTCATAAAATTAATGATCTCTTCAATCAAATCAAAATCCTATTTGGAAACGCTTAAATACTTGACTAATATAGCATCCTCAATTTGCAAAATAATAGTAGTAACCCAGTCGGAAAGATATTCAAAACACCATTATCTATATTAATATTATAAATGCGAAAGTCACTCTATCTGTCTATTACATTTTCACGTCTTAACGGCTGAACGGATGAAATTTGGCACATCAGGCCCATAACCGTAGGTTCAAACCCTGGCAGGCGCTTTAATTTGTGTTAATTATTTCATCACCACTGCTCTTAAAACGGTGAAGGACAACATCGTGAAGAAACCACATTTACTGGAACCAAAAATTCGAAGACATGTTTGTGATATCTATCAATCCGCACTGGGCCCGCGTGGTGGATTTCGGCCCACTCCCTCTCTCAGAGAGGAGGCCTGTGTCCCAGCAGTGGGAATATTATAGGCTGATTATGCCCTTCACCTACATACTAGGACATAGAATATTTTTTATCTCGGTAGTACGTTCCCGTGACATAATTTCTTACCTCTACGCGGATGAAGCCGCGGGCAAAAGCAAATTTGATCATATAGAACAGTCACAGCCATCATATAAAACAAACAATACGTATCCACTTATTTGCGCAAGAGCTTGTTTTTCAAACTTTCTGATTTATTTACAATATTATATTCTTTAATGTTCTTATTTTAGCGACCATTCATAACTTTGTAGACTGCTGACTTCTTAGAAAAGTTGCTCTCATTCAGATTTGTTTTACCATTTATAAAAGTAATGAGAAATGAAAAATGTTTTTTGGATATTTTCTTATTTTTCGTCTCTCCTGTTAATTTTAAACCCAGTGGGATGTTTTTATTTCTTTAAGAAAACTGAGATTTACTTACATAGTGCTGTGTTAATTTTTTTGAAATGTCAAGATTTACATAGTGTCGTGAAATATTTTCATTTACGTTCTTGAATGCTGATGAAATTTTATGCTTCTCTCACAGTTTTGTGCTTAACTTAATTTATGTACAGTCTACCTACCTTTTTTAAGAAGGAAGCCATAACTTAACGTGTTTATGTTTTGATCATGTTATTTATTCATGTTAGTTAAAAACTAGATTTAGTTCCTAAGCTATCAAAACTAATATTAATTTATTTATTTATTTCAGACATAATTCTAGTCTATAGTTAACCACCTCCACTCATACATTTAAATTATAAACTCTAATCTAAACAGATAAAAATCCAAAGTAAAATTGTGATTCATCATCAGCCTATAAATGTTCCCACTGCTGGGACACAGGCCTCCTCTCTGTGAGAGGGAGTGGGCCGTAATCCACCACGCGGGCCTAATGCGGGTTGGTAGATGTCACATGTCTTTGAATTTTCGGTTCTAGGACATGCCGGTTTCCTCACGATGTTTTCCTTCACCATTTTGAGAGCAGTGGTGATGAAATAATTTACACAAAGTAAAGCGCCTGTCTGGGTTCGAACCTACGACCTACAACTCGTAAGTCGCGGCCGTTACCACTGGGCCACCACTGCTCTCAAATTGCAAATTGTGATTAAATAAATTTAAATATTCAACTCATAAAAAAAAATTGAATATATATAAAAATGTCAGAACGGAAAAATAAAATAAAATGTTAAATAAACTTCTTTAGGCGCGTTGGGCGTTTTTGAGATGTGACTAAACCATTGATTTCGCGACACTGTAACGATACCTCATTTTTGTATACGCGATTGTGCTCTTTATTTATATCACGTTACGGATCAATGTTTTACGCAAGTATTTTTACTTTTAAGGTTTTGTAAACGCGATTGTGCTCTTTATTTATATTATGTTACGGATCAATGTTCTATGTAAGTATTTTACTTTAAAGGTTTTGTAAGCGCGATTGTGCTCTTTATTTAGATAAGGTTACGGACCAATGTTCTATACAAGTATTTTTCTTCTACCAAGGCGATGTTGTTCAAGTTTTCACTTCTGTCGGCAAATCCGGAGAGCCACTTAAAAAAAAAAGTTCGAGGAATTCGCGTACTTAGGTATTTTTAATTACGGGCCTGTTAATAGGGTAATATCCACTTTCTAATGGACACGATGAATACCTAAAACCTGTTCTATTTTTAAAGCAATTTTGTACATTTAGCAGTCGTAAAACCACATGAAAATATAACGATTACAATGGTGGATCATAGTCCTCCAAACCAAATCCCGGCCATGGCAACTAATTTTAGCGGAGACCAGCCATCTATGCGGGACATAAATAGTGCACGAGTGTGTGTGCAGACACAGGTGCATTCATTGTTCTCTCGCACTCATAGACCACGGGGTATCACTGCCAACTTCCAAACTCCGGGCGGTTACTGATAAATTCCTAATAAAAAAAACCCAATAACACTTTGCCCGCCTTGGGAATTGAATCCAAGACTCCACGATCAGCAGTCGTGCCTACGACCACCAGACTAACGGGGCAGTTTAACAGTGAATTATATTGTAGGTAGCCCAAGTAACTTAATTGGGGTTGCTCCTAAACTTTGAGATCAACTGACTCACCATCTATTTGCTTAAGCCTTTTATGAATTCGAGACTTTGTTCCTTTGTATAGATATTCTAGTCATGATACCCGTAAGATCTTTTGGAGCTCTAGATTGTCTATGCGCTCTGTCAAATTATATAAATAAATGAATCATTGTCGTATCCTCACGACTTGCTTACTTTTGATATTAGCTATCGGCAATATTGACCGATGACCCATTATTTGAAAACGTTATTAGGAAATTGGGTCATGGAATTGTTTCAAATATCTACTAATTTTTCAGTACGTTTGATAAGGTAGAGTGAACTAAAATAGTGGTCATGCCTACATACCTGTTCCTTCACGTAAATGTTTATTTCTCAAACATACTAGTAAATTATTAAAAGGTCGGATAAGATTGACACTAGCTGGTGACTGCCACTCTAGCAGAGCGTCGCGAGCCGCTGTCGTACCACGTTCACGACGAACTGTCATATTCTGGCACAATCAATTAACTATATTGAAGCTGCTGAACCACTAATACGATGACTACTTCTGGTAAAGGCTATCCTCCGCCGTTTTATATATTGTCCTAAAAAGAAAACAATGTTAGCATCAATCAACTTTAGGCCATTTCCCGAATTTAAAAACTTACAAAATCTGGAGCAATCTCAAGCACGACGCACATCGAATTTTCTTAAAAATACTGGAATTGCCCCTCTGAAATGTAACCCTCTTTCGAAAGGTAGGAACAATTTTTTTTTTTTTGTGTCAACACTATTTTGGTTTAAAAAGCATGAAGGTAGCTGTAATCAACCAAAAGCTGTCTAGTTAAGTGGTTCTAAGTTAGCGCTAAGCCTGTTCTAGGCTAAGTGCAGAAATACGGTTAAAACTAGGTTCAATTTAAGTAGTAGCTTTATTTCCGAGCTTTAGTAAGTAGGAGTACCTACATTAACCGCAGGTTTTAATTAATTAATTTTCACGGCATAAACAAAATGGTAACAGTGAATATAAACCATTCCACTTTAAAAAGTTAACTTTATTCTATGCATTTTACCATTATCCTTCGATTCCATTAATATATTTTTATCCCATAGAAGGATAGGCAGACTAAGTTGAATTATCATGCAATAATTATATTCATGAGATAATTGACGTTTTCTCTTGTTTTCTTGTATGTTTAGGGGTATGAGAAACAGGGTGTAAAGTTCACTCATCCACCATAGAAAAGGGAGGATCCTCCGACCAGACGGGTGTTGTGTCTGGCGGGCAACTGCCCATCAGTTTGAAGTTGAAATCTTGTATGTATGTCGACCGCTCGGTAAACTCTAACTGCGCGATGCAGGATTTGTGTGACGTCATGTCTATGATGCGTAGTTCGTATGTGGCGGTGTAACCGCTACACCACTCCCCTCCGGAGACCGGAGATCGATAGTGGGCTGAATCTTGCGATGCTTCACACAGTGCCAGCTGTGGTTCCAGTGAGTTGGAACCGGGTGCCACATAGTTCGCGGTGAGTCGGAACTGTCTGTGGTGATTGTGGTGATTGCGTTGATTCCCCAGTGAGTCGGGGTGATGAGGCTGAGGGTGATGACCAGGAATGCGCGTTCGCTGCATGCAGGTGGTCAGGATACCCGTTGAAGCCGTGGGTGCTGGCTGGCTGTGTGACTCGCCTCACGAAAGCTTGCGGGAGTGATGATGATGATGACGTCACGCCGAAGTAATTGCACGAAGGCTGCGTTGACGTTCATACTCGGGGTCACCAATTTAGGGGTATGAGGATCAGGGTGTAAAGTTCACTCATCCACAATAGAAAAGGGAGGATCCTCCGACCAGACGGGTGCTGTGTCTGGCGGGCAACTGCCCATCAGTTTGAAGTTGAAATCTTGTATGTATGTCGATCACTCGGTAAACTCTTAACTGCACGATGCAGGATTTGTGTGACGTCATGTCTATGATGCGTAGTTCGCATGTGGCGGTGTAACCGCTACATATGTTATTTTTTAACCCCCGACGCAAAATTAGTGTTATAAGTTTGACCACAGAGTGTCTGTGGCACCGAAGCTCTTAAACGGGTTAACTTATTTGAAAGCGGTTTTTTTTTATTTGAAAGCTTTTTTTCTGTCGATGGTTTTTAGACATGTTTTATCAAAATCGGTTCAGCCGTTTGAAGATTATCAGCTCTTTTATAGTTGATGAATGGATGTGAGTATCTTCCACAGGTCTGATCGATTTAAAATTTGGTATTCTGTTAATTCAATGATATTAGAAGAACATAGTAACCTTGAACTGATGTTGCCGGGAATTTGCAGGATAACCAACTCTCTTACTAACTTACAGCACAGGTACCTATCGTGTTAAAGCTCATTGGAATGGTCTCAATGAATAGGTTATAGATAGATGGTGAACAGGGTCTGGTGATGGAGTAGGAAAGAGAAATGAGGAAATGTTTGTGTCGGGGTTTTTTAAATTTTAACTGTTAAAATTGTACAGTGCCGACCAAAAGTCCATGAGCAATCTCACAAAGCAATAGACTGACGCTTCGGTTTGACTTACGACCTTCTTCTATAAGTTGTTACAATACTGTAGACACGCACATTACACACACACACTCACTTTGTCTGCAACCAATGACTAGTTCAATAATCATCATTCGTTTTTAGTTTCATTCGTCTTGTTCACATAAATATTAAAGTTTAGCAGGTAGACCACAAAAAACTAAGTAAATTATTTCGATTTCTGTGGGGTAGATGCAGTTTGTTACGAGTATTCAATTAATAGAACTTTTTTGGTTCGTGGATAATATTGGTGACGAGTATTTAGCGCAGTGTTGTGGTTATTATTATCAAAAAGCAGGCATAAAATATATTGAAGAGATCAGATCAGATCAGAGAATATTATTGCACTGCGTAAAAGTGAAGTGAATATCTAATGAAACCGGACTAAGTGTGAGTGTTATCATTAATATATTTCATATTTTACTAAACATAAATCTTAATCAAGGGTATTGTTGATAGAACAGAGGTATTGTTGAGACAGAAGATGCCTTTAAAGTTTTAAATTCATTGTGAGGTTTAATTCGATTAGTGAATAATAAATAATAAGGTATTATGTGTAATAAAAACAATGTTTTTCTTTGTTCTAGAGAAATACTGTGAGGGTTAAGAGATATGAGGAAGGGGCTTATTATCGAGTAGCAGCGACGTCAAATGGTGAATGAAACAAATGGTTTCATACCAACGAGACATTTTGCTGAATTATTAAAAACACGTCATTATGAACCGTTCGCCGTGCACTCTGAAGGCTTGCATCACTGAAGACCAGCTAGAAAACCGTTTTTGACCTTAAAATATTGACCGTACCAACTTAATAAACAACAGATTCGTTATTGCATGAATTTATGGTAACGAATTTTTTAAGCACGTATCAATAGGGTGTTTGTCGTATTTCTTGCAGATATACCGAAATTGTTTAATATTATTTTAGTAATAGTATTATTTTAGGATTAAAATTTGAGGTTTAGTTTCAATCTTCTTTTCGTAAAGAAAATGAATACTTAAGCTTTAACCTCAATAACAACCAATATTTACTAAAGTCAAATAAAATGTAAAATAATTAATACAAATAAAATATAAACAAACTGCCCATATTTAACCTTAAAATTACCTATTCTGTAAGTAGTTTTTTACATTTTAAGTAGTCTAATATTCTTATTTATTACTTAATTACTTCGACCATGATCAAAGCTTAATATTTATGGTGAAAAAATCCATTAAAAATTTAAAATATTTCATAATTTAAATATGTCTAAATAATACAAACTGCTTCTAAGTTTCTTGACATCTATTTCACATCTTATTCAGCTGAAGTAATGATAAATAATTGTAGCAGTTTATTAACTTATGTAAATTAAATATAACGAATAAACATATATTTTTTAATTTTGTTATCATATATCACGCATTTTTTATTCTAAAACCTTTATTGCAATAACAATATAAAAAAGCAGCAATATTTAAAAAATATTATTATCGAAAACAAAAATAATAATATTTGCAAAAAACCGCACTGTGTTTCACGAGATTAGAACCTGAGGCAGATTGAATTCCATACCAACGCTTAACGCTTTCTGCTATCTGCGCTTGTTAAGTAACTATCGAATTTTAGCAATGCCATTAACTGGTCAAGTTCACGCGCATAGTGCGTGTGTGCTAGCATGTTTAAAGCGACGGAAATATATTGTTGTTTCGTGTAACTGCGTTATCTGTGGTGTGTGTATCGTGTTGCTTACACATACAAATGTACGAGCTATACCGCGTGTTCACAGCAATACGACTCTTAGCGTGCTCATGCACTTTTGAGCGCTTACTGTACTTGTTTATGCTAAATGAGCGTGCTCTTGATGGCCTCTGCTTTGTAATTCTAATCATGGTTTTTACCTGCTCTAATTACGTAGGGACGTAGCTTTAAAGCTGTGGGTGACTGACTACAGTTTAGCTAAAAGTTTTTCATGCGCTTGGAAAGGAATTACCAAAGCCTTTTACTTCATATAGGCATTGGTTGAAAGTTATACCGTAAAAAGCAGTTTTTTCTAAGCTGCCTTTACATTCGTGCAGATGTGTCGATTGTATGAAAAAAGAGTAGGTAAAATCAGCGAATTTAATTGATTTGTGTCAACACTAAAATAACGATTCGTCAAAAATGATTTATGCTATTATTTCCGATTGAATTTGCTGTTAGTTCGCAATAAAACTGAAAATTGTTTGACCAAGACAATTCAACCCATAGAAGAGAACCACTTAATTTCTAATACACTCAAAATTTAATGCCTAATTGAAGCGCACTGTTTGATTTTCAACTTTCGGCGCTAATCCGAGCGTTGAAAATACAAGATAGTATGCTTTTATTTAGGTATTAATTTAGGTGTCGTAGTGAAAACGGGCATGAATCATCCAAAAACCACCACAAGTTTTTGAGTAACATAGGTACCTAGTTCCTAACCCTTTCCCCGCAAATTGTGTCCAAAATTAAGTTTTCACCTCTAGTCCGTCTGTCCCTAACTAAAAATACGTAAACAACACGAACTGTAATCAGCCTGTTGATACAGGCTACAAATTAAATAAGTTTCCCTCTGATGGACTTTGATCCTGCGGGAGGGGCTGATACTTTCACTTTGTTGGTTGAAGTTGGAACAGATATTTTGTTAGAAAAATTATGTGGGTATTAGCGAGGTGGAGTGGACTGTTTTGAGGGCTCCCACACAAAACTGCGAATTCGCATCGCATTGCAAAAATCTGCGAGCTTGCAGTGCGCACGGCCTAGGCCGAGCTCGTAGATTTTTACAATACGATGCGAATTCGCAGTTTTGTGTGGGAGCCCTGAGGTACACAGTAAGCCCACGTACACACGGGCGTAAAAATATCGCGGCGGGATTCGCGCACTGGATTTTCAACTCTCGGTATTGAGCCGAGCGTTGAGAATCCAGCAGAGTATCTACATCCCAGTACGTGAAAAAAAATCGCCTTGTTTCCCCAAAGTGTTAGGCAGAAGTGTACCAATAGTACACTCACATGTCACCAGTTATGTTTAATCTCATGTATAAGGGGGCGAGCCTATAGCTATTAACCGGGTCCTAATCCAGACTCCGGGCTGCTACTAAGAAATTCCAGATAGAAATCCTAATAAAACTTTGCCCGACCTGAGAATCGAGCCCAAGACCTCATGCTCAGCAGTAACTAGACCAACGAAGCAATCACTTCAAATTTGAAGAATATGTCAGAATTTTTAAATCTTTGGCTTTTTAAATTAGTAATTAATTTATCTTAAGAAAAAGAAAAAAATAATAGAATAAATTATGCTTTGGACATTTCTGTTAATTTAAATTAAGCTGTCATTGAAACTATGTAGGTACTTATTGTCTTTTCAGATGACGAAATCTTTTTAATTTTACAAGATTTCTAGAATATTTTGCCTACATAATTAAGTTAACTTTGAGTCTGCAAAAATTGGTACTGACTCCTGTCTAACATGCTATGGTTATGTATTCAGTTGTCGTGTCAGTTTTATTCTAGTTAAGCTCGTCGTTTTCCATCAAGAATTTCTCAGAATCAGCCCAGAGTCTGAATTTGTGACCGGTTGATGGCAATATTATGTTGATAAATATTGAATAAACTGCCAGCGGATTTAAAAAAAATGTTAAATACTAACTCTTTTAAGGCTAAGCTCAAAGCATTTCTGTTGGATAAAAAACTTGTAGGTACTCAATGGACGAACTGCATTAATATTCCAGTTTTCTATTTTAAAGAAAAATAAGGCTATTTATTATTATTATTGATTTTTGTAAACATATTTTTAATTTTTTATTATTATTATTGCTGCATGTTTACTTTTAGAATTAATATAAATATTATTAATTATGATGTATGTAATGTATCAAACACAATATAAATTGTTCCTGATAAATAAATAAATAAATAGGCTCTCCTCCTATTACATGGGACTTAAACATAACTGGCGAAATGTGGATGTACTATGTAGTTAAGTACACCTCTGCCTAACCCTTCGGGGAATACAGGCGTGATGTTATGTTATGTTATGTAAACTCCGGAATTCTGTGTTGGCACTTTCTGATAATTAGTTCATTTAGTCTTCACTTTCTTGTTCAATAATTTAAAGGAACATCAATAAAGTAAACGCCTTCCATTACAAAAGAAAATTGAAACAAATACGAACAAAACCAAACATCCCTCTTTCCGAAAGATAAAGAAAACATCTCCGAATCTTTTTAGAATATTCATGTGCTAACGTACCCACACATTGTGTCTTGTTAATAATTCTGAGGCTTCGATTTATAACCATGGAGCATAGAAAGTTGTTGCTTTTGTAAAAATAAAAGAAAGAACGAAAGAAATAAAGATCTGTTTCTTTTCTTCATGTAAGGATGATGTCATTTACCCACTTTCAATTATTTTGTAATCTTAGATGTAACTAGTTTTTGCCCGCGGCTTCGCCCGCGTGGATGTCTGAAAATATCCCACAGGAACGTACTACCGATACCGGGATTACATACCTAATAGCCGAGGAAAAGGTCATTGACTCCTACCGCTGCGCCCGCGTTGCCATCAACGATATATAATTATTTGGTTACGCGTAATTTTGAATCTGTGATATTTTTTAAACCATTCATTTAAATGAAACGATGTCAAGGCATATTTTAATCTAAATTAAATGCTCAATTTAAGTAACATAGTTTATTGGATGAGGATTAATATAGTACCGTTCAAAACAGCTTCGGAAATAACAATGAAATAACATAACATAACATAACATCACGCCTTGTTTCCCCGAAGGGTTGGGCAGAGGTGTCCCTGTAACAGGTATACCCACATTTCGCCAGTTATGTTTAAGTCCCATGTAATAGGTGGCAAGCCTATTGCCATCAACCGGGCACAAATCCAGACTCCGGGCTGCTACTGAGAAATTTCAGATAGAAAAACCCAATAACACTTTGCCCGACCCGGGAATCGAACCCAGGACCTCATGCTCAGCAGTAGCGCTTGCAAAGTCAAAGTCAAAGTCAAATAATTTATTTCAATTAGGCACAAAAAGGCACTTTTGAACGTCAAAAACAAAAAATAGAATTGATTCTAGTCGCCCCTTCCAAAGGGTAGTTTTCGTATGGAGAAGAATGGGCAAGAAACTCCACCGTTACTCTTTTAAAATGTTTTACAATATTTTGTATACATTAATTATATAATTATATGTGAAAACGATGCACCTGGAATAAGATTTATATACCACAATAGGTAAAAATAAAAATGAAGCAATGATAGAAAAAATAATTATGTAATGGATACATGGTGTTCACATATTTACAAGCATTGTAAAACCTATACGATATTCCTAAAAAAATTACAAGTGATACTAATTCGTCAGTGTGTGAGTTCAAGTAATCACAGAATGTAAAAAAAAATGTTGTAATATTTAATTACACAATTAAATTAGCAACCAGTTTGATTTTGTCTAGACTCAAAATTGTCCTATGGAGCTAGACCAGCATGTTTCCAAGCATTCTTATCTAGGATATAATCCTCTAATGTGTAATATGCTTGTTTACAAAGAGTACTTTTAATATGCGTTTTAAATTTTCTTTCAGTTAATTGTAATATATCACAAGGTATTTTGTTATAACATTTAACACAGTACCCCATAAAAGATGTTTGTACTTTGGATAATCTGAAAAATGGTTGATCTATTTTATCTTTATTTCTAGTATTAAAATTATGTCTATCACTTATTTTCTTAAAAAGATGCAGATTTTTCCTTACATACATAATATTTTCATAGATGAATTGGCCAGGTACCGTCATAATATTAATCTTTTTAAATAGTTCCCTGAGAGATTCGCGACGACATAGATTATAAATGGCTCTGACAGCGACCACTAGACCAACGAGGCAGTCAACAATGAAATTTTTATCAAATTCTAAAAGATAAAATGGTTATTGTGGGTCATTCTTAGAAGATAGACTTATGCCATCGCGAACTTTTTTGTTGAAATTTTTAAGATGAACAATACTGTAGAACATAAATTTTATGTAACTTTTACGATTTTCGCGGCGCACGTCAATGAAGTTCCCAGTCGGCAGCATTTTTTCCGACATCTTCAACAATAATCGTAAATTTTCAGCCAATTTACACAAAACCTTAATGAATTATACACCTTCCGCATGAATCACTCCGTCCATTGGTGAAAACCGTTTGAAAATCCGTTCGGTAGTTTTTGAGTTTATCGCGTTCAGATAGATAGACAGACCGACAGACAGACGCGGCGGGGGACTTTGTTTTATAATATTATGTATTGCACAATTGATTGTTTCCCCTAACAAAATAAATAAAATAAAAATTTTGATTATTGGGTCAATAATTATATTTTTTTGTTGATATTAACTGCAAAAGAAAAGTGAAAAATCGTTACAATGCTATATCCAGAAGTAAAGTGAGTAAAAAACAAAATAGAAAAATGCGTATTTGGTACAGTACCGTATGCAAGGATCACATTTAAACAAAATTTAAAAAATCTTTAAAAAAAAATATGTGTACCTCACGGGTGCGCTAAATAATGTATATATCTGTGTATATATTCTAGCTTATTATTTGCATAAACGACAGCCCCATTTTATGTCCAGGCAAATCACTGTCCATTCCAAGGTTGCCTGGAAGAGATCGCGGAAAGCGATAAGACCGCCCATTGTATATTTTGTAGGGTTTGATTTATTTTTTGTTATGTATTTTTGTGGTGTACAATAAAGTATATATAAATAAATAAGTTCCGAGTCCTTTAGTAAAATAATTAAAATTAACGTAAAATCTCCAAACTCCTGTTGCTGTTGAAACTAATTTCATCGACCTTTAAAACCGTTATCTCAATTATGCGCAAAGTGATTTTCATAACAAAGATAGACTCAACTAAAACATTATTATTTGAAAGGTTAATCATTGTCTTCGTTAACGAGAAAATTGAATTCATCTCAAAATCTTAGATCTCAAAAGATACCTATTAGAAATTCTTGAACCTGTAAACCAACTTCATTTGAACTTTACCAGAGGCAAAATAATATTTTATAATATTTTTTACGATGAGCAAACTCAGCAGTGACATTGTAGGCTAAATAAAAAATAAAAATCCTTACGCGGTTCACTTATGCCTTTCAAATTGGTTGAAGCAAAGAAATAGAACATTCATACTATATATCTATACACCGTGACATTTTAGCTGTCTTACAAAAGCAGCCCACTTCATGTATCCAATGACTAAAACAACGAACTTAGACATCTGCGAGTCTCTGTCCAAATATAATATGTGTTTTTAGACTTAATTTAATAGTTTCTCTAAATGTTATATTTTTTTTTTTTTTATGTAGTAGCTTAGTTTTTAACTTTATTGTGCATGCTGTGATCTCCTATAAGTGAAGGAGTACACCTACTTAATATCCGATGTTGCCCTTTAATTATGTGTTTTATGCTTGATACAGCAGACCTAACTGTACGGAAATCCTATACTATGCGAGATCAGCTTGCACTGGAAATGTATAGCTTGATATGCAGCCGTGTGTACATTTTCACACCTTAACTACTGAACCGATCTGTAATGATATTATGATTAATAGGCAACCTGTGACCTGGAGAAGGACATAAACTACTTTTCATCCTGGATTATTTAAAAATACTACTTCGTTGGTCTTGTGGTCGCAAGCACTACTGCTAAGCACGAGGTCTGGGGTTCGATTCCTAGATTAGGCAGTGTTATTGGGTTTTTCCAGCAGGAATTTCCCGGAGTCTAGATTTGTGCCCAGTTGATGGCATTAGGTTCGACCCCTATTACATGGGACTTAAACATAACTGGTGAAACGTGGGTGTACTATAGGTACACCTCTGCTTAACCCTTCGGGTATTACAGGCATGATGTTATGTGTTATTTAAAAAGGATGAAATACAAAATACAGTCAGACGAAGTCTTGGGCAACAGCTAGAGAAAACATAAAAACCGGCTAAGTGCGTGTCGGACCACGCACAATGAAGGGTTCCGTAGTTGGGATGAATTTATCCCAAAACCAAAATTAACATTGTAGTTGAAAAACATGTTCCCATACATTCCAACTGCAAATGTAAGTTTGTACGCACAATATTGAGAGATTTACCATGTTATTTTAAGACCATAGACTTTTTTTGGTTTTCTTGTAATCTATGAGTTAAGAACCATTCTCTGTAATTTTTTCAAAATTTTTGGGCGTAGTAGTTTCGGAGATAAGGGGAGAATGGTAAATTTTCTTAAATAACTTTAAAAGTGTTAATTCTATAATGATTTAAAAAAAATTTGGAGATCCTTACAACAAGCCCTTTCATTTGATATGTTACACGGTACAGTCTGAAAAACTTTTTTAAAATTTTTCAATTTGCCCTCGAAAAGTGACCGCCATATTCAAAATTCATTTATTTACGTTACATGTCCGTGTTTGGATCACAGAAATTCATATTATGTGTATCAAATTTCAACATAATTGGTCCAGTACATTCGGAGCAAATTTGCTGTGACAAATGGACAGACAGACACACGAGTGATCCTATTCAAAAATTCAAAATTCAAATTCAAAATAATTTATTTCAGGAATACACCCATATGAAATTCACGACAGATTACAAATTCAATTAATTAACACAATTTATAAATTATTACAACATTATTATAAAATAATCAATATTACAAAAAATTAATAGAAAAGTATTATTTTAGCTGGAAAATTAATTGCCATATACGAAGAAATAATTAACCTCGTATATGGCCTTCAATATTCCATTGTCAGATTTATGTATTCGGTTCATAAAGGAGGCCTGCGACTGCGTAAAAGTCATCTACCCTGTTTTCGGCAAACATGCCGGACGCACTACACCGCCAAGGCAGACCCAGTATGCATCTGAATGCGTTATTATATTGAACACGCAACGTGTTGTAAGCACGCTGCGTGTATTTGTACCATAAGGCACAGGTGTAAAGGTTCCGGCAGTATGCGTTAAACAGAGTGATTTTGACTTGATTTGAACACTTCGCAAATCGTCGTGCCAGCATATTGCTCTTAGCAGCGAGCGAACGTCTTTGTCTTTCTATGTCCTCGTCATCTTTAAGTTTCTCAGTCAATATATGACCTAAATATGTGAAACATTTGACAGATTCCAACCTAGCGCTGCAAAGAAATATGTCCGGTATATGTAATGTGCTGTTGTCGTAACGAAAACACATTGTTTGGCTCTTTTTAACATTATATTTAAGGCCATGTTTATCCGCATATACCTCACAAATATGTATCAACTTTTGCATTGCCGTGACAGACGGGCTGAGCAAAACCATATCGTCGGCGTAACTAAGATTATTTACAGGTACATTGTTAATTGAACAGCCGACTCCGGCTCCGCTCAGCTCCTCTATCAGGTCATTCACATATAGGTTAAATAATATGGGTGATGTTAGTCCGCCTTGTCTTACGCCCGTTCTGAGAACATAATCGCTCGACAAGGCATCCCCCCATTTTACAGCGTTAGCCTGGCCCTCATACCAATATTTCATGATGTAAACAATGTCATGTGGTATACCGGTTTTGAACATTTTATCCCATAACGTGTTATAATTTATTGTATCAAATGCGCGACTTAAATCTAGGAAACATGCGTATACATTTGTTTTTCTGTCCAAATAATATTTAACCGTTTTCTTTAAGGCAAATATAGCCGTGTCAGTTGCATGGTCAGCACGAAAACCAAATTGAGCGTTATTAAGGGTTATGCATTTTTGTATTTGAGGTTCTATTAACCTTTCAAATATTTTGGACAACACTGTCGCTAGTGTTATGGGCCTATAATTAGACATATCTGAAATATCCCTTTTTCTATTCTTAACCAGTGGCACTACTACTGACTTCATAAAATCTTTAGGTAAGAAAGAATGAGATAAGCAGGCATTATAAAGTATCACTAGTTTATCTGCTAACTGACGGCCACCCTGGATAACATGGTTTATAGTAAGTCCATCATGCCCCGGAGACTTTCCACGTTTCATTTTATGAACACAATCAAGTAACATGCCTAAAGTTATCATAAAGCTAAGTTCACTGGCCTGGGCACGATGGCTATGTACCAGACCGCCTTCCTCAGTACACAAGCCTCCTGCAGAACCTGACACCTTAAATTGCGTTGCAAATGCCTCAGCAATCTTTTTGGGGTCCTGTATATTATTGACACTCGCTGCACGACTTGGCTTATAGGATAAATTGTTAGTAGATTTCCAGAATCGCCCAAAATCACCTGAGGCCCTTTGTTTGGCAATAATATCCATTTTTATTTGATTTTGGTTTTGTTGACACCACTTAAGTTTATTTTTAAAGGTCTTTCTAGTTAAACACATATTTTCATAGACGTAACCCTGTGATGGCCTTCCGTAAAGTAACCAGCTCTGAAAAGCGTTCCTCGCGACTTCGTGAAGTGGTTTTATATGGTAGTTCCAACCAGTAACATAATTACACTTTTTGGTTATACGCCTTTCTTCGTTTAAGTTATTAGCAGCTTGTCTCATGGCTTGTGTTAAAGCACTGTAATAATTATCTATTAAATCATAGCAGTGCTGATTACTACACGCCAGACCTACACTTTCATGATTACAATTTAGTTTTAAGTCAACTTTTGCTAGGTATTCATCACATAATTGGCGATACTTCATCAATTGAGCATGGTTTCTATTATTAAGGCTTAATCTATTCATAGGAGCATCGTGTACATATGTTTTACGGTTTATGACACTTAAATCACATTCCACTACGACTGGATAATGGTCCGACCAGTTCACTTCATTTAAAACGTACACACTACTATTAAAAGGTTCAGTTTTTTTCGTTTTGAGGTACGGAACCTTAAAAATGAATCATTTAATAGGCATACTTTTTTCTGCGTCTTTCATTCAAATTAGTTGAACCGTGTAATTGCCAACATTAAAAAAAAGACTTCAGCAAAACAGAATTCTATAAAACGAGATTCAAAAAATAATAATTCTTCATACAATTACGTACTCCGAACCGCCGAAGAAAACTTTGGAAGAAAACTTTTGAACAATTCTGCCAACTTCACGGAACGTTAGTGCTAACAAATAGCCCTTATTATTATTCTAAATGTTGCTCAACTTCACGGGCAATTAATAGAAAAACTTCTCATGAATATTTTACGGTTAGGTTTTCGTGGTTTTGACATTTATCTTGTTCTTTATAAGGTAGGAATTTCAAACTGTTATGAAATTTTATGGAAGTAATACATAGATACTTCCTATTTACTTTTTAGTTCTGTTCTGTGGCTCAAAGAATAGGCTGGCAACAAGGCAAGGTTAGGGCAGACTGCCAAAGGTGTGCTAAAAGTGCTAACTAAACTATTGTGACACTTTTAAAAGCTCAGTAGAGAATTCTTAACCTTGATACCCGTGGTTGGCCTCTGTTTTGAACTTTTCATTTACAAGTGTTCCCACTACTAGGACACAGGCCTCCTCTTGGTGAGAGGTGGGCCGTAATCCACCACGTAGCCCAGTGCGGGTTGGTAGATGTCACATGTCTTCGAATTTTTGGTTCTCGGACATGCCGGTTTCCTCACGATGTTTTCCTTCACCGTTTTGAGAGCAGTGGTGATGAAATAATTTACTCAAAAGTAAAGCGTCTGTCAAGGTTCGCACCTATGACCATTTAACTTGTAAGCCGCAGCCGTTACGGGACCACCTCTGCTCTATCGTGTAGCAATCAATCTGCCTAGCCTTTTCCCAACTATGTTGGGGTTGGCTTCCAGTCTAACCGGATGCAGCGGAATACCAGTATTTTACGTGGAGCGACTGCCTATCTGACCTCCACAACCCAGTAACTGGGTAATACGATACCCCTTGGTAAGACTGGTTGTCAGACTTTTGGGCTTCTGACGACCCGTAACCACTGTCAAAGATCCACGAATGACAGCCGAGACCAATGGCTTAGTGTACTTTCCGAAGCACGGAGGAGCCTCGATATGTAAAGATGGTTACCCATCCACGGACCAACCCCGGCAAGCGTAGCTTAACCTGGTGGATCGCCCCGTGCGGCTGTTATTACTTAGCCACGAGCTCTGCTCTATCGTGTAGCATGTGCCTATTATATTAAAGCACAAGATAGAAATCACAATTTAATGACTGAAAATCGCTTCATAATTATACTCACTCCAGAACTGCACAAAAGAATATAGAAAGTCCTATACTATTGAATAATCAATATTTGTAGGTATATATATATATACATATTTGTAATCACATTCTCGAAAACGGCTCTAACGATTTCGATGAAAGTTGCAATATAGGGGTTTACGAGTTCGAAATATCGATCTATCTAGGTCTCATATCTCATATCTAGGTCTCATATCTCTAGGTCTCATTTCATAAGTGCCCATGTAGGTTTATGTGAAATAAAATATTTTGAATTTGAATTTTGAATTTGAATTTGGGAAAATTCGTTTTCTCCGTATTTTCACCCGAGCAGAGCTCGGTCGCCCAAAGTTTAGAACAAGATGGCTACCTTAGGATGATGACATATGGCAGCATGGAATTAGTATGTACTTTCCTATACTATTAAATGAACATTCCCTATTTTCACCAAAACAGAGCTCGGTCGCCCAGGTACTTTTCTTCAATACAAAAACGTTATAAAATGTTCCGAAACAGAATGAATATAGAAACATTATGTCGTCGATAATAAAGGTGAGAGAGTGGATTTTACGTTAATAGTCGTGTCGTAAATATTGTCCTACCTGCCCTGTTTATTGAAATTAATGGCTTTATGACTGGTTTTTATAGAGATTCCGCACCAAATATGCTGGAGATTGATTTTCGTAATGAGCCATTATTTTTTGGGTGTTAATTAATTTTGCGTCCATTAAATCTTATAGTGTATCAGAGAGGAAATTTTTTAATTCCTGGCGGAGGCTATGAAAATGAGTTTCCGTTAGAATAGGTAATGACTCATAAAGATACAATCAAACCTAGGCTCTCTCCTAACTCCTAGTTGATAAGTAGGTAGATACCACATCCTATAACTACTATTAAACGAGCAATATTTATATATATATTTATAATCACGTTCTGGAAAACTGCTGTAACGATTTCGATGAAAGTTGCAATGTTTGGGTTTCTGGTGGCGAAAAATCGATCTAGCTAGGTCTCATATCTGGGAAAATACGTTTTCTCCGTTTATTCACCCGAACTGAGCTCGGTCGCCCAAAGTTTAGAATAACTGGCTACCTTAGAATAATGACATGACAGCATTAAATTGGTACTACTATCATGGCAGCATGGAATTAGTATATACTATACAAGGAATTAGTATGAACTATCCTATACTATTAAATGAGCATTATCTATTTTCACCAGAGCAGAGCTCGGTCGCCCAGGTATTTTAAATAATAGCAAAATATTTTTCTGAATACGAGTACTTAGGTAGGCTTTACAACAATTACTATTTGGTTGACGTGGGTTTGACGTTTTTTAGACAAAATGATTCATTTAAAGGGGAAGCAAAAATGTCCTCAGTTGTTTGTTTATAAAGAGTCCTTTTCTCTGTTAAATAAAATAAAGCTATCTCTAACAGTAAACACAAAGCGTTATTAATTAGTTCATTTTCTATTTCCTTAGGAGAAAAACAGTAAGAATAACATTACAGTATCTTATCTCCGTTCGTTGAGTATAAATCAAGGGTAGGTAAATCATCGCCTTAAGGCACCATTAGCCGGTGGAGTCGGCGATAGAACCGTTTAGATTTATTGACGCCAAAAACAAAGATAACAGAACTAATGATAATATCCTTTGATAAAACGTGTTCTTTAATCTAAAATCTAATTGCGACAAGGCCAATATTAAATGGCCTGTGTTGTATAGTCAACCTTGTAACTGTTTTATCACTTTTGACAACAATTCCCACTAAATTAAAACTTCGCTAAGGTTGAAACTATCTAACTTAATTGTAATTGTTTATTGATTTACATAAATATTTACAATATTAGTCTTAAACTAGAAGTATATAATCATTGGATTCTACCTGAACTATGAATAAACCTGTATCTCAGGTATCTCACTCAAGGTATACATAAATAGGTACTATCTAAAATTCCTTAAAAATAATACCTAGTAAATAACTTTCTGTCACATTCTATATATATACTTTGCAGTTTTATGACGTACAAGTGACATTTAACCTTAGGTTGATAAAGCAATTACGAGGTCGACTGTACTTTCGTCGAACGAGTTCTTTCACAAAGAGCTCGACAGTGCTACACATTTCGTTAGACAGGAAACCGACCTCAACATAATTAAAAGCTTGGCAGATTATGATATTGCGTCTCTTATTGTAAATCTCAGATAATTCCTATTTTGTGGTCCTAAAAATACTAAATAGCCAAGTAACTGTGACGAACTTGGGTGTAGCGGTCACCGGGCGGTACCGTGGCACCGCTCGCTTCGCTCGCTCGGCTCGCGCGCGGTTGGTCACAGTTCTAACCTACCCTAACCAGTTTGGTTGGGGTATCCTAGCTTAGTTACTACGACCAACTGTCAGAAAAGGCAATAAAGTTAAAACCGGCCAAGTGCGTGTCGGACCACGCACAATGAAGGGTTCCGTAGTTGGGATGAATTTATCCCAAAAACAAACTTAGCTTTATAGTTAAAAAAGATGTTCTCCCATACGGAATGTATGGGAAAACAAATAATAATGTTGATAATATTTGTAACTGCAAAGTTAAGTTGGTCAATTATTACTCGTTAACTTGTAGAGCCTACTTAGCTGTGATAGTTTTCCTTTTAATTTCGTTATATATACTACTGCTGTGATTTTTTTCACATATTCAAAACCAACCATTTAGCTGGCAGGCTGACACTTGACTCTAACAAAAATTTGCACTTTAAAGCTTAATATTTCGCAAATGAATCCTTGAATCCAAAAATGGTTTTACAAACTCACAATGTTTTTGAAGGACCTTTCCAATTATACCCCACACCATGGGTTAAAAAAAAAATACAACACCACTTTAAGTGGAGGAGAGGCACACTAAAAAAAAAAAATTTTTC
This sequence comes from Agrochola litura, assembly GCA_949152395.1. NCBI lineage: Eukaryota > Metazoa > Arthropoda > Insecta > Lepidoptera > Noctuidae > Agrochola > Agrochola litura. The sequence goes on from OX424493.1 coordinate 20,099,779, forward strand.
ATGATTTTATTTATCACTTTGTCGGCTTGATTAATATGCCAAATTACAGCTTTCTAGTACTAAGCGTCTCTGAGCTAAGTCGCGGACAGACAGACAGACAGATAGACAGACAGACGGACAGACAGACAGACAGACGGACATGACGAAACTATAAGGGTTTCTTGTTTACTACGGAACCCTAAAAAGAGGCTCAACTATGTAAAAAAGTGTCCTTTATTAGAGGTCAATAAGTTTTTAGAGGATCAGTTAATATTTTCCAAAAAGATGTCCTAAAAGTATTAAGTTACTTTATTATAACTGTAACTTTCTTAAGGCTCAGGCTCGAAAAAATCCCCATTTGTCAATTTCTTATCTAATTGTGTGAAAGCTTGAAATAATTGAAACATTAAGTCTGTGTGACTATAAAATTACACAGTTTTCGTGGCGTTAAACTGTTTGTGTCAGTCACGGCACCAGTTAATAGTAAATTAATAAAAATATTCAACCTCAGTCTTCTGCAATATTTTGTATGGAAGTTGAAAAAAACGGTTCAGCCACATGCAAGTAGACCATTTATTGATGTTGATGATGTTTTTTAACTTACAAAATCAAAAGTAGTTTCTTGTAAAAAATGATCAAACAAAAAAAAAAGTCAGTCTCGCGTCATTTTTCGGAAAACTTGTTGGGAATATTAGTAATTTTCCATGAATACTTAATTTACTTGATAAATCGCTTCCAGCCACATGCAAAATAATTTAGTTTAAATTATTTTACCCTTTCTCACAAACAATGAACAAAATTGATCAAAATAAGTCGATTTCGTGCACGGCCCCTTAAAAATTGGCTGAATGTACTACCCAACTTTATTCTCGTGTGCTATTTATTTTGTATTTTTCTAAAAATATACCTATTTCAGAAACAACATATATTACAAAGGAAAAACTATAGCAACACGTCCCTCATATTTCAATTCACAATTCCTTAATTCCACCCAATTCGTTTAATGAATGGGTCTCACGAAATAAGTTTGATACAAATAGGGCGTTTTCTATTTAAATTCGAATAAATAGGTAATGAGATTTTGAGGTGCTTCAATGTTTCAATTTATTTAATAGAATATCTGATTACAAATGGGTTGTGAATTAAATATCCGATTTCAGACAATTACGTTGTCTTAAATCGGATATTTAATTCCGTTCCACTATAACTCCTTGCCTATTCCTGGGTGACGTAAAAGGGTGCTGAGACGTAACAACGTGTTTCTGTCTAAAAACATACATACATAAACTCACCCCTACTTCTCATGGGGGTAGGCAGAAACTACAGAACGCCACCTGCTACGATCCTTACATACTCCTTTTGCCTCGTTTACGTTCAGATATCTGGTCATACACACACGCCGGTTGCGAGTACTACGCACCTGGCCTTTCTGAAGAACATCACCAATAAGGTCAATATATGTCCTCCTAGGGCGTCCCCGCCCGGCCTTTCCCTTCACATCAGCCTTGTAAATACATTTTGTCAGTCACCTTTCATTCATCCTCTCAACATGCCCAAACCATCTCAGCATACCCTTTTAAATTTTAGATTTTTTGTTTTTTTTGTTTGTGTGTCTGATATTACTTGTAATGAAATCCCCATTGACCCTGTCAAACTTGGTGACTGTGATAATTTTCTTATTCATCATGAGTCGATCATTGTATGCGTCCGTCTAAAAATATTGCGACTCACCTATCAAGTTTGGTGATTACTGTTCATCTTTAATACATCACTGACATACCCATGTTCCTGTTCAGCACAGGAAGTTTATTGTGTTCACTCTTAAGCTGCACCGACGGAGCAATATCGAGTTTCGGCAACTGGCAACTTGCAACTGTCGATGGCTTTTGTCATATAATTTCAAGAAACTGGGCAAAAGTTGACAGTTGCGTCAACTAACATAAACATAAAACATAACATCACGCCTTGTTTCCCCGAAGGGTTGGGCAGAGGTGTCCCTGTAGCAGGTACACCCACATTTCGCCAGTTATGTTTAAGTCCCATGTAATAGGGGGCGAGCCTATTGCCATCAACCGGGCACAAATCCAGACTCCGAGCTGCTACTGAGAAATTTCAGATAGAAAAACCCAATAACACAATAATATGGCCAGTGCATTTTTGTCTTCATTGCTATACAATTCAAAGGAGTGTCGCATATAGCTGAAATAGCTACTGGCAGCTTTTTTAACCCCCGACGCACAAAGAGAGGTGTTATAAGTTTGACCGCTATGTGTGTGTGACTGTCTGTGGCACCGTAGCTCTTAAACAGGTTTGAATGCGGTTTTTTATTTGAAAGCAGGTTTTCTAGCGATGGTTTTTAGACATATTTTATCAAAATCGGCTCAGCCGTTTAAGATTATCAGCCCTTTTCTAGTTGATGAATGGATGTAAGTATCTTCCACAGGTTAATTCATTGATATTAAAATAACATAGTAACCTTGAACTGATGCTGCAGCATCAACTGGAATTTGCAGGATATCCAACTCCCTTACCAACTTACAGCACAATTATCGTGTTTAGGCTCATTGGAATAGTCTCAATGAATAGGTTATAGATAGATGGTGAACAGGGTCTAGTGATAAAGTAGGAAAGCGAAATGAGGAAATGTTTGTGTCGTGGGTTTTTTTTAATTTTAACTGTTAAAATTGTTCTTATTAACTATTTTTAATACAGGATAGTATTTAACGTCGTCGTCGGTCTCATATTAACAAACAATGAACTCTCTTCTCGTCAGTCAATTTACATTCGATCGAATATCAAGAAGTCCATTAAAAAATTTCGTTCAGAATAGAATAGACGAGAAACTCCTGACAAAAATTAACCCTCGTAAACATTGACAATATTATATTGTGAAAAAGAAAATCGCTGGAATGCCTAAGCAATTTCTGTCGAATTACTGACAGAAATGATGTACCCTCACCTTTTTGATCTACAGGGAAAAATTACATACGACATATTCTGAGGGAGATGTGCGTGTCATAATACAAAGTTTTCATTCTTGATAGTCTGAAGTTCTTATTGATTTGGAACTTGCGCTAGAACTAGGAAAGGATTTATAACACACACACACACCCCAATCAGTCTATAATGTTCCCACTGCTGGGACACAGGCCTAATGGCCTCTCTTTTGAGAGGAAGTGGGCCTTATTCCACCAGCCCAAGGATAAGGATTGATAAGCTAAATTGTATTATCAAAATAAAAAAATAATTTATTCAAACTAGACTGAGAATCAGCACTTTTTGAACGTCAAAATTACATAAGACTGTCCCCTGACTCCCAAAACGCCACTTCACCGCTTCCCAGTGCTTTAGTTGGGAAGAAAAAGTGGCGCAACAAACTTCCCATTGACACATTACTAATTTTACCAATAGGTAAAACCTTTTGATTTTCCTCAAAAATAGATACAAAACTATGGTTTTGGTTCTATTTAATCATCTTTACACTACTACCAGCAATTGAAGGCAGCATTCACAATAAACAAAGGTTGAAACAAACAGTAAATCTAATTTTATTCGGGCACGTAACTGTGCTATCATTGGGCGGCAGTCGCCAAACCTAACGTTATCCTCAATACAACAGCCGGGATCCAGCTCACCACTTCGTATTACGGAGACGACAGGGATCTGAGAAGTTTTGGAGCTGATATTAGGAAGACTTTAATTTAATTACCATTTAGGTTTAGAATCATTTTTATGGCGGGTGTACCTGTACAGTCTCACCGGGACACACCGACAGGCCGAGTGCGAGAATGAAGATGAGAGCGCTCGGCCCGCCTCGATGTGTCTCGGCGTTCCTCGCTGGCTCTCCGTCCCGTGTCGGTTTTTTGTGCCCAAGTTAAAGGATCTCGCGGCAGTTGCGAATGCGGCGCAGAACAATCTTGTGTCTCCGATTGACAGATAAACTAGTTGCCTGCGTCTATCCTTTCGGGGTTCACAACTTCAACTGAACGAGGTGAGAGTGTACATGGCCGCACTTGGGCTGAAGAGAAACTCTCTCGAGACTTCTTCGCGAGACCTAGCGAAAGCACTCGGACAGGAGTGTACAGCCGCCATTAGGGTTTTTACATGTGCTATGGATGCAAGTGAAAGATTAAATTCGTAAAAGGTTTTCATCTGTAACTCTTGTCAGAAATAATTACTAGTTCCTACAAAACACTGTATTTATCTGGAAATAAATTAGTTTTGCATCATGTCTAGCGTCACATGTTTGCAAGAGAAATGTTCGATAAGTATAGAGATTTAAGGGCTTCAGCAATTTGTATGTGCTGTTCTTTGAACACACAGTTTTTCTACGACTTTCTTGACTGATAAAAACTAAATACCTATGAGGATTTCGTACCTCAAAAGGAAAAAACGGAACCCTTAAATATCACTCATTTGTCTGAAAAATATATGAAAATTGACCATTCCCCCCCCCCCCAACCATTCTCTCAAAACGAATGGTTGAATGGAACGAATGAAAAAAAAATATAGAGAGAATGATTCTTTACTCTATAGTCTTAAAATAACATGGTAAATCTCTCAATATTGTGCGTACAAACTTATATTTGCAGCTAGAATGTATGGGAGAACATGTTTTTCAACTACAATGTTAAGTTTGTTCATGGGATAAATTCATCCCAACTGCGGAAACCTTCATTGTGCACGGTCCGATACGCACTTGGTCGGTTTTTTAATTAATGAAATACAAAGGGCATTAATTTATTTCGTAATTCATTTAAATCATCAGACAAATCAGCTATGGTTCACTTAACCACATTGAGGTAGTTTCTTGATGAACAAAAATAAACTCTACTCTATTGTGTAAGTACACGTATTGTTGCCACCTCAATGCTGTCTTCCCACATCCACGTCAAGATAAAGTAAGTGACCGCGGCTCTGACACCAAGCTGCAATCCACAGAACTCTCCCAAATTGATTTACCTGTTGATTCGGATCTCGTTCGCGTTATGTGAGATTTGTTACTGAGATGTAGGATGATGTGTACTCGTGTAGGATTCATTACTGAGATGCCTGTTGCTTTCAAATTAATGAGGTGTTTGATAGTTGAAGTCGAAACATAGTTTATAATTAATTGTATTGTTTTGTACTATTTCTCCGCGATGCTGTTCATGTTTACTGCTTTCTAAGTGATTTTTTGGGGTAAAAATAGCTTAAGTAACTTTCCGGCCCATACACTATCTGTATGCTAAAAACCATGACGCTCTGTTGCTGCATGAATCAAGGACAAACCAACAAACACACTTTATTATATTAAGGCGACGTCAAGGTAGCCCGCGAAATTCAAATTTTCTTACGTTTTTTTTTGCAATTTGCAGATCAGTATCAGGTTGTATGTTGATCTAAATATGATTCGCGACCGTATTAAATGTTTATTTATAGAATTATAACCATAAAAATCATCAATACAACTCTCTAAGCTCATGTAATTCTATTGAATGACTATTTCATGAAATCATGACATTTGAGGATTATGCTAAGTTAAGTAGATGTATTGCTGACTCTAATGATTGTAGTTCTATAAAGCTATATTTTTTACGGTTCGCGGGATATTTTAGCGCATCCCCCTTAAAGTTGGAAATTAGTTTTAGGTTAGGCAGTTTACCCTTTTAACTCCAAATACAGCTAATTTGTGAACAGTGTTTTATTCAAGCAAGCTTAAGGCCCAGTTCAATGACGACTGTTGTCTATGTGCGTACCTCAAGCATTCAGCCAGACTAAATCTGGCTATGTAAACGCCACCTAACTAACAAGAAAATGTACAATATGGCCTATAGGCATATGACCGCCCGTATTTTTATGAATAGTCATGATTTTTTTCGAAAATTTACTTTAAAAGGGGATCCCCCTTAACTAATAACTTTGAAAGTTTATCTTTAATATTTTTCATGTTATAATTTTTTATTTTAAACTAGCGTGTGTCATATCTCCGATGTTATTGGCTCGATTTGGATTCTATTTATTATTTCTAAAAGCTTGTGAGTTATTTTATTGGATTAACTAGCATTTTTCTAAAAAAATATCGACCATGATGAAAAAAATATTTTACTTTTAGAGTTTTTGAGTTTTTCCTCGGATTTGGTTAGTTAGTTAGGTATCAATAATGATCTGTGAATTTGTATCTGTTATGGAGTAGATAATTCATAACGATTAAAAAAGTCCCCCTATGCCCCCGCATAGGGGGACTTTTTTAATCGTTTTTATGGGCTTACACTTGTGTTTTTAAATAAATACTGATTTTTTTTTGGGAAAAAATGTCTTCACCTTCGTATTTTTTTTCATAGTCGACAAATTTATACATTTTTTTTTTAGTTAATCCAATAAGCCAACTACGTCGGAGATATGGCAAAAAATGTAAATCTAGGTCACAAACGCTACTCAAAAATAAAAAATTAAATAACATGAAAAATATTAAACATACGGATAGGGGGGGAGACTCCTTATAAAGTAATTTTTTTTTTTAAGAAAAATACGGATGGTCACATGCCAATGGGTGACATTGTAAATGTATTATAGAAATGAAACAACTGTGGCGTGTCTTGAAGTCATTAAGAATCAAATTAAGACCAATGTGACGTTTTCTTAATTTTACACGACACTTTACTTACAAAATTAATTGTAGGGGACTTATTGTATAATGGTCCTTAATTTTCCAACGATACGTAACATTATTAACGAGCATGAAATAAATAGGGTTGTGAAAGGTAGGAAGGTTCTGATACCAAAAGCGTTTTCATACAATACAATAGGTATTTTTGAAGTTTAGATATAAAGATATACAGGAGAAGGAGGAGCTCGTGGCTAAGTAATAACAGCCGCATGGGTCGATCCATCAGGTTAAGCTACGCTCTTGCCAGAGTTGGTCCGTGGATGTGTGACCATCTTTACATACCGAGACTTCTCCGTGCCTCGGGAAGCACGTTAAGCCGTTGGTCCCGGCTGTCATTCCTGGATCTTCGACAGTCGTTACGAGTCGTCAGAAGCCCGAAATTCTGACAACCAGTCTTAGGTCGATACCTAAGACTGGTTGTCAGAATTTCGGGTATTACCCAGGTACTGGGTTCTGGAGATCAGATACGCAGTCGCTCCATGTAAAATACTGGTATTCAGCTACATCCGGTTAGACTGGAAGCCGACCCCGACACAATTGGGAAAAGGCTCGGCAAATTTATTTTTGATATAAAGATATATAGATAGAATATTCTTTATTATGTACACCATAAAAATTACAGATATAGATGTAGAAATTTTACGTAGGATGCTACAATGGGCGGTCTTATCACTAAAAGCGATCTTTTACAGACAACCTTTGGATATATTAAAGTAAGAAGGAGAAACAATACTGCAGGTAGTCAAAGGCTGCAGGCAGATAAATACATACGAGTTTATACATTAAGTATAAATACCAACTATACACAAACTTCAGCATAATACTTCAAATGTCAAAATCCAAAGGTTATAATAATATAACAGCTATAATAATATTCCTGAGATGTTATGTTGGTAGTAATATGAATATGCAATTACTGTAAAGGTTTCTCAAACAACGAGACATTTCGAGGTTCAGGGTTATGTAAAGCCGTGTCTACTGTGCGTGTTTTTTCTAAACATTACACATAAACATTTGTTTTCATACACAAGCTGTCTCCTGCGTATTAAAATATTTTTAGATTAATAACACATTTAGTGTAAATGTCGTAATGAGTTCCGTCTAGAAAGACGTGCTTAGTAAGTGAAGAACGGTATCTCAATTCCTGTTCGACCCCAACCCAGGTTCAAAATCTGATCGAGGTAGGTTCGTGATACGCGGAGGCAAATCAAATACTATAAATTTCATACCAAGGGTCAGAAGTTAAATATCACTTACCAACTTCCTGGCGAGGGTCGCAGGGGACACGGCTTAAGTTTTTAATTATTTTTTTAACTCGTAACCTTAAAGAACTTAAAAAAAACAGATTTGCTATAACGCGAGCTCAAGGAGGACTTTCGAGCCTAACTGTTAATTAAGATTTGTGTAATGTGCATAATGAGAAAAGTGGTGGCTCAGTGGTAACGGCCGCGACTTACGAGTTGTAGGTCGTAGGTCCGATCCCTGACAGGCGCTTTACTTTGTGTAAATTATTTCATCACCACTGTTCTCAAAACGGTGAAGGAGTGGAGGCCTGTGTCCCAGCAGTGGGAACATTATAGGCTGATTATGCTAAGTATATAATGACAGTTCAGGTACTTTGGTAGCCGTTTAATATACCATTTGATATAAAAGCATTTTTTTGTTAATTAATTGATTCAGGCGTGACCTTGCGGAAATCCATTACAAAATACAATAGGTAGACGTCGATTTAGTAACCTGTTCCGCTTAACTATTCCTAAAGAGTCATAGAAAACCCTGTAAGAAATCGACACGTGTTTCAGCTCTCAACGAGGCATCCTTAGAATGACGATTGTCTTGTCGCGAACTCGAACACGGTGTATTGCCACACCGAACGCTGGTCGCAGAGTATTTTTTATTATAAACTTTTACCTAATAACTACTAATTTTATGTACAAATAGTCAAATAAGTTTACGTTAAAGTTTTAAAGTCCAGTCTTGCAGGAGATTCACAATCTACCGTATCATTAACGTAATCTGTATCTCATCTTCTTTGATACAGGTGTTTACCTCTCTGTACCTACTGACTCGAGAAACTTAATCAAAATTGTAAATGTACATTAATGGAAATGAGATTCTGCGGTTCTTTTGCGTGGGAGGTTACCAAATTGTCGCTACCTACGCGTTATCATTTATCATTTAAATGTGCATAGTTAAGGCAATCTAGGCCCTATTTGATGAAGCTGACAATGCGACATTCTTGTCATTAATTGACAAAATTGACGCATTTTTACGACAGGTGTTATTTAAAGAGCGGGCCACACTGAAAACGAAGTTAAGTTCGTTTAGCATCGCTCATGTAGCTACCGCGTGTTTGCATACTTCGGCATAGATTAAATAAAACAGGGAGACTCCGCAAAATCATTCAAATAAAAAGCAACTCTTGCTTTGACACAATAAAGTGCAATTCAGGTCGCACAGCGCTAATGACCTCCAGTTATATTATCGCGTTACTCTTAGATCTTCTGACTACGTTACATTCACTGAATTGGCCCAGCAAGACTGGCCCGCCGCGTACTTGTAGCTTCATACTAAACTGCGGCGTGTCCAATGTGTATTCATCTGTGACTTCGGTTCACACCGGGAACTATGAACCAAAGTATGAGAAGACGCGGTAGCTATGTGAGCTAAGCTAAACGAACTTAGCATCGTTCCCAGTGTGGCCTGCACTTTATAAAGCACAAAACTTATAAAATTGTCGAATTGTCACCTGACGCCTGTCGGTTTTATTAAATAGAGCCCCGGTTCATTCACATTCTATGTAGTCTAGATAAGAATAAGTTGCTTTGCCTTGAAAGCCTGGCTTAAGCCAATCTGACTCACCCAATGGCTGTTATGCTAGTAGGCAGGATTGGTTTTTAGGAACGTGTATGTTCGTTGTGTTGTAGTTGTAAACTATTAAAAAACCTGTCAAGAGCGAGTCGGACTCGCGCACCGAGGGTTCCGTGCCATTTTAAATTTTCATCGGCGAGGCCTTTATTCATCAGAGAATATAACACTGCAGACTACCGTGTAGAATATTGCAGTTTTAGGTCAGCGCCATCTCTTGACCGATAGTGGAACTGATGTAATTTAAGTTGATAATTTCTGAAAAAGTGTGCTATTTAGAGACTTCGTTTTATTTTTCATGTAATCTTTACATAAACTTCTATCGCATATAATAATTTCAGATTTTTCTCTATGCAAACTTCGGAGATAAGGAAGGAACGGTATTCTTTTTTAAATTTTTCGTCAAATGTCGAAAATTAAGCGGCCTAAAAAAAAATTTTTTTTTTTTTAGAATTTACAAATAGCGTTCTTTCATATGATACCCCACATGCCCTAGTAACCCCACTTAAACATTTTTAGACCCCCATCAGTACCTGTTGGAAAAAAAAAAACTTGAGATATCCAGCTGTGACAGACAGACGGACAGACTGAGTCGCACCATAAGGGTTCCTTTTACCTTTTTGGTACGGAACCCTAACCATCATCATTCATATATTTATAAAGTTGTTGTTGAATGTAATTATCATTATCAACCACGTAGGTACTACACCTATATCTATCTATACTGTATACTATAATAATATTATAAATAGGTAGTTTGTTTGTATGTTGTATGTATATAAGGAACTATAGTTTGACCAATACCGCTGTACCGCGCCTTAGGAATACGCGGCGAGGCGGCCCGGCAGTGTTGACCAATGAGCAGCGGGCGAGACGCCGTGCGCCGAGAGCTTTGACGAATTAGCGGCCGGTATTGGTCAAACTATACCAGTCGGATTTGAAAAATTCTTTTGCATTAGATAGCCCAATTCTTGAGGTAGGTTATAGGCTCGCGGACGAAGTCGCGGGCAGAAGCTAGTACTAATTTAAACAGTTTCTTCACAGTTCATTATGATGCCAGTTGTTAAGCCAAGTGTACTCGTAAAGCCATCATAAACATTGATAGATTTCACCCACAAAAGATCAAAGGAGGCCCTATTCTGATTGCCATGGACATCATTAAATAGCTCCCTCGATCCTGATTCAAAGATAGCTGCGGTCACTTTAATTTTAATATTTGATGGCTTCCTTCAATGAGCTCAACCAACGGCTAAACTGGAAAAGGATGGAGGTAATTTAATTTTCAGTGAAGATACCAAAAGGTTTCTTGTCGATTCACAAAACGGAATTGGAAATGGGCATGAAAATGATATTGTGTACGCAATTTAAGATGGGATTGCTTTTACTGGATTAAGGGGCAGAAATTACTAAAATGCTTGATACATTTTGCGGTTTACAAATTCAATTTACTTAGTAAACATTTTAAATTCACTGGCAGACAACGCACAGCGTAACCCTGGATCTAGATGCTTGAAATTTTGCACAAGAGTTCCATAAACAGGGTGGCAGGGACATCGACGTCAAAACTGTTCAATTCAAAATTCAAAATATTTTATTTCACATAAACCTAAAAGGTCACTTATGAAACGTCAGAAGCTAGGTGCACGGTTCCAATTGATCGCTTCCTATGGAAAAGAGCCGGCAAGAAACTCCACGGTTACAAAAAAAATGGTCACAAGAAAAATTACAAGAAAATGATTTCAAAATAAATGGTTTCTACAATGTTTTCAAATTACAGTGTTAATAGGTATGGGAGTACAGTGTAGGCCTATCAACAAGTACCAGGTACTTAGTAAAATAGAAAATGGTCCACAAGTCTACAGCCTACAACGTCCTCACATTCACAAAATCTAAAAGAAAAGAATCCATATAAAAGATTAACAAAATAATAAAAATAAGGACCTATTTTAACCAAATGACATGATTGACACTACAGCTGTAACAAATCTAATTTGATAACCACAATTTGGTTACCATGTTATGTTGTGTTGTTTTCTTATTTATAAATATCTATTACTCCATTTGTTTTAATATACTTATATCATAGCGTAAAGCTCTTCTGTTAAAAATATTGCAAATTAACCCTCCCTCTTCTGGCCTAACATTTTGATCCATACAAATATTTCGGCAGTAAAAAAAACAGCTGTTCCATAAATTTTGACCGCGTAGGTATTGCACTTTTCTATGAAACAGCAGATTTTTTTTTAAATAACCGACAAACAATTTCAACGCTTGGGGTTTCAGAATCATGTACTGAATCCATGGTAACAGTTTTCGTGTCGATGTCCCTTTATAGTGGTCCAATATATATTTTTTTGTATCTAGGATATCCCATGGATTCACCTAAACGGAACTTATGTTCCGCGAAAATCAGTAGTTTAGAAGTTGTGATTTTTTTATTTACTGTCTTAAAATCTCTTCTTTAGTCATTTAAGCCTCTCTAGATTGAAAGTAATTGCTCTAAATCGAATATTTCTTTCCGTAAGAATGTTCTAACGGAAAAAAAAAATTAAACAGTTTCAAAATTCGGGTATACCGAAAGTGCATATGGGAATTTTGTGTGAATTATTGCAATTTGGACAGAACAACGTGTGTCGGGTCAGCTAGTTATAAATATATGTAAGACCGATGTAGACAGACAATGTGTATGTTAAAAACGTCCAAGTACAAAAAAAAAAACACTTGAAATAATTAAAATAAGCCGTGAGCTAAGAGATGACTGCTGATGAAGCTAAATTTAAGGTACAAACCTTAAATTCAGCTCAACCATTTCGAAGAGAACCGAATGATCCAACATCCACCTTCTTATCTTTTTCAGGATGCTGGGCGGCGTGGGAGGGCGGCACGCGTCCGTGCGCCGGCGCGGCAGCTCCCCGGGCGTGCGCCGATATGCGGCAGGCGCGGCCGCCGCAGACGATTCGCCGCCGGCGTCGCCGCGGCCGGTGCGCCGGCGCCGGGCCGCGATGGCTGCGTCAGACCACAAGACCTGCGCGCTCATACATACAAGGCTCAAATTGGGAGATATTATGTAAGCGCTTAGGTTATTACATCTTTTTTATTACGAAATGGGCTCACTGTGGCATCGCGAAACGTACCTAGATTTTGTCTTCAAGATGTAGATCAATTTGAAACCTATTGAAACACCCATGCTGGCTTATTATATCTATCTGTAATTTATGTAGTGTGTAGTCACGAGCACTACTTGTATGTATGCACTTAGCACAACTCAAAAGCGATTTTTTTGTGGAATAATGATTGCAACTTGGAGATAAGACCTATTTCATAACAGTATGGGTTCTAAAATAATAATATTATTTTTATAGTATACTAACTTCATGTTCAACCGCGTATTTTGCGTATACAGTAGGACAAAATCACGTTTAAAAGTTGCTCAGTGTACACATATTTAGTGCTCGTGACCGTACATATTAAAGAGCATTATCTTCTGCTACAATTATATTCTGGAAAGCCAGTCCAGTAAATTACTTTCCATATGATATTTCATAAGACTCATTTTGATTCAAAAGAATTGTATCAATTATAATATTGTATGAAGCAGTTCGAAACGCATTTGGCAACTCGCTTTCAAGTGCTACAAATGCCCCAAGATACATTTCATAAAATTATCTAGTGAAGTATTTGGTACAGTAGCGTGGCTATCACAATTCGGTGTTGTGAAACGGGCCCTTAGCTATATATAGCTTATATTCTCATAAATCATTTCGTAAACATCCAAATCTCTACCTTCTATCATTAATCTGCTGTTAGGGATAGGAAGGTTTAGGAGCGAAAATAAGATTTTAAACTGAGGGCTGTCTAAAAATATGATTTGATCATTATTGTTATTTTTATAGTATGTCAATGTATAGCGCATTATATTAATTTTTTTAAGAACGATAAACATATAGAATTCGTGCTATTTTAAGTTAGTTCTTTGAACCACTTAGTTCAAATGAATCGCATAAAGAATTTGATAAGTTTTCACTCCAATAGATCTTTTTACACTAACTCTTACTTACTTATCTCCTAGAAATATTAGTTGAACTTATAGTAAAAAATGTAAATTGATGTCAGCAAAACATTTTAAAACATACGAACAAAAAGTTGGAAGTTAAACTTAACGTCAAGCGCCCTCTACCAATTTAATGTAAGAACTTTTAGATGCAAAGCATACGTAGCGCCATCGTAGCAGCGTAACAAGCGGAAAACAGTGAAACTAATCATAACTGCGATCCCAGAGCACTCTAGTGACAGTCACTTGAACCACTAACTAAAATTATCTAGTAACGCCATCTAGCGCCTAGGCACTTGCAGCGGGAAAATGATGAACTAAAATGGTCCTCTGACACCAGCGCCCGGTACGGGAAAAACAGTAACTTGTTTTGCGACGCTAGAGCCATCTAGATTCAACAATTTTGCGGGAAATGCTTCTGCGTACCTAAAGTTCGCTATGTCAGAGGGCGAATACTAAGCTTGGGTGACCTTGGGTGGTTTTTGTTCTCGGCCGATAGATGTCCCTACTTGTCTCATACAGACGACAACGGTTGGAAGTCTTTGACTCGTGCTTTGCGTACTTGGCCTAGTTTCGTGTTTAAAGAAACGTGTAACGTGGCTTCTGAGTAAAGTTTAATTAAATAATAATACATTAATTCCGGTAACTATCTAGTATTATAGATTTAAGTAAAATATACTTAATCTAATCTAGACTGGATCTGTAAAAATATCTAGGCCTATTATAATACAAAATCAGAGTCAACATTCGCCTGTGTACCGCAACATCGACAAAGGCCTATTCGTCGAAGTATTCCGACCGATGCTATCGATTGGAAATTCAATTTCCATTCGGAGTCCAAAACAGAAGACGGTCGGATTCAATTCTGTAATAATAGAGTCTCGTGAAGTCGTCCGTTCACCACGTTCGGCCAGTGTAAATGGAGCAGACTTGCTTCCTGCCTCCACGTGGTGAGATGCCATTATTGATTTCCGGCGCGAGAACGAGACAGCGCCATACCACAATTTGTTGCACTATTTTCCGTCCCATTCTTTCGCCAATATATGACCTATTTTTATGCCGCTTTCCCTATATTAATACAGCCTAAGTAATTAGGTGAAAAGTTCGGTTGGCGCGATGTAATCTGAACAGTGGTTTGGTTATAATGATGTACCTATTTGTTTTTTTTATTTGGTTTTCGTGTTATGTTGAACTACGATACTGTTTCGCGTCATTGAGTACGGAATAGAACCTTTCCGAATTTGCTCGAAATTGTGGATTGAATAATAAAGCGGTTAACCTTTACGTTTTAGGAGCATTGTGTTTTGTTACTTTCAATGTCGAAATTTGGATTAACAAATCATCCTGATGCATAGAATGCGTGTAATGTATGTGCCTTAAATGGTTTGATTATTTTATTATAAACATACTTTGGCATTAATTGGTTAAATAAATATTATTATGGATAGGTACTGTAACTAATATTTTACATATTGTTTATAAAATGACAAAAAAAAATTGTTTATTTAAAAAAAAATTACGTAGTAAAACTAACCAACTAACCATTAACCATTTATCATGATAAAATTGCACTCAATTTTTTTTTCCTAATTTCCCAATTATAAAATCAAACTTAAAAAAACCTATCATAACACAATCACCATTCTCAGTAATCACCAAACCGAGCAACAATTGTGGGTTGAACAGTAAATCAGCGGATTACCGGTGGCCGGCGGTTCGACGCACCTGCACCTCACGGCTTACGGAAATAAATACCCGGGATTAGCACCGCGTTAATTGGACTTATTTTATACGTGTATGCAGGGAAAATTGTTGAAAATATTTTAATTATGATGTGTCATTAAATAATTAAGCAGTTTTCATCAAAGAATTTTCTGCTGCTTATTTTGCGCTCGTTTCCTCGATGGCCTTTTTTGGGGTTGCGTAACCAAATGGCAAAGCGTAACCCTTATATATTTCATATCACATTTGTCCAATTACCTAGTTTTTTCATTGAATAACTTTTGGTTGACAATTCGTTTATTACGATGCGTCTAAACACGAAAATGATTTCCGTTATTTTCGCAAACCTTCGTTACACCATAACGCCATCTATATATGTATGTATATAAAAATAAATCAAATTGAAGTATCTGTTTGTAATGTCAAAATAACAGCATTTTACTAAATGCATAATTATGATGAAAATGTATACGGTATATATGTTACGGCTAAAACCCGAAGTGCGGCTATACCTAGTTTTAGCCGGCTAGGTGCGGCCGGTAGCAGTTGGTTAATTTTACCTAAATGGATCCTAGCACTCGCCGGCCGCTACCGCGGCACCGCTCGCTTCGCTCGTTCGGCTCGTGCGGTGTGTTATATGGTCCCAGTTCTAACCTATCTTTCAGCCATTTTCTTTTGCTACAACTAAATTTAACCAAGTGCCACCGGCCGCACGTAGTTGTAGCCGGCTAAAACTAGGTATGGCCGCACTTCGGGTTTTAGTCGTGACATATTTAAAAAAAAAAAGTTTTTCTTTCTGTCTATTTGTTCCGGATAATCTCCGAAACTGCTAGTCCAATTTGACGGGACTTTCACTGGCAGATAGCTGATGTACCTTACTTTTTTTATAAAAAGAATTAGGGACCACGCGGGTGACTTCGCACGCACAAGCAAGTCCTGGGTAAAAATATGTCCATAGAAGGAAAGTATGGGACACATAAAGTAGTATTCATCCCGAAAAACTGGCTTGTAAATCATGTTACTAAAGCAAACGTCGGGAACAAACGTAATCTTATTAATATTACAATTAATGTCAATTTTGGATACACCTCCATTTAAATTGCTACTAAGTATGATAACTTACATAACATCCCTATCAAATTATGAATAAAAATAGATTTTCAATGGTTTTGGCATTATTTGAGGACTTCACGTCTTGTATAAACTGGGCCTGTGAACCATGCCAACAATGTGAATAGAATCGCGGAATGAAACTAGTTCTTTAAATAATAAACTTCAGAGGCATGGCAACCAACATGGAGTAGATAAAAAACAGTGGCACTCCGGGAGTGCCGACAGAAGTAAAAACTTGAACAAGATCGCCTTGGTGGAAGAAAAATACTTGTATAGAACATTGGTCCGTAACATAATATAAATAAAGAACACAATCGCTTTTACAAAACCTAATGTAAAAATACTTGCATAGAACATTGATCTGTAACGAAATATAAATAAAGAGCACAATCGCATTTACAAAAATGAGGTGTCGTTACAGTGTCGCGAAATCAATGGTTAAGTCCTATCTCAAAAATGCCCAACGCGCCTAATGAAGTTTTCCCTTCAACATAGAAACCAGCATGGAATGTGCGCTTTTATAATTTTTAACGTGATGATATCTGTATTATCGTGGACATCCACGTCACGGCATCACGAGTAACACAGGTAAGGAAAATGTATGGAAATACATGAAGACTTATACACATACGTACACATGTCCGCAATAACGTTATAACGTGAACGTATTTCCATACTTTTTTGACCGTGGCTTCAGACCAAATAATATACCAAGTTACTAGCAACAGTGACGTGGGGCCGGTATTGTAAACATGTGTGCATTTAGTGGGGTGTAGTTTGATTGTAAATGTGAGCGTGTGAGCGTGTATGCACAGAGCGGAGGTGTAGTTTTGGCATGTTTCAGTGTATTGTTCGCACCGCTATGTCTTGGTTTTTTATTTGGTCTGAGGACGTGCCACCTGGACGTCCACGATAATTTATCGTCACGTTAGAAATTATAAAGGCGTACATGCAGATTTATATTGTTTCTAGTTTTTTCAGTCAAACGCATTTTGTTTTTCGGCATATATAAATTTAAACTAATTATCTATAATAATTAATTAATATATTAACATAATCTTAATTATAATAAAGAGAAGAGAAGAGATTTTTTGTATGTTTACGTGTACGGTTGAACGGATTTGCATGAAATTTGACTCATGGGTAAACCATGACCTGGGTTAGGACATAGGATACTTTTTATCCCGATATTCCCACGGAATCGAGACTTATGCGAGTGAAACCGTGGGGCGTAGTTAGTTGAAAATATGTTTGATAAACAATGTAACTACACCACAGGAATATTCATGAAGCTTAAACAATACCTACCGCGTACAATAAGCTGTATTTATGTACCTAAGTATGACAGTCATACACACATAATCCCCATAAAAAGTAATCACCGACATAACTTACTCATTTATCCATTAAATGGCTACTACAATGTATTAAAATCATCGAGAGAAAGGATTACTACAATTTACTACCGGCCTGTGTTACAATGCATCGCAAAATAGCAATTCGAATGTTGAATACCTTAGCTTAGTGGATTAATAAAATTACTAATTGGAACTAATTAAATTACACTGTAGCAATCGTTTATTTTGTATTAGAGAATGAAAACCTATGCTAATAAATACTTTGTTTACATATTGTAAATTAAAGTCACTTTTCGAGTCTGTCTGTGTGACTGCGTTGTTCTTCTAAACTGACCATTTACCGTTTATTTATATACATAAAACCAGGCACTCTAAAGACAATGCAAGCTCCGCCCCCATGCACCCCGCCAGTTCACTATGTTCTAAACGCTAACACATCAGAAATAAAGTTGAATATCGCGTGTGCTCTTTGATCGTGTTCAAACACGGAACTAAATGGCGTAAGTCTCAATTCTTATTTCGTTTTTATTTAAAGTAATAATTGATCTAGAGAAAAATAATCTTGTGGCTGGATAATAAACTATACTTTCTTACTGTGAATACTTATTTTAGACATTAAGGTCGTCACTCGACCTCGTCTTCATTTTTTAAATAATCTTTAAAAAATACATGTTTTTGGAATAAAAAATGAATCGAGCGAAAATGTTACAATTACGTAACTGTCTTGTAGATGAAAAGAAAAAGATCCAATAAATCATAAACTAAAGTTCCATTTTGATTGTATGCGTTATTGTTTCAGAATATTAATGCAAATTGATAATTTGCATTAATATTATAATGTTACAATTTAGGGAGCCTCCTCTTAATATTAAACATACTTATAATAAAAATATCTAGATGTTTTGTCAAGTCAAAACCGTGCAAAGCTAGTCGCTAGTTTTGAATAAATTACATTACACATTTTACAATACTATCACGGAATCTCAAAGGGTGGAAGGAAAAGACGAAAATCACCTACACGCATCAAAAAACATGGTGATAAATGCTTGTTTACTTAAGAATTAAATGCCCAAGATTACTTACTAAGGAACTAAAAGATTAAAACACCAATTTCAGCAACAATCCCATTAAAATTCTAATTTAAAACAAAACGAGAAAGAAAGGAAAAACAAAAGCAGATAGCATCAGTGTTATCACAAATCAAAGAAGCTGTAAATGAGTGCAATCCTTTACGGCGAGGCGATAACGAAAGAGTTTGCGAAAGAAAATGGAACTTGAAATAATTGAATCTTGCGAAACAATGCGACGACACTTCTACTACTAGCTTCAATAAATATTGTAACATGTTGCCATAAATTAGTCTTATCATAATATAGCTTCCTACATGTGCAAATAATATCCTTTGGTCCTTGCTACATTTCGGTCTCGAAGGACCAAAACCATGTGGGTACGATTTTCACCACAGAGCGTTTGTTGATTAATAATGACGGACAATAGTTCAAGTGCTGTGGGTCGTTGATTGGCAGTGACGTATGGGGACAGGTTTTGTAGTATTCAACCTAAAGGGTCCCCGAAATAATTGCAATTGTCAATTTTTACGTGATTGATACACATTGATGTGTAAAATGATCGACTACAAAATGCAATTGAAGCGACTGATAATAAACACACAAAACATTGACAGTTGCAATTGAGAAAGCCAATAATTCATCGTTTCGGGGACCCGCAGTGTTAGCTCGCGAAATTCGAATTTTCTTACATTTTTTGCAATTTGCAGGTCAGTTTCAGGTTGTATCTTAATCAAAATTTAATTCGCGACCATAACAAAATATATATTTACAAAATTATAATAATTCGAATCATTAATAAATTTCTCTAAGTTAGTTTTATTCCATAAGAACTTAAGAAAAACGTAAGAAAATTTTAACTTCGCAGGCTACCACTTAATGATTCAACGTAAGAACTAAAATCGGGTGACGTAAAAAATAAAGGCTAGAATTATACTTATATTTGCCTAGATAAAGTGACATTCTTATAGGTACATGCGATAACGATGTGATAAAAAAATAATTGATTCAGGCGTGACCTTGCGGAAATCCATTATTAAATACAATAGACGTGGATATATTTAGTAACCTATTCCGCTTACCTATTTCTTAGGAGCCATAAAAAACTCCTGAAAAAAATCGACACGTATTTTACCTGTCAACGAGGCATACTCAGGATGACGATTGACTTGTTCGCGTTCAGTGCTTGATGTGGCAATACGCCGTTTATAGCTCCTAAGAAATAGCTAAGCGGAACAGGTTACTAAATATATTCACGTCTAATGTATTTTTTTTATGTTATAGAAGTCAAAAATGTATTGGATTGACATAAACTACCGTAAAGCGGATTTCAATTCTGTTGAAAGTGATTATAGAAACGCTTTAGGTCCTCAGGTATATGATAATGAAATAGTTTGCAATGGAAATGGAACAAAAAATTCTTGAAAGTCGCAAAAGACCGACGATACTAAGTTTTGTAGACCATGAAGTTTTTGCTTTGTGGCGCACTTGCAGGGCGGAGTGTAAATGCACATTACGTACCAAAGACCTATGCTTCGTACTGTTCACTATACTGTCCTGTAAATATCGTGAAGTGGGACGGAAAAATAAAATAGAAAAAATATCATTAGAAAAGTCATATTCAGACGTAAGTCAAGTATCGTGCGCTCGTGCACGTTATGACGTTTCTGTCCGCGATAATGTTTAACGGTTTTCCATATATTTTATGGACATCAACCTGGACGTCCATGTTAATTTTGTCACATTAGAAATTATAAAACTGCACATTAGTGTTCTTCTGTGCAGCAATATCAACATACAGTGGATCTAAATGCATCCGCCACATTTTCCGATTGTAAACTGAAAAATTTCACATTCAGCAGTAGACTTTCTGGCTGAAAACATTAAAATTACTAAGGCTCTGAGCTCTGGGATCATTGACCTGCTTATCCATTATTTGCATTTTGTGGTGGTGAAGCATCATTATTGCAATGGAATGTGCTCTAACAAAACTATTAGCTTAGTTATTATTTTTGCTTGTGAATCAAAAACCTTTTTCTGATAGTCCTAGCGGGTTAGTCGAATTGAACAAAATCTCCTCTACACGAAAACATTATATTTTTGTTGAAAAAAATGTAGGCACTACTACCTTGTTTTGCTAGCATGTCTTAGCAAATGCTCGCAGAGCTCATGTTGGAATTTTAATTACTACAAAGTGATGTACCTATTTTGTTAGCTCATTTTAATTTTTTTTTGTTTCCTTTACATGCAATAATGTAACATGCCTGACAGGATCTAGTTCTGTTGTAAGCGTACTTACGACCTGCTTGAGTTTTTTTCGCAAAACACATTGGATTACACGCTGGATAGTCTAAATGACTAATGACTATTTTACAGTTAACAAACCTAAGTCAAAAAGAGTTTACATAAGATGTGTTTTTCCTCCACATTATTCATGAGTCCACCTAAAAACATGCACAAAACACACACTAAAAATACTGCACTATAAAGGCACACGTCGACATGCCCAAAACACCCCCCTTTTAATTTATGGCAGCGGTAGCTTTGTGAACACGACGTGTGAAATTATTTCCCTCTTGTTGGCAGAGCGTAGAACGATGCCCATTTCTCCCTCCCTTGTGCGTTTACCGCACCAGTGCAACCACAGCCTAATAAACGCTGAGTTTTTGTTTTATTTAGGTTGGTCCTGCTTTCTATGTTTGCTCGTCAAAGTTCCAGCTCGCGGCTGAAAATGGGCCTCCCATTAAGCACTTTTGCTTGGAAGGCGGATTTACATTTAGCAGTTTTTAATTATAAGAAATAAGAGCATTACTATTTTTCATCGTCTTTGGTTCCCTTCTATTTAATTTTTCAGTAACTACGCTTGCCTAATCAGGAAAATAGTCTAATTACCTATATGAATCCAAAATTATAGCATTCCATGCCAATGCCTATTTCTCCCTCCCTTGTGCTTTTACCGCACCGGTGCTACCGCAGCCTAATACGCGCTCCATTTTTGTTTTATTTAGTTTGGTCCTGTTTTCTATTTTTGTTCGTCAAAGTTGGTAAAAAAAGTCCACGGCAGAAAACGGGCCTCTCGATGGCCGGTATTATTAAAATGTTCAAAAAAATACAATAGACGTGGATATATTTAGTAACTTGTTCCGCTTAGCTATTTCTAAAGAGCCATAAAAAACTCCTGAAAGAAATCGACACGTGTTTCACCTCTCAACGAGGCATCCTCAGGATGACGATGGACTTGTTGCGAACTCGAACACGGCGTGTTGCCACACCAAGCGCTGAGTGCAGACTGAGCCTTATCGCCCGTGAAACCCACTTATATAGTGTCGCCGTTATCAGTGCGACCGTTATTAGTGCGATAAGGGGCGAACAATCGCAGCAAAGGTGACCTAGGCATACTCGTATTTAATTCGTTCAACAGTGTAATGTTTCCGGTATTATTTTTGACAATTTCTAAACTCTCTAATACTGACATTCTGAAACCTTTATCACATGTGTGTAAAATTTCGAAAGTGTTATTATTATTTAACGAATGACCTGTATCTATTAAATGTTGTGCAAAATGGGATCACACTTCCGAAAACACAAACACACAAACACTTTCGAAATTTTACACACATGTGATAAAGGTTTCAGAATAGATACAGGTCATTCGTTAAATAATAATAACACTTTCGAAATTTTACACACATGTGATAAAGGTTTCAGAATGTCAGTATTAGAGAGTTTAGAAATTGTCAAAAATAATACCGGAAACATTACACTGTTGAACGAATTAAATACGAGTATGCCTAGGTCACCTTTGCTGCGATTGTTCGCCCCTTATCGCACTAATAACGGTCGCACTGATAACGGCGACACTATATAAGTGGGTTTCACGGGCGATAAGGCTCAGTCTGCACTCAGCGCTTGGTGTGGCAACACGCCGTGTTCGAGTTCGCAACAAGTCCATCGTCATCCTGAGGATGCCTCGTTGAGAGGTGAAACACGTGTCGATTTCTTTCAGGAGTTTTTTATGGCTCTTTAGAAATAGCTAAGCGGAACAAGTTACTAAATATATCCACGTCTATTGTATTTTATAATGGATTTCCGCAAGGTCACGCCTGAATCAATTAATTATATTAAAATGTTCATTAACCCCACTCCTGGAATACGGATAAACATGTAGCAGTTTATTTTTATTAGGAAATTAAAGCACTTTTATTTCTCATCATCTTTAGTTCCGGCCTTTTTTTCATTTTTCAGTAACCACGTACATCTAATCAAAACAATAGTCCGATTCGCTAAATGAATCCAAAATATAATATTCTATATAAAACTTCACATTAAAAAACTTTTCTTTGACAGAACAGCTAATCTGCAAGAAACAAGATACTACATTCTACCCCCTTTTTAACCGACTTCCAGAAGGAGGAGGTTCTCAATTGGTTTTTTTTTTGTGTTTTTGTTACGCGATTACTCCGCCAATAATGAATTGATTTTGATGATTTTTTTTTTGTTTGGTAGGTCATACTTCAGAGGTGGTCCGATATAAATTTTATTAACTTTACTTGGGTAGTTTTTGAACTAGCTTCAATAATACGTATTTTTTCCCACTTAGTATTTGGATTATATGATAAGTTCCTGTCACTGTTATTTACATAGCAGGTAGTGGTATTCAACTTTGTATGGGGTAGGTACCACAACTAAAAAGTGAAAAATAAAAACGTTTTACAAAAAAAAAACAACCGACTTCCTAAAAAAAAACACTACAAAGTAAAAAAACTTTCGGAAGTCGGTTGTTTTTTTTTTTTTTGTAAAAAGTTTTTCTTAGGAATATCTTGGCATTAAGCCAACTAATTTAATACAGTCTGTACTTAACATGAAATCACAGTACCAATGTAAACGCACTAACTCAATCACTTACGTTATTAACACGTTCAATATTTAATTAGCAATCAATCGCTTAGTACATTGACTGACTAAGGCAGGCGTTAGCCCGTACAGTGTCGGGTGTCAAAGGGAGTTCAAAGGATCGTTCAATGCAAATTGTTTGCACTTACGTTTGGATGAATGGGTTAAGAGCGTGCATTCTAAAAGTTGGCAACGTCGCAAATAGTTGTCAAATATTTACCTGTTTTTATTAATTTGTTAATTTTTACTGTATGCAAATTTGAAATATCGCTCTATAGTGAGCTAAAATATTATGAATAATGAATTGTAATTATAAAACTGAATTTGATGTTGTAACCGTTTTAGGTGTAAAAAGGGCATTTGGAAGTTTTCAAATACTTTTTTTTCATCTAAAACTAAATATTCAGTGTTACGATATTATTTATTGCATTTCATAATCAATATTTTAGTTCACTATAAAGCGATATGTCACATTTCCATACAGGAATATTGCCCAAATTAATCAAAACAGCGAAATTTTTGACAGATATTTGCGACGTTACCCACTTTCAGAATGCACGCTAAAAGTGTAGTTGAAGCTAGTAGTGTAAGTGGGCTTTGATTTCTTGTGAGTTAATTAAAATATAGCCTATCGGCGTTTATAACAACTTTTATGAAAAGACTGAACACCATTTAACAAAATTTGGACACATTTAAACTCTTCATTTAATGCTCTAGTAATGATTTGATACTAAGTATTTGCCCAATGGAAAGGTATTCTATGAAAGCATGCCCATGCCAAGCCGATTTCCCGTTTAGTACTTAAGTATTTACTTAATGGACGCTTCATACTGTATGCTATAAGTAATTATTCTGCATCTCTACAGGGATACTGATGAAGGAAAAGACACACGGAATAAATAACATAACTTTATGGTACCATTCTTATTTGTATAGATTCGTTCCATTTCTGCAATTACAGATTCCTATTACAAATATGTTAATGTAATAATTTAGCTAGAACATCCACTTTCCTCCATACAATCTCTTAGCATTCCAGTTCTATGTCAAACTTCACAAAATAAGTCAAAAGTAAGAAACTGTGAAGAAAATGGCGTCTGTACAGTACAACTATGTTCTTAATGTCCTCCGGAAAACCACGTGTTTCGTCAGTCGTCGGATTTCTATCAGTTGCCCTTTGCACTTGGTGCAGATCGGACGCTCTCAATCGACTTGGAAGTATATAGAGTTGTTAAGACTCTTTTAACTTAATGTAATTTATTTTAAAAATGGTAGGAAAGCTGCTAAAATCGCAGGCACGACAGATAAGGAAATAGTTTTACAGCTCTATATAGTTCACACGAAAATTAAAACAAAACAACAATAAAGTGCTTAGTTCTGAATTCAAATTTATTATTCTACAAGATAAATCTAATAATAGATGGACATGGAAATTGGCATTCGTTTGTATTCGAAAATGCGATGATTCCCGAGGGACATTAAGAAAATATAAATACAGTATGTACTTATGTACTGACAGCCAATCACTTACAAGCACTACCTACAATCCTTTTCCGGAGCCAACCTTTAAAACTTGTGTGGGATGAAGCATATGTGATGCACTTAAACTTCTACTTACATTTGCACATTTTACACATTGGATTTAACTGTTAATCCAACGTGAAAAATGTGCAAATGTTTGAAATCATTAATATGAAAATAGGGAGAGATTATTTAGTGAATTCATGGATGTTTTAAAATTCCATTTTCTTGTATATTTTTGAAAGAAAGAAACAAAGAAAATTTATTTATTGAGACTCACACAGGAAATCACAAATTAAACTAAAACACACTCATTACAACATAAATAAAAAAATAAAAATGAAAATTGGCATTTTTTGGGAGTTAGGAGGCAATATTTAACTCGAAGTTTTGGTCTGGCATGTTCAACACCACGAAGGTTCAACATGATAATTGTTGAAAACATTTTGTCATGAGAGCATTTTAGATTATCCCTGGGCTGCTACCTACCCCATCCTGTCCCTTCTAAGAGGCTACTGACCGCAACTACATCGCATCATTGCCTTGTATTATTGCATCTTGTATTATTCGTAAACATTATGTAAAATCCATCACCATGTTTTTGTGCCATGTTTTTGTCCAACCTGTGTAGTTTATGGAATTTACCATGACATGGTTGGGAAATCGCTCTGCAAGAGCACATGCATCTCTTGGAGGTAAAATCTATATGGAAATGGTAACTTTAGGAATTAAAGATGAACTGTGAACGGTCATCGTATAAGGAACTGGTAAGAACACGCCCATAAAACTTACCTTATAAAAAAACAAGCCTACATAAATTTTACTAAGCGATCCGTATCAACCTCGTATCCGTATCTACACAGAGATGCGGTCAGTTCCACAGTCCCGTGAATAGAGGACATAGCCACAGTAGTTCGGCGCACTGCAGCAGCCATTAATGTTGAGGTGTGACCATGTTGTTAGACAGTTTAAATGTACGTTGAAATATATGGCAATATGCGTAAATTAATAGGTTCACTCTCATGGCTATCCATCGCCACATACAATATGCAAAAAAACCCTGTTCGATACGAAACACTGTAAAAAAAATTACCAAAAAGTAATAAAAAATCTTATTATTTTTGAAAATACAAAGTCATTATTATTTAAAATTCACATTTTTTGTAACAAAATTACACCAAATCCATTAAAAATTTTAAAATTTTCAATAGTTATGACTTGTAGAAACCCGCTAAACAACAACCACCCGCGCCCCATTGAAAAAAAGTTGCAATTTTTTTTCTTTCTAATTTCCTCATAAATATACTCTCAGTACTATACTTAACAACACCCTTGGGGATCGGACAGGTTTTTTTTTACATGTTGTATAAAACACCATAAACGCATGGAGCGTTTATGCATTCAATTAGACTGGAACCCGAGCCCCGACATAATTGGGAAAACTGATGACTGATAAATCAATTATAATTGCTAAAATATTAGCGTGTATGGACAAAATCCTATATCCTGAAATATGTTGAAAATGGCCGCCGGTGACGTTAGTCGAAATGAATCAGTACAATAGTAATTTTGTTTCAATTTTCAAAGAGAGTTATCGAGACAAAGCAACATGTACTGCTTGCTGCAAAGGTCTCACTGTGGGGCAAAAGCCTCTTCTAACTCTGCGTTTTCACTGCCGAAACATTCACAACAAAACATGTTGAAATATCTAGTTCCTGTCAAACATTTTTTCAAATCAAATCAAATCAATCATTTGTTTTGTCAAACAGGTATGGTTACAGACAGTATATTGTCTAAAATATGCGCATTTACCAATATTTATGGCGTACAAAATTAACACATATAAGCAATTACAGTTTAGGTGTAGTATGTCAATAGATTACATTAAAAGAAATAATAATATCAATTTATAATAATATGTCAGTTATGTAAACAGGTCATACAATTCATACTATGTTTTACGGAGTTTTGTTCACAGTTAGTATTTTCTTCAATGTTTAAATAAAAATTACCATGGTGCAAATATCTCAAAATATTCCAAAATCTAATTTATTTATTACATTTTCAACAAAATGTCTATCCCATTATACAGTAGGTACATGTCTATGTAGTGTGAACCGTCTATTGTTCGACGTTGACACTTTTCTAGGTTCGTAGGTCAATTGCAGCGGAGTCGGGTCACGGCACCTTCATCTACCAACGCCTTTGAGAAAATGTACTGTACATTTCTACTGCTTGTAACTTGTAGCTTTTTATTCAATTAAGTTAATAGGTACAGAGAAAATGTAGTGTATTTTTTTCCAAGTTATCAATGAAATGGAATGTAGAAATAGGGTAACGATCTATAATTGTCCTTATCAAAAAAGCATATTATAAAATTAAAGCCTACGTTGAAGACAAGGAAGTTTGGCAATAATTCTTTGTGCACATGAAAATTTGAATTTGTTTTTGAAATGAGAACAAACACAAAATTGTCCTACTGGATATTTATTTATTTAATACTTTAAGCACACAAATGTACTGATGCGGCCTTTTTTTATTTTAATTCTTAAAATATGTAGAAATTGAGATACGGTTTCAATTGATCTGTAAAACCTGTCTGTAAGATCGAAATTACATAAAAAAGTTAGTCAAAAAAGGCAAAATACAAAAAGCAAAAAAAAATTGTAACGAAAACGTTATTGCGTTTTGTACTTTTTACTTTTCATGGGAAATAGATGTAAGTTTTTAGAAAAAAACACATAGAACTGCATAAACAAAACGTGTACTCACAGATACAACAATGTCGTCATGTTAATTTTAAACCCCAGATGCAATATTCAAACAAGAATCCAAACTCACCTCAGACTCCGAAGCCGAAGCAACTAGCTAAACAGCTAAAGGAACACAGAACTACTCTTAAGTTAAGTTAAATAGTAACTTGAACGTTACTTGAACGTTTAAAGATTACAACGCTACAGACGGAGCAAGCTACTCGGGCTGCTGACCTATTTCTGTAGTTAACTTTTTTAACTTCATTAGACCGATAACGCTTAGCAAATTTCTTAGAGTTTGAATAATTAATTTTAGTTTTTAGATTTTTTTAGTAGATGGCGCGGTGATCTAGATATATGCATAGACGGAGATGGCGGATAATAGAGAATTTTGGTTAGAAAAATGATAAAATTTTGTATAAATATACCTGTGTAGAAAATATGAAAAAACATTATGAAAACAATATGATTTTTTAATGCATTTGTAGGTTTCATGTTTATGCATCGATAGTAAATGCCAAAATAGGCTCTGATCCATTTTTTCTGTACAAATAAATTTTTGAAACCCTAAAAGGCTTCCTGTACATGACGCCGGAACCGCACCGGCGCCGGACCGCATGTTTCGTTGGTAATACTTTATTGAACTGTGATCGTTGCTTTACTATTTAATCGGCATCTAATTTAATTTAACGTACATACATGAGCTGTTTATTTATTTTATTTTTTCTCCTACATACAATTGTATATATATATATAAAAATAATTTATATATTTTAGTGTTAGATGTATAATTATTGTAAAATAAATAAAGCAGTCATATTTAAAAAAAAAAAATATTTATGTAATTTATTGCACTTAATCTAATAAGCTTTTAATATCTAATTCTATTATTTGTTTTAATTAATGAATTGTGTGTGTTATCTGCGCAAAATTAGTGCATGCTGTGCTTTTCTATAAGTAATGAAGCACTTAGACTTAAGTTTGCAATGTACAAATTATAAAGTAATATTAGTGTACTCATTGTTGAAAAGCCTAATAATAAATAAATATATGCCAGTGTACACGCGGTTCCGGTGCAGCACCGGTACGGAGGCGGTGCTACGCATATGTGATATTCATTCGTATACACAAACTAGCGGTTCGGCGCCGGTGCGGTTCCGGCGTCATGTACAGGGAGCCTTAAGAAACAAAATAACAAACAAAGAATACAATACTATAGTTATCCCACCCAAAACACAAAAGTAGTAAACAAAAGAACATCACGTTAAATATTCCACAAAAAAACAATCCACAAAAATTCAAAACTCGAACACAAAAAGACCCCTTTACACGACACAAAAAAGCCGACATGAAAATGCCCGCTCACACGAGAAGCGAGCGCGTCTGCTACGTTGCACGTTGCATGGTTGCAGTGCACCGGTCGTCGACCTCGGTCAGTAGGTCACCGCCGCCGCGGCAGGACACTGCATCCCCTTCCGTACTTGAACTTTGCGATTGACGGGCTGTATAACTGGGACGGTTGTAGGGAGCTGTTAGGGATGTTCGCAGAATTGAGTGATGTAACAACGTATAGTAAATAGTTGTGAAATTCGAGGAAGTGGCTTGCAATTGCGTCTGGTTATTTCACGTTCGTGTTTACGAGTTTGTTTACGCGAGTTTTTTTTGATAGGGCTGTTCTATTGAGTAAACAATTCTGTATTATGGAAGTATAAGTTCATGATTGGTTATAGATGAAACAGACTCTCTTTTTTTTCTTTTGTTTTCTATATTTTATTTGTGAATTTCAAACATTATTTTCAACTTTAAACAAATTATTTATTATACTGTAGAGTATAGGTAAATACAATAAATAGCACTTTGGTATAACGACAAATTAAATATCAACGTAAAGCCTCGTGCAGACTGGCGACGCGAAACCGGTAATTGTTCTACCGTGAAATTTTCTTAGAAATTGTTTTGTCTGAGCCGTGTCGCGCCAGTCTGCACGAGGTTTAAATTTGCAGCTATCTCTTAAAAAAAAAACGCTTTTCTTTCAGTTTATATTTTCTACTAGCTTCTGGTACGACAACTGTCACATATCCTATGACACTCGAAAAAATATGTAGCTTTCTATCAATTAAATTTTTTTTGTAATTAGATCAGCACTTCCAGAGATTACCTCATACAAAGAAACAAACAATCATACTTCTAAAGGTATAAAAATGTTTATGTTTTTTATTCGTCGAAAAAAATTGCGTCCAACTGTTAGCCGCTAAATGCACGCACACTAGAAAAGCACAATTACAGCGTAGACGCGACGTAGCTGTCACGCACACCAGCATAAAAAAGTTGGCCTGTTTGTTTTAGTTCTTTTGCAGCAAGACACTATTTAAACATATAAAATAACTAAAGCATACTTCTATATTATATACGAGGAGCTCGTGGCTAAGTGCTGCATGGGTATCGACCCATGCAGCACTTAGCCTCGGTACGTAGAAATGGTCACCCATCCACGGACCAACCCCGGCAAGAGCAGCTTAACCTGATGGCGATCCATCAGGTTAAGCTGCTCTTGCCGGGGAGACTCTTCCGTGCCTTGGAAAGTAAGTTAGCCGTTGGTCCCGGCTGTCGTGGATCTTTGACGGTTGTCACGGGTCGTCAGAAGCCCGAAAGTCCGACAACCAGTCTTTCCTAGTGTTACCTAGTTACTGGTTTGTGGAGGTCAGATAAGCAGTCGCTCCATGTAAAATACTGGTATACAGCTGTAGCCGGTTAGACTGAAATCCCCAACATAGTTGGGAAAAAGCTAGGCGGATTAACTACTTTAAAATATGAATTTTAGAAGATCAGTAAATGAAATATACAAATCAAAACAGCATCAATATTAATATCATGCCTGGATTCCACAAAGAGGTAAGAAAAGGTGTATTCAACACCCACATTTCGCCAGTTAATTAGTCCAATTTAATGAGAAGCGAGAAACAATTGCCTCAAAACAAAAGCACATCAAACTACCCTCCATCACTCAGGTCCTCACATAATGGTTTGATGCAGCACATAACTGGGTTACGTGAGCACTTATTGATATAAAGTATTGGACGGCATTATCAACATCGCTCCCTAGTTCCTGCACTGTACGCTTGAACTAGACGAATAAAGGGAAATTGTGTTAGGCCGGTAGGCAGACTCGTGTGCTGGTTTTAATTGAGTGTGTATAGATAAAGTATACGTATCTAAATATTTGATAGCGTAAGTAAAATTCTATAAAAAAAATTGAAATACTGTATTTCTATTTTCTTAATGTCCTTCGGCAAACTTCGTGTTTCGTCAGTTGTCGGATTTCTATCAGTTGCCCTTTGCACTTGGTGCAAACCGGACGCTCTAAATCGACTTGGAAGTATATAGAGTTGTTGAGACAGAAAGTATGAAACTTTTTTCCTTATTAACCTATGTCGGACGTAATTCTGTTACAACAATATCACCCTGAAAACGACCCTGACGATAAAAAAAAACAATTTAAATGAAAATACAACGCGCCATCATCCTGTATGACGAGTACAAGCTATAAAAAGTGCAACCCACACGTAAACATAAAATACTACATGACAACACAAGTTGTGGTGACACGCAACTGATAAAATATAACGTTTTTCTTTCATATTACTGTCGTAAATAACGAACACATCACTTGACAATGGTTTCACATTTACATGTATCCTGTGTTAGAAGGAAATGCACTATACTGAGAAGGCAAAACAGCCTCGGACTTAGTACAAAGCAAAGATTTAAATCGTTAGTTTCGCCCTACCGCGTTAAAAATAGTTGCGTCAGGGCTTGAGCACACTGGCGGACGGCAGAGGAGAGCATCGAAGGGGATTGCTCTATCCGCCAGCGCACACTGATAAGAAAAATCCTCTGCGATACCGCGAGCGTCCGCCAGCTTACCGGAGTATCCGCCGGTATGCCGTGGCATGCGCCGGTATGCTCCAAGGTTGATCACCGTGCATTGAAATATATACCTTATTTCGTTTGGATAGGTAGACCTGGCAGACTCCAGCGTATACTTACCGGCACATACCACCGCATACCGCCGCCTCCCGGTACGGTATGCTCCAGCGTGCTCTTCAATGCTCCAAAGAAAACTGCGCTGCGATGCTCTCACCGAGCATTGAAATACATACCTTATTTCGATTGAATAAGTATTGAATTCAATAAATAAATTTAAAATCCTTTGCCGTCCCGTCCGCCAATATGGCCTTTACTGTTTAAATAGTTTTGGCCCGTCTGACACAATTAACAAAACAAACTTGATTGTTATGGAAACGCTGTTAATAATGTGTGAGCTCACTTTTCTTAGTATGGCCTCTTTCGCATGACTAAGTACGGTGAGGGCAAATCTAGCGATTTAAATCTTTGGTATGGTTCGGTAGCTTTGGTTTGGTATTATGTCTATCTAGCCAGTGCTTAGCCTGTTGAAACCTTTGTGTAAAAGAAACTTGATCAAATATAAACGTTGTCATACACGAATTCTATGCTTATACCATAAATGCATGTCTTTTCTACTTTCATATTCAAATCCGCTACTGAAAATGTTCTGACAGGCGAACTCGGTAATAATGCGGAGTTTTTTAGTCGAACATTGTATTCCATTAACTGGTTTCTTGCCCATTCTTCTCCATAGAGATCTACGTTTTGGAATAGGCGACTAGCTTCAACTTTCTGATTATCTGACCGGCTCTTTGACAGTTAAAAAGTGCCTGTAAATGGTTTAATTGAAATAAATGCCTTGAGTTTGAGTTTGAGAGATGAAAATGACAAAAAATTGGCATAAATATCAATTTTTTAAATGAAGCGACTGACATTTGACTTTCACAACCCAATTATCGAGCAATACCGATACCACTCTACATTATCAGTTGTATTTCAGACTATAGAACAAATAAATTACTTAAAAATTGGGCTCTTGTTGTGTACATTCTAACTAGTATAATCATGTATCCACCGGGGTGTTAATACAACAAATCGAGCTTTAGAAAGAGAAAATGGTTGAGCTAAATGGTGCTGATCCATGCGTCATGTTCGTGAACGGGCGCCGTCAGTAAGGTTATCTCTTAGCTGCCACAGCTTATTTTAATTTTTGAATTGTTTTTTATCTTTTTATTACGGAAGCTTTTAACGTGTATGTCTTTCTACATTATTCTCACATGTATAATTTCAACACAAATGATATAACCAATATTTTGTAACAATATTATGATTTAAAAGAGTGTCCGTGTCCGAGTTTCTTGCCCGTTCTTCTCCATAGGAACCTACCTACTACGCTTTGTGATGGGCAAATAGCTTCATCTTTCTGACTGACCAACCCCTTGACAATTCAAAAGTGCCTGTAAATAGTTTAATTGAAATAAATGCTTTGAGTTTGACTGCAAACAAGTATTAGTATCTCAGGCGAATATCGGACTCTTAAGAGCGCACCTACGAAACGATACATAATTGCGAAATAATTGCATTTGATCCCTTGCTGCATCGTTATTACTTAACCTTAATTATGCAATTAATATTTAAGATGTTTAAGGATTCACTCTATAAATTTATATAAAAACACGATTACTTGTAGTTTCCTCGATAGAAAAAAAAATTGGTCCGTAACCTTATCTAAATAAAGAGCACAATCGCGTTTACAAAACCTTTAAAGTAAAATACTTGCATAGAAGATTGATCCGTAACGTAATATAAATAATGAGCACAATTGCGTTTACAAAACCTTTTAAGTCAAAATACTTGCATAGAACATTGATCCGTAACGTAATATAAATAAAGAGCACAATCGCGTTTAAAAATTAGGTGTCGCGAAATCAATAGTTTAGTCCCATCTCAAAAATGCCCAACGCGCCTAAAGAAGTTTTCACTTCAAAAACCAAAATAATCACATTCATTAGCGCAAGAAGATCAATGCGCTCTTAATTGTGAGGTGTGTGGAAAAATAAAGGACGCCCAGCATGTGTTGGTGGAATGTGTCCGATATAATAGTTCTCCAGACCGAATTTCGGCCATGGCGGCCAATCTCAGCAAAGACTAGCGTTCGGCGCAGGAGATATTATACTGCTCAAGTGTGTGCGCAGAAACAGGTGCACTCTCTCTTCCCTCACTCTCATAGTCCGATGGGACGGCAATCCGACACGACCGGAGAGAGATCAGGCGCAGGACCAATAGCTTAACGTACCTAATACTAGCAAAAGAAACGCACTTCTCAACTCGTCGAAATTGTCGGTAATGGATGTTGAAATGTTCCATGGTATTTTAGCTAAGCCTACTTATGAAGCAGTAAAAATATTATATAGTTTTTTGGATAAGAAATTAAATGTTAATTTTTGTGTGACTTCAACTTTCAACGCTAGGCTCAGCGCTGAGAGTTCAAAATCCAACAGTGCACTTTTATTTAGGGATTCATTTAAGTGTCACTTGATGTCGGTGAAAACGGGCATTAGATTAGTTCATTTAGTTAGGAGTAAATTGTTATTTGTAAAAGTACGATGGGATTGACATCGTCAGACATGGTATACGAAAATCCCTTAAATAAAAAAAATAAAAAAAATGTATTAGTATGAGAGTCACAGTCGATGCTCGACTATGCTTTTTTTTTCTTCTTAAACTCGTCGTCATTTTTACGGCCGGGTACTGTACCTGCCAATTAAAAGAGACTACCCAACAGGAATGAGTGACAGCGACCTTTTTTTTTCTAAAACTGTGAATGCCATTTTTATGTCCAGGTACTGTACCAATAAAGCAGTAATTATCTTCCTTCATCCATATGTATATTTACCCACTAATTATTATGAGCAATTTGCGTAATGGAGTGTAGCTGTACGCAACTGGATTGCGTGACTACCCTCGGTTTGCGCTCCCGTAGGAACGCTGAAGAATTGTTAACTCATGTTGCTGTAATGGATTGGCATCGATGGAGCGAAAGTTTTTACTTGAATTTTTTGTGGAAAAGGAGTTCGTGGGTTATTAAAAATGTTTCCTTAAAATTATGTGTGAGTTTCCGTACTATTGCATAATCAGCTTAGCTCTCGGTAAGAGGGAGTGGGCCGTAATCCACCACGCGGGCCCAGTGCGGGTTAATAGATGTCTCATGTCTTCGAATTTTCGGATTTAGTACATACCGGTTTCTTCACGATGTTTTCCTTGACCGTTTTGAGAGCAGTGGTGATGAAATAATTTACCCAAAGTATAGAGCTTGTCTGTTCGAACCTACGACCTACACCTCGTAAGTCGCGGCTGTTACCACTGGGCCACCACTGCTCCGCTCTGCTGCAGTTATTTTGAAAGAGGCCACTATCTGGTGATTCCCAAAAATCGATGGCTATTTGCTGTAACTTTCTATGGGCTACAGTTATTAGACTTGCATAATGAATGCTAGTACAAATAGAAATTAGAACAATGGCCTTAACACTCACGTCCGGTCCGGCTAAAAATCTTTATGAGGTCAACGTACGAACGCTGCTAAAGTGAACTGAAGCAGACGAGCAGATTTTTTTCATTAATTTCAGTATTGATCATAATCTTTAGTAGATACTAGTTAGGTCACAATTAAATGTTTAGAGACAGATTATTTTTAATTTACTTTGACCATAAATATAATTAACACATACTTATCTATTCTTGGCCGTCAGCACGACAGCAAAGACTGCTTTAAAAGTGATCTTGTTTTACCCGACTACGGCGAAGCAAAAAGGAGGGTTATGATTTTGACCGGTATGTATGTATATGGGTATGTATGTTCATCTGTTCCGTCATAACTTTTAAACTAGTAATCATAATTTGACAAATGAGGTATCGTTGGAAGCATCTTGATCCTCCGTTGGTTATAGGCAATGTGACGTCACGTTAAATTGGCGCCTTCTAGAGGACATAAAGTCATAAAATAAAAAATTCAACTAAACATGCCATGTTGGGTATTAAATGAAAGGGCTTAATTAACTCATGACTAAAACACCAACTAAAAAGTAATAAACAAGACATCACAGTCAGATAAATAAAAAATCCGGAATCACACATCGTGTTAGGTATAAATCGAACAGCTGCGGAGCTCCGGATTTAGTTTTTATAACTTTTATTTTTGAACTTTTTGGATGAGGTCGGATTATTTGATTTTTTTATTTCTAATTTTTCAGTACATAACTTAAGAAGACCATAATACAGTCATCCACCAACATTCCTGTCCCAGGACACAGTAAAACACACGTACTATTAATAATAATGATTTATACCGGCGCTTGCTCACTTATGAATTACAAATTCTCAATTGTTTGCCATGCACTATGTTGAACCGTTGAACGGTGCCTACATTATCGCATAGTTTACTACGGCTTATTATTAAATCATCTGACTATGGTAGTTGGAATTGCAATGGAATGCAGTGTAACTAGTTGGATGGATTTGAGTGATGATTGGGTGGGGAGTGAATTAATTGTGATTAAAACTCTTAAAGGATGATTTCCACCAAACGGCTCGCATCCCATCGGATCAGAAAGGATACGAACGGATGCGGCGACAGCCGATCGCGTCCGGCAGGATGTCGACGCATACGATCGGCTCCGTACCGTCGCTTGCGAACGTATCCGTTTCTGCACCTAGTCAAATAGCTTAATTTCTACCGTGTTGACGAGTTCAAGTTTGAAAATAATCGAAGTTGACGTAATATTGTAGGCTATTGCATTAGAAGAAGAAGAAAATAATCATAAAACAGCCGAAAGGATCCGATCTGATACGACGACAGGCGAATTAAGCCGATCGCGCGTCGCAGCATACTTTCGGCTACGATCGCGTGTCGCGGAAGACGCCCACGGGCAAGCTGCTGTGCGCGGCTTGGTAAAATAGACTTTAAATATTACACGATTTAATATTTAAAGATTGTAAAATCCGTTCCGATCCAATGCGATGTGGTGGAAATCATACTTTAGTGATAGTAGAAGTTTGTTATACGTAATTCTGTCATCAAACAGGTTTTGTTTGGACACTTGAGGTGCTATTGAAACTACAGTGAGACTTGAAAAAGTGGTTCATAAGGTCGAAAATCACTGATATTGTGGACGTTGAACTGTTTCATATCCAGCTATTAGATTAGGAGGTTTAGGAACTCGTGGCTAGGTAATAACAGCCTTACGAGTCGATCCATCAAGTTAAGTTACGCTTGCCGGGGTTGGTCCATGGATGGGTGACCATCTTTATATACCGAGACTCCTCCGTGCCTCGGAAAGCACGTTAAGCCGTTCGTCCGTTCGCCGGGTCATCAGAAGCCCGAAAGTCTAACCACCAATCTTTCCAAGGGGTATCGTGTTACCCAGTTACTAGGTTGTGGACGTCAGATAAGCAGTCGCTCCATGTAAAATACCGGTATTCAGCTGCATCTGGTGAGACTGGAAGCCGACCCCAACATGGTTGGGAAAAGGCTAGGCAGATTGAGATTGGGAGGTTTACCGGGGAGATTAAATGTTTCGGGGAAGCAATGAGCTTTTTTGGCGTAGCACAGAAAGGATAACTTATCACTAGAGATATTGAAGTCCCACCGCATGTGCTGAGAAAATCTACTGGGGATGTTTTATAAGTCCAGTAACACACCTTGGCAAAGGATATCCATGATATCAACCCCACGTATGTACTGCAAGCCAGGAACCACACAAGATTGTTAAGCCAACATAGTAAGTATCCTACAAGTTCCCTGCTTCCATTTCCCGGGTCATTGTATTTTGCTCGAGCGGAAAACAAACCGTAGTAAAATATTCCTCTATAACTATACTACGTACAGTAAGAACTGGGTTAATAAAAAGAAAACTATCCGCTTACAACGTACCGGCTATACATTGAAATACTTTATGAGAAGACAGTGTACGGCGGAAAAGAGGATAGCAGTAAAGTGCGAGTTGGGTTGCAATATTTCTGATAATGTATATGAATTGATATTTGTCAGTCAGCAAAGTTGATTAGATCGTATTTGGACCCCTGTCCGCAGTAATTTGTTGTAAAAGCTTAGTTTACAACGGGGTAAAAAAAAATTGTAGTCAAGCTAGCTGTGTGCAACTATCATAGTTTGAGGAGCCCCTCAGTTTTGGTTGATTTTGTAAATGACTTTTAGGGCGAATTTTACCAATGGAACTGCACGCGATCAGCCAACATTCAAGTGTTTCCTCAACAATGAGCACATCTAAGCCGCGTTTAAGAGCTGCTACTGTCATCAAGCATATTACAAATGAGAGGATTATATCCTAGATAAGAATGCTTGGAAGCATGCTGGTCTAGCTCCATAGGACAATTAAGAGTCTAGACAAAATCAAACTGGTTGCTAATTTAATTGTGTAATTAATTATTATAACATTTATTTTACATTCTGTGATTACTTGAACTCACACACTGACATATTACTATTACTTGTTATTTTATAGGAATATCGTATAGGTACCTACTTTGAAAATGCTTGTAAATATGTGAACACCGTGTATCCATTACTTGCATAATTATTTTTTATGTCATTGCTTCATTTTGAATTATTTTTACCTATTGTGGTATGTTAATCTTATTCCAGGTGCATCGTCTTCACATATACAATGTATACAACATATATTACATTACATATATATTACATAATCAATGTATACAAAATATTTTAAAACATTTTAAAAGAGTAACGGTGGAGTTTCTTGCCCATTCTTCTCCATACGAAAACTACCTTTTGGAGGGGGCGACTAAAATCATTTCTATTTTTTGTAAATGTTGACGTTCAAAAGTGCCTTTTTGTGCCTAATTGAAATAAATTATTTGACTTTGACATCATTATTCAGGAATGTTGACACTGACAGCTCTTGAGCGTAGTTTAGAAGTGCTGATCACGTTCAGTTCCATTGAAAAAATTCGCTCTTAGACCACGCGCGAGAATGTATACCTAAGAAAATAACCTTCCTTGTGTACCAGGGCATGACCTCAAAAATCGCCTAATTCTCAGCAAACCAGACCCAGATAATAGGACCTCTAACAAAAAAACAACAAACAAAAAGTTTCCTCCAAGATTTCACATCGTACAAGAACAAAGCAACATCGTACGGAACCCTAAAAAGCAGTCCAATACAGCCTACATGAACAAAGAGTTCGCTGCAAAGTGCAATATTCGCTGGACACGGATCTCGGAAACGCGGACACGGCTCGAAAATATTTATACGTAGATTTGGACTTCGTTCTCCGGTTTTGAATACATTGCGGGTTACGTATGGAGTGTAATAACAAGAGCGTGGAGTGGTGATGAAATGAATTGTGAAGAATGATGGGATTTTTTAATTCAGGATTCGATGTTATGGTTGCTTTTGTGGGCGCGTTGAATGAAGATAGGAGAGAAATAGTTTAACTTTTTAGGGAACCTGCACTGTGCGCGAAGCAGACAAAATACACAGATCATACTATTCATGTGGTTCATGGGGCTGTGGATCAGTTATGTATTCAAATGAAAGCGACGGTCATCAGCGTGCCCCAGTATGGCTGCTTTAAATTGCATTTAAAAGATATGTAATGATGCTGCAAGGGTTTTTCACACATTTTATGAAAAGTACCTGGTCGACCGAGCCCTGCTCGGGTGAAAAAGATAAACATATTTTCTAGGTATACCAATGTAGTTCCACATTCCCGAGGCTGTGAAAATAGAGAAAACGAATTTTGTCAGTTATGAAACCTAGCTAGATCGATTTTTAAAAAACTCTGGTAAACCTCTATAATGCAACTTTTATCGAAATGGTTAAAGCCGTTTTCGAGAACGTGATTACAAATATATAATATATACGTCACGCGGTTTCACCCGCGTAGTTCCCGTACCGTGGGAGCACGAGGATAAAATATAGCCTATGTTACTCGCTGATAATGTAGCTAGCTATCCATTGCTGAACGAAATTTTTCAAATAGGTCCAGTAGTTTTTGAGTTTATTCGTTACATACAAAAATACAAATCTTTCCTCTTTATAATATTATTATTTGTTTCGTTTATTCATTTTAATTCTTATTCGATTACATTTATAAATATTTCTTCAAATAAAAAGGATAAAAAAACATTTAAAAATATAAATAGAGTTCCGCCGGTGTCGGGAGCAGGGTCCAAGCTACCGGTGGTTAGGGCTGCAGAGACAGGAACCTCCTCACAATGCGAGCCGTATCGAGGAGTGCTGCCTTCTGAATCAGGCGCTTGATCCAACCGCCTAACGAGAGCCTCGAGAGATGTTGGTCGAGGCTTTCGGCCATCAGGCCATTAGCCGTTACGACAATTGGCACAATGATAGCTGAGCTCACATTCCACATGTCAACAACCTCGAGTGCTAAGTCGAGATATTTTATTTGTTTCTCTTTCTCAGCTTTCACGAGGTTCTTAATTAATTTATAAATTCATTATTATTACAAGCGGACGTCACGCGGATTCACCCGCGTAATTCCCGTCCCCGTGGGAGCACGGGGATAAAATATAGCCTATGCTACTCGCTGATAATGTAGCTATCCATTGCTGAAAGATTTTTTCAAATCGGTCCAGAAGTTTTTAAGTTTATTCGTTACATACAAAAATACAAATCTTTCCTCTTTATAATATAATATTATTTATTAATTATTGTATTATGTTTTATTATAAATTTGTATAGATATATAAACACATATTGCTCATTTAATAGTATAGGATAAAGATACATACTTACAAATTTTCTTCAAAAATTAAGGCAACTTTTTCCTTAGCATCCAAGCTGCACACTAGCGACCAAGATCCATAAAAACTCTTTAATATAAAAAACAGTCGTTTATTTTTCATTGAAAAAATCTTTAAAGCTCCGTGTAATGTAAACTGGGACCCCTTTTAATCGTGCAAGCAAGGCTTGCGTCTAACGGGGTACGTTTGTGACCCGCTCTACTTTAGGCAGCTTGTCAAGTACCATGCAAGTTCGGGATTTACTAGTCGGACTCCCGATGCAGTTTTTCGACGTAATGGAGTACGTTGTTCGGGGTTTGTAGTTTAGAGGCTGGTTTATTGTTGATAGGTAAATAGTGATACGAAGAGGTTGTACTTGTATATAAGAGTTTGCTGCAGTTTCAACGCTGTAAACAGTGCTGGATTTAAAGGTGTGGAGGCCCTGGAGCAAATAAGAAGCGGAGGTCCCGAATTTATTTCAGAACAGACGAAAATTAAATTAAATCATTTATACAATAGGTATACTAAACATGTACAAAATAAAAAAAGATAAATGTCAGGCGAATGGAACTTTCCGAGCTTATTTTGGCGAAAAATCATTGATATTTTCGGTAAAATCCAGTTCTCGGAGTAAATCACTTTCAATACGTAGTATGGATAACTTTAGTAGGCGGTTCTGTGTCGTTGTAGGCTGAAGTCAATTTAAAAAAAAATCTTTTTCGAAAATGACCGGCCTCCAGTGCAGTTCGACACCATCAACACCAATTACATTCTCAACGTAATTTCAACATTTGAAAATTAGCTCAGAAATTTTGGTTTTCGAGTATTTGGTAGTAGATCTTCTTAGATTGATCTTTTTGATAATAGTTTTATACAAAACGATCAAAAAATCAAACAAAAATCGAAATATAAAAAATTGTGGAGGCGCCTATTTTGTGGAGGCCCGGGGCCATGGCCGCTGTTGCCTTAAATCCGGCCCTGGCTGTGAAGGTACTTTTTCATACTTTTACATTGTTGAGAAGACACCTGGATTTTTAATGGTCTCTCTTTAAGAGAACAGGCCCACCCTGCTGTAGGACAGTTTTTATGCTCTATCTGGTTAACGATGTTCTTTGATTAAAGTAAAAATAATGGTCATTAATCTTGATATAA
This sequence comes from Agrochola litura, assembly GCA_949152395.1. Taxonomy (NCBI): domain Eukaryota; kingdom Metazoa; phylum Arthropoda; class Insecta; order Lepidoptera; family Noctuidae; genus Agrochola; species Agrochola litura. Next base: position 20,141,593 of record OX424493.1, read on the forward strand.
ACATCGTTTTAGTATGAAACAGAAAGCAATTACAAGCTAAAGGTCAACAAAAACCAACACTGACTACCAAATTCTGAAAAAAAAAAAAAATGTGAAATAAGCATTTCTTCGTATAACTTTGTTGACTAACTTTTCTAAGTACTGCACAGCGCGAATGATGCCATATATTTATCAACATGATGCATCGCGTGCTAAGGTTGGGTTTTCTGGAAAAAAATTAGTCATCCCTCTACGTAGTAGTCCTAGAAGGTGACCAATGAATCATTTTCAGCCTTCTTCAGCGATCAATTTCTCAGTAGCAGCCTGGAGTCTGGATTTGTGCCCGGTTGATGGCAATAGGTTCGCTCCCTATTACATGGGACTTAACATAACTGACGAAATGTGGGTGTACCTGCTACAGGTACACCTCTGCCCAACCCTTCGGGGAAACGAGGCGTGATGTTATGTTTCAGCGATCAGTTTATTTACACTCTGTAGTCCGTCCTTCCGTTGTAGATCTTTGACAGCAGTTACGGGTAGCCAGAAGCCGTTTGACAACCAGTGTTTCAAAGGGGTATCGTATTACCCAGTAACTGGGTTTTGGAGGTCAGATAGGCAGTCGCTCCATGTAAAATACTGGTGTTCAGCTGCATTCGGTTAGACTGCAAACTGACCCCAACATGATGGCAAAAAGCTAGGCAGATGGTGGAGCTTCTCGTGAGGATTGGCTTTACTGGTCCGTTCCTTTGGCCAAAAACTATTAGTATTTATAGAATATTTTAATCTTCTTCTTTTCTCGTGTGGTTAGTGACTAACCTGGTGTCAGAGTTTTAAAGCCGCCCATGGGCCTCTGACTGGGCTTCATATGCCGTCGAGAAATATTTCTCAGGTATTTGCCGGTTTCCTCACGATGTTTTCCTTCACCGTTTTTGAAGGAAGTGATAATTATACAATACGCACATGAATCCGAAAAGTCAGAGGTGCGTGCCTTGGGTTCGAACTCGAGACCTATGACTTGGCAGTCTGACGGTCACACCACTAGGCTATCACTGCTGACTTGCATAGTTTTAATTGTGGGCTGTGCTGGCCTTGCGTTTTATGCACTTTAACTGTTAAATAAACTTTTTTTACAAAAAAAAAACAACCAACTTCCAAAAAAACACTACAAAGTGAAAAATAACATAAATTTCGGAAGTCGGTGTCTTTGGTTTAGTATTTTCGTTATTTGCTACCGACTTCCGAAAATGTTATTTTTTACTTTGTAGTGTTTTTTTTGGAAGTCGGTTGTTTTTTTTTTTTTTTAAGTTTTTATTTCTCGCTTTTTAGTGGGTCAGTTTGTAATTTATCTAAGTTACAATAGCCTAATGTCAACTGCTCATCACCTTTCACAAAATATTACTTTTCCCGATGCAGGGACGTTAATCTTTGAGGAGTTCTCCTGGTACTTTACCATCAGCTCCTCTTCTCCATATGCATTGTAACGAGCATAAATTACTTGGCAACCATATTAAAGTAATCGAATCGCAACCCGTGGAATACTTAGTATTGACTGTTGAGAAGTTCCGGTGGCCATCTGTGGTCATCATCATCAGTTCCACTTCACCAAATGATGCTTTTCGAGAACAACTGCACGAGTTACTATAAAAAATACCCAAATTGCTATAGGTGTGCTTATAATATTTGAAGAGTTCCCTCGATTTCTCTAGGATGCCATCATCAGATCCTGGTTTCCTTATCATGGTACCAACCTTGAGATATTTCCTTTCCAACAAAAAAAGAATCATCAAAATCGGTTCATAAACGACAAAGTTATCCGCGAACACACATAAAAATATATATGTATATACGGTCGAATTGAGTAACCTCCTCCTTTTTGGAAGTCGGTTAAAAATACATAACAACCATTGTTTAATTATATGAACCAGTAATTTAAAAGACCCTTTTCCTAACCATTTCCTGCAACAGGCTGACTCTATTCTCACGAAACAGGTTTTCTAGGAAAACATAGCCAACAAATTACTATTTTACGCTCACGTTTGATCCAACGCCAACCCTGCAATCTGAAATACATGAAATAGATTCATTTTATACGTCCATAATTTTATGGGGCTAAGTAGACTTGCTACTGCTTCTGCTATCATCTTTTTAGAAGCTCGATACAGCGACTGAACACTATGCACAGATTCGGATGCCAGTTGCAGCGATTTAGTGAGGCTTTGGGCAAATGCGGGACATATGCGCGTTGTCAAAACGCACAGCATAGAATCTATCGCAGAAACGCGCGATTTTGCTATCGCAACCGAACGCAGAGGGCAAAATTCATAGAGCGCACTTTGACTTTCGTTGCTAAGTAAATTAAGCATTTCATACTCTATACACATTATAAATTAAAGCCGCTTTTCATGTTTGTCTGTATATCCACGTTGTTCTTCTAAACCACGTAAGATATTTCGATGAGGTTTTCATCATCGTTTAGAGAATTTATTCCGAAAAGTTTTTATGTATAATACGTTACTATTAAAGTTACTTAAAACTACGAAATCTCGATGTTTTGTCAAATCGTAAAAACCGTGCAGAGCAGAAACGGGTCGCTAGTACATTCTTATATAAAACTTCTTTACGCATAATTGTTTTGTTGTATTTAAACTTGTGGACCGGGTTAAGAATACAACAATTCGTTCCATCACTAAAATAACTGGTGTCACTCTGAAAGCTGCCACGCTTAAGTGGAATTGAGCTGGATACATCTGCCACATGTCAAACGATCAATGGGTCAAACTTACGACAAGGTGGGTCCCGCTTAATGGCAGACGTCATCGCGGCAGGCCCAGACGGAGATGGCGGTATGAGCTGGACTCCTTTAAGAAAGATTGGTCCTTGGAAGCTCGAAGAGAGGTGGATAGAGAGTAGGGAGGCCTTTGCCCAGCAGTGGGACAATAAAGGCTAAAAAAAATAAATGTTTTATTCGTAGCAAGTGTTTCATTTGAATATGAACATTAATTTTATACGAATAAAGTTCACATTCGTTTGAGACGCTTACTTTACTCTTGCCCCTGTATCTCTGAAATAGAGTTGCTAAAACGCAATGTATGATTTAAGCTGTCGCAAAATCGCCAATCGCAGATGCTTACAGTAGCATGTCTACGTAACCAGAACGAGTCGTCTTTCCACGTGCCATACGTTTGAGGCTGGTTATAACTGGGTCGACAAAACTTGCTACGGTTCTCTGCCAGCCGGGGTTTAGCGGCCAATAAACAAGCGGTTGCACTGAAATGAGCAGTGCTGGGATATAAAGAATTTTTAAGCTTATTCGGTTGTAAAGTGAAGGAATATTACCACGTAGTAAAGTTATATTTTTCCGTTATGTTACTGAAGTTAATGTTTTCATTGTTTAGTGTTGTCGTTTTTGATGATGCACGAGGTGAAAAGCCATCCCCGCACAAAACATTATCGTAGGGGAAATAATTAATTGGCCAAGAAAAAGACAATTTTCGCCAAATAAAGTTCAGTAGTTGCTTCAAACTTCATAAAATATCATTTGTATGCACTTATTACGTCCAAGAACTGAACCTAATGTTACAAAATAAAGTTCATGCGAGCTACTGCTGACATTGTTCATCACCAGCATAATTGTGGTGGTACGTGCCAATCTATAACCTACTCCTTCGTTTGCAATATATAGTAACACCCAACACAAACATACTATAAACCAAACATGCAACACTGTAGGTAGGTACCTACGTACTAGTATGTAAATATACGAGGCGCTGCAGCCACCGCTACTTTTATGGCTTCATCCTAATAGCTGTAAGTTGCCAGCATCTGAACCGGGAGTTCCCAAATATTGTCTTTGCTATACACCTTTAACTACTGTTTTTGATCAAGACATAACATTTACTCATAATCTTCTTCTTCAATCAATTTTTGACCGCTACTGGTTCGAAGTGGTTTTTCCGACATCTTAATCAGTACCTACCTGGTAGTCCGAGCTCTGCTCTGGTGAAATTAGAGAATGCTCGTTTAATAGTATAGGATAGTTCATACTAATTCCATGCTGCCATGATAGTAGGTACTTACTAACTCCATGCTGCCATGATAGTAGGTACTTACTAATTCCATCCTGCCATGATAGTAGGTAAGTAATTACTAATTCCATCCTGCCATGATAGTAGGTAAGTAATTACTAATTCTATGCTGCCATGTTATTATTCTAAGGTAGCTGCTATCTTGTTCTAAATTTTGGGCGACCGAGCTCTGCTCGGGTGAAAATACGGAGAAAACGAATTTTCCCAGATATGAGACCTAGCTAGATCGATTTTTCGATATATATTGCAACTTTCATCGAAATCGTTAGAGCCCGTTTCGAGAACGTGATTACAAATATCAAATATTGCTCGTTTAATAGTATAGGATGTCGGATTGGAGATTATAGTATATACATTTATTGTACAGAGTAGTTCCTCTCTACTTAATCTATTGAAAAAGCTCTATTCAAATGATTTCTTGGCGTATTTTAGCTAGTCAGCACAGCCACAACAGCTAACCTGTTGTTGAATGGATTACTGTTGAATGAGCAGACTTGATCAACTTATGAATCAGAACCCATGGAAACTTAATCAGACAGTACTAATTTACATACCTTATTTTTTTTGGGTGGGAAATTACCTAATAACTTCTCCCGCTCTGGGCGGAGCGGGAGGGCGTATCAGACTCTTACTAACTAAAACCCACCCATGTTCTTTCAGTTGCCATGTTGCCGAGGGCCACGATCTCCCTTACCACCCTAAGTTTCGCTTCCGAATTCAAGCCACTGCCGTGTCTTAACAAGTCTTCAGTAATTTTCGGGCATGAATATAGTACACACTCCTGTAAAATTTTTGTAAAAAATAAACCAGTAATACAACATGGGGACTGAATCCAGGTGTTCACGATTTGTGACCTCTTGCGGATACTAGGCCAATGAGGTAATTTCCAAGACGAAGTGAGTTGTTCGGGTTAGTGGGCGCAGTTTGCGAAACGTCTTCATGGTCATACAATATTCAATGCTGCGACACAAAGTGCGACGATGATGTTCTCCTCCTGTTTGTTGTTATCATGTATGTGAAGTAGGGTATAGGTAGATATAGTGTGTTGCTGTACTTGTCATAATTGATAAACAAATATGGCACAGTGACATTACAGTTATACAAAAATGATTTATTAAAAATTATTAATTAAAGGCAGTTTTTGATGTAATTAAGAACGAACATTATTTATGGATTTTAATGGATCATGTTGTCTGACATTAATAAATAATAATTATTATTATAAATAATAATTATTATTATTTATTACTAGCGGACGTCACGCGGTTTCACCCGCGTAGTTCCCGTTCCCGTGGGAGTACGGGAATAAAATATACTCTATGTTACTCGCTGATAATATAACTATTCATTGCTGAAAGAATTTTTCAAATCGGTCCAGTAGTTTTGAAGTTTATTCGTTACATACAAAAATACAAATATTTCCTCTTTTTAACCGACTTCTTAAAGGAGGAGGTTATCAAATCGGGTGTTTATATTTTATAATATTAGTATAGATTTAAAAAGATCAAGACATTAATAACTAACTTTGAATGTATGATTGATTTGAAAGTTTATTCACAAATAGCACTTTTTCGATTCAGGATTGACTTAGGTTAAATACCTATTCCTAAGTAAGTATTACGGTGTTCTGAAATAGACAAGTGTACATTCCCACATCACTCAGCTTATCTCCCAAGCTTTTTGGAATTTTACACAAAATTTGGATTCAGAACAGCGCTCGGATGTATGTAATTTAAACCATATTCCGAATGAAACCTGAGAACATGCGAGGAGCATAATTTATAATGTTTCTCATGCGTATCCTTTCGAGCAAAAATAGGTTACCATGTGACTTTAAAACGGGTTTCCGTCTCATATAGAAACATACATTATGTGAGATGCAACGATAGAATTCTTTATTTATGATATTGCTACTGTTGCATTGAACAAAGGACATATTTTATCCCATAATATGTCCATATTTCTGGAAAATATTGTTATCTATAATTTTCGATGAATTAAGCAACCGGACTGCCTCGTTGGTCTAGTGGTTAGCGCTACTACTGACCATGAGGTCCTGGGTTCGATTCCCAGGTCAGGTAAAGTGTTACTGGGATTTCTATCTAGAATTTCTCAGTAGCAGCCCGGAGTCTGGATTTGTGCCCGGTTGATGGCAATAGGCTCGCGCCCTATTACAAAACTGTCGAAATGTGGGTACAGTAATATGTACACCTCTGAACAACCCTTCGGGGAAACAAGTCGTGATGTTATGATATTATGAGCAATGCAAACCGGCAATGAGTAGTGTTGCCCAAATTCAGTCTTGGTCTTGCAGTCTTGGTCTTGTTCTTGCGTTTTTGCAAGACCAAGACCAAGAACAAGACCGCGTATTTTTAGCAAGACCAAGACCAAGACTGACCGTGCAAGACTTGAGCAAGAACAAGACATAGCCTGCAAGACTCTTGCGTCTTGCAGCTAGGACTTAGCGCTATTTCACTGAGTAGTTAGGTGTAACAGTTCGGTGTATAGGTAGGTACGCTTAGGAATTCTATGAGACGCAAAAAACTGTATCAAAGAATATGAAAAACTGGACCTATGCGCATTACGACTAATACCATAAACATAGCGAATAAAAAAATATCTATTAAAATCAAACTGAGTGCATGCATAGTTATGTTTTAACCATCGGCACTTTGATAATGCGGCATCAAAGGTTTTGTACTTACTTTTCAAAGAAATTTGCCGCTTTTCGGAAGTACATGGTTATGATACACGCGCCGGGGCTTCTTTTGAAATCTAAAACAATCGTTGCCGCCACGCCGAAATCATAACATTTGTGACACTATTTGATTGCCGCCATAGGGCGTAGGTATACTCATGCAAAATAATTTCGAATTTTTTTAAGAGTACCTACAGGTGTTCCAAAGAATAAATAAGTTTCAGAGTGCTTAGAATGAAAATGAATACATTATACTGATCACGCAAGTAGTATTATGATTAGGATAAAATGGTAAGGATAGGTAGTAGATGTCATATTAATTCATTCTAGTAAGTATATATTATAATATTGATTACTTATATGGTTTTAAACTAATTACTTAGGTACTATTATTGTACATTTAGTCATTATATTTCTTAAGTTTTTACAAGAAAAAATAGCAAAAAAGTGTTCAAATATCACCCGTTTAATAAATATTGTAGCCACTTTTAAATATACTTGAAACGTGTAAAAAAATTCTACAAAACTAATAAAATAATATAAAAAGCGTAGGTACTTACCTACTAATAAAATAAAAAGCCTGCGATAAGAGTTTTGTATTACTTACCAGCCCGAATATCTCTGAGAGAGATGATGAGAGTAAGTATTTACTAGCTGTGCCCGCGACTTCGTCCACGAGGAATAGTAACTTTGGAGGTAGGTATAGTGACGTTCAGGACTTATTTATTTATTTTAAAACTTCTGTCATCAAACATACAAACGAACTCTTCAGCTTTATAATATTAGTATAGATGTACGCCAAAACATTCACTTATATGTAAAGAATAGTGATTGGCACTAATTCTATTTTATTCACGCGTCGCGTCTGTACAAGTAGGTAATATTTAGTGTGTGTTTGTACGCCGCACGCGGCATTGTTTGATTTGCGGCGGCATCCTTTTCATAGAGCCGGCACGTGGCGTGGCGGCGCGGTAGAAAGCAAGGAAACGTACTATAAATAAAGGAATTATTTTAATTCCAGTCATTTCCAATTGAGCTGTGCTTCGAGTCTAACTTAATAATTGTTTTTACTAATTCTCGTTGTTTTCTAAAAACGTATCACGTGTACAATTTAATATGAGTGACGAAGATTCAAATTATTCTAGTCCGAGTAACGAGAGTTTGAGTCACAGATCTAAAAGACCCAAAAGCAAATTTGAGGAGTTTTTCGAAATAATTCATGCATCCCAAACTGCCTTCTGTAAATTGTGCCAACATAAAAAGATTGAAATAAAAATGAAAAACAGAAACACTTCAGGCTTAAGGAAACATCTAATATCTTTCCACAAAAAGGAATCAGAAATATTTCTTCCTGTTAAACCAAAATTAAGTGGAGATATCACAAGCTTTTTAGTAACCGCTGGAAGAAGTGGACAGGTAAGAATATTTTTTTAACAGTTAAAAGAATTTTAACTCCGCGTAGCTATTCATGCGATACTTTCAAAAACGCCATTAACTTACGTAAGTATTTTTGAGTTAGTGGTGTTTTCATCTAGGGGTGCGACATATTAAGTATGTAATTATCGTCTTAAATATTTTTTATAAACACCCATATTTTCATTTAATCGGCCAGTAACAACTAAGTACTTTATTTTGGTAAATTACAGTACAGTGCAACCTTAATATAACAAATATCAATTTAACGATTTTCTCGATTTAACAACAACAAACCTCCTCCTCTTATACGCTCAAACCTAGTATGTTTTAAATAATAACACAAGATTTATTGTTTTGTTTCAGTCGAAAAACAGCAGTGACAACATCACGACAGCTACAGTTGATTGGGTGGTGAAAAAATATCTTCCCTTCTCATTTTTCGATGACGAAGCTACACAAGTATATTTTCGACGTATTTGCCCTAATATGGTGTTTCCTAAAAGGTCTACACTTAGAAGGAAAGTCAAAGAGCGATTTGAAGAGCTCCAATTGAATCTCAAGGAACGACTTCAACAATTATCATCTAAAATGTCTTTTACCATTGATGGGTGGACGTCAATTGCTGGTAGGAGTTACTACGGGGTTACTATTCATTATATAGACAACGAATGGAAGTATCAATCTGTAGTTCTTGATTTTATACCATCACGCGGTCGACATACTGGGGAAGATATTGCAACGATTTTCCATGAATGTTTATTGGAATATGGCATAATTGATAAAATACAAGGTATCACGGTCGACAACGCAACTGCAAATACCAAATTTATGTATGAACTGGGCAAACAGCTGCCGCCACACTTTGATTCAGACAATCAACATTTCCGGTGCTTTGCTCACATTTTAAACCTTGGTGTACAAGATTTATTAAAGACCTTAGCATTACACTGTGAGTCTGACACTAACGCGCAAGATCAGCAGTACGAAGACTATGCAGACGAAACTGAGGATGAGGAAGATGAAGAATCTGCACCAAATATTGCTGACTCGCGTACATCTGTAACAAAGTTACGCAGTATTTCCAGTAAAATAAAAAGAAGTGAGATAGTGAAGAAGAAGTTTCAGTCTGCTTGTGAAGCAGCTGGCGTGCCATCAAATCTAAATGCCATTATTGACTGTCCAACGAGATGGAATTCCACACATGATATGATTGGATTTGGTTTAAAAGTGAGAGCGGGCATTGACATATTGTGCAGTTCTGTCACCGAATTAAATGATTTTCAAATCACAGCTAATGAATGGCAGGTACTCGAAAAATTACATAAATTTCTAATAAACTTTAAACTTTTAAGTACAAAACTTGGTGGAGACAAATATGTTACATTACCGCTAGTCATTGTATCATTCAATCTCTTGCTAGATAAAATTGAATCCATGGTAAAACAGTTAGATGAGAAACCTAATCGATCTGAAGTGGATGAAAGGCTCATTCTAGCTTTCCAAGCAGCTCGAGACAAAATGCTTAAACATTACAAGAAGAGCAACTGGATTTATTGTACTTCTTTAATTTTAGACCCAAGGCATAAGGCTCAGACTTTTGACCTGACAATGTGGGGGAAGCAACTTAAAACAGAAAGTCTGCGCAAGTTCAATGAACTTTATGAAGAATATAAAAGTCTACACTCACTGAACAAATCTCTGGAATTACCAGAAAAAGAAAATAAAGTATGTGATGAATGAAGACGTAATAGACTTTGATAAACTCTATGAATGTCCCTCGACGTCATCTGGATCTTGTCTTCAAGGCTTAGTGATAGACGAGTTGGAGGAGTACCTGAGAAAACCAAGAACTGCCAGCTCGGAAGACATTTTAGATTGGTGGAGGACGCATGAGACAGAGTATCCGATTTTATCGAAAATGGCCCGTGATTTTCTCTCAATACCTGCAACTTCAGTACCTGCTGAGAGGTTATTTTCTAAAGCATCATTAGTAATTAGAAAACATAGAAATAGGTTAAGTGATGAGTCAGCCAGATGGTTACTTTGTATTAATTCTTGGTCAAAAAAATTGATATACAGTATCATAACCTAATGATAAAGCTGTTGATTTGTGTTGTATTTTATTTTTTATTCAAATAAATGATAAATCGTAAAACTCTTTTATTAAATTTCTTATAAGGTGAGGGTTCAATCTCTTTCTAGACAGATAAGTATTGTTCTTTAAAATACAGTCAAGTTATTGTAATTAATTTGTTTTTTTACATGTTTTAGCAAATGTAAGCTTATAAATCATAAATGTTTATTAAGAAACAGTTACTTACATGGAAAACGACATATAGGTCAGTTGATTTTTCGAATTTCTTATCAAATCTTCAGTTATTTATTAATCTGCTTGATCTTTACTATGGCTATGTTAATTCAAGCTCACAATGTTCCAATTCTAATACGTTTTTCTAAGATTTAAAGTAAACTTTAATAAATAGTAATAGACTAATAGGTAATTGCAAGACTTGCAAGACTCTTGCTGCAAGACCAAGACCAAGACCAAGACTGGGAGCGCAAGACCAAGACCAAGACCAAGACCAGGTGTATTGGCGCAAGACCAAGACCAAGACTGGCTAAGTCTCGTCTTGTTCTTGCATTTGGGCAACACTAGCTATGAGACTTGATTGTTAGTTGACGTCTAGCTAAAGTTCGGGTATTAGCTCCAAGTTGCTTTGAATATAACTGAACGACTCCCGTTTGGTATTTGCAACCAACGAAGTTCAAGTGTCGGAATTCTAAGATTGAAATATCATTCAGTGTTAGTTTACAGCCTGAAGGAGCTCGTGATTAACTAATAACAGCTGCACGTGTCGATCCATCAGGTTAAGCTACTCTTGCCGGGTGACCATCTTTACATACCGAGACTCTTTCGTGCCTCGGAAAGCACGTTTAGCCGTTAGTCTCGGCTGTCATTCGTGGATCTTTGACAGTCGTTACGGGTCGTCAGAAGCCCGAAAGTCTGACAACCAGTCTTACCAAGTGGTATCGTATAACCCATTTACTGGGTTGTGGAGGTCAGATAGGCAGTCGCTCCATGTAAAATACTGGTATTCAGCTGCATCCGATTAGACTGGAAGCCGACCCTAGCATAGTTGGGAAAAGGCTAGATTGATTTTTAGTTTACAGCCTCATTTTATGTATTCAATCAATCATTCATTTTCAGGCAACTATAAAAGGCAAGGCAGGTAATGAACCTAGAAAAAAAACATGGCTCTTACTTCTTCTTTTACATACCTACTAATCAGTCCCTAATTTTCTCCACTGTTGAGCCAGATCTATAAACAGCAGCCACCATCAGGCACTCTTCTGACCCTACCACAATTTCAACCAATTCTCACAAAGAATCAGCACCGCCATACAACGTGGCAATGCTGCCAGCCTTTTAGACAATTTTTCTATTGTCAGCAATGCTGACAACTTTTTTTGATGCCCATTATTATTTCCCGCTTTTTATTTTATATACATCTACATATTATTACATTATTTTAAGTCTGTTAGCTTATATATTTTGTAAATATTTTGTTTTAGACTAAGTACCTGGGCGACCGAGCTCTGCTCTGGTGAAAATAGAGAATGCTCATTTAATAGTATAGGAAAGTAATTCATACTAATTCCATGTATAGTACCTACACACTAATTCCATGCTGCCATGATAGTAGATACTTACTAATTCCATACTGTCATGTCATTATTCTAAGGTAACCATCTTGTTCTAAACTTTGGGCGACCGAGCTCTGCTCGGATGAAAATACGGAGAAAACGAAATTTCCCAGATAAAAGACCTAGCTACATTGATTTTCGCCCCCGTAAACCCCTATATTCATTGAATTCCAACCATTTTCGAGAACGTGATTACAAATATATATACAAATATTGCTCATTTAATAGCATAGGATAAAAATTCCCACAAACTTTCTTCTGTCATAAAATATACAACATCTCGTATTCAATTCAATTCAATAATTTTATTTCAGACCAAGGGATCCATATAGTGTTAGTAAAACTTAGCCTGTATATGTTGCCTTTGCCTTATGCATGTAATACGCAGACCCAACATTGCATTTACAAGCTTACACAGATTTATAGTTCGGCACCCAACGTGAAATAAAGCCAGGCTTCGAAGCCACGTGCTTCGGAGATTAGATTGCACTAAACAGAAGACGGAAGCCTGCTGAACACCAAACAATGTCGGCAACTAACTTTGTTAGCTTGAACTCAAGCATTATGTACTGCAGGCAGAGGCTGAGACATCATTTACATTTTACATATATTGAGATGTTGTGTTTGATGACTTTCATGTGTAAATGAAGTCAGTTTTGTAATAGTAATTTTTATTTTCTCTCAAAAAGGTACAATTTTTTTTTGTCGTCGTTCATCGTGTGGCGATTAGCTAGAGTTGTAAATCAAACAACCTGTACCTATGATTATTGTAAAAGGTCAGGTCGCGGGACATACTTTTTGGGAGTGAACTCATGAAAATGAACTTCTTGTATTATGGGACTAACTCTGAAATATGAAAAAAATATCAGTTATTCCTTAAACTTTGTCAAGTTCTGCGAACATAAATGATGGAGGAGCTGATTTTTTTTGCGATATCAGAGTTGGTAGAACAAGTTGTTCATAATGTTGAGTACAACGACTTCATCGACTTTCACTTATTTCAATTACTTACATCCTGTATATCAAGTATTTGTTTACTATTATTTTCAGACCTGCCAAGTTATATCGGCCGTATTTTACTGGAAAGTTTCATCCAGAAAGGACGATTTTAAGTATAATGCGGATGGCACAGAAGAACTTCGGCATGCAATTCTTATTTTAAAATTATTAAAAGAAAATATCATAATACTAAAAACTTTTTACAAAAAAAATATAACCGACTTCCAAAAAAAAACACTACAAAGTTTAAAATAACTTTAATTTCGGAATTCGGTGTCTTGGGTTTTGTGTTTTCGTTTTTTGCCACCGACTTCCGAAATTAAAGTTATTTTTCACTTTTTAGTTGTGGTACCTACCCCACACACATTCGAATACCACTACCTGCTACCAGTGACAGGAACTTATCATATCATCTACATACTAAGTGGGAAAAAAATACGTATTTTGTAGCTAACTCAAAAACTACCCAAGCAAAGTTAATAAAATTTGTATGGGACCAATTTGGGAGCATACCTTTTCAAACAAAAAAAGAATTTTTCAAAATCGGTCCACAAATGATGGAGAAATCGGAGGACATACATAAAAAAAAAAAACAGACATACGTGACGAACATATATAACCTCCTCCTTTTTGGAAGTCGGTTAAAAACGATCTAAATTTATTTTACATAAATAGCTGTCAAAAATGTGTAGTCTTCATTCTGCACATTTTTGACAGTTTATTTAATTAATTATACTTATTGATTTAAATCACAATTCTAACACCTTTACAGACTCACTCATGGCGATGTATAAGTCTCAATGTCTACACAAAACAAAAAAAATAATGACCTGCAAGCAAAATTACAAAGAATTATTTATACTAATATAACAATTATTATAAACATGACAACGTGTATAACATCAGACCTAAAGCTTACCTAACTAACCCTATAAACCTATCTTCTACACTGTTTCATCACCTAGGACAAGTCAAGGTATAATATGTTTTCACTTTCTAGAAACACGTACTTAATACCTTCAGTTTCTTGGAAGAGTCACACGTAATATTGGATCACAGTGACTAAGTCAGATTTTCTTGGATACTTGATTGATAAGTTTAGTTTCTTGGAAATTTTAATTTCAATTTTATAGTTAGTGGAAAAACGGTTTTTAATTATTGTTTATTTTTTATTTCTCTGCTCTGGTGAAAATAGAGAATGCTCGTTTAATAGTATAGGAAAGTTCATACTAATTTCATGCTGCCATGATAGTAGGTACTTACTAATTCCATGCTGCCATATCATTATTCTAAGGTAGCTGTCTTGTTATACACTTTAGGCGACCGAGCTCTGCTCGAGCGAAAATACGGAGAAAACGAATTTTCCCAGATATGAGACCTAGCTAGATCGATTTTTGCCCCCGTAAACCCCTATATTGCAACTTTCATCGAAATCGTTAGAGCCGTTTTCCAGAACGTGATAACAAAAATATATATACACCGTGAAATTTGAATCACAGTTTTGCTAGAACAAACGTTGTTCAAACCATGGTCTACTACCATTCCACAGCATTCAATAAAAAAAAACATACTTGGTTAATGAAAAAACACAAAAAAGACAAAGTTTAAAATGTCAAGATTATCTTGAAATTTTTAAGTTTCCTTTTTTGTGTTTTTTCAAAAACCAATTATGTTTTTTTTTTTTTGGATGCTGTAGAATGGTAGTAGACCATGGTCTGAACAACGTTTGTTCTAGCAAAACTGTGATTCAAATTTCACGGTGTATATTGCTCGTTTAATAGTATAGGATATTACGTGACTTGAGGTAGTAACAATGTAGTCCTCAGTAAATAACAGCCGTTTATTCTGTAAAAATCTTACTGTAAAAATTAAGATGAAGTGAAGAGATCTGTCAATAGTGTCAATCCTTAGCCTGATGCAATGACAGCTCAATTCAAGCTTACTTAACCTAAGCTTTCGCGGTGATATTTTTACAATAAACCGGCAGGTCATCGACACGCAGATGTATTGCAGCGCCTCTGATGATTGTCAACTAGTCTCTTTAATGGCTGATTCCTATATTTTACGAACCGTTATTGGTTAAAATTTAGACTAAAATAACTTAAGTTCCCTTTAAAATGATTGAGCTAAATGGTGCTGATCCATGCGTCATGTTCGTCTCAGTAGGGACTGGTCATCTCTTAGCTACCACGGCTTATTTTATTTTTTTATCTTTTTACTACGGATGCTTTTAACGTGCACATCTTTCTACATTGTTCTCACAAGTATAATTTCAACACGAATGATGTCACCAATATTATGATTTAAAATAGTGTCCGTGGAGTTTCTTGCCCGTTCTTCTCCATACGAACCTACCTACTACGCTTTGGAATGGGCAACTAGCTTCATCTTTCTGACTGACCGACCCCTTGACAAGTCAAAAGTGCCTGTAAATGGTTTAATTGAAATAAATGCTTTGAGTTTGACTCTTGTATCTTTACCAATAATGAAGCAAATAACTCATAGCTTTGCATAGTTGACCCTCCCATACGGAAGTAGCTATCATAGGTAAAATTTGCTTACGAATCTATATGCCCAGTTTGGCAATAAAAATGATACCATAGGAAAACAAAACGATTCGTTTTAGGGTTCCGTAGTAAACACGGAACCCTAAAAACTGTCCGCGGTCTAGCTCCGAGACTCTTAGTACTAGAAAGCTGTAATTTGGCATGGGTATACATATTAATCACGCCGACAAAGTGGTAAAACAAAATTATGATTTTTTTTAGGGTACCTCCCCTACACGTAAAGTAGTGACGTTTTTTTTTTCTGTCCCATTGTGTGGGGTATTATTGGAAAGGTTCTTCAAAAACATTGGGTATGTGAAAACTATTTTTGGATTCAGGGATCCGTTTGCGAAATATTAAGCTTTAAAGTGCAAATTTTTGTTAGAGTCAAGTGTGTGTCCCCCTGCCAGCTAAATGGTTGGTTTTGGATATGTGAAAAAAATCACGGCAGTAGTTTATATCACGAAATTAAAAGGAAAACTATCACAGCTAATTATCGAATAATCGACCAACTTATATTTGCAGTAAGTTGCAAAAACATGTTTTCCGATAGATACATTCCGTATGGGAGAACATATTTTTCAACTACAAAGTTAAGTTTGTTTTTGGGATAAATTCATCCCAACTACGGAACCCTTCATTGTGCGTGGTCCGACACGTGCTTTGCCGGTTTTTTGTTTATAGGAACCGAGCATTAGATATTAAGGTTCCATCTGACCCAGAATACCCAGATTTGATACTCAAAGATAACCAACATTCAAATCGGAGCCAGACGCGAGTTTATCTCAAAACCTAAGGTTTGTTGTACACACGGCTGTACATCAAGCTATACATTTCCAGTATTAGCTGACCTCGCATTGTACGGAAGCATAAACTGGAAATGTATAGCTTGATGTACAGCCGTGTGTACGTAGCTCCGAGTTCGAATCCAAGAAAATACTGTCCGAAGAATTATAGTATCAATAGGTACCTATTGCAGTTACATAATACTAAGTATGTCTAATCCGAAAATGTATGTCCTGCCTAGGTTCTGACATCAAATATGCTCAGTGACGATTTAATAACAGTCACAAAATAGGACGTTAACACCTTAAAAAAAAGTCACCCGAATCTTATAGGATATGTAACAGATACACTCACATAAACAAGATAAGGGGAAGTGCAAAGATTTCCAGATGATGTTACAATAACCGTACGTCGCTTTAAAAATAACAGGATAAGCAGAATATAGGGCAAAGCGGCGAATCCGATTTAAAAGAATTATGTCAAAATATGCGCTGGTGTTGACTATAATTGGCTTAGTTCTAGGAACTGTTTAAAAGTTACTTCGGTTTGTTGAACATAATAACTAATATTGATATTATGAAACTAATTACGTAATTACCTATCTGAAAATATCGTCAATTTTTTTTTATAAAATCGTAGCAACACAAAGTTACTTGCCCTAATATTTGTAAGTTACTTGTGTCAAACATAGCTACACCTTTGATAAGATAACCCCAGGAAGATCCTCCATAGATGCCGCATATGAGATGATGAGGTGCTCGGTAGCTAGCAGGAAGGAAATCCTGCATCGCATTGTGCCAGATAGAATCTGTTTGGGTTAGCACACTCGAGCGAAGTCGTAAAATTTTGACGACGCGGCGACGACGTGTCTCACTGCAAGCGAACTGGATTCAGACACCAACACCTAGCGATATATATCTACCTATTATGTGTACCGTAAGTATGTATATAACCACTTAACTATACACCTTTATTAGGGTCAATGTTACTTGAATTGAAAAATGGTTCCACGTATTCCGAATGAACAGGTTCAGGCTAATAACACGAATAATGAAGAGCCACGTCGTTACGTCAATCAGTCTGCGTGTCGAGTTTATTTACACTTGTCAATCTGCCTTCGAGTGAGAGTGCACAGTGATGACCTTTTGTAAGGTGCAGAACCCAAGAGTAGAATCGATAGGTAGCGTGTGTTGTGTTGCGTGGGCCGTGTGCGGTGTGGTGCCGGTGCACGCGGTGCAGGCCGGAGGCCGAAGGCTCGGTCGCGCGGTGCGGCCGCCGGCGGTGCGGGCGTGCGCGCGCAGCGGCGGCGGCGTGGCGGGCGCGGGCGGTGCGCGGGTCAGTGGCGTGCAGCGCGCGCCGCGGACGCCCGCACCGCAGTGTCGAGCAGGAGCCCGCCATGCCCGGCCCGCGCCTATCCCGCGCCGCCTGACAGCATGGCCCACCCGACCGCCACCATCACACGCAGCCACGCTCTGACGACGGTACGCATCAGTGAACGCATTTTGCGAAACGTGACCCCCAATCCCGCAGCGTAATCGCCACCTCCATCCACGCTCCGCGCTACTCCCGATCAGTGACAGTGTTGCCGGAGTCCGGTCGGCCAGTGAGGGTCGGTCAGCGCAAAGGTCTCGTCTCAATTCGATCGTCCGCAGACCGAAAGGAGTAGGCGCGAGTGGTCGCCGCGCGCCCGCTAGATGGCGCCTGGAGTCGCTCCTGCGGCGAGCGCTCTCCGCCCGCGCCCCGCCGTCGCCGTCGCCGCCTTTTGTTTCGCGCCGTTCGTGTACATAAAATAATAATTGGCAGGCCGGTGGTGAGCACCGCCGCTCGGCGCCGAGCCGTCGCTGACGTCAGCGGAGCCCGGGCTCGCGCCCCAGCCGACGGCCCGGCTTCCCCGACCTTCCGTCAGCGCCGTCTACCACTCGCTCGACACACGACACTGACACGTCAGGCTCTACACTAACCCTCCGCCCCTCTTACGTGCCAAATCCAAAACGAGACGTTCACGTTTAATCGACTGAATTTTGAAGACGTTTACAAAATATTCTGTAATTTTAGTACAATCGTGGCGTATCTGAAGGTCCGCGTCGGGTGCGAGCGATATGATAGCTATGACGCACCGAAAATGTGTAGGTTTCATTCATGTAACCTACAAGGGTTGGCAATTGATCTGCACCTAGCAACAACGGCGGCGGCGAGGGCGACCATCTTCTTGAGTCTTTAGCTAAATGTTCGGTGGTTTTATAAAGAGAATGGCGAGAATCGAAGCAGTAAATAGTCGTGGATTTATTTAGTTAAAGGAGTGCGGTGGGTGCTGAGTCGCGCCGCGCCCATGCCCCTAACTCTGGTGAGTGATAGATTGTAAGGCTTCGTGTGCCATTTTCGCGAGAAATACCGCGTAGGTGTTTTTATCACCCTAAGCCAATAACTTAGATGTATCGAAACAAAAGTGGATGAAGTGTATTTTGTATTTACAATTTTGTCCGCGTCGATACGTAACGTTGTGTGCCTCGGGACTGCGTCTGGATTATACCAACGCCGTAGTAATTATTCGGCCTTTTCACATCCAATTAATTTAATTATAAACACCATTCCTCCTTTATTTAATTTATTAAAGTTACAACGTTTGCTCAGTTTTATACGTCACGATTTTCTTTTTTACGATTAGTTAATCATATTTTATTCATCGCGTGAATAAGAGCTGCAATCATATAATGTAGGGCACACACGTGAACAAAAAGTGATTAGATAAAAATGATATAGTATTAATATACAAAGTGTTTTCTATCACAAAATGATCAATAAACAGATTATGACAGAAACTGAAAATAACCTGAAAAGTCATGAAACCAGAATTTTCATTCAATATACATTGCTCATGTACAGCAGTTATATTCTATACATATACCTGTAATGGTCCTAATCTTTATTAAAAAGGAGCTAACTTCACGGCTCTCCGAAAAACGTTTCTAAGATTGAACTAAAGATGGCGGTACTATACATAGCGAAAAGAGCACGAGCCACGACTGAAAATATATGCTTTTATATAAAGAAATACGTACAAAAGGCTTTGGTTTATTTTAAGGCTATTTTTGTTGGACTAAAAATGTATGAGACATCTGTTTTATGCTTGTTCAATTTCCAATGCTTTGCTACACATGCTTCGTGGGTTAAATGTGACCTAAAGTTCAAATGTCGGATAAAAATTATCAATTACTGTGTATTGTTTTCAGCTGTAGGATTTTTTTTTGTTGTGTATCCACAAAGATTTAGTCACTTCAGTCTAGAAGTTGGAATCGTGGCTTCATATCGTTTTACATTGACTCAGTTCTCTGTGTAAAGTTTTATATAGAATTGTGGACAGAAATAGGTTTTAAAGTTAAAATTACGGATAAGCAATAAAACTACCCCAAACCTAATATTCCACAGGATAAAACAAGTCCCAAAATCCAAGCATTTTAATGTCAGTAAACTTTTTCTTTCAGCATATTATAATTGACTAGATGAACCTACCTAATTGTGGTAGTCTACATTAATATTTCAAAAGAGAAAAGATTTGTATTTTTGTTTGTAATAAATAATCTCAAAAACTACTGAACCGATTTAAAAAAATATTTCACCAGTTTTATTATCACTGAGTAACGTAGGATATAATTTATAAAGATCTCATGCGGTGGAAGCTAGT
This sequence comes from Agrochola litura, assembly GCA_949152395.1. Taxonomy (NCBI): domain Eukaryota; kingdom Metazoa; phylum Arthropoda; class Insecta; order Lepidoptera; family Noctuidae; genus Agrochola; species Agrochola litura. The sequence goes on from OX424493.1 coordinate 20,161,489, forward strand.
TGTAACCATAAAGTGAAAACAGTACATTTTCTTTCCTTAAATCGAAATGGTAATGTTTCTATGATTTAACTACTAACTAAAGTTCAAATCTACCAAGCAATAAATGCCCACCTCCCTATCCTTTGTCACACTAAAGCAATAACAGTGGTTTTATTGCTCGCACTATCATATTAATATGACTAAAACTTTCCATAGCAGCCTGTAGAGTTCCACTGTTAACATTCGTTTCTACAACTCATTTTATTTTAAGGATGATCTTAGATTCATGATAATTGAAAGGTAATTTATTTTTGTGATGGGTTATTGAAATAGTAATTTCTATAGTAGTTTATAGAAATAATAGGTTTTCGTCATAAAATTATCAGTTATGTATGATAGATGCCTCTGATAAGGCATATAATGAAAAGATGAGATACCTCTTAGCTGGGTTGATGTTCATCTCCTTCTTTTCGTGTGGTTAGTGACTAACCTGGTGTCAGAGTTTTAAATCCGCCCATGGGCCTTTGACTTGGCTTCACATGCCGTCGAAAAATATCTCTCAGGCATGCCGATTTCCTCACGATGTTTTCCTTCACCGTTTTTGAAGCAAGTGATAATCATACAATAAGCACATGAATCCGAAAAGTCAGAGGTGCGAGGTTGATGTTTATAATGCTATTTCATGTTTTTGGTCCCAAACCCACATATATAACATTTTTACTCTCAAATATCAAAACTAAATTAATATGCTTGATGAAAAACTCCATTCTTATAATGTAACGTGTTGCCGATGCAGAGAGATACAAAAAGATGACATATTGGTTGATTCTATTTTATTACAAATATGTTCGATTAATTTATGTGTTCAATTTTATTTTAAAATATTTCACTCATATCACTTCTGTGTACTAGGTCAGATAGGCAGTCGCTCCATGTAAAATACTGGTATTCAGCTGCATACGGTTGGACTGGACGCCGACCCCAACATAGTTGGGAAAAGGCTAGGCAGATTGATTGATCACTTCTGTGTGCTTTTTTCTAAACTTTAAAACAATATGTGCCAATTGCTTAATACGTATTTCTGGAGTTGACGATTACCTTGGTGCGAATCGCCTACAGAAAACATCATATTATTTAATACTGTCGATTCGCCCGTTTCTGGCAAAATAATTCGTGCGAATCAAGCAATAAACAAAAAAAAATATATTGACCACTCTTTTCTTAATCAAACGATTATAATCATGTTATGGAACATTCCAAAATTTGTGCTTTTAAATATTATGTTTCCAAAGAACTAATTATGGTTTTGAATAAACCACCAAATTCAGAACCTCCTCATCTTTTGATGTCGGTGGTTGATATTTTTTTCCAACGGATTTGAATTTTTAGTTTACATTATTTGTATTCGTAAGTGAATCTGTTCAAAAGTTGTAAATTGGTAATTTCTTGAATTATCCAAACATTTTTCCAAAGCAAAAGCTTAACCAGCATTTACAAAATGCACCTAATCTACAAACTATAACAGTCTAACAAAATCAGTATTAATATTAAAAGATATTCAACAATTCATGAGACGCCGGTCCTTTACCGGTTAATAAATTCTCTTTAAACAGCTATTTTGATATTCAACGGAGAAATGCTGGCCCACTGAAATCACATTTTAGCCACAACGGAATTAGGACAAGATGCAACCTTTAGAAATGGGGTCAGTTAAGTGTGATATTGTCTTCAGACAAAGTCGAGATACGCTCGTTTAGCGGTTAATCGATTATGTTCAAGATATTGGCTTCAATAACGGATCGGTTTCATCACTAAAGTACCAACTGTACGGTTTGTCGGTCATTGCTTTGCGGAAGAACTTACATTCATATAGTCTTAGTACCGTCACCCCCGTATTTTCAACTCAGAGACAAACTCAACCATCTTCAAAGTGATTGCAGAGTGCATCACACGCTACATTCAAGAACTTTGTACCTACATATCGAAGCAATGACAAAACTATTTTACAATACGTATAGTGGACATGTTGTAAAACAGGTTATTATACTCACACATGATCAATAACTTTGCATTATAACTACAGGTACAATTTTAAACCCCCGACACAAACAGTTCCTCATTTCTCTTTCCTACTCCATCACCAGACCTATTTATTAAATGAGACCATTCCAATAAGCCCAAACATGATACCTGTGCTGTAAGAGAGTTGGGTATCCTGCTAATTTCAAGTAATGCTGCAGCATCAGTTCAAGTTTAAGTAAGTTTATTTCATGTCATAATTAACATGTTTGAACAAATAAATTGTAGAGGCCTTCTTTAAGAATGGAGATACCTGTGCCAGAAGACCTCAAAAGGTCAAGGTTACTATGTTCTTCTAATATCATTGAAGTAACAGAATACCAAATTTCAAATCGATCAGACCCTGAAAGATACTCACATCCATCCATCAACTAGAAAAGAGCTGATAATCTTCAAACGGCTGAACCAATTTTGATAAAATATGTCTAAGAACCATCGCTAAAAAACCTGCATTCAAACAAAAAAACCGCATTCAAATTGGTTCACCCGTTTAAGAGCTACGGTGCTACAGACAAACACACACACATAGCGGTCAAACTTATAATACCCGTCTTTTTGCGTTGGGGGTTAAAAACAGTACGACAGAAATCACTTATTTGTCCAAATAGTTGTTATTAGTAGGTATCAATAGCAGCTACGTCCCAAAACAAACAACTACGTATTATCTCATATTCCTGGTGACCTAAATAATATCGCATGAATTCTGTTCATCCGATCCCCATTCACTGGTGAAACAATAAATCACCTGTAACTGCATACATAATACGAACGAAAATCACCTGTAATTACATACATTTACAAACGAAAATCGTAATTCCTTGAGTGGATATTAGCCGCATTACGATTTTAATTAAAATGTTTAAACGAATTTGGTTTATTTTCAGCAGAAAATATTTTTTGTATTTATATAAATAGTCTGGTGGATTAATAAATAAAATTATGTAATGATAACCGTACCTATTTCGTTTTATTAATACATAAAAACTTTTTACAAAAAAAAAACAACCGACTTCAAAAAAAAAACACTACAAAGTGAAAAATAACTTTAATTTCGTAAGTCGGTGTCTCTGGTTTTGAATTTTCGTTCTTTGTCACCGACTTCCGAAATTAAAGTTATTTTTCACTTTGTAGTGTTTTTTTTTTTGAAGTCGGTTGTTTTTTTTTTGTAAAAAGTTTTTATTTTTCACTTTTTAGTTGTGGTACCTACCCCACACAAATTCGAATACCACTACCTGCTATGTAAATAACAGTGACAAGAAGTTATCATATCATCTACATACTAAGAGGGAAAAAATACGTATAATTGAAGCTAACTCAAAAACTACCCAAGCAAAGTTAATAAAATTTATATGGGACCACCTCTGAAGTATGATCTACCAAACAAAAAAATAATCATCAAAATCTATTCATAATTGGCGGAGTAATCGCGTAACAAACATACAAAAAAAACAAAAAAAAAAAAAAAAAAAAAAAAAAACATACAGACGAATTGAGAACCTCCTCCTTTTGGAAGTCGGTTAAAAATAATATGGGAACATAAACATCCAAAAATTTGGCATTGGCATTTCGGCGTAGAATTCGAATCTTCGACTCTAAAATGTTCAAAAGTACCATATTGATCTGTCATCATCAATGATCATTGATAGATCAATTACTTTTGCTTGTTTTGCTGAGCGATATGAAACTTCCTCAAATTGATTGCCAACATACTTGGGGGACCAACGAGACGAGAAACAGAAAAACTCATGTATTTTTAACCGACTTCAAAAAAAGGACAGTTCGTCGGAATAATTTTTTTTTATGTATGTTCCCCGATTACTCGAATACGGCTGAACCGATTTGAAAAAACATTTTTTTGTTTGAAAGGGTATACTTTCAAGTTGGTCCCATTGTCATTTGCTCACGATCTGATGATGAGATCTTGGAGAAATCGAGGGAACTCTTCAAATATTATAGGCCCATCTATAGCGATTTGGGTTTTGATGAGCAGTTGACATTAGACTATTATAACTTAGATAAATTACAAACACACCTACTAAAAAGTGAATGAAAACTTTTTACAATAAAAAATAAAGTTTAATAAAAAACTATAACCCGACTACGGGAAAATAAAAATGATCTAAAAAGTACGAAACAAGCCAATATTTCAGACAGAAATCAAGACATAGGTACAAAAATGGTCAAGGTAAAGCCGTGGTCGCATGCCTATGTACCGTGTTGGTGCCAGGAACACCAACAAAATTAAAATGGCATGCGACGACGGCTTTACCTTGACCATTTTTGTACCTATGTCTTGATTTCTGTCTGAAATATTGGCTTGTTTCGTACTTTTTAGATCATTTTTATTTTCCCGTAGTCGGGTTATAGTTTTTTATTAAACTTTATTTTTTATTTTATACTTTTCCGTTTTTACGCTTGCTAAAAGTTACGACAAAGTAAATAAGAGTAATACAATAGGTCAGTAATTAACCTATTTTAAATTCCAATAGCAGCGCATAGTGCTTTGGACGAAACCATAGCGCGATTATTTCGACGGCGTGGAGTGAGCTGTCAGTTGCTAAGAATTGACACTATTGGCAGCTCACTTCATCTAAGATGATCACGGTGAGATTTTTACAGAATAGCACTCTGGTCACTCAGAAAGTTTTGTGACTAACAGTTTTTGTCTATGGGACACTGACTAGTTTTGATGACAATTAAAACTATGACTATTTATTACAAAAAAACACAACATTCCAAATTCGAAATTCCCTCCACATTTTTTTACGAGCAAAATCAAAATACTCTGTTTCACTGAAAATTTAATTTGCAACGAGAATATTTTCGCGCGATGATTTTGTACGATTTCAAATGTCGACTAAAACCAGAAGAATCATTTGAAAGACTTCAAATGGTATTCAACTGAATGAGACAAAATTCAAATCTTGTATAAAACGCACACTATGCAGGCAGGCATATTATAAGTTGCATGGATTACATCGCTGATAAAAATGCTTGGCTCAATACCTACTAGTCCTGCTCCACAACCACAACTAATTGATTAACATTTGCAAATACTGTTGGAGCTGCTGAAGATTGTAAGACCATCTTTGCATTGTTTATACAAGTTGAGATTAGAGTAGATTAGTTTATACTCAATCTCCTTTGTATTACCTATATAATTGCGTAGCACAGGTGTGAGCACTATGTACTGAAGAGTTAGGTACCATTTACCGGGTAATACCTATGTCTTGCATTGACTTGAATGTGCCCTGGCGGCTTCACTCACGTATATCATGCTCACTCAGATGTTTCGCTGATGGTGGCGTGTGTGTTGAATCATTTAGCTCCCTTCAAAATGGTTAAGCTGAATGGTGCTAATCCATGCGTCATGTTCGTGAACGGGCGCCGTCAGTTGGGACTGGTCATCTCTTAGCTGCCAGGGCTTATTTTTAATTTTTATTTTATTTAAATTTTTTAATTGTTCTTTGTTTTATCTTTTTATTACAGACGCTTCTAACGTGCACGTCTTTCTACATTGTTCTCACATGTATAATTTCAACATGAATAATGTAACCAATATTTTGTAAAAATTTTATTTAAAAGAGTGGAGTTTCTTGCCCGTTCTTCTCCATAGGTACCTACTACGCTTTGGACAACTAGCTTCATATTTCTGACTGACCGATTCCTTGACAATTCAAAAGTGCCAGTAAATGGTTTAATTGAAATAAATGCTGGCCGCTGGTTCAATGAATTTAAGCGTGGTCAAAAAACTTTGGCGGACGAAGAAAGAAGTGGCCGCCCTATGACGGCTGTTACATAAGAAAACTTGCTGCTTGTGAAAAATTTAATTTAAGAAAATAGGCGAATTAATAGGTATATGAAGAGATTCAGCATATATTGCAGATTAGATCGGGAAGTGTGTATGAAATTCTACACGGGCATCTTCGGGTAAGGAAGAAAGTTTCACGCTGGGTACCGCACAATCTAACGCAGGGTCAGAAGGAGTTTCGGGTAGAATGGTGCCGAGACATGATAGCAAAATTTTAAGCAGGCTCGTCTCGGCACGTTTACGATTTCATTACGGGTGATGAATCATTTATCATTTTTGTTCCCCAAAATAAAAAATCAACTCAAGGGAAAACAGTTTTTCATCACCCGAAGATGTACTGGCTGCATTTGAGAAGGAATTTAAAGAGGTGTCTGATGCGGACTGGAAAATGTGTTATGAAAATTGGTTTAGACGTATGAAACTGTGTATAGACGCCAATGGAGAGTTACTTGAAAAGATTTATTTAAAAATTATAACCTGTAGTATATTTTTTTTAGTATCGCAAAAATTTTCTGAGTGCCCAATGTATTTCGACATCGAGCTTCGAAGAAATCCTAAATATAAATATTTCGTTGTACTTGTTTTTCTTTATAAGAGTGGAATTACAAATCGTTACTATTTATTAAGATTTGATTAACTGCACGTTGGTATCATCTTGCGATATTACGTAGCGCAGTCTCACTTTAGCAAACTCAAACTCAAAGCATTTATTTCAATTAAACCATTTACAGGCACTTTTGATTTGTCAAGGCTTGTTTTTAACTATTTAAACATCTTTATTTACTTTGAAAATATAATATGATATATATATATTTGTAATGTGCTCGTCAAGGCCTTTCTTTTGATACCAAACATGTCATGATCATCTCATTTTAATTTTTTTCGAGGTTAGATATTTACGCGTAAAGTCCACAATATTAAATTTATCGAAAATTTATATAGCCTATGTCACCCGGACTATTATTACAAACCCACTGATACCTCATTCATCAAAATCGGTTCAGTAGTTTAGGCGCTACGGTGGAACACACGTAAAAACAAACATACATACATACATACAAACATATATACATAGACTGCTAAAATCATAACCCTTCCTTTTGGCTTTGCCGTAGTCGGGTAAGAAATACAACCGACTTCCAAACTACAAAGTGAAAAATACTTCACTTTAATTTCGGAAGTCGGTGTCAAAAAACTAAAACATTGATCCAAAGACACCGACTTTCGAAATTATTTTTTTGTAGTTATCTAGCAGTCTATACAACTACCATTTGACCTTTACCTTTTGCACTTTAAGGTCAGAAGTTCAAAACCAGTTGGTACTTTTTTACCACCTATGAATGACCCTTGACAAACTCGTGACTCATCTGACCTAGTCAACAACATGTAGGTAATCAAATTTGGGGCAAATCTGCCCCAAATTCGATTGCATCTAGAAGAAGATAATGTATCCATATTATGTCGTTTAAGACCCGATTGTTCCAGTACGGGAACAAGATTGAGCTATGGGACAGATGGTGTCATCCCTCTCTAGCAATGTCCCAATGACAGTTTTAACACTTCAAAACCCTAGGGCGATAAAATCGCAGGATGTGATCCATCACCGCATAATCTGTGAGTGTGGAAGCGTTTATTGTCGGTCACTTTGTTGTATTAAGCGAGTCTATATACAGCGTTTGGTACAGACGGCATGCAATGTCAATAATTTTTGAGAATGGTCAAGAAACGTCACGTTAGCCTAAGATACTTGTATAAATGACTTTTCGGTGTCAATTCTTGAATAGCAAGTGACCAAGACCCAAAGAATCCCAAAATACTTGTTGCAGCTGCTAAAAGTCAATTCGGCTGCACTTTGAAAATAATCATAATGTTGCTTTTGACTTGCTAAGAAACAGAAAATAATCATTAAGGGTACACTAGTCGGTCATTCTTCTATACAAACTTAGTATGGTGATTACTCGTCTGTTTGACGGAGTACGTTCAAATCTAAAATTTATATCAATTTGTCTTGTCATTATCTAGCCCTGTATGGAAGCAGAATTGGGAAAAACTATTGGTTTAGAAGTTATGAGCGTCGAAACTTCCATATTTCAGCACTTAGTGTTATCATCTTTAGGCGTAAATAAATAACTTACGTAGTATGAAAATGCAAAAAAAAAACCATACAGCGGTAGATAATTTATTTAAAAGTTCAAATAATTTTGTTTTAAGTAGATTCATTTAGTAGTTTTTTTTCCATAATATCTATACGCCCAAAGGTCTGTTCATGAAATTTTACGCGCTCGTTTTCGTTATAAATCATCGTCTATTTCTTTAAATAAATAAATAACTAACCTAAATAGCATGCATATTAGCCACACCCACCAACAAGTTCGAGCCATCGACTAGTGCAACCTTAAGAATATCTCGCATGTGGGTGTATTTGACATAGGTGGCACTTTTGGTTAAAATTATCCCCACCTCTTTTATTTAGCACTGATATCGGGCTACAGAACATCCTATACACTGTAGTCGTACTCATCGTCATCGTATCTATCACGTATCGGAATTGATAGTCTTGTTTTGACACTGTTGTTAGTAGCAGTGCACCAGTTTGACACAGGTAAGGATTTTTTTTAATCATGATCTTTACTTTTAGTTGAGTTAGTCGTTATTTGTAAAAGCACGATTTCATTTCATTTCACGATGGGATTGACATCGTCGCATATGTGTACAAAAATCCCTTTAAATAAATAAACATAAAAAAAAAATCTTTACTAGCGTTTTGTTACTGCATGTGTTTCTATCTACTAGTGTGTTTGTGTGTGTGTTGTAGGCTCGCCCCCTATTACATGGGACTTAAACTTATTTGGCGAAATGTAGGTGAATTATACTCCTCTGCCTTACCCTTCGGGGATTACAGGCGTGATGTTATGTGTTTGTGGTTATTATTACTTTTGAGAAATATTTTTAAGGCTGTAACTGCCTTGTTCTTAGTGTGTTCCAACTAAAGCACACATTATAGTATCTACAGATGGTTCAGTCCGTAAAATCATTGAAATAAAAAGCGACTCTTACTGCGACACAATTAAGTGCAATTCAGGTCGCACAGCGCTAATTACCTACAGTTACATTCACCTAGAAGTTGCCTCTCTTTCTATCGCGTAACTCTTATATCTTCTGACTCGTCCCACTGAATTCGACATGTGGAGCACGCCGCGTACCTACCAAAATGCGGAGTGAACCATCTATATTAATCTGTGATTAAAGTCAAGTTGTATGCGTCGTGGCGTTGACTGACACAGGCAGGTCATTGAACTCTAAAGTCAATTGACACGCATTGGTTCTTTTCTTCTCTCAATTTAGAACGAATTAAAATATATAACAATTAATATCGAATAGATTAGTGATAATATATATTTAGTCAGCAAGGTGGCAGCTAGCTTGACTTCCCAGGGCGCGCCAAATGTATACATTTTCATTGGGGGCAGCTTCAATTTATTACTATGCCTAAGTTTGAAATAACCTTAATTTAGTTATTTATTTTATTTTATTATTTATGTACACAAAGTAAAATACATCTCGATACGACATAATTCTAATTTTGAGTACAAAGGTACTGGCAGGCCTGGCTGTACTGGCTTTATTCTTCTTTTTTATTTTGTTTTTAAACTTACTAAAATACTAGCCTTCCCTCCCGCCCCTGCTTTGCATGAGTGCAATGATGACATGTCATATCATCAATATTTCTATGCTATATCTAAACATTCCGGAATGCTGTAGTCTAAATGATGGTGAAGAGTAGATACAGACGCCAGCACATCAAGCTACTACAATCTGTCAAATTTATTTAATAGATTTTCAACTAGTAAGGTTCAAAGTTGATTGGGGAAATTTGACAGTTTCGGGTAGCTAGATGTGCTGGCGTCTGTACATCAAAATCCATTTTGTACTTTAGGAGATCGAAGCTGTCACACGGAAAAATACGAAAAGTGACTTTGTTTTATACCATGTTTAAATGTTTAGATAAATATAGAGACAGAGACTTCAATTTCGAAAGATATCGTGCATAAACACCATTTAATAAAAATCCCATAAAATCTCAAATAAATGCAACTTCGTGGAATACTGTAATACTCAACGATTTGTTGTTTAATGTTTAAAAATATTTCAGACTGATTGATTGTAACATTGACTTCTTCATTATCGATTGACTCATTCATTCATTCATTCACCTACTAACAAGTTCATTAACAGCCATAGTCGACAGAGAAAGTAGTTGAAAAGGATTCGTCTCGCACCTCAGACAGATCGGCGAGCTTTCCAGGAAATCTAATAGGTAGGTTACGGTACTGCAGTTTCATAATAAACAACAACTTTTAACTCAACAGTCATGCTCTATTTTCTTTGAAAACTCGTTTAGTTATGACTAGACAGAGGATTTCCTATTACATTACATTTATATTTTATTTTATATATTAATATTACAAATGCGAAAGTTTGTGAGGATGGATGGATGTTTGTTACTCTTTCACGCAAAAACTACTGAACGGATTTGGATAAAATTTGGCACTCAGATAGTTTATAACCTGGATTAACACATAGGTTACTTTTTATCCCGATATTTCCAGGAAATCGAGGCTTATGCGGGTGAAACCGTGGAGCGCTGGGCTAGAAATTTACGAACATAGACGAAAATACTTCTCAACTTGACTCTTAAGTTAACATACCATTTATCTAGGTAGAGTGACGAAAATTAATTATTTATCAAATTGACACACTTCGCCAATTTACTGTGATATAGTAATCATTCATCTGTCAAATAATAACAGTTGTGATATGAATGTACAAAATCTAAGAGAACCGGCCGGATGATCTGTAATTCAGGAAACTCCTAGCTCAGACAAGTTTAGATTATGCATTATGTTACCAGTGCCTGTAAAAGGTGTCGAAATAAATAGATATTTATAAGGACAAATTAAGTTTGTAGTCAATTTGAGAAACTGTTTGCTAATCCCCTGACTTTACATAAGACCGGTCATGTAGAATATTGACAGATATTAATCAGAAATGACCGAAAAACAGCTTCATTTATTACCTAGGTGTCAAGAATGCATACTCTCGAGGGCCGGACTGTAGTTCCCTTTAACACAAATCTGCTCAAAGCTAGTTTTAATTTATTACATTCAAGTGACACAATAGTAATCAAGGGAACATAATTGTGTTTACAATAGAAACAAATAAATTGTTCTAATTAACCCTGTCTTGCACTGCATTCTATCAGCTCAAATTGACAATACTTTCATTGAGAAATTAAATCTATACATGTTTATTAAAATAATAATGAAGCCAAAACTGTACATTGAATACTTTTGGAAAAAAGTTATTGCTACAAGGTGTGTGGGAACGAGTCTGATGCTAAAAATATAGTTTTTAGAATTTTTGTCCGTTTGTCTGGATTCCGATTCCGGATTGACACAAAAACGGCTGAACGGATTTGGATGAAATTTGGCACACAGATAGTGTATAACCTGGATTAACACATAGTGTACTTTTAATCCCGGTATTGCGTTCCCGTGGGATATCTTCCGACATACACGCGGGCGAAGCCAAAAGCTAGTAGGTATTCAATATGACTCTATTAATTTTTTTCAATAGGAATTTATAGTTTTGTTGGGTTTGAATTGAGGCAGGTAATCACATTTTATGTAAGTTTCATTGATGTTTATTTGGAAGTAATTCACTTGAAAGATAATAAGTAATTCATTGGCAGGAACCGTGTGAATACAATCACAATCAGTCTCATATTTTTTAATTTTATTTGGTGGGTGTTGACAGCTGATCTATACTCACGTTTATAAATATTTAAAATTCTCATATTGTTTTATCATTTTTTAATAAAAGGCTCAAAGTTATGTAGGGAAATCCTCCTGAATTTTAGTTTGGGAGAACGAAGGATTATGTTACTTATACCGATTCAAATCCCATAGTGTTCCTCCTAACTCCGTTAGTCGAAAACGTAGGATTCACACAAGCTCCGCAGTGCAATCTAACTAATATGTTCTTGCCCTATCTTTAATTAAAACCAGTTAAAAATAACGAATTATCCTATACTAGCTGCGCCCCACATACGTCTCGATTCCGTGAAAATATCAAGATAAAAAGTTTATGTGTCCTAACCCAGGTCATGGTCTACTCATGTGTCAAATTTCATCCAAATCCTTTCAGCCGTTTTAGCGTGGAAGCGTAACAAACAAACATACAAAAAATGATAATTTTTCTCTTTATGTTATAAAAATAATATTAGTTTAGATAATTTTCTTCTACGTTGTCTTTACAACATAATACGGTAGTTGCCTGGGTAAAAAAAAGGAAATTCTATTTAGTCCGTCTTTCAGATAATAAAAAAATATTAGACACGTATTTTTTGCTTTATCATATGAATCAACAATAACTTAGAAAACACGCATTAAAGTTGGGGAGTGGGGGCTCGCTACATCACAACTCAGTATAAAATCTAGCAAGGCGTGACGTCATGCCACATTTTAACTCAATGTATCGCCGTAATCTTTTGATTACGTCAAAAAAGAAAAAACATATGTCCAATATTTTTTGATAATTTACAAGGACAAAAAAAATCTTTCGGACACAGGCCTATTACCCAAGCATTTCAAACTTTTTATCATGAAAACTTATCAGAAGTCCACAATAACAAGCGAACAGCGCGGAAAACATGCGGATACTTCCTATGCAACGATGATTCGCAAGCTACCCGCTTTTTTGCAATAAATGCTGGCTGGTTATACGGTGACCTAGTTCACTGTTGCTTGTTTTTCCGTGTAAACATGTATAGAATCGAAGCCTCGAGGATCATGGGGCAATTTGTTGCAGTGTTGTTTTAATAACAATGTTTTTAAAGAGATTTGAAAGGAATATAATGGTAATTTATTTGAAGGAGACGTAGTTCTATTACATTATATATGATAGCTTTGTTTGCAGCCATCCTCAGAATTTGCTTATAATCTCTTCAATATTTTTATAAACTTTCTTGCCCTCCTAAAATTCTACAGCAGCACGGGTCGATCGATCAGGTCAAGCTACGCTTGCCGGGGTTGGTCCCTGGATGGGTGACCATCTTTACATACCAAGACTCCTCCGTGCCTCGGAAAGCACGTTAAGCCGTTGGTCCCGGCAGTCATTTGTAGATCTTTGACAGTCGTTACGGGTAGTTAGAAGCCCAAAAGTCTGTCCAGTCTTACCAAGGGTTATCGTGTTACCTAGTAACTAGGTTGTGAAGGTCAGATAGGTAGTCGCAAAATACTGGTACTCAGCTGCATCAAGTTAGACTGGAAACCGAACCCGACACCGTTGGGAAATGGCTAGGTAGATGATGACCCTCTTAGAATTCTAGAAATTACATTAGTACATTAATTAATGTTAATACAAGAAATAGTAGTCAGTAGTTAAAAGTAATATGCATAAACTCTCTTACAGACTTTAATCATTTTCGTGCAGAAAATACTTGTTTTCAAAATATGATGGTGCCTGGGTAAAAAAAAAGAAATTCTATTTAGTCCGGCAATCAGATAATAAAAAAATACGAGACTCGTATTTTTTGCTTTACTTTATTAGTAAAAAATGACTTAGATAAAAACGCATCAAAGTTGGGGAGTGGGGGTCGCTACGTCACAAGTTAGTATAAAATCTACATACTCGTGATGCCATGGAACATTTTAACTCAATCTTTTGATAAAGTAAAAAAAGAAAAACTACGTGTCCAATATTTTTTATAATCTACCTTTTTTTTGTGGTAAATTATCAAATAACTTCTCCCGCTCTAGGTGGAGCGGGAGGGCATGTCAGACTCTTACTGACTAAAACCCACCCGGGTTCCTTCAGTTGCCTGTATTGTCAGGGCCCACGGTAACCCTTTCGGACAAAACCGCAACTCTACAAAACAAAAATTTTAGTCATCATCCCTATTGTTTAATTAGTCCATCAATATCACTAAAGCTCCATTAAAAATTAAGCTATTCGATATAGAAATCATAATATTACCCCAAGTATAAACAGACGCTGTAAGCAACCACTTAATTTGCAGCGCTTTATTCAGCAGGCGCTAACAAATTCCGCCGACAGCGACGCTTTAAAATCAAAATGCACTAAAATCTATTCCGGTATTCTGTTTTGGGCTAATGGAGCGAGCACGGACAATATGCCCGCAGCCTTTGGACCAATTAGCCGATAATGACGGCTCTATAAGCCTGGCGTAATGGTCTGTTGACGTTCAGTGGACGTTTAATTTATTGGCTAGAATTGATATACCTACTGAGATTTGTTTTAGTTGTGTGGGGTAAAAGACGTGTATGACATGGTAAGGCTGCAATTAATAGGTAATTTAGAAGTTTGGTTTATTTGGCTTTGCCAACCAACTTCCAGTAACGTTATAAGTTAATAGCATAAAAAACTAAAACACGACTACTGAAAAATCACGCGAAAATATTTCAGACAGAAATCAATCTTATTACAATATTCATAGCGGAATGGTTCAAATATCAAAATAAAAGTAATTTTTTACATTCATTACAATACCCTTAAAATCCTGTAACTTCTGAAATAACCGTAGGAAATGAATTAAAAAAAATTACAAAGTCAAAGTCAAATCATTTATTTCAAATAGGCCCATGTATGGCACTTTTGAACGTCAAAATTTACAAAATAATAAGACAGAGTGTAATCGGACCTCTCAAAAACCTTAAAACTATCGTAGTAGCACATTACCATTTTATTCGCCGGGGACAGCGAATTACATATACAAAACAACATAAAACAATTTTTTTATGTGTAACATCTTTTCACTCGGTTTCCTAAAATTTAAATCTAAATCTAAAAAAAAACAAAATAATCAAATCTGTGGGAGTGATTTCGTGACAAGGGACGGAAGTGTGTAACAGGAAGCTGTGGAAGCGCTCGCTATTTGATTTGATTAATGAGCGCGCGCAGTGCTAGAGTTGGCCAGAAGCGACCTTGACGAGGCCCCTTTAATGCTGCTTATTACCAAGGTGAGATGTCAGATGTTACACAACAACAACTATATATAACAACAACGATATAACTTTTAAAATGTTGTGCAAAATGTCGTAGGTAACTCTCGTATATTTTATAACTTAGTAATTTTAATGTATAACTGTTTATTTTCCCGAACAAATAAAATAAAATATGCGATTAACTGTAAGGATCGCTCGTTTTTTTTATTTTATTGAAACCATTTACGCGGCCCATCATTCAACTTTCTACTAACCAAGTACCTAACACACAAGCGGCTAGGCACATAATCCAATAAAGCCACAACACCGACCGATTGAGGACGATAT
This sequence comes from Agrochola litura, assembly GCA_949152395.1. Taxonomy (NCBI): domain Eukaryota; kingdom Metazoa; phylum Arthropoda; class Insecta; order Lepidoptera; family Noctuidae; genus Agrochola; species Agrochola litura. The sequence goes on from OX424493.1 coordinate 20,176,711, forward strand.
TAAATAGCCAATCGATTTACACTCCAGTGTGGTGCCCGGTACACCCGCTGCACTGATTGTCGGTCACCATGATAACTCGGAGTCAATTGATAAGCTCTTGATGTTGATATAGATGTATGTAAGCCTTATACTGACAGCCTTACTTTAAATATTCACACAACTTTCGTCGTATCTCTATATATTTTACATCCTAACTATATTAATAAATAATATGCAATAAAAATATTATACATTTTAAAGTGAGTTTGTTTGTTTGTTACGTTTCACGCTAAATCGGCTGAATATATTATGATCAAATAAAAAAATCAGCTAGTAAATAATAATAAAAAAAATGGTGGCACTCCGGGAGTACCGACAGAAGTGAAAACTTGAACAAAATCGCCTTCGTGGAAGAAAAATACTTGTATAGAACATTGGCCCGTAACCTTATCTACATAAAGAGCACAATCGCGTTTACAAAAAAATACTTCCAAAACCTTTAAAGTAAAAATTCTTGCATAGAACATGGATCCGTAACGTAATATAAATAAAGAGCACAATCGCGTTTACAAAAATTAGGTGTCGGTAACGGTGTCGCGAGTTCAATTGCTTTTCCCATCTCAAAAATGCCCAACACGCCTAAAGAAGTTTTCACTTCAAAAAGCGGTGGCCGCCATATAACGGCCGCAGTGACGGCTGTCATCAAAATGATCGCACCGGGGTTTTCCTTTACGGTGTCAAAAACACTCTCTAGGAAAACTAATTTAAATAAACTTACTTTCATTTCACAAATTGTTTCTGTGTTAATGTTTTACTAACATATTTTATAAGTTACTAACACTATGAGTCTTGTTACTTGATTTATTGAATAAAATAAAATTAATTAAATTAATATTATTTTACTGCCGTCGCCGGTAAATTGCATACACTACGTAGCAGCCACCGTTCACCGATCTGAAATTTATGAAATGTTAAGATTTAAAAATGCCCAACGCGCCTAAAGAAGTTTCCACTTCAAAAAAACTTGCAGATTGGACCACGAACACAAATATTGATCAGACCAATTAAAACGAGCTTCTGCAGCTGAATTTACTTTTGACCACACCTCACACCGTTACAATTTGCTCACCAAACTATAAGAGCAAATCACTCACCGGTCCTCATTAAAAGGTTCCTATTCTAATGTAAACAGCAGATGGTCGACTCGGATAGAGAACAATTATCGAGCGATATCCCGGATTACATGCCCCGAGGGAATATGAAGTTAGCGGCCGATTCTATTTGCATAAATTGCGCTTTCAATTAAACTTAGATCTGCGACTGATGCATTGACGAATCTCTCTACAGCGTGGGATAATCTGAATAGGATCCAGATTGTGAATGAATGAAGAACTGTGAGTGGTTTTGTTGAAGTATCATCTGGTCAATCACGTTCATGAAGCGTAAAGCCCTTAGTACACACACGTTTTTCTCGCCGAAAAACTACGGTTTATTCGCCGTGTGTAGGCGCGGTTGTCAGTTTTGTATGAATCACTATGAAAGCTAGTTGAGTGACATATGATTTCTACGGCACGGTTTATATGCCGTACCGTAAAGAAATCGTGGCGTACGGTCTTAAGGTAGGCACACATATCAACTCGGAAAGGGATCGTCACCGTATCGCCGCGGTTCGTGAGCTTGTCCCGAGGCGAGGCGATTACGTTACGATTCCGATTAGAGTGCGTTGCAGTAGGGAGTTTCATAAAAAGAATACTGAATGGCTCGAGTTGATACGGTGACGATCCCTTTAAGAGTTGATATGTGTGCTATTTCCTTTTGGCTGTGCATTCTGAAAGTTGGCAACGTCGCGAATAGATGTCAAATCTGGTCTGATTAATTTGTCAATATTACTGTATGGAAATATAAAATGTCGCTCTGTAGTGCACTCAGATATTGATTATGAAATGCAATAATGAATTTAGTATAAAAAGCATTTGGAAACTTTTTTACACCTTAAACTGTTACAACACCTAAATCAGTGTCATTATTGCAACTTATGATTAATATTCTTGTGCATTACTTATATAGCTTATTATAACATATTTCCTAAAGGAATATTAACAAATTAATAAAATCAGGTCAATATTTGACCGGTCTTACGACGCTAGTTATTTCTAGAAAGCAAGTTATAACAGACTATAAAAAAAATGTTATATTGTTGTAAACTAAATCATTTAATTAAGTAAAAGCCAAAGCATTAAACGTCTTGGTTTTTTTTTCTGACAAACAAAAGTCACAGTGACAATACAGAAAGTAGAGACTACAAATACAAACAAGTATTTAATACATACTTTGAGTATTTACTACATACGTAATCACGAGGGCAGAACAGAATAATCACGAGGGCATAATAGAATAATCACGAGGGCAGAACAGAAATAGTTGGCAGCTGCACGTCGTGACTGTGACAAGAAGGGTACCACTCAGCATGATGCTGTGCTATGAGGGACCCACAGCACAATACCTCATTTTTAGTGGTGCGAAAATACCATCACCTAAGTTGTTTCCTAGTAAGTTATATTTATAAGTGGTGAATTACTCGTTTGGTATTTCTTATATTAGAAAATTGCATATTGACAAAGTAATACACGATCATTAGAACCAACACATGTTGTAGACAACAGAACTTACGTGCGAGTATGTGGCCATCAAAGTGACGTCATTGATCGATCGTACGTATATATAACTTTTATCATTACGGAAAAGCGTAGTTTTAACTGGCCGTAAGACTTTATGGGAATCGATTGAATTAAATAGCTTAACTTACTGATGTGTTGGCTTCTTTGCGTGGGTTTCATGGAACCTAGTGACACAGTTATTAATAGCTAGTTTTGGTTGACGCACGAGTGCAATTAGTACTTTTATTCGCATCTAAACATTGTGGTGTACAATTATCACTTGCTTCAAAAACGGTGAAGGAAAACTTCGTGAGGAAAGTGGCATGCCTGAGAGATATTTCTCGAAGACATGTGAAGCCAAGTTACAGGCCAATGGGCGGCTTTAAAAGTCTGACACTAGGTTAGTCACTAACCACACGATAATAAGAAGATAGGATTCATAAAATTATTCTTCTTCTTTTGTTATCTCTCCAATTATTGAAGATCGGCCATCAACTCTGAATATTTCATGCAGTGTTGTCTCTCATCCATCCAAAAGTTGTCTATAAAAGATCGCTTTTAGCGATAAGACCGTCCATTGTGTCATCCTACGTAAAATTTCTACATTTATATCAGTAGTTCTTATAGTGTACATAATAAAGAGTATTATGTTCTATTCTAATATTATTTCTCCTTGTCCTTTGTGAGATGGAACAGCTCAGCAGCACTCGTGACTCCGGTCCGTTCGCGAGAGGGAGGCCTTTGATAGAGTGGACTTGCTCTAGATGAGCGAGTCCAGTCTATCAAAGGCCTCCCTCTCCCTTTTCCGCACACGTATGTCCTCTACCATTACGGGACCGTCCTCTCAGTAGGAGTAAAATTCGTCCCTCCATTTTTGTCTTGTTCTGCCACAAAGGCGCCTAGCATTTAATGGGACCCAAACTATAGTCTATGTATATATATAGTCTATTTATAGCTCATCTGACTGTTCTTCATCCATTACCGAATGTTTCTAAAATAAAAACGGAATTTGAGATTGTCACGCACACAGACACTGGCGACTTCGCCACTATCTCGGACGGTACCGAGAGCTCCTGCGCTTACACACACTTCTGACTCTCTAGAAACTTATGAAGGAAAAAAACAGTGGCACTCCAGGAGTCCCGACAGAAGTGAAAACTTGAACAATTTAAAAAAATACTTCCAAAACCTTTAAAGTAAAAATACTTACATAGAACATTGATCCGTAACCTAATATAAATGAAGAGCACAATCGCGTTTACAAAATTGAGGTGTCGGTAACGGTGTCGCGAGTTCAATTGTTTTTTCCCATAACAAAAATGCCCAGCGCGGCTAAAGAAGTTTTCACTTTAATAATATTATACAAGGTTTATTTATGCTGAGTGTAAATTCATATCAGCTGTTAGTCGCATTTTGGTGAATTTGATGTCAAATTTAACATAGATGCAATAAGACTAGATAAACAAAGAACCTCAGTGTTTTTGTATGCGTAGGCAACCTATGTAGTTTTTATAGACACCAAGGTTCGTGGTATCTGCTATGGGTGCACATCAGAATTACCCAGAGCATTAACATAATATACTTAAATTTAGGTTCTCGTCGCTAAATGATAACAGCCGCACGTGTCGTAGTAGGTTAAGTTACGCTTGCTGCGGTCGGTTTATGGATGGGTGAGCAACCATTACATATCGAGAACCCTCTGTGCCTCAGAAAGCACGTTAAGCCGCTGGTCCCGGCTATGATTCGTAAATCTTTGACAGTCGTTACGTGTAGTCAGAAGCCCAAAAGTCTGACAACCAGTCATACCAAGGGTTTTGTGTTACCCAGTCACTGCAGGGTTGTGGAAATCAGATAGGCAGTTGCTCCATGTAAAAATACTGGTATTCAGCTGCATCCGGTTACACTGGAAGCCGACCCCAATATAGTTGGGTAACGGCTAGGCTGATTGACTTTGATATAAAGTGGAAAGTTTTTTTATCCCTGTAATTTCAAAACACTATTTTCATTTGTAGCGTTAGGATTCTATCATAATGCTTTTAATTTCCTAATAACAGTCGCGTGGCGTGCAGTGACATCTTGATTGCTCTAAGTAATTAAAGTCTAGTTGACAATAGCCCAGTTACATGTTCCATCTGATACTGTCGTGACGTCATCACTGAGTTATGATGTGTTGTTCTCTATTGTCGACTGGCATTTGTTTTTGTTGTCGATAGGACTGATTAGTATTGAAGTAACGAGGCCATAGGAGCTTGTTAGTTGGGAAGGTCCATTATGAGTTAAATAAAGACTGTTTTTTTACCCCCCCGACGCAAAAACAGGGATGTTATAAATTTGACCGCCATGTGTGTGTGTGTCTGTCTGTAGCACCGTAGCTCTTAAACGGGTGAATCGATTTGAATGCGGTCTCTTTTATTTGAAAGCTGGTTTTCTATCGATGATTCTTAGATATGTTATATCGAAATTGATTCAGCCGTTTGAAGATTTTCAGCTCTTTTCTAGTTGATGAATGGATGTGAGTATCTTCCACAGGTCTGATCGATTTGAAATTTGGTATTCGGTTACTTCAATTATATGAGAAGTACATAGTAACCTTGAACTGATTCTGCAGCATCACCTGGAATTTGCAGGATACCCAACTTACAGCACAGGTATCGCGTTTGGGCTCAATGGAATGGTCTCAATGAATTGGTTATAGATAGATGGTGAACAGGGTCTGGTGATAGAGTAGGAAAGAAAATGAAGAAATGTTTGTGTTGATTTTTTTTTTTTAACCTTTACTATTGTTCTTGTTTTTAATAATTATCTGGCTCGACAGACGTTGTCCTCTCGTTGTCATACACAAAAGGACGTAATTTTTTTCCCGAATTTGAAATTCCCAAATTTTTCTTTCTTTAAGAATTTTGCGAACATTAAATAAAACAGCCAAATCGGTTTAGCCGTTCTCAAGTGAAATGCTTACCAACGAACAGCATTTCATTTTTATTATATAGATATAGCTAGTGTAGTGTAGAATCCAATGTACTGATGTGGCGACATATCTCCATTATATATTATGTAACCTAAACTATCCGGAATAAATTCTCTAAATCATGGTCAAAACCGCATCAAAATCCGTTGCCTAGCTTAGAAAAACAACGCGGTCACACGAAAAACGATTTTCATTTATAATAATATGTATAGATACATTTCGTCCCATCGTGTAATCGCATTCATAAAAGATTTAGAGACAGTAAATTTTTTTTTTTTTCATTTTATTATGTTTTTCTGAAATTACTATTGTTTTATAATTTTTCCTGAGTGTGACCCGAATTAAAAAAAAATCTTTCTTTTCTTGCTTTCTTTCTATTTGATCGCATTTCATAAATGCATTTAAATAACGTTTGTTTAGTATAGTTTTAGAATGAATTAGAATGTGAATGTTAATTTAAATATCAAACGATCTCAAATTTTTCATGTTTGACGTTGTATGACGTGGTAGGTGATTCTTATCACACTGACATAAAGTTCAAATTAGATTGATCGACGTCATCGTCAAACATATCAACTAACAAGTGGTTTACAACTTACAGAATAATAAATTCCGTCGCTTTATTTATGAAGCTTACAAAACACTGTTTAAATTATATAACAGTGATTCTAAACTTTTCAATTTTTCGAAACTTAATGAAAGAAAATCGTCATTGGTGTAAGGTACCTGTCCCACCGCCGACGATTATCGAGAAGTGACTAGAGCCACAGATTAATACAGATGGTTTACTCGGCAAAATCATTTTATTAAAAAGCGACTCTTGCAACGACACAATAAAGTGCAATTTAGATCGCACAGCACTAATTACCTACACTTATATTCACCTAGAAGTTGCCTCTCTTTCTATCGCGTAACTCTCAGATCTTCTGACTATGTTACACTCACTCAATTGGCTTCATTAGCTTCATATCTAAAATGCAGAAATTGTATTAACATGTGCTAGTGCTAGCAACTAAAAACGAGTTAGCGGTGACGAGGAGCGATTACTCGATGGTATGCGTATGTACTAAGCGTGAGTCTCCCAGCGAGTGTGTTCTGCCCGCCAAGCAAGCATCACTATGCGAGTACTCACTTTGATAGCTCTTGTCGCTGTGGCAAACGAGTACTCGCTGGCGGTGTTAACAATACCGAAAAATAAAAGATAATTACACAAAATATTTTTTTAACACTTACCTAAAATATTTTTTTTTATATACAAGTTAAAAAAAAAACTAAGATATTTAAATGTATTGTTTCATTTGGTTTTTATTTTTCGATTTTTTTGCCTAAATATAGAAGTACCTATCATAGTTAGAATACGTAGTTAAAATATTTACAATTAATTAAATTTCAGCCTGTAATTGTATCTCTTTTACTTACACGGGACCAACAATCTTTTGTACATTTTTTGAGCAAAGAAATCGATGGTAGCTAGTCGCTTATTCGTCGGCGCTCGTGACGGTGGGACAGGTGCCTAACGAGGAACAACCCAATATCTTTAAATTGTTCCTAGTTAATTTGGAAACTTATTCACGTTCATTGATCTAAAATAGATTTCGACTTATTTTTCAATTTTCTTCATAAGTTCACAAGTCATATTCATATTTCCTCTTGATTGTATGACACCCTATGTCAATGTGCCATGTTATAGCCATTTTATACAACTGACAAAATTATAAAGTTTTCAATCACAACTTTATAATTTCAAGTTAAGTTGGTAGTCACTTTGCTGAACAGTTAATTTCCCTGACTTAACACATAATTGGTTAGTCAAACATAAGTGTTAAGAAGATCAAGCTCAATTTATGAATAGAGGACTTGTCAGTATCATCTAGCCTAAACTCAGCTCAGTTTTGTTCAAATATTGGAATAAACATTTGCTCGCTGCCAATTTACTTGGAGCTTCGAACGTTGTACTAGAGCTGTTGAATAGAGATATATACAAACATGTTGGGAGATGTCTACGGGTTGTAGCCAAATATCGCTTTCAAAAGACATGCTAACCTGAGCGTTTATTGTTCAAGAAATAGGTCTTGCTCGTGGTCATAGAGTTATTAAAATGCGCAAGATGTAGAAGCACACTATTTCAGCACAATTGTTACAATATGTCTGTCAAAACCTATAACCAAATGCCCAAACAGATCAGAGAGCTGCCACTAAACTACTTTAAATATAAATTTAAGAAATGGCTCTATAATAACGCGTTCTATACAATAAGTGAGTTCTTGAATTATAAGCAAAGTTCGAAATATGATCTCACTAGTATTAGGTATAATTAAATAACATAATTTTAAGATTTTTATTTTTTACCTCATCAAATATGTAGTAACAATTGAAACGTTTTTGTATATAATTTTATCATAAGATATTTTTGCATGCTGAAATATGTAAGTAAGCAATATGATTTAAGATCTTTATGTACCATATTTTATGGAAAATAAAGAAATTCTAATTCTACCGTAAAAGGTCACTTACGGTTGAAATCTTCTTATCTAGTGTGAGAATATTAGCTCAAATCGTGGTAAAAAGCCTCACTATGGTCAGTGGGCTGATAGCACGACTAACAAACTGCCCAAATTCACACGAACGCTTTGTACCTATCATTACTCGTGGACGATATGAATAACGGCATTGTTGATCTAGTAAACACAATCGTGACTACCGGTTGTCATAAAGAGTTCAATACTCCATGACGTGATGTCACAGAGTATCGTCCGCAAGCCCGCGCCTACGGTGGCTGGGAACTTTGTCAGACCTGGGTTTGGAACCCAGGTGGACCTCACGCTCAACAGACAGTATTTTTTAATTCACAAATTTCTACAATTAAAATTTAACATGCAAGACCGAGAGTTGGACATGAAATGTCAAAATACTCAACTTTCACACCACAACACGAAGGCCAGTCCGCCACTTACTACATTATCAATAAAGCAGTACCTCGCCGATGCGATGCAACGATTTAATTGTCCCACTGATGTCTTTGTCTTTTCCACAACAGCCTTCGCCTATTTATTGGCAAAGTATTGATCGGCATTTGTAACTTTCTGTGTACGGTCGTGGAATGAAAAGGTTAAGCACGTTTTTTTTACTTACTAATAACACAATTAAAAATCATTCGTAAGTAGGAAAATAGGCAACACACACACACAGGCAACTGAAGAAACACGGGTGTGTATTAGTCAGTAAGAGCCTGATACGCCCTCCAAGTTTTTTGATAAAAGGTTGGTAAATTTGCTAATTACAAGCTTCCACATGCGTGTTTTTACTCACATCTTAGGTAATTTTTTTTGACTTTGAACTACCAATGAAAGAATACCAAAGAAACGACCGATATACTGTATGAAAGATGATACGGGTAGAAAGGATGACTACTAAAATGTCGACTATTGGAAATGATGGAAGAAGAAGCAATTTATTTGGTCTCAAATAAATTGGGATAAGGGCAAAAGAGTGATGTTAACTTTGAACTACCAATTCTCTAAATAAATATGAAGGTTCGAAATATGAAGTCATCTGTGCTTTATGCAAAAATATGATAACATGCATTTGAAAACTGCTTAAACTTTTTGTTCCGCGACTGTACCTTACCTATGCCAACCGAACAACCGTAAATGTTCAACGGTACATCGACCTTTCTACTACGAACGGTTTATACCATGAGTTACAGAATAAGCTCAAGACCTCAGACACACCAATTAGAATATTGGAATATCAATTATTTGCATAATAAACTAATTCTATAATTAAAGTTCATGAAAATTTTATTTTTTATTTTTGAACCATGCTAATATGTATTTTAATATTGTTTTCGTAAATATCGTAGCTGTATATCATGACTTTGAGATAAGGCTGTTTTTTCCTTATTAATGAACTGATTTAATATTATAAATTCAGTACTGCAGTACTTAGCTGTAGTTTTAGTTACGAATTATGTATAAATAGTATAAAAAGCTTTTCGTATCTGTGTGTATGTTTGTTTAGTTATTCGAAACTACATAATGGATTTTGATGGCTTTCGTTTTAATTAATTTAGAGAATTTATTCCGGAAGGTATATCATACATTAATATTTACTCAAATATAATAAAGAAATCTCCATGTTTTATAAAAAAAACTGTCGCGGGACGAACGAAACGTGGGTCGGTTGGAACTAAGTTCCTTTCGCTTTCAAACGTGTCGTGACAGTCAAAATGCTACACTTTTTCGAATTTAATCGAATTGGTTGTCGATTCTGTACAGAACTTGTGTTTATTTTGTAACTTGTTGTTTATCAACTGGCAACTGTTACTGGACGTATGCATAATAACGGTTGGTTGATCAGTATTGGAACAGCGTAAAGTTATTCGCAGACCGGTCGATGTTGCACACACGTATTTACATAACAGTCTTATGACGTCTATTGCTAAACATGAGTATCGTACCTTTAGAAGTCTAGCTACACTGCTAGATCTTAGATTTATATAACCGTTCTTAAAACGGTTGAAACATATTTCCTAAAGCTACGGTATCATGGAAGGGAGGTGGCCGCCACATAACGGCAACAAGTGACGGCAGTCATGAAAATGATGGCAGCGTGGTTAGTTTAAAAAAAAAGTGAAAACCTCTTTAGGCGCGTTGGGCATTTTTGAGATGGGAATAAACCATTGATTTCGCGACACCATGACGACACCTCATTTTTGTAAACGCGATTGTATTTATATTACGTTACGGATCAATGTTCTGTGTAAGCATTTTTACTTTAAAGGTTTTGTAAACGCGATTATGCTCTTTGTTTATATTACATTACGGATCAATGTTCTATGCAAGTATTTTTCTTCCACCAAGGCGATCTTGTTCAAGTTTTCACTTCAAATTCAAATTCAAATCTTTATTGCATATCACATGTGTTTACAAGGTCTTAATAATAATAATAAAGTTCACATGGCACCCTGTCGGGCACAACAATTACATAAAATATGAGTAGTAGCATGATTTAAAATAAATGCGGTAAATAGAAATTAAAAATAATTATCATTAAAAAATCTAATAAAATTACATTATATAATATCACATTTAAATTTGTGACATACGTCTTTGCAAATTTTATCTCTAGAAGTCATTAGGAAGAATCAATCAATCAAGAATCAATATTCATTTCAAGTAAATAAGATCACACACAAATTGAATGTAACAAATCCTTAACAGAAATTTAAATTATAAAATAAAATAAATGAATAATTAGGAATTATTCAAAGTTCAATTTATTTGAAATTAATAATGTCACAGATTAAATTAATATAAAAAGTAAAATATAACATTAAAAATTCAATTCACTTCTGTCGGCACTCCCGGAATGTCACTGTTTTTTTTTATTTTTTTATGTTAGCCTACACTGCCCCACTGCAGAGCAAAGGCCTTCCCCAAATCCTTCCAAGCATCCTTTTCCAGGGCCACCTTCATTCCACCCTTGCGGTACGCGTCTAGGTCGCCTCGCCACCTCTTTCTGGGCCGGCCTCGGCGCCGCCGTCCAATCTAAGGCACCCATCTTGTGGAGACTCTTGCCCAATGGTCACGATGCATGCGGCTGACATGACCCGCATAATCCCATTTTAGCTTGGCAGCCTTCTTGCCTACGTCTAAGATCCCCGTTTTAGAACGTAGCGTGGTGTTGCGTATTCTGTCAGTTCGTTTTACACCCAGAATGCTGCGCTCCATTGCTCTTTGGCAAACCCCAAGGCGGAACTTTTGGGACTCGGTGAGCTACCAAGTCTGAGCACCGTAGGTTAGGACGGGCAGAATACACATATCGATGAGATCGCCCTTCATTAGCGTCTTCATGGACCAGTAGCTTTTCTAGGCATTTTCGATGAGGCGATCAATTTACTTTTCTTGTCTGTGGTTTTAGTTTACAGTGTAGAATTCTCTCTTGGAAAACACACCTACTTTCATTAATAAAGTTTCAGTGACGTCATTCGCCGGTAAATTGCGGACGCTATGTGGCGGCCACCGCTCTTCTAGGAAACCGTATCTTTACTTGTCACCATACCATTCAATCTTAACATTATCATATTGACATTAGTATATTTTTAATTCATTCATAATATATGTTTTGTGGCTAGTTTTTTAGTGTTTTTATTTGTAGTTTATGCCAGTGGTATAGCTAGTTATTCTGTAACTGATCAATAAAACTATACAAGTGTCGCACGCTTTATTTCTTACATATTTGATATCTTTCCTTAACTGCTCACTTTTACTTGTTGAAAACAAAGTTTTTTCTTTAATGATTTTTCCTTACACAAAATTACAATACACACTTTCACACATTTTCTATTACGTAACCAAAATCAAAATATTTTATTTCACATAAACCTACATGGGCACTTATGAAACGTCAGAAGCTAGGTGCACGGTTCCAATTGGTCGTTTGCTATGGAGAAGAACCGGCAAGAAACTCCACGGTTACTCTTTTAAAAATAATTGGCTTTTACAATACTTTCAAATAACAGTGTTTCTAGGTATGGGAGGACAGTGTAGGTCTTTCAATAAGTACCAAGTACTTAACAAAATAGAAAATGGTCAACAGGTCTACAATCCACTAAGCCTACAGCCCAACGTAAGGCACCTGTCCCACTGCCAGCGATTAGAGCTAGCAACTAAAAACGAGTTGGCGAGCAGTGAGTGCGCGACGGTGAAGAGTCGATTACTCGCTGATATGCGTATGAACCAAGTGTGAATCTCTTAGCGCGTGTTCTGTGTCAGAGTACTCTTTGATAGCTCTTGTCACTGTGATAAACGAGTACTCGCCTCGGTGTGAATATTCAGCGATCAACTATTAATATATGTATCTTATTTACTTACGTGTGATTGTAGGTCCCACGGGACCTACAATCTTTTGTACGTTTCTTAAACGAGAAAATCGTTGATAACTAGTCGTTTCCTCGTCCACGGTGGAGCAGGTGCCTTAACCACAGTGTTAATTGATTTTATAACGACATAAAACCGCCATACTTTTTATTGGTCAACCGATGACGTCGACTCCACACGTCATGCCCGCGTCAATCCGTCAATTAGAACAATAAAGTGTACTTTGTTATCTCGCCTTTCACACGTATGGCGAGCGGTGGTCAATTGTTTTTGGGAATTCGTTTGAATTACGTGTTAAAACTTACTGATTGTCAATTGTTTTTCTCGAGCAACCGAAGATGTTAAGAAGATGTTGATTGAAAACTTTTGGAAGTTGAAGATGTTTTTTTTTTTAATATGTAGTAACCTCTTTTCTCTCGCGTTCCTGCAATTAAAATCAACAAAATCTTAAAAAATCTAAGTCATAAAATCTGTGGGAGTGATTTCGTGAAAAGGGACGGAAGTATGTCACAGGAAGCCGGGGAAGCGCGCGCTTTTATTTTGACCAATGAGCGCGCGCGGTGCTAGTGTTGGCCGTCAGAAACGACCTTGACGAAGCCCCTTTAATGTTGCTTAACTTAATGTTACTTATTACCAAGGTGAGATGTCAGATGTTACACATCATTTGCGACAACTGTAAGGCTAGCTCGTTTTTTTTTTTAAATGTGGTTGTTACATAAATCACTATTTCATTCATTTTTCTAAGCACTTATATTTTCTATACACAACTGTTTGCTGTTAATGCGGGCCATTTATTTTGGTAGCAGTCGAGCTCCTCCCGATATCTTTACCTTCATTAAGCATAACACAATCCGAATAGTACGGTCAGTACTCCACATTACAAAGGAGAAGAGGGGTCGGGTTATGCAGGTAAAGTTCTTGCATATGAGTAACCATCTTCTTCTCCTTTCTCTTTTGGGTCGATAGTACCTTTTAGTAGCTGCTGATGCTAAAAAGGAGATCATTCATTATGGGCTAAATTATGAAAGTGCCAAACAAAAAAAAAAATATTCCATTAGAACATGTTATTCTCTTCACTTTTTACTATTGGACCAAATCTGTAGGGCCATTCCCTACGCTGTTATACGAGTTTGTAATATTATACTGTTTTCAGTGTGTTTTAGTTAAAAGAATAACAGTAATCTAATTACAGTAATAGCTTTTATACCAGGAAACATTAGAGATATCATATTTTACTGTGAAACTAAGGCTTTTGGGTTATTCTCCACACTAAATTATGCGAAATACTTTTTAGATTACTATTATTCTTTTAACTAAAACATACTGAAAACAGTATTTTATAAACTCGTATAATAGCGCAGGGAATGGCCCTACAGATTTGGCCCCAGGTGAAAAGTGAAGAAAATAACATGTTCTAATGAAATATAACTTTTTTTTTGTTTAGCCTTTTCCACTTTCACATTTAGCCCAAAAATGTATGGACGGTGAACGTTCTCCTTTTTCTGTCGTATTTTTTTTTTTCATTTCAATCAAAGTCCCCTAATATTAATAAAGTATTTCTTGATGTAAAGCGAACAGCACCAGCAGAATATTTTTAACTTAGAGACTCTATGTTGTAGTTTTCAGACACACACATTTGCTTTGACTTTAAAACCGTAGATAATCACCTGATAGCGTGTTCTTACCCATAACAGTTAGTTTTAGATAGCTACGATATATTTTCCAAATTCTAGACTGCATAAAGTTTATTTTTCAGTATAGTTAATGATAAATGATTTTATTTCTGTAAGTAAACTTGTACAAACACTTTTACACGTCAATCATTTTTAAAAACTAAATGAGGTCGGCGTTTCCTATCCTACTACTTGGAGAAAAAAGGTCGAAACAACCGGTCAGATCATGTGAGGACCATGTAGATTGGTGTCTGAAATGGCCTGTTGAGGAATGAACCACGCAGATATGAGTGGATCTATCCAGAAGGAGCTCCCATTTGGCAGCAATCGTGCAGCTCAACTCATAACATATGGAGCTCAACAATTCGACGAACCATACCAAAGAAAGGACATTTGGGTAGGCCGTATAAAGTACTCAAACGTAATTATGTTACAAAAGTAATTACGATTACTTACTTAACTGGGTGTCCTTCAATCCGAGTACTCCTGTTTGACTAATCACTTCTCCTAAACACAGGTTATTTTGTAACCTATCTAAGAGAACAGTACAGCATCCACTAACTAGCTTATGAAACTTTATGCTTGTGCTTTATATATTACCTTGCCTTGTAATCTAGTCCTAGTTAAACAATAAATCTTATCTTATCTTACTAAGTTTATCAATATCATTGTCAGTAGACCAATGTCCTGATTCAAACGGACACATTCTCAACCACAGACTGACTTTGATATTTTTATGAATGTTGGATTACCATCTACAAATACACAATACTGAACACAAAAGGGAAATATTTCAATGATCCTGAAGTAAAGGACACCCCTAAAAACTTTTGCGCGTCTAATAATGCACACCTTTTTCAATCATTGAGCCTCTTTTTAACTTTTTGTCGTTTTCTCACAGTTGGTCGCAGGAATTAAGCTAGAGTACCCCAACCAAACGGTTTAGGTTAGGTTGGAACTGTGACCAACCGCTACATCGAAGTTGATCACAGTTACTTGACGATTTAGTATTAGGACCCCAAAATAGGAATCATTTGAGGTTCACAAAAAGAGGCGCAATCATTTGGTACATAAGAGTGTCCAATCCTATTTTCAGGAGCGCAAAATAAGAATTACTAGAAGTTCGGTTAAATACATACCAACAAAAAACTTGGTTAGATTCCGACAATATAGCAAGACAAATGATAAATGATTTTATTTCTGTGAGTAGGTTTGCACAAACACTTTTACACGTCAATCATATTTTAAAACTAGATGAGGTCGGCGTTTCCTATCTGTCTACTCTGAGAATAAAGGCCGAAACAAACTCAGAGGTCTCAGTCTCTTTTAAAGTCCAGACATAATCTTGGTCAGTTCCTGTGAAGGCCATGTGGATTGGTGTCTAAGTGGTCTTTTGAGGAAAGCACCACACAGATTGAGAGGGCCTGTCCAGTCAGTGCCCGCATTTGTCAGTTATCGTGCAGCTCAACTCAGAATTTAAGGAGCTCAACGATTCGACGAACAATACCAAAAAAAGGACATTTGGGTAGGCCACTTAAATTATTCAAACTGTCAGACTATGATTAGAACTAACTGAGAAAAAATTAAAAACAAATCAAAAAGGAAGGACCCACATAGTCTTCACATTCACAATAATTAAAATAATAAAATAATTTAAAAGTAAATATTCATGTCATTGTTTATATAAAATTCATTCATGTCAATGTGTATATAAAAACCCGGAAATAATCTTGGTCAGAGCATTTCATTTGAGGACCATGTAGATTTGTGTCTGAAATGGTCTTCTGAGGAAAGAACTATTGAAACTGCATAACACAGTAGATGGCTTTCAATATTAATGGTTAATTGCAGCTTACAAACCTATTAGTGAACATTCCAACAAGAACATTGCGTTTTATACCAGGAAATAGGTACGTTATATTGTAATTAAAAGCCAAAAAGAATACCGGCTAACAATACTAAACAATTTCACATCAGTTTAATTCTGTAATGCGACTTTTATGCGTTCATAATAACGACCCATGGGCTTGTAATAAAATATGATGTTCTGCACTATTATGTCCTATGAAGCGTTTAGTGTTAATTGCGTTAATTAAAATAATAAAAACGTGGTGAAACTAAGTCCCTGGGTGAGACGGGCGCAATGTGTAAACCTTCAATAACTGCAAAACTTTTAAATAATGATTGACTTCAAGATGTCGCAGTTACTTACATGGTATGCCTGCTATAGATACCTCTGTCCCATATTGCCTTAAATAAAAACTAATTATTTTTACTTATTGTTTTGTATTGTTTTTAATTTCTCAGTATCAGCCCGGAGTCTGGATTTGTGCCCGGTTGATGGCAATAGGTTCGCCACCTATTACATGGGACTTAAACATAACTGGCGAAATGTGGGTGTACTATAGGTACACCTCTGCCTAACCCTTCGGGGATTATGTTATGTTATGTAAAAATTAAACCGTTATAAGGAAAAATACTGCATCGATGATGAGCAGGATCCGTGGTAGCACCAACATTTTCCTCAGAACGTAAGCGTGTAAAATTTATAGTCCATTTACTGGGCAGGTGCACACCTGCACAGAAATAGGAAATAGACTTTAAGCAAATGATTGTGGAACTTGTCTTGTTTACTCCTGTTAATCTTAATTTTTTTGTGTACTAGTTACTAACAACCCTGCTAACACCTATGTTACAATTTTATTGACTGTGTGTCTGAAATAAAAATAATTTAATAATTATTGTATCATACACGTACGTGTGAATATTCATAGAATAGTCAGATTGAAATTTTAGTAGGTACCTAACTATCATGTAAAAAAAATATTTTTAGGAAAGATTTGACAATAATGTCAATCAAGGGCTAGATTTAAGAACTATTGATCTGTTTTTAAATCAATGCATTTTTGTTTGTGGTACAACAACACGTGAATGATTAATATTGTTAATCAAGACCGCAAAAAATTCGTCAGTTTTAAAATAAATCGACACATTCAAGAAACAAAGACTTGCTCGTAACTATTGTAATACAGTATTTTTATTTTCTTAATGTCCCTCGGGTATCATCGCATTTCCGAATACAAACGAATGCTAATTTCCATGTCCATCAATTGTTAGATTTATCGTGTATAATAATTTGAATTCAGAACCTTATTGTTGTTGTGTTTTGATTTGTGTAAAACTATTTTCCTATATGTGGTGCCTGCGACTTTCCTCCCATTTTTCTAATAAATTACATTAATTTAGAAGAGTATTAACAACTCTATATACTTCCAAGTCGATTGAGAGCGTCCGGTCTGCACCAAGTGCAAAGGGCAACCATAAAAAAGTACTCTGTGAGGGCAACTGATAGAAATCCGACAACTGACGAAACACGAAGTTTGCCGAAGGACAACTTAGGTGAAATAATGTCAATCCCTACCATCGGGTGCAATGACAGCTCACTTCAAGCTCATTTCAGCTAAGTTTTTACGGTTAGATTTTTACAAAATATACCGAAGGTTATAAGTAAGTTCACTAAAATTCAATTTAATACACCAAGAAAATTAACACCCAAAACTTACCTAAAATTATAATAAATGTTAAAACTCAACTAACATTTTCCTAATTCACTTTACACCTGACAAAACACTGAACTACCCTCGTTATCCGATATTTTTAATGCCGAAATATCTGAGTAGCCTGCCGTCATGCGATTGCGTGTACTTCATATTTTTATTCGAAACAACGAGGAAATCATTGTATAAACAGAACTCATTTAAACCCGTATCCTGAGAAGGTAGGTTGCTTAAACCTGGTTGACACGCACTGTAAGGTTTGTAGTGTTGACTGTGTGGTTTGCACCTTCCGAAAATTTAATCTAAAATGAAATCCAGACACTTTGAGACAGATATAGGTAACCTAGACGTCTTCAAGTCTGCACTATTCAGTCAGTTTACTTCCGGGCAAGCGTGCACTTTCATCCAACGCATCATCGCTTACTATAACCAACCAACCAACCAACCAACCAACCAACCAACCAACCAACAACCAACCAACCAACCGACCAACCAACCAAAATAACCAAACCAACCAACAACCAAACCAATAACCAATATGAAATGTGTGAGAAATTACAATCATATTATTATGAGCTTTTGTCCGAGACTTCGTCCGCGTGATATTTCTTGTTTTCCCGAACCACCGCGTCGCATTGCATAGCATGCCAGCGCTATTACTTAGTTATCGCTGAAAACGTTCTTTCAGATTTTTTTTATTTTTCTCTGTCCCTTAGAGTCCTAGCATGATGTAGCCTATATAGCCTTTCTCAAGAATTGGGCTATCAAATACAAAAATAATTTTTCAATTCCGACTTGTAGTTCCAGAGATTAGCGCGGTCAAACAAACACAAAAAACAAACTCTTCAGCTTTATTATTAGTATAGATTAGTGTGTCACACAATCACGCATATCTAAAAGAATTATGTTTTATTACTCAACTGCTCAACAGCAAAGATAGGGATTATGTTTTTCACGCGTATCATTCAAATCAACTTACTTGTGAGTGAAGTTTAGTTCAATCTCCGATTTGACGCCATCAACTGCATCAAACTGCTGGAGAGCAGCTTGTTATGAACTTTTTTAGTAGCAGTCGGGTTTTTGAAGTGAAAACTTCTTTAGGCGCGTTGGACTTTTTTGAGATGGGAAAAAACGATTGAACTCGTGACACCGTTACCGACACCTCATTTTTGTAAACGCGATTATGCTCTTTATTTATATTACGTTACAGATCAATGTTCTATGCAAGTATTTTTACTTTAAAGGATATGGAAGTTTTTTTTTTAATTGTTCAAGTTTTCACTCCCGGAGTGACACTGTTTCTTTTTATATATTTTTTTTTTCGTTTTACTCTATGCGTGTCATGCTTTGAGTGTATGAGTGTCATGTAAATTAAACCTACATATCTCAAAGTCCCTGGCATAATAAAAGCTCCCTTAGGTTTCTCGTCAAGTTTAATTTCAATTTAAACTTCGGTGATGTTTCCACTAATTTCTAAACCCAAAATTTTTATTTTGTATTTATTCATCTATCCTACATCTATCATTGCAGTATTTTTTAACCAAATGTAACAAAATGCGGCCCTATTTTAAATTTATCGATACTTTAAAATAATAACTATAAACAATGCAATCCTTGTGAATTCCAAAAAACAAGAACAATTCAATAGTCTTAATAACTCATTTTCATTTGTCCCTCAACTTAAGTTCAGCAATCATACCACTTCACGTTTGCCGATGGCGTATACAATGAAGACATGTTTGGCTCTTTCTGATCTGTAGGTATTACCAACACAACGGCCAGAATATTGATCACAATGGCTTATAAGCTCAATATTTACACAAAAACAAAACAAACACGCTTACACGTGGACCTTATACACACACAACAATACCGAGCCAGTTAAATTACGGAATAACATCGTCTATAATATTAACATGGACCAATTAAAATGCGCAAAGGGCGCCCTCTAGCGTATTTTAAGAGGTTTACAGCCGGTGCGGACCGGACGCGTTTAAAAATTAAACTTATGGTATAATCTCTATTATGAGTACATCATGAATGTGTTGAGTCGATTGTGAATGGTCATTTGGTAAATGGGTCAGAATGTACATATTATAAATTGAAGTCGTTTTACTGTCGAATTTTAGTGTCTGTCTGTATGATCGCGTTGTTCTTCTAAACTATGCTAACTACTATTTATTTACTAGCTGCGCCCCGCGGTTTCACCCGCATAATTCTCGATCCCGTGGAAATATCAGGATAAAAGTATTCTATGTGTTAATCTAAGTTATAAACTATCTGTGTGCCAAATTTCATTCAAATCCGTTCACTAGTTTTTGCGTGAAAGAGTAACAAACATCCATCCATCCTCACAAACTTTCACATTTATAATAAAATACTTGTATATTTATAAATATATAAATAATATAATATATATAAGTAGGCCAGAAAAGGCAGCAGACAAAGACGCATGGTGAAGTATGGGGAGACCTTTGCCCAACAGTGGGACAGAACAGGTTATTTTTTTTTTTTTTAATAATTAG
Organism: Agrochola litura; assembly: GCA_949152395.1. Taxonomy (NCBI): domain Eukaryota; kingdom Metazoa; phylum Arthropoda; class Insecta; order Lepidoptera; family Noctuidae; genus Agrochola; species Agrochola litura. The sequence goes on from OX424493.1 coordinate 20,196,951, forward strand.
TATTTAAAAGAGTGCCCGTGGAGTTTCAAATCTCAAATCTCAAATTCTTTATTGCGTACCATAATGTATATAGTTGGTAGGGAAATAATTATATTAGTCACAATTATGGACCCTGTCGGGCACAGCACAGATCAAGTAGGAGACAGGAGGAAGAGCACTGGTCGTTTAATGTGACAAATTGTATTATTAGATAAGTAGTTAGTTAGTTATATATTTATTAATACAGAATTAAATTTATGAATTATATATAATTATTGTTTTATAAATTTTATACGTTTATTTATTAGTAACATTATAATTACCATTTTTTTTTTAAATTATTCATATTGTTTTATTTACTTATTATTGTTTATTACATAATTAATATTTTTTTCTTGTCCATTCTTCTCCATAGGTACCTACTACTCTTTGGAATGGGCAACTAGATTCATATTTCTGACTGACCGACTCCTTGACAATTGAAAAGTGTCTGTAAATGGTTTAATTAAAATAAATAGTTTGAGTTTGAATTTTATGCAAACGGATTTTGATACCGTTTTCACCATAATTTAGAGCAGTTATCCCGGAAGGTTTATGTGTATCAATGCTTTCAACTCGATAAAACCATGCGAACTACACTAGTATTTGTATAAAATTGGAATAAAATAAAATTGTTTGCCTGAAATATATTGGAATTTTTAGTAGAGTTATAGTGAAGTACAATTAATAAATTGCAATTCGAAGCTGTGAGATTGTATTTTTAAGTAACTTATTTCTGAGAATTTTGAACTCTCTTTTTCGATACAAATAAATACGAGTCGATGATGTGAAGTAGGGAGTTACAGAGAGTATTATTTACAGAAAATTGCAATTATACAACAACAATCATGTTTTATTTGTTGTAAAATTATGTTTTACAATTGCTTTTATTATTTGCTACATTATTTTCAAGCAAACCATTTAATTAAATTTTATACGTTTATTTATTAGTAACATTATAATTACCATTTTTTTTTAAATTATTCATATTGTTTTATTTACTTATTATTGTTTATTACATAATTAATATTTTTTTCTTGTCCATTCTTCTCCATAGGTACCTACTACTCTTTGGAATGGGCAACTAGATTCATATTTCTGACTGACCGACTCCTTGACAATTGAAAAGTGTCTGTAAATGGTTTAATTAAAATAAATAGTTTGAGTTTGAATTTTATGCAAACGGATTTTGATACCGTTTTCACCATAATTTAGAGCAGTTATCCCGGAAGGTTTATGTGTATCAATGCTTTCAACTCGATAAAACCATGCGAACTACACTAGTATTTGTATAAAATTGGAATAAAATAAAATTGTTTGCCTGAAATATATTGGAATTTTTAGTAGAGTTATAGTGAAGTACAATTAATAAATTGCAATTCGAAGCTGTGAGATTGTATTTTTAAATAGCTTATTTCAGAGAACTTTGAACTCCATTTTTCGATACAAATAAATAAGAGTCGATTATGTGAAGTAGGGTTACAGCATTATTTACAAAAAATTGCATTTATCCAACAGCAATCATATTTTATTTGTTGTAAATTATATTTTCCAATTGCTTTTACTATTTGCTACATGTTTTATTATTTTCATGCGAACCATTTAATTAAATCTTATCATTTACATACATACACATACATAACATCACGCCTTGTTTCCCCGAAGGGTTGGGCAGAGGTGTCCCTGTAGTAGGTACACCCACATTTCGCCAGTTATGTTTAAGTCCCATGTAATAGGGGGCGAGCCTATTGCCATCAACCGGGCACAAATCCAGACTCCGGGCTGCTACTGAGAAATTCCAGATAGAAAAACCCAATAACACTTTGCCCGACCCGGGAATCGAACCCAGGACCTCATGCTCAGCAGTAGCGCTTACGACCACTAGACCAACGAGGCAGTTACCATTCTTACCATTTAGTTTTACCATTTAATTAAATTAAATCCATTTAGTTATATCCGTACTACAAGAACTAGAATCTTGCAAACCATAATATAAACCATAATTAATAGCACAATTTAAATGCACACTTTAATTAAATTGTAAGACTACTCATAATGTTTCCAATTTCCGAAGCGTGTAATACAAAAGAAAGCTTACGACCTTGTCACAGTATTAAAACTACTATCGTACGAATGACCTAAATGACGCAATGGCAAAACCTTCCCTTTCTTTAACAGTCCGATAGAGAAAAATATTTAATTTTCCTTATATTTTATTTTCCTGGAACCACTCGTAGATGCATTGAATCTAAAATGTTTTATTATTCGCTATATTCTGCATGAAAGTGAAACGCTACGCCGTAGCACGAGCTACGAAGCTCGTAGACGGTCTACGACTTCGTAGCGTACAAATTAATCATCGAGCTGTTAATTCATTTATGTTGGGTTATTTTCATCGATTCATTTTCGTTGGCAACTAGTAAGTTGCTGGTCGTAATAACGTTGTTAGTATGTGTTACAATTGAGACTTAATACTTTTTTATTTTCTGTTCAGGTTCGATTTACGTTTAGGAACCCGGTAGTACTATTAAAACTGAGCTATTGTCAATTCCTGATGTTTTTTCGTAGAATACATTTTCATCAATTCACTTGAGTTTCTCTCATATCTACATATGAGATCATAATCACTCGATAACATGTTTACGTCGCCTCCGTGACGTACATAACATTATTATTCAAACACCAAGAGCACAATGGTACACTTTCTTTACCATACAATAGTTCGTTTTCATATCAAACTGTTAATGGCGTTCATTCTATACAAAAATATAGTGACAATTCTTTGAACAGAGTCAAAGATGACGAGACGGGCGTCTGACGTCACTCGCGGCACTCTGCGGCTGCGGCTATCGATCGGATAAGCTCGTGTCATCTCGCTCGCTCCCGTGATCTCATCTCGCGCTATCCCGCTCGCACTCGCGTACCTTCGCCTCAGTGAAAAGCTGCGTTCCGAAATACGCTACTAATATTTATTTTAACGCAACCACCCGGGCCGATACACGTGGTGGCCGAGTCACCTTTTACCTGAATTTTTTCATTGAATTTGAACTTTTGTGGTAAAAATATTACAATAGAACACAATGTACTTAACTCTAGGTTACTATCAAACATTAAACTAATTTGGTATATCAACATTTTCAGTTACATGAATTCTGTAAATTCTCATTACAATTTAATTAATTAGTTTGTTAATAATGCATTATTCTTGGAAGGTTTGAATGGCTAACTACCGCGAAGGATGACATAATCGGTTCAATTTGAACGCGGCAGAATATAATGGACGATGACCTGCGTATTGATGACCTTGGACATAGAATGTTCGTACATATAGTAGGTATGTATGTACACTTGAATTTTGAATGTATAGGTACAATTGAATGTTGAACGTATAGGCTTGTTTACATAGAAACATGATATTTTATTGGACACTACCGAAATGCCGGTAAATGTTCAAGTACCAAAGTGATTTGTTTCAATGAATTTTCTATAGTAAAGGTTTTAGCAGTAGAAAACATTTTAGGCAAATATAAACTTATTAGTTAGAATCATTTATTACAATAAGAGAAGGCCTCTTGTAAACTGTAGTGGGTCAATTTTATCATAGACAGATTTTTAACAAATCTCAGACTCAGTTAAAGTAAAAATTGTTCGTATAGTACTGACTAAAAACGTTGGTTCTTCCGATAAGCTATTGTAGTGGAGCCGCCGGTTACACAAACGTAGTCATATAGAATAGGTAGTCTGTAAAGGCTACCAACCTGGCTATAGGTACATAATATACGATTACAGAGACTATATACATTAGGCTACATCAATATTAAATATTAAACTCGTTTAGCCTTACTTAGGGTTTTTTTCGGAATTGATCGCTTAAGCTAAGACTTTCTAGAAAACAGTGGTACTCCGGGAGTGCCGACAGAAGTGAAAACTTGAACAATTTAAAAAAATACTTCCATAACCTTCAAAGTAAAAATACTTGCATAGAATATTGATCCGTAACGTATTATAACATAAAGAGCACAATTGCGTTTACAAAAATGAGGTGTCGGTAACGGTGTCGCGAGTTTAATTGTTTTTTTCCCATCTCAAAAATGCCCAACGCGCCTAAAGAAGGTTTCGCTTCAAAAAGCGGTGGCCGTCATATAACGGCCGCAGTGACGGCTGCCATGAAAATAAAATTATCTCACCGGGGTTTTCCTTTACGGTGTCAAAAACGCTCTCTAGGAAAACTTATTTAAATAAACTTACTTTCATAAATAACATTTTAGTTACGTCGCCGGTAAATTGCATACGCTATGTGGCAGCCACCGCTCACCGAATTGAAATTTATGAAATATTAAGAATTAAATACAAGATAAAACACACCCTGGGCATTCGAAACCATTTGCTGACTTTTTATCACGGCACAAACTATTCCATTGTCTGTTGTTCATTTTTAAATTGTAGTTTCTGTCAAAAATCTATAGAAACTCACAATTCAACCTCACAACGCCTTTTCACTTTTCACTGCTCAATAACCGTCATTATTTCCACCCTGTTAGATCTTAACATAATACTGAATGTCCTACCATACAGTTAAATTGAGAGTCATGTTTTTTGAGTGACGCTAGATTCCTCCCCGCTCTGCATGGAAGAAATTTATCTCCAAAGAAAATAGAAATGAAATGCGGGCGCCACGCATACAGAGAAAACCAGTGCAGTATGCATGAACAAATACGCATGACTCAAAAATCGCAGGCACAGCAAAAAGAGAAGCAAAAATATTAATCAATTTCTGCCCAACTTGCTCCACAAATGCCAGGTTGCATGTTTTAAGACTTATTCCATCTTATGTTATTCTGGGCCCACTGCCAAACTTCGCTTTTCAACTAAACGCCATTTTCTAAAATTTTATTCAAATCGTAACAGTTTTTCGAACTGATAATAATGTGATTAATATAAGTCTGACATCGCCAACCCGTCTTGAGCAAACGCGGTGATCAATGCTCGTGCCTTCTCTGTATGAGAAGAAGCCTTTGCCCTGCATTGGGGCAGTAATAGGCTTATATTATTATTTTTAAATGTCTTTAACATGTCTCAGGACCCTGGGGTCCCGGACCTTTGGAAGGCGTACGAGGGGCCGAAACCAACTCGCAGAGGCCCCTTAGACATTTTTAAGTATTGAGGCACCACCCGACGACTACCCCTGTTCGCACTACGCAAGGGCACCCAAGGACAACCCCCGGTTGGTGTAGGACTATTGCAGGATATGGAAACAAAGATATTTTGACTAAGGGTTAGGGTGGCTAAAGTGGACTGATTACCTGGAACTATGGAAGGACTATGGCCTCTGCCTGATCAATGTTTATATGTACACGGATAAAATGGCAGGGGGTGACTTGCACACTCAATAATGGGCACCCGAAAATGGTCGCTAGCACAAAGTGTCGAAGCGACAAGGGGGCAACATGTCCTGAGGTGCTTATGAGGAGTGGAGAGGTATTCCACGGCTATCAGGATAATCCCGGAAGTACGGTCAAGATCCCTACCAGCATCTTACTGGAATACTTACTTCCTCCGAGCATGTTTGCTCTTGCGAATCTCCACTCAAGCCAGCCAATAAAGGCAAGAATGAGGTGGGAGCTCTGTTCCTCGTCAGTGTTCACTCTAGCCGGCCAATAAAGGCAAGCCAGAGGTGAGGAACAAGACTTCTCCCGGAAGATAGGGTCCGTGGGGTCACTACTGCCCAACAGCTCGCCACATGCTGCCCTGCGGGTTTTTGTATCTCTCTTGGTCTGGCTCCTCACCCTAGATCTGTTTCGGCAAAGTAAACTTTACCGGCGCAGACCCAGAGTTCGGAGCGCGCAAGCCCCACCACGACGTCAACGTAGACATACGGCGGTGGGGATATTATTATTATGATTAATGGAATATTTCGGTCCAGTCACAATCAACTGGCTAAAATGAGATTTTATAGTTGATAAACTGATTAAGAACTTAATTAGTCTTCCGGAAACCGAGGGTGAGTCTTGCTGACTTTTATTAATTTGGTGTTTCTTTAGGGTTTTCAAAAGTAAATTGCAAGTAGCAGAGTTTGAATTTATCACCGACATGCTTTTGCCAGCGGCTTTGCCGCGTGATTTGACAGATTATCCTACGGGAAGGTACTAACAGGATAAAAACTATGTTATGTCCTAATCTAAGCCATGATCTACTCGGGTGCCAAATTTCATCCAAATCTGTTCAACCGTTTATGCAAGGTTGAGTAATAAACATCCTAACATATAAACTTTCACATTTATAATAATATATATATTATATTAATAGGACAGTCGGATGTGTATTGGTTGCTCTTTGTTTTATCTTTATTCGTTTTTTTTTTCTTTGTTTGTTTATTCTGAATTTTAATTTTATGTTAAAATTTGTATTTGTACCTACTTACACTAGATTTTAAGTAAAATTGTTAGTAACCCTATGGACTCTGTCTGAATTATAATATTGTGCAAGTCTGTTCAAAATGTGGGTCAAAATATTCCCTGAAAGAACAGACAGTACGGTATACACACCTCTGCCTGCTCCTTCAGACTATAGGCGTGATTTTATTATGATTTGTTAATATTGTCAATCAATAGTATACATCGTGAAATTTGAATCACAGTTTTGCTAGAACAAACGTTGTTCAGACCATGGTCTACTACCATTCTAAAGCATCCAATAAAAAAAATGGTTTTTGAAAAAACACAAAAAAAAACAAAGTTTGTCAAGATTATCTACTGCTTACAAAATTTCGTTTATGGAGGTATATTTCCCTGTAGACAATGCTGTTTCCCGTGCGTGGTGTCTGTGTTGTAGGGAGTAACGATAATCTTGACATTTTAAACTTTGTCTTTTTTGTGTTTTTTCAAAAACCAATTATGTTTTTTTTATGATTGGATGCTGTAGAATGGTAGTAGACCATGGTCTGAACAACGTTTGTTCTAGCAAAACTGTGATTCAAATTTTACGGTGTAGATATAATATTTTTCTGATACATTGGAAATGTCATATATTACCACGTTAAGGATATTTTCGTCACCAAACGCTCATCGAGTCAAAATGTCGCAGGCACGTGAACTTTCACATTCAAGTATAATTTTTCGCTCCATTCAAACATTTCGGTTCACCACATTCGATAAAATTAAATAAATTCGTGGTACTGTATTAAAATCATAATATGTAAATGCTCAATTTAAAACTGCGACTCAATAAATTGATGTGATTTTACAAATAAAACAAGAGGATTGTGAATGGCTCTCATTTCATTATTTATATTCCTGTTCATTGCTCTTTTCAAAAAGACTATAAATTGATGCAGTAATTTATCCTTTAGGTATAATTATGAAATTATAAACAATAATAATGAAAGATAAAATAAGCTGTCGCTCCATGCAAAATACTGGTATTCAGCTGCATCCAGTTAGACTGGAAGCCGACCCCAACATAGTTGGGAAGAGGCCAGGCAGATGATGAACAGTAATCATGAAATAAATACGTTGTACAGATCGCTGTACAACGTAACGTAAAAATATTCTGTAAAAGCAAGAAGAAAGAACAATTATTATAATATACTTTTATGTGTAAAATTTGAAACAACATACTTAACAGAAATTGTTTAACAAGTTTTAAAATTAACGATGTTTTACGCTTATTCTATTCTGGAATCGCAGCAAAATGCTGATTGCACTAATATTATAAATGCGTAAATGAGTTTGTTTGTTACGCTTTCACGCTAAAATGGCTGAACGGATTTGGATGAACTTTGGCACATGGGTATAGACCATGACCTGGGATACCTTTTATCCCGATATTCCCACGGGATCGAGACTTATGTGGGTGAAACCGCGGGGCGTAGATAGTACTGGAGGCTTTCCTCCAAAAATTTATAAATAAATAGGATTGAAATTGTAAATATTTTTACGCCTGCGCATAAATATTTACATTTTCAATCCTATTTGTTTGTTGTAGTCCAACATTGTTTAAAAAAAATTGTAAATTTGCCCGTAGCTACCACGGTAGCTGTGTGTGAAATAATTAAAATCCAGTGTTTCGTTCGGTCATTGAACTATTATAGGTGGTGTGGAACAACTGACATATTTTTTTTTTGTATCTATACGAAACATTTTTTCGTATTCATTTGTAAAAATGTCCTTTCATTTATTTGACACAGCAACATAGCTCCAGTTCATACAACTCTCTAAGTTCAAATTGTCCTAATGATTGACTATTTGAAACAACATTTCACTTTCTTTCTTTTTTGTATTTTTTTTTCTATTTCTATTATTTTTCTTTTTAATTTAGCTTCTAATAAATGTAATGTAATGTATTGTAATGTATGTATGTGTGTATATAATGTAATGTATTTTTGTCTTCTTTTTAAATGTTTCATGTAAATTGATGGCCTGAAACAGGTTTTCACAAACCTAGATCAGGAAGGTTTACATTACAGTTAGAATTAAATTTTCCTCGGTTGTAATTAACGTAAATCATAATGTTACTTTACTTTATACTTGTTTTTTTTTCTTGTAAAATTTGTTTGTTTGTTTGGAAGTTTGTATGTAGGGGTAATCTCCGAAAGTACCAGTCGGATTTGTAAAATTCTTTTTGCATTAAATAATTGCGGGCAGAAGATAGTTAATAAAAAAAAACAGTGGCACTCCGAAAGTGCCGACAGAAGTGAAAACTTGAACAAGATCGCCTTGGTGGAAGAAAAATACTTGTATAGAACATTGGTCCGTACGTTATCTAAATAAAGAGCACAATCGCATTTACAAAAAAAAAAAACTTCCAAAACCTTTAAGTAAAAATACTTGCATAGAACATTGATCCCTAACTAAATATAAATAAAGAGCACAATCGCGTTTACAAAAATGAGGTGTCGTAACGGTATCACAAGTTCAATTGTTTTTTCCCATCTCAAAAATGCCCAACGCGCCTAAAGAAGTTTTCACTTCAATAAACAATCATTAACTCAAATGAGTCTCTGTAGCCTCTATCAGTTCCTTTCTTCACCTCCATTACATTACAACCAACACATTAGCGGTGCATAGCCCACAAAAGCGTTACACAGCTGAAGTCTCCCCCCCCCCCTACCCCCTACCTCCCCTATGTTACCGTGCAAGTAATGGTCTTAACTCGTCACACTCGCTCTACTTCCCCTCTTAATTACTGACCCGGTATAATGTTAACGCATTTCACCTTAAACTGTTGAATTTGTTGCATTTTCTTTATTAATTGTTTAAAATGTTATTATTTTTAATGTGAAAATCTTTCTCACTCAACTTAAGTTTTAGTCGAAGTTTTAAATTCGAAGTATTTTTTATTACGCGTTATTCAACTTTGCCCAGCTTTTTAAAGCCTGCAGGCTATTTAGACTTACATAAAGTAATCACCTCTTTTTAAAAAAACACAATTTTAGATTAGAATTTGTGGAAGCCTGAAGAAGGCAGTGATTTCAGTCGAAGTTTTGTTAAAAACTTTATTGATATGCATTATATTTTTGTGCTGGATATTTTTCTCTATAAATAAGTAATAATTGTTATATTCCCGTCGTTGGCCGTGAAAACGTCGTCGTTTTATATTATATTACACTTTTTTACAATTTTTCTGAATTTAAAACAGTATTCACATTTATAGAACAAGTGTTACAAAAGTGAACTGCCTCGTTGGTCTAGTGGTCGTAAGCGCTACTGCTGAGCATGAGGTCCTGGGTTCGATTCCCGGGTCGGACAAAGTGTTATTGGGTTTTTCTATCTGGAATTTCTCAGTAGCAGCCCGGAGTCTGGATTTGTGCCCGGTTGATGGCAATAGGCTCGCCCCCTATTACATGGGACTTAAACATAACTGGCGAAATGTGGGTGTACCTGCTACAGGTACACCTCTGCCCAACCCTTCGGGGAAACAAGGCGTGATGTTATGTATGTTACAAAAGTTTTGAATTTGGTATTTTAGAGCGAATAAACATAACAGCATTATAAGTGTGCAATAAATGGGTTTATAATGGGTTCACAAGTTGCATATTACCTATACTCCGTTTGAAATAAGATTAGACATTTAACTAAACCCTTTTTACAGTCCGTTCAACCGATTTTGACTTCTATTGCGTTGGTGGCATGACAAATGGCCGCTGCAGTAAACAGTTGGTATTGTAACCACTTTTTTGCTTTTAATGCCATCTTTATACCTACGGTATAGAAGTCAAAATCGGTTGAACGGACTGTAAAAAAAGGTTTGTTTAAATGTCTAATCTTATTTCAAATGTAGTATAGATACGTAGCTCACAAGGTTTTTTTTAAAGATTAACTATGGAGTTTCTTGCCCATTCTTCTCGATGCGAAACTATGTATTGGGTAGAGCAACTGTCAATTTTTATTTTTTCTTGTTTTATACTTTACGATGACATGAAATGTTCAAAAAATCAATCTGCCTAGCCTTTTCCCAACTATGTTGGGGTCGGCTTCCAGTCTAACCGGATACAACTGAATACCGTATTTTACATGGAGCGACTGCCTATCTGACCTCCACAACCGATATTCCTTGGTAAGACTGGTTGACAGACTTTCAAGTTTCTGACGACCCGTTACAACTGCCAAAGATCCATGAATGACAGCCGGGACCAACGGCTTAACGTGCTTTCCGAGGCACGGAGGAGTCTCGGTATGTTAATATGGTCACCCATCCACAGACCAACCTCGGCAAGCGCATCTTAACCTGTTGGATTCGGCTGTTATTACTTAGCCACGAGCTCCTCATGACATAAGATGTTCAATGAACTGCAATACTTAGTACACTTACATCCACAAGTAATATCTAGTACAGTGACATCCACAAGTGAATGACATTGTGTTTCACAAGTGTTCTGTATTTAGTCCACTTTGAAGCGACAGACGATGCTTAACCCAACTGCAATACTGGGCACAGCAACGTACAATGGCGTCCACAAGTATTATTAAGTTGAGTAAATATCGCGTATGACGTCCATGGACACTTGAGTCGCCGCTGAGTACTGTAATCCACTTTGCGTCGTCTGACGTTGTGACGTGAGCGAACAGCTGATGGCTTGAACAGTGGCGGTTACGGGTTAAGTCGTATTTGTTAGCTGCATGGAAACGTGTTTGTAGGTCGGTGGGTTTATTGTGATATTCGGACGATGAGAGCTGTGGAAAATTTTACATGGTGGAATTTTATTTCAACTACAGAATGCCACCAGCTACAATCCTACTTTTAAATAGATTATTTTTGTTAAAGACGTCATCAGTTTCAGTCAACAGTCATGAAAGAAAAGAGTTAATTTGCGGAAACAGATACCTACCTACTACTTACCACTATACCAACCAACATATTGAAATATATGGGTACCTGTGAAATTCCAAGAACGTAAGATTTTTTCGAAGTGAAATTTTTTTTAGGCGGTTTGGGCGTTTTTGCGATGGGAAAAAACAATTGAACTAGCAAAACCGTCACCGACACCTCATTTTTGTAAACGCGATTGTGCTCTTTATTTATATTACGTTTACTTGAAAGGTTTTGTAAACGCGATTGTGCTCTTCATTTTGATAAGGTTACGGACCAATGTTCTATGCAAGTATTTTTCTTCCACCAAGGCGATCTTGTTTTAAATCTGTGGTTTATATTTGGTAATAGTTCACATTAAACATGAACTTCTTGTATTACAGTTATGTAAGAAAACAAAAGATTCGAAAAACAAAACAACACACTTTACGCTCATTTCATTCTCTCCACCTCCTCGTTCTAAAATCGAAATTCAAAATAAATTCGTAATTCGATTCTTTAATCCGCAAACCGACAGCCCCGCTGTCATTGGCGCCTGTTCCCTCACCTGACGGTATCGTTGGCAGCTCTGTAGCGGTCATTTTTGGCGGGAAATTGCCCCATATCCGACGATCGTCGATACCTCGACGCGACTCGTTTTGTCAGTCAAACGTTGTTTGGATACTGCGCCTCTATGAATTGTTCGTGCAGTGATTGACATGTTCGCTCTAGTGATGTTTTTGAGCTCGAGATTTTGAATTTCGAACTGTGTGTGTGCGTTGTTTTAGGAACTATCGATGTGTTGTGGATGTAGGTCGCGTAACTTGCAGATAAAACTTTTTTAACTTTAATATTATTATAATGTTTCATATGTTGTGCTACCATTATGATTTCTGAATATGTTTTGCACAAAAAATAGTGAACGATTTAGATTTCATTTTTGTTTTATTGGTCTAGAATTAAATATATTTTTGTGCGTCAGATCACCTTGAAAGTCCAGTCGTAAAATATTATACGTTTGGACTTATGGCAAACATAACGATAAATATTCTAAAGTGTACCTTGCCAAATCTATATGGTGAATTTTTATGGTTAAACTTAATGTTTGGAAACTACAATATTTTACCTGCTTTTAACAAAAAATATGAATACATTTAATTTTATGATCTCAATCTCGAATCGCATTCTATTCGCATTCAGGTCGTTAGAAGCCCGAAAGTCTGACAACCAGTCTTACCAAGGGGTATCGTATTACCTAGTTACTGGGTTGTGGAGGTCAGATATGCAGTTGCTCCATGTAAAATACTGGTATTCAGCTTATCCAGTTTGACTGGAAGCTGACTCCAACATAGTTGGGAAAAGGCAAGGCAGATTGAATCCCGAATCGCATTCGCAGAATTCACAAAAAATAATGACGCCATTTACAATTTTGGCACTAAACGATCCGATTCACACGATCGGAGTAGACTAGAGAACGTTAGTTAGCATTGCAGATGCTGTAGCCTCCATGGCGACGTGTTTACAAGCCCAACTGGCGTGCCAACCGGCAATAAGTCGCCTGGCAACGCCAGCGACCATTCACTAATGGCAACTTAACGTAAAACTAACGACATAAAACGTCACATAGATAATATTACCTATTTACTTGTTTTCGATGAGGATGGTAATTTTTACATTGGCATTTATCCTGACGTGACCTTCGATATAATCATCAGCCTTTATTAATTGAATGCTGGAACGAATGCCTCATCAATAGGATACAAAACAAAATCAGTGGCACTCCGGGAGTGCCGACAAAAGTCAAAACTTAAAAAAAAATCCGGCACCGCGGTAATCAACGCGTTGATGTCTTTTTAATGGTCAAAGGCTGGTGTCATCACAGTGTCGCGAATTTAATGATTCAGTCCCATCTCAAAAATACCCAACGCGCCTAAAGTTTTCACTACAAAAAAACAATAAAAGTAATTTGTTTAAATTAGGCTGAGAATTTGTACTTTTTAAACGACAAGAATTACGTAAGACAGTCCCCCAAAACACCTTTTACTACTTCCCGGTGTTCTAGCTGGGAAAAAGTGGGGCAACAAACGCCTCAGTAATACATCTATCTGTTAAGTAGACCTCTGATCACAATCATCAGCCTTTCTTAGATTCTTGATCGTTATTCTACGATAAGAAATTAGCCTGTCTTAATTTTGTCTGCTACTTGGATTATAAAAATAATAATAAGGCCATAGTCTTTCCATAGAGAGCAGTGGTGGCCCAGTGGTAACGACCGTGACTTACGAGTTGTAGGTCGTAGGTTTGAACCCAGACAGGCGCTTTACTTTGTGTGAATTATTTAATCACCACTGCTCTCAAAAACGGTGAAGGAAAACATCGTGAGGAAACCGGCATGTCCTAGAACCGAAAATTCGAAGACATGTGACATCTACCAACCCGCACTAGGCCCGTGTGGTGGATTACGGCCCACTCCCTCTCACAGAGAGGAGGCCTGTGTCCCAGCAGTGGGAACATTTGTTAGCTGATGATGATGATGATGATAGTCTTTCCATAATTCCAAGTAACCAATACATTATAGCCACCCAAATCCATAGCCCAATATGTTTTGTTTCCATGTTCTGCAATAGTCCTACACCAACCGGGGGTTGTCTTTGGGTGCACTTGTGTATATAGTGCATACAGGGATAATCGTCGGTTGGTACCTCAACACTTAAAAATGTCTAAGGGACCTCTGCGAGTTGGCTTCAGGCCCTCGTACGCCTTCCAAAGATCCGGGACCCCAGAGCCCCGAGATATGTCAAAGACATTTAAATAATAATAATAATAATTGCTTTCTTTTCAGGCAACTAAGGCCCATAGACAAAATACACAAAATAATCTTATAAAATAATAAACTAATACATAATAAAACATCACTACAAAGTCTAGTTAATTTGAGTCGGCGACGTAGCAGTAAATAGGAAGATTATGTATTCAATTTGATACAGGGTTATTTATAATATGTCGGCAATCCGTTAAGGGGATGTAGGAGAGGTCATTTGCAACCAAATGACCCCTCATTACCCTTATGCTAATGTCAAAAAATTTCGAGTAATTTGACATTTTAAAATAAATTAAATAAAAATATAAAATGTCAAATGATTCGGAAATTGTTGACATTTGTATAGAAGTCAAAAGGGTTCATTTGATTGTAAATGACCTCAGAATTAAAATTAAATGAAAACAGAATTAGAAAATTAATAGTAAAATACAATTAATGGAATGCTTAAACAGCTAAATATTTCAAGCAAAATGCTTTGTTTTTCGGTTTGTACCATCGAATTGTTCTAGTATGTCAAAATACAGGGTTATTGGTTATATGTCGGCAATCCATTAAGGGGATATAGGAGAAGTCATTTACAACCAAATGACCCCTTTTGACTCCTATGCAAAAATCAACAATTTATGAGTCATTTGACATTTCATATTTTTATTTCATTCATTTTAAAATATAAAATGTCAAATTACTCGAAATTTTTTGACATTGGCATAAGGGTAATGAGGGGGGTCATTTGGTTGCAAATGACCTCTTCTAAATCCCCTTAATAGAATGCCGACGTATAACCAATAACCCTGTATTTTGACATACTAGAACAATTCGATGGTACAAACCGAAAAACAAAGCATTTTGCTTGAAATATTTAGCTGTTTAAGCATTCCATTAATTGTATTTTACTATTAATTTTCTAATTCCATTAAAATTTATGTTAGCGCGGAAATATTGCGTGAACAATAAGCGTTCACGGCATGACAAACTTCTATCGACTGTTTTCTATGACAAAAACTATAGGGAAATTAAATTCAAATGCGTCCTGTTCAAAATAACACTTAATTAGAAAATTAAACCAAGACAATTAACGTTTTTGGCAATCTATAGGTACACAATGACACGATCAATGTATATGCCACTGCACGTCTATGGCATGGACTTTAAAAGCGTCTTTATTTCGTTGTAGTAAGGTTAGATTTCGTAGTATAACGGTTACTGCTGACGGGACGTTGACAGGTTTGGCGTACCTACACCGAAAAATGTAATTGACTACACTGGCTGGTTATTTTACCAAAACTAACCACACAAAATTCAAATTACGAACCCGATTTCTAAATCGGGTTCGTAATTCGAATTTTGTGCGGTTAATAGTGCTCTACAACTATTAAGCGCGGGCCACACTGGGAACTAAGCCAAGTTCGTTTAGCTACGCACTTGTAGCTATCGCGTCTTCTCATACTTCGGTTCGTAGTTCGCGGTGTGAACCGAAGCATGCAAACACGCGGTAGCTACATGAACGAAGCTTAGCTTCGTTTCCAGTGTGACCTATGCTTTAGTTTTTGTTACCTACCATTACAAATTCTCCAAAATTTAGTAGATCGAAATAAACTAACTTTTATAACTACTAGTGGGAGTTAATTGCAACGGTACAGTTGCGAGCATAAATACGACACACTTACGCAAGATTCAAAAGCGAGTGTGTGTGCAACACAATGACAGCTGTCAAACATCTGGTAACGTTCCGTTACACGACGTAGTGTGACAATTTGAAAAACAAATTGTTTCACTGACTGTATAATAAATAATATTCTATGTATCAATCTTTATTTCTATATCATCACATTGACTGTTTTATATAGCTAAACGTAGAAGTTTCTTTTAAAGTTATTAGCTTATATAGACTAACCTACTTTATGTAAGGAAAAAGTTGCTGGAATAAATTAACTAAGTTTGAGTATCCACAATAATAATGAGCCTTCGTTTTTAAGCTTAGCCATTCTATAGAAAAACTCTGTAATTGCATTGGTTTAAACTTTTACTTATAAACTTGTGATACGAACCTTTTTATTTTACTGCTTAACTGCTATGTATAGACGAGGCTTTATAATTATAAAATCAGTACATATATATAATTTAAGAGATTTGTCTTATTTAGCCTGATATCAAGGATGCATGCATCGGTGCGCGGCGCCTCGTAGTCTTGAGCTGTCGACGTCGCTACGCCGTAGCAGTCGCAAGTCTACGCCCGCTACGCCGTAGCAGTCGCATCTCTAAAAGCGTCAGTTCTAGCAAAAGCTTTTGTCGAATGCGACCGAAACGATTTCTCGGTATTTTTATAGTTTCCAGTTTCACTGAACTTGGCCTTAAAGCTCTCTTTAGCTTACAGAATATCCCACATTTTATCTGTTACTGGATCATTTAGTAGCTAACAGACTTTGTTGAACTTGACCGTTTAGGCCTTGATGCATTTAGTTTTTTGGACGATAACAAAATTTTCGTTTGATTTTTGTTACACTGAATACTACCAGCAGATCAGGTTTCCACATTATACCGTCGATCCTTTACAGAGGAAAAACAAGCTATTTCATTGATCTATTTTTGATACGATCGGTTCCCATTTGCCTTTTCCAACGAACATTATACTATTCCACATTCAAAAGTATTGGGACTCGTGCATAGTCCTAACTTCCTACCTACTAATATTATAAAGGCGAAAGTTTGTGAGTGTGTGTGTGTATGTTTGTCTCCACTTCACGCTCAAACGGCTGAACGGATTTAGATGAAATTTGGAACACAGATAGTTTATAACTTGGATTAATACATAAGATACTTTTTATCCCGATATTCTTACGGAATCGAGACTTCTGCGGGTGAAACCGCGGGGCGCAGCTAACATATTATAAATGTGAAAGTTAGTTTGTTACGCTAAAACGGCTGAACGGATTTGGATGAAATTTGGCACATGAGTAGACCACAATTTGGAAAAGGGCATAAAATACCTTTTATCCCGGTATTCCTACGAAATCGAGACTTATGCGGGTGAAACCGCGAGGCGCAGCTAATATTGTATAATTCTGCTGCACCCGATTAGATTTGAAGCCGATCCCAACAGAAAAGTCTGGGCTGATAATTATATTGTATGATTTAAGGTCCAAAGAAAAAGCAGTTATTTCATAAAATAATTATACATGTTACTAAAACCTTATTATTAATTTGGAAATTCATATCATTTTATATAGTCAATTAATCTACCACAACAGGTAATAAGACATTTACTGATCATTGACTTGTACAAGCTTTGAAAAGTTAGGGCTAAAATAAACTACATCTTCCACGTCGCATATATAATATCATCGAACTGTTTTACCCAGTTCGACGCCCCACAGTCTTTCGTGAAAGAAGGGCTACAATACTCAGAGATCATGGTTCGTGACTCGGTGATGATTAAGTATCTTTTAATAGGTGAATATTTAGTTTGGTACATCTTTTTTTTTTTTTGCGTGGGAAATTATCAAAAACCTTCTCCCGCTCTGGGCGGAGCGAGAGGGCGTGTCGGACTCTAACTGACTAAAACCCACCTATGTTCCTTCAGTTGCCATGTTGCCGGGATCACGATCTCCCTTTCGGATTTCTTCGCAACCCCGGCAGTCATCGGCCCTAGCGGACCCCGTCAATTCTGCTGACATCTCTTTGAGGCGCGCGTGGAACCCAACGCGCCGTCGACCCGGGCCTGGTCCTTATCGGACGGCGAGTTACCCATTGCTCACCGTCCGCAAGCCCGCGCCTACGGTGGCCAGAAATCGGCTTAGTTAGGTACATCTGGTTTTCAACCCCGCAAAATGCGTACAATATTTATTCCTTATAATTTACCTGCAATAATGTTAGTTCATTAAGCAACGTGTGAACTAACATTACTGATCATTGACTCGTTTCAAAAGCCGGCGCTAAAACAAACTACATCTTCGACGTCGCATATTATCGAGCTGTTTCACCCAGTTCGGCGTCGCGGAGTCTTCGCTTCGCGTTCGGTAGCGGTCATTACCCTCTGTTTCAGCAACGCCTCATATAATCTGGCCTTCACTTATAAGATTTCTTTCCGCAATCATTTTTAGTATCGCTGCTGTAGTAACGTGTTTAGTACTTGTTAAGTAGCTGTAAACTACATATTGGTTGTTAATTTTTTTGGCAGTGTTTGGGTTGGTAAATCTTTTCGATGGTAGTTACAATCTATTTGGCTCTTGTGCATAATGGTCGATGAAGGATTGATGTTTATTGCTCAATTAAATAGGGGAATCACTGTGGACGCTATGGCCACTATTGGAGATAGGAAGGAAAACTTGCCTTTTTTAGAAAAATTCATTTAAATTACATAAGTAGTTCAATGAACTTATGAGATAAATTATTAAATCTTCCAAAACGACATCAGTACGAGGTCATTTAAGTGATGCTTTTTTCAACAACTAGGCTAGCCTTTGAACCGCTCAAAGCATAAGCGAAAGTACAGTTAACCTCTAAAAAACTATCGACAATAATACATTTGATTTTCTAGAATTGGTGTTCCATAACATAAACTTGTATCAATACCTACAATTAATTAAATACCTAATATTTAATACGTTTTCTGGCTACACATTGTTTTAATATTATAGAATAAGTATTGTTGAAAATTTTATGAATTCTTGTCGATGTATAGGTACATCTTTTTGAGGCTGAATGTATGTATGTAGAATTGTAACAAATGCTAACGCTACGATAGGTATACTGTAAATGCAAATCGGATTAAAAATAGACTAACTACATACATTACCATACTAATTCTAGGTTAAGACCGCCATACTCGTACATTCTCCAGTCTGGTAACAGAAATATTTGTAATGTAGGAAAAGAAATCCATCTTTTCTTTTTGTGAGAGAATTACTATTACTGGAAAGCTGATTTAAACATAGTTAGAAAATGGCCTGCCTCGCTGATCTAGTGGTTGCAAGCACGACTGTCGAGCATGAGGTCCTGTGTTCCTTTCCCAGGTCGGGCAAATTGTTATTATGTTTTTCCATATGAATTTCTTAGTAGCAGTCCGGAGTCTGGATTTTTTTCCGGTTGATGGCGATGTTTTCCTTCACCGTTTTTTAAGCAAGTGATAATTATACAATACGCACATGAATCTGAAAAGTCGGAGGTTCGTATCTTGGGTTCGAACTCGAGACCTATGACTTGGCAGTTCGACGATCCCCACTAGGCTTTCACTCCAAGTGTATAAACCACCTATAATCAAATTATTCTATAAAACCCCACATTAATCCCTCCAATCATATAACTTAGCACGTATAGCAATATCGTCTATATTTAAACGCCGAAGCCCCCGCTCCCTGTGCCTATAAATACAGCGTGGAACCCGGTTAACCATGGTAACTGAGTTACTTACACCTAACTGGGTAACGCTTCATAGCCACCTCTGTGTATCAATGCGGTTGTAAAGTTCGTTGCACACAGGATTGGCTCGTAATTTTGTGTAAGTCTCGCGCAATTGGTTAGTGACGTGATTGGGCTGCGATTCGATCGTGATACGTGGTGGATTTTGAGGTTGAAATATGAATTTTAATTGTAATTATGTTTTCCGAACTTGGTTTGAAACACTGCCATATCCAGACTCTTATGGTGTATGGAAAAATGCTCTAGACTTTTATGTTGTTTGGAATAAAATGAAGTTTCCTTTTTCAAACTGGTTGAAATGTGAATTTTAGTAACGAATATAGACGGTAATTGTGTTTTCCAAATTCGGTTTGTAACACTGCCGTGACACGTCACGGCTTAAGTACACAAACTGACTGTTCTGTCGCGATTGGGCGGTGATACGTAGTGGATTATGCGATAAAATGAGAACTGTCCATTTGAGAAATATCTGAAATCGCCAATCCGCCATTAGCAAGCGTAGTGATTATTGCTTGTACCTTCTCTGTATGAGAAAAAGCCTTTGCTGTGCACTCGAACAGTAACAGCATAAGCATATAACCAGCCTATAATGTTCCCACTGCTGGGACTCATGTCTCCTCTTTATGGGAGGGAGCAGGCCATAATCCACCACGCGGGCCCAGTGCGGGTTGGTAGACCGTAACAAGCTGATACTATAATTATTATAATGAAAAGCTAAAAAAATACAATGCATTTCAAGTCATCACGACAAGTTTTAAGTAAATACTTAATGAAAAGCTGCACTTTATCACCAAAACTCATTTATCAACAAAATTAAGTGTAATTACTTTAATAAAAACTTGTTAACAATTTCTACGACATGAAACATTAAAAGCTTATAAAACTGCAGTGACCCAAATAGTGTCCACAATAACTTTTTAAATGAGCTAAATAAGTTATTACAGGTAGAAGTAAAAATGGGGCAAAAAATGTTCATTAACACCGTTGTTAACTGGACATTCTTTTTGAGTGATGTTACTAATGTGGGTCATATTTTGTGAAGCAGTGGGCGCCTCCACCACTTGTATTAATTTTATTCCCGCCGGTGTGCTCTGGGTCTTATAACATTGTGTCTATTACATCGCGTGTAGGTAAAATTAGCTGGTTTTGGTTTGAATATTAATAATATTTCGTGTCTTAGATTTGAAACAGACATTGAAATGTTTGCTGAATAGCATAAGGTTTAAGTGGAAATATAAAGTTTGTGAATCTTGTAAAATCCGATGTAAAAATATTTTTTCAAATCAGACTGGTAGTTCTAGAGATTGCCCCCTAGATACAAACTTACAAATAAACAAACAAACAAACGTTACCTCTTTAAAATATTATTATAAGTAAGTATAGATTCCTACTGGAATTCCTCAACGATCAATATAATTTCTGAAAACGTTTGTAGTAGGTATATATTTTGTAAATGTATTTATTCAAAAGATACCTCCCTCCACTCACACATCTAAAAAAATCCCAACTAAGTCTGTCTGACTTTGGAAAGTCATTAAAACACGAAAATAGACTGACTTTCAAATGTCATTTCGAAAGCAAACACAAAGTCACATGACTCATTACACAAAAAAAAATACAGCATCAAAACTCCGAATCCCACACATTCCCGCATTCATCAGAATGCGGTATCACAGTACTATTCCCGGGAACGGTGGGGTGACCTCGAAAGCGCCATAACGCTATAACGCCATGGCGCCGCGCCGTCGCCCTATCTCCCGCCAAGGACCGAAGGACAACCCACTGGCTGTTTTCCAGACAATGCAGAGCTTGTTACGTCACCACACGTTATTGGTCCTGAATTGGGAGGATGTTTTGATTGTTAGTCGATTAGGGTGGTTGCTTAGTACATAATAATACACCATTTGCAGTTAATTAAGCTAATGAACTTGAGGTAGTCCCGCTAACTCATCATCAGCCTAGGGAAAACCCAATGGAAATTATTAGTATTAGTTTAGTAGGTAGTCCCGCTAATTATTATTATTTATTATTACAAGCCTGTGTTGTCCCACTGCAGGGCTGAGGCCTCCCTTCCCTCTTTCCACTTTTCCCGATCTACTGCGATTTCGGGCCAATTCTTGAAGAAGTTCAGCTCATCCCGCCATCTCATTCTGGGCCTGCCGCGTAGTCGTTTCCTGCTATCAGCTCATCCCGCCATCTCATTCTGGGCCTGCCGCGTAGTCGTTTCCTGCTATTAGGGATCCACTGAGTGGTGATTTTTGCGTATTACTACAGCTAACTACTAAACTAATACTGACAATTTCCTTAATAAGCCACGAAACATAAGATGAATAATGGTTTAAATTGATTTCCAAATATCTTTTGACATTTTATAAGTGCACCAATAATTCATACAAGCTGCAGCTGCGAACAAGTACTTAATTATTATTTTCATCTTTCTCTCTTCATTTAGTAAATCACTTTCCAATTCCCGCAACCCCACTTACTACACAGATACTATTCTATCTGCATTTATATAAAAGTTGAATAGACTACCTATCAGACTCCCAGACTGACTCAACGCGAAACCTGTAAAATAATAAACTTGCGGTGGCTAACCACCGGCAAATACTTCGAGATTTCTTGGAAAAACAGGCGCGAAGTTCAATGGCGAACGCATTTACAACCTACAGCTGAGTACTATTAATAAACATCTAATCCCTCCAACATTTTTAATCGACTTCAAAAAAAGAGGAGGTTATGCAGTCAGCAAGTTTGCAGGTTATGCAGTCAGAAAGTTCACACATTTGGAGGTCAATTCCCGTATATAAAAACGTTCAAAATCTAGTGACAATCTCACGTCAGCGACAATCAATTTATTTTCAACCGTCTTCAAAAAAAGAAGGAGGTTCTCATCAGTTCGTCGGCATCTTTTTTTTTTACTTTATTTATCGCTGACATGAGATTGTAACTAATGACATGAAATTGTCCAAAATGTTGGTAAATTTTGGTCAGATTGTCGCTAAGATTCGTCGATTCTTCTTTCGATTCGAACGTTTTTAAAATTCGGGAATTCCAAATATTCAACGGGCAACGCGTTCTCATTCTTACAACACCCACGCTAGCAATGCGTTACGACAACACGGCTAAACTACTTCCATGAAAGGTTCATCGTTGTTCTAAGAATATCTATATTGTACTCATTTATATACCGGGCAACTAGTTTTGTAGTGTAATGAAACTTAGCTGAAATTGAATCAGAAGAAAGTGTTTATTTTTATTTTATTAGCTGTATTAATTTGGTCCTGGCAGGTAACCACACAGTGCTGGGGGCCTAAAACAGCCACATTAAGCAATTCCTCCAAAAGCAATTCATTTTCTTAATTCCCAGCAATCCCTTTATGGAGACACATATTTTAGCTGAATCATATTCAATTCATATCAGAATCATATTTGGTGTAAATATTGCCGCATGAAAAAATGAAGACCGTAATTTTACCGGATAATTTTTCTTTACAGTTTTTATTAATCAAATGAGATTCAATTTTTTTTTTTACCGTTTAAATGTTATTTCATTAACATACAAAACTGTCAAACAGATGAATTGCGTAATATGATTTGAACGCAGATAATATTATGAATTGTCAGTTTGTGTCATCATAATTATGATTCTGCCAAAGCGGCCGTTTTAAGCCCCCTGATTGCACGTCTTATGGAAAGTATCATAGTCCATATTTTCATAAACTTCAAAGCTGAGAGTTTGTTAATAGAAAGCTGCAAGTCTTCTACAATTCTCTTAAGGAATGAAGCCAAAATCCGCTTCTTATGTAATCGATGATCATAATTTGTTATAAACGTAAAGAAAGTAAATCTTTTTTACATTATCCATAGGTATATATCACTCACGAAAAGTGATTACTGACCCTCTTTTTGCCAAAAACAACAACAATATTTTTGTTCCATAACTTTACCAAATATAATGAACCCTGTGAGCTGTACTATATAAGGTAGGCTATTAATTAAATAATTACCTACCCATATCAATAAATTCCAGCATTACCACGAACTCAATTCAATGCATTAAAATTGAAACAATTAGGATTGACCTGTTTCAGTTTCATTACAACGGAGATGAACAATTATTAATGTTGATTAATTAAAACAAAATAAAGCAATGCAATTTTATCACCACTAATTCGCATCACTCAATTAATATTGAGCATTTAAATGTCGATGCTATCCATTAATTAATAGTATTAATACTGCAATTCGGTTACCTAGATTCAGTTTAAATGGTTCTATAATAATTGAAGCTAGAATATTTCATGAATGGATGACTAAGGTGTTAGTAGGTTGATTAATTTATAAATTTCTATAACTTATTAAATGGTATCGGAAAATTCACTTCAATCCATCTTGTATTACGTTACCAGAATACGACTGATTTAAATGATAGATTTTCTAGAATCAAATTGAACCAAATCCAAATATAGAACAGGAGCTAAAATTATTATTATTCCTAAGATAGTATCTTTGGCTTTGTATAACATTATTATCTTCTAACATACGAATATATTGAAATATGTAGCTTTGCCTTTGTAATTCTCCTATCAAATATTGCATCTGCAGATTCACCCACTCTACTATATTATCTTCCATTATATTCGGTTCACAACCATTTACAAAGTTCAACTCGAACTCAGAACGGGTTCAAGCAATAGTTCTGTAGCCAAAATGAAACAGCCGTATAAAGCTCTGGTTCGAGGGAGGTGGCCCAATTCGGCTCGGCGCCCGATCGGCGGGGCGGCGGCGCCGTCTCGTCTGCCTCATCTCCGAAAAAACCAGATCAACCGGCGCCTTGGAAGACACCCAGAGATTTTTTGCCTATAGATGTAGGCCTCGAGGTCACCCGCCTGTTATGTTAATGGAGGCCGGGAAAACCCTATGGTGTAGGAAATATTATAATTTGTCAGTGTCGTCGCGTGATAGGTCATTTTTCTAAAGTTAAGGAGGTTTTTGTTTATATTTTCATCATCATTAAATTTGTTGTGTCGCTTAACTTGATGGCGGGAAAGTTTTTTATTTTAATGATATTTTCTATCTTAGATTCGAGTGGCGTAGCATTGTAGGTACTTCATATGATTCTAGCCAAGACAATAGAACACTGTAACTCTTTCGCTTTCAGAATCTCACTATCATACAACCAATCGTAAAATAGGCTTTTGTATTGCATTTTTTTGCAATGGTGGCCCAGTGGTATCGCCCCAACTTACGAATTGTAGGTCGTACATTTGAACCCAAGTAGGCGTTTTACTTTATGTATTATTTCATCACTACTGCTTTCAAAACGGTGAAGGAAAACATCGTGTACAAATCGGCATGTCCTAGAACCAAAAATTCGAAGACATGGTGACATCCAACAACCCGCACTGGGCTGGAATTATGACTGTATTGAAGTTATTTAAATTAAGGTTTTTATTCATTTAAATCTGTTCACCTTTCACTCTGCATACACCGTAAAACTGCCGTAATATCGTAACATTATTCATGTAAACGTTATTGTGGCTTGCTTCAACTTTAATTCACGTAGTTGCATTTAATCCCAGCACAATAATATTTTGCCTTACCTACTTCCGCGTCCGAGTAAATTGAAAATTCCTCAACCACGTACTTTTAAAAAATGTGCTCAGATTTAAGCATAAAATCTTCAGTAGTCAGGTCAGTAGTCAGTTCTTGTATAAACTTTATATCTGTTCTTTTATTAGGTTATTTTTAGTGAAGAATATTTATAAACCATGTTTTTCTAGTACCTACAATAGATCTAATGAATGAGCCAAATTACTAAGGTTTTAAAGCAATCATTACAAGGGGGATGATGACTAAGCTTCTACTTTAGATGCTAGATGAGCTAGCTTCAACTTTCTGACTAACTAACCGACTCTTTGACAATTCAAAAGTGCCTGTAAATGGTTTAATTGAAATATACTTTGAGTTTGAGATACAAATTCTTTTTTTGTCCGTTAGTTAGATTTTTAAAAAATGTTCGACGCCTATTTTTTTTTTACATAATCAAAAGATTGCGGCGATACATTGAGTTAAAATTTACCATGACGTCACGAGTATGTAGATTTTAAACTTGTGACGTAGCGACTCTACTAAGCAATTTGAAAACAAAATCCTGTGCACACGACCCTTTTTTTTCGTAGGTAAGCGATAATATAGCAGCCGAACGCTGCAAGCAAGAATAGCCCTTACAGTGTACAAATATGCGTTTCTTCGATAGTACCTTTATGGGAAAATAATGAAGGAGTGGTTGGAAACAATATTTTTTCGAGTGTGGCCTAGTTTGTGAAAGTAGCCAATGGCCTTTTTTTACCATAATTTGATCGGTTGATCGATTTTTTTATAGAATAGAATAGAATAGCATTTATTTGCAAATATGGGTTATACATAAGTAGGTAGTAGTAGGTTTTCATCAGAGTTCTGCCATATTTCACCATTCGGCATGCAAACATTTAAAAAAAAAAAATTGTTAAAATTTAAACTCTTGTTGTAACATTAAATTAGTTATGTCATTCTCATTAAATAAAATTATTACAATTCAAATCTAGACTAGTAGCTTCTGCCCGCGACTTCATTCACGAGCCTTTAACCTGCCTCAGGAATTGGGCTATACAAGGCAAAAATAATTTTTCAAATCTGACCGGCAGTTTCGGAGATCCCCCTACATACAAACGTACACACAAACAAACAAATTTTACCTCTTTATAATAATTATTGTTAAGTATAGATAATTGGTCACTATAACACACCAAACTCAAAAGAAGGCTTCAAGTGCAACCTGTGCAGCGTTATCAATTCTAATAGCATTATAATACATCATTCATAATTTTTCAAAATTAAATTCATTCATTAATTTCTTTTAGCCACGCCCCATAGTACATGGGACTTGAACATAACTGGTGAAATGTGGGTGTACTATAGTGTGATTCTTCATAAAGTGCACATATCGAAATGACAGAATCTGTGCTTAATTTTAATAACAGAAAAATATTTAAAAAATCAATTTTTTTTTTTATATTTTTTATGGAATTTAAAAAAAAATTGTAACAAAACTGTGTAACTTTTAAAATAAATCATCTATCGCGATGAAACAAACTCCATAATGATTGGAAGTAATTATGCGTCCACATAAAATGAAAATTGAGAAAAAAAACTACCCTCAATTGAAAATAACATGTTTTTTTAGCAAAAATCTGTTCTTTTTTCATCCATTTTTACAATAATTGCAAAATTTATAAATAAGATGATAAAGAGAATTTTTTTTTTATTGAAAAATGTAAAAAAAAAACAAAAGATCTTTTTTCTATATTTTTTCCGTCGATAAAATTAAGCATAGATTTCCCTCATTTCGATATGTGCACATTATGAAGAATCACACTGTATTTATATACAGGGTGTCAGGGACATCGACGCGAAAACTGTTACCATGGATTCAGTACATGATTCTGTACCGACCAAAAATTTCAACGCAGGGGGTCCTGCGTTGAAATTTTTGGTCGGTTATTTAAAAAAAAATCTGCCATTGCCGTTTTCGCGTCGATGTCCCTGCCACCCTTGTATGTAAAAGTACGTTTCTTAATTTAGTTGTTGTCTGCGATATTTTTGAGTATGAAGGGCACAGACAAGGGCTTTTTTGAATGTCAGTCGTACCGGGTGAATGTACCTGTCTAAACAAATATGGCGGAGACATTAAACTGTATGGATTTTGCGATATTTTTACGTCTTTTGGGTGAAATAATTTTGTTTAATATTCTAACTAGCGACTCACCCCTGTTTTGCACGGTTTTTACGACTTGACAAAATATTCCTATAAATTAAAGATTTATAAGCATTATTATATTAAATTAACTTCTGTAAACCTTGCGGAATAAAATCCATTGCGTAGTTTGGAAGAATAACGCGGACACACAGACAGACACAAAAAGCAACTTTTGTTTATAATATGTATGTAGATAATCATCAAATTGAGCTATGAATTAAAACTAAACTCAGTTTTTGACAAATTATACATTGCACAGTATTGACAATTTATTATGGTATAATCAATCGAGCACTAATATGTATACGGTTATCAACTTTTTAGAGTTATTTTCTCCTACTGTATTTGATTGTTATTGTATGTTGTTAGGAATATAGTATTTTGGAACCCACAGTCCCACACTACATAGGGCTTATGTCAAGTTGCAATCGTTAATCAAATTATTTAAATTGTGCTAAGTGTATGCATGTTTTTACTCGTGACTGTACATAATTGAAATAACTAAAAAACCTAAAATGAGGGTATTATGCCAAATTTTTTCATAATGATGACATTATGAACAAATTTTACTATGGGACACTGTTGATGCAAAAAATAATCAGCTGCTCCAGACATTTAAGTTCGCATAACTCGACAAAATATAGACACATAATTTTATTTTGCGATTTCTATGGTAGTCCCATTTTAGTACAAGATGATCATGATGATGAGTACAATGACCACTTTTGAAGGTTTTCAGTTATTTCAATGACACCTTGCAGACTCGTCTCGTATCGTGTTATCCAGGTAACTGGGTTGTGGAGGTCAGATAAGCAGTCGTTCCATGTAAAATACTGGTATTCAGCTGCATCCAGTTAGACTGAAAGACGACTCCTAGAAGGGAAAAGGCTAGGTAGATTGATTTTATCCTTTTTTTAAATTAAATGCCGAATATTGGTACATAAGTTCACAAGTCTATAAAAATCCATATTGACACATATTTTGCTGATTCCCATACAGTCCAATGCGGTTACACCATAAATTATGTAATAACATGAATTGACTGAGTTGCCAAAATGCCTTCGAAAAGCGGTCAAAATGGAAAGTGGCCAAATAAATCTCATAGTAAATCCTTGAATAAACGAAACTTGGCGATATCATGGCTGCTGTATGCCATAGACGCATTATCTTTAATACTGTGACCAACTTGGCACAAAATCTCATGTGTATGTAATTTAGATATCTCGGATACACTGTTGACCTCGATTTACAAAGAAAATATTGTAACTATTTTTATTACAATGATATATTATACGCATTGCCGTATAAGTTAAGGCATGTTACAGAATGATACAGTTTGTATACTTATATTTTTGATACATTATTAACACCAAAGTGACAGCTAGAACCTGTATTTTTTTTCCACTAAATTAATAATACGAGCATACTTTCAATATAATCGTTTATTTAGCTTTTATAATGCTGGCAACACATCACTACTTCACTACTCAACAAAGTGTTAGTAGGTATTATTGTAAACGCAGGTAGTTTACACAATAACAAATTTTATTAGCTATCGCCATAAGGAGGGTATGCAAATATAATTACTTTAAACTCGTGTCACACTGTTGACAGAAAGCAAGAATATGTTTAGTGATAAGAAGTATGTAAGCATTCCAATTACTTAAATATAGATTAAGTAATCCAGTAAAGAAATCAAAGTGATGCTTGGTTGAGTGTTAGTTGTCAAATGAAGGTGCAGACAACATGTCAAAAGTAGTGTATTTTTTTACAATATTAAATATCACTATACAGTGTAAAAACAGATGAGTGAATACTAATTATTAAGTTGTGGCTGCAATGGCTTTCAAATCATCCTAGTGGGTCCAAGCCTGAACTAGATTTGAGAAACTATGTTAGCAAGACAGTTCAACGTTTTTGTTGGTGCCTCAGACCAAAGCACTTCGAACAATACAGTGAAGCATGCCAAAACGACACCTCCGCTCTGTGCATACACACTCACACGTATACATTTACGACCATTTACAATCAAACTACACCTCACTAAGTGCATACATGTTTACGAAACCGGCCTCACGTCACTGTTGACAGCGCTTTGTCTTGATTTTTTATTTAGTATGAGGTTGGTACACGTAGAAAGACGAACATCTACAGCTTTCGTACGAGTTTTATTAGATTTTTTGTTCCGCCTGTCACGTTGTAAATAACATTCGATCTTTCAAATAGAAACGTATATTTCCAAAAACCCTGTGTTTTCTAATGCATCACTTTGGTTAACCACGTTTGCACCCAATTTTAGTAAAGGGTCCCCAAAATTGCAATAATTGTCAATGTTTACGTAAGTGATGCGCAAAATGTCTACGTAATGCAATTGAAGCGATTGACAATATTATTACACACTTATTATTGTTGGGGGACCCGTAACAAACGTTCTCATTGCACAGGAAGATAACGTTTCATGTTGTTTGTGTTTTTTTATCTCTAATAATGTGACGTCCATAACGTGCACGTCAACAAAAAAGATAAGTAGCCAAGCACTGCCGGTAGCTTATTGCAATTCCCTTTCAAACTATGCTGTGCGTTTGCTTGCAATAAAATCGTAGACAACGTTTGTCCATGTGCGTTAATAGTTATTTATGCTATAAGTGCGGAAAATAGATGATTTCTGACGAGTGGCATTTTTATTCACGAGCGAGCAAAACGAGCGAGTTTATAAGTCAACACGAGTCGAAAATCATCTTACATACGTGTATCATACAACGTTTTAAAAAAACAAGCGAACCTTACAGTAGTCGCATAAGATGTGTAACATCTGACATCTTGGCTGACGTACATAAATAATATAAACAATATTCTTCATCATCATCATCGCCATCGTCATGACTTTGACTTTAACTTCGACTTTGACTTCGACATGGACTTCGACTTTGACTTTGACTTCGACTTCGACTTCGACTTTGACCATTGTCATCGCTATAGTCATTGCTATTCTTATCGCCACTGACGCCTTCATCATCATCTAATTTGTAAAACTTTTTTCAAATGTGAAAAACTCTGCGTCGGGCTGACGACGGAGTTTAAAATAAAACAGAAAAGTAAAAGCACTAGTTTAAAAAGTGACACTTTCCGCCCAGTTTGGCTGCTTGGAAAACGCTCTTTTCGAACACATGCATTGTAAAACAAAAAAACGGGTCTATAAAGGAATAAATGTGGGGCAAACGAGGAATTCGTATTTGGGGCGAAAATGGAACAAATTGTCTTATGTTTAAAAAAGTTATTTATTGTGCACTCAATTACAATAGTGCAAGTATTAAGGTAGGTCATGTTAATTAAAGACAGGTCAAGTATCGCAGCTATCACTTTAGTTGATCCACTTACCAATAGTCTATGCGATAATGGTTGTGTGGACTTTAAACTTAGTAAATATTTTAGAACGTATAGTTAGACTCACAAATGAACTAATTTCCAAGCTGATACCTGTGTAATTGGGATGTTTTCTTCGACAAAACTTATTTTTGTTTGTGATTCCCGAGAGGAATTGAAGTCTTATCTCAGTAATTCCACATTGTAGTTTAAGGATAAGTGACTTGTTTGTCTTCCCCTGTTACGGGCTGTGAAGAGTGCAGTAGTAAGTTTCATACAATAAAAAACCAAATATTTGTACTTAATATTCTGTTTTTATGATTTATGTTTGTTTGTGATGTGTTTTTATTTCCACGGGTGAAAGTTTTGAGTTGATTACGGACTGACTCAGACCAAATAAAAAACAAGACAACGCTACGAACAATACAGTGAAGTATGTCAAAACTACACCTCCGCTCTGTGCATACATATCGAAATCAAACGAAACCGGCCTCATGTCACTGTTGACAGCGATATGTCTTGGTTTTTTTATTTGATCTGAGCGGACTGATAATTATTATTATAGGTACTAATATTTACTGATAGAATCTGCTTTATTATACACAAAATTTTTACAAAACTGATCTATAAGACCTGACCATTCCATTTACTAACAACAATGTTACGAAACATAACGTATCTCATTGCATAAAAACTCAATCTTATCATATTTTTCGGCTTTTTTAAGTGTTTATACTAAAAGTGAGCAACGTCGCAAATAGCTGACAAATATTTCGCTGTAATGATTAATTTGGCAATATTACTGTATGGAAATAAGAAATATGGCTAACTAGTGAACTAGAATATTAATAATGAAATGCAATTATAACACTGAATTAGGTGTTGTAACCGTTTTAAGTGTAAAAAAGGCATTTACATCTTACATACTTTTTTTACATCTAAAACTAAATATTCGGTATTCCGATATTAATTATTGCATTTCATAATCAATATTTTAGTTCACTACATAACATACATAACATCACGCTTTGTTTCCCCGAAGGGTTGGGCAGAGGTGTACCTGTAGTAGGTACACCCGCATTTCGCCAGTTATGTTTAAGTCCCATGTAATAGGGGGCGAGCCTATTGCCATCAACCGGGCACAAATCCAGACTCCGGGCTGCTACTGAGAAATTCCAGATAGAAAAATCCAATAACACTTTGCCCGACCCGGGGATCGAACCCAGGACCTCATGCTCAGCAGTAGCGCTTGCGACCACTAGACCAACGAGACAGTTTAGTTCACTAGTTAGCCATATTTCTTATTTCCATACAGTAATATTGCCAAATTAATCAAAACAGCGAAATATTTGACAGCTATTTGCGACGTTGCCCAAAATAAACTCTCTTAAGGTAGTGTTAGAACTATGAACACTGATCAGCAATCAATGCAACGGTATCCATATAGGAATTGAAACCTACCTACAATATACAGTGAACATCCATTGACGCAGCTACCGCAAATAGAAAGGCAAGTACACACTTTACCACTGTGCCAACACGATCGGCCCAGTAACATAAGACCGACAGTTCCCCCCTATTCTCATATCCAGACGACAATAACTCGAGTGTTCTAGCTAATGAGGCGGTCGAAGGGCAAGATGCGCCGATGTCCTTAGTCGCGGCCGATCACTCGACCTCCCTACCCCCATACCTCCCTATTTCACCCCCTCTTTTCCCTTCTCCCCCCGCACCCAGTGCCTCTCTATTGTGTTCATGAGGTTTTCGGGTGCCTGTTCTTTCATCAAAATTGTGTTAAGTTTTCATAACATTAGGTTCGAATGAGTGTGATTTGTTTTTTACCTGTCATTTGTTTTGGATGACATGTCTGTCAGTGTTTCTTGATATTAAGACGAAATCATTGTACTTTTTAACCGACTTAAAAAAGGAAGGCCGTGATTTAAAATGTTCCTTTTTAATAATTAACTTCCGCCAGTGGCTTCGCTCGCGTGATATCTTTATAAATTATATTCTATGTTACAGTAAAAATTTAGCATTCTACCGGTGAAAGAATTTTTTAAATCGGTCCAGTAGTTTTTGAGTTTATTAATTTTAAACAAAAATACAAATCTTTTTTCTTTATTAGTGTAGATTAAATTCTACAGAGGCCAATTTCCAAGTTAACTTCTGCTTACGGACACAGTGAATTAAAACACTTGATCAAAAGTCAAATTAAAAATATTTAAGTTGCTAAGTCATTAAAATATGTTGTTTGACACGCATACTTCCAAATTAAATCTAGTTAAAGTTTAAAGCATGAATACACAATAGGTACCTAACATGAATGCCTCACGACATCATTTTATGGTTATGATAAAAATTTGCATAGAAGGCATCATTGTTCTTTATCTATATATATATTTTTAACCGACTTAAAAAAAAAGGAGGAGGTTCTCAATTCGTCGGGATTCTTTTTTTTTATGTATGTTCCCCGATTACTCGAAGACGGCTGGACCGATTTGAAAAACTGTTTTTTTTTTTAAAGGGTATACTTTCAAGTTAGTCCCATTGTCATTTGGTCACGATCTGATGATGGAATCTTGGAGAAATCGAGGGAACTCTTCAAATATTAAAGGCACATCTATAGCGATTTGGGTATTTTTGATGAGCAGTTGACATAAGGCTATTGTAACTTAGATAAATTACAAATCAACCCACTAAAAAGTGAAAAAAAAAACTTTTTTACAAAAAATACAATCGACTTCCAAACTACAAAGTGAAAAATAACTTTAATTTCGGAAGTCGGTGTCAAAAAACTAAAATACTGATCCAAAGACACCGACTTCCGAAAGTAATTTTTCACTTTGTAGTTTGGAAGTCGGTTGTATTTTTTGTAAGAAAGTATTTTTTTAATTTTTTTTTCTGTACACACAAATAAATATAAGTGTCTGTTTGTAATGTCAAAATAACAGCTTTTACTAAATGGTTATGATAGTATATACGGTTCTTAACAATTTTTTTTTTTCGACTGTCTTTCTATTTATTCCGGCTAATCTCCCAAACGGCAGGACCGATTTTGACGGGACTTTCACTGGCAGATAGCTGATGTTATGAGGACTAACTTACTTTTTCGCTTTTTATTTTAGAAATAGAATTAAAGTCCAGCGGGCGAAGCCGTGGGCAGCAGATATATAAAAAAGAAGAGTGTATAAAAGTAAACAAAGAAAATTCGTTTATTGATATAAATAAATACAACAAAAAAACAGTGGCACTCCGGGAGTGCACACAAAAGTGAAAACTTGAACAAGATCGCTTTGATAGAAGAAAAATACTAGTATAAAACATTGGTCCGTAACCTTATCTAAATAAAGACACAATCGCGTTTACAAAAAAAAATACTTCCAAAACCTTTAAAGTAAAAATACTTGCATAGAACATTGATCCGTAACGTAATATAAATAAAAAGCACAATCGCGTTTACAAAAATGAGATGTCGGTAACGGTGTCGCGAGTTCAATTGTTTTTCCCCATCTCAAAAATGCCCAACGCACCTAAAGAAGTTTCACTTCAAAAACGTTAAAACTAGAAAATAAATACCTGCGTTTGCTAAACGACAGGTGAGGCAACCCAAGGCTTCTGTAATCCCAGAATAGTTCCATTTCGCCCTCGCGCTGGAGCAATGACGGATCTAACTCTTCATAGTTCTGTGCTGTCCATGGTATTAAATCTGCTGTGTGTATCTACTATAAATGTACAAAACAGTCTAGATAATTAGTGTGTGTAAAAATATAGATTGTCGTGTCACGTAATAGAAACTTCCTAAAATAATCTGCCGAATACAAATGGATGCCAACCTGTACTAGATTTTCTTTATTTATTAGTTCTATTGACCTAGATGTGAACAAGTCAAGGGGTCAGTCACATTAGCTGGACGCGAGACACTCCCGATTTGGGGGACTGTGAACGCATCAAGAATTGTGTAAAGAGATTTGGGCTCCCTTGTTTTTATTGAATTGATCGTGTAATGACCGTTTTGAGGACTTTGA
This sequence comes from Agrochola litura, assembly GCA_949152395.1. Taxonomy (NCBI): domain Eukaryota; kingdom Metazoa; phylum Arthropoda; class Insecta; order Lepidoptera; family Noctuidae; genus Agrochola; species Agrochola litura. The sequence continues at coordinate 20,231,683 of OX424493.1, forward strand.
TCCGAATAGTGGGTCATGGGACCCCAGAGCTCGCCTCGTTTAGTGGTCAGTTCCTATTTCCAACCAGCATTATACTCTTTTAAAAAGACAAACTCCCTACGAATCCAAACAGTTTTGCTATTAATTAATTGCATGTAATGTACCATTGTTTATTTGCCTCCCAAAGCTTCCCTTTAGATGGCAACCTCTGATAACAGTCGAAAACTGGCGTATTAATTAATCTAATGTACTGAAACCGAGGCTTCCCTTTCTACCGTCACGTGTTCAGATGGATATACCTACGAACTGACACAGACTATTACAGAAGGTCAGTTTCATATGTCGAGCGAAACCGGTTCATGCACTCATAGATGTGGACGTACGGCGATCTCAGGTCGAGGTCTATGAACGATACTTAGCTCGTGCTTTGAGTTAGACATGTTCCCATCTCTATCTTGCACTTGTAGTTTGAAAGTTGTGTGACAGTGACAGAAATAACGCTTAGCCTAAGTACGTGCTAAGTAATGGTTATAGATCTCGGTCTCAGTCTATCTCAGAAACTCTTCACACTGGCTGCGATCCGTTCCCGTGATCCGATCTCGATAGTACGGTGCGATTTTGCATACTCTACAGATCGATTCGAATGATCGGATAGCATTCTGTTTGAAGAAGTTCTCGGTCAAATTGTGGTTGAATACCCGTCGCGAGTGTGCTTGCACTTGCTGTGCGTGAAGCGTGTATAATTGTGCGTGCGTTTTCACTCGTCGTATGGAGTCGACCTTCTGTAATATTCTGTGGTACTGACCTAGATTTAGCATGTTGTCTATTCAATTTTGCCACACACGTAATATATAGTGTGTCAGTACAAGTCGTAATACAATTACCATTGTGAAGAAAAGATTCCGGTTTCCGCGGTTTTCCGATTATGGTGTTGTCGCTTTGAAGGTCGGAAAGCAGTTTGACGATTTAAAATTAGGATTTTAATTTCATGTTGTACAGATTTTACGCTAAGCCTTTTTTAGCAGTGGGTTATGACATAAATGTTAAAAATACAGGCTGAAAATTATTATTCCTCGTTTGTTTTTTTTTTTTGCACCACCTCATAAATTTACTGTTGCTGCCATTAAAAAAATCGCGCGTTTCGCATCAACATTAAACTGGAAATTATCATAGAAACGTTCAAACATTCGCTAAGTGAGCCTATTAATATTTTATAATTTAACATAGTTTTAGTTTCATATTAGCGGGACATTGGAGTTTAATTGATAATGATATCATTAACCGCTCGAGCCTTCCCAGGCATGCACAGAATTGTTTAATGATATTGTAACACGCTACGGCAAAACGAATTAATAAATAGGTGCTACTAGCTTATGCTGCCCTGGTACACCTAACTTCTTGATTAAATAATTCGGTTTGCTAGAACTTCTGCGATATGTAGGTTGATCGAATTTTATGATGTGTGCTTGTATGGTTCAAGAAGCCTTTTAAGATGTTGAAAAATATTTCAGCTTATTTTTTTTATTTTTTTATTCTGACAAATTCCGTTTTTGCCTTAATTTTTTCAACAGAGTGTTTATGCAGCCCGGAAACAAGAGCCTAAATTACCAACGCTAGTTATTATGTGACCGGGCGATAAGTGCTACGCAGTCCGAACTATCGCAACGATAACCAATAATGGTTGGTCACATCTGCGTGTATCGTATCACTGTGCGAAGCTTCGTCACGATACTCACGATAGACGCAGATGCGGCCCCAGCTTTACAGAACTTTGTCTAGTTTTGCAAAAAAAAAACGCTAAACAATACAAGAACTCAGCTCCCTTGTACCAGGAGCACATATCCCAAAGCAGCATCTTACTAACTATACGGTGTTACATTCCAGGTTGGCGGCAGCGCAGGAGGCGGCGGGGGCGCAGGCTCGCGCGGCGCCAGCTGATACCATGGGCGGCGCGCACCAGCCCGCTACTCCTGGGCCCAGCTCACTCTTTATATTTGCCGACGAAAATCCTATTCGGAGGTCAGTACACCTTGTATATTACTACTACTACTGCCATGTTTACAGTAGTGCAATATTTTTAAGTGTGAAACTGAAAAGCGTTTGAAATACTCGCACTCATTTAGTAGTACTCAGTATATTAAGATACTCGACTGCAGGAGGGTAATGCTTTTTAACAACCTTTTATTTGTTAAACGTGTCTTCTACATAAGCTTTTCTTTACTCTCAGTATCGTGATTGCTTGATCAATAAAACTGTATTTATCTATCAGTACCACGATTTTTCTGTTACCAAGCGAAGGTTAATGACTCTTTTTATTATAATTTTTTTATTTTTGTTTTTTTAGAGGAAAGTCTCACAAAAATAAAAAAATTGCAATCTGATAGTCCTATAATCACAGAAGCCCAGTATAATAAAGTAACAGTATTTTTTCTCGGCAGTGACCTTAAAATAATTAGATAGTAGATAAATCATCCGCGTCTGTGCGTAACTGCCGCACACTCGATACTGTTGCGTACTGATATACATTGAGATTTCGAAGCGCGTCCTTTCGGCCGTTTTCTATGAAGTAATAATACTGTTACTTATTCATACTGTGACAAAAGTCAGTCGGTAACTGTGTCAAACTAAGCAACTGTACGTAATCTCACCCTATTAGGAAAGTAGAAATTTGTTAAATGCTTGCTAATGAGCACACAATTCGTTCTTGAAACAAAGGTTTTTCGCTTAAAAGAGACTTTTCGATTACGTATTCTATGTATAATCTGGTACATTATACACTCCCGGACTCCGGACTAAAGAAAATAGCACACATATCAACTCGGGAGGGATCGTCACCGTATCAACTCGAGCCATTCAATATTCTTTGTATGAAACTCCCTACTGCAACGCACTCTAATCGGAATCGTAACGTAATCGCCTCGCCTCGGGACAAGCTCACGAACCGCGGCGATACAGTGACGATCACCTTCCGAGTTGATATGACCTTAAATCGAGCCACCCCGCAGTTTTTTTAATAAAAGTTTTTTAAGCAAACTTTTTAAATGGTCGTGAAATCAAATTTGGAATAAGGATGACACCTAAATGATGGCCAGTACATTGGTTTCAAAACTGCATAAAAACTTTTTATATGACTCATCATTGGTTTCGTGTTTTTAGTAGTTTACACTTTACATGGAAATGCACACTGGTCGATTTAAGAGTCCGGGAGTGTAGTTTACAAAAAGCAAAGGCTAGTCGTTTGATGTCATTTCTAGAGATATATTCAAATAATATACATAACTAATAAAGGCAACTGTAAAAAAATCTGCCTAGCCGTTTCCCAACTATGTTGGGGTCGGCTTCCAGTCCAACCTGATGCAGCTGAATACCAGTGTAGCGGTTACACCGCCACATACGAACTACGCATCAAAGACATGACGTCACACAAATCCTGCATCGCGCAGTTAGAGTTTACCGAGCGATCGACATACATACAAGATTTCAACTTCCAACCGATGGGCAGTTGCCCGCCAGACACAACACCCGTCTGGTCGGAGGATCCTCCCTTTTCTATGGTGGATGAGTGAACTTTACACCCTGTTCCTCATGCCCCTAAATTGGTGACCCCGAGTATGAACGTCAACGCAGCCTTCGTGCAATTACTTCGGCGTGACGTCATCATCATCATCATCACTCCCGCAAGCTTTCGTGAGGCGAGTCACACAGCCAGCCAGCACCCACGGCTTCAACGGGTATCCTGACCACCAGCATGCAGCGAACGCGCATTCCTGGTCATCACCCTCAGCCTCATCACCCCGACTCACTGGGGAATCAACGCAAGCAGCCTCATCACCCCGACTCACTGGGGAATCAACGCAATCAACGCAATCACCTCAATCACCCCGACTCACTGAGGAATCACCACCCTGTTCCTCATGCCCCTAAACCAGTATTTTACATGGAGTGACTGTCTATCTGACCTCCACAACCAAGTAACTGGGAAATACGATACCCCTTGCAAAAAGGCAACTGTAGGTACGGTAAAAAACGAGAATACTGCCAACAAACTGCAACACAATGATTAAGGAGGATTGAGTGACAATTTTAAATATGTCTGTACGAAACTATGAAAAAAAATTATAACAAAAGAAAAACCACTGCTATTTTCACGCAGGCAGTAAAAATTAAAAATAAAACTTCACGAAATGGCCATGATCGACAAACAAGCGGGGAAATGAAAGGTTTATATTTATATTTTTAACGGTACGGTAGGTAATTGGGTGTCATTCAACGGGACATAGTTTGGCATCCGATATGCGTGGTGCCGGCAGTCCACGCGGAACGTAAATAAATACAAATTGGAAAGTTTACAGTGACGTGAACTGTAATTTAGTTATTTGTTTTCGGAGTTGTTTACTATGAAATAATTTAAATAAGTTATTTTAGTATAATTGCTTAAATTTACTTACTAAAACCATCTTGTCAAAGTAAGTGTTAATTTAACAAGATAGTTTTATTAAATAAATTTAAATTATTAAATGTTTTCAATAAAAATCTTTGGGTGCCCGTGACTGCTATATTTAGTGCACGTGGTTCGAATGATGATGATTAAACAAAACTAAGATTTATGGCCATCCTAATCCTAACTTAATATTATAAACCCAAAAGTGAGTTTGTTTGTTTGTTACGCTTTCACGCTAAAACAGCTGAACAGATTTGGATGAAATTTGGCACATGGGTAGAACATAACCTAGAAAAGGACATAGGATACCTTTTATCCCGATATTCCCAGCGGATCAAAACTTACACGGGTGAAACCGTGAGACGCAACTAGTGAAAAATAAATTTACTTTCGATTTCATGTTTTCGAAAACATCTTCTAAGCTCGACACAATTTCAATCCAAAATCATCAATTTCCAATTATAACGAAATAGACTACCTCAGACATTTCTATACCGTAGAAGGAACTTAAATCAACCCCCAAAAGCGTCCACTATCGTCTTCATATTACGACTTAACCCTGCGCAACATCTGGCCAGAACTTAGCATGGAACAGTGAGGGCGGGACGCTATTGCCCCCACTTATACATATTAACCGCACACCTTACGAGTATTTGCCCCCCTTATGCATTTTGTAAACAAGAACGTAACTAGGTATTCGTAATTTGATAACAAAAAAAGAGATTGTATTGCGGAACGAGACACAGTTTCGTTGTGTTTTTCTTTGTATGGGTCTGTTTTAGATTGTTTTAGAAAATTGTTAGGATTTATGCCAGTGCGGTTTTTTGAAATTGGAAAGAACTTCAACGTATGCTGCCGTTCATTCATTGATATCAAGAAATAGGTACTTACTTTTGATGGCAGAAAACTTACTAGAGTCCGCGCCACCACTCAAGTCCGATAGACGCGGCGCTATTGTCTATGTAATTATATCAAACTGCATTAAAAAAAAATTTGTTCCACAACTTTTCCGGACTTTAGTGGTGGCGCGGACTCTTTACTTTTCCTTTACAAACGGAACAAATAACAGTCGCCTGCTGTCATCTAGCCAGGCTACCTAGGCATAAACCTGTTCAGTGACACGAACGTAAAAGCCTGACTCTTAAATATGTAGTTACCCAAAACATATTTCATGAATTTTAAAAGGCCGTTGGTAATCATCGAGCTAACACACTTGACCTAAATTCAAATTAAAAATATTTTATTTCACATAAACCTACATGGACACTTATGAAACGTCAGAAGCTAGGTGCACGGTTCCAATTGGTCATTCCTATGGGTTTTACAATATTTTCAAATAACAGTGTTAATAGATACGGGAGGACAGTGTAGGTCTTTCAACAAGTAGCAGGTACTTAACAAAATAGAAAATGGTCAACAAATCTACAGTCCACTAAACCTACAGCGTTCTCACACTCACAAAATGGAAAATAATCTATACAAAAGATAAATAAATTAATAAAAATAAAAACCAACTGTAACAAATCTGAATACTTATCATGTCCACAAAAGCCACTAATAAAAAGTTGAAATTAAATCGTAGATATATAATGTCAAATAATAGGCTAATTATGTCAAGGACGAATGTAAAAAAAAAATTACGTGGTAATTTGGGAGCAGTTAATAGACTCTTACATAATTATGCCGTTCGTAATTCCTTCTGCATATGTGGCTTCCCTGGTACCTCATTGGTACCAGGGAAGCCACATATGCAGAAGGAATTATTACCAAAATTCCTTGAAACCTAAAATAATGAACTTCCCCACAAAAAACGCGAAAATGCTTTACTAACTAAATCTGACATTTTAACATCACACTACTTGACTGCCTCGTGTTCGTCTAGTGGTCGCAAGCACTACTGCTGAGCATGAGGTCCATTTTATTTTATTTTTTTTGGGTGGTAAATTATCAAATAACTTCTCCCGCTCTGGGTGGAGCGGGAGGGCGTGTCAGACTCTTACTGACTAAAACCCACCCGTGTTCCTTCGGTTGCCCTGTTGCCGGGTGCCACGATTTCCCTTTCGGCCCCTATTCGGACCCCGTTAATTCTGCTGACATCTCTTTGAGGCACGCGTGGAACACAACGCGCCGTCGACCCGGGCTTGGTCCTTATCGGACGGCGAGCTACCCATTGCTCACCGTCCGCACCCATTGCTCACCAAAGTGAAAGCCAAAGTGTTATTAGGTTTTTTTTATGAAATTTCTCAGTAGCAGCCCGGAGATTTTGGCAATAGGCTCGCCCCCCTATTACATGGGACTTAAACATAACTGGCGAAATGTGGGTGTACTATAGGTACCTACACCTCTGTCCAACCTTTCTGGGGAACTAGGCGTGATGTTATGTTATGTTACTACCCAACAAAGTAAAACTTTCAAAAGAAAAAACAAAAACGAACACAATACGTAAACAAAAAAGAATCGATTGGCTTCCATTGAAGCCAGTCGCGAACCTCGAACACGTCAGTCATTTAATTTTGAAACATTTCCGTGTCGTCACGAAATTCATGATGGTAACTTTAAATTATGTAAATAGGACGCGGCAAAAGGAATATATTCTTGATTAGTTGATGAACTGTTCCTTGTTGTTTCTATTTTGAATTTATTTTTGTAAATAGAGTATATTAAAATTCAAACCATCCTTGGTATGACTATAATTTGGTTTAATAAAAATCGACGATCAATTTTATTTTGTTGGGTGTGACAAGTGAAGGTTGCTTCATAAATATCCGATTATTTTGTTTTGTTTTTAGTAGTACCTTTGTAGGATTATGCTGGCCAGTGATACTGATATTTTCTCTCACATGTCGAAACGATATATTTGAAAATAGCACCTATACGCCTAACCTAAATATCTGACACCGGGAAAACTCTTTTGATGCATCAGAACCTGGGCGACCGAGCTCTGCTCTGGTGAAAATAGAGAATGCTTATTCAATAGTATAGGAAAGTACATACTAATTCCATGCTGCCATGTCATTATTCTAAGGTAGCCATCTTGTTCTAAACTTTGGGCGACCGAGCTCTTCTCAGGTGAAAATACGGAGAAAACGAATTTTCCCAGATATGAGACCTAACTAGATCGATTTTTCGCCCCCGTTACCCTATATTGCAAATTTCTTCGAAATTGTTAGAGCCGTTTTTGAGAACGTGCTTACAACTATATATATAATTATATTTATACAAATATTGCTCGTTTAATAGTATAGGATCAAATTCACAAAAAAATATACGCTGTTTTATAAAAATTCTAATTGAAAACCAAGACCGCCAAGTCTTTTTCCATGAAACACGAAATGCATAAAATGCTTGTCAAAATTTTGCAAGAAAACATTTTAAAATTGTGAAACTTCTCGCACCTGGCTAAGTTTCGCTGTAAGAGGTGCACACTGCACATCGTTGGCCGTCGTGGATTCATAGACAAAATTTAGCTATAAATGTTCCTGCATACATTGATATAGGAACTTGCTGTAGAACGTGCAAGATATGGGAACTATTAGTAATTCGGAGTTAGAATTAATTAGGAGATTCTATTTTATTTTGAAAATAGAAGAGATAGATAAAGCCCACTCCACATTCTCTGCAAAACTACACGAGACTTGCCGAATACGAGAGTGTAGAGAGAATATTCGTCCATATTCTTGTTGTTCTTTCTTCTGGTTCTTCTCGGCAAATGTTCTCGTCGAGACGTCCCGCCGAGAATGTGGAGCGGGCTTAACTTGGGTGTTTATTTTTGCTTTTAAAGTGTCGGCCATGCCAGTGTGTGTATGATTTGACACAATTATTTTAGGTCTCAGCAACCCAACAGGAACCTTATTACAACTAGAATAAAGATCACTGTGATTTTGACAGCAATGTAAAATCAGATGTAAAATAACTGTGGAAGGAGTCATCTTCTACCCGTTGAGCGATAGAATAGGGAAAAATCGATATTAAATTATATCTAATGCCTGGCGTTCAAAAGCTTATGAAAAATATGTTTAGTACAATATCGGCGTTTATCTCGAGTGTATAGAGATTTACTATTAATTCCACTACTCATCACCATTAGACTGTCTACTTTATTGAATGACTATGCAAAACAAACAGACTGTACAAAATACAGACTTATAGTTAACTAGCTGTGCCCCGCGGTTTCACCCGGAAAAGTCTCGATCCCGTAGAAATATCAAGATAAAAAGTATCCTATGTCCTAATTCAGGTCAAGGGTCTACCCATGTGCCAAATTTCATCCAAATCTGTTCAGCCGTTTCAGCGTGAAAGTGAAACAAACAAATAAACAAACAATCTCACTTTTACATTTATAATATTATTATAGTTAGGATAAATGATAATGATAAATGATTTTATTTCTGTAAGTAGGTTTGTACAAACACTTTTACACGTCAATCATATTTTAAAACTAGATGAGGTCGGCGTTTCCTATCTGACTACTCTGAGAAGAAAGGCCGAAACAAACTCAGAGGTCTCAGTCTCTTTTAAAGTCCAGACATAATCTTTGTCAGATCATGTGAAGGCCATGTGGATTGGTGTCTGAAGTGGTCTTTTGAGGAAAGCACCACACAGATTGAGAGGGCCTGTCCAGTCAGTGCACGCATTTGTCAGTTATCGTGCAGCTCAACTCAGAATTTAAGGAGCTCAACGATTCGATGAACAATACCAAAAAAAGGACATTTGGGTAGGCCACTTAAATTACTCAAACTATCAGACCATGATTAGAACTAACTGAGAAAAAATTAAAAACAAAACAAGAAGGAATGACCCACATAGTCTTCACATTCACAATAATTAAAATAATAAAATACTCTAAAAGTAAATATTCATGTCATTGTTTATATAAAATTCATTAATGTCAATGTGTATATAAAAACCCGGAAATAGTCTTGGTCAGATAAACATTTAAACGTCAAAAATATATGGTTACACAGTCGCTAGTATACAACGTGTTACGTTAAATGCGTAAAACCTGAAAATAGTTTGAGCAGAATCAATTGAACCACTTTTTAATATAGGTCACATTTTTCAAAAAATCTTCATTAAAAACGTTGCCGTGTCTATTTATTAATAGGTCAAGCGATCACATGCGCAAACCGGGCAAAATAGGTAAACAAACACAAATTTTTGTCGACCAATTTAAATTTTCTCATATGCGGGATAATAAAACAGCACATAAAACCTTTACAATTTTTTTAATGATTTTTTTCTCTCTGAAATAGGTCAATTGAACTAAAAATCAGTTGGGGTGTCTGAGGTTTTGCGTATTTAACATTACACGTTGCATATATCAGTATTAAAAATAAACCCCTTGATGGCCCATATGCATTCTCTCCCAGTCCCTCGAGCCAGACAGTCTTCTAGTCAATTATAAATATGTACACAAAATGAATGAACTAAGACACACTTTTTATACACAGTTCAGACACAACAGACACAAAAAGGCATCCCCTATCCCAGTTATCAACAATTTTACGTTACTCTATATAATAACGTTCGTGTGAGCGTTGAAAGCTAATTGCATTATCTAATAATCGCTTAGTAGTCGGAACGCGACACAGTTGCCCTATTATCGCGTCTAATCGGTAGGTAACCCGATTATATTTTGTATTATAACGCTAGCTCCTTGCCTAGTTGTGAGAGGAAATTATTTACGTGTCATTAAAGTTTCTTGAGTAATTGAGAAAGAAGGTTTACTTTGAAGTTTATTGAGATAAAAATGTTGCAAGTCTTTGGTATGTTTATAATTATGATAGTGATAGTACCATCCACGAAGACGCGCCCCACTCCGCGATTACTGTACTGTAAGCTGTACTTTAGTACGGAGCGGAGCGGAGTGGGGCGCGTCTTCGTGGATGGCACTTTCTATGGTACATTGTTATGTCTTTCATGTTGAAAATAATCATTAAAAACACTTTGCATGAATTATTTCTAACCTGAGATCAGTGTTGGTTTTAGATTTTGATAAATCATTCAGTCACCCCTGTAACAATATAGGGGAAAACCTAATTAACCTATGAGAAACCTTAAACTTTAAATTCAGTTTTAATCAAAAATAAATTCTATTTCCAGGTACACAAAGTTCATCATCGAGTGGCCGCCCTTCGAGTACGCGGTGCTGCTTACCATCATCGCCAACTGCGTGGTGCTGGCGCTGGAGGAGCATTTGCCCAACGGCGATAAGACCATCTTAGCACAGAATCTGGTAATTTCAACTTTATGTCTATACAATTAAAGTGCATTTCCAGCTTTATTAAGTCCTTCTCAGTTTAATTACCAGTTGCTAAAGATGGCCCAACATTTTCTGTTTCCATCAAATAAAATTATGCCAAAAATGGCAATTGCGTACACATACAGATAGTTTAAAACAATTAATATTAATATGTTTTATTTCTTTTGCGTATAATTTACATCACTCAACGATAGGCACTTAATCTATTCACAATTTGACCAGTGCCAGCTATGCGATTTTGTTCCATTATTAGTTCAAACTTTACGTTTTTACAAACGTAAACACGTCATCATAATCTTCGTTGTACCTTTATCCTAATCTGGGTTATGTATATAACGTTTTCTTCTTGGTCAGCTTCCATCTCTATGAGCGGTTACCTCAGTAGTCACCCATTTTCCAGCCATATCACCTTCCATAAAATTCAGCCCTTGCTCCTCATCATCTGCCTTGGCTTTGCCCAACTATGTTGAGGTCGGTTTCCAGTCTATCCGGATGCAGCTGAATACCAGTATTTTACATGGAGCAACTGCCTATCTGACCTCAACCACCGTTACTGGGTAACACGATACCCCATGGTAAGACTGGTTGTCAAACTTTCGGGCTTCTGACGACCCGTAATGACTGTCAAAGATCCAAGAATGACAGCCGGGACCAAAATCTTAACGTACCTTCTAAGGCACCGAGGGGTCTTGATATGTAAAGATGGTTTCCCATCTACGGATCAACCGCAGTAAGCGTAGCTTAACCTGATCGATCGACCTCGTTATTACTTAGCCACAAGCCCTTCCAAAATCCAGCCTTTGCCTCTACTCAAATCAAAGCATTTATACCTATTTCAATTAAACCATTTACAGGCGCTTTTGAATTGTCAAGACTCTTATATTTATCGACATTCATACTCAAAACTTTCATCACGACACGTACCTCACTCATTCTCTACATCAACCATGACAACTGATTTCAACACAACTTCTCAGTCACCGGCACCACTTTCATACTTCCCCTAACATAACTCATTGCTAATTCTGTCCATTCGTGTAATCCAGACATAGACGCGAATACTAAGAGAGATATGGTAACATTCCTCTTAGCATTCATGTCTCAGATGCATGCAATTGCCTTTCATTCATTCCTTGTGTCCTTAGATCCGGATTCAGACAATACAGCCGGTCTTACTAGTGTGTTATCTCTGTTACTGGTCATAACTACACATTGTGATTATCAATGCGTCTTTCGAGCATGATGATATACGTCCATAATGCTTATAGCCGGTTCATTTCGGCCATAATTGTGTGTTAGTTGCACGCACGTTGTTACTGAGTGCTTACGCTCAGGTACGCTTACTATTGGCCAAGTCGGCTTCACGAACACAGAAACAAGATGCACGTAGTCATCTACAATGCTGCACACACAACCAGGCAAGACCGATAACGCTTTGTGAAATGAGTCGGCTATAAGCTTTATGCTCGAAATACGTATTGAAAATCATTATGTGTAGTTTATCATAGATACTATAACAGAATATATCGTATGGCAAATATACCAAGCTGCGGAGTATATCGCTATCGCATTAATGTAGTCTAAACAGTATTTAATACGCCATGATTATTATGATCCTTATGTACATTAAAACCAATGATTTCTGTGCAAATACTGACAACGTAATCATCTTTTACTACCCGACTGTAAAGGGTTAAGTTTTTGCGCGAATCTGTGTATGCTTATGGGATTCTTTATATCTCTTGTTGCATCCAAATGGCTGGTTATATCGTTTTAATTATTGAGTATCTATACATTTTTGTCGTGATTTAATATTTTTATTTACTGAACACTGTTTCCATTGTTACAGGAAAAGACCGAGGCGTACTTTTTAGGAATATTTTGTGTAGAAGCCTCGTTAAAAATCTTAGCCTTAGGTTTTGTTTTACACAGGGGATCGTATCTTAGAAACGTTTGGAACATCATGGATTTTTTCGTAGTAGTAACTGGGTGAGTTGTTTTTCATATTTTTTCATCTTTATTAGCATTAATTTACTCGATAAGAGGTATTGATGAAGTTATGTAAAGAAATCTTAACATTACTTAGTTTAATCTATTATCAAATTTTACGTTATCTTTTATAATGATCCGTTGTTGAAGTTTTCGTTGATTTGTCGTACTAGCTCACATGACAACAGACAAAAGATTTAAAAAAAAAGTTACTTGTGAAAAATTATGATTCTTTACATAACTTTTATATCACAACATTATTAAGTATTCACTACAAAAAAGCATCCTCGATTGCTCAAATTAATATTTCATCTACAAAAATATCGTAGCACCGAGGCTGCTTACAGTGAACCGTCATATTGTAATCTAAATTATACAAATTACTATTTACAAACTATTAGGCCACACAATTGGTTAACACTAAAACGTAGGACACTAGGTTTTGTCAAACACAAAGAAGAGTTGACATTATTGAATATTCGATAACAAAAACTAGGTCGATGACGATATTCGCCGAATACAACGTGGACGTTGACCTCCGGATGCTGCGCTCGTTTAGAGTGCTCCGACCGCTCAAGCTCGTCTCGCGGATACCAAGTAATTCACAGTAATTGGCGAAAAGTTCACATAATACCTCTACCTTATTTGTTATAGACGTTACTCGCTAGATGTTTTCGAATTTTGAAACTTTTTTGAATGTAGAACTACAGTTAGTTATGGACAATAGAATTTTTATAATTATTAGTAAAAATACGTAGCATCGTATTCTCGATATGTTTATTGACATACTTAACATAGATTAGAAAATGTGTGAATTTTGATTAATATGTGATTTATTGAAAATGTTTAATGTTTTAAAGCTACGTGTTGCATAATAGTAAAGATTTGCTATACATTTTGTGTATTGTGTAGGTTTACATCAAATATAAAAGCTAATACGTAAGAAATTAGATAAAGAAATGGTTTTAGGTGTGAATAAATATGGTGTATTTAGATTAAAATGCGTAAAATTAATATGATTACTTAGTATATAACAATCGAACTAATTAGATACACGATATTTAGATTGTAGTTATTTTTTACATAAATTAAGGCTGTGCTTTGTCACCTACGTTTTGGTTTATAACTTTTTTGTTTATATTCATAAAAGTACTTAATAATTATTTTTTATTTTCGTTCGAGGCATCATGGACATGGATAGCCAGCAGAGTAATCACGTTACATGCTCACAATTGGAAGAGAAGCGACTGTGATTTTTCCGAGTACCTAAATAAAATAACTTTGTACCACGCATTTACCATCAACATAGGCCTTTTTAGGGTTCCGTAGTAAACAAGGAACCCTTATAGTTTCGTCATGTCCGTCTGTCTGTCTGTCTGTCCGTCTGTATGTCTGTCTGTCTGTCTATCCGCGGTCTAGCTCTGAGACCCTTAGTACTAGAAAGCTGTAATTTGGCATAGGTATACATATTAATTACGTTGACAAAGTGGTAAAACAAAATTATGAAAAACATTTTTTTTTTTGGGTACCTCTCCTACACGTAAAGTGCTGATGTTTTTTTTTTTTAACCCATTATGTGAGGTATCATGAGAAAGGTCCTTCAAAAACATTGTCAGTTTGTGAAAACCATTTTTGTATTCAGGGATCCGTTTGCGAAATATTAAGCTTTAAAGTGCTAATTTTTGTTAGAGTCAAGTGTGGGGTTAGTTTTGGATGTGTGAAAAAAATCACAGCAGTAGTTTATATAACGAAATTAAAAGGAAAACTATCACAGCTAAGTAGGTTCTACAAGTTAACGAGTAATAATTGACAAACTTAACTTTGCAGTTGCAAAAACATGTTTTCCCATACATTCCGTATGGGAGAACATATTTTTCAACTACAAAGTTAAGTTTGTATTAGGGATAAATTCATCCCAACTACGGAACCCTTCATTGTGCGTGGTCCAACACGCACTTGGCTGGTTTTTTCTTCAGAATCCTGTGTCAACGGTAACGATGCATTGGTAGAAGCTATATTGACACTCAGAAAAATTTAATACTCCTATCAATTTCGATTGTGAGCGAATTGAACAAAATACTTATCTACCAACATTTTCTTTTGAAAATTATAATCATTTGTTAAAACAAAAGCACAGTCTTCAGTAGTAATTTATTACTCAGCTAGTTGCTAGTTCAAGCTATAGTATCGAGTGATATGTGTTTGGCAGTATCATCACGCAGCTGCCGATCGCGCCAGCCGACGTCGACTTCAGGACCTTGCGTGCCATTAGGGTGCTGAGGCCCCTTAAATTAGTATCGGGCGTTCCTAGTGAGTTCTAGAACATTCATAGATTAGTTAATCGTATTGTAGTTTCACTAGTTACACTGTTGCATAATTTTATTACAAAAAAACACAGGCTGGATAGAAAAAAATGTTAATAAAAAATTGCATTGGCAAGTTTGTTCAAAAAGTTTTTATGCGGAAAAATACTGGCCATACACATCTTGTGCTAAAAAAAGTATTTGGCGCCATTTTTAAATAAAATTATGCAACAGTGAAAATCATTGTGCACGATAACTTTTTGATTTTATATTGTGTTACCATTGTTCTGATGTCTTTTTCAATAAATAGTTAATGATTTTCATCTCTAGATATATGGCATTTAGTCAGAAAATCTATTTCTTGTTGTCTGTATCTTTATTAAAACTTTCTTTTAATGTTATCATCGATAAAATTAGCAACTAACGTCGAGAAATAAACGACATATTTGGTAATTATCTCTTGTTTTATCTAATTTAATTATAATGTCAATGATAAATAATTTCCAAAACACTATCGAAATCTCTCCTTCAAAATTCATTTTATGAACGTATAATATGATTGCCCTGTAATTTATAATTAAACACTAGATAAAATTATTTTTGCCTCTCATCTTTATTTATTCTTATTTATTTAACTTTACTGCTTATTTATCTTCCAAATTTCAATACAAATTGGAAGAGTTAACATTGGTGATTAAAATATGGTTGCACAGAATACAAGTGCCTACTCAGTAATTTTGAAACTAACGTTCAAGCTTCTTTTGTTTTAAGAAAATTCTGCTTCCTCATATTATAATTTTCCACCAAATTGATCACATTGGTGACACGGGAAATTGATATTCCTCATCAATTTTCCAATTATTCATGCATGAAATGGCTTTCAAAATTCAAGAGAACTATTCACCAAATAGCTAAAAGGTTATAAATTACAGGGCACGACACGAAATAATAAGCCTTATTGACTAATACAAATAAATACTATTTCCGCATAGGTCTGCAAGTCGTATTGAAGTCCATTATAAAGGCGATGGCGCCGCTGCTGCAGATCGGCCTCTTGGTGCTTTTCGCGATAGTCATCTTCGCTATCATCGGCCTCGAGTTCTACTCAGGGGCGCTGCATAAGACTTGTTATAATTTAGAAGATATTAGTAAGTATACATCCCACATATTTTGGAACAAGAACTCTATCATTTTTTTACCGTTCTCTAATGTATGTTATATCCCATTGTTCGTACAATCAGTGTACAATAAAAATAATGATAAATTTATTAAAAACGTCTGTGTCATTGTGCAATAAGTTAAAGATCGTTAAAACTCAAAACTGTCTGTTTCTCATCGCATACATTGTCTCTCGATGAATGTGAGGCACTGCAAAAACAGATCAAACACTGTTCCAAAAAGTTTTAATACTTCGTGGAAACGTTTTTGATAACTGCATAAGTTGCAAAATATCACACTGTTAGAACCAAAGTTAGGTTTTGTTGGCAAATTAAGCTCTATACAACTCTCGAACGTAAAATACTTGGCTTGCCCACAAATGAAACAATACATTCTATTTCCTAGTAGCAAATACAAACACACACTATATCGATAACTACTAAAGTTTATATAACCTATCGGTAAATAAAAGCAACCCAGTTAAAGTTTGTACGACTCTAGCATGCAGTCACAAACTCACGAACAGGTGACACCATTGCATGTGGAAATTTAAATTAACGGCCAAACTTCAAAATGTAATAAGTAGAAGTTCGAAACTTTTCAACGTTTTAATTATTGGCTATAAAAGTTAATTACAACTGCCTTCGGAAGCAAGTCTATGTTGCACTTAAATAATGTGGGCGTTGTTTGATTTTGTCAGCGATTTTATCAACGTAATGAGTTAAATTGATTTTCTTTATATAAGTTATACGAAAATACCTTATTTTTGATAATGCTGAACTCGGTAAAAGTGACAAATATTTTATGTTTATCATCCGTTACAATAGCTTAAGTCAAATTATGACGCAACTGTCTCTAAAACAAATTTTCTTAGGGCAGATTTTTCAATTGATAACTTTTACCTGAAGCATAAATGTGACGTTTTGACAGATTTTCCATACAAAAACTGTCAAAATGATAACCTTGACCAAACCCCGATAAAAGATTTTAATAGGTGACGCAATTACTGTTTTACACGTGTAGGATACATGAAATCACTCCCGTCAATTTTATTAACTTCGCACCCAATATATTACGGATTATTTGTCTCTTAGGAGAAGTTATATAAATGAATTCCAGTTCCAACAAAAACAACAACACCGAAGCAGTCACTAAAACCCTCTTTAAATCCCTAGGTGAAATAGTAAACGAAGGCGACAGTGCGACGCCGTGCAATGCGGACAACATTACCCTAGCGCCATTTGGCGCGAACGTGTGTGAGTACGAAAAGAGCACGTGCCTAGAGAAGTGGGAGGGGCCGAACAGAGGCATCACGTCCTTTGACAACATTGGCTTTGCGATGCTCACCGTCTTCCAGTGCATCACCATGGAGGGCTGGACTGCCATCCTCTATTGGGTATGTGGAATTACTAACTATTAGTTATCTTTCTCCTATAACAACTCCTTCAGTGTCCTTATCTAGATTAATTACTCTCCCTCTGTGGCCAGTGCAGGGGACAAAAACTGATGTCTTAATCTATCACGTGGAAACCCGTATTTGATCATTTATACGAATGTGAATTTCATTAGCGTTAGAATTGCAAACCTAGTAGGTAAAATTTTTTTGTGTGAAACACCTTTTCTAGAGACACTAGACCATTTTCATTCGCAATAGAATTATGATTCTTTTTTGCCTTCGAAATTAGAAATTCTAATGAAGATTATTTGTTGCAGACGAATGACGCGCTAGGTAGTGCGTTCAACTGGATTTACTTTGTGCCTCTCATAGTATTGGGTTCATTCTTTATGCTCAACTTAGTTCTCGGTGTTCTTAGCGGGTAAGTCAACATACTTTAACATATATATTTACATCTACTGAATATATTTTTATTTTGTTTACGTTTTGGTTCATATTTTCTTTATCATCATTTATATCCAGAGAGTTCTCTAATGAAAGAGGGCGCGTAGAACGAAGAGCTCAGTTTGTAAAAGAAAGAGCTCGTGCAATGTTCAACGCAGACTTCAGTGCATATCTCAACTGGATTACTCAAGCAGGTCTTTTGAATACTGATGCTGTGCGCTCAAGTAATGCTAGAAAAAATGTAAATTGAATAATGTAGTTAAAGATTTGCTAGATGTTGAAGAAGTATAAACGTTTTGAATATGATCCTTATGAATCATGTGCTCAAACTATGTTTATTGATAGTCGTATTTGCTATTAAACAAGAGTTGTTTTACGTGTTGGGTATGGTATTGATTTATGCTACGAACTCAAATTTTTGATGGTGTTTTATAAATTATTTAAACGATTCATAAGATTATTTTGTATCATTAGTGCTAGAGTAGTTCAATATGCGTAATTGTGTTTGCAGTGAGTTCGCTAAAGAAAGAGAGAAAGTAGAAAATAGACAAGAATTTCTTAAATTAAGAAGACAGCAGCAACTCGAGAGAGAACTCAATGGTTACGTTGAGTGGATATGTAAAGCAGGTAAGTGTAGAATATATACACGTGCTTAACTTGGCACTAGCAATTAAAAGAAAACAAATGCGTTGTTTATGGCATTAGTAGGAACTAATGTATTTGAAAGACATACAAAATATCAAGTTAACGCAATTAATATTTTTGCGCCAATCCGGAACATACATCCAGACAAACAGACAAACGAAAAAAATATTGTAAAACTATATTTTCGACATCAGACTCGTTCGCAGCAATTACTTAAAAAAAAATCAATGTACAGTTTTGACTTCGTTACTATTTTAATAATATGTATAGATTACATTAATAAACACGTACTATTTATTTATTAAGAGTTATTGTTGGTTACAGAGGAAGTAATATTAGCAGAAGAAAGAACAACAGAAGAAGAAAAAATGCACATAATAGAAGGTAAGCAGATTGATATATTTTTTTATTATTTCAAGATTGTTATTTCTTGAAGGACAAGTAAATATGCAAAGCTATATTTGTTGATAGTTATTCATGTGGCTAAATAATAACAGCCGCATCGGTCAATTCATCAGTTTAAGCTACGCTTGCCAGGGTTGGTCCGTGGATGGGTGACCATTTTTGCATAGATACCGAGACTACCCCGTCCCTTGGAAAGCACGTTAAGCTGTTGGTCCCAACTGTTATTCGTGGATCTTCAACAGTCGTTACAGGTCGTCAGGAGCTCGAAAGTCTGACAACCAGTCTTACCTAGGGGTATCGTATTGCCCAGTTACTGCGTTGTGGAGGTCAGATAGGCAATCGATCCATGAGAAATACTGGTAGTCAGCTGAATTCGGTTAGACTGGAAGCCGAACCCAATATAGTTTAGAAAAGGCTAGGCAGGTTGGGTTATTAATGTATAACATGTTTTATTATTTTTACTAGCGCGGAGAAGAGCAGCGGCCAAAAAGAAGTTAAAAAACCTTGGTAAAAGTAAAAGCACAGACACTGAAGAGGAAGAACAGGATGAAGACTGCGGTGATGACGGTCAGTATCATCTTCCTGTCACATGAATGTTACATATTCTGTAATCTGAGTGTCGTGTTGTGTGTACTACTACAGATAAAGATATATTCAGATTTTCTATTAAAATCACAGTTTCGTTTTCATTCCTCAAGCAGGAACCAAATTTTAGAAGCATGTTTTAATTTTCTTTATATTTGTTTACTTTTTCGTCTTTAATACTATTACTAATAGTCAGGTTAGGTATCTTTTAACTTTCCGATACATTAGTCACATTTGTAATCATTAAATATTCTATTCTTTTCACGTAATTATTATATTGTAAATTCATGAATGTTGCATGATATTTTGTCGATAACTAACTCTTTTATTTCATTTTCATCCATTTTCATTGCGTATTCGTACTCTATTTGTGTGTTGGTTGTTTACAGTTCCAAAGAAAAAGCAAGGTATGGGATCAAACGTGATGCTGGTAGAATATTCCTTTTCATCTTCTACAGTAGTCAAACTAGTCTAGTCTTAGATTTAGGAATAGTTACCCTTCCCATACAAATCCACATTATGAAAACGTTTGTACGTGTTTCCCAAAATTATGTAAATATAGGAATGATATTCCACTTGCCTTACGTGATTCGAAGTCGTCGTTTAACCGTACAGACGTCAGAATACCCTCTAAATTATCTCCTG
Organism: Agrochola litura; assembly: GCA_949152395.1. Taxonomy (NCBI): domain Eukaryota; kingdom Metazoa; phylum Arthropoda; class Insecta; order Lepidoptera; family Noctuidae; genus Agrochola; species Agrochola litura. The sequence continues at coordinate 20,251,935 of OX424493.1, forward strand.
CTACTCTTCTACCTCTAGGTCCGCTATTTTCACTACCCTCACCCAAAGCTTGTACAGCGTGAGCTTCAACAAAAAGTTACCATAAAACGTAACATATTTTTCTGGGGATAACATGACGGTATCTCAGAAGAGGGTTGTTAGTGACTTATACGAACGAAGTGTCGGATTGCGACCCCGATTGAATTTCGATGCCGTTTCCATACCGTCCAATTACTTCGTGTTATAAAACTTAACGATCAAGAACCAGCTTAAACAGCACATGAGCATTTTTGTGTCGCAAATCTGTATACGTAGTAGGACTGCTATCGTGACGTGCGTACGCTAGAGTTAATAAACAATTAGCTGAATGTTTAACCCGAATCCTTTAGTTAAATGCAAATGCCGTTGATCATGCAATAAACATTAGAACCTTTAAATTGCCGATATTTGGTAACGAACACGACTATTTACACGCGATGTATTTATAATGGAAGCATAGAAACTGGGACCTTAAAAGTCGCTCATATTTTTAAGGCATATTAAATATAATGTTATAGTAAAAACTATAATGAAACAAGATGTGGAATTTAAAGAGTTGTCAGACAATTGCAAGATCAACGGCAACTTTAACATCAAGACATGTATTAATTTTTTATTTTATTAAAACAGGTTTTCTGAAGAGTAAAGCACGGTCAGCCGGGAGGTTTGCAGATTTCTGGCGGGCCGAGAAGAGGTTTCGGTTTTGGATCAGACACACTGTGAAGACCCAGTGGTTCTACTGGTTCGTCATTGTCTTGGTGCTCTTCAACACGATATGCGTGGCTGTGGAGCATTACAGACAACCCAAGTGGCTGACTTCGTTTTTATGTAAGTTTCATGTTTTTGTAAACTACTTTACGTAATCATTATCATCCACAGTCCGGCTTCACCTACTCCTGGGCATGAGGCCTATATCCAGCAGTGGATGACGTTGGGCTGTGGATGCTTGTGTCCCACTTTATTCATTGAAGATTTGCTGTTTTCGATTTAAAACACTTGATCAGATTTCAATATCAATGTTAGGTATCCACCAGATTACAAGAATGAATTAGGATACTTGATATGTGTTAATTGTGATTACTTACTTTAGCTTGTTTTAAATTATACTGATGATTTAAGCATAATAAAAATCAGTACAAATATATCTATGAACCTGAACCCAATTAATGTTTCCAAATAAACAACAATGTTCTTTTCCCCAGACTATGCCGAATTTGTGTTCCTGGGTTTGTTCATGATGGAGATGTGGGTGAAGATGTACGCGCTGGGGCCGCGGATCTACTTCGAGTCGTCCTTCAACCGGTTCGACTGCGTGGTCATCTCCGGCTCCATCTTCGAGGTCGTCTGGTCCGAGGTCAAGGGTGGCTCCTTCGGTCTATCTGTCCTGAGAGCTCTAAGACTGCTAAGGATATTCAAGGTAAAGATTAATTTAACTTACAAAGTTATTTGATTTAGACTGTATTTTAGTATTAACATTTTGTGTGTAGATACAATACAGCACATTATATCTATCTATCTACATTATTATCCATAAAACAAACAAAAAAATAACTAGAGGGAGCAGTTGTTAGCAATTTACTAAACCCCGAAGAACATTTATTAAACAAGCCTCTAATCTATTGATATATTCTCTGCTTTTCTAAAATTACTTTTACTTTATTATTAATAGAAACTTGGATGTATAAACTTAAACGAGACAAAAGGAGTATGTAAGGATCGTAGCAGGTGGCGTTCTGTAGTTTCTGCCTTACCCCATGGGAAGAAGGCGTGAGTGTATGTATGTATGTATGTAATGGAAACTTAACTGAACTTGACTGAACTGCCTCGTTGGTCTAGTGGTCACAAGTGCTACTGCTGAGCATGAGGTCCTGGGTTCGATTCCCGGTTCGGGCTAAGTTTCATTGGGTTTTTCTATCTGGAATTTCTCAGAAGCAGCCCGGAGTCTGGATTTGTACACGGTTGATGGCAATAGGCTCGCCCCCTATTACATGGGACTTAAACATAACTGGTGAATTGTGGGTGTACCTGCTACAGGTACACCTCTGCCCAACCCTTCCGGGAAACAAGGCGTGATGTTTTGTTATGTTATGTAATAAAAACTTATTTCAACTTTGTACTGTTTTAGAAATTCACATGTACCTAGTCTTTAATAGGTGTACCATGAAGCAAGATTTGATCCTCCGATTTCAAAACAACTTATTGCTCAACCATTGAAACGTACATTCTAAGAAAATGATTTTTGTTTTCCAGGTCACCAAGTACTGGTCATCACTTCGGAACCTGGTGATATCTCTCCTCAACTCAATGAGATCCATCATCTCGCTGCTGTTCCTCCTCTTCCTCTTCATTCTCATCTTTGCACTGCTCGGCATGCAACTGTTCGGAGGACAGTTCAACTTCGAGGATGGCACGCCGCCGACCAACTTCAACACCTTTCCTATCGCGTTGCTAACTGTCTTCCAGGTAATTATGAACTTTACTTTCTTTTTACCATTCCTTTACGAAGATACCATTGATGCAAATACAGGGTGGCGCATAAGTAATGGCCTAATAGGAAGATGCTCCTTTTTTACAAATAGAATTTTATGTCATCGCGACTTTGATATTTGTGAAATTCGATGAATTCATGCATTCATGATTACCGAAAAACTATAAAGCGCTTTACTTCACGGGAACTCGATACATTGTCTCTCAGTCGCATATTCTCTCAATTTGGCGATTTGCAGTTATCCATTTCTGTATTTATTTTACTACAACTCTCTTACAGCTCAAGACTATTTACAGGTTTGCTAAATCTAACGTATATCATAGCATTGTGATAGATCTTTTGATCTTATTACTCTGAGAATGTATCCTACACACCTATTTTGACTAAATAAAACCAATGTCTTGTTGTCTTTATTCCAGATTCTAACAGGTGAAGATTGGAACGAAGTGATGTATGATGGCATCCAGTCTCAGGGCGGTATCCAGAGGGGCATGATCTACTCGCTGTACTTCGTCATCCTCGTCTTGTTTGGCAACTACACGCTGCTAAACGTGTTCCTCGCCATCGCTGTCGACAACTTGGCTAATGCCCAGGTGCGTTTCTCTGTCTGTGCTTTGTTTTGCGTTATTCGGTCTTAAATTATTGTAATCATCTCCTAGAATAGTCAAAAGTAAAATGACAAGTTATCTTATAGTTTTGTTTATGTGTTACTATGGTATTAAGATCAACTAACGCAAATCAATATCAATGGGTGTGTTCACAAAGGAGACGTTCGCCAATTTGATGTATGTTGATTTGTTGACGTCATCGCGCTCTTGTAAATCTGACGCCGCTTTTCGTGTAAATGTTGCAAATCTGTATTTACAGGAATTGACAGCGGCAGAAGAGGAACAAGTCGAGGAAGACAAGGAAAAACAGCTCCAAGTAAGTATCAAGCTTCTCTTTGTTTATAGTACCTAGTATTCATCCTCTGATGCTTTGGAGTTTAGTTGATAGTCTCACAATTTCAAAGCCATAGCATGTTCAACCACTCTTCCACAAGCATTTACTTTCAAGCGGTTGTACTAATTGGTTTAAGCTGTTGATTGGAACGAAATTTGTACATATTTCATACATTATTCCGGATAATTAGGAATTGGAGAAAGAGATGGGTGCATTACACGCGGTGGACGGCTCTCCAACGGGAGTAGACCTAAGTCCCTCTTCGCCGACGAGTAGGAAGGTAAAAAGAGCTCGGCATTGGCAAAGCTATGCTTCAAAATGTATTGGTGTCGACGACTTAAAATATTGTTGATATTTTAACTTCCACTATTTTCATTGAATTCTTCTAAGATCTCATTCTGCAGCTTTTCTTAACACTGCATGACATTGCACGCTGTCTGATGTGTTGTTATTTCTTATGTGTGTTCGTTCATGACTTCGATATCAACAATATTTTAAGTACGCTAGACGGGTCGATGTCGCTTATGTGAGCAGAATGTCATGATAGGTGTTTTTATCAAATCTTTATGATCTTTATCTCTAGATGGCTAATGGATGTCAACATCAACTTGAGTTTTTACGTTAACTTCAACTAGGTGGCTACTTAATTCATATAAAACACATACTGGTTCATTAATTTCAATACATGATTTATTTCTGGCTTGAGGATCATTCCTTCCTTTCACTTGTTAGATTTTTTTATTTCTATTTACGACATTGATTTAAAACGCATGTTTTACCACGACATTCATCAGTAATGGCTTATGTAATAGTCTTTACTTTTAAATCTAAATGTGAATCTTCTAGTAATAAGTTCTAATAATTTTATTTGTGTACTTATTCATTGAATAAGTCATAATAGTGATCACTTGCTAAAAAAACATCATCATGTAATTTATCATAAAACTTTTACTGAATCTAGTGTAGTTTCCTTCTACATTTTTAAAGAACTCTTATAGAGCCAATGTAAGAACTTAGAAAGTAGTGGAAACAATGTAGATGAAAGCAATATAGGGAACGTATATTATTATGGATTTGAAATATTTCAGAACAAAAAGAAAGAAGAGGCCAAAAAAGAAGATGATGATGAGGTACCAGATGGACCAAAACCAATGCTGCCATATTCGTCCATGTTTATTTTGTCACCTACTAATCCGTAAGTTGACCTTATTACTCAAGATATTACTTCACATGCCTGTAACAAAAAGTTCTTTAGTAAGTCTCCTAAGGAACTTTTTGTTTTATACGATCTTACCATTTTGTAATGCTATAATATTTCTGCGTTACAGAATTAGGCGAGGCGCACACTGGGTTGTAAATTTAAGATATTTTGATTTTTTTATCATGGTAGTTATATGTATGAGTTCTGCGGCTTTAGCGGCTGAAGACCCCGTAGTGGAAGAGAGTGACAGGTACGTTTTCTCATATATCTTAAGTGTCCCAACATAATTTTGTTTAAACCAGTTTTTGTCTAGTAGAACTACTATCAAAAACATATTTCTTGACATTGTAAATTCCCACTCCCTAAGCCGTCATCCTCTTGACATAATATAACTTCCCCCTTCTAAATTTTAAATAAACTATTGCAATTGAGTTTGAGCTTTGTCATGTATGACATTGGGTGTGTGTTCTCAAAACTTGTTTAAAAAAATGACTTTGCTTAATCTACCTAACTTCCTTCGAATAACGTGACTACTCTTTTACTTAATCTTACTCTCTCATCCATCACAGGAATAGAATCCTAAACTGCTTCGATTACGCGTTCACGGGCGTGTTTACCGTGGAGATGCTGTTGAAGATAGTGGACCTCGGCATCCTGTTCCACCCGGGCGCGTACTTACGCGACCTGTGGAACATCATGGATGCCGCCGTCGTTATTTGCGCCCTAGTCAGCTTCGGATTTGAGATCGGGTACGTTTGGAATGGTATTTCTTATTATCGATACTGATAGTTTTAGAGTGAACAATGGAAACATTTTGTAAATTATGCATTTAGCTGACGTCATACCCATTCTTCCCAATTTCGAAAATTCGATTAAGAACAATAATTTTTACCTCGATGACATAATATCCACCATATTTAAATATAGTAGTATTGTACCACGAACTTGTACTGCATTAAGAATATTGTAAATGTCATTTTCATCATTGGCTTTTCCAATCTTAAATCAAATACGTTTATGGGAATACTTTTCTTTGGGAACATGTTTAATCATAAAGCCAATCCATTTGATGATACGCTGCTGGTGGATCAACTTGAGATTATGAAATTTGGGATAAACACTGGTGACTTCCTGTTAATTTTAATAACTTATTTTAGTTATACTCACATTATTACAGTCATCTAACTTGTTGTAATTTTCTTGTTACAGAGGCGTGAAAAAGGGTGCGGGGCAGAATCTGTCCACAATAAAATCGTTAAGAGTGTTACGAGTGCTCAGACCTTTGAAAACTATAAAACGAGTTCCAAAGTTAAAAGCAGTGTTTGACTGTGTTGTGAACTCTTTGAAAAACGTCATTAACATTCTCATTGTGTACATATTGTTTCAATTCATATTTGCTGTAATTGCAGTTCAACTTTTTAATGGTAAATTTTTTCACTGCAACGATATCAGTAAGAATACTTTTGAAGACTGCCAGTGAGTATTGAGTTTTAATTTATTTACTTTCGTAACCTAAATAGCTTGTGTATTTTTTTTATGTATTCTTCCAATCTACCTTTGCTCTAGTTTGACACATGATATTGACGTCTTTGCTTTTAATCGATTAACGTTATGATGAAATGCATCATTGAAGATGAAGAAATTGTCATGCATGCAAATGCATCACAATTTCTAATCGTGCAAAGTTTCGTAGATGAAAATAATAACAATAATTTAAACACATACTTATTTGTTGCTGAAGCCTAGATTCTAATACAAACCTTATTGTGTGTGACAGAGGGTCGTATTTCGTGTACGAGTCTAACACCTTACTGCCGAAAGTCAACCAGCGCACGTGGACGACGCAATCCTTCCATTACGACAACGTAGCAGTGGCAATGCTTACGCTGTTCGCGGTGCAGACCGGGGAGGGGTGGCCTCAGTGAGTATAATGCATTTTTTGAAGAAGTAATTTTATCATTTGAATGTGTAAAATGTAAAAATATTTGCTTTTGTAGTAGCAGATGATAAGTAAAACCCCCTTAAAACTTTCTAAGCCAAACGTTATTAACAGTAACGTCCGTAACAAATAATATTTTAAGTTTATTCCCATTCACGTCTTGTCCTATTGGAACAAGATCTAATTACATGATAAAATAATTTCTAATTAGGTCAATAATTCAAGAGATTCTTATTCTATTTATTTTTCTGATTGCAACTCGAAGTGGCTCTCGTCCTTAATCAGTGATTGTCTAGTTAGAAAACAGGACACTAACACAATTCTTTATTTACAGAGTATTACAAAATTCAATGGCCGCCACTTACGAAGACCGGGGACCCATACAAAATTTTCGAATAGAAATGTCCATATTTTATATCGTTTACTTCGTGGTATTTCCTTTCTTCTTTGTTAACATATTCGTAGCTCTGATAATTATCACATTTCAAGAGCAGGGCGAAGCTGAACTGCAGGATGGTGAAATTGATAAGAATCAGGTGAGTTAATAAAATCTTGACTCAATGTAGATGCCAATGATATGGCATTACATAAGTCAAGTAAAACTAACAGCAGCCACTCACGATGAAGACATGATACTACATTTTGGTTTACAGAAATCGTGTATAGACTTCACGATAGAAGCGCGACCTCTTGAGAGGTATATGCCAAGCAAAAGGGCGAGTTTTAAGTACAAAGTGTGGAGAATAGTCGTCTCTACGCCCTTCGAGTATTTCATCATGACCCTCATCGTTCTCAACACATTGTTGCTCATGATGAAGGTATGTATCACCGACGCTTCTGACTGTTCTAGAATAATTAATTTAAGATCAACTACCTACAACTAATCTTAATTTTATTATTATAAAGGTCTATTTATTTTAAGTACAAACACTTTTTCCAAAGTGATCATACGAAATACATAAACAAAAGAAGCACTAAATGTGAAAAGTAGAAAATGATCACTTATTTAAGGTAGTTGCTGAAGAACCTAGCCTGTCTCACAAGGCACTGAAAGTGACGATCTAGATTAGCAACCAATCCTTGAAGCCTGCACAGTACCATTCTAGAGAGCTCATCAAATGTAAGTCATAAGCTCTCTAGTTTGGAAAATTTTATACTAAGACATAACCGTTGTCGTATATGCGTCTAATATATGTTCGCACCTGATAGATCCTTTTAGTGGAATTAATTTGTTAGTTGTGTAACGTCTTAAATGTTAAACTATACCTGGATGACGTCATGATACAACAACATCATTGGCACAACATTAGTACTACTGCCTACTAGGTTTTTCAAAAATCACATCACACACATACACACAACATACAAAGTGTTTACGATATCACTGTACTTATTCGGCGTCAGTATACACTGCATCGGAATGCGCCGTATTTAAAATTATTACCGAGCCTATCCCGTCAAATGTACCTACCGCCAAATATCATTTTATTTTCTCCTGTGTTTCGTTGGATAATCCTTTCGTTACTCCTCGCTTGCTATTAATTAAATATGTATGTATCGGTGTTTACTGCACGATATACCTGTCCTTCCAGCACATTTATGGCACAAGATACACCAAACATTTTATTCGGTTATTCGTGCTTGTGAATGCACAACAATCTCTGGGTACAGATAGGACGTGGCATGGGCCATATATGTTGTTCGTGTTGCATGATCTTATTTAAGACCTATTCCTAATTGTCTTTATGTGGATATTGTGCATGCTTGGTGGAATGGCCTACTGCCAGGCGTGATCTGTTGGTGGCTATGGGCTGCTTTGTATATTTATTGGAAAATTGACAAAATTGATCATTTTTCTAATTCAGACAAAATTTTAAAAGGAACTAAAGTTATATTACGTGATCAAAATTATTACACAATTTTTTCTGTTTTACCCAATTTTGTTTGATTTTGAGTTCATATTATTTTAAGATCTATATGTTTACTTTCCTATATATTCCTATAGTATTATAAAACTGTTTAGCTTTAATTTCACTGTGACCCTGTCTAATTTTATGTTAGTATAATTTAATAAGATCTTCGCACATATCCTCACCAAACTCTTGTCACTTATCCCCTTGATATATTTATCCTTATACTATATATTATGTATTACTGTTAACTGTTACATGAACCGTAACATAACTAATTACTTACTTACATTGATTCCATACAAATTTCAATTTTGTACATCACATTAAAATACTAATTCTTGTGGATGAGGTAATTTATAAAGTAACAATTATGTATTTTCATTGCCATGGGTTTATCCATAACGTCCGGCACTTCATCACAAAATGGCAGTACTATAATCAAAATGACATCTACGCGGATGTCCTCAAGTATTCGAATATGGGGTTTACTGGAATGTTTTCTGTGGAAACGGTGTTGAAAATCATCGCTTATGGTGTCAAAGTAAGTACACAAACACAAAGTATCGACCGACACATAGTACAAGTACATAATGAAATATAAATAAATACTATATAGGTACAAATGTACTCTTTCTGCTATTAACGTGATTGTTTTATCTATTTACATGACTGTATGGGATTATTTCCAGCCGTGTAATTATTATCCCTTCCCAAGTATCCAGTACTAGTTTCTCTCTGACGACGATGATGTAAAGGTTTATTTGCAATAATTGTAAAGCATGGCTTCTTCTCCTGCTGCATGTAGCACTATTGTATGTGAATACACGCGTTATAATGTTGTCTTTCTCCCGATTTTACTAATCCATACTTGCCGAGCGTTTTCATGAGGTAAGTACTGCGATATTTTAAAATCTGGCGGAGATCTGCGGTTTCTGAGGTCAGTATAATTTTATATTTTTCCTGTAATTAAATGTTGTCCGTCATAACACCTAATCGCATGATTGTACATTCGGAACAGCATGCCGCACGTGCACCCTATGCCACAAGTCTCGCAAATACATCTCAATAACATGATACTCATCGACAATAAAGGAACATAACACAATACTAACACACTCACTTCTACATGAAAGTTTACATACAAAACATTATTTTATTAGATAATAATATCGGCTAGATAAAAATATTTTTAATCATACAAAGTTAAATGCTAGAACGAAATATGTCCATTTAGCAATTAATGGACATTTTTGAATATTTGAATGAAAAAGACAGTTACACTGGTCTTGCATTTAACTTTCATTAATTTGATAATGTTTTGAGTTAAGGTTTAAAAGACTGGTATTTTGTGGTAGTTTCACGAGGCTCCACCACTACTCATGGACATGTTAACATTCATGAACCTCGTCTTTACGATCTTCTTCCTTCTCGAGACCGTTTTGAAGCTGATCGCCTTCGGGTGTACGGTAAGAATTTGACACACTTTGAATTTTTATATTACCTAATTAATTAAAACTTATTTTATCATTTAACAAGAACATGATAGCTTTATTTCTATAAAATATGCAAGAAGCCATGGGTATGTAAAGACAAAAATCAATTGTAGGTGTGAAAATGAGCTAAACTAATGTATTGAATCATTTGAGATTAATGTATGACTTTGTGCTGCAAATGTATTTTAAATAATACGAATGCATTATGGAATGTGCAAATAATCGTGTGCGCCTAACACAATACACTATCATTATTTTATAAATATTTTAGCCTAGCTATTAATATTCAATATTGACTTGAATATATTTCAATTTAGAACTCATTTTATAGAGAATTTACGAGATAACGCTTTTTAATTGATATAGGTTTTTAAATGCATTAACTTTTCTTAGATTTATGAATAACATATTTTTATGTATTTGCATAGATTTAAAAATAAAGAGAGATTTCCTCATTCCTTTCCTTATTCATAAAGTCCTTTGATCTTAAAACAGTCTATGAATGGAAAGTGTACATTTGTATACAGTTTTCCTTGAAATGTTATTGTACTCGTTTTCTAATGATCTTTCAAAATTAATTATGATTTTTACAGAATCTTTGCTAACATATTGGTCTGTTTCCAGAATTTTTTCAAAGACCCTTGGAATACATTCGATTTCATTACGGTCATTGGAAGTATTATTGACGCTCTCATTATGGAGTTTGGCGTAAGTATCATCATCGTCTGATAAACCTTAATCTTTCTCAGTTTCCATACTTACATTTATTATACTAATTTAATTTTTGCCTACTCGATCCTTCTTTGCTGCTGGCAATTTTATAATTATTTTTTGAATTTGATGAAAGTGAAGATAAAGGATCTATCCTGATTACAGACCGACCTTGCTGAAAACTGTGCTGACATATCCTGTCAGCAGGTAACAAATCAACTATTTGATTGCTAGGAATCTTAGATTTTTGTAACGGATTGGTCGATGGTTTAGACAGAGTGTGTACATACTGTTAAACAGTGGTCTAATATTAGTAGTGCTAGAGAATATTTTTAGAATATTAGGATGTATAGAAGTTTTGTAGTTTATAACGTATGTAAGGTTGTTCGCTAGGGACCAATTATTATTGTTTTTGGGGTTGTTTTAGATATTATGACAACTATACATTGGTGTGTTACTTTCCATAAAACCCTAGAATATTTGAATTTTTTCTCGTAAATATTGCTAGATTTTTCATATATTTTACATTGTGAGAAAGTATTGAAGTTTGTTCAATACTTCTAAGAAGTAGCTGATACAATTATTATTATATTCATTACATTAATATTTTCATATTCTTCATTATTTAATCTGAATATAATTTATTTTCCTTAATTTCGTGATTTTATCTAGTACATCGTACCTCATTGACTATAAACCTAGTTTTATTTTAACGTTGTCGTTAGTTTTAAATTATAATATTACTAGATATTGGCTGGCTGAAACATCAGCTTGTTTGAGTATCAGACATGTTGTCCAATATGTTGGTTGATTTTAACGTGTGATTTTTTTAATGAAGTGTTTGAGGCTTTACGAAAGGGATGGATATGTAAATGTGTATATCATTCGCAGGAGAACACATTCAACGTCGGTTTCCTTCGCCTGTTTCGAGCCGCGCGACTGATCAAGCTGCTTCGACAGGGATACACTATTCGGATACTACTCTGGACATTCGTGCAGAGTTTCAAAGCCTTACCCTACGTGTGCCTTCTCATCGCGATGCTATTCTTCATCTATGCCATCATCGGGATGCAGGTCTGTTGGAATTCCTCCTGTTCCTTGTCACTTGAAATTCCTAATTAACGTTCTAACTTGATAAATATTAATAACAATATTAAAAACTAAGAATAATCATAATATTTAATTTATGACAGGAAATATAATTACATATATGATAGGTACTTTTTTGGGGGTAATTATTGTATTGTACTTGAAAATAGTATTTTTATAGATTTTTAATACGTAATTTATTGTTACTAGTGAAACTAGTTTATAATTATAATAAAGTTTCCTAGTTCATTTTATAATAATAGTAAGTAGCGTTAGGGTCTAACAACCATAGGTCTTAGTTACATTAGCGTAATGCTAGGTGACGGACTTTCGATAGAAATATTGTAAGTTCTAATCCTTTTGTAATGATGTCGTAATTTTTCACCCCTGGTACTATAGAATATTTTTGAGGGGCTAGATAAAATATCAGTTTAGCATCAGATACTTGTTAGTATTCCTCATATCATATGCTTAGAAAAACATAGTCAAGTTTAGTGTAAATTAGTCCATTTACTAATCCTAGTATTAAATAATAGACTAAAAATAACGAAGTCCTAGATAATCCAAGTATTGATAACCTTAATCCAAATTATGTTCCAAAATGTAATCGTATTTAGTTGTGTAGTAAATTTTTCTAAAATTCAATACATAATAAGCCAGTCTAAAATGAATTAGCAAAATTCATCTTAGACGGACTCATAATAGTTATGAGTAGTGAGTACATTATAAGATTGGATTAAGAAAATACAAAACCAGTATTGATAAGTTTCTAATGACAGGTTTTCGGAAACATACAATATGATCCAGATGATGCCATCAACAGGCATAACAACTTCCAATCTTTCGTGGCGGCACTCTTGCTACTATTTCGGTGAGAGTACAAAAGACGTAGCTGTTACTCAGTCTTGCGGCCACTGCCGAAAATCTGTCTCTACTATCAGTGTTACATATGTACTTACTATCATTATCATTGGCAATACTACTATCATCAATATATATATTCATATAATCAGAACGTAGATTTAGAAGATCCTTAGTGGTGACAATATCCTGATTGGTGTACTTAACTTTGAGATTGCTTCTTATGTTTGTATCTCTAGATAGTTTGGTACCCTTGTTTGATATCGTTTGTCGTATCCCTAGTGCTAGTTATAGATAGATACGTCATTAGGTAGTGTGTTTATTTTTGTGGGATGAAGCATAGGAATCGGGCTACGTGTTATCATTTGCATACAAAGCTGACCTTCTGTGTTGTATCTGCTTGGACACAGGTGTTTGGCAATATAGAATTAACACCAGAGTCTGACATGAACAGACACAACAATTTTCGAAGCTTCATTCAAGCACTCATGCTACTGTTCAGGTAAGGAACATTGAATACAAGTTACTCCAGCCTGAAGATATATTGTAAACTTTTGTAAACATAGGAAAATACAAACATTTATTGAAACACCATTTAGACTGCTCTAATCAATTTAATCCAGAAGCAATCTAGTTGAAATGTTAGTAGAGTAACGAGTAAGCTTCTCAATGGAGTTATGGGAGTACTTTAGAATGATTTCATTTGTGTATCATCGCGCACGTCTCATGCATGCACTTCAACTATCAAGAGTTACTTCATCACTCACTCACTGTTACTTAGTTGTGAAACGTGTAGAACAGTCTGTTTTGTGCAAACCGAATGTGTATTTTCCCATAATTGATCAATACTAAATCAATCAATACTAATCTGGAAATGCTCTTTTTATAGTATTCTTCATTGCATTTTATAAGATTTTTTTGAATTGGCTGTTGAATATGGAACGGTTTCTGTGAGCCACTGTATGTTTAGATGCGCGACGGGTGAGTCGTGGCCCAACATAATGTTGGCATGCCGCAAGCCCGCCAAGTGCGACATAGCAGCAGGAAAGGCCTCCAACGAAGAATGTGGAAGTACGCTCGCCTACGCCTACTTCGTATCTTTTATATTCTTCTGTTCGTTTCTTGTGAGTATACAATTTATCACTTCAAAATATACGCCTTTTAATTTTTATACCTCTTTAAACTAGTAATTTGCTTTCAGATGTTGAATTTGTTCGTTGCCGTTATTATGGATAACTTTGACTACCTAACGAGGGACTCGTCCATCCTCGGCGCACATCATCTTGATGAATTTGTTAGAATATGGGCAGAATACGATCCAAACGCCACGTCAGTACATGTTTGAAAATACTTTTAGTCATATTTCAAGGATTTTCAAGGATTCGTTAATTTATAGTCAATAATCTAAAACTATTATACTTTATCATTTCAGGGGTAAAATCCATTATACAGAAATGTATGATATGTTGAAGAATATGGATCCTCCTCTGGGGTTTGGTAACAAATGTCCAAATAGACTAGCATATAAGAAGCTTATTAGAATGAATATGCCGCTAGACGATGAGGGGAAAGTTAATTTTACAACAACACTATTTGCCTTAATACGAGAAAACTTGAACATCAAAATGAGATCTCGTAAGTATCACCCTATTATTTCACTTTGATGATTGAAAACTTAGCAGCACACAACTACGTACAAGACCGAGCAATACCTTGCAAAAATATGTATTGCTCGCTTCGAGTGAAAGATGAATGATTTGTGAAAAGATTAAATAAAGTTATCAGCAAACTGTCCCGAATGCTAATTAATAATATCAATGTAAAATTGCAGCCGAGGAAATGGACCAAGCAGATGAGGAATTAAGAGAAACGATAACCCATATATGGCCATTACAAGCGAAGAAGATGCTCGACTTGCTGGTGCCTCGAAACGATGTACTCAACGCTGGGAAACTGACAGTTGGGAAGATATACGCTGGACTATTGATCCTCGAAAGTTGGAGATCGACAAGGTTCAAGCAGAACGGTGTTCCGGTAAGTACAACTGCCATTTTAACGCACCTCTCAATATTTGTTTTCAACACTGTATTTATGTATAATAATGGAAATTTTGATGAACATATAAATATAGTAACATTAGTAGATCCAAATGAAGCCAGAGTAAATTCGTGTGGCTTACGCCAGTATGTATATATGTACACTTTGAGCCAAATGTAACTATTACGTGGGTAGGTAATACTACACGTTTACAAGTAGTGTTTGTTGATGGCCCCCTATAACTCCCCACATTAGATTACAATTTGGAACATTATAGTTAGTTCTATAGAGTTGGTTGTGTTGTCTACCTGTGGTTGTATTGTTGTGTACATTTACAGAACCATATTTAAAAAAAAACTTCAATTCTATCGAAAACCATTTGTTCCTGTGTTCAGTTTACATAACTTGTGATTGGCTCCCTATAAACAAATGTCTGTATAACAAAGAGTACAACAATACAGAATCACTTTAGTTGAAATCGACTCTTAACGAGTCGACTACATTGGTGGTTTACTTTTCAGGCATTCAACGAGAATAGCCCTACGGCCATTCAGCCGGTAGTATTAAAATATTTTACGGAACGAAACTTTGAATACTTTTTTCTTGCACTATTCTAGATATTTTTCTTTATCATAAATTTCTTCTCGCATTGTGTTTAAATAAATTTATTAAAAACAATAAACATTAAATAATACACGATAGCCTATAGACTAAATGGATGGTCAAGAAATAAAATGAACAAATAAAATCCGTAGTTTAGAGATTGAATTAATTAAAGAATTTAGAATTAGAACTAGTGACGCACTTGATAACACATTAGTTTGGCAAACTTGTGCAAATCTGGCACGTTTGTCTATCAAGTGTCCGTCAGGGCTTTGTAAACCACAACATAAAACCTGTCCTATAGTTGCAAAATAATGTAGTAGTTAAAAGAATGTGTGTTATAATGTTTGAAACCGTATCTCGTAGATAGAAATCCTACTGTTCGTAGATTTGTTTGTCTTACCAATGTGTGTCATATCGTCCCCTTTGCCTCTTGCTAGTTCCTACAAAATATATTAAATGTATTCACATTGCATTTTTAGATTACTGTGATCCATATATTTTATTAAAGTTTTAGGTAGCCTGCATGGTGAAATGTTCAAACTATTCAACAGATATTTATTTCATTCTATCGCTTTTAATATCGTACAATTTACTTTCGATTACATTTTGGCTCAATCGATATTTACCATTTTAGAAGCCTGGTGATATAAGAAACGTTAAAATATTACGCTTTCTTGCTACCTACGCTCTTATTTGCCTCCTGTAATTTTTATACTATAGCATAAGAATTTTTTCAAATAAAAATCATTATTCTCAAGTCTGCGCATGCTGGAGAACAATAATACTTAGTCACTCGACTACCGTATCATATTTCTGAGATATAAAATGCAAACGTGAACTCGCAACCTCTGCCTCTGGCTTCAACTTTGTCGCACATGATTTTATTATTATAATAGCACCCGTTTCGAAACAAGATGCTTTGTAATTTCAGCTCTTTTACGGTTTTACCGACATGGACTGAACAAACTTTACTCTAACATGATACAACTAAAGTGTGATAGTTGTTTTCTCAGATACCTGTAGCCGAATTCCGCACTTACACTACAAAATATACATTTTTAATTCGGTTGTATGTCCAATTGTCCATTCGTTGGATCTCTTACACAAACGATACACACATAACACAATTAAAGAGAACTCCAGCATGGACATGATGTATGGGATGTTTGCGCAAACTCATGTAGGCTTTAGCCGTTAGTGACTATTGAGTCCTATGCGCTTGGACGCTGTGTGACATGAGCATGCGCAAGTGTGCGTGTGTGGGGGGGATGCGTGATGTGGGGTGCGTGTGTAGAAGGCGTCGCTCTTTAACTGCTTGATGGACGTGGCGGCGGGACTGGGCCCCGGCTCGCGGGCTGGGTCGCTCAGCCACGAAGGGCCCGTCAACGCTGATGGACATCCGGACGACCCACATCTGCTTGCCAACCTCGCCAGACGCGGCAACAGAAAATCGCTCAAGTGAGTTGTGTTGAATAATTACAAATAACATTTCCTGAACAAGTATATCTACAAAATATAGTAAAATATCGGAAAATTTTAGAATAAAAATCAGAGTTAACATTTTGAAGAACTGGTAAAGAAATTTCAAAGAACTGATAAATGTGAGTATCTGCTCGTAACCTTCCATACGCATGGCAGAGAGATTAGTGATGACAGTAGACATTATAAAGATGCTGTATTGCCCAGAAAGGCGTACGCTGCTGTACGTTCCTTTGGCGCATCGTTTGATTGATCTAAACAACCTAGGGCAGGAATGACTTAAAGATAGCAAAAAGTACATGCCCTTCATCACGGTTCTCTTTTGTTACAGGAACAATAAAAAGGTGTGTGAAACCTTAAGTGAAACGGTGATTATATTGACTCGATCATTACTGTTGTAAACCTGATCAGCCAGAGCCATGATAGCCATTGTCTAGTGCAATTGATGTTCCCACTAATATCATTATCACAAACAAAATTTTTTGTAACAATTTTTATGAGTAAAGTGACAATTGGACAATTTGCCCCACACATACGTGATGTTGATCGAAAATGTGATGTTATATGTGTATCCACTAAATGGGTGTGCCTTTAGTACTACTATACATCGATGCATTTACTTATGTCATAGATAGTCGATGTTGTACGTTTATGTTCAGAGCTTTGTTTTGAGTGTTTACTAACATGATCATAGGATACAAATGTTTGTTGTTACAACTTAGCCCTTAATATTAACCGTTTTCTAGGTATTATTGTCGTAAACAAAGTAACTTAGGGCCTTAGGCTCATAGTAAAACAATTCATGATCGAAAGTATTAATCGTACTATTTAAAGTTTACAGATGGTTGTTGATGTTTAGGTAAAGAGTTTCAGTAATAGATGATTGTTTTTTTTTATGTCAATCTTGTAGAACTTTTGTCTTTTCTCTTTCTTTGATAGGAAATGTTTTTTTAAACGACTCTTCTGTCATTAGGGATGACTATTTGAAAGTTTTCTTAGACATAGCACTTTCACTATCAATACATAAACATACTAACATAACAGTCATAATATCTAACATGACACCAGGACATGTCGTTTTTCTTGCCGGAATACAGATTGCATGCAAACTTAATAAAACCTAGCATGTTTCTAGATATTAAATATATTTTCTAAACAGAATGGTAAGTAGTGTAAAGTATAATAATGCACAAGCACGGACTGTTGCATGGAATGCAAAATTTGACACTTTCGTGTGCATGATTTGATATTTTATGGCAATCTAAAATTTTGTAAATATGGGACAGTAAGTCTAATGAACCGTAAATTAAACTAGCTTGCAGATGAACGCTTTGCCTATTTTATATCTGTATGGTTTTTTAATACAATTAATGTTGTAGGTATTGGAACTGCAAGGATCGCACCACGCCTCAATGGAGTCATTGGACGAGGGGCGATTACAAGCACCTCACACATACCAGAATGGTCACCATCACCACGGAAGATCTTCCAGTTTAAGGTAAATACACCTAAACCACAAACCAATATCACTTTTTGTTTGTTTTATTATTTAGTTTGTTATTTCCTTTTTATGTTTATAGTGTCATCGAAGAAGAGTCCATTGATCTCAAAGTTATCGTAGTGAACAATGGTATGTGCTATGTACACACCTTCTACTAACCGAATGTACTTTCTTCAGGACTAACCAATTTCACTCCCCGATTTTCTCGGTGTTGCATGATTGGTAACATGCATGGTAAATGAACGTTGCCAGTTAATGTTTATTTGTTAACCGTGGTTTATTTACAGACGAACACCAAGTCCGAGAAGACGAGGCCACTACGGAGGTTATCATCACGATATCGGGTTCTCCGACACCGTCAGTAACGTCGTCGAGATAGTAAAGCACGAACATCAAAGACATGGGCGAACGCACAGAGCCCCCCACTACTACCACCCGCATGGTAAGCGATTATTTCATTATTCCGCTAAAGAAGCCAGAACTAACCATTACCAGTACCTACTAACGACAGATATGTAAACTTATATATTACAGGCAAATCTGGTGATAACCCTTGATGAGATCCAATAGATAATCTAGTTACTTAGATGTTCATTCTAGATCATACCATGTGTTCTTATTTTGTTTGATAGCATATCAACAGATTTGCCATTTCGCCAAGTATTTATGGCTTAACGCTATTGCAATTTTGATGACATATCGGCGTTTTAATAATATATATCATACTTAACAAATTAGCCTTTAAACGAGCTACATGCTATTAACTATTTATTCTTATGTTATTCCTGTAGTATTATTTATTCATACATTTACCGTTAATATACCAAATACATTTTATTTAGCTTCAATTAAAAAATTGAAACAGTTTTGCAAACATTTTTCTTCTCATGAAGGTACTCTGAAAGTTTTGTGAGAAGATGGGAAGTCTAGCTTAAAAGTAGTTGTAGATATTCATGTTTTTCGTAGTTGTAGTTATAAGAGGAAAGCGAGCGAAGCAGTTACTGCTGCAAATGATAATCATGAACTTAGATAATTAGATTGTAATATCTAGCTAATAATTGAACATTCTCACAAGGCTAGTCTTGTAACATTATATTTGTAGCTAATTAGCTATGATTTGATAACTGCTCCTTTATTATGCTCGTGATTTATATTGTTAGCAGTACCTATCATTGATATTTTGTTCACCAGGCCACTCGTAATTAGTTGTAAGTACATTACAGATTGGCAATAGATTGAGCCGCAACATACTCTAATGAAGCATTACTTATTGTAAAGTTTATATAAATTGGCCTGTATTATAATATAACAAATTAAATTAATTTGCCTGCTGCATGCTAAAATATTGGTGCCCAACCAAACATATTTGCTCCTATTTGCACATAATTTAACTGCTTAATCATTGGTGCCTCGCAACAGAGGTGCCCGAAACGCATGCACTTCAATGATATCACATAAATCATGCAGCATGCAAAAGCTTAACAATGGTTTTGTATTTATTTTTGTATTCTCTGCAGTAGTCTGCTATAGTTACATCAAAGAAGTTTATCTCATATTGTGATGAACAACTTTTACCAATTGTATCAAAGTATTATGCTCTCGGTTCTCCTACAACTGTAGTTACAACTTTGGACACACAGCTAATCAACCAAGAAACCTCTCCCTATCAATCCAAATCCGTGTCCATGAAACCTTTCCATTTGGAACCACGTAGGACAGACACCCAAAACTTTTAGAGTCACCTTTGTGAGTAAGGAAATAAGGTCGGTAGTCCGACGGGCTTAGGGTAAACCGTGGTGGAAGGTACATGAAGGTATTCCTGACAGCAGGGAAGGAGTGGAGGGCGCCGCACCCCACGACCAGCCTGAGCCAGCCCTCGCGGTCGCCCAGCCCGCCACACCACACCTACGGTGAGATCCACTCGCCACACACTACGGACCTCACATACCACACTGACTATCATCACGATAAGCGCTTTGCGACTACAAACATTCAGTACTTAGGTATAAGAACAGGCACGTTACGGTAACTTATTCCGATGTTAATATTTATTATAATAAGGTCAAAACTCGTAAAAAAATGTTAACATTAACATAACAAACCATCTCCATGATAACATTGAACAAAACTAGGGAATACATCCTCGACCCGAATTCGAAACTGAAAAGCAGCCATGCCCAACATCAACATATTCTTCAAAATGTTAAAAAAAACATCAGTCGAGTGTTATTATTAATATTCAGTGTCATTGATTGTAAAGCAAAGGGTCTGAACCAAAATTCCAATTGGCACCTACATTTAAAATTGTTAGACCCATAAGACCCTTTGCTGGAATAGCAATGTGTCTAAATTATTAGTTAATCGATGTTGATGCGATCCGGCTTTGCACGTCTGTAGATGTATGAAAGCGGCGCGAGTGTAGACGGAGAGCATGGTGGATATCCACGAGAAAATTGTTTGCACATCTGTTTATTGTTCATCTGAATAGGTATACTTATACTTTGATTATGACCCCTGTTATTTTCCTTGATTTAATTCGAACGTCCTGTTATTTATGGATTATAATATCATATGTATCATTACCGCATAGCTCGAATTTATTGTTGGTGGGGGTGTAGAACATCAAATCATTCAGTGCGCAGTTTGGGCCCCGATAGGTGAGCGGGATCGGGAGCGGGATCGGGAGTGGCGGGAATGGCGCGACCGGTCGTGGGAGCGAGAGGGCGCGCGGCGCGGCCGCGGCCGGCAGCTGCCGCCCACGCCCACCAAGCCGTCCACGCTACAGGTCAAGCAGCAGCCACCCTTCACCAGAATCAGCCACAGCCCCTCGCACGTGAGTAGCTAACCAAGGAAACCTGTATCTCCAAGAAAATATCGCGATTTTGATTCTTACAGCAACGAGATTACAAGATGCTATCCGGGACAAACACGGCTGCATTGATTGGTGGTTAAGCAGCAATTCTTAATCTCCAATTACTTTGGTAAACTACCTCTGATAAGTGCTGTGTTAAAAGCTTGTGTATATAGAGTTATCGAACGAACTGAGTTTTTTAAATCCTGAATTTCGTCCGAAACTGGCGTCAACCTCAACGATCAGAAAATATAGAAGTGCCCCAACGATTGTTCCAGTTATCGCTGAGGCACACCGTCAGAGAACCGTTGGAGCCTCAACATGATGAGTACGAGTACGGCCGAGAAGTTGAAAGACTGATACACCGAGATTATAGATCTAGAGAAAGGTACGTACTTCCAAAGATATATTTTTTTGGACGAAATTTTTGTGCACCAGTCTGATGGGTGAATGCGCCAATCAAGGTCCACAAATATTTCAACCAGATAGTATTGATTTTCTGGGCAGTAATTTAAAGCGCGCCAAACACAAGACTTGTTTCTCTGCTACATTGTTTTATTAGTTAAATTATTATAATAAATTAGTTCTGCTACCTATGCTAGATGGCGCATTTTGTCAGTCTATTGAAGTCTATTGCTAGACATGAGCTTCATAACTTTTGTCGAAAAATTTGGTGACCAGGATATTTTACCTGCAAAAGCTAGAATCGTTTTTCTAGCGCCTATTGGTCGTTAGACCCTCATCATTCAGTGCCCGGGTGCACCCATGCAGGTAAGATTGGCGTAGATGCAGATAACTGGGTAATTAGCGCTTTCCGCTTTCGCTAACCTCCTTTCAGTAAATTGTAGCTCTTTTGTTTTTACTGTATTGTGGCGTCCCCGCATGCAATATAGCATCGAAACAAGTGCTGTGTGAGGATGGCTTAATCGCTGGGCGTGTGCAGACGCGGCCGGGGCTACGACGCGGAGTGGGGCTCGGCGCGCGCCTACGAGGCGCCGCTGAGCTACGAGGCGGCGCTGGCGCTGGGGCGGGGTGGTGGCGCGCGCGCGCTGCCTTCGCCCGCGCCCGCGCCGCGCCTGCCCAACGGGTATAAGCCGCGCGCGAGGCACTCCGACTCCGACGAGGACGACTGGTGCTAGCGGCGCCGCCGCGCGCGCTCGCAGCGGGACGTGCGCGCGCCCCCCGCGCCCCGCGCGCCGCACTCCCTATGACGCGCCCGCGAGCGCCCCGCGCCACGAACGATCTCGTTTTATACTCGGCGACCGTGTGTACATAGACGACTCCCGTTGCTCAGCGGTTCGGACGTCGCTCCCGGCCCGCCGCGGCCCGCCTCCGAATTCTAGTATTTACGAAGTTTTGGAAAATTTAATTTTTAATTCGCTAAAATTTTACTCCTTGATTTGTATTACGGTTAGGGCGCTCGAGGTATGAGACGGTGCCGGACGACTCGTTTGCGCTAGGATTTTTACATAAAATGAAATTACTAGTCTGTATTGTAAAAGTAAACTTTCTATATTAAATTTGCACTACGTAAAGTCTACGTTATATCGCGTGGTGAGGGCGCGGGCCCCGGCCCCACCCCGCCCGACGCCGTTTCGTATTCAAGTTACACGTTGGGAGAACACTAGCGATTCATCGTCAGACAAATTAATACTAGTATTGTATAAAATATTTACATAGCGAATAATTTTTACTTAGTTAATATTATATACTAAATAAATAATTAAACATTTTTTATTGAATTTGCTGTCCTTCCCCCAAGTGCTTTATACCTACGTTATTTAAATTTAAATACGATTAAACTAAATAAAGATGAATTGTGTGTAAACTTTGAAAATATATTTCTGCATTAAATGATTACCCAAATTGTTAAATCGTGTACTGAGTATTGTTTAAAAGATTTTGTCGCCTGGTTTGTAAAGTGTTGCTACTTGACCTAGAGCTACGTACTTGTAATGTATATCGACGCGCAGTTTTGTGCCGAGTGGGAGTATCTTATTGCTTTGTGAGTTAACTCTAAAATATACCTCAAAGTAACATATTAGGATGTAAATTAAAGACGAGCCAAAGTTTTGTTGACTATAATTATTATTATACTAAGGAAAAACAGGATACTCCCACTGAAGAATGATACAGTCATCGACATTTTGATTAATCGCCTTTAACGTTAGCGATATTAAAAGTAGGTTATGAGTTATAACTACTTGTAAGTCTCAACAGTTCAAATATGAGTGACTTTCAATTTAAATGTTAAAAGTAGGTAATTCATAGATTAAAATATTCATTGAAAAGACACACGACATTACCTAATACGTTTAAGGAATCTATTGTCGATGGCCGATTATTTAATGCGAAACAAAACAACATTAGTGTCACCAGGCACAAAATCGAACTATTGTTTGTACACTCTACATCAGAATTGGTTTACAACTTTAGTATTAAGCATATTAAATAAATAGTAATAATAAGAAAAAGATTAACCTTGATAAGAATCATCTTCATTGATCAACACCTATACAAAAGCGGTGAAACCAATTCTGTGGACGATTGTACCGAATATTATAAATCCGATATTCGTCCTAATCCCAGTTGATACTACTTCATGCCATTGTCATACTAGTCACTTGTTACCTGTCATCTTTGTTGCGACTATTGTGCTAAAAACATCAATTATTGTGCAAGTACACCACGAAGTGTATTGTCAAATATTAGAAATATAATTCGGTAAATCTTTCAATATGGTTCACTTATTTAAAAATTCACTCTACGTCTATCGACGTCACATGTCACTGATGACAAATACAACAGTCGCAACGGAGAGTAAATCGTTCAACACCATCAAACACATTTGTTGCAAGCATGATGTAGGTTACTTTAGTACGACAAAATTGTAAATACATAATTTTCTGTGATAACATGATGAAAAAATGAGAATTATTATTAGAACTGTGTGATTGCATAGGGGTGTTGTTCATTTCTCTAAGGGACGACGCGTGTTTGGCATAAACCAAGAAGTGATAAGGATAGTCGACTTTAGACGGATATTAGCGTGTCATTTACTATTAAAGTGTTATGCCCAATAAATGCAACATTTAAAGCGGACATATAAATTATATTTCATATGTTATTCAGTTTTGATAGATACAGTACATGCGCACTAAATAGGTACCTACAGTTGCCTTTCAGTTTTCTATAAAATGCCCTATTTACACGATGCAGTTTCTTTGCCTGTGGCATACATAAAAATTGAAGCAACAAAATTACTTGGATTGTCTAAACACTGTTTAGACGATGTTACTTTTATTGTTGCTTTAACTTATGGTATGCCACAGGCCACAGGCCAGTGGTTCCCAAAGTTGACTGGACTGCGACCCACCTAACAAAAACTTCCAAACTCGGAACTCACCTCTTACCTGTCATGGTGAAAAATCAGCCAAGTGCGTGTCGGACCATACACAATGAAGGGTTCCGTAGTTGGGATGAATTTATCCCAAAAACAAACTTAACTTTGTAGTTGAAAAATATGTTCTCCCATACCGAATGTATGGGAAAATATGTTTTTGCAACTGCAAAATTAAGTTGGTCGATTATTACTCGTTAACTTGTAAAGCCTACTTAGCTGTGAAGTTTTCCTTTTAATTTCGTTATATAAACTACTGCTGTGATTTTTTTCACACATCCAAAACCAACCATTTAGCTGGCAGGGAGGGGGGACACTTGACTCTATGTTTCGCAAACGGATTCCTGAATCCAAAAATGGTTCTCACAAACTCACAATGTTTTTGAAGGACCTTTCCAATGATACACCAAAGCAAGGGTTCAAAAAAAAAAAAAACATCACCACTTTACGTGTACGAAGTACCCTATTTACCAGTTTGTTGACGTAATTAATATGTATACCTATGCCAAATTACAGCTTTCTCGTACTAAGGGTCTCGGAGCTAGACCGCGGACAGACAGACAGATAGACAGACATGACGAAACTATAAGGGTTCCTTGTTTACTACGGAACCCTAAAAAAGGGGCATACTTAACTATGGGAAATAAGGACTATTCAAATAAGAAAAATTCATTCAGTTACAATCGGAAATGTTAATACTTAATAAAATGAGAAGGATGTATTTGTTTCTTATTTTTTGTCATTATAGCTTTAGCATAACTTCAATTTTAGTTACTTTGAATCGCAATGAGTTTGATACATCCAATTTATTTCGGCATTTAGTTTCAATAGCTGAATATTTTCAAGGCCCATCCAATATTCGACCAATAGTTTGGGAACCACTGCCACAGGCAATTAAATCTCACCGTGTAAATCAGACTTTGAGGATTGTGGTGTGAACATCGAAAAGGTTCGGATGAGGCGATGTTTTACTCGAGATGGAACAAACCTGTTGCTTCCAAACACGCGGCACGTCTAACAGTAGATACCTTTAGTCGAATCGGATGTTACTCCCTCAATATTTTGATCGTTGTTGTTTGTTGCGAAGGGCAGGAACGAGTTATAAGATAGCTTTTATATTTTACCTGTTATAGTTACGAGTACAAAATGTCTACGCTGGTACACGAATCGTGTCATTTTTGTGCTGTACTGTCCATTATTATAGTACCTATTATACTTTGTTAATAAATACGCCTGTTTTCATAATTCCGTTTTAACTACACATATATATGTGATCGATCGTTTTGAACAATTGATATTATTAATGTTATAATTACAATGCTAATCTAGTCGTAATAAAAGAAATAAATAAAAATTGTTTTTTAAAAAGTGTTCGCAAGGAATGCATGTCTCACAAAATATAAACTTGTTGCCCTCGATTTCAGAGTGTTAGATTTCTTCTATGTAGTTTTATTATTTGACAAGATTGACTCATGAGAAATATTTATATTGTTATTGTATAGACGTATGGGTATTTTCGTTTTGTCATTTGTAATCGGGGTGTTAGGATGATATCTACAATAAGCCGATGGACTTTCGATGACTGAGTGGTATTATACTCGTAGAGTACCGAGTGCGTCCCGCTTTAGTGTTTGTGACTCCCTCGTATTGACTACGACGATGTTTCACTAACATTCGTGTATAAGATGTGTAAATATTGTAAAATATAAAGCGACCGTTGTGTAGAGGTCGCATGTGAAAATGTCTAGTGATATGTTACTAGTTAATGTTAGCTAGGTAATCTCGTCCCCAACTGTCCTTGAATTTAAGTTGGATGTTTCACTGCCTTAAAATAATAATGAAAATATTCGATGTAATAGTTACTAAACTACTTACAAATAAGTGGCATTTCAATTGTTCTGATGCGTTCTATTGTTCCGTGTTCACGACACTATAGTATTGATTAACAAACGTCACTGCGGTTTGCGTTCAAAGTAATCAGTTTGATAAACTATAGAGGCAAATAATACGAACACTGATATGACAGCAGCAGCTAATAAACAAGGTGTAATAAAATTGTTAATAAATAAATTGTAACTAATATAAACACTCTCTTAGCTCACTTCCTTCATTTAGGGCGTTGCAGACGAGCCGTTCATTTGCGATATTTAATGTTGAGCCTGAAACTTCATATTATAATAGTACTATGATATAAATAAGCTCGTGTGCTCGTTACCTATAAATTATCGAATAAATTGAACTATTGAAGTGAGATGAGAAAGTCTGAGCCAAGATGTCATGCCTGCCTTGTATCTGTGTAATCGCTTCACGACGATCATGTTTTATATTAAAAGTTATAATTATAATTGTATATTTAGCATAGAAAGTTCATCGGCGTCGAGAGAAGCACCATAGAATGTTTTTTGGTACGTTCCAATAACTTTACAGGATAGTGCAATCCTAATGATATTGTATTAATAAAGAACCAAACTTAAATTAGTATTTAAGTAATTTATTATCCTAAAACTAAAAAACTATACGCATGTTTTCACTATACTGGTAAAATGGTTATGTACAATACGAAAGAGCTACTGTTTTATATATGAATTCTTGCTCGCCTGTAAAATTTTGCAGAATGAATCATATTATAAGATTGTACAATATGAATAAATGCAAAAAGACATTTCCTCGATAATGAGTGTTTTATTCGATTGATTTTGGAATAAGTATTAAAATGAGTATCAATATTATAATTAATTATTATAAATTCTAAAATCAATCTCGTCATCTCCCCTAATATACTTTAAGTGCAATTGCTCCTTTTTAATAACTATATTTCAAGTTGATTCCGATAGGGCTAAAATAACAGCATTGACTTTTCCTAACTGGATGTTTATATCAATATTTGACATGAAGTGAATTTTATATAAGCAACACCTAGGTACTTAGACAACGTGTAAAATTAAATGCGCAAAACCAACAATTTTTATTTCAATTGACCTATTTCATAGAGAAAAAAAAACGTGTGGCACTCGGGGACTGCCGCGGTAAAGCTATTGCATAGCATTTGTAACCTCCATACTTCCTATTTGTCAACGCTACACTTGGGATGATGACGGATGATGACGTTGTCATGGGAACGTAATTTTTTGTTTTATGTCATCATCCGTCATTACATGGTAGGCGGAGTGGTTAGGTTTTATTTTCGTTACGGAATTTCTTGATTCGGTCGCCGCGCTCAAAGCCCGCGATAAAAGCTATGCAATAGCTTAAAAAAAATCATTTAAAAAGTTGTAAAGGTTTTATGTGCTATTTTAGTTCGTAAGATTCGTATTTGCATTGAAATAAAAGCTATTATTATCCCGCGTATGAGAAAATTTAAATTGGTCGACAATAATTGTTGTTTGTTTACCTATTTTGCCGGGTTTGCGCATGTGATGGCTTGACCTATTAATAAATAGACACGGCAACGTTTTTAATGAAGATGTTTTGAAAAATGTGACCTATATTAAAAATTGGTTCAATTGATTCTGCTCGTTATTCTGATCAAACTATTTTCAGGTTTTGCGCATTTAATGTTACACGTTGTATAAAAGTTACCTTATATTACACTTACCTTGGTAAACAGCCTATACTGTTCACCAAGGTAAAGAAGTCATATGTGAAGAGGTCTTGGTTTACCAATGCTGGAAAGGGTCTCCGGCGGAATGAATCCCCAACCACGGACTCACCGAGGGGAACTAACCACAAATTGATGACTGACAAATAGATTTTTATCAGCCCCATAAACAATAAATTGAATAAAAAATAATAGCTTGCTTAGAAAAGATTGCCGTCAAAACAATATTAAATAGCAAATTAAAAAAAGTACTCGTCGCGACTTCCTTTAACCATAATCTCTATAAATATATTTATTTAATTAGATAATTAAAATAAAAAACAAGATAAAAAGAAAAAGGTGAAATTCAAAATTACAAAAAAAAAATTTTTAGCTTAGTGAAGACACTCAAAAACAACAAATAGTTCAATTCAAATAGTTACATAGTAAGAACGTAGCTAAGCAAAACAAAACTATTGCAAATACTACTCAAATAAATGATTTCTCTATCTATCGAGTCAAACGTTATTTCTACATCGTAGCAAAACTGCTATGACATATGCTACGGCGTAGAGTTCGCTCGCAAAGCCAGTGCTCAATCCAACCCAACGTTTAGCAACGTATTGTGGCAAATTGGTTGGTTTCTATTTATTTATTTAAACTTTTCACACTCAAAAAGGTACAAAGACGTACTTAATATCTTAGGCATTCTCTACCAGTCAAGAGATTATGAATAATGGATGATTACTATGACCGCAAAGCTGCTGTAGCAAAGTTTCCTACTTCGTAGCAACGTTTGTAAGTCTTATCATCTGCTACGTCGTAGCAAGAGCAAGATTCGTAGCAATTTTGCTACGTCGTAGCAACGTTTGAAGCTACATCGTAGCGATGTTTCTAGTAAAACAAACATAACATCACGCCTGTAATCCCCGAAGGGTTAGGCAGAGGTGTACCTATAGTACACCTACATTTCGCCAGTCGTTTCAAGTCCTATGTAATAAATAGGGAGCGAGCCTATTGCCATCAACCGGGCACAAATCCAGACTCCGGGCTGCCACTGAGAAATTCCAGATGGAAAAACCCAATAACACTTTGCCCGACCCAAGAATCGAACCCAAGACCTCATACTCAGCAATAGCGCTTGCGACCACTAGACCAACGAGGCAGTTTTCCTAGTTCCTAGTAGTAGTCCCCATTTTGAGTTTTTCTCAAATAGATACCTCAAAAACTGCGTTCTAGGTCAAAATAATGAAATTTTCTTCACCCACTTGTATAACTTGTTTAACATCCCCTGGTAAGTTTGTCTACAGATTGATGAATGACCTTAACCTTTTCACCGCCACGGCCTTCATTAGAAGCTCTTCATTTTAACTATGTTATAAAAATAAATTTACTGTATTTAACAGGTTTTTTTCATTTTATTACTTAATATAGCAGTCTAATACCCTGTTTTTTTTATTTTTCCACACAAAACAAGCAGTTATTTGTCTTAAAATTGGCAAAAACAAAAACTCCGAAAATTTTTTATGTCCCCAGAACGCCAAGGACTTCATATATAGTCGGCCAGTGATGTGACGCGAAAGTTATCATTATTTGATTTCGCCCGTAGAAATATTTATAAATACTACTATCGAAAACAATTTGAGGTCAATAAAATGTGAACTTAGTTAACTACTTTACAACAAAGGGAAAATTGACCAATTTAGACCTTCAGATGGGTGCCGATCCGTAATTAAATAGTTCTTGTTACTGTTCACCAATCCTTGTCGATAAATGATATTCCCATCTCTATAAAAAAGTTAGTTGTCACTGCCCCGAGCGCCACGGACTTCTATAGAAGTCGTTTTGTGACGTCATAAGCGTACGGGTGTCAAGGTCACTGGCATAGTGCAGCAATGTAAACGGGGAAGCGCGCACGCGTCCTTCTTTCCCGCTTTGCTTGTGATATGAACAAAATGATTTTAATTGTATTCTATTGTATGACTAAATAAATAGTGCAGATAATGAATAAAATTTAATTCTCATCGAGTTACAATAAAATTTGGAACGTGTGGAATCGGACTCGAAAGTGGAGGATATTGACACAGATGATTCTGATGTACTTAACTCCATCTAGGTAATAATCATAGTCTTTCCATAATTTTAGATAACCAGTTCATTTTAGCCACCCAAACCCATAATCCAATAGGTATCTTTATTTGCATATCCTGCAATAGTCCTACCTACACCAACCGAATGTTGTCCTTGGATGCTCTGGCATAGTGCGAACAGAGATAATCGTCGGTTGGTGCCTCATTTAATTAATTAAAAACGTCTTACGGTCTCTACGAGTTGGCTTCGGCCCCTTGTTCGGCTTCCAAAGGCCCGGGACCCCAGGCTCCCGAGAATTGTTAAAAGACGTAAAAATAATAATAACGGTCATTCATCAAAAAGTAAGAAAAAACACGGGATAGACAAAAATGAAACAAAGACCATAGATATCCTTAATCAGAATTGAATATAACGTGCTCTGAGCGCCAAGGACTTGAAATGCAAGTCAACGGATGACGTCATGAAACTAATAGAGATGTACCACATTTCTTATAGCTCTAATTGAGTTATGCATTTTTTTCTTTGATACTCATAATTTATACTGTTTTTTCTTACTAGGGATACTGTGAAATAAAACAAATATGGAAATATTTAATCAGTTTTATTTATATCCGTAAAATTAAAATTAAAACGCGAAGCTATAAATGTATAACGAAATATTTATATAGTAAACAGTAGTGATGAGGGTATCGTCACAATTCATTATACATTTATAGCTTGGCGCTGGCGAGGCATCGCGTTCTGTGTACGTGGGCGGTGAAAAGGTTAATTAACTTTGACCGTAACCTTTGGCGAATTATTGTTGGATTTACATTGCAAGAAGCTGTTAACATTACGACCTACAATGAATAACTTGGACGGCAACAAGCGATTACTCGCTGATAGCTTGTACTAAGAAACCTAGTATCAAACAAAAATAAAACAACTCAGAACCGAGATAACAAATAATTTATTAGAACGCCAATATCCACAATGCGCCGAGGCGGAGCACATAATATAATATCATAACTATAATTTCCAAGATGTTGAATTTCACCCGTTGCGACCCACTGCCATTCTTAAACTCGAATCACCTAATCCTCAACACACTGTTCGAAAAGTCATAGGCCCATAGCTGAGAAAACTGATTTAAAACAATTTTATTAAATAGATCAGTCAGACAATTTATGAATACCCTAACAGGCAATTTTTCTCCCAGCTTTAGAATAGGGCAATCTAAGTGTCAAAAACCCAAAACTAAAACTACCAACTTATCCAGTTTACACTTAGATAAGTCCTCAACAATTTATCAACTCACACAAGACACTACGACATACAGTGATAAGATGTTCAGTTATCAGAAAGATCCGGGGCGTCGGTATCGATGGAGCTAATATCAGCGTCGACGTCACTGGTTTCATTTATCGTTCTCGTGCGATCGTCACGAGAGCTAGTCAGTGTTCCGGTGTCATCTGTAACAGAAGTATGTTTTAATTCTTCTGAAGTTTTAGGCCAAGTTAAAACAGACTAATAAGGTGACCTTGAGGTCCAGTTTACAAGGCTCTGATCAGTAGTAACAAAACCAGTATTTATAAACAGGCCTCACGTTGTATTGAAACTCCTTACAACACCAGGGCCAGCTCAAGTTTAAAGTATTACCACCAATCACCAACTTACAATATTTTATAGAAAATATTGTAGATAATTTCGGGAACACATGGCAGTTTCATCATCATTTTAGCCGATAGATGTCCACTGCTGGACGTAGGCCTCCCCCAAGCACCGCCACTTCAACCGATTCTATGCTTCCCGCATCCAGCGGATTTTTGCAGCCTTCACAAGGTCATCGGTCCAGCTTGTGGGAGGCCTTCCAACGCTACGTCTTCCGGCACACGATCGCCACTCCAGAACCTTTCGGCCCTGGCAGTTTCATACTGCATTTGTTTTCAACCATATAAACAGTGACATGTCGACCAACTTTTTACCGTAACTTATCGTACTACAACGCCGTGTGAACGGCCGCCTAAGATCTAAAATAATGTCACGACGAGGAAACCATAATTTAAACATAGCATCACGCCTGCTTTCCCCAAAGGATTAGGCAGAGGTGTACCTATAGTACACTCACATTTCGCCAGTTATGTTCAAGTCCCATATAGTAGGCGAGTCTATTGCTATCAACCGGGCACAAATCCTAAGTCCTGATTGCTACTGAGAAATTCTAGTTAGTGAAACAGATTAACACTTTGCACGCCCTGGGAATCCTCATGGATTCTGTTAATGTTAATCTTGTTTTCTCAGCAGTAACAATCAGTAGACCAACGAGGCAGTCCTCACTAGACCCACGAAGTGGTAAACCATAATATAAATTTGTGGAAATTTTCTACCTTCAATTCCATAAGTGCGATCTATCGAGCTATGATGGTCAATCGGCACCACCGCAGTACTAGTCATAGGATCCCGAAGCAGTTCAAACTGGGTCGAAGGGTCAATTAAGACAGTCTGTATAAGAAAAATTGTAAATGAGAAACTAACCGTTTTTTTACAAAATGACCTAAATAACTCCAAAAACCACTAAAGCAACTCTCTCGGTTAAATGTTGAGTGTCACACAACGGTTCTATTAAAGCTCCATCATGTTACATCTACCATACAGTCACTTACTCCTGAGTAAGAAGTCTTAATAAATCTTGGCTAGTTAACTTTATTACTGATAACGCTAAACCCTGAAGAAAAAGCAAACAATAACTACGTCAAAAGCAAGAAGATTACTCACGCTGACCTCGCTCTGCAGCCCAGAAGAGGTATCACTGGAACTAACTGATGTGCCTCTCCCTGAACTATCCTGCGAGTGGTCACTGTGCATGCCTCGTCCGTCTCCTGCGCCGGCGGCAACACCAAGCAAAGGCGGTTCTACGATGTTTCCATTCGCGTCATATATCGGTTCATCAAGAGGCGCATCTACAGGACCAAGAAACACTGGCTCCTCCTGGTCTTCTTCCACCTAATTAAATCTTTAAAATTTGAGTACAGTGCTCGCAACCAAAGCGCATGTACCTACATAATATCAGCTAAAAGTAGGGTGTGAAGGATCGTGACTGCTGTCGCCTAGGTGTTTTACATTTCTTTATGCTTAATGGAGTACCTGAAAAAAAACGAAAATTTTCTAGGCACTCCATTCAGCATAAAATGAAAGGGTGAGGATCTGGACTGTCAATACTCGCTTTAAGAACCATAGTGAAAAACAAACAATTAAAAAATCAGAAATAAAAACAATCAAGGTAAAGACAGTTTGACATGAGGAACTTACAGACTGTTGCTGACTGATCAGTTGAAATAACCAATTGGGGACAACAACATCTTCATTTAAGACACAGGACTCGAAGCTGTTTGATGATCTGCCCGATATAAACAATTCTTCTGACGTCTGAATAAACAAATAACGTTCATCATTTCATGACCTAATATATTGCAAAAACAAAATAATCTTCCATAGACGATGCTTTCAATGTGGTCAATCCTGCAAGCCATCATAATCTTCTTGCCCTTGTCCCATGGTACTTGGCGTCGTCGGCACAACACGTTTCCTTATTCCATTCTCCTCTGTAACCCGCCACGCTAGCATTCACTCCCTTTTCTTTCATTATCATTTCTTACACAGTCCATCCATCTTTCTTTGGCCTTCCTCTCCCGCTCCATCCACATTTTATATTCATCACTCTTTTAGTTACAGTCATTTTCACCTGCCAGCCATGCACTAGATAATAAATATATTATTTTCTACAAAAAGAGCTAGACTGGTTTTTAATGGGGCGACATAATATGTGGAAAAAAAATCCTAAGATGTAAAATGAAAACAATAGCGTACTTACAGCTTGCCTGTTAATTTCCACAGCCATACTGCCAGTCTCTGAATCAATGATAGCGATCGAGTCTGGTTGATCACCAGCCACTAGCGCAGCGTCAAGAGAAAAGCCACTGAATGCTTGACCCGCAAGAGTTCCCGGAGTGGTCTGTAATTTCGTCTAGTAGTTTGTACATCTAATGGTGTTCTTCAAGGCAACCGCAAATCACAGTGGCAACGCCGGTCAATCAGAACTGACAGACCAGTTGCAGTTGCCTTCGGAAGAGCACCTTGAAGGTTGTGTTAAAAGTATTTTATGTATTGGTCTTAAAAGTACCTGGGTCAAATGCGGTTCCTTTCGCTCAAATATATCCTGCACTGAAGTCATATTTTGCATTTGTACCTCATCAAGTTCTTGCGAGGTATTCAATTCATTATCAGCCAAATAATACTCCGAATATTTTGATTCTGATGTGATGGATTTAAATGAAAGCAAATCCAAATCAGTAACTGATAACCTGGTGTCATTTAAACTGAGCATGGACTCGTCGCCGAGTACGGAATCAAAGGTTCGATGCAAAGAATTTTTTATGTCGTTCTTACTGGTTTCGACAAGACCAACGTTTATTTTAATTCCTGGCGAAGTAACTCTATCAAAGTTAGGTTTCTGAATATCATCATTACTTAATATTATTGTATGCTGCGAACTTAAGTGATGTACATTTCCATGTGAAATAATAATTCGGTCTAGTGTTTCTTCTAATATCTGTTTCATGGAATCCAAAATATGACGGCGGCTGGCGTCACTGTGTAAACTCGACTCATGTACCAACTGATCCATCAGATTGTGGTTGCTTTTAATAGCAAACTCTGTCGATGATTTACGTGAGATATTTCGTGTCCTTGAAAGATCTTCATAATTCTGTTGTGGTTCCAGTACAAGAACCATATTCGTAGAATCCGTCTTAAAAGATTCCGATTCACTTGGGATAAAATCGTCATAAATTGAAGAAGTGTTAGATTTTAGTGACCTCTTCTTCGAAACTGATGGACTAATTGCTCTTCGTTTCTCGTCACTATCTTTGCGCGAAGATATTTTGACATTAGATTTATTAGATATTTGCGCCTTTTGCCGCCCTAAAATCGGGGACGAACATTCCGTTTCTAGTTGCGTTATGCACATACTTTTGGGTCTACCCGAGAACGGCGACTTAATATTTTTTTCTGTATCTTTATTATCAAAGTTCTTTGTGGACTCCGGAATATTTTCTTTATTGCCAATATCTTTGTTTTCCGTCTTTTTACCAGCCTTATACCTTTTGACAACTTTTTTAGTCTTTGATGGTAAGGTATTATCTGATTCGCTGTTAGTCACATTAACCTTATATGGTGGAGCGGAATGTCTCTTTGTTGTAACTTTTGTTCGTGTGGAAGCAGCTTTAACTGTAGCAACGCTGTTTCGGGAAGAACAAGTAGAACTATTTATAGAATGACTTGGACTATGTGAACGTCTAAGCATGTCTAACTGCCTTGGCGTACTTTTATTATAATCTTTACTAGTTTCGCTAGTCTGTTCGTCAGGTGATGTAATCTTGTCTTCGATATCGTTGCGGCAGACGACGTAACTAATATTCACACACAAGTCATCATTAAATTTGAGTAAATCGCTTCTGATCTCTTCTGTATTCGATCTCACCAGGGGAGCAATTTTGTTGACTAATGTATCTATACTGTCCCTCACGGTGTCAGAAGCAGAATCTAAACTTTTGTTAAGTATATCTTTGGGTAAAGTTCTCTTTAAATATAAAGGTATATAACTTTTCATGGGCTTATGCGGTTTATCGATTTCTTTTTTATTAGCAGTAACGTTGGCTAACATTCCAGATCTTCTAATAGTAAACGTTGATTTTGCATTTTTGGGAGTATTTGTACTAGAAAAAGGAAAATGTTGCAATATTCGTTATATTCAATATCCCACATTATTAAAAATAAATAATACCTTATTGAGTGTTTTGATGCCACCTGTAACATTTAAACAAAGTTTAATGGGGAAAACTATGATTTAATATCTTCATTTTGTTTTTTTTCATTACCTTGATAGTTTTTATGGGCCTAGGGATGCTCCTCGATTTGTTTGAAATTTTTGCAGTACTTTTAGTAACACGAGGCTTGCTAACCTCGGCACTCTTCTCTTCCTGACTTACTTTACGTAGTTTGTCATTTCCAATTTGATAAGGTTTCATAGGCTTCGCCTCCATTTGTTTTTTCTCTTGTCTTTTTCTATAAACCTTTTCCTTGGAATTTACTTTCTTCTCCTTTAACTGTTCTTTACTTTTCCTAGTAACCACTTCGTTACTTCTTTTCAGCGACGAAAAATGTAAAGTCTTTTTCCGAGTATTAGCCTTTGGCTTGTAGCTCTGCCACGCACCTTGGTAGACGACATCCTCAGAAACTTTATTATCTTTATAACTGTGAACATGAACAGCACCACAGGATAGTTTTGTCATTTTAGTAGGCGAGTCCATTCTTGGCACTACTTTGTTCTCACAAGTCTCTATCAAAACATTATTTGCAGTTTGAGATTCAACCATGCAATCGGTGCACGTCTTTGTCGTGCTGGCGATACTTGGTATACAAAATTCTGATCCAGAATCCTCTATTTTCAAAGTACTTGATATAGGCTTAATTAGTTTTGTTCCATTGAACGACACTGCACTATGTACTGGTAAGCTGCCATCTGTTGCAAACGTTTGTGAACTTTTAGGCACAGGTTCAGGTATCGTCATAGTGTAACATTCAGTTTGACTACATAAATTTACATCAGAATCTTTTATTGTGATTCCATTTCGTCTCAATCTTGGTGTTATCGTTTTGAAATTATTAGTTTCTTGCGTAGATGTGCCAAAATCTGCCCCTTTTACTTTACTCTCGGCACCCACATTATTATTTTGAATAGCCGTGGAATATACCTGAGGCATCTTGACTACGGATGGACACGGAGATAACAGCGGATACGTCGCGAAAGAGTCGGGGCCACATTGTACATCCGTGCTTATAAAGTGACGAATTCCCTTTGATGTACTGGGTTCGTTTATATCTAAAGGAGAAAATGAATTTAATTTAAAATGGTTCCACTATTCATTCGTACAGTATATACGATACAAATTGTAGATAGGTACCGTTAAGGAAAATTGTTTGTGACTGCACATTTTCTGTGCTGACTTCATGCTTAGTACATATTGTTTTATCAAAATCATTACTCAAATTATCACCATTAAGTTTTCTTTTAACTTCTGGCGCTACTTTTGCGTCAGTTCCTATAGTTCTACGTAGAGCTATAGTTTCCACATAGTCTTGCGTAACAATATCAATGTGGAGACTTTCTTCAGTAGCAGATATGCAACTAGGAATACTAATGGCGTTGGTTTTACCAGCGTTATCTGTTACTTCAGGCGACTCGGTACCTTTTTCCGCTTTTAAAACTGGTTGACAGAGTGCTATTAAACTTTCGGGAATCTGAAAGCACAAAAGTTATTACTTTAAAAGGAAAATGCTAAAAGTGAATGAGGAATGTCAATACCTAACTTAGTTAATAGATAACTTGCCGGTTTGGATCCTGCCACATTAAAAGTTGGACTCCTTGTATCTTTTCTCTCCGACCCAAGCACACAGTTGTCGTATTCAGCAGGCGAATATTCAACCATATTGGTGTAATTAGGCTTCTTTCTTGCCACATTTTTAATCATAGTTCTACTATTCTTTCTAAATTCATGTTTAATTTTAAACTTGCACGAAGTTTTGCTTAAAGATGTCTTCGGATCTGCGACTGATTCTCGAATACTCTTGTTACTTTTCTTGTGTTTTTTGATAGATTTCTTGTGTTTATGTCTCACCTTAGAACCGCTATGATCAGTATCACCAGAACTAATTTCCTCGTAGTTCATTTCGTGTTCCGGATACGGTTCTACTTCAACGTCTTCGGCTAGCCATGCTTTAGTTCTTTCTAATGGGTTTGTATCCGGAGTTGGTTCTGGAGTATTGAACACCTCCGTGCAGAATGACTCAGTGCTGACTACTGGCCGAGGAATGACTAGACTAGGGGACATTCCCAAAACGAATTCGTTCTCTGAAAATTTTATATCATAAGAATGAACTAGCTGACATGAGGATTTTAGAAATTTACACATACATAAACTCACGCCTTTTTCCATGTAGACAGAAACTAAAGGCAACCTGCTACGATCACATACTCTTTTGCTATTTTACTTTCATACATTTAGTCATATACGCAGAAAAAAATAAAATGTAGTCTACATTAATTACAGTTTACATGCCTTTCGAAAACCCGTTACTGGTTGAACTGAGGAATTCGTCTTCAATATCCACGTCAGTTACAAGATCATTGTTTTCACCAGTGTTCGTCGTTTTCTCTGCAAAAAATCGTTTGATCCAAATCAATTAGCCGAACATGAGTTGCTTTAACTTTATAAGCAACTTACCTAATGGCTGAATAAGATGTCGATACTTATGAACTAGTTCCTTCCTGAAAACAGAAACGATATTAAATTATTTCTATTTTAAAGGTACCAATGCATCAAAATAGAAACATTTTTTTTTTAAATGCACGTTTGCTGAAATCTTGCTTGCTTTTTGTTTCGCACTGCACGTTTCAAAACCTCTATTGTTAGTAATTAATTCTGCAAAATGGGCACGACCACTCTAGCTCTGGAAAAACTAAAGCAGATCCCGCGCGAGAAGCAGAACACTAGAATGTCACAATGCACTAGAACAAGTAACGGTATCTAGCCACAACACGGTGACACTGCAATGGATAAAAGGACACAGCGGATCGCTAGGTAACGACGCAGCTGACGAACTTGCTAGAAGAGGATCTAGCACGGCAGTCTGTGGACCCGAGCCTATCGTGCCAATCCCCTTCAACCAAATACGAAGGTTAACCTACACAAGAGTTAACCCACACACCAGCAAAGAACTGGTGGACCTCGACACCAGGCTGCAGGCAATCCAAGAAAGCTATGCCATCCTTGGATAGCAGGCTAACCAGGCGTTTATTACGCCTGGACAGGAACTGCCTACGCCTGGTGATTGGGACCATCATGGGCTACTGCTGGCTAAACAAACACTTCCACACAATAGGCATAACGGACAGTCCTCTGAGCAGGGCGTGCATGGAGGCTGAGGAAACCGTCGCGCACGTGCTCTTTGAATGCGCAAGCGTCACCCAGATTAGAACAGAAATCCTCGGGTCACTCAGATCTTTCACAGACTTTTTGAACAGACCAGGAGTTTTAATTAACTTCTGGAGGAAGGTGGGCTGGTTGGAATAACCACCAAACGGCCGCCATGGCCCACGCACAATGATACACCTGACGGACTAAGTGCGGAAACCAAACCCCGTAACATAGAACATAGAACTGAAGCGGATCCCGCGCGGGATGCGGGAGGAAATACACGCGCGCCAATTGTGTCAACTTGTATGAAGATTAAACTAGCGTGAATAGTCGCGTGACCTAATTTCTAAAACAATATCTGCGCGGGATTATCCTCTTGGTGACCCACGCGGTAATTGCGTAATGCCGGCGCCACACATTGGCTTATGCCTTGGATCCAAGCTTAGCTACGAATAGAATAGCCAATAATTGTAACCAAGGTTGCGGCCTCACATTGGCTCCAATATCATTTGGCAAACACAATAGCCAAGACCATTGGATAGTTGGAAGTTTGAGGTTTCATTATTGCTGGCGGGTCATGTCGGACGGGACACTATTCGCTCTGGCTACTTACGCCCACGCATTGAGCACATAATTATTATTGTTATTTAATTAATTTAAGGTCAGCCTGCAATACGGAAAAAGAAACCCAGGAAAAGGCGATTCTGGATGATAAAAATGCACGCTAATCGAATCTGCTAATATTTTTTTTTATTTTTGTGGTAGGTATTTATTAGCTGGATTTCACAGTGCTTCTTCTGCTCGATAAAGTTCTATAAACTCCAACACTTGCTCATTCAACCACTCGACATTCGTAGAATCCATGTCGCACGTCCAACACTCACATCGGCAGGGCGCGTACTGATGCACCCAATGTGTGGATCGAGAAGCGGCGTTGGACCCAAGTTGCCCGCCCGCCTACACCCTTCACTCCCCTCGCCTTTGAACGTGTACAAAAAACCGACACATGGCAGGTTGACATTGGCTATTAGACGCAATGTTCCGTTATGTCCAATAACTGTCCAAGATCGATCTACACATTGGAGCCAATATATCCAATGTGTGGCGTCGGCATAAAACACATAAAATGACAATTGATCGCAATTCCTTTCATTTTGACAGTCATTGCGATATTTAAGTTGTAGAGCAGGCAAATTTTTCAAACCTATAAAGCAATGGTTTAGGAATTTCCTTCGAATCCTCGAATTGTGATTGGAAGTTTGTTACGCAATTAGGATGCAGAGTTTCAATGATCTAGGCCGCATTCCGAGTTACGCTAAGTGATAATATCGCGAATCCGACCAAATTATTAAAGGAGACGTTTCATTTTTGTATGGGACTCCGGCCATAACATGTACACTTAGAAAACCTGGGAAACGAACCCCTAAATACAATAAAATACTTTTTTTCCATAATATCCAATACTTTTTGGGCACAAAATAAAAACCGAAAATGTTTGACGTTTGTCAGGAAAAATACGACCATCGACAGCTAGCCATTTTCGTCCAGAAATACCTACAAATCTATAATCCACAAAAGCAGTTTTTTATTTTTATGGTGAATCACACTTTCTAATTAATCAAAAAACTTGTATAAGATAGCTATCTTATTATAGTACAGAAATACATGCCTTTCATATTTATTTAAATAACGTCTACGTGATATTATTATGTTAAAATGTAACATGATTTCTGGACGAAAGCAGTATACAAGTAAAACGACGCCATGATGAATAGAATATGGCAATAATTTGTTAAACTATTATTTTTTGTGCCGAAGTAATCAGGGGAATAAACAGGAAAGAATATTTTTCCTCAATTCGTGGAATTTTTTCCTTTTTTTTTCATTAACGTACACTTTATGGCCGAAAATGAAACATCTCCTTTGGTCGCGATATTATCACTTTTAGCGTAACTCGGAATGCAGGGTTTGAAGATAATATATTTTTTCTACCTTGAAAATAGAACTCACACTCTATTATTGTCTTGCTTCAGCACAACATCTTGATGTTTATCTAAAAATTAAAAACTTTATAATCAAAACGTTACAACTTTTTTAAAAACACACACAGGGCAAGGGAGGTGCTACAGTGTAAGGGTATAAAGCTAAGCTAGAAAAAATACACACATACACATACACATGGACATAGTTTGACCGATACCGATATACCGCGCGCGCCTAAGGTATGTGCGAGGCGAGACGGGGGGAGTGCAGCCCGCTCATTCGTCAACGCTCACGACGTCCCTTAAACGCCAGGGGGCTCGCAAATCTGTTTAATATTTTTAACAAGCTCGTAAAAAACGCCATACATTTAAAAAACGTTTTCTTATTGATTATGCTCGATCAGAATCGATATTATTTCGGTTCAAATCAATGAACAAAATAAAACTGTTCCAGCTCGAAATACAGGTTAATTTTGCTCGGTAATTTCTGATCTGCACACCCGCACACCTCTTTAATATAACTTCCCGGCAGTTGCATATAAATATGCAATAGAAAACGAGTGCCGCCCGTAACGTAAATACAAATAAAAATAAAATAATTATGTGACAAATTGTTGATGATCCAAAACATGTACCAACTTGTTCGAATTCGAATCGACAAACGATGCGTAGCCCCCTCCGACCCCGTGTTAATACGGGGTTCCCCAGCGATATGACCGATCGCCGATAGATTCCGCTCCGAGCCAGCGTTTCCGAAAAACCTGTTTTTATACCAGGTTTTTTTAACCAGCCGTAATTAAGCGATATTTTAGTCAACGCTGCCCTACCCTGGTCAACGCTGCCCTACGCCTCGCCTCCTATTCCTAAAACGCGGTACAGCTAGGGTTACCATCTATGTAAGGGTTGATGCCTGTTGATGTGCAAAATGCCTGATTTCAAAAAATTGCCTGTCTATTGTAAAAAAACAATAAGTCTTAAAATTAATAATACCTATGCAACAGATAGTTTTAAAGACTGAAATTTATTAAAAACTAGCGGACCCGACAGACGTTTTCCTGTCCGAACAGCGCCACCTACCGGGTCCAATTGTATTTTAAAACCATCCAGGGACCCACTCAAATATACACCCAAAGTTTCATCCAAATTGGTCCAGTTGTTTAGGAGGAATTAGGTGACAAACACATTTACAGAAGAATTAAATATTTAAAGAAGATGAAAAGTAGGTAAACCACCAAACTAGAATAAACGAACTTACTACATGAGTGATACCTACTCGTATTTTTCCAAACACAAATTTGTTTTCAAAAGTTTTTTTTTTTTTTGTAAGATATACTCAAACATAAAAATCTTCACACGAAACGTTTTAAAAGTTTTTTGTTACTAATAACGCTTTTACCGACTCTATTGTCAGGCGATTCCTTTCTTTACTCCACTGTGCATTTATTAGGGAAAACATTCGCTCCACATTTGCATTGTGTGCGAATGTAAAAAATACAAAACGAAATATTTTAATAAATTCTGTGATGTGCATTGTGTGCGAATGTAGAAAATACAAAATGAAATATTTAAATAAATTATGTGATGTCACCATTCACGTCCTTACTTTTCTCTCTCAAAAATGACTATCTCAGCTTAGCGCCGGCCGCACGCCTGTCTTAACCGTAAAATGCCTGTCAAGTGCGGCAAATGCCTGTCAAATAGTAACCGCGGTCTCGGTCAAACTATAGTTAGCCGACGTAAGCACGGACGTAATAAAATCGCAGCCGAATTTTATCGCGCACTGGATTTTCAACTCTCGGTGTTAAGCAGAGCGTTGAGAATTCAACCGAGTGCATCCCAGCGCGTCAAAAACCACTGTTGGATTTTCAACTCTCGGTGCTAAGCAGAGCGTTGAAAATCTCCAAACAATGCGTATGTACTTTTATCCTACATTTGTGTAGTTTTTACCTACATAACCGCGTATTTTTTACCCACAAGTTGGGGCAAAGGTACGCAGACTGAACAAGAAACATTTTAGTGTATGAGTAAACGTGCATGAAATTGACTGATTTTGATCAATTTTGTTAATTGGTTGTGAGAAAAGGAAAATAATTTTAACAAAACTATTTGTGATTTGAAAAGTCGAGTTCTTTGTTTTGCATGTGGCTGAAAGGGACTTTTCAAATAAATTAAGTATTCATGGAAAATCACTAATATTCGCAACAAGTTTTCTGAAAAATGACGCGAGA
Organism: Agrochola litura; assembly: GCA_949152395.1. Taxonomy (NCBI): domain Eukaryota; kingdom Metazoa; phylum Arthropoda; class Insecta; order Lepidoptera; family Noctuidae; genus Agrochola; species Agrochola litura. Next base: position 20,295,356 of record OX424493.1, read on the forward strand.
CTGACGTTACAAGAAACTACTTTTGATTTAGAAAATTAAAAAATTTCATCAACATCATTATACTTGAATATGGCTGAACCACATTTTTCGACTTCCACACAAAATATAGCAGAAAAATTATGTTGAAAAAAACATTTTTCTTCACATACTTCCAAAAAACTTTAATTTCGGAAGTCGGTCGGTCGGTTCGTCGGTTCTGTGGAGACAAAAAGCAAAAGTCCGCGTCCTTTTGCCCCGAATAACTACGTGTTTTACGAATATACGTGTCCAACTGACAGTGTCATAATATGATGGAATATATCATACCAACTATCGATGGAAAGCCCTCGATAAAACACTTCTTGCGTCTACTTATAGCTTTTTCAGTGAGGGTGAGGAGATCTAGCAGCTTGCATTGCATCCACCTAGAAGGGAGGGGCGTCTGGCGGCCCATACTAGAATGTAGCGCCAACTTCATAAGCCGACATACAACTTTGTCCAACTCCGTACTAATATCCTCATCGACCAACAACATTGTTCGAAGGTTCCGGACTTTCTGGTCCAGAGCACGGCGTAGACAACGCCCTTGAGCCAAAAAAAATATTTCATATTTCTACGTCCCGGCCTGTACTGAAATAAAAATCTGTGCAAAATTATTACCTACTACTTCAAAAATAAACAAAACTGTTGAAAATTGGTTGTAAAGTCATGATTTTTTAAGTGAAAACTTATTTAGGCGCGTTGAGCGATTTTTGGTAGGGAATTAAATTATTCCCACTTCTTCTTCCCAGCTAAAGGCAAGTGGTAAAGGGTGGACGTTTTTGGGAGACTGTTTTATGTAATTTTGACGTTCGAAAAGTGCTGATTCTCAGCCTAGTTTCAATAAAATGACTTTTGAACTTGAAATTTTTTGAATTTTGAATTGATTCACGTCACCCGACATGCTCGCGCCGTAGTGCTGTACTAGAGAAGCTAGATGGCGCTAATACTAGTTTTAAGTTTTCACTTCTGTCGGCAGTCCCCATGACCTATTTTTCAAAGATAGACTGAAAAAACATGCCTTTACAACGAAATCGAATGCATCAGACATAAGATATGATAAACCCTTATTTTTTTTATCCGTGCCTAGCCTTAATAGTCAGAAAAAACTCGAACCAGGTAAATCCGGCACGTTTGTGCTGCCATCTGATACCGATGGTACCGATGTTGAGCGAAGATCTGTGCCCCACTGCAAATAAAAAAGGCATGATAACCTGCAAGCTAAGGAGGAAACTCACTCCGAAAAATAATAAGAGTTTTGAATCTACAGTCCTTCACAGTTATAATTTACCTCTGACTTTGCATCACTGTCAAAATCAAAATGATCTTTATTCTCATTGTAACAAGGTTGCTGTTGAGTTACTGCTTGGGTTGCTGTCAGAGGTGAAATAACTGTGAAATTACTCAATGATCAAATTTGAGCAAACCAAATGTGTCAAACTGACGCTACACTCTGGCCGATGAGAGAATGCTTTCCTGACACCTGTCAGCTAAGTACAAAAGAACGGCTCGCGCGAATAACACCGCCTCGACCAACATAGCATACTGGCATCAATTATGATACCAGTGTGCTATGTTGGAAAACAATAAGAGCCACTTTACGAGCAAGTATTATTTCAAAACACTTGCTCGTAAAGTGACTCTTAATGTTTTTATTAGTTCCTAATCTTGTCCAACTGACAGGTGTCAGAAACGCACTCTTGGTGGCTGGAATATAATTGATGGCAAATGTGCGTCAAATCACTACGACACTAACTCATAGCAATAACTGAAACTAGTTTCAAACAAATATACGTCAAATTGATAGAGGATAGGAAAATAATCAATGTTCAGTCAGGGAAACAATTGACACAGTGCGTCAATTTGCTGTCAAAGAATGACAGTTGTGATTTGAATATACGGGCAATTGAAATTACTAGTAAATTTTTAGCTTAACAATAAACTTCACTTGAATGAAACGACCGAAATGAATATAAAAATTTAATCATATAAATTTTGACTCACATTACATCATGTGATCGCTTATTTACTAAACATATGAATTAAAATGCAACACGAAAACTTTAAATGCTTCCAACAGTAAAGTATGAAGTATCAATAAGCGAGTTGGCCATAACAAATAAAAGCTTGTAATAAAGATAAATACAGTCCAGCCGTCGAGAGAATGCGTTCCTAACCTGTTCCTAACCGTTCCTAACCTAAAAGTACCTGTCAGTTGAACATTCGCAATATTCTTATTCGTTAGTATGAAACTGACAGGTGTCAAGAACGCATTCTCTCGACGGCCGGACTGTAGGTAGTTAGATTCTACCGCGCAGTAAAGCTGGTTTTACACCGGCGAGGCGTGGCGTGGATAGGATGGGCGAGAATTGAAATTTGTATGGCAACATTTCTATCCACGCCCTGCCCATCTTTGGTGTAAAAAGTCTGGATGTGCGAGGCGAGAATTGAAATATTTTTTAGTACAATATTAAACTTTATTGCTGTATTGATAGAGTATTTATTTACTTTGAAAAACGGATATACAAATCTCGCACTGGCCATCGAGGACCCACACGGTCTCTCTCCGTCAAGCGCTGACTCGCGATATCTTGCGCTGGCACGCGCCGGCTCGCTCCAACCATCGCGAGACATCTCTGCATACTATATTCTCGGCTGGCCGGCCGGCGGGTGACATTGCGAGCCAGCGCGAGGCAGCGCTGGCCATCGCGAGACGACGCGGTATAGTGCTGGACATCTGTCGGTGTAAAAGGGTAAGCGTGATTTCAATTCTCGCCCATCCCATCCATGCCTCGCTTCGCCGGTCTAAAATCACCTTTACACTCTGGGACTACTAATATAGCTAACTTATATGAGCTATAGTGTAGTTATGACATGAATTAAATGGACACCACCTTTTTGACACCATATCTTACAAGCCTAAGGCCTTGTACACACACGTTTTTTTGCCGTGAACAACTACGATTTATTCGCCGTGTATCGGCACGGTCATCAGTGTTGTTTGGATCACTATGGAAGCTTGTTGACAGACACGTTTTTTCTACGGCGCGGTATTATACCCCCGTACCGTAAATAAACCGTGCCGTGTACAAAAGGCCTTAGGCACCATAAAACGATGCATGGTTCTTGCCTGTGGCGGCATTCAATAACATTTAATATGCTAAAAATAGAATAAAATAAACAACAAATGACTTTCATTGTAGAAACACTTTTTAGAACTATAAACGGTGCAACTTTTATTGTTCCTTCAATTTATGGTATACCACAGGCAATTCATTCTTACCGTGTAATCGCTGTGTGATGTAGTCAATAGTCAAGGGCAGAAATATATCAATACACTTAGTGAAATTTAACAAATTTCCTAAAGATTTCATTATTATGAATTGTGTCAACGAGTAACTCGCTTTTGAATTTTCCTAAGTGTATACTTATTTTTGGTCTTAACTGTACTTTTATATCTATAATTAAACTCTATGAACACCAAGGCTTACAGTGGTAAATATATTTTTCCTTATAACTACTTTTATAAGTTTGTTATTCATGACTTCATGAGTAATGGAATGGACATACACTGATATAGTTTGACCGGAACCGCTGTACCGCACCTTAAGCTGGTGCCGCACACAAAGCGGGTGCGCGACGGGCGCGGGTCGGGACGGGAGTACGGTGGGCTTTTATATATTGTAATTATAGATTGTGCAATCCACGAAGACGCGCCCCACTCTGCTCCGCTCCGTACTAAAAATACAGCTTACAGTACAGTAATCGCGGAGTGGGGCGCGTCTTCGTGGATTGCACAATCTGTACTTATATTATATGGATGACAGCAAACGACACGCGTACGCGAGTCGGACACGGAGCGGGTCGGGAGCGGGAGCCGTGCACGCATTTTGTGTGTTGAACACGGCAACGCAGTAACCGCCGCCGCCGCCGCTTAACACAGTTTCAGGCCTTAGGAATGCGCGTCGCGGCGGGGGGCGGGTTGCCGTTAGCGCTGATGAATGAGCGGCGAAATGCCGTGAGCGTTGACCGATGACCGGCCTGCACTGGCCCCGTCTCGCCGCGCACATGTCTAAAGCGCGGTACAGCGGTTTCGGTCAAACTAAACAAGGATGTTTTGGATGCTCGAATGACGTTGACAGGAGCGCACTGTTAGTAAACATTTGTGCAATGGGGATAAAAACTGCCAAGAGGCAGTTACAAAAATAGAACTTCTCAGTGTCTAAGAAGTTCTATTTTTGTTAAAAACTGGAGGATTGGAGACACAAAATAACCTATAAATTATAAAACGTTCATAATTTATTGATTTTTCCACTAAAGCTGCTTTTTTACCAGTGGTAAACGCTTCCCCCGTCCTTAGCTAGTCTTGCTACACTCAAAGTCGCACACATATTTTATCTAGTTTTCGTATAATTTGTGATCGACACAAAAATAAACAAACACAACAATGGTGGTTTGAAGACGGACAACTGTGCTACCACCTATGATGAGCTTTCAGTTTTTAACCCCATTGTTTTGTGAAATGTCACTTGAAATGTATTCAAAAACAAAATGGCGGCGTTACTTCTGATTTGTCCATGCGCCAAAATAACCTTGTAACGCTATAACTTATACTTAAATTCAGAATCTTAGATATTCACACTCCATTGCAACACACTCAACTATGCAATTTAGCGTTATGTATTCAAGGTTGAATTTTGAGTATCTATTTTAAATAAAAAGGTTCTAAATTGGTTGCAATAAAATTTTAAGTTTTTCATGAATGACATTGAGTATGTGGTTCCATTTCTGGATAACGATTTAAGATTCTGAATTTATTTAGATACTACCCAAGAATCTCAATAAAGGCACATCACTAATATTAAATATATTAAAACCAAAAATCTAAATATAATCACTACGCTATAACAGACAACCAATCCAAACAACAACAAGTAAATTATTTCAGAGGTATTTATGTCATGTACGAATTTCTCGACTCGAATATGCGATTATCAAAAGACATTTTACTTATTGCGATAGGCACCTAAACAATTCAGATTCAAAAATCGGTTCACAAAAATAATAGAGTACTCGATCGTAGTAACAACCAATTCAACTCGTTTCTAACTAGTGTGGTTAACCTACTGAGAAAGTCTACTCGCCTAGTATTTTAAAATAAGACTGAAATTAATTCAACACAAAATAAATTAACTACCGGTAGTCCTTTTTCACACGCTCAGGCTGCCTAAGTACCAGCGCACATCTAGCGAAGCGTAGCGTGGTTTTCATTGCCAAACAAACATCAACATTGCGTGTCCTTAAAATAAAGTCGAAAATAAATAACCTGAGTCGCGCACCTGTGTCCGCTTTGTTGATGCTCTCTCGCCGCTCTCGGACCGGAGGTTTATTTAGTTTCAACTTTCAACTTTCAACTCAAGCAAGGTTGATAATTGATTGGCGGTGAAAATCACGCTTCGACAGATGCGCCCCGGCGTTAGTGCCAGATAATGTATGAGTAAGCCATGTATATTGAGGCCGTAAATGTAATATGCTCTTACCCGGTACCCCCGATTACCTTGCAGCCGAACCGTGTGAAAAGGACTAACAAAAGAGACAGCTGATCCAACCATATCGGGTCGTCTAACAGTACTGTACGACAACAATCTACATTACATAGTTCAATCTGGTACATTTACATCAGAGAAGTCGTTGTCTTGCCACACGTCGTCGTGCGTGGCCACCGAGGTGGTGTCTACCACTAGGCGAGAATGGATCACCACGTCGTCCACAATTTCGTAGCCGTTCCATTCCAGGAGATCCCTACGAAATAATAACATATTACATGTAGAAGTAGGAGAAAAGCGAATTTGGGTATAGTCGCCTCGTTTTCGCTTTTCCACTTTTGACAACAATGAGGGTTTTCTGAAATGACGTTCATTACAGCACTGAGACGTGAAGTCTGGGCACCTGTCAAAAGTGTCAAAGCTCCTATACAAGGTGTTTTTAACCAGTGCGCAAACTTAAACACGTGACTTTACTCATCATTATGAACAACTTTTACTATGGGACCAAACCTGAAATCGCGAAAAAAATATCAGCTGTTCCCCACATTTTGACGAGTTATGCGAACATAAATGTAGGGAACAGCTGACATTTCGTTGTGTAAAAAAAACTTTTTACAAAAAATACAACCGACTTCCGAAATTAATTCAATTCAATTCAATTCATTCATTCATTAACAATTTTTACATCGCGTCTGAATTTCTATAACTAAATATATAAGAAACATCATACATGCAATCTATATTTAAATCATTACAATTATCAAAACTACATAAAAATCAATCAAAAATATGAAAAATAAATGTCATAAGTCAATTCATAAAATTCAATAAATATTTCCATTTCAAACCCATTAAAATATGTTACTACCAACTTTTAAAGTTATTTTTCACTTTGTAGTTTGTAAAAAAGTTTTTTTTACACTTTTTAGTGGGTTGGTTTGTAATTTATCTAAGTTACAATAGCCTAATGTCAACTGCTCATCAAAAATACCCAAATCGCTATAGATGTGCCTATAATATTTAAAGAGTTCCCTCGATTTCTCCAAGACCCCATTATCAGATCGTGACCAAACGACAATGGGACCAACTTGAAAGTATACCCTTTCAAACAAAAATATTTTCAAATCGCTCCAGCCTTCTTCGAGTAATCGGGGAATATACATAAAAAAAAAAAAAATATTCCGACGAACTGAGAACCTCCTCCTTTTTTTGAAGTCGGTTAAAAAGAACTTTAAGCGAAAATACCTCAAATAGTAGAAATAGTTTTCAGTTGTATTTTTTTAGTTACTGTACTCATACATACATAATTATAAAACGTATTCTCCAAAGGATTAGGCAGAAGTGCACTTATAATACACCCACATTTCGCCAGTTATGTTTAAGACCCATGTGGGAACGAGATTATTGCCGGGCACAAATCCAGACTTCGGTTTATCATAATCTTTACAGCCGAAAGACGTCCACTGTTAGACATAGGCCTCCCCCAAGCACCGCCACTTCGACCGATTCAGTGCTTCCCGCATCCAGCGGATTCCTGCGGCCTTCACAAGGTCATCGGTCCATCTTGTGGGAGGCCTTCCAACGCTACGTCTTCCAGTACGTGGTCGCCACTCCAGAACCTTTCGACCCCATCGGACATCCGTTCTGCGAGCAATGTGCCCTGAGGGCTATGCTTGGAGTTTCCCTACGTGATCGAATCAGAAATTAAGAGATCCGCAGGAGAACCAAGGTAACCGACATAGCCCGAAGAATTGCCAAACTTAAGTGGCAATGGGCAGGGCACATTGCTCGCAGAACGAAGCCTTCGGATGCTACTGAGAAATTGTTGATAGAAAAACCCATGCCGCATGCCAAAGCCTCATGCTCCTGAAGCAGCGCCTGCGAGCACGAGACTAACGAGTCAGTCAAATAAATAAATAATAAATTGCTGTTCTAAATCTGTACAAAAAGTTTGTACTAACCTGACCCTTTCAACGTCATTGGTAATGTGTTGTACAACGGCCATCAGATGCGACAACGGAATCTCCAGCCGGTTCACGTCCACTGAGAAGTCTTCGTCGTACTCGGTGTCAAGCCGCCGGTTGATCTCCTCTGACACCAGGTCTAGTATGCGTGCCTCCTCCGATTTTGTCTGAAAAGTATAAAATAAGGTGTTGTGAAAAATATAATAGTCCTATTGGCATAAATTCAGACTCCGAGCTGCTACTGAGAAATTCTTGATGGAAGAAAAACCCAATCACACTTACACACACAACAAACCACACACGACACTTAAACATAACTGGCCAAATGTGGGTGTATTATAGGTATTGTAAGGTTTTATGCAATATGCAACCTTAAGTTATGCAGGCTGGTAAGGAAACCGCTTGGCTTTCGAATTAGCATGACAGTCTTATATTTAAATAGATTTGAAAGATGTGGGTGTACCTGCTACAGGGACACCTCTGCCCAACCCTTCGGGGAAACAAGGCGTGATGTTATGTTTGTTTGTTGAAAGATGTTGGAGTTTGATGGAAAAAGGAGAAGGAGGCTAGCCTTGAAGTAGTACAGATATCTTTATAAAATATAAATATTGTATTCGAAATAATAAACGATTTACATACGAGTACTGCATATTACTATAGTTTACGTCCCCAACGTCCTTCGGGCGTTTACAGTACACCTCTGTATAACCCTTGTGGGATTACAACCGTGACGTTATGTTGTGTGTGTGTGTGTGTAGATTTAAAATCTTGATACTTAGATATCTGCAGCATGCCTGATTTGATACCAGATTATTCACAAAGTAATTTTTAACTTTACTATGTGTTAAGACCCAGCTACAGACTCCACCAAAGTGGAGATGACACGAGAGCAAAGGAGAGATGTGTTTTAAACAACCAATAGAATATCGTTATTCACACATCTCGACTCCTCTCAGCTTCAGTGGCGACCACTGAGCGGAGATGTATCATATTTGTATGGCGCGATCGAACCGGAGATGTGAACTGTGCCTCGCTGAGAGCTGAGCGGTGGTACTAAGCGGAGATGAGAAGAGATGTGAGCGGTGAGCAGTGAGCGGCGCCGTAACTGTTCCACTCTCGCCAGCACACATCTCCGCTCTAGCCAGCATATATCTCCGCTCTAGCGAGCACACATCTCCGCTCTAGCGAGCACACATCTCCGCTCTAGCGAGCACACATCTCCGCTCTAGCGAGCACACATCTCCGCTCCAGTCTAGCCAGTACGCATCTCCGCACAGCTACGGTGGATACACCCTAGTTGAAAAACATCTCACGTCTCCGCTTCAGACATCCCCGCACATCTCCGCTTTGGTGGAGTCCGGGCTTAAGTAGGAAAGAAGGGACCTCAAAAACAGCTTCAATTTTCTTATTTATTAACCCCAAAAATAGCTTTAAACCAGTTTTTACGTGCTCCGGCTGTGGTCGTTGGCGGGTAACGAGTAGTTGGCGTATATATTAGGCCTGGTTAACTGTGCCAGTACTTTTTTACCTATCTTATTTACCCAAGCACTTCAATATCGAGTGCCCGCAGCCGGAGAGTGCGAAAAGACCCTGAAGGATCAACAATACTAAACAAAAGAGCACACCCACAATAAATCAAAGTAGTTAGAGTCGTACAAAGATTTTTTGGCACTTGAATGACATTGAGCTGGATTGCGTTGTTGGTACAGTACGACACAACATCGGCAAAATTCGTAAAACCGATCACCATCCGAACTGAGTGCGCCTTCAAAATGACCAATCTTTAGTACTGCTTTAGGTGAAAATGATCTTTACGCAAACGCAATAAATTGTAAAGTCATATAACCAAATACATTCGTAAAATTGAAATGAAAGAATGCAAATTTTAAAACCTATTTTTTTGTGTGAATTTGTATTGCAATGTGGCGGCATCTACATCGCCACATGCGAACTCATCACACTGACGTCACGCAAAATCCCACATCACGCAAGCAGTGTTTACCGCGCCACTAGCATATAATATACAACATCCCGATATCAATCGTCGGGCAGTTGCCCACCAGTCACAACACCCGTCTGGTCGGAGGATCCTCCCTTTTCTATACGATGAATGAACTTTACAACCTGTTCCTCATGCCTGTATACTGGCGGCTCCGACGTGATACGTAGTTCACATGTGCCGATGTAGATGCCGCCACAGCAAGAACAAGATGGCGGCGTTTGTTCTGATTTTTGACACGCGCCAAAAAATCCTTGTACAATTGTAGTTCTCACCTCAAAGGGATAGGCGTACTCCCTCACGATCTTATAATACTGGTTCCAGTACGGTGCGTTGTCCCCCCAGTTGATGTTACACCAGACATGACCCCCGTTTTCTGCCTGACTGAAATTATTAAAATTCAACACCTTAGTGAGGTGACGGATTTCATTAACCACTTCTCTAGTGTGAACTATAGAGTCGATTCTGTTTTTTGCCATTAAATTTTGAGTTGTCTTTGAGAATTTTTTCACTTGTAACGTCGTGCAGTTCAACCTGAAATGTAGAATAGAAACTTATGAACTGATCAAAGAAAGTTTGTGTACTACTTGTTTTAAATAACGTAACAGCAGTTATTTCAGACTGTAGATACTAAAGCGTCATATTAGATTATGTTTTATTTATATCTCACAATGAATGAAACTTTTAAAGAGTTGCACTTCTTTTTACCCGACTACGGCCAAGCAAAAAAAAAGCGTGATGATTTTGATATATGCATATTATGCATGTACATGGGTAGGTATGTATGTTCATCTGTTCCCTCATAAATTCTTAACTACTTATCATAATTTGAAAAATGAGGTATCGTTGGAAGCGTCTTGATCGTCCACTGGTCTTTTATAGGCTATGTGACGTCACATTAAATTGAATATGGCGCCCTCTAGAGGACAAAGTCATGAACATAATTTTTTATTTACTGTGTTCTCTCTTGGATAAAAAGTATATGTTTTAAAACATTGACTACTTTGGATGATTAATGAATGATTAGACCCGCAAAATATTTTAATTAAAGCACAGTAATATTCAGTTTAAAACTATCGACAAAATACCGTTAACATTTCTACAATTCAAAACTTTCCAGATAACACTACCAAGCCTATACTATATAGCAAAATGTTTCACAACCTGCTACAAACATCCTCAATTTCATAAACTTTATGACAGATCCTCCTTCGGGGCACCATCACGTTGAAGTAATCTTGACTATCGAACATCATAAAACTCTTCCCTATTTCAACGTCTAGATTGCACTGCAGAGTCTGGTCTCGGTACGAGAAAGTCTCCAGGTTGAACGTTTTGTCGGTTAAAGGTACAGAGTTGCATAGAGTTGAAGAGAATACAAGAGTCATGTGTGACTGTTCTTCAGGGTAAAGAATCTCGGTCATCGAATCGCTGGAAAGGTTGGAAGGAGTTACTGACATGTGCTGCAATGGCTACTCTTACTTACTCTATTCAATGGTCCAATTAGGATCTTTGGTAGTAATCTAAGATCATAAACATCACGCCTGAACTCCCCGAAGGGTTAGGCAGAGGTGCACTTATACACTCGCGAGCAAAAGTATGGAATCACCTCTTGTTACTTGTTCCGAACGATCTTTAAAACTACAATAACTGTTGAAAATTAATGTACATGCTACCATTTTAAAGGCTATACTGTAAACTTGAAATGCATGCCACATGCATTTAAATTAAACCCATATTCAGAAAGCCAGTAGTTCGGCTCAGTAGCAGCCCGGAGTCTGGATTTGTACCCGGTTGATGGCAATAGGCTCGCCCCCTATTACATGGGACTTAAACATAACTGGCAAAATGTGGGTGTACCTGCTACAGGTACACCTCTGCCCTACCCTTCGGGGAAACAAGGCGTGACGTTATGTTATGTGTCGCTCTGGGCAACTGTCAACGAATACGGCGAAGAGGTCTGTGTATGGTGGTCCATTTAGTGGACGTTATAGTAGTTAAAACGCATGAATCTCATGCTGGCACTACACGATCGTCCTACTCCCAAATTGATCGTCTAACCCACCATAATGTAGAAGCAATGTTCGGGTGCACAGATCGGCTGCCGTTGCTGGGGGCGGTATTATCAACTCTCCATACGAATACGAAACGAGTCACCATTAAACCGCGCTGCGACATTAATGAAGTATTGAAACTGAAAGCTTTGAAGGCAGTCCATGACAGAAAGTTTTGCCCTCAACGCACATTCAGCACCACGAATTTTATTAGCATTGCTGTCGCAGCGATTCCGTGCTGTGTTCGGGCGCGTTGCAAGAGATCGCTCCAAGAGCGTTAAGAGTAGGTGAAAACACACGATCCGGCTCTCCATATTCCTGGGCATTCAGACAGTAAGAAACAAAGAAGCTGTCCATACCATTTCGACGTTCACAGTGATTATAATGGCGGCTGTACTCTAGCCGAGGCACACCGAGACAGGCGGGGTGCGAGAATGTAGAAGAGAGCGCTCGGCCCGCCTCGGTGTATCTCGGCGTTCCTCGCTCGCTCTCCTTCCCGTGTCGTTTTTTTGCACCCGAGTCAAAGGATCTCGCGGCAGTTGCGAGTGTGTCGCTGTACACTCTCGTGTCTCCGTGATGGCACATAGAGCAACGCAGCAGCAAGTATAGTCTGCGTCCATCCTCTCGGGGTTCACAATCTCAACTGAACTAGGCAAGTGTACACACGGCTACACATCAAGCTATAGATTTCCGGTTACAACGCACAATGCGAGGTCAGCTTATACTGGAAATGTATAGCTTGATGTGTAGCCGTGTGTACAAGGCCGCACTCGGGCTGAAGTCCCTCGCTCGAGACTTTTATGCGAGACCTAGCAAGAGCACTCGGACAGGAGTTTACAGCCGCCATAAACGTTTAGAAGTAATGAGATCTATCTTGTTCACCTGAGTTTTTGAAAGAAACTTCGAAATTTGATATCGCCTTAAAGCTACAGGTAAATCGAAACTTGTCTTCAACTCTAGATTCGAACCGCGTAAAGCTAAATTAATAACATAAAAATGTGTTATTTACATACTTTTCTGGTGGTTGTGGTGACGGCGATGTTGAACTTTCCCAGCAGCCTGCAAAGATTTCGCTGAAGTTATTGTGATTCAGGTCATCTGGAGAAAAAATATATTTTAACTGACTTCCAAAAAGGAGGAGGTTATATGTTCATAGCGTATGTTTGTTTTTTTTTATGTATGTCCGCCGATTTCTCCGTTACTTGTGGACCGATTTTGAAAATTCTTTTTTTGTTTGAAAGGGTATGCTCTCAAGTTGGTCCCATATAAATTTTATTAACTTTGCTTGGGCAGTTTTTAAGTTAGCTACAATAATACGTATTTTTTCCCCAGTTAGTAATAGGGTCCCGTTTTACCCTTTGGGTACGGAACCCTAAAAAAGCACAAAAGAAAGACACTTGCAATAGGTATCACGTCACGCGTTGGCGCGACCGCGGGTCACGCGCGGTCTGTAGGCTGCCGGTAGAGGCAGCGTAAGTGACAGAATGAGTGTCGCGTGAATTCAAAATTCATCACGTAAACAAAACATCTTACAGAAATTTTAAACTTCAAAAACATAATACTTAGGTATTAAGTTAAGGATAATTAACGAAAATTATACCTTAGGTAGTGTAACGCTTGCTAAAAAGTTTAATTAGAATAATATCAAGTTCACTTTAAGATTTGTCACGGAAGAACTCAAGATGCTTTTGGGGGAGGGGGCTTGAGCCCTTTAGTGACCCTGGATCCGCTACTGGATGACAGTGTCAGAAAACGAATTGTCTTTTTAAGCTAAGTTGATAGTAGTTGATCATACTTACTACTTCCGACCAATTGAGAAGCTAAGGCATTTATATTGAGGTCAGCTTGCTTATTGTACTCCTTTGAAATAAACAGTGACAATTGACTGCAGCAACCATGGTGCAAAGTCCCAGGTGGACCGGGACCAATACCCTTGCAGATCACCATGTAATTCGGATACCTCACTACTATGTTGCTACACCTGTAAAGTCAAATATCGAAATGTTTACCACATCTGCCGACTATTCTGATTTCCATAGAAACTTTTACCCCCAATTTAACCCCTTTAGGGGAGGGGGGTCATAGATAGATAGAATATTTTTTTTATTATGCACACCATAAAAATTACAGACATAAATCTAGAAATTTTACATTGGGTGACACAATGGGCGGTCTTATCGCTAAAAGCGATCTTTTACAGACAACCTTTGGATGGATTTAAATGGAAAAGGAGACATCAAGATCAACATCATTAACCCAGCCTTTCCAATCACATGCCGTTCAGCTCGATTCCTGGCAACTCTCATCCAGCTGCCACCAGCCACCTACATTATGCTTGCCAATTCGCGGTTCTTTAATCATTCATGGATCATTCGGTTCCCTACAAAATGGTTGATCCGGATGGTGCTAATCCACGCGTCATGTTCGTGAACGGGCGCCGTCAGTTGAGACTGGTCAACTCATATCTACCAGGGTTTATTTTAAATCTTATATTTTCAATTGCTTTCATTATTTTTTGTACATTTCTCTCACATATAGAAGCAACAAGAATAATGTACCCAGGATTTTGTAACATATAATATTTAAAAGAGTTTCCTTGGAGTTTCTTGCCCATTCTTCTCCTTAGAGATCTACGTTTTGGAATGGGCAACTAGCTTCAACTTTCTGACTAACTGACCGACTCTTTGACAATTCAAAAGTGTCTGTAAATGGTTTAATTGAAATAAATGCTGAGTTTGAGTTTTTTAATTGGTGAATTTTGAAAAATGCTTCTATATTGCTCACTTTCGCCATTATATAGAACACTAGTGCAAAATTTTAAGCCACCAAGCGTTTTAAGCTGTGCCTTGTCTGTTAGCAAATTGTTTTATTTTTATTAAAGATTACCAATCATGAAATTGTTCTCTGGTCCATTCAAACAGATGATCCAAACGTCGGAGTCCATTCTTCTCCAAAGCCTTAAACAGTACGTTGAAATCAGCATTGGGTGTAGTGAAAACGACAATCCTAGGTTTTATGAAGCCAAAAACAGTGTGAACGAATCTTTCCAGGTCATGAGGGAGCATGTGTTCTATCATCTCGATGGCGATCACCGCATCACAGCCGATAAGCCGGTAGTCTGGATCAGCTGCATTGCCTTGGAATAGCTGGAATTAAAAACATAAATTGTATACTTGTGTGTAAGTATGTGCATGCAATATATACTGTGCCTCGCCGAGCATTCCTAAGGCGCGGTACAGCGGTTTCGGTCAAACTTATTGGTTGTAAATGATCTCTCCTACATACCCTTAAGAGGAGGCTCCCTAAATTTTATGTTAATTTGCATTCATATTCTGAAAAAGTTATGCCTACAATCAAAATGTAACTTTAGTACTTATATGATTCATTGGATATTTTTCTTTCCAAATTTAAGACACTCACATAATTGGAACGTTTTGGCTCGATCAGTAAATAGATTTTTTCTCTGGATCAATTATTACTTTTAAACGAAATAAGAACTGAGTTCCGGCATTTAGTTCCATGCTTGAACATGACCAAAGAGCGCACGCGATATTCAACTTTATACTGATGTGTTAGCGTTTATCACATAATGGAGTGGTGGGGTGCATTGGGGCGGAGTTTGCGTGGAAATTGTCCTTGGAGTTCCTGGTCTTAATGGATTTCCGACATAATGTAACCTTGTATACTAAATTTTTCAGCATTTTCACACAACAAGGAGGATTGAGTGTGTTGCGGACTGGTTATTTTATTTTAACAATGTGATTGTTCAACATACTTACAATTTATGAAAATGCATCGTCAAGTCAAATCAGAATTTAAAAACAATATAAAAATAAATAGTTTTCTTACAGTGACTTTCAAGGGACTCTCCCGCTTTGGAGAGTACTCATCCCCACCAAGCAGATCAGAGGAACATCGGAGAGGAATAGTCTCAATATCTACGCCAAGAATGCAACTAATACCAGGTACTTCCTTCAGGTACTTGATGAAGCTCATGTCATGGTGGCCGAAATCCACTATCTGTGAAACAATGTAAAAAAATAAATAAATGATCTTGCAAAACCTGTGCAATTTGGTGTGATTTTGCCAGATTGAAGTCCAAGTTTACGCTTAGTTTCATCTCTGTATTTTACCCTTCGAACTGACACTTTATTTGTATTCTTATAGATTCTTTTTTTTCAGTGAGCGATTTATCAAATTTATTATGAACACAAATCGATCAGGCGTAATATAATTAATTTCTAAAACAATCAGAATAACATAATAATCGCAACAACGTTAGTTATAGTTAATTAGTACTAACTAATAAACTATCTGAACTGAACCACCCAGTACACTCTGTACGTTCAGAATGTTGAATTCCGATTTTCGTTCATAGATGTATGGGGAAGTCCCCAAAATTATTGAGGGGAATTACCTCTTTTCGACAATTGATGAAGTGTATAAAACTATTTAACCTTTTTCATTTCTGTTCGTGCTATTTCAAGTCCTAAAAATTAATAACTTTTCATTTATTTCAATTCGTTTGTGATTTAAAACCATGTTTTTTTTTAAATGTTTAAAACAATATTTTATACTGTGATTTTAAACACTTATTAAAAAACATTGTTTTGTTTCAAACTGTTTAAAATACATGTTTTAAAACAACTTATTTGTTTTATGCCAACCCTGTCATCTCGTAATATCCAGTCATTTTTATGTTGATCAGCTTCATACCTAATCTACTTGATAGATTTTGATGCAGCTCTCATTGTCATTTAGATTTTAAAAGAAAGGATTTATGCATGTAATGCAGGCCAAATTATACAATATTATTGCACACTAGTGCACAAACTAGTGACCTGCTGTCTTTGCATGGACAAAGTAGAAGAAAGTAGCTAGCTCACTCGTAAAACTAGTTTTTTTTTTACTTTTTGAATTGTATTTGAACATTGGAATATAAATCGTTCTATACCAATAGAAAGACTCAAATTGTATTGTTTGAGAATTAAGGCTATGATTGCAATACTATAAACTAGATCCTAGGATCTACACATTGTTTCAGTCTTGACAATGGATATAGATTTACCCAGTTAATGGGTAAGATAGTCACTCCATGTAAAACACTGGTATTCAGCTGCATCTGAAAGCGGACCCCAACATAATTTGAAAAACGCTAGGATGATGATAATGGGACGTTGATTAAAATTATAGTAGGTACTAATTTTCAGGCAATACCTTCTCAATATTTCCACACCATCGGTCATCCAAGAGACAGTCGCTAACCGCGGCGTAGCGCTGCGCATACATCGGCGGGTAGAACGTAACCCCTTTCTCTTCGTCATACTCCGAAAACACCTGGTCATCTGCCTCCTCATCCTCCAAGTCACTCCCACTTCCAGCAAAAAAAGCTAATGTCAATTGCTTGTAGTAAGGCCGCACTAAACGGTCGAATGCAGCAAACAAGGATTCACGGAAAAAAACTAAAGTCTGAAGAGTAACGATCATGATTCACGGATTGGACTGGAGATTTCAAAATATTTGGGTCTTTATTAATTAATCTCCCAATTATTTGGTGGAAGAAAGTAGAAAGTAGCCGACAATGCCCAGATGTTCACATGTTTGTTTTCTTTTTTTTATGACTATAGATTTGACAGTGACATTTGTCGGTAGAAGATATTTTCGTGAAAAGGTAAGGCGTTTTCACACTGCGATGTTATCGACACCGACATATCGTCTGCTCGGACGACAACAATATCGTCCGACGATAGCGGGACGATATTGAGACGATTTTGGTATGTGACACGATGTAACCAACAGTTTATTGTCATCAAGGGTGGATCCAGCTTTCGAGTCATGGGGTGTCACATAGTCGGGGTCCAGTCAGGACAGGTTTCAATCAGTGGCGGACTAAACCTGTCGGGGATCCAGGGCGGCAAAACAAAATGAGGCCCCCGGTCTTCTCAGTTTATGTAGGTATTTCGAGTAACAGTCTACAAAAAAATAAAATGACAGTAAAAAAACCGGCCAAGTGCGTGTCAGACCACGCACAATGAAGGGTTCCGTAGTTAGGATGTACCAGCCAGTCTCATCCTTGATGTCCTCCCACCGGTTGAAGCCCTAAGCCGAGGTTCGTACCCCACAGGGGATGCCCTTAGCGAGCGTTCACCTAGTTTTAATTAGCATAGTTGAATAACCCCTGGCTGGAGGTTTTAAGTGTAGTAGCTTAAGGCACCCACAGAAAAGCCCGGTTATGTAGTCACGATCTCAAAGGTCAAATACGAGGAGCCCAACATAAAAAAAAAGTTGGGATGTATTGATCCCTGCAAATATATGTTGGTCAATAGATGTAAGGCCGGTTTATAACCAATCAAACCAATCAGTTTAAAACGAAAAAACCCGTTTAAAACCAAAATAAATCATTTTTTTCGTTTTAAAACGGTTGGTATTGATGACTATGTTTTTCTTAATTATAACTACATTTTCTTGATTTTACCGAGGTAGGGATATAACGGAGTACCTTTACACTGTGTAAAGATTTTTATGTGTGATATACTGATATTGATATACCTACTTAGCGAATTTAGTTCTAATTAGTCCATCCGACCAAGCGTAGGTGTTACCTACATAAGTTATAAAAACTCTATTGATAAGTTAAAAACTCTGTGTTGGTAAATAAATATTACCACTTACCACTTTGTCGGCGTAATTAATATGTATCATCATCATCATCATAATCAGCTTATAATGTTCCCACAGCTGGGACACATGCCTCCTTTCGGTGAAAGGGAGTGGGCTGTAATCTACCACGCGGGTCCAGTGCGGGTTGGTAGATGTCACATGTCTTCAAATTTTTTGGTTCTAGGCTTAGAGCATTTAACCGCTCTAAGGTTCTAGGACATGCCGGTTTCGTCACGATGTTTTTGAAATTAAATACACAAAGTGAAGCGCCTGCCTGGGTTCGAACCCACGACCTACAACTCGTAAGTCGGGGCCGTTACCACTGGGCCACCACTGCTCACTATTAATATGTATACCCATACCAAATTACAGCTTTCTAAGAGTCTCGGAGCTAGACCGCGGACAGACAGACAGACAGACGGACATGACGAAACCATAAGGGTTCCTTGTTTACTACGGAACCCTAAAAACAAGTAAGTACGTGCGTAATTATGATCTACCTACACCATGGACCTCGCAACCGGCAGGATTATTTTTTTCAGGGAGGTGCATTTCGTCTCCTCAATAGGCTATGTTCTATGTTATGCTTATGGGGTTTGGTTTCTGCACATAGTCTGTTAGGTGAACCATTGTGCATGGGCCATGGCGGCTGTTTGGTGGTTATTCCAACCAGAATTTAATTAAAACTCCTGGTCTGTTCAAAACATCTGTGAAAAATCTGGGTGACCCGAGATCTGGGTGATGCCTGTGCATTCAAAGAGCACGTGCACGACGGTTTCCTCAGCCTCCATGCACGCCCTGCACAGAGGACTATCCGTTATGCCTATTGTGTGGAAGTGTTTATTTAGCGAGCAGTGTCCCGTGATGGTCTCCGTCACCAGGCGCAGGCCATTCCTGTCCAGGCGTAATAAACGCCTGGTTAGCCTGTTATCCAGGGATGGCATAGCTTCCTTGGACTGTCTGCAGCCCGGTGCCAAGGTCCACCAGTACTCCGCTTGTGTGAGGTTGAACTCCTGTAGCCACCTGCGTTTTTGGTCAAAAGGGATTGGTACGATAGGCTCGAGTCCACAAACTGCCGTGCTAGATCCTCTTCTAGCAAGTTCGTCAGCTGCGTCGTTACCTAGCGATCCGCTGTGTCCTTTTATCCATTGCAGTGTCCGTCACCGTGTTGCGGCTAGATACCGTTACCTGTTTTAGTGCATTGTGACATTCTAGTATTCTTCGAGGTAATATATTTTTTCCGTGAGGATTGAATAACTGAAGCGGTGTCGGAAAATATACGAACGTGGATGTCCGTAACTCTCCTGGCTTCTATGGCGTAGACCACTTGTATGATGGATGCCCACACACTCCGCCTGATAGACGGTGTTAATCATTCCTAGCGGTCGGGATATATTTATGTCGAGGTCGTGTGAGAAGACTCCGAGTCCGGTACCGGAGTCGGTCTTCGAACTCTCAGCTCTTTCGTGCCTGAGTAGTCACACTGTTCTTCTGTAAGTATTATGTTGTAGTGCCTTTGAAAGTGGTGTGATTTCGGGGCTTTGTCGCATGGTGACTGTGTGTTTGCACTGACGAAACATTCACATAAAAAAATAAAAACTTTTTACAAAAAACAACCGACTTCAAAAAAAAAAACACTACAAAGTGAAAAATAACTTTAATTTCGGAAGTCGGTGACAAAGAACGAAAATTCAAAACCAAAGACACCTTTCACTTTTTAGTTGTGGTACCTACCCCACACAAATTCGAATACCACTACCTGCTATGTAAATAACAGTGACAAGAAGTTAACATATCATCTACATATTAAGTGGGAAAAAATACGTATAATTGAAGCTAACTCAAAAACTACCCAAGCAAAGTTAATAAAATTTATATGGGACCACCTCAGTCTGAAGTATGATCTACCAAACAAAAAAAATTGGTTGCCTGTAAAGTCGGTATACGGGCGAAAGTTTTACGTGACAACGACTTTGAGTGGTAAAATAATTTTAATGTGAATATTCATTCGTATAGTAGGAAGAAGGATGAAATAATAGTAACAATTTAAAACATTTATTTATACACATGAACCGGTGTGTATGCCTATCTCTCTCACTCTCTCTCTCTCGCTCTGTCTCTCTCGCTCTTAGGCGGGCTAACTGTGCTCGAGTGGAAGGGACGCGTGCCTTTCACTTTTTATGTCTGTCTCTCTCGCTCTTAGGCGGGCTAACCATGCACGCGTGCCTCTCACTCGCTCTCATTGTGAGCGCATAACGTGAGCGGAGCGTAACGCAGTTTCTTGAAGTGTCACCCGGCAAACCAATTTATAAGACGTTGTCACGTCAAAAGAATCATCAAAATCTATTCATAATTAGCGGAGTAATCGCGTAACAAACATACAAAAAAAAAAAAAACGAATTGAGAACCTCCTCCTTTTGGAAGTCGGTTAAAAACATGTTGAAATCTCTGTTTTCTGTCAATGTATCGACTCGCGTTCGCATTGTCACGCAACTTGTTGACGGGAAACATGTTTGACGTTTCTTATCATTTGACATGTTTCGCCACACGTTTTTACAAACCAATTACGTATCAAAATGCTCGGGGGAGGCTGGATCGCTCCAACGCGAATGTATACGTACATCCGTGGTGGGGCGATCCGGACTGCCAGGCACTTCTTCTCTTGCAACCGAGCGGGTGGGCAGGTTGCGGATAGCCCAACTCCGGCTGGGGGACCGACCACCGATGGTTACATTGACTGTCGGTGGGCGATCCTACACTCGGAGCATCTTCCTAAAGAGATCCCGGACAAGAGAAGTTCCCGAAAGCCAAATCCCAGGCTTAGGGTAACCCATTTACCCCTTCCTATGTTACCCATCACCGAATCAAGCCAACCCTCCCCATCCATACATTTTCCCGTCGATCCTAAATCCCTAGGCCAACTCCCAGGCCTAGGGTGGCCCCCAAGAAACCACACCTCCATCCACCAAATACCTTCCCTCCTATCCCTTTATCCCGTCGGTCCCAGAGGAAGGGTAACCTCGATTCCAAAAAAGCCCACCCCCCACACCATGAACATGCAGAATGACAACAAACCTACCCAGGTGGGTCCCGGCCAAGTCGGGGAATCCCACACCGCTCCGGCGGTTAGCCCCCATCGTATTATGGGGGGGGCATCAACCTGCAATATGGAAAACTTAATGCCGCGCTTTTCAGCGCGGCCGGCTGCTGACTTAGCGCCCACTACACAGGCTGCGATTACCGCGCCCACGAACACGACCTCGGCCGCGACTAACGCGCCTCCAATCACGACCCCGGCTGCGTCCAACGCGCCAACACCCACGACACGGGCTATGCCTCCCACGAGTCTCTGGCAACAGAGTATCGTGCGGAACAGCAAGACCAACCCGGACAATGACCCCGACCAGCACAAACAGACAGAGACAGGGAAAGATGACGGACCTGGCAACTCTGGCACTCTTCCGGTTACCTGTGATGAAGTACGCCCGCTGACAAAGCGCGAAAAAATCCAGGCCCGGAAGAATAGAATCGGCGAACGAAAGCGCAATATCCGCGAAGGCACTAGCCAGCGCGAAGCGCGATCGGACGCCGAAGGGAAGGTGCGCGACCAGCCCCAAGTCCGCGAAGGGGAAACCCAGCGCGAAAAGGGGCTGGACGCACGCGACCGACCGCAAGAGCGCGAAGGGGAAACTCAGCGCGCAAAGCGGCCGGACGCGGAACCGCGCGTGCGAGGGCAAGCTTGCGAAGGGGCAACCCAGCGCGAAAAGCCTCCGCACGTGACAGAGTCCGCCGGGACCGACAGCCGACCCCAAGACACAGACGGACCCCACGACCGACCTCGACCTAAGCACTGTAGGGGCAAGCGGGGTGGTACCTCACACCTGGCGGCACCGGCAAAAAAGACCCAGCCTGGCACCTCCAAGCCGCAGCCTGGACCGAGCGGTACAGGGCAGGCGAAGAGGGGACGCCCTGATGACACGGCTTCACCGAGTATGCTTCAGGGGGACGCCAAGCGGGTGAGGATCCACTCCGCTCAAGGGGAGCAGAGGACCTACGCGCGAGCCACGAAGGACATCCCTGCGCGGCTGGCTGTAGCAATCTGCCTTCCCCCCCCCTCCAGAGACCTAACAAAGGAAGAGGCCGAACACATTAAGACGGACCTAGAGAATTTAGTTATGGACACTGACCCGACAGCGCCACTCCCTGCCTTCCGCGGATACCCAAGGGTAGCGGAAGGTACCGTGCAGATGTGGTGCGAGGACGACTATGCCCTGACCTGGTTGACCCAGAACGTGCCCAAAATTAGACTCCCGAATACTGACCAGACACTTACGTTACTGAGACAGACTGACGTGCCCACCCGTGTCCGAGTCTCGCTTTTTGTCCCTCGTTACAGAGGTGACGTAGCCAGACTCCATGGTGTTCTGATCCGTCAGAATACCTGGTTTGACATCGCTAGGTGGTCACTATATAGGGCGACTACCGTCGGTGGCGACAACTATGGGACGTATTTGACCCTGGGGTTGCCACCGGAGGAAGCCGTAAAGGTTCGGGCCCGGGAGCGACGTATATCATACCTACTTGGGTCGATATACGTACGCTTCTGGCCCACGACCGAACCCTCTGACGTCCAGACCGACAGAGACACAAAGACCGCACAACCGACGCTGACACAGACGGACGACCCAGACATCGACCGACTTGAGGAGGTCATGGCCCGAGCGGCAATGGCTGACGATGTTGACTCCATACCACCCGAGTCACCCGGCTGGAGCGAGCGTTTACTCGCCTCGTCACCGCCGCCGGGCGAACGACACGACGACAAATACGAGTATAGAGAGGAGGTAGTGGAGAGGCTTTCCGATGGATCCATCTCCGACTAACCCCTCTCCACCGCCGTCATCGCCCCTCTACATCATCCAGACAAACCTCCAGCATAGCCAGACTGCCACGGCTAGCTTGCGCAGGGCGCTGGAGGTAAAACCACGAACAATCGCACTGATCCAAGAGCCGTGGATCAGGAACAACAGAATATGTGGCCTCGGTAACATCGGAGGTAAGATAATTGTCAACACTCACACGTCAGACAAACCAAGAACCTGTGTCTACGTACCCAACGAAATTCCTATCACGCCACTCAACCAATTCTGTTCCAGAGACCTGACAGCTGTCAGGCTCCAGACCCAGGGTAGCGCTCCAGATGTTGTACTAGCCTCGGTATACATGCCAGGCGAGGGCGCAGATTGCCCGCCTAAAGAGATGGCCGACCTGGTGCAACACTGTGAGCGTGCCAGTCTGGACCTGATCATCTGCACCGACTCGAACGCCCACCACCCGCTCTGGGGCAGCGACGCACCGAACTCCAGAGGAGAGGTACTATCCACCTATTTATTCTCTACTAACCTCAATATTATTAACCGCGGCTCGGAACCCACTTGGGTCACAGTCCGAGGACAAACGATCATAGATTTAACACTTGCCACAGAAGACGCGACAAACCTAATCACAAACTGGCACGTATCGGATGAGCCTTCTTGCTCAGACCACAGAAGAATCCGCTTTACACTAACTACCAACACGAGGAAACCCGCACCGAGGCGAAACCCGCGGCGCACCGATGTCCCTGGGTACAAACGCCTGCTAGCCTCCCTTTTGGCGAGGCATCTATCACGGGTAATCATACGAGACAAGGCACAATTAGAATACACCGTAACAAAACTATCACAATACCTAACCGAGGCATACCATGCATGCTGCAAACTAAGAGCGCCACGAACCAAGAGTGAGAGAAACCCCTGGTGGAACGCTGAACTTAGTAAACTCAGAGACACACTACGTAAACAATTCAACAGAGCCAAAAACACCAGACTCCCAGAGGACTGGGAGGTATACAAAGAGACCCAATACACATACAAGAAGCAAATCAGAACTGCCAGGAGAAAAGCATGGCGGAAATTCTGTGAATCAATTGAAACTAACAACGAAGCGGCACGAGTACGTAAGATCCTATCAACTGATCAGGACCGAACTCTCGGCGCGCTGAAAAAACCCGATAACTCATACACACTAACTGACTATGAAACCAGCAAGGTCCTTCTTGAGACTCACTTCCCAGACTGTAAGATCCTGGAGGACAGGTCGTGGGAGGCTGAACCAGAATGGACCCCAACGGATCAAGACTGGTCAAGAGCCCGCAATATAGTAACAGAAGACCGCATAAAGTGGGCTATCAACACCTTTCAGCCATACAAGTCGGCAGGGCTGGATGGCATCTTCCCAGCCCTGCTGCAATGGGGGATAGATCATCTGACACCATGGCTGGTGGAGATCTATCGAGCCTGCATAGCACTTAGACACATACCTCTCGCATGGCGCGAGGTGAAAGTAATTTTCATACCCAAACCTGGCAAGACCGATTATACACAAGCCAAGGCATATAGGCCTATAAGCCTCACATCCTTCCTACTGAAAACCCTCGAGAGACTCTGTGACAGGCACATCCGAGACGGACCTCTCCGGGCTAAACCACTTCACAAACAACAGCATGCGTACTCCACAGGCAAATCAACAGAATCAGCGCTACACAGCGTGGTTTCTAAAATTGAATGCGCAGTGGACCACAAATGCTCAGCACTGGCCGCCTTCATTGACATTGAGGGCGCCTTTGACAAAACCATGTTTAACAGCATAAAAATGGCCCTCGACCGACACAGCATAGACTCGACCCTGAGTGGCTGGATCACCAACATGCTCAAATTGAGAGCTGTACAAGTCACAGTAAATGACACTACAAGGGCCATCGTTGCGAAGGGCTGCCCGCAGGGGGGCGTCCTCTCACCGCTTCTATGGAACCTGGTAGCAGACAGCCTCATCAAAACACTTAATGACAAAGGTTATTTCACTGTAGGCTACGCCGATGACATAACCATAATAATAAACGGGACCCACGAAAACACCTTATGCAATCTCATGCGTCAAGCCCTGAAAATAGTAGAGGAATGGTGCAACAAGCACCAACTCTCAGTGAACCCTGCAAAAACCGAACTGATCCTCTTTACAAAAAAGAGGAAATTGACCACACTACAACTACCACGATTCTTTGGAACAACCCTAAGCCTCTCAACTGAAACCAAATACCTGGGCATCTTTTTGGACAAGCAGCTGAACTGGGCAAAACACACGAACTACATCACCACGAAAGCCAGCATATCCCTGTGGCAGTGCAAGCGACTGCTTGGCAGGAATTGGGGCATTAGCCCCAAGGTCACCCACTGGCTATACACCACAGTCATCCGACCAATTATCACATACGGCTCACTAGTCTGGTGGCCCAGGACAGACCTGAGTACAGCCCAAAGAGATCTCGAAAAACTGCAGCGGTTTGCGTGTGTTGCAATCACTAGCAGTATGAGAACTACACCCACTGCCGCCCTACAGGCAATGCTTGGACTACCGCCTCTGCACCTCATTGTGCGGGAGGAGGCGGCCCTGGCCGCCTTTAGGCTCCATCTATCAGGAACCCTAAGCAAAGACTCCAGAGTTAAGCACATACGTATAAAGGAAGATGCGATCAAACGACGACCAATGTTGGCATCACCCTGTGACAAAGCCCCGAAATCACACCACTTTCAACAGCACTACAACATAACACTTACAGAAGAACAGTGTGACTATTCAGGCCCGAAAGAGCTGAGAGTATACACAGACGGATCGAAGACCGACTCCGGTACCGGAGTTGGAGTCTTCTCACACGACCTCAACATAAATATATCCCGCCCGCTGGGAATGTTCAACACCGTCTATCAGGCGGAGTGTGTGGGCATCATACAAGCGGCCCATGCTATAGAGGCCAGGAGAGTTACGGACACCCACATTCGCATACTCTCCGATAGCGCCTCAGTTCTCCAATCCTTACGGAAAAAATATATTACTTCAAAGTTAACACTAGAATGTCACAATGCACTAGAACAAGTAACGGTATCTAGCCGCAACACGGTGACGCTGCAATGGATAAAAGGACACAGCGGATCGCTAGGTAACGACGCAGCTGACGAACTTGCTAGAAGAGGATCTAGCACGGCAGTCTGTGGACCCGAGCCTATCGTGCCAATCCCCTTCAACCAAATACGCAGGTGGCTACAGGAATTCACCCACACACAAGCAGAGAACTGGTGGACCTCGACACCAGGTTGCAGGCAGTCCAAGGAAGCTATGCCATCCTTGGATGGCAGGCTAACCAGGCGTTTATTACGCCTGGACAGGAACGGCCTGCGCATGGTGACGGGGACCATCACGGGGCACTGCTCGCTAAACAAACACTTCCACACAATAGGCATAACGGACAGTCCTCTGTGCAGGGCGTGCATGGAGGCTGAGGAAACAGTAGCGCACGTGCTCTTTGAATGCACAGGCGTCACCCAGATTAGAACAGAAACCCTCGGGTCACCCAGATCCTACACAGATGTTCTGAACAGACCAGGAGACTTGATTAGCTTCTGGAGGGAGGTGGGCTGGTTGGAATAACACCAAACGGCCGCCATGGCCCACGCACAATGGTCCACCTTACGGACTAAGTGCGGAAACCAAACCCTATAACATAGAACATAGAACGTATCAAAATGTATCTGTATGAATCTAGCAACATGTTGTAAGATTTGTTTTGACATTTCATTACAATTTGCCGACTTTTATGTTCTGTGAATCTTGATGTTGACAGTGATTTATTTGTGGCCAAATCGTAGCGAAAGCAAAATTACTAATAAATGTACTAAACAAAGTCAAAAATATTGCAACGTTTATTAACTGGGTAATGGTGCCGATTCTCTTGTTACAAATGCCTCTAAACTAGACAAAAATCACCAAAATATCTTTTATTCCTGTCAAACGACAATTTCCCATTATGAAATAGACTAAAGTGACACAACTTGCCTATATTTTAGTTTGAGAGCACTAAGATGGTACCGAGAGATTAATTTAGTGAAAATGACAATTTTGCTATTCTGAATTTGACGTTTTTCACCAAAAAAATTTATTGTCTAACTAAATCTGACTATTTCTAATCGCGATTAAAAACGTGTGGAATAAAATTGGTTGTCATGAAATTCACACCAACACCTCGACTTCAGGTGCAAAAACAGTACTGTATCTTTTTTACTTTTGCTTACTTTTGGCTATTCTCATAGCCAAAAGTAAGGAATTTTAGTGCTTTAAAGCTATTCTGCAAAATAAATTCTCTAAATTTAAAAATAATTTTGACACAAATTAATCGAATTTGAAGTTAGTTTAATTAATTCGGTGTATGTACAGACGCCAGCACATCAAGCTACTCGAAACTGTCAAATTTTCACAATCAACTTTGAACCTTATGTCTCAGCAATAAAGTTGAAAATCTATTAAATAAATTTGACAGATTGTAGTAGCTTGAAGTGCTGGCGTCTGTACAAGAGAATCGGCATATCAAAAGTAGGTTCCTGATAAAATGGATTCAAGCGATGAAAACGATTTATTGTTTGTAGCTGCCAGTATTGCATACCTGGAACGGCAAAAACCTAGGAAGAAACCTAGGTACTGGATGCGCGACTTTCTAAAAAAACTTCACCGTGTCTACTTTGGATCACTCCATGTTTCGATATAAACACGAGATGTCTACCCCCATACTCGGATAACACAAAACATCAAGCAATAGACAAGTTGCGAGACATAATTTGACCTAACCCTTTACCGCATGTCGTGCCATATTTGGTACATTTCATAATTGTGATAAAATAAACATCAAGCAATAGACAAGTTGCGAGACATAATTTGACCTAAGCAAACAACAGTGCGAACGCAAACGTGACAAATCTTTATACAAAACATGTCTATTGTGTATGTATCTAGACAGTGCGAACGCAGATAACAACAAATCTTGACATCTGTCTTATGACTTACTCATGTTTCGTGCAGTGCGAACGCAAGTTCAACAAAACAAGTACCATTTGTTTCATGTGACAAGTTTCGAAATATCTACATGTTGAATGTTTTCTGGTGCAAACGCATAGTGAAGCCATCCTTGGCCGTCGCTTGATTGCATCTTTCTTTATACGTGTGTGCTTAACTCTGGAGTCTTTGCTTAGGGTTCCTGATAAATGGAGCCTAACGGCGGCTAGGGCCGCCTCCTCCCGCACAATGAGGTGCAGAGGTGGCAGTCCAAGCATTACGTTACGGCCTTACGTCACGGTCACCGCTCTTCTAAGAAACCGTAGGTTAAGATCGCGCCATCTCCACGGACCAGAAAATCGCGGTGATAGTCACGTTGCGCCTACAAGCATGTAACTTTCTGCGGTTTCAAATTATCGCCAGGATGATATCGCCGTGTGGAGATTGATTTAGAGTTTCTATTGAATTTGGTGGCACGGGTAGCGAGACTATCTCCGCGATTTTCTCGCCCGTGGAGGTGGCGCCTAAATATAACAAAAAATATCGGTTGCTGTAATTATTGCTACTGAGAAATTCCAAAATATGAATTTCTCATGTCTCGACACTTTTACCAGTTCTCTAATGACTTTTTAATCTGTACCATGTTGTGTCACGCAAATGTCAAAATGTTTGTCATGTCAAAAAGTATCGATGTATCGATGAAAAGAAAAAGTGCGTGAAAGAAAACATTGTGTACTAACTAATCTTACAATTTTATTTTAGTTTTAAGTGTGTTTCTAAATGCAGAATATTTAGGTTCATGAATGAACTACATTTAGGTAAGCTCCTTCGTTCCAAACGGCTCAAACTTTTTATCTCTGAAAGCAACTCGAAATGTAACCCCTAAATCTGATTACAAGCTAAAACTTGTTATTTATTTTGTTCTATCATACTAATGATTTTATAGTTATCAAGTATTACTACAGAACTGTTTTTAAAATCTTAACTTTATGTGCGACCACTTACATTTTTCTAATAGGATGAAACAACCTGATGTACTCTTGAAACAGTAATTTTATATTTTTTCAGAAAAATGGGATTTGATAAACATTTTAATCAAGACCATTGTTATTTGGATGATCCTGCAGACAGTGTGGCAATGAATGTGGAAATCATGGAAGAGAATTATCAAGTTCCTCAGAATAATGCTATCCTTGAAAAACCTGTCATAAGGTAATTATAACTGTCCACTTATTTACGTAGATGTTTCTTAAATTAAAAAAAGCTGCCATAAACTTACGCCTTTTCCCATGGGGAAAGGCAGAAACTTCAGAACACTACCCTGCTAGAATCATTACTTCTTTTGCTTATTTTCTTACAGAAGGTTAAACTTATTTCAAGGAGAAGCAACATTAAATTGATTTATCATCATCTTCACATCAACTGGAAGATGTTAATTATGACTAGTCCTGCACTGCCCACATTCAGATGAAGGGGTTTGACCCATAAAGTTTGATTACTCTTTCAAAATTTACACAGATTTGCTAGATATAAGATAAGGCTCTGCAAAAAGTTAGTTACACAAAAGACAAGCTTGAATGTCAGATTCCATTGGGTCTCTAATTTTATTACTGAAACATTGTCAAAAAACCGACAGTGTTCCATTGGCTACTCCCCGGAGCGCGCGCTACACCGCATGTGCTCGGATTGCGAGCGACACGTCCATGCCGACCGGTCATTTGAATCGCGCTCCTGCCGCGCCCGATAGTAGCACACTGGGTTGTTCGGTGTGCTCCCAGTTAATATCTTTAGCACACACTGGTCTAATAAGAATTTTTCTTTATTTTCAGGTATTTAGATATATCAGGGAGTTCTAATAGTGGCATGACTGTTAGCAGTGAAGATACTAATAAATATTCCAAAAAAGGTAAAAAAAATTATGTAGTTAATGCCAAATTGATAAAAAATCATTTCATTAAATAAAATAAAACAGAAATGCATTTATTTTATTTATTTCAAAACCATTCAAATTAATTGTTGAAAAATATAATTAACTATTGCTTCTTTTCCAGCACTTGTATACCTTCCATACAGCGAATACTGTTCGGATCACAAAGGATTGTTCTTGCATAAAGATGAGAAACTTGTGAAGCCCGGTGACAAATTCGCTTCCCATGATGACTTCGTACAATACTTGAATGAGAACGCAAAGAGATGGTGCTTTTACTACAGGTGTTCTGATTCACGCAAACCTAACACTGATTATGAAACTTATACGTACAATTGTGTTTATTTGAGAAATAAAGAGAAGTATAAGAAAAAAGGGTTGAGAAAGAGGTTTGTAATTCCCATTTTTAAAACATAATCATTCATCATTTGCGAATTCTTTTCCCAACTGTATTGGGGTCGGTTTCCAGTCTAATCGGATGCAGCTGAATACCAGTGTTTTACATGGAGCAATGGTCAGATAGGCTATCTGACCTCCACAACCTAGTTACTGGGTAATACTGGTAAGATTGGTTGTCAGACTTAAAACACCAGCATTATGAGCAATATTTTTTTACTGTGTATTTTTTGCAATGTGCTTTGACATCTGCCGAGATTTAATAAACACAGTGTTGGAATTGGCTATCCATCTCTTGATCTGATGAAGACAAAATCAGGTTACCTCGCACAATAACAGGGTATATTTTATTTATATTTATAGTCTTTATTCAGAGTTACAGTTGTATTACAAAAACGTTTTATCTAAATTCTGAATCTGTGTGTTGGCAAAGGCCTCTTCCATCCCTTTCCAATTCTCCCTGTTCCTTGCCTGTCAAGTCAATGTCTTTCCCGCCATCCTCATCACGTCATCCTGCCATCAAAGGTTGCCCTTTCTTTCTCTTCTCCCTAGGGTACCATAGACAGAGTATCATACATAATACAAATAATCATTTTTACAGAAACAATAACATGAAGACTGATTGTCCGTGCAAAATAAAATTAAGGCATCTACCCAACGAGAACGAACTGACAGTTGTCTATGTTTGTAATCATCACGATCATGAATTATCTTTACAAGAATTTTATAAGCTGCAGCATGGCCGGCGATTACCACCTTATGTCAAAGAAGAGGTGATAATCTTAACTCATTCTGTTGCTATTAATTATTATTGCGTAAATTTTTAATTTTTGAATTGGATCTATCTGTTTGTGGAGGTATGGAGGAATATGGTGGAAAATTCCTCCATTAAAAAGGGAAAACTTTCCGACCAGCACGCGTAGCATGACCACCGTAGAAACGGTTTTTGTCGACGGAAGAATAGACAAAATGACAGATTGTGATTGTTTATCTGTCATTTTGTCTATTCTTCCGTCGACAAAAGGCGTGCAGACAGGTGTTGTTTCTGCTGGCTACTGTTTGAAGGGTGATGTTGGGTTGTTGTATACAGTATACAAGATGTAACTGAACAAAAACATTACTTTTATAATGTAACCAAATCTAAAATCGCGAAAAAAATTCAACTAGAGGTTTTCAGTGATTTCATTTACACCTATATTCAAATTTCGCGGTAAATATTGCTTGCGCGATGTAGGATTCTGTGACGTCACTGCCTATACTTGGCAGTAGATATAAATGTCGCCACAAAGTTTGGCCTTTGCAATAATTATGTCATTTTGCTTTATGCCAATTTGACTCCAGTATTTTAATTTTTTTAATTTACAGATAAAGGATTTTCTGCAACTCAAAGTCGATATAATGAAAATCAGAGCGTATGTTGAAATGGAAACGGGATTCGCTATGAGTCGTCCATTTTTCTATGCTTTAGAAAAGAATTTGAAGAGCAGAGAAGTAGAAAGACATATCAGTGAGCAGAGATTGATGTTGTTGAAACAAAAAATTGCAGGTAATGTGTTTAATTTTACTTGTACCAATAAGCTAAGAAAACGCTTACTTGATGGTGGTACCCATGACCAAAGGCAAAATAAGCTAAAGGAGCAACACACTTAGTAACGATTTGGGTTAGATAACATAAAATTGCATCATTTTAGTTTTATTTTACACTTACCTCGCGAAATGTGGGTGTACAAGACGTACCTTGTACTATACGCATTACCCTTCGGAGAGTAGAAATTATAGTAATTAATTTGCCACTAGTATTTATAACGATTTCGTATCATTATTTGCAGCTGTTGATGAAATGTACGGCAACAATGAGGAAGAAAACGAAGATGAACAGGCAGAGCAGGTGCAAGATCGTAAGTAATAAATAAGGAAGTCAGCCATTGCTCTGCACGGCAAATTATGATGTTTTACATATAAAAACAGCGCAGGTGGAAAGCAGCGCAGAGTGGAGGATTTTCTGATGACATCTATACTTACTATATCTATTATACATTGTAACAGTGAATAAATTTTCACGCCTCGGTTAAGACCTAGGCTAAACATTTTTTTTTACATTCATGACCTAAAGAGGTGCCATAAAAAAATTTATAAAAAAAAACAGTGCCACTCCGGGAGTGCCGACAGAAGTGAAAACTTGAAAAAAATCGACATCGTGGGAATCAACTTTATTTACTCCACGCACCGCGGTAATTAACGCGTTGATGCTTTTGAATGGTCAAAAGCTGGTGTCGTACCAGTGTCGCGAAATCAATGGTTTAGTCCCATCTCAAAAATGCACACCGCGTCTAAAGAAGGTTTCACTTCAAAAACTTAAAAAAATACGAAATTTTGTGGGTGAAAGCTAAATATAATAAAGCTAAAAAGTTTGTTTTAAAGGACTAATCTCTGGAACTACCGGTCGGATTTGAAAAATTCTTTTTTTGCTATTGATAGCACAATTCTTGAGGAAAGTTATAGCCTATTTAACGCTACGTTGCGACTCTTAGGAGTAGAGCAAAAAGAAAAAAAGTCAGAAAGAAAACAAAGTATTAGAGTGGGCGGGAAATGTAGTTGTTATTTTAGTATACTCATATTGTGGTGTCTTACGACTTCCACGCGAACGAAGGCGTGGGCAGAAGCTATTGAGGTTTATTATCTTCATTATCAGTGTTATAAAGTGCAAACGAGAAAGCTCTATCTAGCGCGCTCGAAGACCTCTGCAGCCGATTGATGTCTTCAATATTATTCTTACAACTTTGCACTTTAAAACACTGAATAGTATTAAATTCAATTAACATCCTCTGCTCGACGCTTCCCGGTCTGCGCTGAGCTTGTGAAATAAAATAACCAAATGTATAAAGTCCAATTTTGTTATATTTACCTCAGATGCTGATGATGATCAAATTATTGAACCAACTAAGAAAATAAAGCACAGGCGGACAATTCAACCCGCGGAAAGAGCAAGACCAAACAAAACTCCTCCACTGAAAAGACGTAAGTAACATGATAACACGTAACAACCAAGTACTTAAAAATTGTTTACACAGCAGTTTACAGTAATACTTGCTTATAAATTCACAGGATCAAAACCAAATGAAGTTGTGACGTCTTCTGAAGACTCCAAAAGAATAAAAATTGTTAAAGAACATGCAGAAAATAATTACAACACTGAAACATTGCAAAGTGTGAAGCATTTACAAGAATCCGTCAAATGTGAAATACAAAGAAACCCATGGATCGCAGATCAGTGTGTTCCGGTATTGCCTAATAGGTAGATTGAATTATTTACTTTTATTTTAACCTAAATACTAATAACCATTCAATATTGAATTTTCTGCTATAAGTAAAGACACTCATATTTGTCAATTATTTTCAGGACTGCAATAAAACCTGTATCTGGTGAAGAATCTGTACAAATACAAACAGTTGAACATTTAGATGAAGACATTCACTTACTGGCACAAAATTCAATCGAAAATTTGAGTTACACAATAGAATACTGTGATGATGATAATCATGAAATCATTAGTAATGAACTCGTTGAAATCATTAATGAAGGCCAAGTTAATGAAGTTCAGGAAAACGATATCGATAATATTGCCTACGAAACAGTCGTCACTAATGATATCGACGAAACTCAGAACGTAGTGCAAGAAGAATACATTGATCAAGATCAAACTTTAGATGAAGGTCTTGAATACCAAATTGTTTCGCAAGAAGACGTGAATGACCAAAGTGAAATTCTGAATGATTTTGATAATACTGAGGATATAGTCCAAGAAGAAAATCATGTTGAATATACAACCGAAGATACTGGAGAAAATAATAATGTAGTAGAATATGTAGATGACGAGGTTAATGAAGAAAGTGCACAAGATGTTGCGGTCCAAACAGGAGACGATGCGAATGGCAATGCTAGTACTGCCCATTCATTACTGCCAGTTTTCGATGTGTATATGAAAGATGGAAATGTTACGGGTTTTGTTGTGAGTGATAACTTGATCAGCGGGCTGAAAGATGGTGTAGATAAAGAAATTCAAACCAGTGAAGATGTTATAACAGCTAGGTAAGAATCATACATTTTATAAGCGTTATTTTTCTAATTCATTATGAGTAACTACTTTGTTCATCAAAACTATATATTTTTTTTAAATTCTCGGTTATAAACGAAGTATGTATTCAAGAATCTTCTCATTACGCTCTATCTTACAAACTTACATCCACTTAATCTGTTACAGCGACACACAAGAGTTAGGAAACGAAGATTTCGATGGAGAGATAATCCATAACACCGCTAACAGTAAATCTGGTGACACGTACACAAAACATGAATACGTACATAAATACAACATAGACAAATATATGACGCAGCCCCACTTCCCGAAATACGTTGAAACTCTTGCAAAGGAGACGTATATGGACGTTCTCCATATGTTCACGAACATATATAACGAAAAGGCCATGTTCAAAATTACTACAACGCAGAGGGGGAAAGAGGGGAACACTAGAATATGGTACATAAAAGATGGTCATCGATCAAAGAAGCGTAGAAAAGATGAAACCCAAAGGGAAAAGTTGGGGCAAAATCTGCAAAGCATCTTCATTTTGAAGGAAAAACTAAGATATATGAAGAAAAAGAATAGTGAATTACTGTCAAAGAATAAGCAATTAGAAGAAGTCGCGCTAAGACTTGTGGAGATGACAGAGGAGCCGTAGTGTATTATGTTTTTTCTGTAAGAGATTAATAAAAGGTTAAGTTACTGTTACCTGGTATATTTCCATTTAAAAGAACTTGAAAACCTCAAACAAATCAGATGTTTCACATCAAGAGCACACTTCGGTTGAAATATTTTTTCGTGTCTCTTTGAAAAAGCACAATTGACCACGTAGTTTCTTGCCTCTTTCTGGGCTTTCTCTATTCTGTGAAGTATTACCTTGTTTTTTTACCAGTCGTGTCGCCTTTTTATTGGGATATGAATATAATCACTAATAGACCAAGCATTGCACCCTGAGGTACTCATTGTTGAACAGGCAGGCATAACAGTAAATCTCGCTTCAGTACTATTGAAGTTACTTAACCTATAATGCAGAGAATTTATTTATTACTTTGCGTACCATGTCTGTCGTCGAAGTTTTTTAAAAGTTCTAAGAGAGATTTTAGAACCATGGGTTCTCAACTCAATGAAAAGGTCGGTGTGTCGATTTATTAAATATCGTCTCTTGTGTTTCACAATGTTTTCAGCTATACAGCAAAGTTTTAAAAACCTACACAATAAAAACAATAGTAGAGAATGTAAAACCACTGTTTGTTTAATTTTTATCGACTCCAGCGCTTATGTAGTTGTGACCTTTTGATAATTATTGACTCCGTCGCTATGCTATGCGTGGTTATGCAACGTTAAGTTTAAACTCATCTCTGTTTGGTCGGTGCCTATGTTATGTGACATGGAGCTACGATAACCAAGCGTAGTCTCTGAAAATTTCGGGAAGTATGTCCTTGTTAGGATAGATTCTTCCATCAAATTTTTTACACGAAGTAGTTGCTATATTGCTTAACGCTCTCATAGCTTAGGGTTCATGAAATAATTTTTTGGTAGTGTGCGATATTTTTTGATCATAGCTTAGTATTCCACAAAAAAAAAAAAAAATTGGCGTAAAAACTGTTACGGTGACTTAGTTTCATCAAGGAGTTTTGTCAACACCTTGTTATTCTTTGCCCTAACTAGTACCACAGATTACATATACTCTAGTACATACCTACAAGCTGCATAACATAGAAGAATATTTGTACATTGCATCGACACCGACTCAATAATGTTCCACACCTTAACTAGTACCGGCAAAACCTACTCATAATCTCACGTTAGGTATCATAATGATGGGCACACTCCCAGCCTACACCCATACCTACGCAAATACTAACATATAATTAATTTTGCGATTGCACTACGTTTATTAGCGATACGTGGCATCGTAATGTGAAAGTTTAAAACTATTGTCTGTCACTCTCATTGTCTGTGATCTATCTTGCGATCTTGTCGCCGACCGGTTTCGTATGCAAATAAGCTGTTCTGAGTTCTGATGAAATAATCGATCTGGATGGTAGGTAGCTATTGCTTGTTCCGTATACCGAGAATGTGTCATTGAGACGGTTCGAAGTTAACTATTGTGCGAAGGTATATATCAGTTAGGTTGTAGAGAAATAACTTAGTAATTGTTAGATGTCTGGCCTAGAGATTAATTGCTGTCATTAAATTATGGTGGTGTTCGGAAACTAGAATAGCTTTCGAGTTAGTGCCTAGTAGAGAAGTAGCGAAGACTTAACGCTTCGATAAATCAGTAATTTAAATGTAGCATGGTTTTGAATCATTACAGAAAGCGGTAAAAATTGTCAGAATTGTATAACGACGGTATGAATGAACTGTCTCGCCTTTAGGAAGTCTGTTATCCACAGTGGTGCCGATTCCCTTGTTCGCAAACTAAACTAAATTTAAGTTCAGTGCATCTTTTTCTTTCTATTTCATTATGAAAAGGACAGAAGATACATTTTAGTTTAGTCCTGTCAAATTAATCAGCGCTTGACGTAAATTGACGTAATTTTAGTAGGCAAGTTTTTAATCACGTCTAAACTTGTATGGAGTAGTGACAGGCGCTGATTAATTGACAGGACTAAACTAAAATTTATCTTCTGTCCTTTTCATAATGAAATAGAAAGAAAAAGATGCACTGAACTTAAATTTAGTTTAGTTTGCGAACAAGGGAATCGGCACCAGTATCTGCCTGCCTATTAGTACCTATCGTCGTTTGATAAATTCCATTTTGCCGGACAAAGGTACATGACATGTTATCTCTTACAACAATTTTCTAATTTAGGGAGAGTTAGAAAATTTTCTTTATTCGGCGACTAGACTGCCTATCTACCGAACTGGCCTGGTAGGTAATCAAAACTATGGTCATTATGGCCCAAGCACAAATCTCCAATCTCTTATCTGCGACAGATCGGAACAAGCTGATAGGCGCAATCTGGCAGGCGAGGTCACGCGATCTTCTAGGAGCGTGTCGAAGGAGATTGTGCGAAAGTGCGCACGCGCATACGGCAGCTGTTTTTGTGCGCAAGTTTACGCGTAACGCGGGCTATTTTGATTATGTAGCTGATTGTAAGTATATCCGCTGTCTGTTTTTATGAGGTGTAAGAGTAGTTGAGTACCTGAGTTCCCGGAAAGTGCCTTTAGACAATGGTGTTCTGCTGTTAAGCAATTTTGGTGGATGGAATTTGACAATAATATCGTAGATGGTTGTCGACACGAAATCGAGGACATATTTGCGTGTTATCAACACGTTAAAATTAAAAATGATTTTTTGCTATAAACAACATTTAACATCTATCAATAAGCGATCAAAACGACAAGAACGTACAAAATATTTTTGGCTATGTGCCTGCAATATACATACACTATTGTCAGTCAGTCAGTGCCCATTATGTAATGCCATTTAGTCGGGTATTACATTAGGTAAATATTTTTTACTTCCGCCTTGTATTACAACGATTTTGCAGTCAATTTATTGACACATCGTTTTCTACAGGACGTTATAACTAATTATCATTATATCGATTACTATAATCTGCTATTAAATAAGTAGGCTCTCGATTAAAAAGCCGACGTGTAATTTGGTAATTTTTTTTTTTTAAAACCCGGTCAAAGAAGCCGTATTCTTCTGCAGGTGACCAGTAGGTAGGTGCCTACTGAAGCTCATCATATTTAGGTACATACCAGAAAACAACGTCTCAAGTCTGTCCGTTAGTATGCATTTAAGTAATATCTCGAGAACAATTCCTTCGTAGAAAAGAGAACTGAATAGTATTTAGCGTAAAATAAACCTTGTTTGTTATACGACTGCCCAAAAAAGAAGTGTAATGTTTTCACTATAGTATTAAATGAATGCAATACCTATACAATATGATAAAACAAAGTTTTCTCCTCACAAATCTCTTAAGATTCCTAACACAGCTCTACTTCTATCCACTGTAGATTTTCTCTTTTAACTTGTCCGAATACATTCGTCTTTATACAAACGGTTCGCCACACGCATACGACACGACTCCAATAAATTAGGGTACATATTGAAATGCGTATCGTATCAGAATTGTGACTGATTTTTTGAATGGACATTGGACAGTTAACTTGCCGAAACGCGCTCCAGTTCTTTGTTTTACTTATGTTTTTAATTATGTTCCTGTATGTCGTAAGTAGTACGAGGTGTTGCGAGGAATAATATTGTATTGATTTGCTTTTATGTATTTTTATGCTGCTGCAGTATGACAGCTGTGAAATCAGCTCTTGTCAGGGATATTTCTGTAACGTACCAACGACATGAGGGCCTTCACGAAAAGAGTTTGATGTCTCTTTAAAAGGTTGGCTATGCATCCGTTCTTCTAATGATGCATACATGCATGGGCGTCAGAGATTGCTTAACATCAGGCGACCCGAATTCTGACAACTTCATTTGCCCCTCTAGAATTATTTGAAAAGAAAATTGGTTATTTGTTCGAAATAGGCGACTTCTTTTCGACGTCAGTCTTACTGTTATTTAAAATAGCATCCAGTTCGACAAATTCAGCCAGTATTTAATTTAATGATAACATAGAGCTGTCTTTAGCTGATTGGATACTTAATCTCCTTCTAAACCTTTTTGTGAAGCTTTGTAAATATAATGGACCTCCATGTTAGACCTCCACGATGAATGGCAAAGTAAGAAGGTAAGTATCTAACTACAGTTAAGTAAATCAATCATGTTAGAAGTCACAGGTGGCACTTACCTACGTGTAGATTTTAATAATTACATTGTTTAAACAATGTCGGGGTACTAAAACGTGGTTACGAACAGATTATTAATGTAATACGCTACTCGTTGAATCTACTTAGCTGTCTTTTAACATTGTTTTGGGAGCTTTTTTTTTTTTTCGGTAGGAGTTCGAAATCCTCGTGGACGCCCAGACTGCCTCACAGATGAGCCAGCCTGGGCAGTGCCGGACTCTTACCGGGTAAAACCACACTCCTGCCTTACAATTGTACCACAGACTTTGCGTCCGTGCCTTTTTTTAGTACTATACGTTTTGCCTTCATGAGCTCCACGTACGTACAAGTGTGACTCCAGAGTACAACATTCACAGGTTTTGGGTGGTTGGACATAGTGCATTTCCTTAAATTTTTCGTATGGTGTTAAAAATGTTTAAACCGCAAGTGATCTCGGATGCCAAGCTTGTAGCCAAAAAGTGACTGTTGAATGAATGTATGCTTCTGTAAGCTTGTCGGCACAGGTCAAAGCATCTATTTCAATTAGAACTTTAGATGTTTCCAGGTGCCTACTTTTGAACTGCTGAGTGCTCAGCCAGTCAAGTAGAAAGAAGTCCCAAGGAGCTGCATGTTTCCTTAGATCTATAATACTTGTGCATACACGAACTAGGTACTTACTGAGTGTCAAAAATATTAACTCATTTTGCACGTGTTGACCCACAATTTGCATTACGAGGTTAAGCTCAGGATATCTATAGGTTCGATTGCTTTATTTTGTAACCTACGATTACGCATAACAAACAATAAAGCATTGAACAAAGCCTGAGTCACTTCACCAACTTACATAGACACATTTACATAAAAGCAGACTTATCTAACTGATAATAAATGAAAGTTTATATTGCTGTATCAATATCTCTGATCTTTACATGTAGGTAGATACTGTAGGCCTACTGTCTTGTAGTGTTCTTAGTGAGAGTAGTTCTTCTAAACCACGCAACAGATTTTGATGCGGTTTTCGGAGAATTTATACCGAAAGATTTATATATTTAACTTACCTACATACAGGGTGGTCCAAATAGTGACGTCATAAAAAATATTCGATTCCTCATGCCCAGGGGTATCCGAAAATACCCCATGTTTCTTTACGCAATTCTTGATAGTTTTCGAGTTATAAATGTTTAAAAAAACTCTTGAAAAATTTATGGGAACCACTACAAAAAAAAGACTAAGTATCTTTATTTTTACACGGTTTTTACACAGTTTTTATTTTGGCAATTTTCATTTGTTCGGTATTAAATATTCTTTCAGACATAAAATAATCATCTTCCAAAAAATGTTGATCAAAATGGAGGAATTTACGTTGGAGTCGTTTTGGAGTCAACTTTTTTGTGATATTGTGCAAGCCTACATTCCGCCTAGGTTTTTGAAATGATTTAGGAACCAGGTAGAATGTTTTATTTTTTATTATTTGAAGTAGAAATTTCGATTCTGTATCTATTATCACTCGGACGTAAATTCCTCCTTTTCGATTTTCGATAAAAATATTTGTATCTTGAATTAATGATAGGAAGATGATAATTTTTTGTCTCACACACGCTTGGTCAAGGCGGGTTGGCGATTTCAGACTTCGGTATATTGAGTATAAGTCCAGGTTTCCTCATGATGTTTTCCTTCACCAATATCAATTATATTATTATATACCTATATTATAGTATCAGTTTATAGCGTAATGAGTATCATTCAGATGATAAAAAAAACCTTGCTTGATTTTAAACAGTTTTAATTGGGTAGATAGTGGTGCCGATTCCCTTGTTCACAAACTAAACTAAATTTAAGTTCAGTGCATCTTTTTCTTTCTATTTCATTAAGAAAAGGACAGAAGATAAATTTTAGTTTAGTCCTGTCAAATTAATCAGCGCTTGACGTAAATTGACGTAATTTTAGTTGGCAAGTTTTTAATCACGTCTAAACTTGTATGGAGAGTGACAGGCGCTGATTAATTTGACAGGACTAAACTAAAATTTATCTTCTGTCCTTTTCTTAATGAAATAGAAAGAAAAAGATGCACTGAACTTAAATTTAGTTTAGTTTGTGAACAAGGGAATCGGCACCAATGTCTATCCGTCAATGTAAATTTTTCAAATATCGTTTTGTAGTAATGTCCACATTGATATAAAAAAGCGTCACCCAGAAATGAGAGAGAGACAGTATACCTAATAATTTTAAACCTGACCTTACATCAATAAAAAAAACTGAACACCTTATTAAAATAATTATTAAAACTAAGCTGTAATTATTTCTTGTGTTCCAAATTTCTCAATTAGTGAGTGCTTGTTAGCCTCTAACCTACCAGCTATAATAAATTGACCTATTTACTTCACTGAACTGTTACTGCTAGAATTAAGGTATTACTAAATATCTGTATCTACAAGAATATATTGTGACGCTACGTCACATATTCTTGCTTCGATTTTATTCTTAATTTGGAAACTGTTAAGATTTAATTGTT
Source organism: Agrochola litura (assembly GCA_949152395.1). Classification (NCBI taxonomy): domain Eukaryota; kingdom Metazoa; phylum Arthropoda; class Insecta; order Lepidoptera; family Noctuidae; genus Agrochola; species Agrochola litura. Next base: position 20,337,169 of record OX424493.1, read on the forward strand.
GTAGTTTGGTAGGTTAATAGTTGCTACACTGAATTCAGCCCAAAATTGACAACTTATTATTACCACAAGAGGAAATACTATTTGACTACTAGGTGATGGTTACTTAAATATTAGAATCTAATGCGAAAAATTATCAAAAATAGATCTAATGATAAGATCGATGATTACTTTAAAAAAATACGTAATACTTTAATTTAAAGGTCACTGACCCACGTAATTCACAAGGTTCAAAATAAGGTTTGAAAATTTGGCGTTAGAGGTGAAATGAGGGACATTTTAAGGAAAACGAACAATTTAAACTTTTGCCAAATCATTCGGAGAACTTGCAACACTCCTTTGACTTGACAAGCTTATGATATCAAATGGTTACAAACTGCATGTGATGGCATCGAACATGCGAATTTATAATTAATTAAATTACGTATTAGTTTTGATGTGGTAAGGAAATATTCTTTCTTAATTCCAGTGTTCGCCCAGTGGTCGAAATACATTAAAATTTTAAGTTGTATAGTACATACTAATTCCATGCTGCCATGTCATTATTCTAAGGTAGCCATCTTGTGTCAAACGCATGGTAGTGCGTGTAATGTTTTTTAAATTAATTTAATTTATTTCTAATGCATTATTATTTAAAAATATGAGCTTTCTGCACTCCTTCTCCATATAAATTTTAACTGTGCCAAATTTCATACTCCCCCATCCGCGTAATTATCGTAAAAAGAGGTACAAAGTTTTTGCTTCACGTATTAATATATAGATTTGCTTAAACTTGCTACTAGCTTGCTCATTGTCATCGAAAATATAGGTCCAGGGCATCATGGTCAAAAAAGCCATCAGGGTTGTATAGTTAATAGTACAGTTATGTTTATACAGCAAGTATAAAAAATGTGTCATATTTAAGGGGGTTAAATGACACATTTTTTTACAGTTCATCACTTTCTTCATGGAACTCGAACTCAAAGCATTTATTTCAATTAAACCATTTACAGGCACTTTTAGATTTTCAAGGAATCGGTCAGTCAGAAATATGAAGCTGGTTGCCCATTCCAAAGCGTAGTAGGTAGGTACCTATGGAGAAGAACGGGTAGGAAACTCCACGGACACTCTTTTACCAACCAACCTACATAGTAATCGCAAAAAAAAATATCTGCTGTCGAGTAGGTATTTAAGTTTTGAATGGGATAGCTGTTTTTTGTTTGCGTATATTCAGGTACTTTTTTAAATAGAGTTGTCTGTTAATTAAATTCATCATCTTAGAACTACAAGGCGTTTCATGAATACCAAATATTCTGTCTGATTAATTTATTAAATATCTGGTCGAGACCTTGAAATTAGACATGCATACAGTCCTTTTCCGATTTTATGCACATAAGTGCTATTTCGAAGGCTTCTTTGGAATTCTGAACGGGGCGAAAAAGTAAGAAGTTTGCATTTTCAAGGACACTTCAACTGCGCGAGAGCAAATACGAAAACTTTTCAAATCAAGCGAAGCTCGAGTCTGTTGCACCATCGGTTCGTAATCCCTTGGATTCCTAGTATCTCATTTGAATTGTAGTTAACATAATCAGCTGATGATGGGGCTGTGCAACCGCGTAATGTTATAACAAATTATTATTGTTTCACTAATAGAAGAATTTGTTAAATCACGCCTAAGTCTTACCGGTTCCGAATCGTGCGCAGGCGAAGAAAAAGCGCGCGCGACGCCCGAGTTCGTCAGTCTCGCCAGGGTCGCCACAAGGGTCGGACCACAATCTAGTCATTAAAAACTTTTTTTATAATTGTAATTTTTATAATTTTGTAATCAAAAGACCATCATGAAAGTGTTCATCGTACTAACAGCAGTCACCGCGCTAGCGAGTAAGTATACTTGATATAAGTTTTATATATTTGTGACAATATGTTATCACGTAAAGTATTCTTTGTGGAAGAAAAAAAAATTGTTTATGTGGAAAAACTGTTTCTATAGATTCTTTTTCATCAGAAATGATAAATAATCTAGAAATAGCTCCTATTGCTGATTCATACATTCATTTTGTGATTAATATTTCTAGTATTATGTGAACATAATTATAATGTCAAAGTGTGTAACCTATATACTTTGACTGGTTGCACAACCAAAATCAGCCACGTAGTCTATATTTGACTCAAAAAAGTTAATTTAAAATTTTCTATTTCGGTCAGTACAAAAGATTTCAACGCGCGCACCTTTTCTTATAAAATCAAGAATGATTTATTTTAAAGTGCTTTTTACTATATTATACTCCTCTTATATTCCTTTAATAATAAGTTTATATTGGAAATATATAATATTTATTGTATTATATGAAAATAATCAGCTCTTTGACAACCATACTTTCGGTGCAGTTCAATTAACATATTTATTATAAATGTACCATATTTTGTGTTATTATTATCATAGTAACAGCATAGTTATTTACTTGACATAACGCAATTAAATTCCCTTGTTATATACCACGCAACAATACTTAGTAAGGCTATGTAACTATTGCGAAAATATTATACAAACAGCTGTTGACCCAGCTAATTGTACTCATAGAACGTAACTGTTCACACGAACACATATGACAATCTAACTAAGGAAAAAGAACCCACAGAGTGCCTTTCTTTATCAGTCAATAAGCCTAGATCCAACATATAGGTTTTAACACAATATAACATTTTTTAAGAACATAACCAGTCACATTAATAATATAATTTCCTAAATGCTTTTGACAATACTGAAATACTAATGTGCTCACTAAGCAATTCCTCTAAAAGCAATTCATTTTCTGAATTCCCAGCAAGCTCTATGGTGACACATATTTTAGCTGAATCATATTCAATTCGATTCATATCAGAATCATATTTGGTGTAAATATTGCCGCAAGACCGTAATTTTACCGGATAATTTTTCTTTACAGTTTTTATTGATCAAATGAGATTTTTATTTCTACAGTTTATGTCATTTTATTTAAATACAAAACTGTCAAACAGATGAATTGCGTAATATGAATTGAACGCAGATAATATTATGAATTGTCAGTTTGTGACAGTTTGTGATTGATTCATATTAATATCATGATAATGATTTTGCCAAAGCGGCCATTTTAGGCGCCCTGAAGTAACTATCCTTGCAACCTGTAATAGTAATAAGTCTTTCAACAAAGAACATCCATTTAATTTTTATATGTTTTTCTGACAAAGCAATCAATTTTATGCACGAATATTTCGATCAAAAGGTATCCAAATCTCGATGGCAACATTTCGTTTCAGAATACTTTTGAAATTGATTGTACCTGATACAAATGTGTGTCAAATATATTGAGAAATATATAGCTACTAAACAATTTACCTACATACAGTAAATACATACTTGTGATCACAAAGGTGTGTTGATAAGGAAGTGTACTTTGGTGAATCGGAGCTTGCTTATGGCTTGAGAGAGACCAATACCTTAAAAAAAATTGTGATCGTATACAAAAAATTGTAGAATTTCACTGACTGTCACTGAAAATACAAAAAAAAATAAGCTAAAGAAACATAAAGAAATTTCTAAGAACTCCAAACCCAAGAGTTGATCCTAAAACAATGTCTGAAAATATTTCCATAAACAAATGTCATAATCAATTCCCATCACATAGTTTCGGGTTCAATTGCCCAGTAATAGCCCGTTAGCCTGCCTCGCTTGCATTAATAAAATATGTGCAATCAATTAGTAACCCAACCGTGTGTAATTGCTGCATGCAATCAAGTCTATATGTCGTTATTAATTGCTATTTCTCCTTATCAAAATGAGGGCAGTTTTCGAGGACCTTGAATTGTGAAGAGCATTTGGGACACGCTCTATAAAGTTACTTAATGTCACTGACATAATTATTACTTATATCAATACCTAATGTCATATGGATATTAACATTTAAAATTAAGAATGTAATTTTATCATCGCCTTTTGGTATGACAACATAATGTAAATTGACGAATTCATTAAAACTTAAACCTTTGAAAGCAATCTTCAATCAATAACCAGTAAAGGTTAAAAGTACTATAGCAACAAGCACTCATTTCAGGACATTTACACACAAAACTGTACAGTTCAATTCACCAAAGAATTACTCGACAGAGTTTCACTTACAATGAGTATAGAAAACTATAAAATAATAACAAAACGACATGAAAATAGACAGAAAATTGCGGTTACATTTACAATTGAGTGGTTTTGTTGTAACCCGACATTGACATTCACTTGCTTTGAATATTTTTTACTCGTGAAATAAAAATAAGTCCATGCGTTTCCACAAACTATTGCATGGAACTGTGTTGACATCGGTGATATTAAAATTTACGCAAATATTGTGGGCTTTTGTAACAAATATTGCGGATAGAGCATAGATTTATGTTTCTGTAATATATTGTGTTGTTTAGTGATATTGGAAATTTATTGGCTTGTTTTTGTGCTATGATAGAGTATTAGGTAGATGTTGATTCCTTTGGTAAAAAGGTGCCTCAGTGAAATTTTGTTTTGCAAAGCTAGCATGAAATTGAAATTATTTGTTCGCCAAAACTTTATATTCCATGGTCATCTTCAAAAGTCAGTAGTTATTATCTCACTATTTATATTTATTACCATGAAGCTATTACTATTCTAATATATTTTAATTTCTTACTGTAACATTGCCATTAATATTGATTAATTTATGATAAAGATGATTAGTGTATGACAGTCGTTTGGGTAGATTAAAGTAATTGCTCATTATTTATCAGGTTTTACAGGTTAATGATAATAATAGAATTATAATGATTAATTATTATGTAATAAGCGTTGAAACTTAAGTAGCTACTTGATACATTCAGTCATAATGGTCGTTTCCAGTAAGAATTTTGCGAAACTACATTAAATATCAAAATGCTTGTATGTAAATTCTGAAGTCTGATAAGGAAATCCTAATCCTATATATAATTCATGAGGAAGATGAAGACAAGTAATTAAATGCTTAACATGCAAACTCATATCTAAGTTTCCTAAAGTAACCTTTTGAACGATTGTAGGTACACATTTTTCTCATTTACTCGAAAAAGCAAAGATATATAATAATTAATGGAATTGCTTGTAAAGCCTCTGAGCAAATAAAACTCAAACCCGTTTGCTGGAATGTCTTTATCCACAAGATATGTCTAAAGTTATTTTCGTATGCCTGTCACTACCTGAGAAAACGACAAACGTGATTCTCGGATACGTCCGTGTTTTAAATATATTTCGCTTTTTTATTGGATAACAAATAATTAATATTCAGGGTTAGGTCTCAAAATAGCTTGCAGTCTGAACCTGTTCAAGATGTTTTTTTCCTTGAAAAACTTTCGTTTATCTTTAAGCATATGTAGTTAAATATAGAGACTACAATTACTGACGGTAATGCTTCTTTTAATGCAAATTCTTGTCGTGTATTTAACATTACATGTTTACGTTGAAATATGTTAATGATATTAATAAAACTGGACATAGCAACAGTTGATTGTACATCTATGATTGTAATAATAAATCATTGAAGACAAGTGCAAAATAAGCTGACGTTATTAAAATAACTCTTCAATTAACGATGTCTGTTGAACATCTAATACTGATCTTACAGTTTAATGTTATTGTAAGATTTGATCATTAGCTTCCATTACCGCTATAATAGATGGCTCTTCCATTTCATTATCTTTTTCTTCTTTTAAAAGGAGATTCTTCTATATCACCTCCTGTCTTACTTCTTGTACGTCTTGTTTTATTTCAAGATTCCGTGTATTGCATTAGTGAATTCTACATCTATGTTTAACGTCCCTTTAGTTACTTTTATATTTATTTGTTTCTTCTCATCTATCTAGTTATTTCTTTACGTATATCTTACGTACGCCAGAGTTCTTATCTACTTAAACTCTCTACTTCCATCATTACCAGCTTCCTCTTTCTCAACTTCTTATTTTAGCTGATGTAGCTCTTTTATAACATTAGATATATCTATAAAAACATCTTCTCCATCACATAACACATCCAACAGAACAGTATCATCATAGGTCAGTGTGATCTCGACCCTTGCTGCATCAGCGCGATGCACTGGTGTCGTAAGTCTTCAGTGACTTTCACTTCTTGCGTCATGCGAGCGAGTCGGCGTCGGTTCGGGTACGTCTCGATAATCATGTGTTACATTATGCTACGAGCTTTTGTTGATGTATTGATCGATAGGTTATGTTTTGTGTTAGACTTCTTGCTAAAGGTTAGTTCTCTATAGGTACCTCCTACGCTTTGGAATGGGCAACTAGCTTCATATTTCTGACTGACCGGCTCTTTGACAATTCAGAAGTGCCTGTAAATGGTTTAATTGAAATAAATGGTTTGAGTTTGATGTTTTATAGATTGGATGTTGTAATAGATAGATAGAAAGATGATACCGGATGAGAATAATTTTCACCAGAAAATTCCACCAGGAGGATTTTTCCAGCTGCCATTGGGGAAAAAAGTGAGATAGATATACACGTGTGAATGTAGTTTTAAAGCCGCCAGTGCAGACAGTGCCTTAGGCTGACAGCGGAATTTTAATTTTTCAGTTTTTTTCTTGTTATGGTTTTTTTTGGTGGTTTTTATGATAGTGATTCTTATAAAGGAAGAAGTTTGTTAAAGCCGATATATGTAAATGTGTAGTTTTAAAATAGTCAAAGTCTCCGTCCGACCCTCGGTTTTAAAAGGTCACATTTTAAATCATTTCTTATGACTAGGCATTATCAAAACTGCTAACATAAGATTTGATAGTAGATTCACTGATCATCCTTAATCTATCTGCAGCTTAACTCTTCACCGTAAACTGATTCCACTTCTGTAGTATTTACAGCCCACACGGGTGGGTTATTTGAATGCAATTATGTACATTGCAACGCACACGTTACATGATCTCCGGGTCGTGAGAGGCTGTTTTATAATATCTGCTACTTGGGTCACTTGGTGACATACTTGTCTTCGAAGGTGCAACGTTTATACAGAGAGATAGTATTAAAGAAAAGAATGTCGGTGATTTTAATTGTAGAGGTTTTTGCAAAAAACGTATGAATTTATTGACTTGATGACAGCCTATTGAGTGAATTGGGCACTAACATCATTTTAACGTCATGTTTTCATGGAGTTATGAAAGTCGATTAGTAAAAGAATAACGTGGGTTTTTTTTTAGAATGGATAGAGTATGTATCTCTTTTGGTCGATAAATCATGGATTTTGTGACATAATTATTTCTAAAGATTTAAATATTTCCTCCATATGGACAGTGTAAAGGTCAAGATTAGATCCTGTAAAATTTTAGACTTATTAGAATGTCATGAACTTGATATTAATCAGGTCAACTTTGTTAGCATAAATTCATAGAAGATTCGATGACCTAGAGACATTTTTCTGAATTACTAATTTTATGATGTAAAGTAAATGGCCATTTTGTATATTTTAATCATCAATTTCAATCTCTATAATAGATATTAAAATACAGGTGAATTAAATGAATATTACGACCACCGACTATGTAAAACTACTACTTATGCAAATATTATACGGCCTTGGCAATTAGAGTTGATTTAAATTGCAAAAAATAAGCTAATCCAAAAATGTCGATCTAAATATTCAGCTAGTGATGTGGAATAGTTGCGCATACTTAGGTATCTTTGAGGACTAAATATTAACCCGATATTCGTCATATTTTTGAAGTGAAAACTTCTTTAGGCGCGTTGGGCACTTTTGAGATGGGAAAAAACAATTGAACTCGTGACTTGTTACCGACACCTCATTTTTGTAAACGCGATTGTGCTCTTTATTTATATTATGTTACGGATCAATATTCTATGCAAGTATTTTTACTTTAAAGGTTTAGGAAGTATTTTTTAAAACTCTTCAAGTTTTCACTTCTGTCGGCACTCCCGGAGTGCCACTGTTTTTTATAATTTCATTTTACTAACGATATGAAATGGAAGTCTTTAAAATTCATGTCAACTTCAACCCGCCACAAAACTATTTTACAAGTCCAACATTAATAATTATAAAAATCTATAAATAAAAGTATGTTTCAACATTGAACACCCAACAAACTATTCGCTGTCATCATAACAATGAAAGTGAACAAAAAGACACAAACACTCAAGCAGCCGCAAAAAAATATTTGCACAATTCAAGCAAAGAAACCGATCACAACACTATTCGTAACATATCGAGCAGTCGAGAACAGTCGAATGTGTGTCACCTCTTATATAAGTATATAACAGTACATACTTATGTAATACAAACTTGATCTGTATCTCAGAAGGAAAAACTTGCTTATTTACCTAAATCGGCTTTCACTCCGACCGGTCGGTCCGATTTTTGGGCGAACCTGTCCGACCGGAACCGATTCGGACGAACGATTCTGTAACTAATTTAATTAGGCAGTAAATGAGTTAATATTTATCGCTGCGAAGTAATAACTTTATAAAATAATGATGGATAGTACCTTTTAATTGTTTTGGGTCAATGCTTGTTAGACGTTGCTGTAATGTTCAAGTTAAGTGTTAATTAAGGCCCGTTTTGGTAATAATTTTCGAAATAATGATGTTGTCGAAAGATTTATTTAACATATTAAGTACTTGTAACATGTTTTTTTTTGTAGAGACCGAAAAGTTATTAAAATGTGATATTTAAAAAAATATAGGTACGTTTTCTGAAATTAGCTGGAAAACAAATCAACAATTATAAAGACTATCATTTTCTTTCCTTTTCCCAATTTATTAGAGGTCGATGCAACATCTCTTCTTCCATACTTCTCTATTATTAGTCAAAAAAACTTGCAATAATAACAGCCAAAATTTTCCCAACTGCAGGGCGTTAAAAGAAAATCCGTCAAAGAATTGGAAAACACTATAATTCTTCTTCCACAAAGAATACAACCCTACCCAATAATTCCCGAACCTTCTTAAAAAAACCAGTCACTAAAGTAACCTTCCCTTCACAGGTGCACAATTCAAATGCCCAAGCAAGGACGGCCAATACGAGGACGAGGTTCAATGTGACAAGTTCTACGAGTGTGAGGATGGCAAGGCGACCACCAAGCTGTGCCCCGATGGCCTGGTGTTTGACCCTACCATCAGGAAGATCAACAAGTGCGACCAACCCTTCAATGTAGACTGTGGCGACAGGACTGAGCTGCGTAAGTTATTTTGATTATTTTTTCCAGGGTTTACCATGTAGGAGATTCACCGTCCGAGTTAGTACCCTTTATGATGACCTAAGGTTTTGTTCTGCTGGCAAGATTTGCTACTGAATTCACACTAGACTGTGAAATATTAGAAGAGATAATTCAAAAAGGAAGAGTGGTTTTTATGGGAGTGCTTGGTGGACAATACAGACGAAAAAAAAAAGATTATTTCCAAAATAATAACTGCTACCAGGAGGAACCGCGGTAGTTTTCAAAATAACACAAAACTTAAATAATCAAATTCGTAGAACCCACAATAAAACTTCTGGTACCAATAAAACACTATTCTCGGAAGCGAATTACAAAAGCCACATAAGGAAAAATTATCAACTAAATGTGTTGTCCAACTGCTAGTTAGATCAAATGCCAGTATGAGGTCACTTGCGACAATTCTCATGAAGTGAAGGTATCCTGTCTACCTTTGACCGACTAGGTCGTGGCGACACGCGGCTGACTTTCTAGGCCAACGGGTAGACAATTCTAGACATTCATATATGCGTATTTGAAATGTGTAGTAGCTCCGGGTATGTCAATATCTATTTATAGCTTGTGTCGCAAGGTGGCAAAAGTTTCCGTAGATTTCAGTTTGAAGATCAAAAGTTAAAAAAAATTGAATTGTCAGATGCTATTTCATCAAATAACTCGATTTCTATGAAGGTTTTACTAGTTATTCTCATGTTGTTGCTTTCCCAATTATTTAGACAACGTTAACGATTCTACCACATATTTCAAGTAATAACATTTACATTGGAATGTGTTGTTAAGTTACGGAGTTCATTCAAATGTGTGGAATGCAACAGCTTCAAGTTCGTGACTTGAAAGTTGAGTAACTTTGACAACGTCCGCTGACATGAAATCAAATCGATGTTTTACTGTCCAGAAAACTTGATAGAATATGGAAAAGACACTATTAAAATGTAATTGAAAAGTTATCTACAGACGAAATAATATCATCGATGACAAAGTTGAAGGAAAAAACCTAAACAATTATAAATGTCCGGAACTAAGTCACTTATCAGGCGTAAATAATAAAAATAGTTGCAAACGGTAGAGCTCTTGACATAACTGAGTGAAAGAGACCAAACCGAATTGACTTCCTGAACTGCGTAATGCAACTGTCATTTCCTAGGTTAAATGACCATCTATAATCAAGGCCGAGTCACCAACAATACTCAATGCTAGACCAATCAGCCTCCTTGCATTCCTAGTCTGAAGAGACATAATCAAGTTTTTAAAATATTCGAATTTCAAAAAGTAGTTTATTTTTTTTATGCAACCTGCCTGCATCTGTCTTAATTTATGGTTTTGATGTGCAACTATAATGATTTATGGAGCAACGTTAATAAAAAAATGCAATAGGTCACGCGAAAAGCTGTTGCTATGATTTTTAGATTGTTTATTTTACAGTTTGCATAATTAATTGGTTATATGAGCTGCATTTTTTATGATCTTTGCATAAGCTTTGAATTGATGGTTAATTAGCGTTGCAAATGTGTTCGGAAAGATTATTTTAAACTTTTGATATTTGTTTTTCACTTTTGCTAAACAACTCTTCAGAATTGTTGAGTACCTATTGCAATTTCCACACATACTCGAAGAAGGCATCTTTCTCTTGTTGTCTCTTGTAGCATCATTTAACATACTCACCCTCATTTTTTATTTGCAGAACCGGCCAAGCCCAGCCAGCAGTGCCCCCGCCGCAACGGTTTCTTCGCCCACCCTGACCCCTCTGTCTGCAACATCTTCTTCAACTGCATTGAAGGCGAATCCACTGAGGTCAAGTGTACCGCTGGTCTCCACTTCGACGAATACTCCGGCACCTGCGTGTGGCCCGACTCCGCTGGCAGACAAGGATGTCAGGCTCAAGAAAGTGAGTAAATTTTTATCGCTTTTCCCTTTTTGAATGCTGTAATGTCAGGATATTTGAATCATTTCCAGTTGATTATTTCTTCTTGCGTGTAGGCACCATCTACAAGAATACAGTTTTTGCTGTAGTAAAAAGCAAGTTCAGTAAAGTTGTTGACTGTCCAAGATGAGCCCGACGTAGTACCTACTTAAGCATCGTCACTCACGTCGTTTTTCGTGGGATATTGTTTGATTATTTTGTTAAATATTTGTGTGTGTGTGTCTGTGTCTTTGAATCTTTTCAGTAACGATTTTGTCTGAATATACCTTTCAAAAGATTCGAGATATCAACCACAGATTTTCGAAGCATTTAATCGATCAAGTCTATAAATTCTAATTCTACCCATCTCCTATTACAGAGAAACTCAAAGACGGTTTTGAATGCCCCGCGTCACCGAAACTCGACCCCCAAGGTCAGATCGTTGCCCACCCCAAGTTCGCCCACCCCAACGACTGCCAGAGGTTCTACGTGTGCCTGAACGGCGTGGAGCCCCGTGACCTTGGTTGCCAAACCGGAGAGGTTTACAATGAAGAGACGGAGAGGTGTGACGCTCCTGAGAACGTGCGCGGATGGTGAGTTCATATCAAAGATTTTTGGAGTCAGAATTAGGAAGAAATAGTTTTTGTAATTCTGACTAGTGTTCTTATAAACAGTCATTTGGATATAGAAATTAAATTATTGATGCGGGTGGTAAAAAATATTTCGACGTTGATATTGTGAAGCAATGAAATCAATTCACAGGTCGAATGTTTGGTAACTGTTCAGCAATTAAATAAATTATTTAAATGATGGCTGAGCTAATGAAATCCCTGCACTATACTTTCCATTAAATATTAAAATCATATGAGTTAAGTTCATAGTTTAATTTGATTATGCAAGAAAAAAAAAAACTAAAAACTTTAATTTTACTTCATTGTTCAGAATCACAATTGTCAAGATTAGAAAGACCCCATTTACAGACACATATTGTATGTTTGTTTATGTTACAAAAAAAGGAAATCTAATTTTTATTTTTCTGTTTTCAGTGAGGACTGGTACAAAGACTCTGAGGACGCCGCACCCGCACCCAAAGCGAGATCTTAAGAACTAGTGATATCGTAATATAGTTGTATGTTAAGACTTAATAAGTTAAATACATTTTAAGTTAAATTAGTGCATTTTATTTACCCCTGAAACTTATGAAACTATAATATTGATGTATAATTTCGGCTAACAGGCCATTGCCCACAGTGGTTTGTGGAAGCATTTTATACTTTATCACAAAATGCTCAAATCCTATTATGCATGTTGCTGTAATCCCACCGTCAGTTAAAAACAGCTTGTGAATAGCAAATAATTTTTTTTTTTTACAAAAATAACAACCGTGTTCCAAAAAACACTACGAAGTGAAAAATAACTTTAATTTCGGAAGTCGGTGTTCTAGGTTTTGAAAGACGGTTGTTTTCGGTTACGGTTGTTGACGGTGTCTTAGTTTTTATTTTAACTTTTTAGTTGTGGTACCGACTCCACACAAATTCGAATACCACTACCTGCTATGTAAATAACAGTGACAGGAACTTATCATATCATCCACATACTAAACTCAAAAATCACGCAAGCAAAGTTAATAAAATTTATATGGGACCACTTCTGAAGTATGACCTATCAAACAAAAAAATAATCATCAAAATCAATTCGTAATTGGCGGAGGAATCATGAAAAAAAAAAACAAAAAAAAAACTGTCGAATTGAGAACTTCCTCCTGTTGGAAGTCGGTTAAAATCAGGCTAGCAATGATTGTGTTAAGTTAGCCCTTTGAGTTTTCCATATATGAATAGGTATATCAAAGAGCTATACCACGAGATTTACTGAAGCCTAAGCAATCAATAAATCCCTATCAACATAATTTATCAAACGGATACATACATAAACCCTTCTTCACATAGTTAGGTAGGCAGAAACTACATAATACTATTGCCACATGCTACGATCCTTACATACTCCTTTTTCTTCGTTTACGTTCATTCGAATACTTTTCAATTATAGCTGTCGTTATTGACTGCATGAGTTATACACGCTGCTAACTAGTTACACATCATTCTTAATGAACCACTCATAAGACTCAAATTAAATTAAAAAAACAGTGGCACTCCGGGAGTGCCGACAGAAGTGAAAACTTGAAAAAAAATTAGTACCGCGGTAATCAACGCGTTGATGTCGTTTTAATGGTCAAAAGCTTGTGTCGTCACAGTGTCGCGAAATCAATGGTTTAGTCCCATCTTAAAAAATGCCCAACGCGCCTGAAGAAGTTTTTACTTCAAAAATTCAAACAATTATGGACAAAGGTGAATCCCTTGCGGAACTCTCACTGTACTCCAATAATATAGAATGAAGTAGGGCTGCACGGCTACACTAACCTACATTGTGTTCGTGTCTGCTGCATTAGGTCTGATTTTTGAGGTTAAGGAATATACGAATGGCAAAAATTTGATCACAAAAGTAGAGCTTATGTGGTTTCTGCACACTTCTCTTTTCACTTTTAAAGACCTAAAGTCTCGAATGCCTGGGCAACATTTGGAGCGCGACATGTTGCAGAACTTGTTCCTCAAGATGTTGAAAGTTAGCGCGGAACTTTTGTTTAGCAACGTTGTTTGTCCACGCATGATCAGTTGTCGACAACATGTCGCCAGAGGAACTAGTGTTGATTTCAGCGGCGGTGGTTATAATTTTATCCCATAAACATTCATAGTTTTGGTACATTTCAATTAATTTGAGTACTCGTTCGATACACCACGTTACGAACATTTTGCGCGTCACGTCTCCACTCGACAACATTTGATGCTAAACTGCATGTTGCATGGAAACAAACAACAAGCCGCGCGTCATATTTGATAAGATTTAAGGTACTTTAAGGAAGCCAAAATAAGTTGCATAAAGTGTAAACTTCAATCATAATATTGTGGACTTCACTATCATTCTCACTTCACTTCAAATCATGCTTGTGCTCTGTTTTCAAATTAAGAATGAAGTCAAATGACACTTAGAAAATCAATGGCCAAGCAAAAGGCACGACCTTGTGTACCTACCTACTATGTGGAATCCTGCCTTCAGCGCTTGAAAACTGAAGCATTGTTCATTATCTGTGCAGTGAATTTCCCTTTTCTCCAGCCGACTATTAAGACGCAGATATATGTCAATGACCTTGAGTGGTTAGCTTGCGTGTTCTGTACTAAGCTCACGCTACGCGTCGTACGTCTAGCCAGTAACTGGACTCACCTATCAAAGAGCGCTGTCCCAAATTAGCTGCATTATTAATTTATTATACATAATTCAAAAAGTATTTTAATAAAACACGTATACTAAAAGATCAATAATTAAATTATCTTTAAAATGGTGAAGGTTTCAGAAAAATACGCTTGATAGATTTTTCGTCATTCTTAGTTTTTTATCCGCGTTAGATACAATCTTATAAATTAATTTCACTATGTAATATAAACATAATCTAAAATATTCCTATATTAAATTATTATACGACTGCCTCGTTGGTCTAGTGGTCGCAAGCGCTACTGCTGAGCATGAGGTCCTGGGTTCTATGCCCGGGGCGGGCAGTGTTATTGGGTTTTTCTATCTGAAATTTCTCAGAAGCAGCTCGGAGTCTGGATTTGTGCCCGGTTGATGGCAATAGGCTCGCCCCCTATTACATGGGAATTAAACATAGCTGGCGAAATGTGGGTGTACCTGCTACAGGGACACTTCTGCCCTACCCTTCAGGGAAACAAGGCGTGATGTTATGTAAATTATTAAGAAAATGCTCTTATTTAACATATATTTTTTCCAAATCATTAACACTACTCGTTTAGACGTGATCTTCAGTATAAAATCATTACAATTCGGTTATCATCGCCTTAAGGCACACAGAATAATTAAGTTCCTCTTTTTGATTAATGACAAATGCACATTGCAGATTGTCTATTTGTTGTCCATGTGAATACATTACATAATCCATCATATAACAATTAACAAAGACGGTAGAAATTATGCAGAATTAAATATAACAAATGTCTCATTGTAATGCATCATCTGACATATTGTTAGATAATTATAAAATTAGTCACATCCTCTCACAAGGGGCTTTGTACTGGTTAACTTGTAACTGTGTCACACACAATAAGCTTTCAAAAATTTGTTCTCACTGCACGTAGGAAATATAATGTAATAGCATAGGAGACAATGGGCATGTGAATATTTTGAGGAGTACTGAGAATTGGCCACCCTACTAGTAGAGGCGGCGAAGGCTTTACTATCGGCAGACTTAGTGCTTGCTGGCAATCATCACTACCTCAATCTGCCTAGCCTTTTCCCAACTATGTTGGAATTGGCTTCCAGTCTCACCAGATGCAGCTGAATACCAGTAACGTGGAGTGTCTGCCTATCTGACCTCCACAAGCCAGTTACTGATTACCCTAGGTAAGACTGGCTGTCAGACCTTTTTTTGGGCTTCTGAGTACCCGTAACGACTGCCAAAGATCTACGTATGAAAATGGCTTCAAAGATGGCCCAGGACCGAAATATCTGGTGCCAAACTAGGACAAGACAACAACAAGATGGTCACAATCCTTGGCACTGAGGGACCGAGTATAAAGAAAAAGAATCGAAATGATATCAACGTTATTATATTAGTATTTACTAACTAGCAATGAGCCCGGTGGATTATGACCTGCCCCCCTCGCAATACCTGAATCCCAGTTGTTGGAATCTTATAGGCTGATTTTGTACTATCGTGTACAAACACATTGGATATCATGGGACAACATAACACTCAGAAATGAGGTAGCAAAGGATAATCGGCATAATCAACACCCTTGAGAAATTGATTGGTGATAGAAAGAAAAGAAAGAAAGAAAAAGTATTTATTGAGACTCGCACAGGGAATCAAAAATTAAACTAAACACCTTCACCTTAAAACATCGCTGTAAATTGTTCATGTAAAAGGAGTATACTGCAACCCACCCCCCTAGAAATTGGTATCACTTTTACTATGCGATGTTTGTTCTGTTGGCATAATTATTTTAAATAAATTAATACCATTCACAAAAATCTTAACGATGGAATCTTTACCATGGTCTTCTTGCCCATTCTTCTTCATACGAAACTACTTTTTTGGAAGGGACAACTAGAATCAGTTCTCTTTCTTGTAAATATTGACTTTCAAAAGTGCCTTTTACGTGCCTCATTGAAATAAATGATTAGACTTGGAAGGAGTTGAACCAGCTCCCACGTTATTCCCACAAAATTTAAGCAACTGTCAAACCACAACATTTCAGATAAATTCAAGAAATTCCAGTACCTACTTAAATTTTCCATAATTGGTAGTAAATTGAACATGATTCTTGTTATTTCCACATGCAAGGAAGACAGTGCTGTTGGCATTTGACATGCGTGTCTCTAAGCATAGCATTTGACTCTCATTTGACATTTGCATGACCTTTAACTATCGTCAATGTGAATACGTTTATGTAAAAGCTGTTATGTGTAAAGGTAGTTTGGTTTCTGTCTTGCATAGAAACAGTGAAACCTTCAGGTAATTACTTCCATACGCGGACGTAATCTTGATTTATAACTATGACATACCATATTGATACATTCAGATCAGACCCAAGCCATAAGTTAAAAAAAAAACAGTGGCCCTCCAGGAGTGCCGACAGAAGTGAAAACTTGAAAAAAAATCGGCACCGCGGTAACCAACGCGTTGATGTCTTTTACTCCACAGATCGTCTGTTGCCGAGTAAAAATACTTGCATAGAACATTGATCCGTAACGTAATATAAATGAAGAGCATAATCGCGTTTACAAAAATGAGGTGTCGGTAACAGGTCACGAGTTCAATGGTTTTTTCCCATCTAAAAAATGCCCAACGCGCCTAATGAAGTTTTCACTTAAAAAATTGATGTAATATTTTGAATTTTTTGTACGAATACGTCAATTCTTTAAAGCTCTGTATAGATATTGCCGAAGAGAGAGTATAACTAATTCTTCAAGTAGCTATGAAATTTTAATTTCAGTGTTTCAGTGATGTTTCTTAAGAGTTTTATTTTAACTGCAGTTTTTATTACGAATTCACCGATAACATTTATAATATTGTTATTTCCATACAGTCATCCTATAAGTAAGATATATAATATACATATATTAATACCGTGAAATCTGAAAGCAGAACCTACCTTTTTTTCATCGAAATAACCCTTGTCTTAAAGTGAACCATTAGAGAGAGATCTTAAGTAAACCATTTCTCATTAAGATGATAACGCACAAAATGAAAAAAAAATCCCTTTCAAATCCAAAAGTACATAAAGTGGTTTGCAAAGGTCGACAACCTCAGTTATAAGTTCCAATCTAAACTCAGGTACCATTTTTATTTTTAGTGGCCTCCAAAAGCGTTCACCTTGTAAACTGGAAGACCTCTGGTTACTGCGGATTGCATTTAGGGATCCGTGGGGATAAAATGAATCGTTTTACTTTTTTCAACTTATGCTGATTTCAATGAAAAAGCAAACAATGACGGTACTAACGATAGTCGTG
This sequence comes from Agrochola litura, assembly GCA_949152395.1. Taxonomy (NCBI): domain Eukaryota; kingdom Metazoa; phylum Arthropoda; class Insecta; order Lepidoptera; family Noctuidae; genus Agrochola; species Agrochola litura. Next base: position 20,354,872 of record OX424493.1, read on the forward strand.
CACACAACCCACAACTTGAAGACTGGTAAATCTTTTTACTACGTCATGTTTGCAGATAATACCCTAAAGGCGAGTCCACACCTGCGCATGCGCATGAACAGTGCGGTTTACGTGCATCTTAGGAACATAGTATGGACACCTTTGAACATGTTTGCGAGCGGTGAGCGCGTAGTTCGCGTGCAAGAGACAGTCAAAGCACTCGTTCGCGACCACAACGCGTGCATGCCGTGTAACTGTGCTAACTCGGATGTGCTCAATAGTTCGAGTTACGTAGTGTGCACGGTTCTTGCGCGTGAGCTTTAATTGCGTACGTGTGGATCCTTGCACGCGAACCGTTCGCAACATGCGCGCGCTCTTTGAATCTGACGCGTCCATAGCCATTCGAGTTGCCAGACATGCACGGTTCGTGCACGTGCGCTGGTATGGACTCGTCTTAAGACTTATTGATAGTAAGCCCTTATGGTGGCTTTTCAAGGGCTTTTTATATCTTGACTGTAATATCCTCCAGGATAATTCAAGTTGTACCAGACTATGCTGTTGAAGCTTGTTGATACTCAGTTATTCCGTCAGTTCTTGGTGCTTAGAGTCAAAGGTTACGGGATCATACGTCTGAGGCCGAATTTAAAAAAGCTTGATTGTGTGCCCACGAGCAGTTCCCAATATCAATTATCGACAGCCTCCGCGATTCACTGTTTTCCGAATAATCAGCCTATAATTTTCCCACTGTTGGGACACAGGACTCATCTCTGTGAGAGGGAGTGGGCCATAATCTACCACGCGGGCCCAGTGCGGGTTAGTAGATGTCACATGTCTTCACATTATTTTTTTAGGTTCTAGGACATCCGGGTTCCTCACGATGTTTTCCTTCACCGTTTTAAGAGCAGTGGTGATGAAATAAAATAGTAAAGCGCCTGTCAGCGTTCAAACCTATGACCTACAACTCACAAGTCGCACCCGTTACCACTGGGTCACCCACCACTGCTCACTGTTTTTAGAATATTATCGAGCAATTAAATTACTCTACATTTTGCTTTTGCAATACCAAGATTTATTTATTGAACATTGAATTTGGGTGGTAAGCGGAACCCGATAATTCGTAATAATTATACACAAACACAAAATCGTTCTTTTTATTGTATGAGAAAGGAGTACAGTCATGATGAGATTTTAATGATAATATCACGTTTTGCTTTTATTTAATCTACCCGTATCTAAACAGTAATTAAAGCATAATGTAATTTAGATAGATATCTAGATTTTGAAACTAACGAGTACAATAAAGGTATTGTTTTATTTTTTTACTGTACCATTTGTTTTTGTGTTTGAATTGGTATATTTATGTATTTGTAATATTTACAGATCAATAGTGTCGAAATCTTTGATGCCCTGAATTTGATTTCGAAAGTCTTTGTTCAGCAAATTATATTGATTCGAAGTTTTGAAAAATATAATGTTATCTAGAACATCGTTGATAATTTATTGAAAAGAAAAATGTTCTAACATAAACTGATTTTCGGGTCCGCGCCCGCTCGACCCACTTAGAATTGACCCGAAGAATAATACCAGATGTTTTACTACCAATTCAGTGCCATTTGTACAGCCACGCAAAGTGACAACAAAACAAAGCAAACAAACAAAAAAATTTTAATCTTTTAATTGTGTTGTTCTTACCTATTTCTGTATTCTTTAAGATACCTTATGTTTATTTTTTAAAGATAATTTAGTCAATCATGTTATTTTTTATATTTTAGAAGTTAGTACCTACTTGATAACCTGATTGACTGCCTCGTTGGCCTAGTGGTCGCAAGCGCTACTGCTGAGCATGAGGTCCTGGGTTCGATTCCCAGGTCGGGCAGTGTTATTGGGTTTTTCTATCTGGAATTTCTCAGTAGCAGCCCGGAGTCTGGATTTGTGCCCGGTTGATGGCAATAGGCTCGCCCCCTATTACATGGGACTTAAACACAACTGGCGAAATGTGGGTGTACCTGCTACAGGGATACCTCTGCCCAACCCTTCGGGGAAACAAGGCGTGATGTTATTTTATGTTATGATAATTAACAATAATATGTGATCTTTACTACAAAGTACAAAGCGTATACTATAATTAAAAAAGGATAAGTGCTTGTTTAAGTAAGTATTGATTTATATATCATAAAATTATTTAAATTTTACACTCTCTGTGGTGCAAGCGTTAAATCGACACTTTTCTGTCTGACTATACATCGAAGTTTTTACGCTAAAATATCCAGGTATTATTCTTCGGGTCGAGTCTAAGCGGGTCGAGTGGGCGCGGACCCTGATTTTCCTCGTAGGTACATTTACATTTATTATAAATTAAAGTCACTTTTCGTGTCTATATGTGTGACTGCGTTGTTCTTCTAAACTACGCAACGGATTTCAATGTGGTTTTCAACATTATTTAGAGAATTTATTCCGGAACGTTTATGTGTATATTACATTAATATTAAACACACATATGATAAGGAAATCTCGATGTTTTGCTAAGTTGCAAAAATCGTGCGAAGCTGGGGCGGGTCGCTAGTTTAGAACAACAGTAGGCCTTATAAAGAATTTTATAACGGAAATCACACGGACAAATCAACGGAGATTACATTAAGATTAACAATTAAATTACCTCATTAATCTGAATACTTCCATTCATCCATATTCATATGAATACTACAGCAGGAAACATTCCCTTGTCACCTTGTATGGGAATACCAGTTTCATTTAAAAATGTCAACAAATTTTTATATATTGGGTCTCGACTGTACCTCCCTATATAACGTAGGTACAGTAAACCGCCTTTATTTCGTTGCCCTAAGAGCGGTTTTCATAGTGCAAGTATTATCACTGATGTGCGGTTGACTGTACCTACATAGTTAGCACTTGTTTTTTTTTTTTGGCATGCCTTTGTAACTGAAGATTTATTGAACGCGGAGAAGGGCCTTAATTACGATTTATTATATCTCCCTAGTATCTGTTTTGTTATTAATGAGCTGATTATGATCTAATTGTGGAGGTGGCTTTTTGGGGCTTTTGTATTTGTAGAAAGAAAACCACGAAAGTGGCATGATTAAGTATGCAATCTGAAACGCGGCCAAATCAGCTAAACACATTTGATTTGGTTATGAGTTCTTTGTAGGATCCCTTAATTAATTGGTAATATACAAAATGATGTACTTTGTACCCAGGATTTTGTAATATCTTGATTTGAAAGAGTGTCCTTAGAGTTTCTTGCACGTTCTTCTCCGTAGAGATCTATGTTTTGGAATGGTCAACTAGATTCAACTTTCTAAATTACTTACTTCCTCCTTGACAATTATTTAAAAGTACCTGTAAGCGGTTTAATTGAAATAAATGCTTTTAGTTTGAGATGTTTAGAGCGTTTTATTCATGATTTCATGTATGTATTATGTAAGTAGTACCTAAGCATGGATTTGAAACAAAAAACTACCTAAACTAAAATAAACTATTAACTAACCGTAGAACACTGAAAGTAAATTACATCAAGAAAGTAACAAATGAAAAACAAATGCGTGTGCTAAATCAAAATTCAATACTTTTGAAATTCTCCAATGCTGTAACATTAAAACTGGACTTTTTGTTTTTATAACAGCTATTAGTTATTTTTATCCATCGTGCAAGTGTAGCAAATGGCGTGGTGCAAGGCAGCAATACGTTGTGTAAGTGTGTACTGCTTAATTTTACGTTGCGCTTATGACCTAGCGCTGACTTAGGCTTACAAAATGTCTATCAATTAATTCTCTAATACATTTGTGGTAGAAGTAATGTGATGTAAAAATGTGTGGATATTTCTATTGCATATAATTCGGTAACTGCCTCGTTGGTCTGGTCGCAAGCGTTACTGCTGAGCATGAGGTCCTGGGTTGGATTCCCGGGTCGGGCAAAGTGTTATTGGGTTTGTCTGTCTGGAATTTCTCAGTAGCAGCCCGGAGTCTGGATTTGTGCCCGGTTGATGGCAATAGGCTCGCCCCCTATTACATGGGACTTAAACATAACTGGCGAAATGTGGGTGTACCTGCTAAAGGGACACCTCTGCCCAACCCTTCGGGGAAACAAGGCGTGATGTTATGTATAATTCGGTAATGATGAAGGTTAACTCGTGGGTATCAACATGGAGCGACTGCCTATCTGACCTCCACAACCCAGTTACTGTGTAACACAATACCCGATGGTAAGACTGGTTGACAGACTTTCGGGCTTCTGACGACCCCTAACAACTGGTTTTTTTGAACTAGTGCATGCATCTCGCAGTTTTGATCACTAAGGTCTTGGCTGCTTAACCGGGCTTTCCTGTGGCTTCCTTAAGCTACTACACTCAAAGCCTCCAGCCAGGGGCAAAAACTATTCTAAACTAAAATTAGGCGAGCGCTCGCTAAGAGCACCCCCTGTGAGTTACGAACCACGGCATAGGGTGTCGCTGGGGGGAGGACAGCAAGAAGGGACAGGCTGGATCAAACTTAGATTTTCACCTTGATTATTATACGGGGTATTTAAAGCTACATGCTCAGCTGCAACAACTGCTGGCACCTCGTTTTCGAGCAACGGTCGGGGGCGAGTATCATTTACTTGGGGGCGCGGTCGCGATCGCAAAGGACTTTGGCGGCGTGGTCGGAATGACGGGAGGCGTCTGTATTTGTGTACTGTACTGCAGTATTCTTCTCTTGGAGGAGTGTTATGGGGTCATCTGGGTTGGAAAGGACGTGCCTCGGACGGCGGATCTTACAAAGGTTAACTCACGGGTATTCAAAGACCAAATCATTATCTTCATTACCATTCTCCCACCCTTAGCCGAATTTATTTGTGGTCGTTACAACATCTTTTTAACCGACTTCCAAAAGGAGGAGGTTCTCAATTCGTCTGTTTTTTTTTTTTTTTTTGTTACTCGATTACTCCGCCAATTATGAATAGATTTTGATGATTCTTTTTTTGTTTGGTAGATCATACTTCAGAGGTGGTCCCATATAAATTTTATTAACTTTGCTTGGGTAGTTTTTGAGTTAGCTTCAATTATACGTATTTTTTCCCACTTAGTATGTAGATGATATGATAACTTCTTGTCACTGTTATTTACATAGCAGGTATTCGAATTTGTGTGGGGTAGGTACCACAACTAAAAAGTGAAAAATTAAAACTTTTTACAAAAAAAAAAACAACAGTCTTCAAAAAAAAAACACTACAAAGTGAAAAATAACTTTAATTTCGGAAGTCGGTGACAAAGAACGAAAATTCAAAACCAAAGACACCGACTTCCGAAATTAAAGTTATTTTTCACTTTGTAGTGTTTTTTTTTTGAAGTCGGTTGTTTTTTTTTTTGTAAAAAGTTTTTATTCTTCCATACTTCTTTCTCTATGAGTCATCATTTGTTAGTCACTCCCTTTCTATCCATATCATCTCCATCGTTTCTGTGGTCTTCCCCTACTCGTATAGCAATCCACATGACCAAATATGAATAAACAATGTTATTGTTCTTTAGTCCTTTGATATTCATACGATACTTAAATAGAAAAAGGTTCCGTTATTGAAAGGTACGCGACTGCTGTAGAATTATAAACTTGTTTGATAGATGAAGGGAACCAGACTCCAGAAATACGTGATGAAAATTCCGAAGGCCAGTCTTCTATTTTAAATCTTACTGCTAAAGGATTTATGTATTTTAGTCGGTTGTATTTTTTGTAAAAAAGTTTTTTTTTCACTTTTTTGTGATTTGGTTTGTAATTTATATCTACATACATACATAACATCACGCCTTAATTCCCCGAAGGGTTGGGCAGAGGTGTACCTGTAGCAGGTAGCAGGTATAATACAATAATTAATAATTACAATGGGTAATTTATCTAAGTTACAATAGCCTTATGTCAACTGCTCATCAAAAATACCTAAATCGCTATAGATATGCCTATAATATTTGAAGAGTTTCCTCGATTTCCCCAAGATCCCATCATCAGATCGTGACCAAATGACAATGGAACCAACTTGAAAGTATACACCCTTTCAAACAAAAAAATATTTTTTTCAAATCGGTCCAGCGGTCTAGAGTAATAGGGGAACACATAACAAAAAAAAAAATATCCCGACGAATTCAGAACCACCTCCTTTTTTTTGAAGTCGGTTAAAAATATTTACTATTAAATCTACATTATGTGTAGGTAGGTATATGTAACTAATGTAGATTTAATAGTAAATACTTACCTCGTGATAAAGTCCTATATTTTAGTGAGAGGACGTCGGAGGTGTTCTGATCGGTCTCATCATAGAGATGATTGATGTTCAGTGTTTCTACACGCGTATGTTACATTACTATGATTATATAATTTTATTACTTGTCTTATTGGTATATCTGTAAAAAAAAGGTTAGCTCTTGATTGCTATTCCGAAACCCTGGGTCACTTTTAAAGTCCGGTAGTTGGGATTGACCGATTTTCGGGCGTAGTTTGCTACTTCGAAGGCCGATGGATTGATCACGAAAATGAGCGATTGATCGCTCATTTTTTCATGATTAAATAGGTATGCAGCATATTATGGTCCAAAAGGAGGCTCTTCATTTGTTGACGTTGAAAGGATGCTGCTAGAAAAATGGGCAAGAGTTGAGTCAAATGGTCTAGTTCTATAGATATTCATATAACTTAGTCAATCTGCCTAGCCTTTTCCCAACTATGTTAGGGTCAGCTTCCAGTCTAACTGGATGCAGCTGAATACCAGTATTTTAAATGGAGCAACTACCTATCTGACCTCCACAACCCAGTAACTGGGTAATACGATACCACAAAGATAGGTTGACAGACTTTCGGGCTTCTGACGACCCGTAACGACTGTCAAAGATCTACGAATGACAGCTGGGATCAGCGGCTTAACGTGCTTTCTGAGGCAGGGAGAAATCTTGGTATGTAAAGATGGTCACCCATCCACGGACCAACCTTGGCAAGCGTAGCTTAACCTGATGGATCGACCCGTGCGGCTATTATTACTTAGCCACGAGCTCCTTGTCTCTCATCCAAATTGTAACTTACTTAACCATAACATTTTCATTGATATTTAGAGCGTGTCAAAGCCTCATAAACTCAGATTAGGCCTAGCATAAGCCATAGTATCAACAGCACCCTTAAAGGTCAAACTTTCCAATTATGAAATACAATTTAGAAATCAGTTCAATGGCTGTCGAAACACAAAACTAGGTAATTGATGCTAATTATAACAAGCGTGTACTAAAATCCTTTAGTACATTCAACTAATTTGACGATTAATATCTACGTTAGGATTTGCATACAAGTTCTGATAGGATATGCATTTAAGAATATTTTTGCGTAGTTTTATTTTATTGTTCCGTGAAAAGTGTGAAACTTAGAACACCATAATAACTTGCTGACGTAATTTTTTTTTAGAAGTGTTATTATATTGTATCGGATAACCTCTTTAAATCAGTTATAATATGTAAAGTGAGGGAAATTAATTGTTTTGCAAATTGACTACCAACATCAGGGCGTTCATTGTAAAGGTTGGCAACGTCGCAAATAGCTGTCTAATATTTAACCGTTTTGATTAATTTGGCAATATTACTGTATGAAAATAGGAAATATCGCTGACTACTCGTATTAATAATGAATTGCAATTATAACACTAACTGTTTTAGGTGTAAAAATGGCATCTGGAACCATTCCAATATTTTTTAAATATTATGTGTTACGATATTTATTTATTTCTAAAACACTTAGATTCAGATTCAGATAACTTTATTTGTTCAAACATGTGTGTACATACGATACAATGCATGCAAGGTGTTATAAGTACAGTACCGACCAAAAGTCCATAAGCAATCTCACAAAGCAATAGACTGACGCTTCGGTTTGACTTACGACCTTCTTCTATAAGTTGTTACAATACTGTAGACACGCACATTACACACGCACACTCACTTTGTCTGCAACCAATGACTAGTTCGATAATCATCATTCGTTTTTAGTTTCATTCGTCTTGTTCACATAAATATTAAAGTTTAGCAGGTAGACCACAAAAAACTAAGTAAATTATTTTGATTTCTGTGGGGTAGATGCAGTTTGTTACAAGTATTCAATTAATAGAACTTTGTTGGTTCGTGCCGTGATAATATTGGTGACGAGCATTTAGCGCTGTGTTGTGGTTATTATTATCAAAAAGCAGGCATAAAATATATTGAAGAGATCAGATCAGATCAGAGAATATTATTGCGCTGCGTAAAAGTGAAGTGAATATCTAATAAAACCGGACTAAGTGTGAGTGTTATCATTTATATATTTCATATTTTACTAAACATAAATCTTAATCAAGGGTATTGTTGATAGAACAGAGGTATTGTTGAGACAGAAGATGCCTTTAAAGTTTTAAATTCATTGTGAGGTTTAATTCGATTAGTGAATAATAAATAATTAGGTATTATGTGTAATAAAAACAATGTTTTTCTTTGTTCTAGAGAAATACTGTGACGGTTAAGAGATATGAGTAAGGGGCTTATTATCGAGTAGCAGCGACGTCAAATGGTGAATGAAACAAATGGTTTCATACCAACGAGATATTTTGCTGAATTATTAAAAACACGTCATTATGAACCGTTCGCCGTGCACTCTGAAGGCTTGCATCACTGAAGACCAGCTAGAAAAACGTTTTTGACCTTAAAATATTGACCGTACCAACTTAATAAACAACAGATTCGTTATTGCATGAATTTATGGTAACGAATTTTTTAAGCACGTTTCAATAGGGTGTTTGTCGTATTTCTTGCAGATATACCGAAATTGTTTAATATTATTTTAGTAATAGTATTATTTTAGGATTAAAATTTGAGGTTTAGTTTCAATCTTCTTTTCGTAAAGAAAATGAATACTTAAGCTATAACCTCAATACCAACCAATATTTACTAAAGCCAAATAAAGTTTAAAATAATTAATATGAACAACTGCCTTTAACCTTAAAATCAACAATTTTGTCAGTAGATTTTTTTACATTTTAAGTAGTCTAATATTCTTATTTATTGCTTAATTACTTAGACCATGATCAAAGCTTTATATTTATGGTGCAAAAAAATCCATTTAAAATTTAAAACATTTCAAAATTTAAATATGTCAAAATAATACAAATTGTTTCTAAGTTTCTAGACATCTATTTCACATATTATTCAGGTGAAGTAATGATAAATAATTGTAGCAGTTTGATAACTATACTTAAGTAAAATAAACATAACGAATAAATATTATTTATTTTTATTATAACATATCACGCATTTTTTATTCTAAACCCTTTATTGCAATAACAACATTAATAAATAGGCAGGATATTTAAAAATATTATTATTGCAAACAAAAATAATAATATTTGCAAAAACAGCGCTGTGATTTACGAGATTAGAACCTTAGCCATCTTGAATCTAAGACCAACGCTTAACGCCTTCTGCTATCTGCACATATAATTTACTTTCGAATTTTAGCAATGCGATACACTGGCCAAGGTCACGCGTACGAGCATGATGCGTGCTAACAAAAGTTATGGAAATATAAGTGCGGCGCCCGCGAACCGTGACGATACGATAGTGTGTAGTTCAAAACTGCGTTCTCTGTGGTGTGTGTACGGCACTCACACCACAGACGTCTGACTGTTTACACATACAAATGTACGGACTATACCGCGTGTTCACAGCAATACGACTCTTAGCGTGCTCATGCACTTTTGAGCGCTTACTGTACATGGAGTTGTGCTAACATGTTTACCATATTGTCATGGTGTGCAAATATTAAAATACAAGTATAGAATTTAAAATAATAATAATGTAACACCATTCATTAACATTGACAATGCTGACATAAGTAAATAAATTGAATTGATTGATTACATAATTGATTCATATAGAAATAGGAGTTACATACAAAATTGTCAAATATTAAATTATCAAAATAAAAAACTTTATACAATAAAATAAAATAATACAATGTCAACGCAGGTCCAAAATATTCAATACAAAAAATCATTATTACACTACATACATTACCTACAGATTAAAATAATATATAAAAGAGCATGTCAATTTAAAATGATTCCTTTAAAAATTCATTCACATCATAATAAGCTTTACTAGCTAAAAAAGATTTTACTTTCCTTTTAAATGCTTCTACCCCAACCTAACCTATTACATTTTGGTTTTATTATTAATTATTGCATTTCATGGTCAACGTTAGTCAATTTTAGTTCACAAATTAGCCAAATTTCTTATTTCCATACAGTATATTGCCAAATTAATCAAAACAGCGAAATATTTGACATCTATTTACAACGTTGCGTACTTTCAGAATGCACGCTCTTAAATTGTTCGTATATTATTATAATTTATTATACGAAAAATTTATGTAGTGCGTTATTTGATAAACAATATTTTTTTCTGACTGAACATACCTACCTATTTTGTTGACCAATGACGAAGACAATAAATTGGATAATCCCAATCTCTAATGGAGTTTTAACACGAAAAGTCAGTAATGTTCAGTAAATGGTTATTACTAATATTTCTTCAACCTTTTAGGTTACAACATTGTTAAATTATCTCACCTATGCGTGTGATGCAAGTCTCTTGACAACCAGTCATCGTGCTTGTTGGCGCCGGTAAGGCCTGTTCCATATACCAAGACCATGTTATATATGACCAGGCACGCAATGTTATATAGAAAATTAACTATTGTCATGATCGAGGTTCTTATAGGTGAGAAAATTACACATTATGAATAGCAATGTCACATTTACTGTAATAAAAGGAAATAGACGGAAACATAATAGATTTTCAAGGTATAGTTTTCAGCAATCTCCATGGAAGTAATTAAATCCGTAAATAGTTTTCAATAATAAATAATAATAATTTTATTATCAGGCAACCAAGGCTCATAAATAGAATACACAAAATAATATTATACAATAATAAACTAATACATATTAAAAACTAACTAACTATGGACTTTTGGGATGATGACGTATCATTAACTTTATTCGCCGTCAGTGACTAAATGAAATCACAAATTCAATTTTTCACGCCTTAAGACATAACAAATTTTGAGAATAAACAGATTTTAGACAAAATTATTAATCATAATATAGGTAAACAGAATTCCTGTAACTCGAAACCGCTTTGAAATTAAATAAGGAAAAGTAGACTGTCAGTGGTCCTTCGATCCCGAGACAATGGTTATCCGATTACATTAAAAATATTGTTGTTTCAAAAACCGAATAAAAGAACATAACATAACATAACATAACATCACGCCTTGTTTCCCCGAAGGGTTGGGCAGAGGTGTCCCTGTAGCAGGTACACCCACATTTCGCCAGTTATGTTTAAGTCCCATGTAATAGGGGGCGAGCCTATTGCCATCAACCGGGCACAAATCCAGACTCCGGGCTGCTACTGAGAAATTTCAGATAGAAAAACCCAATAACACTTTGCTCGACCCGGGAATCGAACCCAGGACCTCATGCTCAGCAGTAGCGCTTGCGACCACTAGACCAACGAGGCAGTAAAAGAACATTGCACAATTTATTTTCCCGTATATATACCTAACTTAAAATTAGCCCACCATTCACCATGTCTCCTCGAGAAGGTACGAGGTGAACTACTGTACATTGTAGATATTCTTTTGTTTATACAGCATGTGTGGTATAGGTGTCCATGGGACCCACATCGTATACGCGAAAAAATTATCAACTGCCCCATTCAAAACTTCAATACCTACTCGACCCAAATGTATGGGAGAACTGATAATATTTTCGCGATTACGATGTTGGTGTAGATTTAACGAAAAACAAACTTATATGAGAATAGACAACTGACTCAATCGTATAGACTTTCAACATCCCGAAAGCTTTTTGACAACGTTGTGTACGGTCAAATGCCGATGGGTCAGTGCCTAGCATAGACATAGAGAATGGACTGAGCATTAGCCTTACAAAAGTGACCACTCTCTAGAAAGAGACAAAGTGACTGTGCGGCCAATAACTGTAGTACTACTAAAGAGACAACTACTGGCCGCACATTCGCTTTCTCTCTCGTACTTTTCGATCTGTATTCACTGCACAACTGAATATGGAACGCTTAGCCTATTCTCTATATTATGTCTATGGTATTTAGTGACACTTGAACTACGAAATATAGGTGCTGTCAAAGTCACATTGTTACCATAGACAGCGGTCTATGAATAGCCGAGAAATACTCAATAGCAGTTGACTAATCCTCTATTCCTACTCAATTAAATCTAAATATATAAAAGCGAAAGGTCACTCACTCACTCATTCATCACGAAATCTCGAAAACCGCTTGATGTATGAAGATGAAACTTGGTAGGGAGGTAGTTTATAGTTAGTAGACGTCCGCTAAGAACGGATTTTTGGAAATTCGACCTTTAAGAGGGTGAAAAGGGGGGATATTGTTTGTATGAAAAATCTTATTCCTTGAGTTAATAAACTTGAAACTTGGCACGAATACTTATCTATGTAAATTATAAAGTTTGCCATTTTTAGTTTTTCTAAAATACCCCCTAAAGGAGGATTGGGGGGTGTCAAAGTTTGTATGGAAGAATTTTAACGAGCGGTCTGATTAACTCGAAACTCAGTATTTATAATTAAAACTTAAAGTAAATAAAAACGTATTTCAGGGTTTTTTGAAAATCTACCCCTAACGGGGTGAAACGGGGTATTAATTTTTACAGTGGAGGGTTTTACTGTGTGGCTTAATTAACTTGAAAATTGGTATAAATAATATATAAGTCAAATAATCGTAACTTCACAATAGATTTTTCAAAAACTATTATCACGCTATTTGCTATGGGGGATGAGCAATATAGCATTATGTTTGTATTCTTTTAGAGTTTACCGCAAATTGTAAAAAGGCTAGCCAAAAGGAATATTGCAGATAGTTACGGGTTTAACCTTTTAAAAAATTATTATCACGCTATACCTTTATGGAACTAAGCAGTCAATCATAGCATATACAGGGTGGATTTTGAGATGGAGCAATAAGGTACCTTAACCGTTGTCGCTACAAGAAAACAGTCTTAGGAGACTGTCCTTAACTTTTTGAAACATTTTGATCTGCATTTACAGATTTTGAAAAAAATTGTACAGTCAGCAAGAAAATGGCCAATTTTCACAAATCTTTTTTGATGCCGGTCTATCCTATTTCTTATTTATTACTAGAACCAAAAAACTATATTGGGCCAACTGAGGTTTGTTACTCCAAGACACGGCCTATGAGTTTTTAACCCCAGATTGCAGAAAAAACTTAACTTTGCCGTTCATTATAGAACTATAAATTACCAATTTTCGGATTTTCCTCTTTACTTGACCTTACTTCTCGACAAACTTCATGCTGCTGGACCAACGGGAAGTACCAAATAGACTGGTTTATTTGCGAGTGTCAAAATATGCGGCACAAATGGCCGTATTTTTTTTTTCGTTACCTTTTTTTTTGATTGGGAAATTATCAAATAACTTCTCCCGCTCTGGGTGGAGCGGGAAGGCGTGTCAGACTCTTACTGACTAAAACCCACCCGTGTTCTTTCAGTTGCCTATATTGCCTGGGGCTACGGTAACCCTTTCGGACAATAACCGCAACCCGCAACCGGCAGGCATCGGCCCTATCGGACCCCGTCAGTTCCGCTGACATCTCTTTGAGGCGCGCATGGAACACAACCCGCCGTCGACCCGGGCCTGGTCCTTATCGGACGGTGAGCTACCCATTGCTCACCGTCCGCAAGCCCGCGCCTACGGTGGCCGGGAATCGGCCTACGATTCCCGATGCCCAGGGTGTCTCCTTCTGGTACTATGCTATTATGATGCCTCCTCTTTCGTGAGCATTACTGCTTCGCAGAAGGAGGTAATGGCCTCCCATGCCGTCTCGCTCTCTACCATAGTCTGGACCAGGGCCGGACGCGAGAGATCACCACCGCCGATCACCTCCACGAGGACACGGCTGCTCTGCCCAAGCCGGGCAGACCTAAACCGTATGCTGCGCCCGGGTGTCACCATTGTTTTCTCCCGCCTTATCCTGAACAGGAACCCGAAACAACCGTGTCCGGTGAGAACCTGCGTCAGGTGGAAGGTGAGGACGCCGTGGCGCCTCTCTACCACTCCTTAATGAGGGAACTTATCGCCACAGTTGTGGCGTGCCCATTATTGCGTTGACTTGGAAGTTTGATTTTCGTTACACTTCCAAGAGACCGTAGATCTAAGTTTTTAATATCTATTGATATAAATTGATGCCTCCACGCGTTCCTGAGAAAAGGGTCTTGACAGACAATGAAGTCATCCTTTAAGGGTTTTAATGTTTAATTTTTTAGGTACGGAACCCTAAAACAGATTTAATATCAGCCTGTTACCTTTTCATGGCGTAACGACTGAACGGATTTCTAGATGAAAGGCATAGGATAGGCCATGACCTGGGTTAGGACATAGGATACTCTGAATCCCGGTAGCACGTTCCAGTGGGATATTTTCCGACATCCACGCGGGCGAAGCCGCGGGCAAAAGCTAGTATTCTATATTTTATCATTTCTTTGTAGTGTTATAGTATAATCGACTACATCCTTCCTAACAAAGGTGCTTCTATGCATAAAACGTGTCGCCACATCCAGTCGTGGTCACGACAATCAACTCATGTGTCCACAGCCTAAGTAGCGGTCGTGAATATGCACACGCAACGCTAGGCCCCCGTGTCTAGTTCAGAATGCCTAGACCAGTTTGTTAGGCATGCTGTTACCCAACTATAAATGTGCTAATATTGCCTAATATCAGTTTATCAGTTTAATTGTATCTGTATTGGCACGGGACAGTTTTGAAATGTATGTATTTGATTTTATTTGTAATATGTCAGAAGTCAAAGTACATTTTTATTAAGCTTCACTGACTTCAAAACATAGTCTTCTTATCTTAGTTATCTTTTAAGAATTCTTTGAGTTTGTTTCGCTATTTCTTTAAAATTCGTTTTCTTATAGTTTAAAAAAAAAGAACATACTACTTACCTACTTAATCATTTTTTTTCATTTCGATATTTTTTCGAAAGGAAAGATACGATTTCGTCGCTCGGCATGAACCCGCAAATGTGACATTTTTGACGAAAATCATTTTTAAATGCAGGATCACGTATTTGAATGTGTAGAATGAAATAAAACATCTGATTTTCGTCAAAAATTTCACATGCCGAGCGACGATTTGTAAACGATTTTGGACGAATTTATTAACTGACCATTAAAACTGTTAAAGTAGGAACCTAATGGTGATTTTCATTTCATGCATATCAATAACTTGACAGGCAACAATGGCAACAATTTCTAATCCTTAGGGCATACTTTATTATAGCATCGAGTAGATAATAGATTCACTGTTCAAGCATTCACTTTCACTGATTAATTTATGCGATAAAATTAATTACGAAGACAGACTTGACTTAATTGCCATTAACTTCAAGCTATAGGAAAATAAAGCAACTATTTTAACCTTTTAACTTTATTTCTGTGCAATCGGAATAACTTGAAAGCAGATGGCGATATCTATGCAAATTTAAATGATTCTGTTTGTCTGTATATCACGGCTAAACCGCTGAACCGACTTTGATGAAATTTGGTATTGAGATAGCTTGAACCCGTAGAAACGTAGGCTAAGCATTTTTTTTTTAAATCAAGTCCTAAGTTATAAGTAATGGAGTAAAGTCGAGGTGCAATTTGTATGGGAAATTGAGAAAATTCCGGGTTTTGAACTTTATCTTATACTGGTGCCGATTCCCTTGTTCACAAACTAAACTAAATTTAAGTTCAGTGCATCTTTTTCTTTCTATTTCATTAAGAAAAGGACAGAAGATAAATTTTAGTTTAGTCCTGTCAAATTAATCAGCGCGTCACTACTCCATACAAGTTTAGACGTGATTAAAAACTTGCCTACTAAAATTACGTCAATTTACGTCAAGCGCTGATTAATTTGAGAGGACTAAACAAAAATTATCTTCTGTCCTTTTCTTAATGAAATAGAAAGAAAAAGATGCACTGAACTTAAATTTAGTTTAGTTTGTGAACAAGGGAATCGGCACCACTATGTTCTGAACAACCTTTCAATTTGCAATTTTACCCCAGTGAATGGACTGCGAAAGAATGTTCATTCCGTACTTTATATCCTTGAAAAGTGCATTTTTTTTTTTACAATCAATAAGGTCTCCTCTACTTGTAAAACCAAGTGGACATACAAAAAGAAAGTATAGGTATTTGAAAGTAGCCTATTATGTTAATTTAACAAGAGCAGGTAAGAACTATGGTAATGTCTCAGACGAAAGTTTTAAGTAAGATTACGTCCCTACAGGGTAAGCAGAAGATCAAGTAGCAATGGAAAATATTGCACAAGTTTTTTCATAAGGTGGAAAGTGTAACCGGAACTTCAAGGTAATCTCTGCTTTATGGCAGCTGTGTTTTCTATCTCTACTACCTACATTAGTAGCCCTAGCATATTACTATAAACTCCATTACCGTGTCGTCAGTTTAGGGATGCAAGAAGTGCCAAAAAGTATCGATATATATATTGTATCGATATAAAAAAAAACAATATCGATTTCGATATATCGAAAAAAAAAACGATATACCGATAATTTTTGGCACTTCTTGCATATCTACCTTAAAATAACCTTGAAAATGGAGCATAGTCACGACACAGATAATAAAATAGTATACATTTTTGATACTTGATATTTTATATCGACATATCGAAATAATAAATATCGCCTAAAAATATCGATATTTTTTCTGTAAGTCTACGTCACTTCAAAATATTTTGTTTAAAAATTGTAACAGCGAGCGCCATGTGTGCATATTTGGAATTAAACAATGTGTGGCAAAGGCTAGCGAAAAATACTTTGCTATAAGTTTAAATAGATGTCTACAGTAGTATATTCATGCTAGTTGAATTGCGGGGGACGTAGAGAAGAAGCTTTAATATTTTCGAATTAAAAATTAAGTAAAGTTAAGTAAATAAGTACCTACTTACTGGACGTAGTCTCGTAAGTAGTCTTTAGTGCATCGGAAGACATAAATAGTAGTGTTTTAAACTGCCAATAACCCATAAAATCGAAGTATTTAAATGATCTGCACAACCTTCAAGTGCCCACAAGTTAATAATAAAAATTAACATTCCTTTTTGCCCCTGTCACCGTATTAAGTACCAAGTTGTAGTTTTTCATACATAAAATAAAATACTGGCGGATTTCCGCTTAAAATCGCATCTAACAACTTGTTTATATAATCATAAATAATAAGACCCTGTTCCCGATACCAGTGGAATACTATTTTTATATTTTTAAATGTTTTTATATTTTATATCATATTATTTTATTATTCTAATATTTAAAATGTAATTTTTATGTATTCAAATGAAATAAAGGAAATAATTATAAATTGTTTATCACAATAGCAAAACAAATGAACGTTATATAATACGAGTAATAGAACATCTATCTCATTTTTTTTCCCAACCATGTTGGTGGCGGCTATTATTTCCACCTCTACTGTCCATTAATAATAGGATTATTCACCAGCAACTTGCCTTGCAGTATAACCTTGTGGAGTCCGAAGTACCATACTACATGTATGTGCCCGACCCAGTTCTCGAGAATGATCACGCCACATTGTACTGGGATCGATCTATCATCACTGACAAGACTATTGTAGCCAATAAGCCTGATATTGTGGTGATAGATCGACGAGAGCGCCGTGCAATGATTGTTGATATCGCTGTTCCTCATGACGAGAATCTTGTGAAAGCTGAGAAAGATAAAAAAAATCAAGTATCTCAACTTAGCACACGAGGTTGTCGACATGTGGGATGTGGACTCTGCAATCATTGTACCGATAATAGTTACGGTTAATGGCCTAATAGCGAAGAGCCTCGACCAACATCTCAGGAGGCTCTCATTGCGCGTCTGGGTCAAGGGCTTGATTCAGAAAGCAGTACTCCTAGACACGGCACGCATAGTGAGGAGGTTCTTCTCTCTAGAGCCCTGACCACCGGCAGCTTGGACCGTGTTCCTGATGCCGATGGGCCACTATTTTTATATTTTTAAATGTTTTTTTAACGATTTTTATAAAAATATTTGAAAATGTATTTAAAATGTAAAAAAAAAATTAATGAAAAAATAATAATACTAGCCTAATACTGTCCCACTGCAGGGCAAATATCTCTTCTCATACAGAGAAGGCACGAGCATTGATCACCACGCTTGCTCAAGACGGCTTGGCGATTTCAGTCTACTGTCCATTATATTATTGGAACTATTCTAAACGCAACCTTTTTTGTGATATATATCTGTATTTTGATTGCGACAGACGTCCCCTTCCGTCCGTTCAAGACTTTGTTTTTATTTGGTGTCAATAATAAATTCCAGCGTCGCTCGGCTTCCAATACCGCGATATGACATTTTTACGTTTTTTTTTAAATGCAGGATCACTTATTTGAACGTGTAGAATTAAATAAAACAAAAATCAAAATGTCACATTCACGGTATTGGATGCCGAGCGACGCCATAGTAATCTCTATAAACCTTTCTTTTACTGCCCTATCCAACATATATAGTAATTATTAGGAACTTTGTACGGTCAGCGACAAAAATCGATTCTTCATACTGATGTTAGAACACTACACTAAAACATTTATTAGGGAATTATTGCTATATTTTTTTTGCCAAATCATCCGATATTGGATGATGACAGCTAAACAACATGGTAATTAATTGCTAATCTAAATTAATTAATTTCCAAATCGAGGCTAAAATTAAAATACCTAACTAATATTAGAAAGGACGTGATTTTTCTATTTCAAAATTATGCCAGGTAGGTATATTAATCTAATCTAACTAGGCTGTATTGTTTTACTGTAGGGCAAAGGTCCTCCTCTCCCTTTTCCACACAATTCTGTCTTTTGCTAGGCTTTTGCCAAGCTGTATATTTGTTATGTGAACCAACAATACATATTTTTTTCGGGTGTCTTGCTTCCCGTAAAAGCCTTCATAATTTGATGTACATTAACGACGTCATCTTCATTACAATGCAAGCCTATAACGATGCACCCTATAAAAATTAAGTACCCATTCCCAAAAGCAGGATACGGCCATCAAATAAATGCATAGTAATAAGGTACCAATTGATTGAACCAAACGGCATTTAATTCCATGAAATTGGCCGTGACGTGGCTATTTTGGAGGCTATCGTCTTTGGACCTCGACAATGTGGCTATACATACATACATGTATAAATTAAGTATATGTATAGGTAAGTGTCGTGACTTTTCTTGGCGACTTGATACACTCACTGTAATGAGAGGGCGTGCACTAGATTAGGGTGCGAGTAAAATTATGTCAAAGAAATCGGATATATATAGATATATAGATAGAATACTGACGATAGTGACATAGTCAACTTATCATTATTGCAATTTATAATCACATTTGATAACTAAGTAATTATGACTGCAGACAGTTTTCTAGCCTTTCATTGCACATGCCCCGTCCAGTGTCAAATTTGCTTTGTCATTTATTATGTAAACTAATAATATAAAGATTTAATTTAAAAAAATACATTTGTTTGTTACGCTTTCACGCTAAAACGGCTGAACGGATTTGGATGAAATTTGGCAAATGATTAGACTATGACCTGGGTTAGGACATAGAATACTTTTTTTTCCGATATTTTTACGGGATCGAGACTTATGCGGGTGAAACCGCGGGGACAGCTAGTTAAGAAATAAAATAACAATGTTGCGATAGATAAATAAGTTTGTGTTATGTTATGTTATGTAATGTTATGTTATGTTCCAATGAGGTAAATAAACTAAATATACAATAAATAAATAACGATATCTGCCTGTAACTGTCCCATTACAAAGGGCAGATGGTTTATATAATCCAAAGAAGAAAATATAATTGAAAATCATTATTGTTCTTTACGCATTGGTTATTAAAATAAAATTGAGAATGTTAATAACTAAAATTGTATTCTATAAGATCATGTCAATTTACTGGGTCGATTACAATGTGCAATAACGAGGCGTTGATACCAAAATATATGTATCTATATCAAATTATTTCCTCATACATATTCAAAATAAATAGGTCGATAATAAATTACTCCTCTTCTAATAACCTGTCAAAACGAACAAAATAATTTATTTTCATATATTCAATAACAAAACTAATATATGTAGTAACGAGAAGCAATTCAATTCGAAATGAAGATTAATTACACACTAGACACACACCCAAAAACTAACAACAGACAAAAAATTATATTTAAAAACAAACACAGATACTAAAATTACATCTCGTATATAAGATTCATTAGTCACTGTCTTTTTTTTAAACTTTCATTCACTTTCATCGCAATCATTTCGGTCGTGTGTGGTGTAGTAAGCTGCGCTTGCGCCGGCCACAATAGTCCCCGCTCGCAATACACAGCAACCTTCGAAAGGAAACGCACGTACGAACAGTTGGATTCTATTTATATTTTCTACCTCAAATAAATTTAATTAAAAAAAATGAAAAGTTTACTTCTTGTCGTCGGCTTTGTGTGCGGGTTAGGTAAGTAATATTTTTTTACTTTTAGTTTATTATTGTAAGTTTAAATTAAGTTACAGTGCACGTTAACTTGATATTGTTAGAGGTGTGTTGCCAACGGGAATTCGATTGAGAAATTGGGTGATTCAACTTTGGTTAGAGTTTTCTGTAAAGTACCTATAAGCACTACTGTTTTAATTTAGTACTATTGTTTTGAGAGCGTTTATTCTGAAAATGGGCAACGTCGCAAATAGATGTCAAATATTTCGCTGTTTTGATTAATTTGGCAATATTACTGTATGGAAGTAAGAAATGTGGCTAACTAGGGAACTAGAATATTAATAATGAATTGCAATTATAACACTGAATTTTAACCTGTAACAGTTTTAGGTGTAAAAAAGGAATTTGGAAAGTTTCCAAATACTTTTTTTACATTTATAACTAAATATTCGGTGTTACGATATTAATTATTGCATTTCATTATCAATATTTTAGTTCGCTAGTTAGCCACATTTTTTAATTCCATATAGTAATATTGCCAAATTAATCAAAACAGGTAAATATTTGACAGCTATTTACGACGTTGCCAACTTTTGGGATATACCCTCTTAATGCAAAAGAATTTTAAGCTATTTTATCATAATATTATATTGACTGATACGATTATATTCTTTGGAAATTAGGTAATTCATTTAAACTAATCTAATCTAAACTATGATATTATAAAGAGAAAAAAAAATTATGTTTGTTTGTTACGCTTTAACGCTAAAACGGGTTAAGACTAGGGATGTAAAACGGTAAAATTACCCTGGTTACGGAAAAAAAAAATTACGTAATTTACGGTAAAATATGGGAATTTTCGGTAAAACATATTAAACGTACTCATACATTCATACCCACTAAAACACTACAAATACGGAAGTGAGTATGTTTCTGTGTATCATGTGTATGTCACTACTTCACTATTAACGGATAAAAAGGATTTGAATGAAATTTGCCAGAGATATAAGCAGTATAGGAACTTAAAAAAAAAAAACAGAAAACTGGGTTCGTGCGACTCATGCGTACTAAAAATCCTTAAAACTTAATTTTCAAGTCAAGAATTCAAGATATGAATCACACCATGTCATATCATCATGTCATATGTGTGTTATATCATCTATGTGCAGAGGCAGAGCAGATGAAAGCACAAATTAAAATTGAAAACTTCATAAGTCGCCGGTAATTTTACCGTAATTTACATAAATTACCGTAAAATACCCGTATTTTACCAACATTTTCAGTAAAATTACGTAATTTTGCAACCCTAATCGAGACTTATGTGGGTGAAACCGCGGAGCGCAGCATAGTAGTATACTTATTCTCATAATGTTCCAATGGAAAATTTCTCAAATATTATGTCAGTTATGTGACATCGAAAAAGCTTTTCCGTAACCGTTTACATAAATTCCACCTTCCATTTCCTTCTAGAGTTGAATCAACTCGTTTAAATTACCATTAAGCTGACATAATATTTACATGTCTGTCATCTGTATTTATTTTACGTAACATTTGTGGGTATTCAAACCTTTTGACCCTTTTCAAATCGTACAAACAGTCGGACTCGTGGTTTCGTAATGAGCAGTGCTATAACTCAATCGGAACTGCGCCGACAGTGGTTAATAATAAATTAGCTACACTTATTAAACATTTAGTGACAGTTCACACTTTATTACGTGGTCCATTTGTGGCCAGTTGAGTTTTATCTTGGACATTACTGATATCTGTGAAGAAAGAAACCTGAAGTTTATCGTTAATATGAGTCTGAAATTGCCAACTCGTTTTGAGCAAGCGTGGTCATCAATGCTCGTACCTTCTCTGTTTGAGAAGAGGCTTTTGCCCTGAAGTGGGACAGTAATATGCTGGCTGGCATTTCTGTTATAATTTAATTCAGTAGTCTTCATGTATAATGTGCCATATATGGCCAATTTGACATTGTATGCCGTATGCATAGCTGGGTCGTGTCAAGTTACCATTTTAGTCAATGAATCGAATATTTCAATCACACTACAGTACCGTTAACTGTAGCGGTCATTGGCCATATTTAGCTTTCCATTCATGGGTTCAATTATGATTTTTAATTATATAATTCAATATTTTTTGTAAAGGGAATTTTATATTAATTGTCATCTCTATCAAGTTTTTCTTTCAGTTATTTCTACGTGATTAAGTTTATTACTTGATCGAGCTTTTACTGATTACGAAAATGCCTTAGGTTTTTGGT
Organism: Agrochola litura; assembly: GCA_949152395.1. NCBI lineage: Eukaryota > Metazoa > Arthropoda > Insecta > Lepidoptera > Noctuidae > Agrochola > Agrochola litura. Next base: position 20,377,740 of record OX424493.1, read on the forward strand.
GTTGCAATTAAAGAAACTTCTAGAACATTTCCTTGGTGACTAGAACTGCAATTTTGAAATAGAGTTGAGACTTGGGTCTTAAAAGGGACGACTAAGTTTGCGTTTTCTAATCTCGGATTGCATTAACAAAGTCAAAGTCAAATCATTTATTTCAAATAGGGACATGTATGGCACTTTTGAACATCAAAATTTACAAAATTATAGAATTGATTCTTGTCACCGTTTTCGTATGAAGAAGAATAGGCAAGAAACTCCACCGTTACTCTTTTAAAATGTTTTACAATAGTTTGTATAGGTACGCACATTAGTTAAATAATTATATGTGAAGACGATGCACCTAGGATAAAATTACTATACCACAATAGGTAAAAATAATTAAAAATGAAGCAACGACAGATGATTTAATACATTAAGAGACAATTTCCGGGGAAATGAAGTTAGTACTTAGGTACATCTTGCAAAAATTTTGGAAAGGGATTATTGCACTATATTCTGGAATGACGTCAGAGCTTTGTTATACACTTTTGCAATAGGTTTGTGTGAAACTGTTGTGTTGTTTATTAGTCACTTGTTACGTATTTAGTTATTTAGGTTTCCTACGTTCAACAAGTCTTACATACAGTTGCTAGTTCAATTGAAATGTTTAACAATAATTTAATTTTCAATGCAATTTCCAAATCTTGGCGTTGATGTCGTAAACTTTTTTGTGTATATTGGAACTGAGTTATTTATCGAGGAATTTATTGGTAGTTTATTTTGGTTTATTCATTTCATTGCTTTCCATTCTTCAGTGCATTTTTATTGAATATTTGTGCATTTTTATTTTACTATGATCTCTATAGTGAAAGATTAAAGGGAAAATTGCAATAATCACCACATTTCCCTAATTATTTTTCAAAAATAGATTCCTATCTTTCTTAGTTATATCTTAGTTGCCACTAGGGTCTTTTCTTTAAAATTCTTATCAGTCAGTTCTTAAATATACCTAAATCTTATCTGTTTTGAGTGCATAGGCATAGTTTTAGTAAGTAAACATGTAGCGGTTATACCGCCACATATGAACTACGCATCATAGACATGACGTCATACAAATCCTACATCGCGCAATTAAAGTTTACCGAGCGATCAACATATATACAAGATTTCAACTTCAAACCGATGGGCAGTTGCCCGCCAGACACAACACCCGTCTGGTCGGAGGATCCTCCCTTTTCTATGGTGGATGAGTGAACTTTACACCCTGTTCCTCATGCCACTAAAAACATACTGCACATACACATCTATAAACACATATAACATATTATGAGTTAAGACTCGGATATCCTTGTTTCCGTTCGCCAAATTACATAATTAAAAATAATTACAAATTGTGTTAATATCATTTACGTATTCACATTCCTGGTTTTAATTACTCTTATTAAATGCTTATGTGCTGATTTCCGATCCTCATTACATTACATTTGGTAAATGTTCTGTTAACATTATGTCGATACTATAATTCTGTAACTGATTGTTACTTAGGTAAGATATAAATAGGATTACCTATAGTTAAAGTAGTTAATGAGCATGTAAAAGTATTTCTTTGGTAAGATTTAGAACTGTATACCTACTTATTGGTGCCGATTCCCTTGTTCACAAACTAAACTAAATTTAAGTTCAGTGCATCTTTTTCTTTTTATTTCATTAAGAAAGGACAGAAGATAAATTTTAGTTTGTTCCTGTCGAATTAATCAGCGCCTGTCACTACTCCATACAAGTTTAGACGTGATTAAAAACTTGCCTACTAAAATTACGTCAATTTACGTCAAGCGCTGATTAATTTGACAGGACTAAACTAAAATTTATTTCCTGTCCTTTTCTTAACGAAATAGAAAGTAAAAGATGCACTGAACTTAAATTTGGTTTAGTTTGTGACCAAGGGAATCGGTACCACTGTCTTTTATAATATAAACTAACTTTGCATAAACCTACAAATAGTTTTATTTAGTTAATTCTGTAAAACCGACAAAAACATAGAGGTTTTTTGGAAAAAGAAGGACATCCATTTTCTCTCTCTCTCTTTTTCTTCTTTTCTTCTTCTGCCTCTCCTTCTACTCACGCCTTCTTCCCATGGGGTTAGATAGGTAGGTAGGTAGATAACAAATTGTTGTTTTAGTATATTATAGTGTTTTTTTGGTTTTCTATAAGAATATTTTATTGAAGGTAAAATTTCTTTAGGCGCGTTGGGCATTTTTGAGATGGGAAAAAAATATTTAATTCGCGACACTGTTACCGACACCTCATTAATTTTAGCTTTTGACCATTAAAAAGACATCAACGCGCGATACATTTTCTTTGGGATAAATGACATTCCAATTGGGATAAAAGACATGACAACGTCATGATTGATATTTCCCTTTTTTTTACCGACTTCAAGAAAGAAAAGTATTTCCTGCACAATAAAATTGTTTAACTTTTCACTTCTGTAGGCACTCCCGGAGTGCCACTGCTTTTATTGATTGTGTAGTTCTGATGATGTCACGCATATTAGGCAGTTTTAAAAGTGCCCTGGGTTAACACTACAACAAAGCCTAACTTGTCCCTAGGTATTTTCAATCGATGCACTGCGATTTCGTCTTCCTTTCACCTCAATGTTCGATGCTCCAGTTCATTTGCCTAATACACATGTTGCAAGGGCATGGAAACTCGGAGAGTTTTCGAAACATAGTCACGATTGGCGTTCATAGGTAATTGTGTTAAGTACTGTTAGTTGTAGAAGTGATGAAGTAAGAATGGTCGTGCATATGTTTGTACATTTAAGCTTTGCATATAGAACAAAAGAGCTACAGGAGTATGACGTAAATCGCTTGGTTTGCTAAGAAGTAAACACGCACGGGTGACGACTGAGTGAGATAAATAAAAAAAATACAGGTACATAACCCTGCTCTGAATCCAAAATAATAAGCTGGCAAAAGGCAGGATGATCATGAGATTTTATTAAATTAATAAATGAAATTGTGAAATGAAATGAAATTGTTTATTCTGTAAATATACTAATCTTTTCTCTTTAGTGTAGATATGACAATATTTGAGGTTTATAAAACACGTATTACACAGCTCAAGGGTCGTGGCTAAATAGCTAACGTGCAGATCGAGGTGCGATCAGACCTCGGGCAGTATAAACCGGTGGTCACTGCTGCGTTTGAGTTTATTCGGTATTCTGCAGTTATTTGGCTACAAAGGTTCGATTTAGTAATTCCAGTGCATTTTTGTAGACTTAGTTTTGATCCTAATTATACAGTTAAGTCTTTATAATATGCATATATCGAAATGACGGAATCTATGCTTAATTTTATCGACCGAAAAAATATAGTAAAAAATCTAAATGTTTTTGTAACAAAACGGTATAACTTTTAAACGAAATGATCTATCGCGATGAAACAAACTCCATAATGATTGGAAGTAATTAGGCGTTCTAATGAAAATTGTGGAAAACAAAACTACCGTAATTTGAAAAAAAAAAACATGTTTTGCAGCAAAAATCTGTTTTTATTTTCATAAATTTTTACAATAATCGTAAAAAAATTCAATAAGACGCCAAACAAATCAAATCATCAGATCAAACAAAAAAAAATATTTTTTAAAGAATTTTTTGCGTCGATAAAGTTAAGCATAGATCCCCCCTCATTTCGATATGTGCACATTATTAAGACTCACACTGTATTTGAGAAATACTTAGACTAATGATCAGAAAGAAACTCATAATATGCTTAATCAAATAAATCAATCGAAAGCATACATTGAAATACTTTGCAATTGCTAGTGTATTTATTTACAAAAGCAATTACGTACGCACTAATGATTTATTATTGATTTCTACATACATACTAAAACCAAATAAACACTGCCTACACAGTTTACGCTTTAGGTTTTGTAAGTTACGAGTAGTAATTATATTTTAAAAGTAATGACATGTCAGCTTGTTACGACCTAAAATGTATCTGAACTCATTTCGAAACGCTTTTATTCGGTTTGGTTATTGTGACAACAGTATAGTTATAAATTGGTGGATTTATTTTATTTACACAATAAATTATACAGGGTGGCAGGGACATCAACGCGAAAACTATTACCATGGATTCAGTACATGATTCCGAACCCCGTTGAAATGTATCGCCAGTTATTAAAAAAAAAATCTGCTGTTCCATACATTTTAACCGCGTAGGTATTGGCACTTTTCTATGAATTTGCAGGTTTTTTTTTAAATAACTGACAAAAAATTACGACGTAGGGGGGTTCAGAATCATGTTCTGAATCCATGGTAACAGTTTTCGCGTCGATGTCCCTGCCACCCTGTATTAAAGTGTTGCAAAAACAGCGAACGTTTGATTTATATTGATAGGTGTCTTACTACTTTCATCGATACCATAACATCACGCCTATATTCACTGAAGGGTTAAGCAGCGGTGTACTTATAGTACACCCACATTACGCCAGTTATGTTTAAGTCCCATGTAATAGGAGGCGTGCCTATTGCCATCGGGAACAAATCCAGACTCTTCTTTATTTAATTAAATATTTACACACACTATAAAACTGATTTACATCCGTAAAACGTACTCGTAACATAAGGTTCAGTTGAAAACCAGCGTCAGGCACTAGTTGTCTGGTATTTATGCTGAACTGGGCCTATTTGTCGCAGCCGTGAGGCACACAATACTGTTTTAAACTTTCTTTGTTTTTTGTTTTTGAAAACTGTGTGCCTTAACCTGTGTCAAATAAATTATTTTCTTTCTTTCTTTCTTTCAATGAAAAATAGAGCACGCATAAGATTTCTCGACTATAGATAGGTTGTGCTTGCCGCGGTTAGTCCGTATATGGGTGACCAGACCACCTTAAACCTCTGTGGCTCGGAAAGCACGTAAAGCCGTTGGTGTCGACTGTCATTCGTGGATTTTTGACAGTCGTTATACGGGTCATCAAAAGCCCGAAAGTCAGACAACTAATTTTACCAAGGGGTATCGTATTACTCAGTAACTGGGTTGTGGAGGTCAGATAGGCTGTCGCTTTATGTAAAAAACTGGTATCCAGCTGCTTCTGTTTAGACTGGAAGCTGACCCCAACATAATTGGGAAAGGGCCAGACAGATGATGAGGTAGGTAATCGTACCAGTACCTTCTTGAACTTATGTAAGATTATATCAGTCAATGTCTCTCTCGTCATTTAATTGCCATTAAAGCATGATGACAGATCTCAACATGAGGCAAAAAAACGCGAATTTGTATCATTTACTTTTATGACGACCTCAAAAGGAAAACTTGTTATCTTTGCAATGTTCTAAAATGAATGTGAGGTCAATCTGTATTGGTATAAATCTTTCGTTTTCATTCTAGAATGATCCACCTTGCCTTTCGTCATAACTTCGTCATCAGTTGGCAGGTTCATTCTTTTAGAACTTTATACTTATAGGGGTGAACGTTTGTTTATTTGTCTGTTCATAACGTTTCCGCAGCTACCGATATAATTGTGGTGTTTGGCAAAGATATAGCTTCTGATCTGGCAAAGTACTCACAGTATTCCTGAGAATTAAAAACTTTTCAATTGTATCTATAAGTTTGGTACCTCATCAGTTTTTTTTCATCACCTCTTACATCAACCAAGTAAACTTTATGATGTTTACTGTTTGTCAACTCCAAAAATATCACAGTCAACTTTGTTACCTAATCCAGTAATAAGTCGCACTTTGGTTCATTTTTAACACTTTCTACTCTCACTAAGATACTGATCAAGTACTCATGATGCAACAAGTGGTTTGATTGCCAAATACAAGGCGAACTTCAATCGCTGTCACTTCAAATACAAATGAAGGCTTCGATTGACAATTGCCGGGGTCAACAACTTTGCTTAGAATGCAATGGAAGTAATTTATCTCTTGTATGTAGGTACAGTCGATAAAAGAAATAAGTATGAGGTCAGATATGCATATGGTACTCTTTGTTACTCGCACTATGCATATGCTGAGTAGTCAAAGATTAGGTACTGATTGAATCTTCAGTTACAAAAGCTTCTAGATACAGGTTGCTCTTATCCCAATTTATTTGGAATCGACGCAGCATGACTTCATTTTAAATACTTCTCTATTAGTCGACATCTTAGTAGTCACTTCCTTTCTTTCACACAGTCCATACATCGTTTCTTTGGTCTTCCTCTACTTTTTTGTTGCCCAGGACAAATAATTGTGGTGATATTTTTGCGTAGCCAACAGTTAACATTATCGTCTAATAATAACATTATGATAATGATTGCCTGTGGAGTTCAAAGATGTCTACACATTCAAATAGTGATGAGATTTAAAAAAAATAATATTCCTTATGTCCAGGGACATCCGAAACACCCCATGTATATTTCACTGTTCTTGATAGTTTTAGAGATATAATTATTTAAAAAAAATGCTCAAAAAAAGGAATCAAATTTTTTTATGACGTCTCCATTTTGACCAGCCTGTATATCGCCTATAAACCAAAATCTTTTGTTGACTATACAATTTTCTCATAAGACTAGTAATTTTGTTCAAGGTTGGTCTTGGACATTAAAATTCTAAGTTACAGAATTTTAATGTCCCAAGTTTCTTATTCGGGTAATTTAAAGTACTGTTTTGTATGTAATAAAACAGATGTTAGATTGGTTTTTCTAATGTATTCCACTCTAAGCCAGTGTCATAAATTATTATTTAATGTTTATTTTTTGGTAATTTGCATTTCAACTAAGTGTTATGAAAGTGTAATGTTTATAATACCTAAATATACCTACTATCAACCTTTTGACAAAAGACATTGACATTCACCAAAAAACGGATACAAAATGTGTGGAAATACCATTTTAATGATCATTCACCAATGATTAGGTATGGTGACCATTTTAAGGACGTACTTTAAAATTACCGATGACTTGCCGTCTCTGTTCTAGACATGATTTTGACTAAAGGATAATAAGCAACAGGAAACAAAACAACTCCTACACAGTCGGAGTCGTCGGCGAAAGCAAGCTAGTTATTTTTGTATCACCCTCTATAATGGAATTAAGTGAGCGTTAACAATAGATGGTAACAAAGGAACATTAGGCAATGTCTTCGGTGTATTGTGCTTTGTCTTAAAACTGCCTGTATAGCCTGAGATATATCGTAGCTTAGCTCTAGTGGTAGGTTCGAATTTGGTGCATAGATGGTGGTTGATGACAATTGGTACGCCCCATTATTTGGGACAGGCACATAACTGGCCAAATGGGAGCTACACCTCTGCTTAAACCTTGAGGGAATACAGGCGCCATCTTTTGATGATTCGCATTTGTTTAAAGACTAGTTTTGTATTTTCTTACCAGCCTGGAAAAAACTCAAATGATAAAACATGCACTTTTGTAAAAAAAATAAAAAATTAATACTTTAAGCACAGAAATATACAAAGGCGAACTTAATGCCATAGGCATTTTCTACCAATAAACCTTTGGGTGATTCAGAGATAAACAGTAGTAGATGCAATTACGAAAAATTGAGGAATAAAAATTAATCAAATATAAAGATACACATAATTATACCGAATAAAGTACTCAATACTCAATTCTTTATTGCATTCCATATGTATTACATAGATGGTATAACAAAGTAAAAGATCAATATGGACCCTGTCGGGCACAGCAAAATTAGGAGAGAGGAAGAGGGCTAAGTAGCAATTCAATATTATTATAAATTATTAGATGTGTTTAATTGGGTGTATAATTATGTATATATTGTATATTATTAGGTTTGTGTATATAGGTATAGTATATTAGGGATTTTAATTTTATGTATTGCATAAGAATAATATAGGTAATTTTTATTTAAATTTTTAGAAGTAAGGAAGGAAGGAATTATTAATGATTTTGTAAAGTTCAATTGATCTTATATTGAATTCATTGCTATGAATACGATTTCCATTACATTATTAAGTTCAATATCGATTGGAATAATAAATTTCATGTTTATGTATTTGAATCATTTTCTACAAGGCTAATTACGAAGATGGATGGGGATGTTTAACTGTGGAGAGTTATTACCAAAAGTAGCTTTCTCTTAATTGTTCATAAAACTGTTTTTAACATTTTTATCACTGTTTTGGCAAGACTATGGATAAATCAATCAATCTGTCTAGCCTTTTCCCAACTATGTTGCGGTCGATTTTCAGTCTAACGGGATGCAGCTGAATACCAGTATTTTATATGGAGCGACTGCCTTTGTGACCTCCACAACCCAGTAACTAGGTAATACGATATCCCTTGGTAAGACTGTTTGTCAGATTTTCTGGTTTCTGACGACCCGTAATTATTGTCAACCGTGACCAACGGCGTCACGTTCTTTCCGAGGCACAGAGGATTTTAATTTATATGGGTACCTAATGACTACTGATTATAAAAGTCGACGTTGTATGTACGATCGTAGCTCAAAAACTGCTGATCCAGTTTTGACAAATAATGCGATGTAAAGCAAAATGAGTAATATGAGTTTCCACTCAATGATAGTAATAACTCGGTGATAATAACTCATACGGTTACTAACTGGAATTAGTTCAAAGACTTAGCGGCCTTGGTTAGGCGTTCAGTTACTTTCTTGTTTATAAAGTGCTGCTGGTATTACTGTTGTTAACTTTGAGACGATAAATATTTTTCTGTGTTGCTTTCGTTTGGTTTTTATTTTACTTGTAAGGTTTTTAAAGTGAAAACTTCTATAGGCGCGTTGGGCATTTTTGAGATGGGACTAAACCATTGATTTCGCAATTTACCGACATCGTGGAGTAAAAGACATCAACGCGTTGATAACCGCGGTGCCGATTTTTTTAAGTTTTCACTTTTGTCGGCACTACCGGAGTGCCACTGTTTTTTTTTTGTGAGGTATAACTTTGACCTTGACATGGCCTTGCATAGTACGCAGTTTCAATAGATTAAAAGGACAGTTTAAATACTGTTTTTGTAACCACTGTCGTGCGTACGTCCATTTTATCAACATAAAAATTTGTTGTGAATCGCCCAATTTTCAGTCGTATCCCAATTAAATTAAAACAGAATTTTCTTTTGAATATAACAAAATGTTTCTAATGTTAAATACTCACCTGCCAGTTTTATCTATAACTAAAAAACCTTATATTTCAGTTTCAGCACAAGAGTTCGACTGTCCAGAGAAGAGTGGTTTCTACCCGGATTCCTACCAGTGTGACCTTTACTACAAATGCAGCAAAGGTCAGTACAAAACTACAAAGGTCAAACTTGTCAAAAGTGCATAGGTACTATCTTTGGAATTTTTTAATTTTAATACAATTATCATTAAAATATTAATTTCAATACAATTATCACTAATAATATACACAAACATATTTACAACTAACTACTATATATATTATGTACAAGTATGTAAAGGAAAAAGTTAAAAATAAAGATAAGAGCTCATTGGGCGTCAAAAAATTCGTCCGCATCGCTGTCAGCGGGGAAAGTGCCCAAAAGGCTGGCAGCATTGCCACGTTGGATGGCGATGCTGATTCTTTGGCCTAAGAATTGGCCAGCCCTCTGGTCACGTAAAGAGTCGACCAACCGCTTGGCGATGTCCCGGAATACTCGGTGAGCACTCGGACCCCATGGCCCTAGTGTTTCAACCCCAAACGGCTCAAAGATATAGCTACCAGTAAGGTTGCTATATTTGCGCCGTTTGAGGTTTTCTGCACCTGCAGCAGCCGCCCCGGCACAGCCCGCAGTGCTAGGAAGATGGGATGGCGCAAGGGTGTCGACACAGGTTGCATCCCACACCAAAGGTCTACCCAACTTCCAAGGCATTATGGTCATTCCGTCTGGCCTCTTTCCATCGTCGCGTGCCAAGCCATTGGGTTCTAAAACAGCTGGCACCCCGGCGGTGACAAGAGCCCGACGGAGGATGTCATTAATGCTTGCGTGCCGTGCCAACCGACCAGCGCTTTTGCTGCAGGAAAGGCCATGGTGTGCGAGGCGGTCGACAGCTTCACCATAGGTACTTAAATCTGACGACGTAATATATGCAAGAGGATGGTTGCGTTGTTTAAGATTATTGGTCGTATTCCGGGTTTCACTTTATAAGTGGGTTTTAATAGTTTTTGAAGTGGCACCTCCACTTATTAAGTATTTTATACGCAGCAAAAGAATAGTTTCTTAGTTTGAATGTGAGAAAAGAGTCGCTGGTATTTTTTAATTAACACTGTTTACTACATAAGGGAGTTTTCACTCGTAAAATTGCTCTAAAAAGTTACGGTTAATTTGGTATATTTCACATCGTTATTTTTTATTATGGTCTAAAATAAAAACGGTGCTTCAAAATTAAGTATTGCATTTTATGAGCACTAAGAATTTTTACAAGCAGTGTTTCTTCATTAATTGGATTCAAGATGACATCAAACCTTATAATTTATTGTAGCCTGTGCAATAGAATGTGTAAACATGTTTGACTATAGATAATTCTCGCTTCAAACAGTTAGAATATTTACTTACACAGTCGTAAACTTTCTAGCACCATAAAATACATCTCTAACACCAAAATGTCCCTTTTTACCAATAGGTCATTTAATTTACCAATTCTTGCTCAATGCTTCAATTTGACATTTCGACGGCAAAGTGTCAATACCTTTTATCTGACATTTTTCACGAAATTCACTTTTTATGGTTTCCAATTTAAAGGTCAAATTCGCATGCAACTATTGCAACAATATAAATCTAAATGTAGAAATACCTTCTAACTAAACCAACGGCCTTCCATGGGACACGTGTTGACTTCGACAGTTAGAAGTTATTGGCACTTCAATCAACCCTTCGTCGGCAAATGTGGATCCACGCGAGACACAATGGCTTTTTAATTGTTTCTTTAATTAGGGCATTCAAACGGTTTATCAATTTAAATTGTCAAGAAATTAAAAGCTTTTTTCACTTTGTGTAAATTGTTGACTTATGCAGTTAATTTTTTTTGTCACTTCGCCGTCAATTTGCAATTTCCCGCCGATTCTCGCGCTTACCTACTACGAATTCAATTTATGAGTAGGCCCATTGTAAAATGTGACATTACTACACAAAATGTCGTGACTACTCGTATTTTTTGCCAACATTCGGACACTCTCATTATTATGGCAAGTAGAGTGTAAAAATTCCTAATATTTCCTCATTATTAAATAGCGAAATGTTACGAAGGCGACCATAACTAGGTAATAAAGTGCTTGCACGGTATTGCCCAAAATGTGTAGGTATATCGACAATCGTGTGTGCATGCAATTTTTTTATTTTATGACTGATATTACACGGCTAGGGCGATTAGCGTGTGTGTTGGATCATTAAGTTCCCTTCAAAATGGTTGAGCTAAATGGTGCTGATCCATGCGTCATGTTCGTGAACGGGCGCCGTCAGTAGGGACTGGTCATCTCTTAGCTGCCACGGTTTATTTTAATTTTTGAATTGTTTTTATTTTTGTTTTTTGTTACGGACGCTTTTAACGTGCACGTCTTTCTACATTGTTCTCACATGTATAATTTCAACATGAATAATGTAACCAATATTTTGTAACAATTTTTTTATTTAAAAGAGTGTCCGTGGAGTTTCTTGCCCGTTCTTCTCCATAGGTACCTACTACGCTTTGGAATGGGCAACTAGCTTCATCTTTCTGACTGACCGACCCCTTGACAATTCAAAAGTACCTGTAATTGGTTTATTTGAAATAAATGCTTTGAGTTTGAGTTTGAGTTTGAGTTTAGCGAAAATTACGGATGAAGAATGTGTTATCAGTAAATTAGTCTTAAGATATTTTGTGCATAAAATTAATTATATTACCAAAGTGATTTAATTATAGCTTTGGAGTATAAATTAAAACACATAATTTATTAGAAGGGGAGGATATAAACATGTCAGCGGAAACTTTTTGGTCAAACTGATGACCCGATGTTACATAATATTATATCATCAATTTTGCAATAATAAATGTTTCTATTTATAGATAGGACCTTTATTTATTGCAAAATTTATGTTGAAACTAGACCAACCCAGTTAAGATGGTAAACAGTATGCTCATTTCGTATGTGAACTTGTGTTAGCCTCCAAACGATGTGTGATCGTGTTTTGTTTTAAGATTTATAGCTCAAAATTAAGTCAACCTATTCAAGTAGGTTGCTACATCTGGTAACCTATTAGGTAATTGAATTTTCTAATTTATACAAAACAGCATTTCTCTCTGTTTGTATGGTAACTTTCAGAAGAGAATGTGTGGCAGATGCAGCGGGAATATTAACAAGATTTCTATCATTAAAAGATTTCATGGCGAATTTAAATTCGAATTTTACACGCTTGTAAGTTAAAAGCATTGTGCAAAGAGAAAGCAAAAAATATAATGGTTTACTGTTTTTAAATAATTATAATTGCTGTTTATAATGTTATGTACCTAGCTACTATTAATTTAGGGATTGTCGTTTTTAAATCGTGAGTTTTAAAAAAAAGGTAAAACTTTTGTTGAAAGTATGATTGATGCCTTTTTTTAATATTATTTGCAGATGATTTTAGAGAGTTATGGTATGAATGATCTTTTATTTAGTTTTATTGAAGTGAAAACTTCTTTAGGCGCGTTGGGCATTTTTGAGATGGGAAAAATCAATTGAACTCGCGACACCGTTACCGACACCTTATTTTTGTAAACGCGATTGTGTTCTTTATTTATATTACGTTACGGATCAAGGTTCTATGCAAGTATTTTTACTTTAAAGGTTCTGGAAGTTTTTTTTTTTGTAAACGCGATTGTGCTCTTTATTTAGATAAAGTTACGGACCAATGTTCTATACAAGTTTTTTTCTGCCACCAAGGCGATCTTGTTCAAGTTTTCACTGTTGTCGGCACTCCCGGAGAGCCACTGTTTTTTTGTTTTTTGTTAAACTCAATTTAGTTAATTGAGCAACAATGAACTGTATTTTATTTTTTATGTATCAATTAAGGAACAAAACAAAATATAAAGAGAAACATCACAAAAACCTCAATAGGTTTGCTTGGATGTTGAAATACTTTTAAGCAATGTTATTACCTACTAACTAAATATCATTATTGTTTAATGTCTGTAATTTGTCTGTAACTTAGGTACAATAGGTATATTTGTCATGATTTGTCTTTGTGCACGTTCCACGGATTAGATTCGTGTTCCCAAACATTCTGATGGATCGTGATAGGTCGTGAATGATCGTAGGATAATCTGGAATTTATTTAATGATTTCAGCTTATTTGTCAAAAGTGGTGATCAAAGTAATTATTTCACATAGACCGGTGTATTACTGAGATGTTAAGACTGTTAAAGTAGATATTTTAGTCGCTAATTCCTGAGGGTGAATGTCCCTATCATTAAGATCACATCACTGTGGGACACTCCTCTTAAGTACTTAAGTTATTTTCTTTATTTTTAGGATTCCGTACCTCAAAAGGTAAAAAAGGAACCCTTATAAGATCACTTTCTTGTCCGTCTGTCCGTGTGTTACCATCGATTTTCTCAAGAACGGGTGGACCTAGCAATTTGAAATTTATACCAGATACTGAAGTCTATAGTCCCTATTAGGAGTAAAGAAATCAAGGTCCTGAATCAACACGATAAAAAGATATGGGCAAATTTAGATTTTCACTAAAAGTTGTAAGTACCAAAATTTAATTTAATTTTCAACTATTTTTCGGAAATTTACCTTTACTTGTGCTATAAAACCTTGCTTTTAACCAAAATTGACAATTCTAGGTCAACCGGAAGTACCCCGGTTTTGGGTCGAAAACCTATATGGTAGTTCCCGTTGACCTAGAATCACAAAATTTGGCAAAAAGCAAGGTCTTACAGCACAAATAAAGGTAAAATTCGGAAAAATAAAAGTTGAAAATTAAGCTAAATTTTAGTATTTACAAGTATTCGCGAAAATCTAAATTTGCCCATATCTTTTTACCAATAAAAATGATACCAATTTTATTATGGCGGTACAATGGGTAGGTACAGAACCCTCGGTGCGCGAGTTCGACTCGCTCTTGACCTGTTTTTTCTTTACTTACGGCTCTGTTTTCAGTAATCATTACTCAACCAATAGTAAACCACGTTGCAAATAAACCATAGCGTGATACCAACATATTAAGAACGCCATTTCAGTAACAAGAGCTGTTCGAAATAACCATACAATTTTAGGCAAGCCCTCAATCATAACCTCTAGAATACTCTAGATACAGTAGCAATAATAGTTAGCTTTACTAACATACGTATGCAGTTTCACAGTTACATTTTGTAATGCACAGACATACGCATTATTGTATTTCCGTCAATAATACAAGTGAGTGGTATTTTGTGGTTTCGCAATGTCTGTAGAGGTGTGTGTCGAGGTAAATGTTGTAGTAGATAATGTACAGTATTTATATTTTCTTAATGTCCCTCGACTAACTTCGTGTTTCGTCAGTCGTCGGATTTCTATCAGTTGCCCTGTGCAGACCGAACGCTCTCAATCGACTTGGAAGTATATAGAGTTGTTAGTACTCTTTTAACTTAATGTATTTTATTTTAAAATGGGAAAGTTGCTAAAGTCGCAGGCACGACAGATAGGAAAATAGTTTTAAAGCTCTGTGTAGTTCACACGGAAATCAAAACAAAACAACACTAAAGTACTTGGTTCTGAATTCAAATGATTATACACGATAAATCTAATAATTTATTGACTTGGAAATTAGCATTCGTTTGTATTCGGAAATGCGATGATTCCCGAGGGACATTAGGACATACAGTGTTATTGACTTATTTGAGAGAAAAAGTTAGTGTCGTCAAAGAATGCTTGGCTTTTGATGGGCACGTGTCGTGTCATTCAACTCACGCCACTCTAACCTTTTTTTGGGTACCCGCACTATAACTTATGTACATCTTGAATAGCAAATAAAAAAGTTAGTCCCAAACCTTTAAAAGGGATCGTTAAGGATAAACAAATATTCAAATCAGATTTATTTTAAGAGTGCAAGGAATTTTAATACAACGAATGTACAAAACAAGGTCCTTGTCAAGAAAAATCCACGACTAGAGGCCTCCAGAGGCGAAGACTTAAGTTAGAGCCATAGAAATTAACAACAACAACACAACAATAACAACACAATCATCATCATCATCAGCCTATAATGTTCCCACTGCTGGGACACAGGCCACCTCTCTGTGAGAGGGAGTGGGCCGTAATCCACCACGCGGGCCCAGTGCGGGTTGGTAGATGTCACATGTCTTCGAATTTTCGGTTCTACGACATGCCGGTTTCCTCACAATGTTTTCTTTCACCGTTTTGAGAGCAGTGGTGATGAAATAATTTACACAAAGTAAAGCGCCTGTCTGGGTACAAACCTACGACGTACAACTCGTAAGTCGCGGCCGTTACCACTGGGCCACCACTGCTCTCACAACACAATAACAACAATAATGTTAATGTGTTTGTGTGTGTGTGAGTGTGTGGTGTGTGCGTGTTGTTGTGTGTTAATTACAACTTATTCATTCATTTATTTGTTATTTTTTCGTCCACACAGGTGTATCGGAAGCGAAGCTGTGTCCTGATGGGCTAGTCTTCAATGATGAGAACCCCAACAAGGAAAAATGCGACATTCCCACCAATGTGGACTGCGGAGACAGGAAAGAGCTGCGTAAGTATCCCCTCCCCAATACTACCCCCTATTCCTATGAAAAACTATGGAGGAGCTCGTGGCTAAATAATAACAGGCGCACGGGTCGATTTTCAAGGTTAAGCAGCGCTTGCCGAGGTCGATCCATGGATGGGTGAACATCCATTACATACCGAGACCCCTCCGTGCCTCGGAAAGCACGTGAATCCGTTGGTCCCGGCTGTCAATTGTAGATCTTTGACAGTCGTTACGGGTAGTTAGAAGGCCAAAGTCTGACAACCAGTCTTACCAAGGAGTACCGTGTTATCTAATAACAGGGTTATGGAGGTCAGATAGTCAGTCGCTTCATGTAAAATGCTTCAGAGCTGAAGCATTTATCATTCAGCATCACCCTAGCCTTTTCCGAACTATGTTGGGGTCGGCTGACCCCAACATAGTCGGGGGAAGGCTAGGCATCTTGATGGTCCTTATGAGAAACTATGGACATAAAACCCCTTGACTTAGTTTAGATCTATCTGATAAACTGACATTGCGACAAACTATATATAAAAAGTTATGAAATAAGTTCTTAAGTAGTCAATTCACTTCTGCGAGCGAGATCAATGTACTTGATAACATAATTTATTATTGTTTTTTTTTTTTCATTTTTATTTATTGATCAATCGACTTCATTTTATAATATTTGAACAGTTTGATAAAATGCTCGCTTAATATTGGGTGCTTTGATAAAATGCTCGCCTGATATTGGGTGCTGTTAATTAGTGTCAGAAAACGAGAAGACGTTGTTTTTCCATATACTCGTAAGCTCGACGAGGTTGATAAATAAATATTTATGTTTTTTCTTCTTTTATCAAACGTTGGGAAACGGACGTTATTATCGTATAACCTGTGACCCGTTAAACTTCTTTATAAATTATTATTGCACAATAATATGCACTTATACTGACCAGATTTCCTTTCCACAGAGGAGCCAAAGCCGTCCCCAGGCTGCCCCAGGCAGAACGGATATTTCAAACATCCCGATCCTCAGGTACGTTGTGAAACCAACCAGTATTGTAACTAGCATTTGTGTGCACTCCAACATGCCAACGTAAGGCAAAGGGCAGTGAACGGAAAAATAGTTTGGTGCTACATCATTGCATCTTGATCATTACGGATGAACTGGAATTTTAATTCATTAAAGGTTGATTTGCATAATATTTACACGAAGTGTGCAAAATTATATTGTTAAAACATTATTTCGGAAAATTAGAAAAACCTTTTTTTAATTGGCTGACTGACAGGATTTCTAACTAAAATACTTTTATTCGTTCTTTCATCTTTAAGTACCCTACGGTATTTAAAGGCAAAAAAACTAGAGACATAAGAAAGATTTTTACTACGCGATGTCAAAAATTAAGAAAAGAAATGTCACTCTGTCTTCGTAGAGTAGATATACAAGAGTAGTTATGCTAAGCGTGCTGGATAACCTTAAAGATGAGTGTTAATGGTGTTATCAAGTACTAACATACATACTCACGACATTTACAGGCCTGTGACAAGTTCCACTACTGCTCAGATGGCACACCCAACGAGATGCCCTGCCCCCCCGGCCTGTACTTCGACGAGGAGACCTCCAACTGTGACTGGAAGGAGTCCGTCAAGAGGCAGTGTGATCAACTCACCAAGGGTACGTTGCATAGAGAACGTTCTTCAGTTAATATACCCCTTCCTCCATCGAAAATAAAATTAAAAATATGTAACCCTTCTAGATTTGAGTGCCAATCAAGATACATTTCTGATCGTAAATTCGAGAAAAACAGGAAAACTACGGAATACTTGTTAAGTTGCTACTCTGATACTTAACGTATTATCATTAAGGTCTTTATCGAGTGACACGGGCTATTTCAAAGCAATTCTGGAACCTGGTTTTCTCTAGAACTATAAACAAATGTGGCGTTGGAGGCTTTCTTTTAATGAAAGACTATAATAAAAAATCTGCACTTCCATTCACATCCCCTCTTCTGCTGTCAATATTGTGTCTTTACTGACAAATTATCTCTAATTTCCAGATTTGCTTGACGACGGTTTCTCCTGCCCCGATGGAGAAGTAATGGGACCCAACGGCCGCGCCCTGCCCCACCCCACTTTCCCTCACCCAGAAGACTGCCAGAAGTTCTACATCTGCCGCAACGGCGTCCAGCCCCAGAAGGGACTCTGCCCATTAGGCAAGGTCTACAACGAGGACACCTTCATGTGCGATGACGCTGAGAAGGTTCAAGGATGGTAAGGATAGATTAGATTTACTTAACTTAGTCTGGTCTTGACTGACTCATATAGTTAGCTTAACCTTAAAAAGTGATTATGGTGTCATTATAGGGAAGTGGCAAAGAAAATGTTTGTTCCAGTGTGAAAAATTGATATTTTTCTGCATAGTCCTATTATTTTTTGGCCCTGGTGACAAAATTAAAAGGGTGCTTAATTCTTTCCGGTTTAGTGGTTAGTGACACTAAAGACCTTTTTTTTATTAAGATCCGTGCCATCTAGTGATGATCTTAATGAAAAATATCTGAAGGAGGTGGTTAGTGACACTAACCCAGAAAGAGTTGTCTGATAATGCAAATATCTGGCAAAACAGTCAGTGCTGGGATTAAGAAACCATCGTCAAATTGGATAAGCAGCTGACATTATGCATTATGTTTTTTTTAACACTGATTCTTTTTTTGAAAGGTTCAAAATAAATTAGCTAGCAAAACTCCGTAGGCGTGATGGGTATTGATATCTAAACATAATAAAATAAAAAAAAGATTTGATATTTTTTTAGGGAGTTCCACGATTCGGACCAAATAAAAAACCAAGACATAGCGCTGCGAACAATAAAGTGAAGCATGGCAAAACTACACCTCCACTCGCTCCTCGCATACACGCTGACACACTCATATTTACAATCAAACTACACCTCACTAAGTGCACACATGTTTACGAAACCGGCTTCACGTCACTGTTGACAGCGCTCTGTTTTGGTTTTTATTTGGTCTGAGGTCCACGACCGCTGGTAGTCTTGTTATTTGAAGTATGAGTTGAGAAAAAGTTTTCTTTTGTTTTATCGTATTTAGATATCGATACCAATTACTTTCGTGAAGTTTACCCAAAAAAAAATGTCTACTGACTAACTAAAGTCGATGATCTCACAAAGAAAATTAACTAAGGTCAATGACCCCACAAAAAAAATCACAATTTTTTTTTTTGTTTTATCTTGTTTAGATATCGATACTCGTCACATATGCGGAGTTTAGATAGCTAATTTAATTTGACCCTGTATATGAGATCCTAATCTAAACTTAATATTTGAAAGAGAAAAGATTTTTTTTTATATTTTTGCTTGTAATGAATAAACTCAAAAACTTCTGCACCGATTTTTAAAATTCTTTCACCAGTAGAATGCTATATTATCACTGAGTAACATATGCTATAATTTATAAAGATATCACGCGGGGGAAGTTGCTGGCGGAAGCTATTTTGACGATAAAGACGGTCTGGAAGTAAAGACATACCTGGTAGTCAAAATCAAAATATTTTATTTCACATAAACCTACATGGGCACTTATGAATCGTCAGAAGCTAGGTGCACGGTTCCAATTCATCGCTTCCTATGGCGAAGAGCCGGCAAGAAACTCCACGGTTACTCTTTTCAAAATAAATTGTTTCTACAATGTTTTCAAATTAGGTACAGTAGATAGGATAATAGATAGGTATGGGAGGACAGTGTAGGCCTATCAACAAGTACCAGGTACTTAGTAAAATAGAAAATGGTCCACAAGTCTACAGCCTACAACATTCTCACATTCACAAAATCTAAAAGAAAATAATCTATATAAAAGATAAACAAAATAAGAAAAATAAGAACCTATTTAAACCAAATGACACGATTGCCACTACAGCTGTAACAAATCTAAATTGATTAAAAAAAATACAGAAAATTGTAGGTATATAATGATGGAGCTCATAAACTCAATTATTAATCTTATGTTTGTGTATTTCAGTGAAAACTATTATGAAGGCCAGACGTTTGAGAAGAGCAAACCCAAGAAGGCGTAAAGTGTGTCATACTTATTAAGATATTAGTTATGTATTAATAAATATTTAATAAGTCACTGTGAGTTTAATTTACTATGATCCTCATTTATTTTATAAGTAGTACCTACTAGCCGTGTGTGTGTATAGCAGTTATAGTCTAGTGGTGTGACCGTCAGACTGCCAAGTCATAGGTCTCGAGTTCGAACCCAAGGCACGCACCTCTGACTTATTGTATAACTATCACTTGCTTCAAAAACGGTGAAAGGGAACGTCGTGAGGAAACCGGCATGCCTGAGAGATATATTTCTCGACGGCATGTGAAGCCAAGTCAGAGGCCCATGGGCGGCTTTAAAAGTCTGACACCAGGTTAGTAACTAACCACATAAAAAGAAGAAGACTGAATTGACTTGAGTAAACTGAGTATACAAAATATTGACTATGCAACCAAGAAGCTTTAGCCTGAGTACTTTATCGAAACCACTCGTATGAAAGCAAATGGAAATTATTCCATTTCCAGGGCAAATAGTGCATAGCATGGATGTGTCCTGGTGGAGGCGATCGGTGGCGGTGATCTCTCGCGTCCGGCCCTGGTTCAGGCCATGGTACTAGCGAGAGGGCATGGGAGGCCGTCACCTCCTTCTGCGAATCAGTAATGCTCGCAAAGGAGGAGGCGGAACGCGTGAGGAGGCGAACCACCGCAGGAGACGCCCTGGGCGTCGGGAATCGCAGGCCGATTTCCGGCCACCGTAGGCGCGGGCTTGCGGACAGTGAGCAATGGGTAGCTCGCCGTCCGATAAGGACCAGGCCCGGGTCGACGGCGCGTTGTGTTCCACGCGCGCCTTAAAGAGATGTCAGCAGAACTGACGGGGTCCGCTAGGGCCGATGCCTGCCGGGGGTGCGAAGAAGTCCGAAAGGGATATCGTGGCCCCCGGCAACATGGCAACCGAAGGAATACGGGTGGGTTTTAGTCAGTAAGAGTCTGACATGCCTTCCTGCTCCGCCCAGAGCGGGAGCAGTTATTAAAAAGGGCAAATAGTGCCAGTTAGTAAAATCTATGGCCAGTGCTTTATTAGAGGAAGAGCAAACATGCTTACTATTGCATTTCAAGGCCATTCATAAATACGTCATACGTTAAGGGAGAGGGAGAGGTCAACAGGGTGACATGGTGTGACAGTAACGGAGACGAGCCATAAGCTTCTTGACAACTCTAGTCTTCAACTCTTAACGAAAAACTTTAACTCTCTTACTACTAACTTCTTACTTTACTTTAACTGTAAGTCTATCAATATTATTTTTTATGCGTTTTCCTTGGGCTCTAAAAATCATGAAATTGGTGTGACGTTATTTATGGGTGGCCCCTTATAAATGAAACGAAAGGTTAAAGCCACATTTCTAATATAACGTTAATCTAAACCGAGTATCCCATTCCAAGTTAATTGAAAGAACTACTGTGATAATTCTTAAGAAGTTCTAAGTCTTAGAACCACAAACGTTTTCAATGATAATGACCATTGAAATTATCCTCACATAATAATTACATACAAATTGTTTTGCTAATTTTATTTGAGCAAGTAAAGCCTTTGGTTGCAGGCTGTATTGCAAACCAATTACGTATAATAATTGTAGCACTTGCGCAAGCGCGGTCGCAGTCGCCTGTGTTCGATACGTCGATGTAAGAAAAGTAGAGTGGACAGATTTTGTAGGGATTCAAAAGGAAATTGTAATAATCCTTGGTTGATTATTCCTTTTACGATGATTGCGATAAAGTAAGTAATAAGAAAGCTTTTTTAAAATTAAAAATGTCAATTTTATTTATTTATTTATGAATAAAGGTACACCAACAGCTTAGTATATAATATATCATAAATACTATAGCTAACAATAGCCTCGGACTTATACAGTCGCCAATTACAGGATAAGCAGCAATTACTGAAATAGGTCACACAAAATACTTCTTAAACTTAAATAACATACGGAAAAATAAAGTAACATGACGAACAATATTGCAATTTTGCCCACTAACTTAAGACTAAGACATAAAACAATATAAATTCAAATAAGTATGAGATCATAAAGGAAAGTATAGTTTCTAAAATAAATTATAATAAGGGTGAAGAGTTACCAAAATATACTAACATAACAAATTATCAGATTGCGTTTTACATAATAAGTATTAACATTTACACAATAAGTATTACCTGCCTCGTTGGTCTAGTGGTTGCAAGCGCTACTGCTGAGCATGAGGTCCTTTTTTTTTTTTTTTTTTTGGTGGGAAATTATCAAATAACTTCTCCCGCTCTGGGTGGAGCGGGAGGGCGTGTCAGATTCTTACTGACTAAAACCCACCCGTGTTCCTTCGGTTGCCCTGTTGCCGGGGGCCGCGATGTCCCTATCGGTTTTCTTCGAACCCCCGGCAGGCATTGGCCCTAGCGGACCCCCTCAATTCTGCTGACATCTCTTTGAGGCGCGCGTGGAACACAACGCGCCGTCGACCCGGGCTTGGTCCTTACCGGACGGCAAGCTACCCATTGCTCACCGTCCGCAAGCCCGCGCCTAGGGTTTTTCTATCTGGAATTTCTCAGTAGCAGCCCGGAGTCTGGATTTGTGCCCGGTTGATGGCAATAGGCTCGCCCCCTATTACATGGAACTTAAACATAACTGGCGAAATGTGGGTGTACCTACTACAGGTATACCTCTGCCCAACCCTTCGGGGAAACAAGGCGTGATGTTATGTATGTTATGTAATAAGTATTAACTTCGAGTTCACCTTTTATAAATAAAGCATATTTTATTAAGAGTTTCGTTTCTGACGACGACTGTCGGTATTCGAGTGAACTGCTGGCAATCTGTTATAGCAACATTTTGTTAGTAGTCAATGTTTATCACGGAGAGATGGCGCCACTTATATCTGCGTAGATAATGCTACGCATCTAGACGTAGAGTCTGGCCGTATATATAGTAGTCTATGGTCTGGCCACACGCTAAGTCTGCATAAGTAAAAAAAACGGTGGAATTTGAAAATCTATTGACGGTAACACCATCTCTCCTACGAAAAAATAATTTGATACTTTGTGTGTCTTTTTGTTTTTGTTATGCAATTTTTTTTATATTCTGATTTATTCCTGGTAAAGAATAGTCACTTTAGCACGATGCAGTGTGGATTTGATACAGTTTGTCATCGTATGGAGGTGGAGCATAGGTACGTCATAGTCTATTAGGCAAAAATCAAAAGGCAAAATATCAAAATCATTAGATCTACTTACAACCCGAAACTGACATAACTGACTGATGTAAAAGTATACCATATTATATAAAACTTTTTGGGGTTGCCCATTTATTCCATTGCAGACTTAGCGTGGCCAGATTCTAGACAGTACCTAAACTTTTGCTCTATGTCACCGATAAAAAAAATCCTTATTACTTAGATGCAAAAGTGTTTTAAATGTCTTTGATTCTAAAATCGTTATACACTATCTACACTTATAGATTGTTTAACCATCTCCTGATAAGTTCCAGTTAACTTATATGGCAGATTATTTCTTAACTAGCTTTTGCCCGCGGCTTCGCCCGCGTGGTTGCTGGAAAATATCCTACAGGAACGTACAGACGCCAGCACTTCAAGCTACTACAATCTGTCAAATTTATTTAATAGATTTTCAACTTTATTGCTAAAGATTAAGGTTCAAAGTTGATTGGGAAAATTTTACAGTTTCGGGTAGTTTGATGTGCTGGCGTCTGTACTATCGATATTAAAACCTATGTGTAACTCGAGGTAATAAACTATCTGTGTGCCAAATTTCACCCGAATCCGTTCAGCCGTTTTTGCGCCAATCCAGAACATAACATAACATCACGCCTTGTTTTCCTGAAGGGTTGGGCAGAGGTGTTCCTGTGTCGGATCCGGTCATTAGTACGGACACGAAACGAATCGCAAGCGCGTCACTGGCGACATCAAGAGTGATCTACCTACACCAAAAAAGGCGCGCTTCTACAGAGTCGTGATGTTTTAAGGCCACGACAAGGAGGGCAGCCTCTGGTCGCATTGGAGTCAAGACGTCGCGGAACTGTTCTCGATTCGTGGTGCTCAGTTATTGTGTTAGTTGTAATTTGTGATCATTTTGTTAATTGGTGATTTTAATAAACGCCGTCGCATCCTGTGTGTGTATAATTTAGCTAGTGTGATTCATTTGATAGTAAATTATAATGTGATCTAAACTGCAAACTGTTTTTCTATTGCGCATTAACCAACACTACCCACACTACGCCCACAGTAGTTAAAATATCGCTGATAATAACGAGAGTCACATACCAGTCTCCGACATGTATAGATCATTCTGTTAAAAAAATTATAGGTTACATTTCGTAACCCTGCACCAACAATTTGTAACAATTTTACCTTTAACACTGCATGTTCTAGTTATCGAATTATAATTATAAATTTGTTTAAGAGAGCCTCAGGTTACATATTAAATTACATGCTTGTCATAACCGTTGGGCTGCTACTTCAATGAGTTCATAATCGAATTGACGTCTATTCAAAATCAAGGAGAACGGGAAATATTGATTAGTTTAGGCGTATCAGGTGATTATTAAACACACAATCTTGATTAAGTCAAATTAAACAGCTGTGGTCTGAACGGAACATGAAATTATTTTTAATGGCAAAATTTCTTGCCAAAGACGTGAATGTATTCTTTATGATGTCGATCAGGGATGTAACGGATATCCGTATCCGTATCCGCAACTGCGGAACATCCGCATAAATTTTGATATCCGCAAAACATCCGCTTCCTCAAGTTTTGATTTTAAAAGCTCCGCATCCTCATAATTTCTATGGAGATGTGACCCTACCTACGTTGTTCGCTCAAATAGTGAATTTTTTTAAACTCGTTCTGAGCTAAATGTGCGGGCCGGAGTGTGAATGACGTGTTCCTATTGCCTGAATTCGCAGTGTCCCTGTCCTATGACAGACGATCGGCCGCACGTGGCAGTGGTGGCATGATTGTGGTGTCAGGTGTCAAAACAAGGGCTATTTTTCATACGACATCTGCATTCGCACCCTCATCCGCATCCTTAATAAGGAATTTTCTAATATCCGTTTCCTCATCCACATCCTCAAACCCGATTATCTCGATATCCCCATCCGCATCCTCATCTGTTATACGACATCCGTTACACTCCTGATGTAGATGACATGGCTGTGTGAGACAATTAATAATTTCCAGAATAACGAATGTGAAATGGTGATGAAAATTCAGAGGGACATAACTTAATTTATTGTGGATTGTGTTGATTCCATAGTTAGGTATTCAGTCAGTTCAGACAAACTGCGACATTCAAAACTATAAACAAGGTTTGTTATGTAAAATCCCAGATATTACTTACTAAAACTTTTTAAATGTTTAATGTAAAATAGAAATACATACATTGCTTCGTCTGAATTTCAGTTATTTGTCTATAACAAGTTGATATCAAACTTTTTTATTTTTCTCTTTCTGTGTCGCATTTATAACACAAATATTTTATAGCACAAACATTTTTTAAAACCTTTTTCAAGATATTATTAACATAATTCAAAAAATTTGGCACAGACTTCAAATAATAATAATTTTAGTTGATTCCTACTTTTTATATATTTTTTTTCAAAGTGATTCATATATTTTTTGAATTATTATTTGTAGAGTAGGCGTCAGAAGCTCGTGGCTAAGTATTAGTACTTAGCCACGAACTTCCGACGCAGCCGCTTCTGCTTCAGCTGTTAGCAGCTGCATGGGTCGATTCATCAGGTTAAGCTACGCTTGCCGGGGTTGGTCCGTGGATGGGTGACCATTTTTACATACCGAGACTCCTCCGTGCCTCGGAAAGCACGTTAAGCCGTTGGTTCCGGCTGTCTTCGTGGATCTTTGACAGTCGTTACGGGTCGTCAGAAGCCGGAAGTCTGACAACCAGTCTCACCAAGGGGTATCGTGTCAAACTCAAACTCAAAGCATTTATTTCAAATATACCAATTACAGGTACTTTTGAATTATCAAGGGGTCGGTCAGTCAGAAAAATGAAGCTAGTTGCCCATTCCAAAGCGTAGTAGGTATCTATGGAGAAGAACGGGCAAGAAACTCCACGGACACTCTATTAAATCAAAATATTGTTACAAAATATTGGTTACATCATTCGTCTTGAACTTATACATGTGAGAACAATATAGAAAGACGTGCACGTTAAAAGCGTCCGTAATAAAAATATAATAATAATTCAAAAATTTAAATAAATTAAAATAAACCGTAGCAGCTAAGAGATGACCAGTCCCCTATTGACGGCGCCCGTTCACGAACAGGACGCATGGACCAGCACCATTTGTTATCTAGTAACAGGGTTGTGGAGGTCAGATAGGCAGTCGCTTCATGTAAAATACTGGTATTCAGCTGCATCCGGTAAGACTGAAAGCCGACTCCAACATTGTTGGGAAAAGGCTAGGCAGATTGATTGATTAGAGTAGGCGTAAAAGCCTTCAAAATTCTGTCAATTTCATTAATGTATTGACTCCTATAAAATTGATTGTTTATTCAAAAAGATATCATAATAGAAATGTCAATCAAACGTCAATATCTTTTATGACTATAAACACACGTAATATTACATAAGTATTATATTCTTGTCAGATATATGATACGTTTCTCTTAGCTGTGGAACACGACTCGCGATTTTTTTCGACTCCTATTCAAATATTATGTAACAGTGCTACTAATCTTGTGCTAATATTACGGAGAAAGTATTGGTGTTTATGTTCTTAGAAACGTGTGTAGTTTTCATTATGTTATATCTAAACATGATGTAGGTATTTATATTTTAAGAGTAGCAAAGTAGGAGATGTAATATTATGTTGTTTTGTAATGATTGCTAACAGTCAGACAATCGAAGCTAAGATGCATAGAGTTAAGATGGATTTCTAAAGAATCAAATCTGTAGCAGTAAAAGAGTAGGAATCTTATTATACAGGCCTTTTTAATTTTACAGGATTTTACAAGCATTAAATCCCACAGTTATTAAGTAGGAGTAAGTTTGCTGTTAGTAAGAAATCCTGGGGGCCTACCACCAGCTCAAAAGCAGTATTATTTTAATATTACTTCAGTGGGAAAGAGATGGAGCTATACGTCCTATAGAGTTTCATCTCTTTCCCAGACTGAAGTAAAATTAAAATAATTCTGCTTTATGATCTGGTGGTAGGCCCCCTGTTCATTGTTTTTTTCGACAATCTCCTACATTTCAGTTTGTGTTCAATTTACTTTGCACCTTTGATTGAACAAACCTCTTTGTTTAATTTAAATTACCTTCTCCAATAATTTCCTAACTCCTGGTCACGTCGAGTTTCTTACAACATAACTAGTGGACCGACTGATAACAGATAACGTCAACTTTTTATCGGGTGACTCGAATCGTGACCGATTTGTGCGCGTACGCAACTCGTAATAATACCCGCTTGTTTTATAGATCTAATTTTTTTTCGTGTACTGTAATGGTAATTGATGTGGGTTGATGACTGATTGCAGAAGGATTGGTTGTAGTCTCAGCTGTTATTTTTAGAGTTCTGTCATTAAAAGGTGTAGATGGGATCTTATGTATGTTTGTCACTAAGCTTTACCTCAGTAACAAAAGGTCGAACGTGGAATTATTGAAACTTGTTTAATAAAGTCTATTTTTAATTTTAATTAATTATTTCTGATTCTATTTATCTCAATTAGTATTAAAAGAAAATAGAATTAACCTAAATTTAAAAAATGGTGCACGAGAATATTATATAATTAGATTAATTAGAAAAGAAATACCGACAAAATTGTCACATGTCCTAGATATGAGATACGATATTTTGCTTGAGATAATTTATAGAGAATAAAGAATAAAAGTTTATTTGGAACAACTTAAGTTTACAATTTACAAAGGAAAACGAAGATGGCCATAAAAGTAAAACACTGTGGCAAAGATATCAACGCCCAACCCAAAAAAAAAAAATACAAGGACATTGATCCAGACTTCCCAAAGAAAGTTAATTAATTAATTATAAAATTTTAAAAAAGGAATAAAAAAGAGAATATTATACTCTATGTGGAGGTTACTAAGTACGGTCGGTGTAGAGTGAAGGTGGGGTGAAGTATGTGTGTGTGTGTGCGTGTGTGTGTTTACCGTGTTTATGATGCATGGAAGTTGCTTAATTTTCTCATACGACAAGTATTTAAGCCAGTCAGTCACTTTTCTCTTCAGTAGACTTTTAGTCATAGAGTAAGTATTAAATTGTTTTGTTCTGCCTAGCCTTTTCCCAACTATATTGGGGTCAGCTTCCAGTCTAACCGGATGCAGCTGAATACCAATATTTTACATGGAGCGACTGCCTATCTGACCTCCACAACCCAGTAACTGGGTAATACGATACCCCTTGGTAAGACTGGTTGTCAGACTTTCGGGCTTCTGACGACCCGTAATGACTGTCAAAGATACACGAATGACACTCGGGACCAACGGCTTAACGTGCTTTCCGAGGCACGGAGGAGTCTCGGTATGTAGAAATGGTCACCCATCCACGGACCAACCCCGGCAAGCGTAGCTTTACCTGACAGATCGACCCGAGCGGCTGTTAGTACTTAGCCAGAGTAAATATTAAATTACCCTATGGTTAAATAGATAGCAATTTACTTTTCATTGTGTTTTAAATAACAAAGCTCTTATTTCTCTCAAAACCCTTGCCCAACAGAATGCATCGCTCCCAATATGTCGATTAGGCTTAGCCACTTACTTTGTCTAGCAGGTCCAGTATTCCGAAATAGCGAGCGTATTAATTTAGAAGTTTTCGAAATGAGAGCAATTCTGTATAAATTGCATGTATTGCCACTTGTTCCGGCAGCGGCAGTTTGAAAGGCCTACAAATAAATGGGCTGGCGAAATTAGAACCTACTTTAGAAATATAGTTCTATGTGATACTAGAGTTTTAAGAACAAATGAAAACTATGCAATAACGCAACTTACTACACAAAGCGACACAAGAGTTCCCGGGAGTCTCGCAACCACATAGAATTTATAATATAATTAACAATCTGTGCATTCGATGGAATTTCCCATCGGAAAAAAATGTGTATTTACTTTCGTTGTATAAAGAAAATTTCTTGCTTCACAACGCAGTGGTTTAGGCTTTTCGTTGTCTGAAAGTGAGTTTAATAATTTTAATAAATAGATTGTTTCATTATTTCATTAGTCAGCGCTTGAACGATAATTCAATTTGTTTGCCTTTTTTAACCGACTTCCAAAAAGGAGGAGGTTCGCGTATGTTCGTTTTTTTTTTTTCTTTTTTTTATGTATGTCCACCGATTTCTCCGTCAATTGTGGACCGATTTTGAAAATTCTTTTTTTGTTTGAAAGGGTATGCTTTCGAAATGGTCCCATATAAATTTTATTAACTTTGCTTCGATAGTTTTTGAGTTAGCTTCAATAATACATACTTTTTCCCACTTAGTATGTCGATGATATGATAAGTTCCTGTCACTGTTATTTACATAGCAGGTAGTGGTTTTCGAATTTGTGTGGGGTAGGTACCACAACTAAAAAGTGAAAAATAAAAACTTTTTACAAAAAAAAAAATACAACCGACTTCCAAAAAACACTACAAAGTGAAAAATAACTTTAATTTCGGAAGTCGGTGTCTTTCTTTGGAGTTGAATTTTCGTTTTTTGTCACCGACTTCCGAAATTAAAGTTATTTTTCACTTTGTAGTGTTTTTTGGAAGTCGGTTGTTTTTTTTTTTGCAAAACAATTTTACAAATAAGTGGGCTAGTTTAACTTTGGTCTGTAATAAAATAATTACAGCAGTCTAGTAACGATGACAAAAAGGCTGAAAAACTTTTTACAAAAAAAAAAACAACCGACTTCCAAAAAACACTACAAAGTGAAAAATAACTTTAATTTCGGAAGTCGGTGACAAAAAACGAAAATTCAACACCCAAGAAAGACACCGACTTCCGAAATTAAAGTTATTTTTCACTTTGTAGTGTTTTTTGGAAGTCGGTTGTTTTTTTTTTTGTAATAATTTTTTCAGCCTTTTTGTCATCGTTACTAGACTGCTGTAATTAGTTTATTACAGACCAAAGTTAAACTAGCCCACTTATTTGTAAAATTGTTTTGTAAAGTTGTCCTTATTTCATTTATATACCTAATGTTTTACGTAGGAGAACTATGATCATCATCAGCCTATATTAAAGAAGTAACTCCAATTACCGTCCTTTGAATCATAACACAGTCACACATATACAGCTTTGCAAAAAAGAGTATGACGAGGTCACAAATGAAATTAAATATTTACTTAATGCAGACAGAGTTTTGAGTTTTGAACAGTTTTGAGTCACCCACAAGCAGCGTTTTGTTGCACATTTATTTTAACAATCTGTTATTTTCTTTTTCTTATTTCCCATTCGAAGTGACCTAAGTGCGATAGTGGCGCCCTCATTTCCAAACTCTTTTTTGCCAAGCTGTCGCTACATAAGGATCTTTTGGCGCGTGGCCAAAATGGGAACTAACGCCGCTATCTTTGTTTTTCAATATAATGGTAGATCTCCTTTTAGAAGATCATTCATTGACCAATAGCTCCTCCAGGCGCTTTTGGTGCGCCGATCAACTTCTTTGTCTTGTCGCGCGTGGATGGAGACTACTTGGCCCAGATAGATTATAGTCTTGGACATATGCAATCTCCTCACCCCGAATGTATAGTCTCCTTTTGATGCTGTTTGTCATAAGTTTGGTCTCTGACATGTTCATCTAGAGCCCAATCTCGAGGCTCGCTTTGTCTGCGAGCATGTTACCCAGCTCTGCTTGTTAGTATCACAAATTATTAGTTTTACTACCATCTAACTGTCACTTACCTAACATTTTTTTTTCCTTTTTAATTATTTCCTATTTCACAGGAAATGTTCAGAATTTCTTTAAATAACACAAACAAATATCCGTTGTTAAAATATACACTGGACATAAGATTAGCATAAGGAAAAGTGATTACGAAACATGACTAGCTGACAACCTGCCTCGCTTAGACTTGCAAAACGATCACCTTTTATCTACCGAACACGTTCAACTGAGCAGAGCAAAAAGAGACAAACAGATCTACAGACATAAATATACAGGGTTATTGCATTGAGGTACTATGTACACACGAAGTAGTCCACTTAGAGAACCCGTCCGAATAGCACCTGCGCGAATAGCACCTAGCCTAGTCCACGAAGAGCACCTACGACTCAGCAACCTAGTGCTGGGATGTATTTGTTTTACAGGACGTTATTAAATGAAAGATATCGATAAAAATCACTAGTATGTTTATTAATTACACATAATTTACGTACATACGAAATTTATCTAGGCGACATTTAAAAATGAAAAATAATAAAAAATCACTATGACAATAATTATTAATCTTACCAAATAATAACACTTCTTATTTTTAATATTTCACAATCAGTCTCAACGTATCACTTTTATTGCAAAATCAGCCTTAATTAAATCTTACATCTTAAAACCTAGGCTGACAGTCAAAAGGTTAATAAACATTCTAGTGATTTTTATCGATATCTTTCATTTAATAACGTCCAGTAAAACAAAAACATCCCAGCAGTAGGCTGCTGAATCGTAGGTGCTCTTCGTGGACAAAAATGTAAAAATAAATTTTAATCCACGAAGACCACCTGGGTGCTCTTCGTGGACTAGGCTAGGTGCTATTCGCGCAGGTGCTATTCGTACGGGTGCTCTAAGTGGACTACGTCGTACACATGGCTACACATCAAGCTATACATTTCCAGTTTATGCTGATCTCGCACTGTATAGGATTTCCGTACAATGCGAGGTCAGCTTATACTGAAAATGTATAGCTTGATGTGTAGCCGTGTATACTAACGTACTTGAACTTAAATGGGTTATTGGTAATACGTCGGCAATCCATTAAGGGGATGTAGGAGAGGTCATTTGCAACCAAATGACCCCTATGCAAATGTCAACCAATTTTTAGTAAAATTAACACACACACATCACGCCTGTAATCCCCGAAGAGTTAGGTAGAGGTGTTCCTATAGAACACCCACATTTCGCGAGTAATGTTTAAATCCCATGTAATAGGGGGCGAGCCTATTGCCATCAACCGGGCACAAATCCAGACTGCGGGCTGCTACTGAGAAATTCCAGATGAAAAAACCTAATAACACTTTGCCCGACCCGGGAATCGAACCCAGGACCTCATGCTCACCAGTAGCGCTTGCGACCACTAGACCAACGAGGTAAAATTACATTTTAAATATTTTAAAATATATGAAATACATCCCCTTAATGGATTGCCGACATCAATCAATCTGCCTAGCCTTTTCCCAACTATATTGGGGTCGGCTTCCAGTCTAACCGGATGCAGTTGAATACCAGTATTTTACACGGAGCGACTACCTATCTGACCTCCACAACCCAGTAAGTGGGTAATACGATACCCCTTGGTAAGACTGGGTGTCAGACTTTCGGGCTTCTGACGACCCGTTACGACTGTCAAAAGATCCTCGAATGACAGCCGGGACCAACGGCTTAACGTGCTTTCCGAGGCACGGAGGAGTCTCGGTATGTAGAAATGGTCACCTATCCACGGACCAACCCCGGCAAGCGTAGCTTAACCTGACAGATTGACCCGAGCGGCTGTTAGTATTTAGCCACGAGCTCCTCAATGGATTGGATGAATGGATTGCCGACATATAACCAATAAACCCTGTATAAGCAAAATGGAGCAACTCGCAGTTAAGTTCTGAAGGATTCTACCTTCTCAGTTTCACATCTTTACGGCTTTATGGAACTAGCCAGTCGAATCTTATTATCCGATTGCAAAGACAGATTTATGTTTTTAAATGATAGCCAGATTTATGTTTTAAATTTGCCAGAAATTTCGTTCGATTCCCTTTTACGTGGGAATTTCGAAATATTCTTCCACCGTATTCCTTGTCTACATCATAAAGGAATCCCCTGTGAAAGACAGCTTCCTAGATCCAAGGGTCTGGGCTGGACATTTAAGAGTCAATCAGTGAGTGAGTGAGTCAGGAATTTTCTTTTTATATGTATGTATTGATGTTTGACCCATTCTCTGCTAATTTGGTTTTTCATGATAAAACCAAATTTTTATGATAACATAGAAGACCTCTATGTTGGGGTCGGCTTCTAGTCTAACCGGATACAGATGAATACCAGTATTTTACACGGAGCGACTGCCTATCTGACCTTCACGACCCAGTTACTGGGTAATACGATACCTCTTGGGAAAACTGGTTGTCAGATTTTCGGGCTTCTGACGCCCCGTAACGGCTGTCAAAGATCCACAAATGATAGCCGGGACCAATGGCTTAACGTGCTTTCTGAGGCACGGAGGGGTCTCGGTATGTAAAGATGGTCACCCATCCACGGACCGACTACGGCATTCATAGCTTTACCTGATCGATTGATCCGTGTGGATGTTATTACTAGTAGCCACGAGCCCCTTAAGAAGACCTTATGTAGTTTAGAGAAACAAATTGTTATTCATAATAGAATATCTCTAAGGTCGAAGCCATTCATTATAATTAAGCTTGTTCACATTAAGGTCGAGCTCAATTAAAAATATATAATAATGGAATTTTAAAGGTTATAAATCTTTATTAACAGGAGTATAAAAGTGACCCCCATATTCAAAATTCATTTATTTAGTTTACACGTCCGTGTTTGGGTCACAGAAGTACATAATTATGTGTACCAAATTTAACTATAACTAAAACTAAATTGCATAATTACTATAACTAAATTGGTCCAGTAGATACGGAGCAAATTTCCTGTCACAGACGGACAGCCAGCCAGACAGACAGACAGACACACGAGTGATCCTATAACGGTTCAATTTTTTCCTTTTGAGGCACGGAACCTTAAAAATAGTCGAATGACTCAATAATAAAAAGTACCATTGATTGAACAATCACATAACATGTTGCATCTTATTGTATGTTTATTCATTGTTTATATTTCATGCCAAGTTTTTTTTGATAATTGTTGCACAATAAAAGAAATGCGATGTAGGCGGAATTTCCCGGAATCACGATAATAATTTAGGGGAAGTGTGGTTATGCAATCCAGCCGTACATTTTCCATATATACACAAGATTTTTTGTAAGAATACTAACAAACTCGAAAAATCCCAAAAGCCGGCTTCAATTACTTAAGTGTCATAAAATGCAATGATTTTTCGCAAAAAATTTGACTATGCAGAAGAGACTTTATATTTTCTTTTTTTAACTTGATTTTTTTTCAGCCATTTTAATCAACAGTGATATTTTGCCACCAAAAATATGCAGTGCAAATGCTATAATGGTCTTGGTTGCTATATAAATTAGGTAGGTACTAGTTTGGTTAAGCTGGTTCTACCAGAAACAGACAACACTGTGCGTGACGTGACATAACAATTGTAATATAATCCAGTGACAGAACTTACAAAATAATACATCTCACTAGATATTACACGATTAATCTCCCTGTCATCTTAATTACGTACGTTGATAGATATTCCTGTCATTAACACAGTGACAGCGAGTTTCTCTCACGATTTTGCGCAACAAGATTAAAGTTTAATTTCGATTAATTGCTATTACTTCCAGGCGTGTATGTCTGCGTCGTATTGTCAATCAAAGCACGCCGCGTGAGGTATATGGCCGTTTTCGTAAGAGGTGACTTGAGACCGATACCGACAGGTGCTGTATTCATAGTCTTGCTGTTGTTAAAAATTTATGATAATACAACCGAGGAGGATGGATGGATATTTTTTATTTCCTTTGTAAATACTATTGATTGAGCATGATTTTCATAGTTAATTGATTCGGGCGTGACCTTGCGGAAATCCATTATAAAATACAATAGACATGGATATATTTTGTAACCTATTCTGCTTAGCTATTTCTAAAGAGCCATAAAAAACTCCTGAAAGAAATAGACACGTGTTTCACCTCTCATCGAGGCATCCTCAGGATGACGATGGACTTATTGCGAACCCAAACACGGCGTGTTGCCGCACCGAGCGCTGAGCGCAGACTGATTTTCATGGTTTTATAAACTTGGCAGATTTATTGTTTCTTTTTTTCTTACGGATGGATGTTTAAATCATCATTATCTGCTTAGCCTTTTCGCTATGTTGGAGTCGGCTTCCAGTCTAACCGGATGCAGCTGAATAACAGTGTTTTACATGGAACGACTGCCTATCTGACCTCCATAACCCAGTTACTGGGTAATACAATACCCCTTTGGTAAGCCGACGTACGCACGGACGTAATAAAATCACGGCAGGATTTTATCGCGCACTGGATGTTCAACTCTCGGCGCTAAGCAGAGCGTTGAAAATCCAGTGCACGAAAAAAAATCGCCACGATTTTATTACGTCTGTGCGAACGTCGGCTAAGTCTGGTTGTCAGAATTTCGAGCTTCTGACGACGTGCGGCTGTTATTACTTAGCCATAAGCCTCTCATGAATGGATGATTAAATATTCAAACAATATATAACTAACCATTATGGTATTGACACCTGTATAATAGGGATGATGCCTAGGTAAAAGAAAAAGAAATTCTATTTAGTCCGTCTTTTAGATAATAAAAAAATATTAGACACGTATTTTTTGCTTTATCATATTAATAAAAAATAACTTAGAAAACACGCATTAAAGTTGGGGAGTGGGGGCTCGCTACGTCACATCTAGCAATGCGTGACGTCATGCCACATTTTAACTCAATGTATCGCCGTAATCTTTTGATTACGTCAAAAAAGAAAAAATACGTGTCCAATATTTTTTATATTATCTGAAAGACGGAATTTAAAAAAATTGACACAGGCCCTTTATTGGCAAATTATTGTTTTCTAGTAGCTCATTCGGAGGCTCAACCATGAAAAGTTTTGCTGAAATGTAGTTTCAGGTAGTTTTATGACTGTGGTAGGTCAGTTTTTTTAAATAAAAACCACAATACTCTCAATTGCATTTTTTTTAATAATAGCTTTAACCAACCCTCTTGGCTTATTATGTGACAAATCAAAAGAAAACCATATTCACACTATAGATACCTCCGCCAACCCGCGTTCGGCGGACGGTCGGTGGTCTGCGCGCGCGCAGCCAGTGCTACCGGGCTGACTACGACGCGCACACGTCGCGACAACCACACACACAAACAAACAAGCAAACATGAGGAGTAGTGCACAGTTCGCGATTTTGTTCGCCTGCGTGGCTTACGGTAAGTTTTTAGCGTACTTTCAGTAATATACCTAAGCCAGAAGTACTTTAAATAAGGGTAGTACCTATAGAATCATATTAGAATCGCTGCTGAACCCTTTGGGGATGTCAGCGTGATTTAATGTTATGTACGTATTCATAAAAAAACGTTGAATCTTAAAAGTTGATTAAGTTATAGAATAATA
This sequence comes from Agrochola litura, assembly GCA_949152395.1. Lineage (NCBI taxonomy): Eukaryota > Metazoa > Arthropoda > Insecta > Lepidoptera > Noctuidae > Agrochola > Agrochola litura. The sequence continues at coordinate 20,413,912 of OX424493.1, forward strand.
ATATCAAACCAGTCAGGTTGCTGATTTGTTCTTTGAAAAATCAAAGCCCCAATTGACGGTAGAATTCTAAAACGCAACCAACTTAATATTCTAGAATCGTCATTTCTATAATTGTAAATTCGTTCCATATCAGTGTGCAGATAAATGTGTCATAAGATACTTAATTATCTCTCACTGTGTCAAATTAATTGATATATTTTTGTAATATTTCAAAAGGGTGGTCTCTTGTAAGTCACAGATATATATATACATATTATAAATCGCTTTCGTGTCTCTTTGTGTGACCGCGTTGTCCTTCTAAACTGCGCAACTGATTTTGATGCGGTTTTTACCATAATTTCGGGAAGGTTTATGTGTATATAGGTTCATATTAAATAAAGAAATCACGATGTTTATTCAAGTCGTGAAAACAATGCTAAGCTGGGGCGAGTCTCTCGTATTAATACATAATAGGTATGTATCATAACTATCATATATAAACATTCACGCATCCATATATATGTATAAACAAGTATACAAAACCAGAATATAATTATTTAGATCCAACGATTAGCTTTTCACGAGTGAATAGTCTCATTTTAGTAAACTAGCCAAACTTGTTTAGCTTCGTAACAAAATGTTAACTACATAACACACGACAGACTACCAGCATAGTCTTAAATGTCAATAATTAATAACACATTATGCATGCTTTTGGAAACATACTATTATTTACCAACATTTCATTTCTTCAGTTTCATCACGAAAGGCCAGAGGTTTTGATTTTTGTTTCGAAAAATATCAAATTATACAAATAACTTTAAAAAATATGTCATTGACGATATTATGTCTTTAATAAATTGATTTCATGATGAAAGAGACACAATTCATATATTCATAATAAACAAACACGTATTTGACACATTCAATTATTTTATAAGCTACACGTCTAAGATAAAATTAATTAATAATTGAAATTGTTATTATTATTGCAAATAATGAAAGGCGAATCTGCTAACAAACGATAAACTTGAAAACTTTTGGTTACCTTCGGCTGATTTTACCAATGCCAGACCTAAACTAACCGGGGAATAATTTAGTTCTTTTTATTTTTACTTCACAATTTTATTTTTCAGTGATGAAATAGGATATTTTACGTTGGTAAAATCAGTTTAATCCGATCCAGCCTGTTCCTTGCTGTCCTCCACCAGCGACGCCCTAAGCCGAGGTCCGTACCCCACAAGGGGTGCCCTTAGCGTGTAGTCGCTTAGTTTCGGAGTTTTATGCCCTGGCTGGAGGCCTTAATTTATTGAGGCAGCCACAGGGATGTCCGGTTAAGCAGCTGACAACCTCCTAGGTTGACCTGCAAGATGCCATACAAAAAAAAAGTAGTAACATCAGCCTTAAAGTTACGGTTTTCTAGAAGAGCGGTGGCCGCCACATAGCGTCCGCAATTTATCGGTGAATGACGTCACTGAAACGTTATTCGTGAAATTAGGTTGCTGTGTTTTCCTAGAGAGCGTTTTTTGATACCGTAAATTCGAAACCCGGCTGCCATAATTTTCACGACCGCCGTCACTGCGGCCGTTATATGGCGGATTTCTAGAGAGCTTAAGTAACTAGAACTATCTACAGCAGGATCTTCTTTCATTTGTAAGTACTCCTTCGTAAAAACAGTTTTACTTAACTATTGTGTGACGCAAGTTGCTGTTGCGACAAGTTATGTTAACATTCTTGTCAGTTTTTGTTCAAATTCCTGACACGAATACCGATTATTCAACTCCACGCACAAAAACATTAACCCGAATTTTAATTACATAAATATCAAGTTTTAGCAAACAAGCCTTTCCGCCTTCAGTGGTGAAAAAAAAAAACTATGCTGTTAATTACCGCCAAACAAATCTAAAACTAAGGACAGTGTTTCAATTAGCACCCAACACATGAAACAAAATATCAATTAATGCGTACTTCGTGTATAATTGTATAAAATAGAGCTGTTTCCTGCAGTCGGTTACCCAAGCAATTGGAAAGGGAGCCGGAATCGAGACCGTTTGCACCAAACTCAAGGTCCACACCTGCTTCTGAACGACATTTAAAAATTATATATATTTGGTCCGACCTGTGGGTGATTTATGTGTGGTTATGAAATGTTAATGGGTATTGAAATGTCTGATGTGTTATGACAAAGTGGGTTTATGACGATTACTTCTGGTTTGACTTGATTTAACGTCCATTTTGGCATGAATACGTCTCGCGCGTCGTATTAATCGAATTATAAAATCGATTAAGTGGAAAAAAATTGTCTCAGGGTCCTTTGAAACGATAAGCTCTTCTCAGAGGTATATAAAATGTAGTAATATATAATTCTATACAAATATTATGCCTGGGACCTTTAGAAAGACAGGTTACATTTCATCCTGGAAAAATAATGAAATACAAAATTCACGCAGACGAAGTCACAAGCAACACTAGTAAATCTTAACCTCTCCGTTGTAGCCGGGTAAAAAAAATGCTCAACAATATTTCAACAAACACATAACGTTTGTTGAAATACTCTTTCGTACCAAATATACAAACCATCCTAGTTGTATAATTTCCAACGTGCACTGAAAAGTAAAATAACAATGTTAATCGTGAGATAAAAATTAAATAATCGCACGGTTATAATCCGTAATTGTCGGGTATAAATTGTATAACAGGCGTACGCTAAAACCGCTCGTACAAAAGAGTTCAACGCGCTACTTACGCAACCCATTGTATGTATAGTGATTTTATCTCTCTCATAAACTCGTAAGCATCTGCTTTTGTTCGTCATATGAATGTAAGCACTGAGTTTTATAGTAATTTGAATTCCGTAAAGGATGTCATGGATGCAGTATTTTTGAAATATTTGTTCCATGAGTCATGTAAGTTGACGAGATGGGTCTGTTTAATGTTAAACAAATGTAAGTAGGTACCGGAATAAGCACTTAAACTTATCAAGTTCGTTTTATTATTACTTATATATTAACTTTTGTAAGGTTTTCCTATATATCCTTAGCACTTATTTTTTCGTATATTTCTTCTGTGAACATAGTCAGTACATATTTTATATATTTGAATATGAAATAAGAGATGTCAGCAGAATTGATGGGGTCCGCTAGGGCCAATGCCTGCCGGGGGTTCGAAGAAAACCCATAGGGAAATCATGGCCCCCGGCAACAGGGCAACCGAAGGAACACGGGTGGGTTTTAGTCAGTAAGAGTCTGACAGGCCCTCCTGCTCCGCCCAGAGCGGGAGAAGTTATTTGATAATTTCCCACCCAAAAAAAAAAAAGCACTATAAAATTCACGTAGTTTCTATACAACTAACTATACTTAGAAATAACATAAATATAGAAATATCCTTGAACATACGAGTACAAAATAAGATACAAAGAAAAAAGTATGTCATAAACTTCAGTACAATCAAGGCTACCAATTGTACTCAGTGAAGCAGCAAGAATTAGGTTCAATTACAATGCACAATGGGTTAAAAAAAGTGACTGCTGAAACTATAAATATATTCGAAGTGAATAAGATTACAAAAAATATACATTCACACATAGATATTCATAATCAATTAGTACCTAAGTACTTACAAATACAAGAACACGTGTTGAGTTGATTATTATGTTACAAGACATGCTATTAACAACTTTTTGCTTTGAGAATGGCAATATCGTACAAATTGATGATTGTGTCATTGGCAGTAGTGGCAATACATTTTTGCCATATTTTTAACTGTTCAAGTATTCTTTGCTAAGTTTGATAAAACGCGATTAGTGCAATGGCAAACAGCCCCTACCTACATTCCTTCAATTGACCTTCGTTTTTGTTTTCAGCCTGTATAAATTTTAAAATTGGAATATTTAATTTAATTTAGTTTGGGGGTAATTTATAATTTTGGAATTAAATAAATTACCCTCAAACTTTTTTTAACATAATTATACCGTAGGATAGGTAGAAAGGATTTTACTATACAATATTTTTTAAGTTACCGTACAGTTATAAAATAAAACATCGTTTGATAAATCGCGACTAAAATAAATATATTCATAATCATAATTCGTGGTCTCACTCTCAAGTGCATATTTATACAGTCTGTATGTTTGTCCAAGTACAGTGTTGATATGTGAACGAGGTTAGCCTTGCGACAGCCACTTTATGTGCCTAATTAACAATTACGCAGTCAAAGTGTTCATTTGTTAGTTACGATATACAACTTTAATGTGGGGTTTTCTAGGTGTTCAGTTTCTCAACAGATAACATCTAATGTTTTTTCTTCTTAATAGTAAGTAACAAAATATTGTGTTTGTCTATTTTATGTTCTTGTAATTTGCTAGGTCAATCAATCAATATACCCTATCGCAGTACATTGCTGGACATAGGCCTCCCTCAGGCTGCACCACAACACCCTCCTTTTTTTTTCTTTTTTTTTTGTGTGGTAAATTATCAAAAAACTTCTACCGCTCTGAGTGGAGCGAGAGGGTGTGTCAGACTCTAACTGACTAAAACCGACCCGTGTTCCTTCAGTTGCCATGTTACCAGGGGCCACGGTAACCCTTTCAGATAAACTCGCAGCCCCGGCAGGTATTGGCCCTATCGGACCCCTTCAATTGTGCTGACATCTCTTTGAGGCGCGCTTGGAACACAACGCGCCGTCGATCCGGGCCTGACCCTTATCGGACGGCGAGCTACCCATTGTTCACCGTCCGCAAGACCGCGCCTACGGTGGCTGTGAATCGGCCTGCGATTCCCGACGCCAAGGGCATCTCCTGTAGCGGTTAGGGCGTGAGGTTGCGAAATTCGCTTCTCCCTCAAACCCGGTCGCGAGAGATCACTACCGCCGATCGCCTCCACGAGGCACCACAACACCCTGTCCTCCGTCTTCTACATCCAGCCTGTCCCAGCCACCAGCCACCTTTTTAAGGTCGTCGGACACAACGCTTACTGATACGTGGTCCCCACTTCAAGACTCGTCTGCTCCACCAGCCATCGGTTCTTTGACATTTAACTAGCCCACTGCCACTTCAGCTTGCTACTCTGCAATTTTTTTTAAAGCTAAGGAAGTTTCTTTGCAGTAATATGTGATTGGTTTGGTTGTATGTGTAGTAATTTAATGACTCTAGGTTGAGTATGAAACGTTTGATAGTTGCCGAATTGTCAGTTCTGTAATAGTCATTTAGGGGCTATCCTACACCGCAGTGTGCCTCAGAGAGAAAGCCTGTGTCCCAGCAGTTGGAACATTACAGGCTAATTACCCTTTTGCTTAATTTAATGGCTAAAAATACATATCTACCTATTATAAACCAAAGCGTAGTTAAAAATGTCCGAAATAACTTCTTAATTCCGTATAAAGGTGTCGACTATTCCTTTTAAAGTATACGTGTGACCTGCAAAATGTGTTATAAACGTACATTTACTTATCGATTGATATCACTTACAGCAATCTCACTTTTCAATGCAGTAAATAACATTATTTATGTGTGACTGTCTAAGCTCATAAAAACAAAATCTGTATTCGTAAAACCACAAGAATGTCCATATATAAAAATAAAAATAAATTACCGTCTAACTTGTGTCGAATTGCACATGTAATAAAAGACATACATAAAGTAAAACTACTGTTTTATGCATACTGGAATTAAATATAACGACAATGTCTTTATTTTACCAAGAAGATGTTGGTAGATTTTTTTGTTATTTTATAATAAAACAAGTAAAGTATATAGTTTAGATTAAGCAGCTCTCTACACAGAGATAGCTATATAATTTAGGAATTTGGAAACCAGTTATACTAGTTTACGTATTGTTTGAGTTGTAGAGGCCATGATATATGCAGCCATACCTAATTGGACGAATAACCTACCCATAGTAATTTTGTATATTTTGAAAAAGAAAACAGTGTGTAATATTTTGCAAAATTACTGTGTGTTTGATTGCCTCATTGGTCTAGTAAGCAGTTTACTAATTAATCTTGTAAGCATGGGTCCTGGGTCGGATCCTCATAACTAGTGAAACGGTTGAAATATGCACATTTGCCAATTCTTTCAGTAGATATTATAAATTAAACGTGTTGTGTCTGTTTACATGACCATGTTGTTCTTCTTAACTACGCAGCAGATTTTGATGCGGTGTACGGGCTCATTTAGACAATTTATTCTGGAAGGTTTATACGTATAATACATTAATATGACTGCCTCGGTGGTCTAGTGGTCGCAAGCGCTACTACTGAGCATGAGGTCCTGGGTTTGATTCCCGGGGCGGGCAAAGTGCTATTGGGTTTTTCTATCTGAAATTTCTCAGTAGCAGCTCGGAGTCTGGATTTGTGCCCGGTTGATGGTAATAGGCTCGCCCCCTATTACATGGGACTTAAACATAACTGGCGAAATGTGGGTGTACCTGCTACAGGGACACTTCTGCCCAACCCTTCGGTAAAATAAGGCGTGATGTTATGTACATTAATATTAAAATTTAATATAATAAATAAAACTCGATGTTCTGTCAAGTCTTAAGTACCGTGCGGAGCAGGAGCGGCTCGCTAGTGTGGTATAACACAGGAGTTATTATAACATTGAAAACCGCAATAACATCAATTCATCAATAAAACCATGCGAATCGGTTTCGCTCGTAATGCCTCGGATAGGCGCGTCGGTTACGCAACGTTTCGCTCATCTCATCGCCTATAAATTAACATCTGTTACGTTACGCGTACGCACAATAATGAGCTTTCTTTTATGTCACACGTCATTTTGCGCGTATCATTCATGCTTGCAATGTCGTATGCGCAGTTTAGGGAAATGAGGGAAATGTATTATGTGCATTTATTTACATAGGTAGTCAAAGGAGTATTTAAAATTGTATTGCATATGGACAAAAGAAGTTAAGACGATTTCAAGACACTTATGTTGATAAAAGAGAAATCTGACTGATCTCAAATGAGTCTATGGCTTCTACACTAAAAATCAAAATGCTTAATACTTCTTGTAGTTAAAATATGGTTGTTGTTTTTTTTTTTAAATCTCTAATTGCGGTTTAATACGTTTGAAAAGTTCTTGGACAGAATTCTGACTCCAAAACTTTAATCTCTGAAATTGAAATGGCTCTAATAGTAATAATTCTTGAAACTTTACCCAGTAAACGCCAATATTATTTACAGATATGAAGATATCACACACATTATATGATTGATATCGTTCATCACACATCACATACATTTAAAACACCTTCACCGCAAAGATACACGCACGCACGCACACACTATTAATATTTATGCTATTCTCTGTATTTCTTATTTGTTTGTGTACTTTGTAATTGACGTAATGTTTAGAACAATAATAATGTTATACTTACTGTCAGCTGTGAAGCTACCTTATATTAAATTAATGAATGATAAAAATGATGTGAATTAATAGATCCAAACATATATAAGTGTATTGCAGTGACTATTTGCTATCCCACAATTCATAAACCAATCCATAGTTTCAACAATAACTCATTCATCGATTAACATCGATCCAATCCACAAAGCGGCGGTAAAATCCAAAATAACAATTCCAAGTCAAACGCGTGAGCGATCTTCGGTTTCCAGTGTGAAAGCAAGGATCGTACAAGGTAGGCAGAATCCGTAAAAAACAAAGCAGTGGTCGTTGAAAACGAAAAATAATCGGGAAAGAAGTCATGACATGTGTATTTTTATTTAGGTATGACTTTAATAATTTATAATTAATATGATGTAAATGATAAAATTATATAATGTAATTAAAACGATGTCCTATATAAAATTTAATATTTATAACTTTTTTCTTTTTACTTAATGAATGTAAATAATGCATGTTCAACTGTTACTGTTACAATTATAAGCATATATGCATGATGAAATTGCAATGCCCTAACAGGGCCACTATGTTCTAAGAACTGATATCCTCTGTTAAGAACTTTATTTATGTACACATAGTTAGCAATAAAGAATTTGAAATTTGAAATTTGAAATTTGAAGCACTCAAAACTCAATTTTTTTAGATCATATCTCAACGCATTACATTTGGGCCCACCGTTTCCCATCTCCTATACGTATATTCATATATTCAAGAGCATTGAGATAGATATTAACGTATATTCTATTATTGGCGTGTGCAACCAGTTTTCATCCTTCATAATACTTTTGATGCCTCATTTAACACTAATAGGTTAATAACCTGTCGATTCAAATTATCGTAGCCCCGTTTTTTAGCTGCTTCCTCAAGTTTCCGTTAAGAATTTTATATTTTTGGATGCAATAACAATTAAAAGATGAATCCATGAATGGTAAATAAAATATTATAACAGACTGTGAAGTGTGGTTTCAGTAAAAATAATATTGTGATTTTGAAACCATGTCCCACATAAAATGGAAAGGACTTGATTTTTTGTATAAAATAAATATATCTACATTTCTTATGGCTTTCTAATCAATCCATGGTTTTCAAGAAGTGTCTTATGTATGTTTACCAGTGCCTGTTTCCAATAAAGCCTGTAATTCATGTAAAGCAAATTAGATATTTTCCTGTAAAATTGAACTTTACTAATAATAGCCACACACTTTTATCTTGAATTTGGACAAGACAAACGTCATGTCCAATACATACGTCTTGCCGAGTCAAATCCAGATCGCAGGGTCGCTTCTCGAAGTTATGAAGGAGTATGTCTACCTAGGATATCCAGCTCGGTAGACACAACTTTGAGAAAGAAGTCGACAGAAGGATTAAGTAAGGTTGGGTAGCGTTTGATTGGCAAGTCTTCTCGATTCTGAATTTTTTTAAGACTGAGGTATTCAACTAGTGCGTCCTGCCTATTATGACATACGATGCTGAAACGTCTACGTTTGAGACCAGTCCGATGGGGCTGGTCCATAAATTGAAGGTCGCTCAGCGCGCTGTGGCTATGCTCGGAGTTTCTTTGAAGGATATAAGCGGGCTGTGCTCGGAGTTTCTTTGAAGGATAAAATCAGAAATGAAGTAATCCGGAAAAGAACCGGAGTTACCGACGTAGCTTGCAGAGTAAGTAATCTGAAGTGGCAGGGGCTGGCAATGTTTGTCGAAGGACCGATGGCCGGTGAGACCGCGTATCGGCAAGCGTAGTGTGAGACGCCCCCTAGCTGGATGGACTGACGACCTTAAAAAGGTGTCTGGGACAGACTGGATGCAAAAGGTGTAGGACAGGGTGTTGTGGCGCAGCCTGGGGGAGGCCTATGTTGTAGTGGACAGCGATAGGCTGAGTTGATTGACATTTTTAGCTTATTTACATTATATACGATTCATGTGTTAATAACTTAGGTGGATACAACAACATGCAAAATGTTGCAGCATGTTGCATGCATGTTGTGTGCATGTTGTTGCATGTTGCGGCAACATGGCATCTGGCAACACATGGCAATACGGGTGTGTTTTAGTCAGTAAGAGTCTGACACGCCCTCCCGCTCCGCCCAGAGCTGGAGAACTTATTTGATAATTACCCACACAAAAAAATGTTTGATAGGTACTTTGTAAATAGGTAAGATATTTACCATATTATGTGTAATTGATAAGTTATTAAAGTTGGTACAAGTTACGTCAATAGACACAAATCGAACTTTCTCAGTATCATTACTCGAAAATGTACTTATTCCTTAAAAAAAGTTTAATGACGCCTTCCGTGACATCAGCAGTAAAATGAATGACTAAAGTATCAATGATTTACAAGCCTCAGATGATGAATGGGTCGTTAGCGAACCGCGGAATTTCACATTTTATTATATTGTGGCAAAGTCATATACTCAGTACTCATATTATTTAATATGCACTTAGCGCGACCACGAATGTTAGTGGTTTTTGATGTAGTACGATAATGTATTATTATAAGGAAGTATGTATCATTCTAAATAATAATCTTCTGGTAATAGACGAATAAAATAGATAAGCGACACAGCTATAGCTAGTGGTAATGGTTTATACTTAGTTGGCAACAATTTATTGATCACTGAATACTGTATTAAAAATCGGTATTAAAATCAGTATAAATAAATGTAAGTTTTTACTGTGGGTAAGTTAAAAATATGAATAAACTTCAAAAGCAGAAATGTATTCCACAAGTAGTTTTTTTTCTTAAAGAATTCTAGAAATTGCCTTATGTTAATAAAACTGGATTTGAAACTTGTTGACGAAATGAATGAACTTTTACTAAATTTCTTTGTCGTTATATTTGTCCTTTCACGACAACACGACAGACGTAACATCCTAGAAACTCAAGGTTTCTACGAAAAATATCTCATAATGAATTTTCTAGTAAAATATTTCCACTATATTTCTACTAGCAGCGCCCCGCGGTTTCACCCGCATAAGTTTTGATCCCTTGAAAATATCGGGATGAAAAGTATCCTATGTGTTAATTCAGACTATAAACTATCTGTGTGCCAAATTTCATTTAAATCCGTTCAATAGTTTTTGCGTGAAAGAGTAACAAACATCCATCCATCCATCCTCACTAACTCGCGTTAATAATATTAGTAGGATATTCATAAATAATATTTTATATAGCAAGAATATATTAGCTTTCTAACCATTATTTAAGTAAGTGGAATCAGAATTTGGTCGTTAAAATCAATAAAAGCCATTTCGAAATCAAAATCTAGGTTTTTATTTGTGAAATCGAATAAAAATGACTCAACAAGCCTAGTAGACGAATATATATTTTTGGTAGACCAAGCCGCAAAAAATAAAAATACTCGCATTTTAAAATCTAGATTTTACCAACGAGAACCTTCTATACACCTAAAAATATAAATAAAACTAGTATCTATACTTACTAATATAATAAAGCCAAAGAATTGGTTTGTTTTTTTGTTTGTTCACGGTTTTCTCTGGAACTATCTAGACTTGAAAAATTATTTTTGCATTTCATAGCCCAATTCTTGAAGAAAGTTATAGGCTGAATAGCCTATAATGTTCTTCAAGAATTGGGCAACATTACGCTACGACTCTTAGGAACCGAATAAAAAAAAAAAAGTCAGAAAAAACTCGAAACAAAGTCCTACAATATTATATTGTATATTATATTATAATGTTAAAAATGTAAAAGTTCGTGAGGATGGATGGATGTTTGTTACTCTTTCACGCAAAAACTAATGAACCGATTTAGATGAAATTTAGCACACATATAGTTTGTAGCCTGCATTAACATATAAGATACTTTTTATTCCGATATTCTTACGGGATCGAGACTTATGCGGGTGAAACCGCGGGGCACAGCTAATTCTAGATATTTCTACCGTCAAATTCGACTAAAGTCAGATGAAAGTCACTTTCTAGTTTAGTGTGAAAATGAGACCTCTGCCATTTGTTTAAACGAAGTCGTGAAGCTCCGAATGCTTGATAAGATGTCGATTTCCTATTCATTCGATAATAGGATTGCAAAACCGCGGAAGACTCGGAGAAACCGGCTCCGAGCCATCTCGTCTTGCGTCACAGAGGAAGCGTTTGACACATTCTGTTTGCTTCGTTTTAAACGACATTTTTTTGTTTAAATCGTTTTCATTTATAGCTAAAAAATGTTGAGATAAAATCCCACATTAAGTACTACTATAAATATATTCATTCATTATTTCACTACTATCACACTAATATTTTAAATAATAATAATAAATAAATTCATTTATTTCAGGTAAAAATAACACCCATAGACACACACAAATTAATAAATAAGATCAATAACATAAAATACAATTAAAATCCAAGATCAATTAAAACAAAATAAAATAAAATGACAGTAAATTATGTTAAATCTAAAATAATTAAAAAAAAAAACAATGAAAACAAAATAAATCAAATTAAATTAAATCAAATAATATCAGAAATAAATACATATTACATACATAACAAGCACAGACAAAAACGAACACTCACACAGTAACAATATGTCTGCTGCAGCATTGCCGGATGTAAGGGCAATCCAGTCTGTTGGCAATCATCGAAAGGCGAAAGTTTGTGAGTGTGTGTGTATGTTTGTCTCTTCTTCACGCTCAAACGGCTAAACGGATTTGGATGAAATTTGGTACACAGATAGTTTATAATCTGGATTAACACATAAAATACTTTTTATCCCGATATTCCCACGGGATCGAGACTTCTGCGGGTAAAACCGCGGGGCGTAGCTAGTTCATTAATAATAGTGAGCACTGGTCTCTTCAACAGTTAAGTTAAACATAGATCGATGAGTTAAACTGAAATGATTTGAGGTGAAACTGAAATAAAACTATACAACAAATGTTTTAAAATGATTAAACCAAGTTAAAATCACCATCATCAGCATTATCATCTACCTGGCTTTTTCCCAACTATTTTAGGGTCGGCTTCCAGTCTCACTAGATGCAGCTGAATACCAGTATTTTACATGGAGCGACTGTCTATCTGACCTCCATAACCCAGTAGCTGAGTAATACGAAACCCCTTGGTAAGACTGTTTGTCAGACTTTCGGGTTTCTGACGACCCGTAATGACTGTCAAAGATTCACCCATATACCCGTATTTTTCATGGAGGAACTGCCTATCTGACCTCCACAACCCAGTTACTGGGTAACACGATACCCCTTGGTAAGACTGTCACCATCATCAGCATATCAGCCCAAACAATCTATTGTTGAAAATAGACGAAATTGTCGCTATATTGCACCATCGCAGGGCAAATCCTACCACGCCTAGCAGACGGTTTGATGCTCATCATTTCTGCCAAAAAACGTCCACTGCTGGACATAGGCCTCCTATAAGCGTTGCCACATCGATCAGTCCTATGCTTTTGGCATTCAGCGGCCTCTCATGCTGGTTACCGTGGATCATTGTGTTGTTATTAGCAATTAGAAAGACTAGTATCCATTGTGGTTGCCTATTCACCAGTAACCATATTCATCGAACTCTCACTAATTAGCCTACTTATTTCCTTACGTTTTGTTCCAACTGAGTAAAATTTTAGCAGCCCAGTGGTAACGGCTGCGACTTACGAGTTAGTCGTAGGTTCGAACCGAGACAGGAGCTTTACTTTGTGTAAATTATTTCATCACCACTGCTCTCAAAACGGTGAAGGAAAACATCGTGAGGAAACCGGCATGTCCTAGAACCGAAAATTCGAAGACATGTGACATCTACCAACCCGCACTGGACCCGCGTGGTGGATTACGGCCCACTCCCTCTCACAGAGAGAAAGCCTGTGTCCCAGCAGTGTGAATATTTATAGGCTGATGATGATGATGAAATATAGTTTACCAGCTATGATTTCTACAATCTAAGGATTGGTAAATGTTGGTAACTAGCTAACAATGAAGCACAATTAACCGTTGGTTAATAGCAAATTAGTAGTTTCCCACAGCATCGATGCAGTTAGAGCTGTTGTAATCTTAAAGTTAAATACGATACTTTCGCTTAGACAGGAATAGAGATTTAAGTATTTGATAATGTCAAACAAACGTTCCTCGATTCTAGATTGTTGGTGATGAAACACCAAACAATAACCGGTAACGTACTTAGTTTTGCAAGATTTATAAGAACTTTGTACAAACTAGGTGTAAATCTTTAGTAAAAAATTACTAATTGATATTCAGGGTCAATTTTCTTAGCTCGCCGTCTGATAAGGACCAGGCCCGGGTCGACGGTGCGTTGTGTTCGCGATGTCAGTAGAACTGACGGGGTCCGCTAGGGCCGATACCTGCCAGGGTTGCGAAGAAATCCGAAAGGGAGATCGTGGCCCCCGGCAACATGGCAACTAAGGAACACGGGTGGGTTTTAGTCAGTAAGAGTCTGACACGCCCTCCCGCTCCGCCCAGAGCGGGAAAAGTTATTTGATAATTTTCCACCCAAAAAAAAACAAAAAAGGGGTCAATTTTCTCAGGAAAACTTTCCCAAGTTTTTTTTTTATGGAGTAACATTTGTAGCTTTCCCATTTAGCAAAAAATAATGTGGTCAGTGCTTTACTAAGTGAAATCAAACTAGATTTTAGATTACACAACGATTATGTTTAAGGACGAATTTTACCAATAAAACTGAACGCGATCAGTACATCTAAACCGCATTCAAGAGTTGTCAGTATCATCATTGTTGTGGAATATCATAAATCATCATTGACACTGACAGTTCTTGAACGTGGTTTTTCCGCCCTAAAAGTCAACTATGATCATAAGTGTCATTAGTTACTGTCATAATTACGTCTACAACAAGTGACAGCATTGTTAATATTCATACAATCGTACCGTATGTTAATTTAATCTCATTCGCATTAAATTCATGAGGTAATTGCGACATTGGCAATGAGATTATGATCAAGGATGATATTGATGGAAGTATGTACTTGTATAGAACGACATTCAAATATAAAAGACATAATTGTAAAACGTCATAACATAGATAAAAGAAAAAAACCGCACACAGCCTTTCCGGCCTCAGTAATGTCCTGGCAGACAAAGAAGTTTCCTCGTTCAAAGGCAGGATTTAGCCGATGATACCAATTCTAATTTTTTTCCATCATTTTCCCTCCAAGATAGATTTGGACACTGATTTGCAGTGATTTATAAGGGAACCTTTAAGACGCTGACAAGAGCTAAAGCGCGGTCACTGTCGGCCTGCATCGAAAAGAAAGAGAAATGCGATGACACAACGCTTGTAATTTATTGCAAAATTTGAAGCAATTATCGATTTACTATTACTCAACTCAATTTTTTATGTGAGTTAAGTAATCGAAAATGAAAAACAACCAAGTTCTGCATTCAAATAAGACATTCTTGTTATTCATACCGAACTCATCTAGCTTGTTTTTAATATTTTTTTAATATGACGTGTAAAAGTGATTCCGATATCCTATTTACAGAATAAACAATTTTATTTCATTTCATTAAATACCAACGTACATTGATATTTTGAATTGGAATTCAAAGTAAAAGGTTAGTTTACCGTTAATTTATATCGAGATTCTTTTTTCAAAACGTGTTTTGGTAACAACCATGTTCTGAGCGTTTTTAAGATTAACATAATTATATATTTTCCAAACTAAATAGATTTGGCAATTTTTTTTAAGACATATCTCTCTGATCGTTTTTCTCTTGTCAGCCCCTTAACGTTTGGAAATCACCAATACACGGATAACAAAAATGGTGGTCATTTGTGCGTAAGAGATATATACCTTTATCTTTACCTTAATTAACTAAGAAAGAAGAATATTAGCTCGCATTATAAATCCCACGAAAATCTAACACGTTAGCGGAAAAACTTAAAGAGAATTAGTATTATTTAATAATTAGCCAAGGAACTCAAAATGGAATGATTACAATTTTATTACTTCTGTAATTACACAAGCAAGGTCGAGCATTACAAATTACAATTAGGTACTCGAAACTCGATTACGAATACTATCCGACTATTACCGAGTTCCTATCGTTTTTAGCTAAATTAAGATTTCATGTCTAGATCTAATTAAAATTACAAGACCAATTTATAATAGAAACAAAACAGGAAGTATTTTTGTTTATGTATAATATGTACTTATTAAAATGTAAACAATTTTAATGTCATTGGTGTAGTTTGTATGACTTTTGGTATTGAAAAAAACCGGCCAAGTGCGAGTCGGACCCGCACGCAAAGTGATCCGTACCGTATTAAGATCGAGCAAAAAACGCATTTCTTGTATAGGGAACCCCTATAATTATTAACTTTATTGAATTTTTATCATTTGTTGTTATGGCGGCAATACACAATCTGTGAATTGTAACTGTCTACCTATTAAGGTTCATGAGATACAGCCGCTGACAGACCGACGGACATCGTAGGCTTAGCAATAGTCCCGGGACGGGAATTGCGAGCCGATTTCCGGCCACCGTAAACGCGGGCTTGCGGATGGTGAGCAATGGGTAGCTCGCCGTCCGATAAGGACCAGGCCTGGGTCGACGGCGCGTTGTGTTCCACGCGCGCCTCAAAGAGATGTCAGCAGAATTGACGGGGTCCGCTAGGACCAATGCCTGCCGGGGCTGCGAATATGGGCCGAAAGGGACATCATGGCCACCGAAGGAACACGGGTGGGTTTTAGTCAGTAAGAGTCTGACACGCCCTCCTGCTCCACCCAGAGCGGGAGAAGTTATTTGATAATTTCCAACCCAAAAAAAAAAAAACAAAGGCTTAGTAATAGTGTTCCGTTTAGCACACTTTGGATATGGAACCCTAACAAGGAATAGCTTAGGTTTTTTTATCTTTATAAATTTTAACTATTCTAATTAAGTTAAAGTATCTTCTATGGTATGTGTAATTGTATAAAAGCTAATTTAATTTAGTAAAACCAATCGTAAATCTTAATTACATTTGCAAATATTTCAGCTAGCAATGTGTGTATAAAAACATAAATTACTCAAGATCAAAGTAAATAAGTTTTATTACCAACTTGAATAATGGTATCAAAACATTTTACGAGCAATGGTTAAAGCAATAGAACCTAATATTTATAGTTAACCAATAAAATTGAGTATTACCTAAAAATAGAACCTGCTTTCAACTTCTAATCAATTTTAGCAAAATATTGTGGAGTTAATAATTACTTCGAGTGAGATAACTATTCAATTAGGTCTTATTCCTTTACCAACTAAGGCTCAAATTAGAATTGCACCAATCTTAGCAAACTACACATCAAAGCAAACTTTGAACATAAATATACTTAGGTATGATTATCAATCCTCCTAGCTTCTTCCCAACTATGTTGGGGTCGGCTTCCAGTCTAACCGGATGCAGCTGAATACCAGTATTTTACATGGAGTCACTGCCTATCTGACCTCCACAACTCAGTAACTGGATAATTCGATACCCCTTGGTAAGACTGGTTGTCAGACTTTTGGGCTTCTAACGACCCGTAACGACTGTCAAAGATCCACGAATGATAGCCGGGACCAACTGCTTAACGTGCTTTCCGAGGCACGGAGGAGTCTCGATATGTGAAGATGGTCACCCATCCACGGACCAATAAAGATAAAAAAAAAAAAAAAAAAAATCCACGGACCAACCCCGGCAAGCGTAGCTTAACCTGATGAATCGGCCCGTTCGGCTGTTATTACTTAGCACGAAATATAGGTATGATTGACTCTATAAAAAAAAATTCACCACGAACGAAACTATCCATCAAGATAACCAGACGCTAAACAATTCTAATTATAATAATTACATCAGATTGTCTACTAAACCATTGTTTAATGTACCATATGTACGATCTAATCTGAAGCAGTTAGCGGCGACGGCGGCTGCGCATGACCACCAAGGCTAGCCACTCGCAAGCAACCACTTTCGCCTTTTAGCTACTCGGGCCGCTAAAATATTGCACACACATTTTGCGATACAGATTTCTGTAAGGATATAATATATCACAGAGCTGGTTCAATTGAAGTAAAATGTAGTAAATATAGGGTCTCCAAAATGTCGCAAAATATATGGATTTGTTGCAATCATGAAACAAGTTACGGTTGCACGGTGCACTACTTAATTATATTATCATTTACACTAAAACTAGCTGTACAGAGATTAATATCGTACCCAATACGTTCAGAATAGATGTTTTCCGGCTTTCTGATTTATTAATTAATGGTATCGACTTTGCTTAAGTAACGGAAAATATTATTTTAAATACAATAATGTATATTATATTTGCATGCAATTGGCTTTACAAAGAAATAAATAACAAACATAAATCAATCATGGTATCATAAATTCAAGAGGCGCGTTTTTTTCTGTCACGACATGCGTACGCGACAGTGCGACAGAGATTACATCGAACCAGAGCTCAGAGCATGAATTATTCATTATTTGTACGAGTAATGCTCGGATGCATTAGAATGTTGGTGCATAAAAGCAGCGATGAGCGGAACAAGGTTCATGGAACCAATCTTGGTATTTTAAGTGGAGTTTTTTGAAGTAAGTTCTGTTTTGACAGACACAAGATAGCTCACAACAAATTTTTGTCACTTAGTTTGGAAACGTAATAAATATCTTCACAAAAAGTTTCACTGCTTTAAAATGTTTATTGCCATACTAATTGATTGAAATTGTTTGTTGAAATAAAATCGTTAAAACATAAAATTTAAAGTAACCTTTCCACTTTTATTTATTTAACACAACGACAACAAAAAAAAAAGTGTAGGAACGTACTTTGAATTCATTTGTAATGAGAGTGCAATTAAATTAAGTATAGAACACTAATTTTAGTGCTTAGTTATGTATTAGGTTTAACACAGAATTATAATACACATGGACATATATATTAAAATAATCTAAAATATTTAAGTACTTTTTGCAGAAAAAACATAAATTTAATAGTTAAGCGAAATGTTAGTATCTTATTCGCGATCTCCTGACTTTGATTATATGTAAGTTAAAACTTGTTCCCACAAAAACAACTTAATGATCTCCTAAAACAGGGCTTCCTCTCTCCTACCCTTTTTGCTGTGCCCTACAGGGTCCATAATGATCTAAATTATGTAATTACCACCTAAGTACACATTATGGTAAAGCAATAAAGATATTGAGTATAGGTGGTGTAATAGATTTCATAGCAATCTGTCAGATTAGCACTATTCTTAAATATGGACTTAAGGTGACGTAATAACTAGTTAATGAGTAAAGCTTAGGCCTAAAGTTTCATCACCATTATCTCATCGCATCATAATCATCAAACGCGATTTAATAACAGGTTTACCTAACACCGATTAGGTTAATTAGTTACAATAGTTATATCCGTGGGAAAAATCTCTACGAGTTTCATTAAATTGAGGGAAATCCCGTATTAGATAAGTATAAAACTAAACAGTTTTAAACATAGCATCGTTTATGCGTGTTCACACCATAACATGTAGTTATAATTGCACTATTTATAAAAAAAAATTACAATAGGTAGGTTTCAACTTTTTTTCAACACGAAAAAAACGAGTTGTTTCATTTTAATGGCCCAACACACATTATCGGTCGGTAATACCATTTGCTATGTATCGCAAGGTCACGGAAAGTATTACAACGGTTAGTTCTTTAATAACCAGTTGCACATGTTACAAATACATTTTATTTTTATTATTTTGTTGATATGTAATTGACATTACAATGTTAGGCGACATTGACTTTTGATTCGATTTAGTGTCAATCTGGTTTTAATTTGAATGTCATTTTTGTATTCAGACCAAAGAGATTGGCAAAAATGATATTATGATACAAATAGTCTCTTTAATCTGTTGAAAGATGATAGACAAACTACTTAAAATAAGTTAAATACGTTTTAAAAAGATCATAACTCAAAAAAAAGGATGACCTCTGTCACCACACTAAGGAAATGAGTTAGAACACAAGACTTCTAATATAATAGACATTTCAAATCAAATCAAATCGAAAGTCGTTTATTCAAATTAGGCTGAGAATCTGCACTTTTTGAACGTCAAAATTACATAAGACAGTTCGCCAAAACCCTTCACCACTTCCTAGTGCTTTAGCTGGGAAGAAGAAGTGGCGCAACAAACTCCCCACCACAACTTGGTGCCTATATAAAATTTATTGCAGTAAAATGTACCTTATACCTCCGTATTTTTGGCAAACTACAAAACACATCCTACTCTAAATAATGACCTACCCAACACTACACTACAAACCACTACAATTGAATGAAGATGTTCTCCTAGTACATTCGCATTGTAAAAGTAAAAGTGCTCGAGGTTATTGCTTCGGTGGCCGACATCTGCGATGACGTTGCTTCACTCACGACGCTATTCATCTAGAGCGAGATAAACGCAATCGGTGTGCGATTGTTTTGTATTTTTGTGTGAAAATTGGTGTTTTGTTTCATGTTTTATGAATTTTTACTAATCAGTCTGCATAGGACTAAAATAGACTTCAGTTGAAAAGGATCGTTATAAAAGTATGTTTTGGTTACTCGGAAGGAAATCCTGCTTATCACTATCATCATCATCAGCTTATAATGTTCCCACTGCTGGGACACAGGCCTCCTCTCTGTGAGAGGGAGTGGGCCGTAATCCACCACGCGAGCCCAGTGCGGGTTGGTAGATGTCACAGTCTTTGAATTTTCGGTTCTAGGATATGCCGGTTTCCTCACGATGTCTTCCTTCACCGTTTTGAGAGTCGTGGTGATGAAATAATTTACACAAAGTAAAGTGCCTGTCTGGGTTCGAACCTACAACCTACAACTCGTAAGTCGCGGCTGTTACCACTGGGCCACCACTGCTCTCACTATAATAAAATGATATTATACAAGCCTTATGCCAATTTGGACGTACGGTATCCAACTTTGGGGCTGTACTTAACAAAGCAATATTTAAAATAAAACAACAATTCCAAAATAAAGTACTCAGGGATGTTTTAATTGCACCATAGTACATTAGAAATGACAACCTTCACCGAGATCTTAAAATGGAACTCGTCACCACCATTATCCAAAAATTTGCTGAAGCCTACGAATACAGACTTCACACACGTGTCGGTACATGTAAATGTCGAGGCAATCCAGCAGCTAGACAACACGGACATAGTGCGTAGGCTAAAGAGAACTCAACCAGTTGAGTTAGTGTAGTGAATAAATAAATAGAAAGAAAGAAAGAAAAATATTTTATTTGGGACACGCACAGGAAATACAAAACAGTAATAAAAGATAAAAAAAATTAACAAATATAAAAAAAGAGCATTTTAAAAACTAACAAACAAAATTAATAACGACCTGTGCGAGGCCAAAAAGGCTCCTATCTCAGCATGATGCTGCGATATTTAAAAATAAATAATAGTAACAATGCTGTGCTATATATGTAACACATGAACAAAGTGTTTTCATCAATTGTCAGACCCCAAGAAAGTGCTACGAAATTGTGTAAAGATGCAATTTGACACTATTCTTAGTTATAACAGAGTCTATCTCGTAAAAACAACCGACTTCCAAAAAAAAAACACTACAAAGTGAAAAATAACTTTAATTTCGGAAGTCGGTGTTTTGGGTTTTGTATTTTCGTTTTTTGCCACCGACTTCCGAAATTAAAGTTATTTTTCACTTTGTAGTGTTTTTTTTTGGAAGTCGGTTATTTTTTTTTTTGTAAAAAGTTTTTATTTTTCTCTTTTTAGTTGTGGTACCTACCCCACACACACATTCGAATACCTGCTACCAGTGACAGGAACTTATCATATCATCTACATACTAAGTGGGAAAAAAATACGTATTTTGTAGCTAACTCAAAAACTACCCAAGCAAAGTTAATAAAATTTACATGAGACCAATTTGAGAGCATACCCTTTAAAACAAAAAATAATTTTCAAAATCGGTCCGCAAATGACGGAGAAATCGGTGGACATACATAAAAAAATAAAAAACAAACATACGCTACGAACATATAACCTCCTCCTTTTTGGAAGTCGCTTAAAAATATTAAGTAAGAGTGAAATTGGTTACTAGTCTATTGGGCTAGATTGTAATTCATTACTAAGTTCTTACTATTACAGACAAATAAAAAGTTGAAAAAGAGCTGAACCTCATATTTAAAATAACGTTACGGCTGTAATCCTTCGGGGTTAGCCAGAGGTGCACCTATAGTACACCCACATTTCGCCAGTTACGTTTAAGTCCTAGTAATGGGGGCGAGCCTATTGCCATCATCCGGTCACAAATCCAGACTCCGGGCTGCTACTGAGATATCCTCAAATTTATCATCATGATTCATGCTAATCGTTGGTATTGATCGTAATGATTGTTCTCAAGATCTTTAACAAAATCTCTTGAGTCATTAGTTTCTTCTCATCTCTGACTACATCTATTTCTAGATTAAAGTCTTTCTCCGGTTCTTTTACCTAACTATAACAAGACTCCTGGTTTTGTTTCCAACTCTCCAGTCTTATAGTTGCCCAGTGGTGGTCCTCACAAAAGTTTTAGGTGCTGCGAGATCTCAAAGAGGCGCCACTCTTTATACCAAACCTTAGTGCTCCTATACTATACAGTTGCTTATCCGTGATTATAAATAGACCTACTAAGTATATATAGGTGTATCTGCGGGGTAGATATCAGATATCAGAACCTGCCATCTCTTTTTCCTTTATGCAGTCTTACTCTAGATCTTCTTACCCAACGATAACATAACACTCCTAGTTACCTAGTTATTACTGTTTCCAACTTTGTAGTACCATTTCTTAACTCTCAACGCTATTCACCTGGTACGAGATAAATGCAATAGCTATTACGATTGTTTTGTATTTCTAGTTTGTAGATTGGTGCTTCCTATGTTATTGTGGAATGACTTCCTACATTTGTCGCTGTAAAACATCCATCTTCAATAGTCTTGATTTTAAAATTAATCTTTATTTACCACCTTCTTTTGTTTTCCATTCTCGATTTTTGCGATTACGACTTAGATTTAATATTTTAAAAGATGTACTGTCCACCAGTTCAAATCTTTAAAATAATTTTCTTTCTACCAACTCTTTTACTCAATTTTAATATAAATTCGAGTACTATTCATGACTCAAGTAAAAGATGAGCAATATAACTAGCATGTAATGATATTTCAAAATATAATTATATGATGTTGTTCATTTCCTGATCGGAACCAAGAATATTAACTGTACCTCTTGAAACAGTATAAGTGAAAGATTCTGCTTGTTAGTAAACAGTGTGCTAGGGGAAAGTATTGCCATAGGTTGTGGAGTGAAGCTGACCTTTCACGATTTATCTGTAGCGTCTAAAGCAGGTGGATTATGGATTATAGGAAATGAAGGAACATGTTTTTGCGTTTCAGTTATCCTTATTAAGAACTCGATAGTGCTTTATATCATAATTTATCCGGTTTGCCCCCCGTTACATGGGACTTAAACATAACTATCGAAATATGGATGTACCTACTAAAGATTCACGTCTGCCCAGCCTTTCCGGGAATAAAGGCTTGATGTTATGTAATGTGTTATCTGTAAGTAATATTTGTCTGATAGCCTGCCTTGTTTTCGATCAGTAGCCTTATAGAGATTTCAGTCCTACTAGCACACTTAGCATGACCACAATAGAAACGGGTTTTGTCGACGGAAGAATAGACAAAATGACAGATAAACAATCACAATCTGTCATTGCGTCTATTCTTCCGTCGAAAAAACCCGTTTCTACAGTTGAGTTTCGATACTTTAGTTAGATGGGAAGACTGTAATTTTAACTCAGTGAACTTTAAACTCCTGTACTTTATCAATATCCTAAGATTAGACCTTTGATGTCGGGTACTATACCTACCACCTCTGCCTAACCCTTCTGGGATTACAGACGTGATATTATGTTATATTCGACCTTTGATTAGTCTTTTGCTCTTCTGATTACCTAAAAATAACGTTTCACGGGTACGCAGGGGATCGATACAGTGATAGCTATTTTGATATACAAAAATATTATGACTGGATCGTGACGAAACCTGGAAGGGAATATAAGTCTGACATCGCCAAATCGTCTTGAGCAAGCATAGTGATCAATGCTCGTGCCTTCTCTGTATGAGAAGAGGCGTTTTCCCTGCAGTGGACAATAACAGTCTGGTATTGATCTTCAGTTGAATACCTAAATGCCTTTATTGTGTTCAGAGTAAAATTAGGAATCAAACAAGCTAACCTGTTAAGCGAAGTCTTGATTCTAATTTTATGAATGGCGATCTGAAATATAATTAATTAAACAGAGTAGTGTTTCTTAGACACACGTATAACATGTTTAAAAAACCGGCCAAGTGCATGTCGGACCACGCACAATGTAGGGTTCCGTAGTTGGGATGAATTTATCCCAAGAACAAACTCAACTATGTAGTTAAAAAAAAAAATCTTTCATACGGAATGTTTGGGAGAACATGTTTTTACAACCGCAAATCAAAGTTGGTCGATTATTACTCGTTAACTTGTAAAGCCTACTCAGTTGTGATAGTTTTCTTTTTAAATTCGTTATATAAGCTACTACCATAATTTTTTTCACATATCTAAAACCAAGCATTTAGCTGGCAGGGGGACACTTGACTCTAACAAAATTTTGCACTTTAAAGGTTAATATTTCGCAAACGGATCTCTGAATTAAAAAATAATTTTAACACACTCACAATGTTTTTGAAAGACTTTAAGGCTTAGACTTTAAGGGATAGAAAAAAAAAATCCCCACTTTACGTGTAGGGGAGGTACCCTAAGAAAAATATTTTTCATAATTTTATTTTTCCACTTGGCGCTATGATTAATATGTATATTCATGCGAAATTACAACTTTCTAGTACTAACAGTCTTGGAGCTAGACCGCGGACAGATAGACAGACAGACGGACATGACGAAACTATAAGGGTTCCTTGTTTACTACGGAACCCTAAAAAATATATCTTTTTAAATAAGATAGCATTGCGATATCAATCTGCCTAGCCTTTTCCCAACTATGTTGAGGTCGGCTTCCAATCTAACCGGATACAGCTGAATACCAGTATTTTACATGGAGCCACTGCCTTTCTGACCTCCACAACCCAGTACCTGGGTAATACGATACCCCTTAGTAAGACTGGTTGTCAGACTTTCGGGCTTCTGACGACCTGTTACAACTGTCAAAGATCCACGAATGACAGCCGGGAGCACGGAGGAGTCTCGGTATGTAAAGATGGTCACCCATCCACGGACCAACCCCGGCAAGCGTAGCTTAACCTGATGGATTGAACGAGCTCCTCATACATAAATAGGATAGCATTGCTGTAGGACAATAATATACTGGTTTTGATATATTATTCGACCGGTTCTGTTTTTATCACATCCAGCGGATTCCTGACTGAGCGATGGCGATGCTTTGGGGAGGCCTATGTCCAGCAGTGGACGTTTGTCAGCTGAAATGATGATGATTTTATATTATTAACAGTCTTGACATTTGATCTTTCTTTACTACTCTGGCTTATTCTTAAATTACCAATTTCTAGCAAGTAACATGTTTTTTTATTAGGCCACTCAAGAAGCTAATAAAGATCTATGTATATATATAGCTTTATTCATTGCAGGCAATCAATTTGTCTATGAACGAAACATGACGATGTATAATTAAGGAACAAATTAACTTGTCGAAATGTCTTGTAAATTGTTAACTGAAGAGTTAAAAATGGGTTCATGAAGTTTACACTAGCTACAAGCTAGAGTTTGGGAATAAGTCATTAGTAAATTTTCGTATAAAACGTGATTGATTTTATGATTATTTAATTATGTCACATGCAAAGGTGTACCTTAGGGAAGGGTAAATTTTTGTCTGTCTGTCTGTTTATTCCGGCTAATCTCCGATTTTGACAAGACTTTTACTGGCAGATAGCTAACGTTATAAGGAGTAACTTATGCTACTTTTATTTTAGAAAAAAAAAACAACCAACTTCCAAAAACAACACTACAAAGTGAAAAATAACTTTAATTTCGGTAGTCGGTGTCTTGGGTTTTGTGTTTTCGTTTTTTGCCACCGACTTCCGAAATTAAAGTTATTTTTCACTTTGTAGTGTTTTTTTTGGAAGTCGGTTGTTTTTTTTTTGTAAAAAGTTTTTATTTTTCAGTTTTTAGTTGTGGTACCTACCCCACACACATTCGAATACCACTACCTGCTACCAGTGACAGATACTTATCATATCATCTACATACTAAGTGGAAACAAAATACGTATTTTGTAGCTAACTCAAAAACTACCCAAGCAAAGTTAATAAAATTTATATGGGACCAATTTGGGAGCATACACTTTCAAAAAAAAAAAAAAAAATTTCAAAATCGGTCCACAAATGACGGAGAAATCGGTGGACATACATAAAGAAAAAAAAATAACCTCCTTTTAGAAGTCGGTTAAAAATAATTATGGTTCAGTAGCTAGCACTTGATATAAGGAGTTAAGGACTGTAGACAAAGCCCACGCGTCCTTTGTTTATGAAAACAGATTTCATTTACCTAATTAATTATTCTGCCGGACTGTGAACCAATTAGTCTAAGTACTAGCTTTGCCAAGTGTTTCATTTACGGACAATTGTCGACGACCTCACTCACAATAGGGTTGCGACACGTCTCGCTTCAACGCATATTACACACGCATGTTATTACATCGAAAGTGCAACCTCGAATTAGCTCTTGCCAACCCTTGATCGTTGAATCGTTGTTGATTGGTTAATGCGTGTTGAAAATGTCGTTGCGCGTATTTTAATATGGGGGTTAATTGTCTCGACTATAGGTTTCGACTAAGGTATAAAATATAAATAATGAAATTTACACTACTATGCCTTAGGGCCATTCAATTAGGCCAAAAACTTGGCACATAATTCCAAAATTAAGTTCAGCAAGAGCGACATGCTAATAACTTAATAACCTAAAAAGAAATAAGAATAAATAGGTACACAGTAAACTGTATTTATATTATTTCCTATTATTCAAATCTGAAAAGAAATAGCTTTAACGATAGCTAGGTACATGGTTGAATACATACAGTAGCAATAACAAGTTTAGAAATCTTCCAAAAGACCTCGAGCAATTAAATATATCTACTACGAACGATTTCTATCAATCAATCAATCGTAATCAGTACGAAGAGCTTAAGTTAATTACTCCCGATGTTGATACAATTTAAACAAGAATTGCCTAGCAGCGCCATCTAGTGATCATTGTAAGAAACTTTGATTTTTTAAATTGCCTGGCAGCGCCATCTAGCGACCATTGTAAGGAACTTTGATTTTTAAATTGTTTAGCAGCGCCATCTAGCGAAAATTATCAATGAAACTGATGTTTGAATAAATAATTAAAATTGATTGTTTTTTGTTTCAGCAAGCGCTGGTATCCTGTTAGAGCATGCACCTGCGTGTCCTGAGCAGCATGGAATTCAGGTACCTTCTTATTAAAAAAAAAATATTTGTCTTTAGCTATAATATATTCACAGCCAAATCAATGAAAAGTCAAGGCAAAATGCGTAGTGGCATCATTTCTTTGACCATCACGACATCAACGGATCAGTAATCGCAGTTTGTTGATCAGAAATAAGAAAAAATATGTTCTTAGCATAACTAGATGCCTTGATGACTATAAAGACTACGGAGGCGATTTAGTAACTAATTATTTTGACTGACATGGAACGACACCGATATTCAGTGTTACTCCTACGTTCTTTAGTATAATGATATGCTTCAGTACTTGCACTACTCAAGGACATAATTCTGATTACTCAATTACTAACATGTTCTTCTTCACAATTTCCAGGCATACGCCCACCCAGAGCTCTGCGATCAGTTCTTCCTGTGCACCAACGGCTCCCTGACAGTAGAAACGTGCGAGAATGGTCTCCTATTCGACGGTAAAGGCGCCATTCACAACCACTGCAACTATCACTGGGCCGTCGATTGTGGTACCAGGAAAGCTGACTGTAAGTACCACTTAAATTTGTATTGAGCAACCAGTGACTGTAGGAAAATTTGACAGTCGGCCTGGGTCAGACAGAGTAAGGGCTATTTACAACCAAGATGTGACAATACAATTTCTTCAGAAATAAAACGTGGCTGATGGCGGTATATTCACTATTCCTCATCATGGCAGTCTTGTTGTTGCTTCTTGAATAAAATTATGCGTCAACTTTATGTTGATAAAGCTTGACCGCTTTAAAATTCAGAGGTGGTTTAATTGTTATAAGTGCTTTGAGATTTTTTGAGCACGTATTTTTATTTTCATATTTACAATACCTGAATACCAAACATATTAATAACCACCATGGTATAATTATCACCAACGCCTGATTTCCGTCAATCTTGTCTAATACAACTGTACTCTAATTTTAACCCATCTTCATGATAAATGCCTTAGAGAGAAAGTTGCCCTATACTGACAAAATATAATTTCCAAATTCCAGTGGTTCCTCTATCAACTCCTGGCTGCGAATACCAGTTTGGCATCTACCCAGACAGCGACGAGTGCTCCACCAGCTACGTCAAGTGCGCCTATGGCATCCCCGAACAGGAGCCATGCACCCCAGGCTTAGTCTACGATGAGCGCATCCATGGATGCAACTGGCCCGATCTACTCCAGCCTTTCTGCAACCCAGAAGGTATTTGAAGCATCTTTATAGTGATTTAATTCTGTGTTTTAAAATGTAAATGTTGAATTGTAAAACATACATTTGATGTAAGAAATGATTGATTTTACTTAGGAATTCTTCCTGCGCCATTTCATGATTACAAAATATATGCGATTAACCATCGCAGCTCTTAGTGGCAAGAAGCAATAGGTAGGTAGGTATATTATATGCAATTATCCATATAAGACACGAGACAAAACTATCGAGAAACAGGAGAGACAATTGAGCGTGTTTCTAGATAGGTACCATAAATCTGCTCTACACTAGTAGCAACGCCACCTAGTGAAATAATTGAAATCAAGTATTTACCTCGTTCTACCCTATAACTCGCCATAATTATGGCAACAGATGGCGCTACAACAAGTTTAGCCTTACTGCCGTAGTAATTCTATTATAGTTTCTAATCAAATTAATTGTCCCAACAGCGGTCGTCGGCTTCAAATGCCCAACCAAAGTGCCGTCCAACTCCCAAGCGGCGAAATTCTGGCCCTTCCCCCGCTTCCCCGTGCCCGGTGACTGCCACAGACTCATCACCTGTGTGGAAGGTCACCCTCGCCTCATTAGCTGCGGTGAAGACAAAGTGTTTGATGACCAGAGCCTGACCTGTGAGGATCCTGAGCTGGTCCCCCACTGTGGACATGCGTGATTGAGTGATGGAAATTGATATCATAAGACGAAAACGAAATTGAGTGTAATAGAATACAAAATAGAAAGAGATAAAAAATTGGAGTGTATGAGAAAATAGGGTTACCTACAGTTATTATAAGCGCCACATTACTTCTGAACTACTCTTGTGTCTGAAAAAATATTCATAACATGTAACAAAATGTCAACATCTACACATTGATAACTTATTGTGCTTTTAGATAACCGATGAAGGCTGCCATTAAATATGATAAAAATCATGAAAAATCCCTAATTTATAAACAACCGTTTTCGTTTTGTGATACGTTACTTTTATATTAATTTAATTTCACTGAATGATTGGAATATATTTCCACCGAGTCCTATTTATTCCTTAACCTAAATAATTCCGTGTGATACCTGTAATTTCCCGAACACACACTGAAAACGAATGATTTGCCAAAAACAGTTGATTCGTGAGTGATATTAGTTACCATAGACATATGTATCGTTAATCAATAGAAATGTCAAATGTATGTATTTTTCATTTAGATTTTTTCTGTAAATATTGCTGCTGAAATAGTGGAAATGTAAATAGAAAGTTATGCGAGAAGAGAAATATATTTAATTAATTAAATTGTTGTTTGTTTTTGTTTATTTGTGGTTCACCTAAGATTTCAAAAAAGCATTCTGTTACAGAAAACTGTGAAGATATGTAACGAATATGATACGATAAATACAGGCCTAATATTATGGCATATCAGAGAAGAGCCTTATAGTGAATGAATTGAACGTTAAAAACTAAATCTTTCTTGTAGTAAGATCATTATTTAAGGACTATAAATCCAATAACTTGAAATGTTTCAGTCCCTAAAAGTCCACAATGATTATAACAGTTCACACACTAAACAGCTTTTCTAAAAAGCCATCTAACCTCATCTTCCTACATTGCTTTCATCGCTTGGATTTTTAAGTAACAGTCCGGAGACTATTTGTGTCCGGTTAATGGTAATAGGCTCGCCCCCTATTACATGTGATTTAAACATAACTGGCGGTACCACACCTCCGCCTTGAAACCATATTAGCGAAACCGCACTAGTTCCGCCATGACTTGTCCGTTGTATGACAAGCGAAACAGAAGCGAAACTGCCTGTTCTAACGTATAGATTTGATTATGATTCTATCTGAAATTAAATCAAATGAAGTTGTTTATTCTGTAAATAGGATATCAGAATCACTTTTACACGTCATATAAAAATAAAATAAAAATAAGCTAGATGAGTTCGGCGTTTTCTATCTGACTACTCTGAGAAGAAAGGCCGAAACAAACTCAGAGGTCACAGTCTCTTTTAAAGTACAGACAAAATATTGGTCAGGCCTCAGGTTATATGAGGACCATGTAGATTAGTGTCTGAAATGGTCTTTTGTGGAAAGAACCACACAGATTTGAGTGGACCTATCCAGTCAGTGCAAGCATTTGTCAGTATTCGTGGAGCTCAACTCGACGAACAACATCTCGCCAATATAATTTCGCCAATCTGCCTGGAAGCCGGTTACATCTCCGTGCTCAGCCTATGCTAGCTATTTTGTTGCGGTGCCGCGTTTGTTTCGTACGTCAGTCATCAAGTTTATAAAGCAAAACTATTTTTTTTGTAAAATGGATGTTCATTTTACTGAAAAACTAATCCAAGGAGTCTGAAGTAGACTTATACTATATTTGCTAAGTCGAAAGTGACGACATTTTGCTCTGATTGCTACAATTCAAATGACTTGCATGATGTTCCGCTAACCGAATCCCGAATAATGTAGTGATGTCTCGCAGCAAAATTTGTTTTGCGGTTTCGCATCATTATTTTCGCGCCGAAGGTGTCTAGGGCCCTAAGTCGTAATTAATACTTTATAACATGTAAAAAAACCCTGTCCGATCCGTGAGGGTGTTGTTAGATTTCGTAATGAGAGTCTATTTATGCGGTAATTTTTAAGAAAAACGAAAAAAATAAATTTACCAGATTTTTTTTTCAATAGGGAATTTTACCGGGTTAATAATATGGGGCGCGGGCGGCTGTCGTTTAGCGGGTGTCTAGAAGTCATAACTTATGACGCCTGTTGGAAATTTTCTAATTTTTTATGGATTTGGGGTAATTTTTGTACAAAAAAAGGGAATTTTAAACAGCAATAACTATTTTATTTTCAATATTAATAAAAAATAAAAAAACTTTGTTGTAATATTATTGCAGTAGCTATGTACCCATTTCGGATCGACAGAGTTTTTTTTACATATTGTAGATACACCCCTGCCTAACCTTTCAGGGAAACAAGCGTGATGATGATGCATATGGTGTTTAAAAAATCAAACCAGAATGTATACTTATAAATATACTTTATTAATCTAGACTACATTAAATGCCCTACTCGTCGTCAATTGCCACTGCTTTGCTGCCTTTCTGGGGCCTATTGGGCTTGCGACGGCTTGCCGGCTTGGCGGTGGGGGGGTTCTCTAGGGCGTCGAGCTCGGCATCAGTCAACTGGCCCTTGTACCAATCGGCGCTGGAAGAAGAAAAAATTGTGTTAGGTATTGATGGTTATTCGAGATTGCTAGGGTTAGGGTCGGTTAACAACCTAATTCATTTAATCTTCTCATTTAATAGATTGATCTTATGAACACAGCAACAATTTTTTATTGTGTGTATCACTTTGGGAGTCGACATAATTTTAATACATGCTTTGAATTATTTGGTTCTACTTGACCTTTTACTAGACAGAACCTTCCGATTTTACAGTGCAAGTCGTAACAGGGATTAAAAATAATAATTGGCTTTTAGTTATCAATAAATATTTGAATGCTTTCCCAAAATGATCATCATAAAATGGCCTTACATTATTATTGCTATTCATAACGTGACACATGCGTAGTCTCTCCAATCTTTATGCCATTAATCATCATCATCATTTCAGCCGAAAGATGTCCACTGCTGGGCATAGACCTCCCCTAATCACCGTGACCTTGACCGCTACCGTAGCCAAGGGTAATCGCCGGGCAGTAGTGGCCATTTGTTCTTGGTGCTTGTTATTTTTGGTTTCAGTTCGCCATAATCGCCACGCTTGGCAGACGGAGTTGGCGATCGCAGTATGCTTTAAAAAAAATACAGAATGCTGATGGCCATTCTCTAGTAAGTCCCTTAGTTACCTTTTACGACACCCCCGGGAAGTTTATAATTATAGCAGCATAAAACTTGAAACTTTGTATCCTACTTTATCATCAAGGGAGCCACTCACCACTCAGGCACCTTCCTGGCCCATTCACACTTCTTGTGGACATCGTCGAAGGCCTGTCCAAGCTTGCATCCGGAGCGACGAGGGGTGTTGCCGTTGATACACACATAGAAGAACTGGCACTCTTCAGGGTCGGCGTAGCGGGGGTGCGTCAGACCGAAGGTCTCGTTCACAGGGGGGCATTGGAAGTCAAACACATCTGTGGAAGAATAGTAATAGTATATATGTAAATACTTAGAACATTTTTTTTTAGCTTTTTAGGGTTCCGTACCCCAAAAGGAAAAAACGGAACCCTTATAGGATCACTTTGTTGTCCGTCTGTCTGTCTGTCAAGACACTTTTTCTCAGGAACGGGTGGAGATATCAAGCTGAAATTCATATCAAATACTCAAATCTACTGTCCCTTGGAGCTATGAAAAAATCAAACTTCTGAGCCAACGCAATCAAAAGATTCAGCCGTTTATGCTGCAAATTTTCGACGCTCGCAAGGGAATCAAAACCTACAGGATACTTCCCGTGAACTCAGAATCTTGAAATTTGGTACGAAGCAACGTCTTATAGCACAGATAAAGGAAAAATTGCGAAAAGTTTAATTTTAAACTTATTACGCCTTTCCTCATGAACGCGGTTTGTACGGAACCCTCGGTGCGCGAGTCCGACTTGCACTTGGCCGGTTTTTTCTAGATTATTATATTGAATCTCAGGGTACAATGAAACATTTAGTAGTAGGTTTAAGATAACATTACTTAGTGCATTCACGAATAAAAACTGAACACGATTAGCTCATCTCTTAAACGCTGTTTAGATGTGCTGGTCGCGTTTAGTCTCATTTGTGAAATCCTCCCTGAGTAGTTTTAGTCAATTTTAATCTTTCATTTACAATCCACTTTCGCTAAACAATAGACTTACTTATCTGATGCTGGTCTTAAAGCAGTCAGTACTGCAAGACGCAGGCCTAGCATTAATGTTTGGAGTTTAGAAAGGTAAACGTATCGCTAATGTAAGTGACTTGCAAAAATGCAATCCCATAATATCTTGGTTTGATTTTGTACAACTAGCCCAAACGTTTCCATTTTTTTTAAGTTTTGGGTATTTTTAACACACAAAGCAAAAACGCATTAAGAGGGTTTATCCTAAAAGTTGACCACGTCGTAAATAGCTGTCAAATATTTACATTAGTTGGTGGTTTTAATTAATTTTGCAATATTACTGTATGGAATTAAGGATTGTGGCCAACTGGGGAACTAAAATTTTTATTATGAATTGCAATAATTAATATCGTAATACCGAATACTTAGTTTTAAATTTAAAAAAGTATTTGGAAACTTTCCAAATGCCTTTTTTACACCTAAAATTGTTAAAACATCAAATTCAGTGTTATAAATTAGCAATTAAATATTAATATTCTAGGGAACTAGTTAGCCACCTTTCTTATTTCCATACAGTAATATTGCCAAATTAATCAAAACAGCGAAATATTTTACATCTATTTGCAACGTTGTCCATTTTCAGAATAAATGCTCTTAAACATAAGGCAAGTTACTCACCAGCAGCGCCACAGCCCTTCTTCTTGGCCTCATCAGCCCAGGTGCAGATTCCAGTCTTGTCGTTGTACACCAAGCCATCAGGACAGGTGATCGCGTTGAACTTGCCATCAACGCAGTAGTAGAACTTCCCGCATTCCTTCGGGTCCTCGTGGGCGAAGTAGCCGTTCAGACGAGGGCAGTGCAGTCTTGTGATCGGCGTTTCTGGTGATAACAATTGTTGTTTTTTAGATTCTTGCTTAGTTTTAAGTTTATACTTGTAAAGGGCGCGTCAAAAATTTGTAGTTTTCAGATTGTGAAGACATCGTACAAACGGCTACACATCAAGCTATACATTTCCAGTTTATGCTGATCAAGCATTGTGTAGGATTTCCGTACAACGCGAGGTCAGCTTATATTGAAAATGTATAGCTTGATGGTAGCCGTGTGTACCTACCGTTCCTCACGGTATAATTCAAGAAAGTTTCCAACTCGATCCAAGGCTCGATCAAATCTTATCTGCAGTTGGAATAAATAAAATGTATTCGGAGCCATCTAGTATGGTCTCAAGTTTCGATTGCTAAAAACTTATACTAGATGGCTCTGTATTAAAAAAACAAACACAAAATCTTTTGACACTTGAAACTGACTTTTTCGGGCATAACGCTTTTTCATTACGTGACGATTCGTCACGTAAGTTTTTTTAACGCGGCTTGCTGTAGAAGTAATTCTACCGCAAGCCGCGTTAAAAAACTTCGTTCCAATGACAACAGTATGACTGCTGTGTCAATCACCACGTACTAGTACTTTATGGCAATATCTCGACTGCTTACTATTATTAAGAAAGCTAAACATACATGACCAGAAAACATATACGAGCTTTTATGATGATTACAGATTCGTCTACATTTAGAAATTCTATTAGTACCCGTCAGTCTGCAGTCTGCCTAATCTTTTCCCAACTATGTTGGGATCGGCTTCCAGTCGCGCTGCGGTATTTTTTTTTTAAATATCGCAACATTACGCTGGAAAAAGAGAAAGCAACTAGATATAAAACTGCGTAATATGTACTGGCTAATCGGACGCCACTCACAAATGAGCAGACATAGCAAGTTGTTAGTATAGAAAGCCATCTTGAAACTAATATGGACTTATGGCATACAACTCTGGGGTACAGCCAGCAACAGCAACATAGAGATATTGGAAAGATTTCAAACAAAAACACTGAGGGCTATCTTTAACATCCCCCAATACATCAGTAACAAAATCATGCACCTTGATATAAAACTACCAACTGTCAAACAGGAGGTAGCAAAATATAGCGACGTCTATCAGAAAAGACTGTCAAAACACAAAAATGAGCTTGCTGTCAGACTGAGTGGAGACCAAGGTCTCCAATATCGAAGACTAAAGAGACATAGTGTACCAACTCTTCAGAATAGATTCGTCAGGATGGAATGAGACACTCATCTGAGAAGTGTCTCTCCAAGCTAAAAGCCACAACCAGATAAAAATCAGCCAAAACAGTGGCTTATTGTTGTGTACAGACGTCAGCACATCAAGCTACCCGAAACTGTCAAATTTTCCCAATCAACTTTGAACCTTATACTTCAGCGATAAAGTTGAAAATCTATTAAATAAATTTCACAGATTGTAGTAGCTTGAAGTGCTGGCGTCTGTACAACAGATTGTCATGGAGCAGAGATAGACAAAAAAAAATAAAAGAATGCTGAGATATTAGCCCTTTTGGCCTCGCACAGGTCGTTATTATTTTTGTTGTTAGTTTGTTAGTTTAAAATGATCCTTTTTTATTTCATTTTTTATTACTGTGCGTATTTCCTGTGCATATCCCAAATAAAATAATTATCTTTCTTTCTTTCTTTCAATCAAACCGGATGCAGCCGAATACCAGTATTTTACATGGAGCGACTGCCTATCTGACCTCTAAAACCCAGTTACTGGGTAATACTATACCCCTTGTTAAGACTGGTTGTCAGACTTTTGGGCTTCTGGCTATTTTCATATTATACCACAAATAACACTTTTTCATTAATAGAGCGTTAATATTTCAAATAAAGAAAAGCTTGCGTCATTCGACAAGGTCGTACTTCCCTTGAAATTGGAAAGTTGTTGGCAACATTATCGAAAACGGAAATATTAAATTATTTGTCCTTCGTGCTTGATGAGAACTGACAAACATGACATTTCCTTCCGTGTGTTGATCCAAAAGGGTTATTACTGCACCTCTTTTTAGAGCTTCATAGCACTAAAACAAAACTTTTATTGATAAAGAAACTATCCTACCTATCCTTCGGCATCGGTGGTGGGTATCCTACAATTACATCTATAGCTTAACACTTGAGAACGGCTGGACCGATTTCGCATCAGAATCATACAAAAAGATTTTTTTTAAAGTTGCTGGGAACATTGATAAATTCTGGAAAACTGAAAGTGCATTTTTTATGAGAACTGTGTATGAATTATTGAATTTTTTCGAGTCAACTAGTGTACACAATAATAACTACTTCGGCTGTCACAACCGCATACGATTGACAAAAATGACTGGCGAGCCCTTATTTTCGAAAGAGCATATTTTTGCCATCCATCCTTTAGCCGTATTCTGCGTCAATTACTATTCATACTAGGTATCGTACGAGTTTTAAGATCCGTGTGTTTATTTCGGACGGGCAATAAATTCCGCGTCTTGCCGCCAAGGCCGCGCTTCCCTTGAGTTGTGAAAGTTGTTCCAGCTCTGTTGACCTACGGCATTTATGCGTAATCTGTATTCTAATGATGCCACTAACCAGTCACTTCTGTGGCTTTATCTAGGGTTCACAGTATCATTGATGTTTCTATTCTTTTGCGTACCTCAGTTGAATTGATCTTTTATTTTTTTTTCAACTAAAATAATTTGCCTTATAGGTAACCATAGAACTTAAGCAAGTTTTATTGAACACTAAATTCAAACAGAGAGGCTGTTCAATAAAAGGCTGCAATTTGACTCGAATGTCAATAAAATTGGTTAAATTATCCTACTGCAGTAAATCTTTTAGTTCCACTCCAAAGTTAAAACGTAAACTTTTCTTGGACATTGTTAAAGCTCATCTGTCATTGCTTAATTTTTAATTATTTTTACCTACTGTAATGTAGTCATGTTATTCTAGGCGCATCGTTTTCACATATGCTTTTATATAATTAGTATATTAAAAATATTGTAAAACATTTTTAAAAGAGTAACGGTGGAGTTTCTTGCCCATTCTTCTCCTTACAAAACTATCTCTTGGAAGGGGCGAATAGTTTTTTTCTTTTGTACATGTTTACGTTCAAAAGAGCCTCTAACGTTAGACTCAGGCCTACCATAAGAATCGCCAGAGCCATCAGTTTTGTGAGAGAGCCAAGAAAAGACTAGGCAAATAAATAAATTGTCGTTACAGTAATCAGCCAGCTAACTCGACAAGTCCAATATTTAGCCATAACTTTTGTGGTAGTTACCTACTGCGATAAGTTGATAAGTGTGGCAACCCTATGTTATTACATAACAGCAAACATGTGCTTTAGCAGTTCACGTGTCTCTGTCGGAAATAGCAACTACTTAACTATTAAATTCTTTTCATAAATCCTACAAATGCCTACCGAATTCAGAGCTAGCTAATAATAATTGACCAAAAGTACTACTGGGTTTCCAAACAAAATCAAGAAAGCACTTAAGCACGTAACCGTGGATCTTAGTGGTGACAATAAGTCACTAATCAGTTGAACGTAGTGTCTCTCAGCACTGTCTATGGCAAAGAATTAAGCGATATTCAACTTTTTCAAAAGAATACTCTAGACTGGTGAGGGATAGCAGAGTAAAGAAGGATAGGATAAGTAAAGAGGGATAGCAGAATAAAGAGCGGGTCCACCCTTTGGTCACCTCCAGCTTTCGTATTATTAGGTAACCAATATTTAGATAGATAGAATATTCTTTATTATGTACACCATAAAAATTACAGACATTAATTTAGAAATTTTGCACTGAGTGACACAATGGGCGGTCTTATCGCTAAAAGCGATCTTTTACAGACAACCTTTGGATGGATTTAATTGGAAAAGGAGAGACAATACTGCAGGTAGTCAGTGGTGTACCATTTACATATGTAACAACAGACAGACAGTATTTATTTAAACTTTTCGTACTTAGAAAAGGTTCAAAGGTGGACTTAATGCCTTAGGCATTCTCTACCAGTCAACTAAGGGTGGTGAAGAGACACTTGACGAGAGAGAGAATTTTTGTGTCAGGTCTGTTCCTAGACATTTCTTGCAAAAAGTCTAGATGTGAATGGCGGTAGTAAAAGAACTTACGGAGCTTAGGTCTAGCTGAGCAGTCAAGGTTGAATGGCAGATCGCACTTCTCTTCTTGTGAGCTGTAGTCATTGAACACCATGCCGTCAGGACACAACTTCTCAATTATACTACCGGCTCTGAAAAGTAAAAGATGTCATCATCATCATCATCAGCCTATAACGTTCCCACTGCTGGGATACAGGCCTCTTCTCGGTGAGAGGGAGTGGGCCGTTACCTACCACGCGGGCCCAATGCGGGTTGGTAGATGTCACATGTCTTCGAATTTTCGGTTCTAGGACATGCCGGTTTCGTCACGATGTTTTTCTTCATCGTTTTGAGAGCAGTGGTGATGAAATAATTTACACAAAGTAAAGCGCCTGTCTGGGTTCGAACCTACGACCTACAACTCGTAAGTCGCCGTTACCACTGGATCACCACTGCTCTCAAAAGATGTATTTTAGAGGAAATCTGTCTACATAAATAATGTTGTTTCTTGTACCTATTGCATATTTGATGATTGATGTTGTATTGTATTTGATTATTGGATTATTAATAGTTTTGACATTATCAACAGTGATTTTGACATTATTAATAATTTTGACATTATGGTTAATGATTTTGACATTATTATTAATTATTTTGACATTATTAGTAATTATAACCAAAATTTGCCAAATGTATCTACTAACACTAGGTTTAAGACATGTATGTGATTACAAACAAATTGGATTTTATCATCTGGAAAAAAAAAAAATTGATTTAATCAATATTTTGATTTGAAAGAGTGTCCGTGGATTTTCTTACCCATTCTTTTTCATAAGAATCTACTAAGCTTTTGAATAGGCAACTAGCTTCATCCTTCTAAATGACTGACCCCTAAGTGCATGTAATTGGTTTAATTGAAATAAATGTTTATGTA
Organism: Agrochola litura; assembly: GCA_949152395.1. Classification (NCBI taxonomy): domain Eukaryota; kingdom Metazoa; phylum Arthropoda; class Insecta; order Lepidoptera; family Noctuidae; genus Agrochola; species Agrochola litura. The sequence goes on from OX424493.1 coordinate 20,452,683, forward strand.
AATGTATATGTAAATGTTTGAGTTTGAATAAAAACACATTAATTGACTTATTATGATTCGAACAGACTTTAAGCTTCGAGTCAATATCCTTCCTCCATTCAAGAAACTCTTTGAGCAAATGTTTTGCAAGTTATATATTTCTTAAAATATCACAGGCTCAATGACCTAATGAGGATAAACTTAACTACAGTCCCAAAAGATACGAAAAAAAAAGAAGACCAGTAGGTATGTAAGTTTGGGTGATCAATAAATTATGCAAAATTGAAATTTATTTGAGCTTGAAAGATTGTCCAATGAGATTTAGGGACGAGCTTCAAATGTTTTTAAGAAACTTTGTGCATTTCAAATATCATGATTCATATGTAAATTGTGAAGACAGGTAAAAAGGTAGTTTGAATAAGAACCCATCGAACGAGTTGGCAAATGTTTCTTAAATTTTAATTTAACAAAATGAGGGAGTAGTTTTATTTTGGTATTTTTTCCTGCTTTTTATTTAGCTTCTTTAAAAGCGACCGAAAAGGTTTTTGACTTTTGAAATGTGTTTTAAAAAAATCAAGATGCAGCAACCAAAATAAAGGCCTTATCACTGTCGGAGGCCTGTATTCTTCCACAATCCACTGTTAGTTCATCTCTCCTAGACAGAATACAATCTGTTTAATCGTCTCAGGTAACTGTCACCTATGGTATTACCTACACAAGCTCACCTATTTCCCAGACTAAATCTAGTCATTGCTTATAAAAAAACAGTGGCACTCCGGGAGTGCCAACAGAAGTGAAAACTTGAAAAAAAATCGGTACCGCGGTAATCAACGCGTTGATGTCTTTTTAATGGTCAAAAGCTGGTGTCGTCACAGTGTTGCGAAATCAATGGAAAAAAATGCCCAATGCGCCTAAAGAAGTGTTCACTTATAAAAATAAAGACATATTTACCTGCACTCATAATACTTGTCGCACTGCTCAGCATCAGCAAAGAAGCCGTCTTCGGGGCAGTCATTGGTGATCTCAGCCTCAGCCTCAGCTTTTTTTTCATTATCATTGATGGTCCGGATAGGAGGGTTCACTGGTTTCCTACCCCTGGGCTTTTGGGCTGCTGATGATGCCAGCACTGGAATGAGAAATTATTCATTAACAAAAATGGTATTTTTACTTACCACATTACAAAATTGTATTTATATCTTCAACATTAAAGATGGGTGAACTTAGGTAACCCGGAGGAATATTAAAAAAGTGGTGGCACTCCGGGAGTGCCGATGGAAGTGAAAACTTCAACAAGATCGCCTTGGTGGAAGAAAGATACTTGTATAGAACATTGATCTGTAACGTAGTATAAATAAAGACCATAATCGCGTTTACACAACCTTTAAAGTAAAAATACTTGCATAGAAAATTGATCCGTAACATAATATAAATAAAGAGCACAATCACGTTTACAAAAATGAGGTGTCGCAAAATCAATGGTTTAGTCCCATCGCAAAAATGCCCAACGCGCCTAAAGAAGTTTCCACATAAAAAAAAACATAAGTTCTAGGACCAGTTATAGTGATGTATTAGTTATATAGGTACAGCACCAGGTTAGGTAGGTAGGACAGTGATAGCCTAGTGGTGTGACCGTCAGACTGCCAAGTCATAGGTCTCCATTTCAAACCCAAGGCACGAATATCTAACTTTTGGATTCATGTGCGTATTGTATAATTATCACTTCTTTCAAAAACGGTGAAGGAAAACATCGTGAGGAAACCGGCATATCTGAGAGATATTTCTCGACGGCATATGAAGCCAAGTCAGAGGCCCATGGGGGCTTTAAACACTCTGACACCAGGTTGGTCACTAACCACATGAAAAAAAGAAGTTAGGTACCCAAATAGAACAAAGAAAAGCCTAGAAGGGGCCGGTGTTTAAAGAAATACCTGCAATGGCAAAAGGCAAGCGTAGGTTGCAACATGAAGATAATACAATAATTATTATTTAATTATAATAATTATTGTACAATTATAATAATTATTATACAATTATAATAATTATTATAATTGTAGGTGTCATGCGGCATACAGATATTTTATTTTATTGGACTTGCGATAAAAATAATGAATGTAATCTTCATGTTCATATAATCAGGTACAACTTCTGTAAGCCATACAAATAAGCATCATAACTTTACTTCTTAAGTGTTACCTAATATGGCCTCAATTGATAACAAAACTCGTCAAGCTTTGCTTATGTAATATTGGTATACATAGCTAATTTATGTAAATGTGTTAATGTTACTTTTAAAATGAAGATAGCTAATACATACATCTACATTTTAAAAATTTCTATTATTAGTTTAGTTTTGTGGTTTTATTGATTAAAATAGCTTTCACAAGGGGCAATTCTTATTCATGTTCAGATTATTCTGAACCTCGGCCCAGTCAGCCTTGCAAATATTTTTGACACGGTATCGGTATGAACTATGTATGAGAGCAAAAACTAAAGAAGAACGCATATTTTATATTTGGCACATTAATTCAAACGATGTTAAAATATCGGGAATATTAATACTCGTACATAATACGAGTACCTTCACAATAACTAAACGCTTAAAACGACAAAAAAATGGACCTCAAAGTCACTCGAATAATCAGTAATAACCTTTCTATACAAACAACAACACATTAGATTAAAATAACTTTATATTCACTTGCACTACATTTCCTGCGCGCGAGTTGACAAAAGTAGTTAACATTGAGTAAGGACACTTCCTTAAGTTCAATGCTACAATTAGCTGCAGTAAAACTAACTAAGACTGCACTGTCATGTACTTTCTAAATGCTTAAACTGGACATTAAGAAAATTGGACACTTGTAGGTTAATTGCAAAGCTTGGAACTAAAGAGCTATTGAAATAAGAAAAAGTTAACATAGAAAGTCTTTATCTGATTTATCTCTGAAAGCGGATGTACTCAGTCTATACATAGACTGAGTCTTACCCACAGAAGGTTATACATAACCTTCTGTGGGTAAGACTGCAGTTAATAAAACTACAGGTAACTATCAACATATTGGATAGGCAGAGAGAAAGTATTCTAAATTTTGGTAGTTTTAAAAGATGTAATGTCTCAAACATACTTCACAAAACCCATGACCTATGTGTGGGTCACAGTCCCATGCCTAGATTTTTTGAATAAAAAAGTTAACCTTGAAAATAGGCTGGGAAAACGTAAAAGATACGATCACTGTTTATCAAAGAAAATACTTGAAATAGCCATATTTCACGTAATATTTCTTAGTATTTTCAAATATGGGTAATGTATGAGAATTATTAAGTTTCCGTGGGGATTTGGAAATCAAAGGCTGTGTGATGTAAATTGAACCACTAATAAGTTAGGTTTACAACCATTACTATTTAATTAAATTTAATCTGAGTTGATTTAACGTTACCTATTTATTTGTAAATGAACCTGAACACATTTTGTTTCATATATTTTACCTTGGGTTTATGTATAGCAACAGATTCTTCAATTTCATAACAACTAAATGCACTTGGCTAGCAATTATGAAAACAGCCATCCTTGATTGTAAATGTTTTAATTTATATTCACATTGCTATGCGTAAACAGAAATATGAAATCAAAATGATTAAAAACAAATTACAACCATACCTTGAATGTTAAAAGCATTTACCAAAACAAGAGTGTTGTAATTTTTCATTTTTTATATCTTTTTATACTGATTACCTATAAGATTCCGTTTTACATGATTTGATCTGTGTTAATCTACGGAAACGTCCTTTTTCAATATATTTGAGGATACTATATGTAGGAATCTAAGAATACCTTTACTCATAAGTAATATGTCAAAAGTAATTGGTCCTTCTTCCTCGTACATTTATAACTTTGTGGTCTTTTAACTCCTAAATCTCACTTTCAAGTCACGAAGTAAGAAGAAAAAATAGATAACAAAACTCGTTAATGATTTTTGCAACTGCCAATATTGAAACAGCAGAAAGTGAAACTATATGGTTTTTTAGCCCCTAAACGTCACTTTCAAATCACGAAGTATGAAAAAAAACATATTTTTGCAACTCCCAACATTTAAACAGATGAAAGATAACCAAAAACTGTGGTGTAAGAGCTGATTTCTCTCTTACCTAACACACGTAGCTTTGCACGAGGCGTTATGTCCAAATATTAGTGCTGTATTAATTTTTCTATCGATAACCTTCATTGTACGAACAAAGTAATAACTCGCTGAGTATAACTAGTTTGTGATACAATCAGACTATATCCGTGAAGATATAGTTGGACGATAGTGACTGATAAATTAAAGAAGATAAGTAGAACTTAGTAGAAGTGAAAAAGTAAATTTCTTCCTATGAGTGTGGAAGTAAGATTCAAATATTTGTTAAGAACGGCCAACCCGTCATACTTTTCATACAAACGCTCGTACGTGATTATGGCGTTGTAACACATCTTTCTTTAATTCTTTTAAACTAATGGGTATCTTGTGCACTATATCTAGGTTTCTATGAAATCAAAAAATAAAAATTTGGCGAAACAAATTCAATATAATTATGCCTCCAAAAATCTGCTTTTTTGCACAAATTTTACCTCAACTTTGACCGTTCATAATGTACTCATAAATTGTAAAAGTAAAGAAAATATCTTTATAGAAACCTCGCCCATGTAATGGAGATTCTAAATTACAAAAAAATATTTTACAAACTTGTAAGGCGTATTCAAAAACACGTATTTCCTGAAACCAGTTATTTTTCGTACAATGTTATCGCGTTCTCATTTGCTTGTTAGCGGTTCTCACTTGCGCTGGATGAAACAACAAGCTTTTCGACCATGCTCGCGTTGACGATAGACGGATCGGGAAGGGCCCCCTTAAGAGCGTTTATTCTAAAAGTCGGCAACGTCACAAATAGCTATCAAATATTTACCTGTTTTGATTAATTTAGTAATATTACTGTATGGAAATATGAAATATCGCTAAATGTTAATAATGAATTGCAATCATAACACTGAATTTGATGTTGTAACCGTTTTAAGTGTATTAAACGCATTTGGAAAGTTTCCAAATACTTTGTTCACAATTCAAACTAAATATTCGGTGTTACGATATTAATTATTGCATTTCCTCTATACTAATATTATAAAGAGAAAAGATTTGATTTTTTTGTTTGTTTGTAATGAATAAACTCAAAAACGACTGGACCAATTTAAATGATCCTTCACCAGAAGAATGCTATATTATTGACATCTATTTGCCCACTTTCACAATGCACGCTCTTAAGTATTAATTAGAAGTAATCACCAGGAACAGTCAAAACACAGAAGAAGAATAGAATCTGGAAAGGAACGAGCGTTCACTTATACGTTTGCTTACGTATTACAGGTTGAAAGGATCAAAGGACCACAAACAAATGTTTAAAGAACCTTTCACGAAGCACTTATCTCAAAGAAAAACAAACACAAAAAATCAAAAATAAAACAAAATAAGGTAGAAGAGAGGTTCTGTAAGAGAACGCATGAGCTATTCAGTAATCTATGGTTAAGATCAACGCATAAGGTCAAAGAAATTATCCAACATCCCACCATTTATTAATCTTTCTATTAAATGATAACCTCGAACCCATTAAGAACTGCCTATAAAACCCTTTCCGTAATTAATAATATTCGAAGTAGGTATACCTAAGTGTAGTGATAACAGGTTTAGATTATGCGAAAATGGCCCTAAGCCCTGCAATAACTAAATATTGGAGATATGAGGTGTTTTGTTGAGGTAATAAATATATACAACATATAAAAAAACCCTGTCCGATCCGTGAGGGTGTTGTGCTATGTGATTTTTTATGGAAAATCGAAAAAAAAAATCGTCTCTTTTTTTTCAATGGCGATTTTTACCGTGTTATTACATGGGGCGCGGGCGACCGTCGTTTAGCGAATATCTGTCTACAAGTCATAACTTATGAGCCCTGTAGACAATTTACTAATTTTTAATGAATTTGGGGTAATTTTGGTACTAAAAATGTGATTTTTAAATTTCAATAACTTTTTTTATCTTCTATAATAATTAGATTTTTTTATTACTTTTAGGTAATGTTATTGGCTCTTAAACTCTTAAACCTGTATCTTAAGAGACAGTGTTCAGCTATAAGGTTAATCCGATAAGATTTATACAACTTGTGAGTTATGTCGATCTACTAAGTGATTTTAAAATTTAGCCCAATTTATTTAATTTATAATTAAAATAAAGCAGAAAACAAGCTAAAGCTATCACAGGTAAAATTTGCTTACGAATCTATTTTGGCAATAAAAAATGTTACCATTGGAAAGAAAAATGATACGTTTTTGTTTATGGAAACTGAGCATTAACTAAATCTTAGTAACTAATTTCTAAGATCTTGGTGAAGGTACCAATTGTCAGGAAACCTGGACTGATATTTTGGTTTTGTTTGAAATCAAAGTGATCGCTGGTTCATTCTCAGTATTATATGATACCTTTACAATTATTATTGACCTTTATAATAGTTTCAACTATTGGAACTAGTATTGAATCTTGTTTAGTAAAAGGTTAAGATAATAATTATATTATCTCATTTACATTTATACCTACAATATTTTATTTTATTAAATTAGATTTGTTATAGCTGTAGTGGCAATCATGCCATTTGGTTTAAATAGGTCCTTATTTTATTAATATTTTATTTAGATTTTTTTTTTTTAGATTTTGTGAATGTGAGAACGTTGTAGGCTATAGACTTGCAGACCATTTTCTATCATGCTAAGTACCTGTTACTTGTTGATATACTTACAATGTCCTCTCATACCTATTAACACTGTAATTTGAAAACATTGTAAGAACCATTTATTTTTAAAAGAGTACCTAACCGTGGAGTTTCTTGCCGGCTCTTCTCCATAGGAAACGACCAATTGGAACCGTGCACCTAGCTTCTGACGTTTCATAAGTGCCCTTGTAGGTTTATGTGAAATAAAAAAATATGTTTTGTTTTTTAATTTTCCTAAGTTAGTTTCCAGTCTAACCAGATATAGCTATTTATAGTATTTATATTGAGTTGGCATTTGTCGGTATTCGGCTGGTACTTTTTTAAGAATACATAACATAACATCACACTTTGTTTCCCCAAAAGGTTTGGCAGAGGTGTACTTATAGTACACCCACATTTCGCCAGTTATGTTTAAGTCCCATGTAATAGGGGGCGAGCCTATTGCCATCAACCGGGCACGAATCCGGACTCCGGGCTATTACTCAGGAATTACAGATAGAAAAACCCAAAAACACATCCCAGGACCTCATGCTCAGTAGTATCGCTTGAGACCACTTATACTATTGCGAAAATAGTGTCATCATTTACCCTAATTTATTTACCATGAGACATCATTCCATTGTTTATTTGTGACGTCATCCTCATTATAAATTCCGTCCATACAAAGTACAGATGTGTGTTTGTCCATATTGTACTCATTTGAACTTTAATGGTGTTCTTCGTCTCTGCGTGTGTTGAATAAGTACGCCATTTCTCCGTTACTTTACTTAGAATCGTTGTAAGAAACTGTTACTTGAACTTATCTTAATCGTGAGGTAGCTATTTGATCAGGCTGTAGTTAGTCAGTAATATCTACAACTGTATTATAAATCTGAGGTATTTTTAACATAATTACATAACATACATAACATCACGCCTTGTTTCCCCGAAGGGTTGGGCAGAGGTGTCCCTGTAGCAGGTACACCCACATTTCGCCAGTTATGTTTAAGTCCCATGTAATAGGGGGCGGGGGGGGGGTGTAATTAAGAGACGTTTAAACGTCTTCAGTCATCATCATCTGCCTAGCCTTTTCTTGGGGTCGGCTTCCAGGCTAACCGGATGCAGATGAATACCAGTATTTTACATGGAGCGACTACCTATCTGAACTCCACGATCTAGTTATTAGGTAACACGATACCCCTTGGTAAGACTGGTTGTCAGACTTTTGGGCTTCTAACTACTCGTAATGACTGTCAAAGATCTACAAACGACAGCCGGGCGCAACAGTTTAACGTGCTTTCCGAGGCACAGAGGAGTTTCGATATGTAAAGATGGTCACCCATCCTCGGACCAACCGTGGCAAGTGTAGCTTAACCTAATCGATCGACCCGTGCGGAAGTTATTACTTAGTCATAAGCCATTAATCATTAATTATCGTTAAGCAATGTTTCTAAATAAACCCCATCATATCTAATAATAATAATCTTGAATAATAACTACTTTCAGTTTACGGTTATGCAAAACAATTGAAATCCATCAAACATTGGCTGACGTTATTTCAGAAAACATAAAACTTTCTCTTTTGAGAAGGTGCGCGCGCGTTGATGTCTTTTCTTCCTAGACGTAACTGACGTCTGTCGTTACGAAGCAAAATCATTAGCTAACTAATTAAACATGCATTTCTAAGCTTTTAACTGTTATTTGATTGTGAAAACATTGCTATATACACAAGCTGTTGCCTGTGACTTCGTTCGCATTTTCAAGCTCCAACAGAACTGCTAGGTAGAGGTCAAAAATAAGTGTATTGTTTATCTCTGACAAGACCTTTGTGTTTCAGTTCACTTTTTTTTTTTTTTTGAGTAGTTAAGGCTTTGCTTTCTCTCTCTTAAGAACAGGCTTTTTATGTACAAAGGACGATCAGGTAATATTATTAAAAGCATAATTATCCTGTGATCCCGGGCCTGATTTTAAATATATTGTGTATTTAATTTTCCTGTAATTTTTCATTTATTTAAGCTGTGCATTGTCTGTCAATCAACCACGATATTATTATAATGTAGATAGACGATAAGGTACTTAATAATAAACGTGCTTTCTATTGTCATTAATAATTAATCAAAGCAATAACAACTTTATTATCATTGCCCGTAGTTTGACATTCAAATTAGACAGGAATTGTAATTCTTAGCGTCAAGGCTAACGTGTACCCTGACATATTGTAATACTTACTGCTTCACTGAATATTAATTTGTTAAAGGTTATCGAAATAGGTCGTTATTATACCGAAGTGTTTAGTAATGAAAGTACATGATTTGAATTTATATTTTTTTGTCGAAGGCTTCTTGAGAAAAGCTCAAAAATGTTTAATAATAGAATTGTTCTTTGTTTATCTCATTTATTTGTATTTGGAATAAAAAAATATTTTATGAGGTCAAAAAACTCACCAATTAAGCCCAAGAAAACGACTCCCACGCACGATCGGAACGCCATCTTGTGATATCACTCCTATCACTTATTTAACTTAAATGTCACTTATAAGTGACTTTATTAATGTCTGCCTGACGTCCGCACCGCACTCTATACCACACTGACTTATTCACTTTTTGTCATCCATTCTTAGCTGTGCCACAGCTCAGCGAAAGGTTACACAAATTCTCTATCTCCTTCCCTCTTCACATATTTTCATATCTCCATCCCTCTCTCCGTAAACTCTTTGGATCCTGTTATTGTTCTACGTGTTCTGCAAGAATATTTACAAATGCCAAAATGCAGTTATCCGGTTTACAATGAAGTTTACTTGATGTTAGAAAATTAGTAATTAATTGATAGTTGGGCAACTGATTGCATACTGAATGGAATGGAATGTGTTGTGAAAATTAGAAAAGCTACTCATACTGTGTTGATGTTGAATGGTTGTTGTTCATGATTAGGGCAATTTACTAAATAGGTACGTGTATGTACTCGTACGTTTTAGGGATTATTTGATTTGAAAATAATGTATTTTAAAAACAAATTTAATTGGAATCAGATACAATAATATAGGTGTCTGTTTGAAACTAAATAATCTTGCATTTCATTTTTCTTCAGCCAGTACCTAAGTAAGCATTTTCAATCAATATTAGCAAATTAAACCACCAACGATGAATGCATACATTTTAAAATTATCTGCATAGTTTATCTACTAACAAAACAAGATACACATTGGTGCCGATTCCCTTGTTCACAAACTAAACTAAATTTAAGTTCAGTGCATCTTTTTCTTTCTATTTCATTAAGAAAAGGTCAGAAGATAAATTTTAGTTTAGTCCTGTCAAATTAATCAGCGCTTGACGTAATTTTAGTAGGCAAGTTTTGAATCACGTCTAAACTTGTACCTATGGATTAGTGACAGGCGCTGATTAATTTGACAGGACTAAACTAAAATTTATCTTCTGTCCTTTTCTTAATGAAATAGAAAGAAAAAGATGCACTGAACTTAAATTAAGTTTAGTTTGTAAACAAAGGAATCGGCACCATTCTAATACAATGGATCATTAGCGTCTACTCTGCCCAACACCCTAGCAGCAAGCTTGATAGTCCTACAGCTGAGCATAAAATAACCTGAATCGGTATAAAAGTCCTTAAAAGCAGTGTAACATGTTCTGCTCATTGTCGAACTGGCTCGTTATAATGAATGTGTCACCTTTATATGTACTTACGTCTATGAAAGAACGTTGCGTGTAGGGGACACGGCTCGATGCGTGGAAAAATGGATGACAGTCGTAAAAAACGAATTATATAAATAATTAAAAAGATACCTCCTGCCTAAAGAAACTGGGGCTTTCTTTTTGTAGAAATTACTTTCTTACTATCTGTCGAACTTCATGTGTACAAAGAAAAGCTTAGACTTTGTTGTGTCTTCGTTTGAAATGAGATTCATAAGCCAATGTGCATTTTGAAAATTCGCAACACACGAGATAGCTATGGTAGCGTTGTTTATGACTTCAAACAGTGTGCGTAGCTCCATGATGACCAGCTTTGAATCTTACCTTGATTAAAAATATTTTAAAAGTCGCCTCATAATGTTTCCAAACTAGAATAAACAAGATCTACCGATAACTAATTCTGCAAGATGTAGCAATTAATTTTTAAATAACAACATAACATAACATCACGCCTTGTTTCCCCGAAGGCTTGGGCAGAGGTGTCCCTATAGCAGGTACACTCACATTTCGCCAGTTATGTTTAAGTCCCATGTAATAGGGGGCGAGCCTATTGCCATCAACCGGGCACAAATCCAGACTCCGGGCTGCTACTGAGAAATTTCAGATAGGAAAACCCAATAACACTTTGCCCGACCCAGGAATCGAACCCAAGACCTCATGCTCAGCAGTAACGCTTGCAATCCATGCGTCATGTTCGTGAACGGGCGCCGTCAGTTGGGACTGGTCATCTCTTAGCTGCCAGGGCTTATTTTTATTTTTATTTTAATTTTTTGAATTGTTCTTTGTTTTATCTTTTTATTACGGACGCTTCTAACGTGCACGTCTTTTTACATTGTTCTCACATGTATAATTTCAACATGAATGATGTAACCAATATTTTGTAACATTTTTTTTATTTAAAAGAGTGTCCGTGGAGTTTCTTGCCCGTTCTTCTCCATAGGTACCTACTACGCTTTGGAATGGGCAACTAGCTTCATACCTATTTCTGACTGACCGATTCCTTGACAATTCAAAAGTGCCTGTAAATGGTTTAATTGAAATAAATGCTTTGAGTTTTGAGTTTGAGTTTGAATCACTACACAAATAAGGCAGTCATTTTTAAATAACTCTTAAGAAATTTCTTAGAATCAGTACTATTTACCAAGAAAGCATAATTAACATAAAAAATCTTGCCAAGTTGTTTGCTGGTTGTAAGGTAAGTATTATATTAACGTCTCGCGCAATTTGAAAATGTCTTAACCATTTACTGGTTAATATATTCAGTAAGCTGGTTGAGGTCTCTAAGCAAAAACTGCAAAGGTACTTCTCTATCGCTTTATCAGCAGTGATAGCCTAGTGGTGTAACCGTCGGACTGCCAAGTCATAAGTTTCGAGTTCGAACCCAAGGCACGCACCTCTGACTTTTCGGATTCATGTGTGTATTGTACAATTATAACTTGCTTCAAAAACGGTGAAGGTAAACATCGTGAGGAAACATCGTGAGGAATGCTTGAGAGATATTTCTCGACGGTATCTGGAGCCAAGCAGAGGCCACGGGCGGCTTTAAAACTCTGACACCAGGTTATTCACTAACCAGACGAAAAGAAGAAGATCGGTTTATTTCAGTGCCTAGTGAAATGTTCGTTAAGTTAGCAGAAGAAACTCTTTGAAGATTTTTAGATTTATGATTCAGAAATAAATATATTAAAATTAGGTACCTCATGCTACTTCTCTTGTAGCATAAAATGTGCCAGACTTTCATTCATTTAATGGACAGTACTCATCGCGAGCATTCGCTGCGCGAATGGGTTTTACAAACATTCATTCGTTGCGCGAGTTTTTGTTACGCAACTAACATTCATTTATAAAACGATCATTCGTTTCATGTCTAGATTCACGTACCCAACAAACTGTTCGTTTATGTTTGAATGAATGTTCGTTGCGTAACAGAAGCTCGCGCAACGAATGTTTGTAGAACAAATTCGCGAAGCGAAAGCATCACCACTCATGAAGGCTATTTAATACCGATTTATATTTAAGAATCTGCTAAAAAGGCATCTTATTTGTAGTATCTAAAAGCGCTCATACGCACTAGCGGTTAACCGCGCGGCTAGCCGCTTATTAATTTTAATATGCTACCGCTTATGATTGTACGCACTTAACCGGTACAAAATTTCAATCGCGGCGATTGAATGCAGGGGCCTACCACCAGCTCATAAAGCAGTATTATTTTATAACCTCAGTGTGGAAAAGAGATGAAGCTTTACAGGACGTATAGCTCCATATCTTTCTCCCAAGTTATTAAAAATAATACTGCTTTATGAGCTGGTGGTAAGCCACCAGGGCCGCGGTCCGCTTCGCGGCTAGTCACCATCCTGTCTATACGCATTAGGCGGTTCATGGGCGGTTAAGTTTGAAGCGAACCGCCGCGGTGAGTTTGCAAGTTCACGTTCGTGATAAGCGTGCTCAGAGAAATTTTGTGTTAAAATTCAACATCGAGAAGCTATTTGAAATTGTGAAGGAGCAGACATGATAAAACGGAGACAATAGGATTTTATTTTTTTCTTTCTTTGTTTCGGGTGTAATAATAGATAACACAAGCTACCTCGACGGCGTCCATTTTGTTTATAGATATGGACCGACAGTACCTACCCACTCCGCCGCCGAGCGGTCCAATCGCTTGACGCAGTACAACATCGCGGTTGGCCGCCATGGCAGTCAGCCGATATTCCAACCGCGTCAGGCGGCTGGCCGCTCAAACGAACCGCCTAGGCAGCAAACCGCTAGTGCGTATGAGCGCTATGGGATTTCCCAGCACAAACAAACTCGACTTTTAATAAATTTAAATTAAACCTGACTCACCCCTACGGGGAAATACCTTAGTTGTAAGAAAAGGGCATAGCAAAATAATTGACGATCGCAAATTACGGTCGCATCAACATTTTTTCCCCGGATAGCAATCCTTCACCTTTTCCCGAGATGGCTGAGAACAAACGAACAAAATTACTCGTGTTAATTTTACTTCACATGGTGATTAAGTGTCCCGGACATGTCCGACGATATTCACACATCGTTATTATCGTGTCCATTGTTCGTAAACTTAATGAACATGTTGTAAATAATACCCTATTATAGGAAGGTTTCTTTCATGCAAAAGAATACTTTGCTACTGATTTATAAGAATTGATATTTATTGACATTTCGAGTAATTTTTGCTGTAGTTGAACAATAATCGATAAAATAAATATAGTTTCGTTGTTGGAACGTTGGAAGTCAAGCGATGGATTATTTTGTTTACGAACGAGCCTTTAAATGCCTTTAATATATTTTATGTTTAAGGGAGTGCCTCCGCTGCCGACGCCGGTACCCAAAAATAACGCCGTTGGGCACCGGCAGTGCATTACTGGTAGCTGAGATTAAAAACATCGGCTGCCAGCGCCGCCGGCTCCCATAATGGATAACAGAATGGCAGCGCGGCGTTTATGGAAAACCTTCCAGTATTCAGAACCCCAAATAACTAACTAACTCTAACCAAAGTATTTATTTATATATATTCTAGTTGTTGGCACTAGCCGGTCACTGCCGTGGCACCGCTCGCTTCGCTCACTCGGCTCTTGCGTAGGGAGTCACAGTTCTAACCTAACCTAACCTTTTTTTGCGAGTAAAAATATTTAACCTAATCTAACTAGTTCGATACCGGGTAGTACTTGATTACTGAAATATGAAATGATTGAATACGGAAATATATTTATTCCACTTATCTACTCCAAATGCCAAATTGCCAACACCATTTTCCGCTTTTTTTCCAAAGTCAGCGCTGGCAGCCAATTCAGCAACCGGCGGGCGGCATCAGCAGCCAATTCAAGAGACGGCGCCGGCAGCTGAGGCACATCCTATGTTTTAAGGCTTCATGTTATCCCTCTAGCAAGCATCATTTTATTTAGTTTTACTCTAATAAAACATTGTGTAATTAAAAAAATAATATTATAAACAGGTTTTTTTTATTTAAGACATGGCATGGGGAGTTTTTCCCTTCCTTAACTAAGTATAATTATAATTAATCAATAATATTGCAGTATCAAAATAGCCTTGACAAAAATATATTGATATATTTTAAAAGATAAAAGTACATCGCTATTTTGCATGAGCAATGGTAAATGTATTAAATTAATAACTTCTTTATTTCTGATAGTATGTAATGAATGATACACGAACTGACAAAAAGTTAACACAGGAATACTTAAGAAATAATGCATGTCCGCGGAAGGGTAAAATTAAATTCAATAAAATTAAAAGTAAAAGATTGGGTATCTTTGCTAATGTAATTTTTGTCTTTAACTTGTTTCACAAATAGGAGAATAAAAAGAAAAGAAAATAAAAGATTAAATTTCGAGGAGCTCGTGGCTAAGTAATAACAGCCGCACGGGTCGATCTATCAGGTTAAGCTACGCCTGGGTTGGTCTGTGGATGGGTGACCATCTTAAAATATCGAGATTCCTCCGTGCCTCGGAAAGCACGTTAAACCGTTGGTCCCAGCAGTCATTCGTGGATCTTTGACAATCGTTACGGGTCGTCAGAAGCCCGAAAGTCTGACAACAGTCTTACCAAGGCGTATCGTATTACCCAGTTACTGGGTTGTGGAGGTCAGATAGGCAGTCGCTCCATGTAAAATACTGGAATTTAGCTGCATCCGGTTAGACTAGAAGCCGACCCCAACATAGTTGGGAAAAGGCTAGGCAAATTGAACTTGTTTCACAAATAATTAATTAATGTTTATTATGATATAATAAAGTTGAATTAATGGTTAATTAAACCAAAGGATTTCAGTTAATTTACAAAATGCTTGTTACAATGCTTGCAACAAGCAGTTTTTTTATATTTTAAACAATTGCCTAATAACCAACTAACTAATACATTATTTGATACTACATTACATTTTAATAACAAGTATCTAACGCGAATGCTAATGCCATCTACCGAAAGAAAGGAAATCTAACTCATAATGTATCATCCTTTCACCCAACCTAGTCACGCCCTCTATTGTCAAAGTGAGTAATTACTGTAAAAAAAACTGTCTAACTTTGCCGTATATCTTTGCTGAACACAGAGCGCTATTCAGCCGGACATTTTAATTAAGCTGCTGTCATTTATATCGTTGGTTTGAATGTGCTCTACAGGGTCAACCGTCACCCGCCGCAGGAGATACCCTTGGCGTCGGGAGTCGCAGGCCGATTCCCGGCCACCGTAGGCGCGGGCTTGCGGACGGTGAGCAATGGGTAGCTCGCCGTCCGATAAGAACCAGGCCCGGGTCGACGGCGCGTTGTGTTCCACGTGCGCCTCAAAGAGATGTCAGTAGAACTGACGGGGTCCGATAGGACCGATGCCTGCCGGGGTTGCGAATAAGGCCGAAAGGGAAATCGTGGCCCCTGGCAACAGGGTAACCGAAGGAAAACGGGTGGGTTTTAGTCAGTAAGAGTCTGACACGCCCTCCCGCTCCACCCAGAGCGGGAGAAGTTATTTGATAAATTTAAGAACCAAAAAAAAAGGTCATCTGTCACCAACCTAGACCCGACTGAGGGAATATCCATAATCTCATTTTTTTTTTACATAACATAACATCACGCCTTGTTTCCCCGAAGGGTTGGGCAGAGGTGCCATGAACCGGGCACAAATCCAGACTTTGAGCTGCTACTGAGAAAGTCACCGATTTTTGTTTTTTTTTTATGTTTTCACTTTTTAGTGGGTTGGTTTGTAATTTATCTAAGTTACAATATCCTAATGTTAACTGCTCATCGCCTTTTGTAAAATATTGCTTTTCCCGATGCAGGGACTTTAATTGTTGAGGAGTTCTCCAGGTACTTCACCATCAGCTCCACTGGAACATATGAATTGTGTCGAGCATCTATTGCTTACCAACCATATTAAATCGCAACCCGTGAAATACATATTATTGAGTAGTGTCCGGTGACCATCTGTGTCCTTCATCATCAGTTCCACTTTACCAAATGGTCCTTTTCGAGAGCAAATGCACGAGTTACTCTAAAAAATACCCAAATCGCTATAGGTGTGATTTGAAGAGTTCCCCTGATTTATTGAAGATCCCGTCATCAGATCGTGACCAAATAACAATGGGACCAACTTGAAAATATACCCTTTCAAACAAAAAAAAAAAAAAATTCAAATCGGTTCAGCCGTCTTCGGGTAATCGGGGAACATACATTAAAAAAAACCGACGAACTCCGAACCTCCTTTTTTTTAAAGTCGGTTAATGAATATAGAGGCAGTAAACTTAAAACCGAGCGTGCCACTAGTAGACCAAAGAGCCGACACTGGTTTTTCTTTTCATATTCTATCGGTAGGTATTTACATATAAATTCGACATACACCAACACACACGCACACACACCTACCCTAACATACAATTAGCACACTACAAACAGATTTAATTTAATTTCATCACAACTGCAGGAAGTTTTCACTTAAAATGTTTACAAATAATGTTGTTCACCATGTAATCATAGATAGATCGACACTACTTTACTTTTAAAGGGTACAACTTAATTTACGCAACCTTCTGGCCGAACACTGTCTCTCAAGATACAGGCCTCCTAGTTTGAGAGACAGGGTTTATATTTTTGTCATATACGGGGTGGCAGGGACATCGACGCGAAAACTGAAACCATGGATTCAGTACATGATTCTGAACCCCCCTTCGTTGAAATTTTTCGTCGGTTATTAAAAAAAAAAATCTGCTGTGTCATACATTTTGACCGCGTAGGTATAGCACTTTTCTATGAAACAGCTGTTTTTTTTTTTATTAACCGCCGAAATATTTCAACGCAGGGGTACAGAATCATAAATGGGAGGCCGTCACCTCTTTCTGCGAAGCAGTAATGCTCGCGAAGGAGGAGACGGAGCGCGTGAGGGAGAGGCAAATTTCGCGCCCTCGCGCCCCTAACCGCCGCAGCAGGAGACGCCCTGGGCGTCGGGAATCGCAGGAAGATTTCCGGCCACCGTAGGCGCGGGCTTGCGGACGGTGAGCAATAGGTAGCTCGCCGTCCGATAAGGACCAAGCCCGGGTCGACGGCGCGTTGTGTTCCACGCGCGCCTCAAAGAGATGTCAGCAGAATTGACGGGGTCCGCTAGGGCCAATGCCTGCCGGGGGTTCGAAGAAAACCGATAGGGAAATCGTGGCCCCGGCAACACGGCATAGGAAGGAACACGGGTGGGTTTTAGTCAGTAAGAGTCTGACACGCCCTCCCGCTCCACCCAGAGCGGGAGAAGTTATGTGATAATTTCCCACCCAAAAAAAAAAAATAAAGGGGTACAGTATCATGTACTGAATCCATGGTTTCAGTTTTCGCGTCGATGTCCCTGACACCTTGTAGTTTTTTGTAGCCTTTTAACTTCTGTACAAACAATTATGTATAATTTTTAGTATAACTACTACTGTGCTCAACCAGTGTCTATGTACTATTTTGGATAAATGAACAGTATTAAAAAAATTAAATTAAAAAAACCATATCGTTACACCGATTAACAAATCTACTCTCTACCGATTTACGCTTATAATGAGCGTAAGTGTAAGATAATTGTTGATTTCGTGCGCATCATGCTAATATCGCTTTCATCTGCGCACGCGCAATAGAAAGTGATCTCTTCTGAAGCAAAATGGTTTCACTTTATCACAGATTTGATGACATTGTTTTATAGTATTTCATGGAAAATTAACTTTAATGAGGTGGTGTTAAAGTGTGTTTTTGATTGGTAATTATTCAGCTGATTTGATTTTACGATTAGCACTTAATTCGTTAATGCTGGAAGTTAAATCATGTCGGCACGAATTGAAGTTCAGTTTTTTGGGAACCACTTTTGGTAGATAAATTTAAAATATTTTTATTTATTTTCGATTGAAATTATACACCCCCAATCTCGTGTTTTCAGCTGCTGAGAAGTGAAATAAATTCAAATAACTTTTATTCATGTGAATGATTGTGTCAATGATTGATTCAATAACAGGGGAGATTCTGTATCAGACAATGGCTTAATGGTTTCAATCTGACTTCAAAGATAAACCTTGTTTTGTAATAAGGCCGATTTAATCCACGATTAAGATTTTTTTTTTTTATGAAGACTTCTTTTTGCGCGTTGGGCATTTTTGAGATGGGAAGAAACAATAGAACTCGCGACACCGTTACCGACACCTCATTTTTGTAAACGGGATTGTGCTCTTTATTTATATTACGTTGCGGGTCAATGTTCTATGCAAGTATTTTTACTTTAGAAGTTTTTTTTTTTGTAATCGCGATTGTGCTCTTTATTTAGATAAGGTTACGAACTAATGTTCTATACAAATATTTTTCTTCCACCAAGGCGATCCTGTTCAAGTTTTCACTTCTATTGGCACTCCCGGAGTGCCACTGCTTTTTTTTGTAGCCTATTTTGTTAGTCCTGTGAATGTCTTATCATTTTCTTTAGTTTTATGATCGTCACTTCACATCGATCAATAAATACATAACCAAGCAATCAATCTGCCTTTTCCCAACTATGTTGGGGTCGGCTTCCAGTCTAACCGGATGCAGCTGAATACCAGTATTTTACATGGAGCGACTGCCTATCTGACCTCCACAACCCAATAACTAGATAATACGGTACCCCTTAGTAAGACTGGTTGTCTGACTTTCAGGCTTCTGACGACCCGTAACGACAGTCAAAGATCCACGAATGACAGCTGGGACCAATGGCTTAACGTGCTTTCCTAGGGACGGAGGAGTCTCGGTATGTAGAAATGGTCACACATCCACGGAACAACCTCGGCAAACGTTGCTTAACCTGATGGATCGCCCCGTGCGGCTGTTAGTACTTAGCCACGAGCTCCAATACATAACCAAGCAGGGACTGAAAATTGTTTGTTATTGTTGTTATTGTGTATGCATCGCAGCTATTAAATAAGAATAATAAAATATAATATTTTATCTTTTTAAATATGCGGAACCTTTAAAAGTTTGAAATTATCGTTTGTATGAAACAAAGTCATCGTGACAGTAATGTGAAATTGGAAAGGATAACAATCATCTTAGTGTCGACTCTCTGTTTTCGCACGATTCTTACGACTTGACAAATCATCGAAATTTCTTTATTATAATATGTAAGTTGAATATATTATACGCCTATTATATACCTTCCAGAACAAATTCGTTTAGTTATAATAAAAACCGCATAAAAATCCATGTTTAGAAGAACAACGCGGTCACTAATATAGACACAATTTTTTAAAATAAAAACACCTAAAATCCCGACTGCACATAACTGAAAAGAGAAAAACAAGCATTATAATAACTACATAACAAACCAATAACCAGAAATATTATGTAAAAAATTATATTGAATAAAATTTTTTTTAGTTGGCGGTCGGGTTTTTTAGTTTATTTTATTACCTGTTTTTAATTTCAGTTTTTTTTAGTTTTTACCATATCTCATTCCAAATAACATTTAAACATATAATTTGTATATGTCTATGTAATCACTTTTTAAAACCCTTCATTTTGATATCCCACTCGATAAGTTTTTTTTTTTAATCCGTTTATGCGCCAAAAATTCTCTATTTAGATTTTTATAATTTAAACATACCCTGTGACACTTGCGCAATAAAGACGAATCTAATCAATCATCAATATCGGTTCAGCCTTTTAGTAGTTACGAGGGAATATAGAGACGGACATACACACATGTATAAAGGTCAAATACATAACCCCCCTTTTTTGGCTTCGCCGCAGTCGGGTAAAAAGCGACTTTAATTTATAATATTATTATAGAAAGAATATTTTGAGCTATATTGAGATCTCCTTCTAAGCTAAATTTTAATGCTTTCGTCAGGAATGATTGACGTAAACAGTGCAACAGTTGCACGGATTCAAATTCACGACCCCACACCGTCAAGTATGCCTCTGACTAATTCAAAAATACATTAAATATTCTTCTTTACCTTCTGCTAATATCTGCTAGAGTGTCCCAAATGTCTGTTCACCTGTACCCTTGCCGATCAGAATAACGTCTCTGACGTAGCCACCTGGGCCCAAGCAGTATATGAAACAGATGTACCGTCGAAACGAAAAACAAAAATAATACTTTTACCCTATTTTCTCTGTACATATAAGTAAATACACAAATATAAATAAATAAATAATAAAGAAAATGAAAAAATAAATAATTAATAATATCTATAAATAATAATTAAATGAATGGTGATAATAATAATTAAATCAATAAATATTTATTTTATTTTATTTAACATTATTTGATTTTATTTGTAAAATTTCTATTAATTTATGTTCGGCAACGGGTGTTATAGATGAATATATTTATACCCGAAATAGATGAATTTATTTATTTAAAAGTATTTCTCGTGTGAAATAATTATAATGAGCAAAGCTTCGGGGCCAGCGGCTTTACATCCCATGCATTCCCTGCACGATCAACATTAAAAAGCACTTTGACTACCCTGTGGCCTGTGGAATACCGAGATCGCGTGAAGGTATTCTTTTGTAGGTCTCTTAACTAGGAATCTTCAGATAAAAGGAATTGCTTTTTTAAGAGTAAGTAATTAATTATACATGCGGTTACAGAAATAGTACTAGCTTTAGCCCTCGGCTTAGCCCGCATGCAGGTCGGTAATTATATTACGGGATCGTACTATATGTCATGGTTATGGTCTACATGTATACAAAATTTCACCGAAATCCGTTCAGCCGTTAGGACATAAAAAGTAACAGACAGATAGAGTTACTTTCGTATTTATGATAAGTATATTACAACAGTGATAGCCTAGTGGTGTGACCGTCGGACTGCCAAGTTAAAGGTCTCGAGTTCAAGCCCAAGGCACGCACCTCTGACTTTTCGGATTCATGTGCGTATTGTATAATTATCAATTGCTTCAAAAACCATGGCATGCCTGAGAGATATTTTCGACGACATGTGAACCCAAGTCTGAGGCCCATGGGTGGCTTTAAAAGTCTGACACCAGGTTAGTCACTAGCCACACGAAAAGAACAACAAAAATAAGTATGGATGTTGCTATTTGTGTTGCAGACGCAAATGCATCTTCAAAGACTTTAAACAGTCTGTCAGATTACAAAAATAAAGCAGTCTCCGTTGGTCAGAAAATTATTGTAAGACTGAATGGGAAAGGGCTCCTTATGTCTCAAAGAAAGTATGTGCTAGTACCTGTAGATTTTATGGCAGTGATTAGCTTCAGACTATCGTGTTAGTCTTGGGTTAAACGACAATGAAAAACTATTGCAGCATCTTATAGATTTACGTGTATTATGGCTCACGGTACGCGAACTTTTAGGATAGTAATTATGAGAGCAAAACGTATTAAAGCTATAGTATAAACACGCGTAGATTCTCGTATCGTACGTCTATCAGTAATTTTAGGAATACTTTTTAATAATATTTCTAAAAAGAATAATGACTACTATTGTCTAAATTTCTTTTTCATTTCTCCTTTCGCTGATTTACTGGAAAAAATACACAAAGTCACTTACATGAGAAAAATGCTTAAAATAAATTATAAATGTTCGTTCGTCACAGACGTCACGTAGCAATTATGATAAAGTTACCCATCCAATGCATTCAGCTTTTAGGAAGGGTGTTATTTGTGATCAAATATTCAGCTAATTGTGTTTTGAATGCATTGAATGAGTGTAAATTTTTTATACATGAGGGTATTTTGTTGTATAATTGTGCTCCTTCAAAAGTTAACATTTTTTTGCCAAACTTAGTTCTCATCTTCGGTAAAATCAGAAAACTAGCTCGGCGAGTGCTACGTTGGGTTACTTGTTTTACTTTAGTAAACGATAAATTAGTCTGTTGGAGAAGATGAAATAAGAAATACTATCATGTCCCTTAACAACACCAAATCTGTTGGATTTTATGGTATAGCCACTCACGTTCTTAAATCTTGCGCTACTATTATATCCCCAATCATTGAACACTTAATTAACCTCTCATTCTGGCAAGGTATTTTTCCAGAAAGACTTAAGCAATCTATTGTGAAACCAATGTTTAAAAAAGGTGAAAAAAATGACTTATCCAATTACCGCCCAATAACATTAATATCTAACTTTTCAAAAAAATTTGAAAAAGTCATGCATCGTCGTCTCATGAATTATTTAGAAAAATTTCAAATAATTAAAGAGCAACAAAACTGCTTTCAAAGGGGGAAATCCACAACTCTAGCAGCTTTTACATTAATAAAAAGTGTGATCGAAAAATTAGATAAACGCATACCAGTATCAGTCATTTTCTTTGACATGAGCAAAGCATTTGACTTTGTAAACCATGAGCTACTTCTACGAAAATGCAATAGCTACGGTATTAGAGGAATAGCTATTGATTGGATCAATAGTTATTTATCGAATCGAGAACAAAAGGTAGAAATAAGCTCATTAAATAGAAACGGTGACTCCACTTCTTTTAGTTCTAAATTTAGTCCGACCAAATCAGGAGTACCGCAGGGAAGTATTCTGGGTCCTTTACTTTTTCTAATTTACATCAACGATTTACCTACGGCTCTCCATCACCAATGTATACTTTTTGCTGACGACATATCTGTTATAGTATCAGATGATAATAAATTAGAAATAGATCACGAACTACAAATAAACGAAACAGTAAAACAAGTTTTAAAATGGCTCGAAAATAATAATCTCTGTGCGAATTTAAGTAAAACAAAATACATAAACTTTCAAAATTATAATTCTAAACCAAAAGCATATAAAGTCGCTTGCCACGGACAACCAATTAATGAAGTTAAAGAATACAAATTTCTAGGATTAATTCTCGACCAGCATTGTAATTGGAATTCTACGAACATAAATGAAGCCTTTTTGGTACAGAAAAAATGCTTAAAAGCTATCTGGGGCATAAGTCCCTTAATATCCTGCAGACCTCTGTTTAAAAAATTTAAACTCCTAACCTTAACAGGACTTTATATAATGCAAGCTAGTGTTTTTGTGAAAGAACATTTAAAATTTTTTACGGCATGCGTTATAAATTCAAAATATACCCGTAGAGACCCAACAAGATTAAGAATGCCCACACACCAAAGTACATTATGCCATAAAAATTGTTTTATCATGGCAGTAAAAATTTTTAACAATGTCCCAAAAGATATTAGAGAACTCCCTCTGAAATATTTTAAGTCTAAATTACATAAATGGCTCATAGGTAATACTTTTTATAGTGTAAAAGAGTTCTTTGATAAAAAAGTAAGTGATAAATATTGTTACTGATTTACTGGTATTTAAATACTACATAGATTTAAAACTGTTACTAAACATTGTAAACATTTTAGAATTAGGTACCATTTTGTACTAGTAAGTCTTCGATCAACAATACCAAGTTGATCGAAGTAGTAAGTATGACTAAGACTGTTACCTACACTGTTATTATTGATGCAAGTTGCATAATTATATGGAACTCGTTTCCTTTAAAATATTTGTATGCCAGTCCATGGCGAAACATGAAGATCACCCTATTATTAAGACCATTATTGTACCATGTTTAATGCAAATAAATATATTCTTATTCTTATTCTGTATACATTTGTTGAGTACCTTACGAATGAAAATACATGTATTGTAAATATATAACTGTATAATGTTCATTATTTTGGTTTCTTCATATGGGTAGTTAAATTTCTTAAGAAATAAGCAGTACCTTTATATTCAAAAGTTATATGTCGTATCTCAATCTATTTAACCGCGTGTCTATGCACACAAATAATAAAATAAATAAATAAATGATAACACTCTTAACAATGACTGTTGAAGATAGCATTTATTTAATTGATAATTATCAATCCCTTATCTTTATAATTATTCTTATTAAGAGATTCATTAAGCGGTTGGCGGAAGGCGTTGGCGCGTGTTCTCTCGTAATTAACTAAACTAAATACAATAAAAGCACACATGCATGGAAATCCTACGCAAGAATCGCTACAATAGTCGTAAAATGCTGCCGAACAAATACTATTTTTTGAACGGATATGGATAATTTTATTAGAGCTCTTAATAAAAAAACATTTTTCTTCAAATTTATCAGCATTGCAGCTATGATCCGTTTCAAAAGTGTCATTGTAAAATTGTGACTTCTTAATCTCTGAGGTTCTTAGAGCAACGGCAACTCCTTAAAGTACTTCGGTCACTGTGGCAACCTACTTAGTTATCTTGTCACATAGTTAGTAGAAGTTGACTTAGGGATTACATAAGGATGGGCAGCAGTGTCTACTTACTGTTTGCTAACAACAAACTGTCATCAAGATATCTGTCTGCCGAAAGGTGCAGTAAAACCAATATCGCTTTTTTGTATTATTATTCTCATAAATTTTAATAATGAATGTTAGTGAACCAGTCTTTAGTATTTGATTTATTGAATTAATTATTTGTTTGTTAAATAAAAATTAACGGACTTTTTACCTATATTTAAAATCTTGCATACTCGATTTGTATGTAAACGCATGTTTGACAAATAAATTTTCTTTTATCTTTATCTTTTATAATTTAGCAGTCATTTCTGGAATACTAAGATTGATTACACCGTCTTAACAAATACATGTCATCATAAAAATTTACTCAAAATTAACTGTCACGCTTAATATCGTCAGCGAATTGATAACGAGACTCATCTCCTAACAAGATATTTGTAATTTATATCTTAGGACATGTAATAAAGCTTCAAAATGGAGATGATCAAGGCAGGTTTGATTAATGTGGCTTCGGGAATGTTCTATCGGATCCGCAGCTATGATTTAATGGTGCAACAGGAATGCCTAGATGCCTAGCTTAGACTGGAATCGGGTAAGTATGAGTTATGTTGCCTTAGCAGGTTGTTATGGCATGTTAAATAGTATTATAGTAAAAGTGCTCGTAGTTGGTATTGCAATAGAGGACTGGTATTTTTATCCAACTGCTCAATGGAAGAATTATTTGAGCTTTTCTAAAAATGAAAGTACTCTTGCGATTTTGTTCGGCTTAACAATCGACCTTCGAGAATATATTTTGTGAAATGAAATGAAATTGTTTATTTTGTAAATAGGATATCGGAATCACTTTTACACGACATATAAACCGGCGTGCGTGTATGAACGTAAACGAGGCAAAAGGAGTATGTAAGGATCGTAGCAGGTGGCGTTCTGTAGTTTCTGTCTACCCCCATGGGAAGAACATACATACATACATAAACTCACACCGTTTATGTATGTATGTATGTGTATAAAAAAAATAAGCTAGATGAGTTCAGCGTTTCCTATCTGACTACTCTGAGAAGAAAGGCCGAAACAAACTCAGAGGTCTCTCTTTTAAAGTCCAGACATACTAATCTTGGTCAGGCCATATGAGGACCATATATATTATAAGTTGATGGCATGAATAATGAGATGAACACTATTTCATATTTTAGAAGATTAGAAATGTATTGAGACTCAGCTTGAAGTGCTGACAGCCCGCGTCATGATGTAATAGGAGTAGCATTGTTTTTGCGAATAATTACAAGATTAATATAAAATAAGCCTTTTATTTTTTCGACCCAGTAATATAAAGGCGAGGAACCCTTATAATATTATAAACAACGGTCTAACCTAACCCAAGTGATTCACCAACAATAGAGGGGATCTGGCGCTCAGCGGCCGCTGCCGCAGCACGCTCGCTTCGCTCGCTCGACTTCGCGCTTTACTTTGATTATATTTAGGGAAGGACGTTTAATCGATTTTGTTAATCTAATGATTTATTAGCTTGAAATCTGTATCACATTGAGCTGTTGCATAGCTTTGTGAAAAAATCGAAGATATGTGACATACATCAACCCGTATTGGGCCCGCGTGGTGGATTACGGCCCACTCCTTCTCACAGAGAGGAGGCCTGTATCCCAGCAATGGGAACATGATAGGCTGATTATAGCTTAGAACTGTCTATCGTCAACTGCGTATTGTGACTCTATCAACGCATATCGGACGTGCTACATATCTCCATCAAAGGATTACCCTACGACTACATTGTACTAAAACATCAAAGTAACAATTGTATTGTGTGCAAGAAAATAAGTGAAAAACAATTGAAAACTCCGAAACTTGACAGTGAATTAAAACAAATGACAATAGTTCTGTATGCCAGTAACTTCCCTCTCTTAACAATTAAAAAGAAAATACCTACCAAAAAAGGACAATAATAAAAATCGATGACTCAATTTAATGTCATCCGCGATCTATAAAAAACTTTACTTATTATAGAACGAGCACACCCTTTTAGGCTTTCCTTTAGTATCCTGACTAAAACTAGATCCCACGTATGTATAGCCAAGTACTTGTTTTCGTTCTCCGACGGTATATAAGCTAGGTTTTGCTTTTAGCCCTGACATTGTCCTGTCCGTTCACTGGCTATAAGGATCGAGATGAAAACTGTAACTCTTGCCATTTTTATTTGCGCGGTCTGCGTTAAGGGCGACGCGAGTGCGAAAGATAGCCGGCAGAAGAGATTGTTATGTAAGTACATGTGATTTGTTTTGATACTTTTTGGGGGTTTTAGATGAAAATAGGGAATCACTAGAAAATAGTAGATAATGTATAAATTAATTTTAAACGAATCTTGACCTAATCGCATCGTTTTTTTCGATAGAAATTCGTACCGCGTTTAATTAATGGAATTCAGGACGAATGTACCTTACCTTTTCTAATGGTTTCTTAAAGATGCTTTTGCTGACTTTTTGCTTAGCCCTTGTAGTTCTTTCGTGCTTTCAGATCAGTTATGCCCGAGTAGGTAGGCCTCGTTGGCCACATAACACATACACACAATTCACATAATTACCAGATACTCAGTTCAATTCAAATTTTGCTGAGTTCGTTTGTGTTTTTGTATTCTTAGACCTTCTCCAAAATATTTATAAATTGAAAGGTGAAGGGCTCGTTCGGGGGAGAACAACAAAAACCAACTAACAAATTCAAACACTAAGCGCCACTTCTGTGTCCTAGATTGAAGGTTATTAAAGTCAGTGAAATTACATTCACATGAGACATTTAATATATATTTATGCCTCTAAATTCGGCAACTTATCAAAGCGTTGTAGTTGTCAATCGTGCGGCTGCAAATACTTTTCTTCAGATGAGGTTATTGACCAATATGCCAACTAATTGTTTCGAACTTTTCGACTACATATTTACACATACCTATATACCAAAAAGTATTCATCAAAGTTGTTCCACACCTCCCTAAACAAAACCAAACATACCTCTTTGCGCTAAATATAACGCCTAATCATTAACCTAATGATGGGGCAATCGTTTGACGCTTATGTGTTTAAAAGTGTTTAAAATCTCTCATAGTTAGAAGGGATATAATATAACCCAAACAGGGAAGAGTTTTACGACCCGGATCCTTCGATCCTTTTGTTTGCAGCCGGTCAGTTTTCCTGCGCACACGCATGTACTTGACATTTTATTGGCACCTGTTTCTTTCAATTACTCAGTAACATTTTTAATAATTTATTTACTTATAGCAACTGAGGATGTAATAAAAACAACTTGAAGTCGAATTACGTGTAATAAAGTGAGCAAATGACGTGTTGATGTTATTATTTTTATCTGTTTTCTTAATTCTTGTGAAACAAAGTATTTTTTTTTACGAATATAAATTCCGATAGTTGTTTATCCAAAAATGTATCTTAATCTCCTTGTATTGTTATTTATATATGTAATTACGTAGACCGATAGTTTTCAGGAAGCGATCATAGTCGTAAATATGAACCGAAATTATAATGGAACAGTCAATAATAGTTGATCGTAAATCAATCAGAAATCGAAAGGATCTTGTGTAAGAATTAAAGTCTGTTTTGATTTATTTATCCATAGGTTTCACTCAGCAATTGTTAGTGCAAAATGACTGTGAAATATTTAGCTATATTTAGTGGAAAATAGAATTGAAGTAAGTGTACAAAATTTCGTTCTAAAATCAGATTTGTGTAATCGCAATAAACTACGACATAACTTGAAAAAAAAACAACTTTTTCACACTAACGATACGTAAAATATATCAGTTATTAAATAAAATTTAAAATTAACGATTTAATTTAATTTTACATAACATATCATGTCGCCTGTAATTCCCGAAGGTGTACCTAATAGTACACCCACATTTCACCAGTTATGTTTAAGTCCCATGTAATAGGGGGATCCCTATTGCTATCAAACCGGGCACATATCCAGACTCCAGGCTGCTACTGAGAAATTCCAGATGGAAAAACCCAATATCACTTTGCCCGCCCGGGAAATCGAACCCAGGACCTCTTGCTCAGCAGTAACGCTTGCAACCGCTAGACCACCGAGGCAGTCAGTTTTTAAATTTAAATACTGACAAATTTACGTGAACCTATTCCTAGCACAAGCTTTACCTTAGTTGGAAGGGTTCACAGGAATACAAGTATTAACAAATGAACTTAAGATGTAACGATGAATCGATCGGATATCAATAAATTAAACGTTCGATAAACTGCATCGATGCAAATAGAAATAGCAATCTGGATTGCAATCTATAATAAATAAAAACCGGTCAAGTGTGTGTCGGACCACGCACAATAATAATAATATATAATAATATAATATATTTATTCAGACAACATTGATCCATTACATTTATATTGTTAGTATGAACTTATAGACTATGTTAGTACCTAATAACTAAGAGAGACTTAGTCCTCTGGGTGAGGCTCCACACCAGTGGGCTGTCTAACTTATTGCCTATAACATTCAGGATGCTGTTACTGCTTCCACGCAATCTACTTAGCAGTGAGACTGTCTTTTTGCGCCAGGTGGCATCAAAGCCGTCTGTGCGTGACTCAGCGAACATTGTTGACGCACTGCAGAAGCGCGGCAGACGTAACAGCGCCCTGAAGGCATTATTAAACTGGATGCGCAGAGAATTGTAAGCCTTTTGGGTATATCTGAACCACAGGCTCGCCGAGTACAGAGATGTGCAATACGCTTTGAATAAAGTTACTTTCACCGCGTCTGTACATCTAGCGAACCTGCGGGCCAGCATGTTCGCCCGAACTGACAATGCCCTGCGCTCCCTCTCCATGTCAACATCATCTCCAAGATTGTCGGTAACCACATGCCCAAGATATTTGAATTGGTATACTCGATTAAGAGGAATACCATTGAGTAACACTGGTGGAACAACAGTTGGGCACTTTGTACCCGCCTTGAAGATCATGCACTCTGACTTTTTAACATTATAACTCAGACCGTGTGTGGCCGCATACTTTTCACATACGGCAAGCAACTTCCGCAATGCACAATGATGTTGTCCAAGTTGGGATTGATTTATCCCAAAACAAACTTAACATTGTAGTTGAAAAACATGTTTTCCCATACATAGATATACGCATTGTTTTTTGCGATTATAAACTTCTAGGTCAACGGGAAGTTGTATTATTTGTGAGTATCAAAATATGTTGCATAAATGGCCGTATTTTTTATTGCGTTTACTTAGAAGCTTGATTTTTTTAGAGCTCCAAGGGACTATAGACCTACGGTCGAATTTGGTTTTAATTTCAACTTGATACCTTCACGCGTTCCTGAGAAAAAGGAACTTGACAGACTGACAAACAGTGCTTTATTTTTGTATGAATTATTGGACAGGACAACGTCTGTCGAATACCCAATACCCAGAAATTAAAATAGATAAAAGTATGTCACTTCTATTGGAATATGCTCATTTGCATAGCATCTTCATTGAAGAGTCAGCTTCGCCCACAACTGGCAATCTTTACTAAAGTTCAAAACAAAATGGTTTAGTTATTTTGTATGAGTTTGTTTGAACACGCTAATTTCTGGTAAACCAGTCGGATTAGAAAAAAATATTTTTGCATTTCAGACTTCCTCTTAGACTTCTGAAACTAATTTTTTTTTTTAAACGAAGTAACTTGTTCTCGTCTTTTATCACCATTATCATTGCAATACCCCTGCCCTTTAAAACACCACCACTTTTATTCCTATGGGTCTATCAAACCATTATCTACCTATGCCGAAAACATCCTGCTTAAAACAACCCCTCATAGAACCTAGACCACTGCAAACTGCAATAAACTGA
Organism: Agrochola litura; assembly: GCA_949152395.1. NCBI lineage: Eukaryota > Metazoa > Arthropoda > Insecta > Lepidoptera > Noctuidae > Agrochola > Agrochola litura. The sequence goes on from OX424493.1 coordinate 20,483,254, forward strand.
TTAACTGTCCTTGTCAGAGTTTTTAAAACCGCCTATGGGCCTCTGACTTGGCTGTACATGCCGCCGAGGAAAATTTTTCAGACATGCCGGTTTCCTCACGATGTTTTCCTTCACCGATTTTTAAGTAATAATTATACAATACGCACATGAATCCGAAAAGTCAGAGGTGCGTGCCTTGGTGCTGTCATTTTACTACTTGCCACTGTAATATAAAAAGATAGTGAATAGAAAAATCTGGATAGATTAATAGATATAATCTATTTAGATAGGTAGTAGGTACACGGCTAGGTCGTGGGTAAGGTCACTGATCCTTGAGCACTCGCATACTTAGATAGGAAGGGTACCGTCCTTGGCAGCATGTGGTAGACATGGGGGCCTGTTCAGCACAGGCTCAGGCCGGACGGCCCTCGTAAGATGCTGGTAGTGAGCGACGGTGGCACGTGGAGGCCACCTGTCAGCACAGGCTCGCGGCGGTAGGCCCCAGGTAGGCCGTAATGTAAATTATTTTGCATACTATTGTATAGAATAAAAAAAAATCTAATTTGAACAGACAGCTGTGCTGCTGGGGAGAAGAAGAAGTGGCGCAACAAGCGCCACTTCTTCTTCCCAGCGAAAGGCACTAGGAAGTGGTGAAGGGTGGGCGTTTTGGGGGACTGTCTTATGTAATTTTGACGTTCGAAAAGTGCTGATTCTCAGCCTAGTTTGAATAAATGACTTTTGAATTTGAATTTGTAGGCAGGCCTTCGTCAGCGTGCAGGTAGCATGCAGAATTAGGCAAGGGGTCTTGCCCTCAGCCCATACAGAGAGCAGCACCAAATAAAACTACTTTTTTGTGTGCTTTATTAATAATAACTTTTATTTAATAAGCAATTTAACTTTAAGTTATCATTATTTATTTATTTAAATAACATGGGAGACGTACAGCTAAATCAAACAGATCAAGGACAGTACAATAGTCTGAAAAAAAAGTAAATTCAAATGACATTCACAACAAGTTACTATACACCGTGAAATTTGAATCACAGTTTTGCTAGAACAAACGTTGTTCAGACCATGGTCTACTACCATTCTACAGCATCCAATTAAAACAAAACGTTATTGGTTTTTGAAAAAACACAAAAAAAAACAAAGTTTAAAACTACAGCATAATTACTATGTTGCTCGCACTGCATAGCAACCATCATAACAAAATTTAGTATATAAAAAAGTAAATTATAAGTCATAGATTGTTATCTAACTAAGAATAGTGTCAATTTGCACTTATAATACTCATGACACTTTACAAAATGAAATTCCATTCACAAGAATTACAAATGATATATTATGAGATGTACGGCTAAGACCTGCCTACATTCTAACTAATAGACAATCCAGGCGGGCCGGCTATCCTTTCATCTTTCAATTACGTCTAACATGACAGGCAGTAAGGATATCATAAATTAATGCGCTGTTCACTCTCGGTCAACGATCTCGGACGATAACCTTTTGCTTTATAATGTTGCACTCTGTATATATTTAAGTAGGTAAGTATATGAAGTTATATTTATCTACACCCATGCTATAAAACCTCTATAAACGTTTCTGAAACAGCTTATTGGCAACATTATAAGTGTCATAGTAACCATTATCTCATCCAAACGAGTGTTACAATGTTGTACTAAATTTCATTGCGCAACTCATTTCAACGTTCAAACGGGGGACAGCAGCACCCGCTGCACGCATGTGTGTGATGTGCTGCTGCAGGCGACGTACATACGTGCAGTTGTACTGAATTTCGTCGAAATTTCTTTATTCTTGATCTTGAATTACAAACACCCAATGGTTTCAGAAACTTTTATATAGGATTTATATCATGGGTGTAGATAAAGTCTTGTATGCAATTGTTATAATTAGGTATTCAAACACTCATGTGATACTATTATCACACTCGTGTTTTAATACCCCTTATTATACAACAGTTGCATAAATATAACTATAATGACATTTTGAACTCTTCAATAAAATAGTAATAAGTAGGCACCTAATGAATTTGATTGTCAAGCCTTAGTTATAGCATTTTTAGGGTTGGGTTAGGACCTCAAAGTAAAAAAAACGGAATCCTTATAGGATCACTCGTGTGTCTGTCTGTCCGTATGTCACAGCCAATTTGCTCCGAATCTAATGGACCCATTAAGTTGAAAGGGACACATATTCTGTGACCCAAACACGGACGTGTAACATAAATAAATTAATTTGAAATATAGGGGTCACTTTTAAGAGTAGCCTCTCAAAAGTGACCCCTACATTCAAAATTCATAAGAACATTTTTTTTTTAAAGTTTTGCTAACTATATACCGTTCAATATAACTATTTTCGTGGCAATGCTGCCAAACTTTTGGGCACTTTTCCTATAGACAGCGATGCGGACGAATTTTTTAATGCCCTATGATTATTTCCCCCCCCCCCCTTTTTATATACTTGTAAATATAATTATTATATTTTAAGCCTGTTAGTTTTTAAATCATGTAAATATGTGTGTGTAAATAAATACGTGTTGTTGTCGTCAATTTTAAAATAAATACATTTAAAGCTATTTCAGAAAATAGATGAAAATTGCCAATTAATCATTATTTTGCCCATATCCCAATGTATTTGGCGTCGGCGTAACGTGTCTTTTTCTTTCATTCTTTTTTCTTTACTTTTTATTTTTTTATTTTCTTTTTCTTATCTACATGGAACTTAACCTAATTGTCAAAAATGTGGATGCAATATTCACACATCTATATTCACTTCGAGAAATGTAGTAGGTACTGATACCTACTTTTACCAAACATCCTGTGGTGTTTGGTAAAAGGACCGACACAATTTCCGTAGGGATCCCTATCAAAATTCCCATTTTTTTTAAGTGTGCTTCCAAAGTCTTCAAATTGTGTGTCTGAAAGGTTTCAATTGTGGTAACAAAAATTTCAATCATAAAAGAATTTTGTTCTAGCTAATGACATTTCCAATCCGTCAAAAAATTGAGTCGGTCCTTCTACCAAACACCTTGTATAAGGTCTTTAATCCCAGGAAACTTCACAATTTTATTTACACCAACAAAATCTTAAGTACTTAAATGACGGACAGAACATCTCCCCCTTATTTATTAGTGCGTGCGATCCCTCACGGGATTTATAGCTGTGTTCGAGCTGTTGAGAAGAGCTATAAGTCTTTAAGTCCTTTATTTTGTTTGTCTGTTGGACGTTAAGGGCGATTCACATATTGCCGCGTCGGAACTGACGGGACTGAGCCGTATCGCGTTGCTTCGCGGTGCCTTTGTGTGTAAATGTGTCTTTAATGTTGTCGATATTTGTCAAGTTTGTTTGGAGAAGGTGGCGGACTATGCTTGTGGATTTACATGCCTTTTAAAATGACACTCAATGTTTTTTTATTAAAGTTTCAAGAGATTTTTTGAATCCGTCTCGAATCAATATAAATTACATTATTTTTATTAGATCAATAAGGTACAAGAGTGATAATTTCAAACTCGTAGCAAAGTTCTGGGCCGACTCAATATAGAGTAAATTGCCATCGACAGCCTAAGAAAAATACGGACAAAAAAAAAAAAATACGTAATAGGTACCTCAATCTGCCTAGCCTTTTCCCAACTATGTTGGGGTCGGCTTCCAGTCTAACTGGATGCAGCTGAATATCAGTATTTTACATGGAGTGACTGCCTATCTGACTTCCACAACCCAGTAACTGGGTAATACGATACCCCTTGGTAAGACTGGTTGTCAGACTTTCGGGCTTCTGACGACCCCCGTAACGACTGTCAAAGATCCACGAATGACAGCCGGGACTAACGGCTTAACGTGCTTACCGAAGCACGGAGGAGTCTCGGTATGTAAAGATGGTCCCCCATCCTCGCACCAACCCTGGCAAGCGTAATTTAACCTAATGAATCGACCCGTGCAGCTGTTATTACTTAGCCACGAGCTCCTCCTACAAAATAGGTACTTACTTTACTTTTTTTTTTGGGTGGGAAATTATCAAATAACTTCTCCCGCTCTGGGTGGAGCGGGAGGGCGTGTCAGTCTCTTACTGACTAAGACCCGTGTTCCTTCAGTTGCCATGTTGCCGGGGGCCACGATGTCCCTTTCGGCCTTATTCGCAACCCCGGCAGGCATCGGCCCTAGCGGACCCCGTCAATTCTGCTGACATCTCTTTGAGGCGCGTGGAACACAACGCGCCGTCGACCCGGGCTTGGTCAATATCGGACGGCGAGCTACCCATTGCTCTCCGTCCATACTTACTATACCTAAATGTGCTTTCAATATTTTGGAGTGGCGATGAAGTGTGAAAAGTATTTTAGTTTTAAACCTTCTGATTTTTTATCTGACATTCCACTAAAATAAATATTATTTTCATTTAATTCAAATGTCAGCGCGTGTACACAAACCTTTGTTGAACAATCTTATGAAAACAGATCTGATGTTATGATTTATTTTACAAAATGAAATATGTACTTGACGGTACAATGTACCAGGAAATGTTTTGATTCAAACGTTTGCCACACGCAGAGGTCCTTAATATAAGTTGCAGTTGTTTGTATTTAAATATTTTTCAAATACATATAAATAAAAAAAATTGTGGCGTTCGTTGGTAAGCGTGTCATTTGAGAACCGCTAAACCGATTTGGCTATTTTTTGTTTCAATATGTTCGTAATAGTCCGAATTAGGTTTTTATGGAAAGAAAAATTAGACAAGTTTCCGGGAAAATTGTCAAATTCGGGAAAAACTGAACGACCTTTTTTATGGGATCATTCTATAATTTATTGTTTCTAGAGGACAAGGTTACTCGGGTTAGCTATTTGTTAATAGATGCTATCTCATTATCTTACAGGTACCCAAGTGTTAATATTATGACACATCATGTTTTACAAAGAAACTTCGACTTAAATACGACATTACTCGTGACCAGTCAATTAAAGGCTTCTGCAGACCAGCGCCACACGCGACGCGACACAAAGGCACCGCTCGTCGCGCGACGGGCGGTGCCTTTGTGTCGCGTCGCGTGTCGCGCTGGTCTGCACAAGCCTTAAGACTGGTCACATCTTATCTGCTAGGGCTTATTTTTAATCTTATATTTAAATTTGTTTTTTTTTACATTGTTCTCACATATAGAACATTGTTCTCTCAACAAGAGTAATGTACCCAGTATTTTGTAATATCTTAATTTAAACGAGTGTCCTTGGAGTTTCTTGCCCGTTCTTCTCCATAGAGATCTAGGTTTTGGAATGGGCAACTAGCTTCAATTTTCTGGCTAACCGACCGACTCCTTGACACTTCAAAAGAGCCTATAAATGGATTAATTGGAATGTAGCGGTTACACCGCCACATACGAACTACGCATCATAGACATGACGTCACACAAATCCTGCATCGCGCAGTTAGAGTTTACCGAGCGATCGACATACATACAAGATTTCAACTTCAAACCGATGGGCAGTTGCCCGCCAGACACAACACCCGTCTGGTCGGAGGATCCTCCCTTTTCTATGGTGGATGAGTGAACTTTACACCTTGTTCCTCATGCCCCTAAATTGGTGACCCCGACGTGATATGAACACGCAACCTTGAGTTGAGTTTAGTTTGAGTTTGATACCGAGACGACACTTTAAGAAGCCGAACTTTGTCTAAAACTTGACCAAATTATCCAATTGCTCTACTGGAAAGCACTGCGTTTAGTGGTTGGCTTGCTCTGAAGCGAAATAGCAAACGAAGACGCTCGTATTTGCGAATCCTGTATTTATTGACTTTTTTCTGGCTGCCTATACGTACACACTTCACACGTCCATGTTCAGCTGACTTCGCATTGTACGAAAATCCTACACATTGCGAGATCAGCTTATACTAGAAATGTATAGCTTGTTGTGTAGCCGTGTGTACTATATCACCCGCGCAAATTACTGTCGGAATTTCATTCACATACAAAAAGGGGTAATATGCTTCATGTTTTTTATTTCAGTTTACGATGAAGGAGGAAACCTAGTGAAGACGAACTCCAACCCCTACCCAAATAACCCGTTCCTACAAAACTTGAGGCTTAACGCTGGTCATCTGCCTTATTATGGAAGTTTCTTGAACCCGTTCTTCGGTTTTATTAAAGTAAGTATTTAATCGTTACACATCAGCTTGTGACTATTATGACTTCATAGGTAGATCATCAACAGCTATGGCTATGATCGCCATAGGTTGGTCTCTCTTGAAAAAGGATTGCTCTAAGACTTAGAGCAATCCTTTTTTAAGTGGAAAGTGCTTCAAAGTGCTGGTGTGCACTTAGAGTTTAAGTGCACACCAGCACTTTTCCGGCCTGGGATAGGTCATGCCCTCATTAATCCACTGCGAAAATGGGATGGAGCTATCGGCTTTGTATAGCTCCGTCTCTCACACTGGAAAAATGGTGGCATTAATACTTCACAATACGGCACTTGGGCTTCAGACTGGCATTCGTTATAATAGAGATGAAAAGCAGAATGTCAAATTCAAAATATTTTATTTCACATAAACCTACAAGGGCACTTATGAAACGTCAAAAGCTAGGAGACACCCTGGGCGCCGGAGGAGACGCCCTGGGCGTCGGGAATCGCAAGCCGATTTCCGGCTAGAATCTAGAATCAATTCTATTTTTTGTAAATTTTGACGTTCAAAAGTGCCTTTTTGTGCCTAACTGAAATAAATTATTTGACTTTGACCGGCCACCGTAGGCGCGGGCTTGCGGATGGTGAGCGATGGGTAGCTCGCCGTCCGATAAGGACCAGGCCCGAGTCGACGGCGCAGTGTGTTCCACGTGCGCCTCAAAGAGATGTCAGCAGAATTGACGGGGTCCGCTAGGGCCGATGCCTGCCAGGGGTGCGAAGAAAACCAATAGGGAAATCGTGGCCCCCGGCAACAGGGCAACCGAAGGAACACGGGTGGGTTTTAGTCAGTAAGAGTCTGAGACGCCCTCCCGCTCCGCCCAGAGCGGGAGAAGTATTTTGAAAACTTCCCGCCCAAAAAAAAAATGTGCTCGGTTCCAATTGGTCGTTTCCTATGGAGAAGAGCTGGCAAGAAACTCCACGGTTACTCTTTTAAAAATAATTGGTTTTTATAATACTTTCAAATAACAGTGTAATTAGGTATAGGAGGACAGTGTATGTCTTTTAACAAGTACCTGGTACTTAACAAAATAAAAAAGGTCAACAGATCTACAGTCCACTAAGCCTACAGCGTTCTCACATTCACAAAATAGAAAAGAATCTATAAAAAAGATAAATACATTAATAAAAATAAAAACCTATTTTAATTAAACGCAATTACATGATTGCTATAACACATTGTCGAACATTAATGCCTTTTGTGTGGAAGATACTAGTCTCAGAACACAGTGAATTCGAATGGGCATTTTACAGTAGGTAGTATAAATCTGGTAACAAGTGGTCTCAACTTATCCATTAATTACTAAAAAAATACAAGCAAATTTCACCTAATACAAGCAAATCTTTGCTTAAAAGGTGACTCCAAACTTAACAATATAATTTACATAAGTTGATGAAAATTCGCTATCCCCGGCGAATAAAATTGTAATCGTAAAAACCAAATACTACAGGAAAATTAAAAAAAGTTTTTTGTGAAAATCTTATTAACATATACATAGCGGATTTGTGTTCAAATACCAAAATAAAAGTGATTATTTACATTCATTACAATACACCTTAAAATCTCGTCACTTCTGAAATAACCATAGGAAATGAATGAAAAAAATTTATATAGTGTAATCGGACCTCTAAATATCGAATAAGCAATAAAGTTAAAACTATCGTAATAGCACATTACCATTTTATTCGCCGGGGACAGCGAAATAAACTTTTTTATTTTTTACTATTGATTTTTTCAACAGGACTTTGGCAACATATTCTCCCTCACAATCCCAGTATCAAACAAAGTAATCCAACAAATCCAGAAAGATCCAGAATACCACAACAAGTTGGTACTAACCCACACCCCAGACCCAGTGATCGAACCAAACCCACTGTGCGAAGGGAAGAGGGCTCAGATCCCTTCGCCAAAGCTGTGTAATAACTATCTGAACTGCTGGGATGGGTGGGCAGTAGAACAGGAATGTCCTTCGGGACTGCTGTTTAGCAATCAGGGGTACTGTGATTATTCAGATAATGTAAACTGTGCGAGTCGGAAACTGAGTAAGTACCTGTATGTAACTTAAAAAAGTACCTATCCTATATTAATAAACGAGTAATATTTGTATATATGTTACGGCTAAAACCCTAAGTGCGGCTACACCTAGTTTTAGCCGGCTACAACTAGGTGCGGGCGGTAGCAGTTTTCCTTCACCGTTTTTGAAGCAAGTGATAATTATACAATACGCACATGAATCCGAAGTCAGAGATGCGTGCCTTGGGTTCGAACTCGAGACCTATGACTTGGCAGTCCAACGAGCACACCACTTGGCTATCACTGCAATATTCAATAGTCCAATAACACGACATCTCCAAACGTATGCCCATACCTACTTTCTGTCCTAACTTCAACATTAATGATGTAACAATCATTCACAGACGGAGACAGACAGAGAATTGATATAAATTACTATTTGGAAAGGAATAAAGAAAAGAAAGAAAATATATTTTCGGTAAACATGACGCAAAGAAAGAAAAAATAACACGTAAATAATAATTTGGGGGAAAATATGCGTCACAACCACACGAAACGGCTATCAGTCAGCATAATGCTGCGACCCCATGCGAGACAGAGCCACAGCCCTGGTTTTCAGCGACAGCCGGCGCTGACGTGATGACGTCAACCGGTGCAGAATATAGTGAAATAAGAAATCAAAAATAAAATAAATACAAAACTTAGTCCTAAATGTTTATATAAACATAATATTTTAAAATGGCAACATTTCGTTCCGTCGTGACAGATACCATAATCAACTTACCTATTTTCACTTAATCATGAAAAATCCCACCTAACACCTCTTATAAGTTATATGAACATTCATAGCTACTTTAACGACGGATATGTAAATAACATAACCACTAGAAGATGTCGCCAGACCTGGAAATGTCAGGTTATATAAAATCAGCAGCCGGGTCGTCGTTGTTATGAAATACGAATGTGCCTCTGACCTGATGTACTGGTCACGCCTGTAACCTCTGAATGTTTTTGAGATGCTAAGTGTGAACCCTGGTCTAATAAAAGTAGTTCCTGATAGAAAAAATTACAGCTTGGCTTGGCTAATCGATAAAGCTTATTCATGTCCACATTTGCTGACGCCATCAGCCAATAGTTCACTAATTATAATGAATATTTGTTTATAACGCTTTTCATTTTTAGTAGATATAGAAACAGTTATTATAAATATTGAACTACATAACCCATTGACCCGTAATGCGTCACGGGCAATGCAATGCCTTTGTTATGTGTTATTAGTGTCAGTCAAAATCTTACCGATCTACTGTAACTAAACTATCTTTAAAATGGTGAAGGTTTCAGAAAAATACGCTTGTTAGTTTTTTCGTGATTCTCAATTATTTATCAGCGTTAGACGTAACTTGTTTTTGTATTTATTTATACAGATAGTTAGTAAGTCTTTTAATTTACTACCTAGTGTAAATAGCTAGTTGTGTTAAACTGTATTGTACTGTAAAGTGCTTTAAACGTATATATTTTAAAATAATAATCAATAAATGTATTAATTTATATGTCAAAATTACATAGTATGATTAATTTGTAACAAAACTGTAAAATAATGGTTGGACTAATTACCTTATAAAGATAGTTATGGAAGCAACATACTGTTAACATAACCTTGAAATGAGTCTTAGTCTATTTATTATATTAGTACATAGAATAAACCTTTATTAAATAATAATCCCAGCCTGTTATTGTATCACTGCAGGGCAAAGTCCTCGTCTCATACAGAGAAGGCACGAGCATTGATCACTACGCTTGCTCCTTATTTATTTTGCTTTGATTACATTTTCTATCTTTTTATCACCAGGAGAACAGCCACCAACGCAACCACAATGCAGAAAAGACTTCGAAGCATTCCGAAGCGCGCTAGACTGCAACGAGTTTTTTGTATGCGTTGGAAGACAGCCTGTCAAATTCAAGTGTCCTGCTGACCTTTCTTACAACCAGGTATACTTACGTAGTACATATATCGATAAGCTTCCCATTCTTCAGGCTTATTTTATTCATGTACCTTCCGCATAGCTCATCGAGAAGAGTAATAACAATTAAGGTGCATCGAATATTTCATTGATGAGAGTAATTTTTTATTTTATTTTATGATTAAAATAATATTATTAATTATGCTGGTATGGTAAAGTAGGCACGTGTTAATAGCATAGCTTGAACGAGTTATTTTTAGGGTATTAACTAACTTCATTAATCCAGTTATTTGATTGTTCTAAATCAAGGCTGCTCAACCAATTTTAAAGATGGGCCAAAATTTTGATTTCGATAAATACGCGAGCTATCTTTTGTCAATAAAACTTGCCTACAGTTGTGGTAGACACGACACCTAACTATTAAAATGAAACAAAACTTTTAGAATCGAAATACTTACCTACTTGATAGATGACCCGCATATGTAGATTTTGAGGTAACTCAGTTGTGACTCCAATGAGGATGCTAATTCAAGATGGGAGATGTACTCCTCAAATTTTAATGTAATGTGACTATTTTGAATAAACCATTTCAAGATTATATCTGCGTATTCAAATAGATGTGAGATGGTTATAAATGCTCTACTTACCTACTTAGTCATCATATCAGAATTTTTTTAGTACTTTTTGCCTGCCTTATTTGTTTTTTCTTAATATGTACGCACTCTGGAAACTGTGACTCATCATTTTACATATCCAATGCAGGTATTTCAATATGGAAATCCTTATTTGCAATATGACCAGTTTAACATGGTTTTATAGTACTTTTATGAAGTGCCTACGCAATTCCGTAGCCACTTTTTGTAGAATTTACTTTTTCAATAAAACGGTTCAGTTTTTATTACTAAATGATTCCATTCTATTTTAGCTACTGTCAATAACACATGAAATGTTTTAATTTCTGACTTCACTTTGTCCATGTTATTATAAAAGGCTTTATTGCTATTGGGTGCAATATTTTCATTAATATTTTTTCTTTTTTCAGCAACTTGGCGTCTGTGACTACCCTACTCGTGTGGACTGTTCATCGACTGCCATCAACACTGAAATCTTTGCTCCTCAATCAACTGCCGCAACCACTCCCTCGCCAATTGCATCACCAGCTCCTCTTGCTCCATCAAGCTCTATTACCTCTTCAGCACCTATTATACCATTAGCACCTGTAGCACCAACAGCAAAATTTTCCCCGCCACCATCACCTATTGTTTTAGCTGCACCTGCTTCAATACTGAACCCTGGTGAAATCAAGACTGTTTTCTCAGAGAACTCTATAGTTAATACTCAAAGTAAGTTGAATAGTTTTATGTTGAAGCCTATTATTTGCTTAAGACTTTACATGTTAAGCAAGATAACCTCTTAAACAAAGACTGTTGCAAGATTAGTGTGCCTCATTTCAGACATCAAATTAATGCTCTGTATTTTTTAACATCAATACAATTTACCAGGTATTTGCTCAATTATAAGTTTATTACGATGCGAATGGATACAAGCTAATTAACGAATGCTCAACCGTTGCCTAAATGATTAATTAAAATGGTCATAACTAAGATTTCATAAGAGATTACTACATTGAGTAATTAGAGTTTTTTTAAATATATGGATGTTGCGTATGTGTCACTTTATATGGTTTCAATATGAAGAAGTGGGTTGTAGGCCAAGTATAACTTTTCAGAGGTATTTATATACCACAGAAATTGTGATTGTTCTAGTACGAGTATGTGTAACAGCCGCATTCAACGACTCTATAATACCAATCACATAATGGGGTGGCAATTTAAGAACTAGAATGTTCATGAACTTTCCTTGGTCATACAGAAACTTTATCATTTCTATTTCAGGTTGGACCTCAACCCACATAGCCATGTCTCGTCAAGATGCCATCCGTCAGCTGCAGCTTGGTAACATCGCCAAAATCAATGTCTAAGTTTACAGTAGTTATAGTATTATAGGTTAAGGCTTTTGCTACCTCTACTGGTAAACAATCCTTTGAAAATAGGTTAATATAGTCATGCTTGGCTAGAGTGAGATCAAACAGGGCGTGTACTTTAAACACTCTTGTAACTAATGTTGTAACACTAACAAACCTTGTTCAAATATATATTAATAATTTTAATTCAAATTGAGTAATTAATTGGCCGTAAATCTAATTTGGTTACTAGACTCCGCTGAGATTAATATTAATGTTTTATTTAAGTCTAATACTCTATCAGCAAATTGCATTTTAATTTATTGAAATGATTACTAAATAAACTGTACCCAATCATTGGTTTGATTTTTTTCCATATCACTCACTCTAAGGTCAAATTGTCATTTAATATATTTTGTGATTGGTAATCAGAAAGAGCTAAGATATGATTGAAATAAAAAAGTATTTGTATAAAATATTATTTATTTACAAAAATATTAAAAATATAAGTTCGCTAAACTTAACTTACATAAGTTTTATGACTAAGAACAACATATATTTCGACACAGCACCAGCACATTGTGTTGGTACCATGTCAAGGTTTTTGAAGATTTCCAAAATTTGGCAACAATTGTTTTCGACAAAAACAAACCAAAAATATTGTGGATTTCGATTCACTTTCGAAGTCCATGGCTTAGAAATAATCGAGCGCCTCTTCAGACAGACAAAAAACCTTTCATAAATCACTAGACGCACTTGTAAAGACTAAAACAGATCATCTTCACACAGATGATAAGGAGAAAGAATAAGATAATAATTTATCGAATGTCAATCATCATGTTGGATGGTTTACAGTCGATGTGACGTCACTAGTCACTACAGCACATGGGACTATAACAATAACATATGACTCTGAAGACGCAGTTCGTACGCTATATCAAATGGAATGGGTTTAGCTTCAATCTGTCCTTCGAGCCGCTCCTTGACATTCAGAATCCCAACTTCTTCAAAGCTTTCAGGTCGACGTCACCGTAGTAATCCTCGCTGTAATGTTATTATGTTATGAATCAACTGCTATAGTTTGTTTAACTGTTATAGACTGGGAGAAAACGTCTTCCTTTTTGTCGTTATTTGTATTTATTTTATTAGCATGGTCAACTATAGACGCGGTAACTTTTGTGTATTAGTGATCAAACACACAATCAGTTCTTTTTGTGTCATCAGTTGTTTTATCAGTTTCATATGAAGTAACTGTGGGAGCTTCACGACCATGAGCAAGATTAGGAGAAACTGCTTTCGCAGTAGATGCTTTTAGTTTACTTGTGAATGCAATCCACATGGTAAATTTCTTTTAGTCAACTTTTACGACACTAAGAAAATAGTACTCGAATATTATCTATCTTTTTATGTGTAGTTTGCTTTTCTACGTCTTTACAGATATTGCATTTGTTTTGGCTATCTACATTTTCTACATACAAAGCAAAAAATATGTTGAAAAGATTACTAGATAGATGATATTCATTACGTACTACGTCATATTAAATCGACTTTCATTGAAGTGCATTGTAGAAAAGCTCATGCTTACTCTTCAAACCTAAATTAAGATTCACATTTGATAGTCATTTGAACAAAGATATTACTTACAGAAGGGTACACCTTAAAATGCATTGGTTTCAACGTCAAAGAAGAATTAACATACCTGGATTCCCAAGGATGACGGCTGGCTGTTACAGTCAGTAATAAAAATGATTAGATAGAAGAAAATTACTTTAAGAACCAAGAAAATATTAATATATTAGAAAGTGGATGCATTAATGAAACAGAAAATAGTGTGGTGGAAAATGTTAGGAAACGGTGCTAAAGTGCATCACTACACACAGAGGAAATTAATACAACAGAAGTTAATTTTTATAAATTTTTGTTTATTTTATCACTAAAAATAAAACTTAAGTATTACAGTTTCTATCAAACAACAACACTCAGTCGCAGCGAAATAATTCAGTACAATAATATATTTACAAGGTCATGGTATTTATACGGATACAATGGTATATCGATGACAGAACTACGTTGTCGTAAATGCAAAACAACTTCCTTTAACGATCTATTTGTTATTAGTGCAAACTTTATACAGGCTTGGTTAACTGGTTTCGATATAATAATGTTGAAAGGACACTATAAATACTAAGATATAATGTAAAATAATAAATATATCTATCGCTGTATGGTTTTACTAATTTCCTAACGTGCCTCAATGAAACTGTTCGAGAAGCTACAACGAGAAGTATTTGGCAACTAGAAGTGATACATATCAACTGTAGCTCACTCACTAAACAATCGAATATTTTTGAACCTGGAACACGATCTCCACACACCATGAGCAACGTTTTTCATATATTTTTTTTAAAAAGCTAATGTATCTGTATTCAGCCAGAACTTTCAGATTGAAGTGGTTGCTCGTAGTGCGCACAGAGTATTGGTTTATAGTTAACTATGTGAGTATTAAAAGGTTATGGGGTGGGGAATTGTATTTAGTTCTCCTTTTGGGGGCGGGGTTTGAGCTGCTTGGGCGTGTTGCGGGTCTGGCCGTCTTGCTGGAGGCCGGCGAGCAGCTCGCTCTTGCGGATCGTCTTCAGATCCAGATCCCCGTAGTAGTCCTCGCTGAAAATGTACGCGCACCTTACTACCTGCCTCGACTACTAGCGAGTCTTAACTCTATGTCTTATGCCTATCGACGACGAGTGAGTACATAAATGGCTATCTCAATTTCTAGCAACTTTTACTACGCGAGTGGTAACTGGCTGCAAGAATTGTGTAATGTAATCTTGTACACAGTCGGCGTTAAAGAGTGAACCGCCTTGAAACGGCAACAAGAATGATATCCGCTCGCTTTTCCAACTAGCGTTATCTAACGTTTGTTTTTCTTGGCAGACAATTATGTGGTCCGGAGCTCTCGCAAAAACTTTTGAAAACGACTGGTTCTACGACCTTCATTTAACTTGGTTAAATCGTGACCGGTGCAGGCGCATCTCAGTATCGATCTTCTTGCGATTGTTCGACGTACATAGACCATGAACCGGATATAAACATTTTGAAAGTTTTCTCATTGTTTCAATAGCCAAACTATTCCTTAGTTTGGTTGAGATAACTCATAAATGTAATTGATTTTTTGTAGAAACTGCCCGTAGAATTTATAAGTTGTCGAAATACACAAACAAACACTAGATACTTTCATAAATGACAAGTAAGTACGTTCGAGTGCAAAGAGTTAAAAAAAATCTCATAACTATTTCATGATTGCAAGTCTGCGCCAGTCACCTGGCATTCTTTTAAACGTTTCCTCTTTTTATTTTATGAAAGGCATTGAAAATTCAACCTTTGTGTCATACTGGAACAGTTACGGTCGATACGATATGTTTGAGTGAAACAACGGTCATTACCATATACACTCCGTTATGTACCGGTCGGCATTGACCACGGTCGTCCGCGCATGACACGACTGTGAGCGCACTATTTTGCTCTAAGTCATGTTAATTTCAAAGTGTCCTAAATGTCGCAAGCGTGCAAGGCTCCGGACCGCATACTTGCGGCCAGCTATTCAGGTGGGCGAGCTTTACTACGTATCCACCTATGTATACCTACACAACGACATCTGTACAATACTGATCGATTCGTGTATAATAAAGCTAAGCCAACACGGAGTGCAACCGATCTGTGTTCGTATTATGTTTCATTATTTATGTGCAAGAAGAGTTGTTAGTCACAAGGACGACATTGGTTGTGTGGAAGTGGTTACAGGGTCTTAGGGTTTTGGGACACCAAGATTATCATTATACCAGATTAATGTTTGGGAACCCATTCAATATTAGTTATTTTGGTCAAGAATTTCATGATCATTAGGATACTTTCTTGGTGTCCATGATTAGGCTAGGTACTAAATGTTAATGTACCACACAAGACGCTGGTAACACCTCAGAACCAGTATTCAACCAGTGAGTAGAAGAGTCCTATAGTGCGTTCAAGCTGCCTGTCTTAACTTGCGTTACTTGAACGGTGTGGATAGGACATCCGCATTCGATCGTGCAGTTATAAATATCAAGAGTACCATGAATGATGAGTCATGAGAAGTTGAACTGGATTGATGTTGAAATGCGTATGTCCTATGATGTGGTGTGTATACAATATGTACATGAGGTTTTAGAAAGGTAACTCACCATCCGGGAACATCTTCGGGGTCTTCGCAGTTGCCTGTGCCATCAGCATCTCCGATCTTGAACACGGTGCCGATGGGGCATCCGTACTCGCGGGCGACTCCCTCCAAACAGATGTAGTACTTGCGGCAGTCCTCAGGGTGGGCGTGACGGCTGAAGGAGCCAGCGTTTGACACCTCACCGGGAGCGGGGCAAGCAAAACCGTTCGCTACTTCTGGGAAACACCAAAGAGGTTACGTGAGCGAGAGTGCGGAAGGCGAAACCGAAATTCAGCAGCGACAGTGGTGATGAAGTTGAAGTAAGTTCACTGGAATAGTATGTGCACAGAGGCTACATGTGCTTTAGATACTTCGATTTTAACAATAAACGAAGCAGACAAATCGTTTGATCAGACTGCACGACTATTTTAGATTTATATCCACAACAATCATGCAATAACATTGCAAACAACTCTTGAGCTTGATTTGCATTTTCAAGGATTGAAGATCTGCGGTGTCCAGCTGTCATTAACAGAAACTACATATCGACTGGTCAACCGCAAATTAATAAGGGTGCTGTAGGTCAAGTTACTGGTATAACGTTCAAATGTTACGTACCCTCATTCCTGCATTCGGGGACCTGGTCAGCCCACATGCACACACGGGATTCCCTGTCGTAGGCAAGTCCGGGGCTGCACTGGTAGCGGGAGGCTTCACCGTTCCAGCAGTTCCAGAAGACGTCGCATTTGGCTTCATCAGGGAAGATTCCGTACAGCCTCGAGCAGTGGGGGGTTGTGATTGGAGGCTCTGTGGAACGGAAGGAGACATTGACGAGACGAACGAAAAAACAAATGAAGAGTCTAAAATTGGTTTGTAACACGACAAGAATTCATTATTTTTTTAATGTTCCGGACAAGGACTCATAAATAAAAGCTAAACTACAAAAAACCCTGCATCAAAACATTCATGGTTCTCCGAAATATCACTTCATTTTGAGGATAATTGGCTATCAATCAAAAGCAGCAAAAAGCTTTCAATCTTCATATCCATAAAAAAGCCATCAGAGTTCGACAAAAAACCGGCAGCAATAAAATAAAATTTTACGAAGTGGCTCTAGTTCAAGGTAAGCAATGATATGGATATTTATATCTAAAATATATTTGCATAAAATAGATATTTGAGCATCAGGTGATATAACGAGTATGTATAGATAGATATTTCTGTATGGTGTCAATTGGCCCAGTGACCTTTACGACATCCTGGTGGAGATTGGTATTTCGAATAATATTATCCTTATGACACATGTGTGATTATGTAAAACTTACGGCCTTGACCGTTTGAGCTAGCAAAAAATCATTGTTGCTAACCATTCCTTTCGATTTTTATGACACAGATGGCTGAATGTTGTTGGACGGAATCGTGACAGGTAAAATCGGATGATACTTTTTGCTTTATTGCATTTTCATTCTTATACTTTCTATATCTACTAGAATATTTGCTGAATTACTACTTTTCTACTTTCGAAGATCTGTAAGAAAAAGTTGTGCCATTTCTTACCAAGCTGTGTCCTGTCTCCGCACTCGACGTTGTGGAGGTAGTCGCAGTTCTCAGTCAGGTATTTGGAGTCAGTGGCGTCGAAGGCAAGTCCGTTACCGCAAGTCTTGAGTTCAGCGGCACCATTGTCGCACTTCCAGTACTTGTCACAGGAGAGGTGGTGGGGGTAGAAGCCGAAGTCATCGGGACATTTGAAGGTCTCCTGACCGACCGCTGCAAAGAGAAAATTAGGTTAGAAGAATTTGTTGGAGAATCCGCGTTGATACAGAAAACTAAATATTATTTTGTCTTTGAAAGCTGTGGGTACAATGTGGCTGTTATCGTTTCTCGGACAAGTTTCGAATATCAATTGCTTTGCATAATCCACAAACGCCTTGGACTCCATTTTCAAACTCAATATGTATAACTGTTTGACAAAATGCCAATATTGGCAACAGCGGTGGTGTAACGACACATCACAATGTTTGAATTTTAATGAAATTACAAAATAAACCGCTAGGGGGTTTGCTAAATAACGATTATGGTGCGCGACCGATGTTGAAATAGACTGGGCTTGGGCAGAGCCACTCTTTCTCCAAGGAACAGAACAGGGCTTAATGAGGCAACAACAAGACACACTACAGCCTACGACTGGTTAGCACGTGTAGTCTTTGTTCGTTGATACATGAGGTAATCCCGTTTTGGGTAATCATTGTTACCAAATATAACTTACAAGGCTTGCACAAACATTACGGTTTAGCGTTCATTTTCGGCACGCGGAAACAATTTTTACGATACTAATTGAACGTTATGTGTGAAATCTAAGTCGTTGATGTGTCTTTATGTCTGAATGCGGTTTAAATTACTCTAGGAGTATTGAATGTGGAATACGTAATTTATGTTTGCCGCGTTAACACCTTATTTGCGTACGCGCCGCTTCCCCGTACGAGAGTTATGTCACATTATGTCACAACATATGTGTCACCTGTACCGGCTGACATTTGCGAAAAGAAAGCCCTCATCCGTACAGTTTTGCAATACATTACTCTCTCGAGAGTGTTCGACGATTTGCAAGTGCATTGGCTCGCTAAATTCTTTAGACATTGCGAATTGAATCGAGTTGTAATCTTAGAAATGGCTTTAACAACTTTCGAGACCGGTATGATATTTAGCATTAAGTGGAGAAATGAAACAGGATACAATGCTTATTTCTATGCTAGCTTAAGATTCTTCACACTACAGTCCGGCCGTTGAGAGAAAATATTCTTGACAGCTGTCAGTTTCACACTAACGAATATGTGTATTGCGAATTTGAACCATATTACTACTAGAAATTGTCCAACTATACTTCATACTCTCGCAAATAAATCGACACCTTTTGTTATTCAATCCTACTGAGCATTACAAAGCTGGTTAACACAATGTTGATGATAACAATACTAATTGTTTTATGTAATCATTGGAAACACATCGGTTTTTTGTTGGCTCTGTTCTAGTACTTAAAAGCAATAAGTGACCACACTTTAGGTGCTTGTTATCGAGCAATCAAGTCGTTATCGATAAACATCGACAATAATTAACATAGTTACAATATTGGCAACGATGTTGTTTTTAAAAATAAATATAAAAATCGCCGGTAAAATCTGTTTTTATTGGATAACCTTGAATTAAATTATTCCTACTAAAAAGCTGTAGGTTATACTCATCTGCATAAGTATTCGCAAACAACTTTTCTTATTAAAATCAAACGTCGATATCGAGGTGAACCGCAGTCGCTTACCTGACATTCCTCGGCCGCCAGACTAATAAGCAATGTGGTACAAATGTAAAGCGATTTCGATATCTATGAAAATTCGGATCACCGCTCTTTGGGTCGCGTTATGCTTATTTTACGCCAATTACATCTGCTAATTGGAAGATGACTGGGGCTTTAATCGCTCATTAAGTTTGTGGAGCGAGCGAACACCGCAGAAATGAGGTGCTGATTACACATGTCAAACATTAGTATACTTATTGTGTTGGAACTAAGTGGATTTCACACAATGTTTGAGGGAAAAAATTAAATTAAATTAAATTGTTCTTTGTGTGACAGATGTTCACATATTCTAGAACGATACTCAGTCAAGATTCTCGATTTATTTGATATGAAATCTCTCATAACTGAATCGAGAATCATCAAGAACACATTTGTACCAGAATACAGGTCTTGTCATAAGATTTTTCAAAAGCCACAGATGTTCTAAAATACAATCCTTGCCATTCTATTTTCAAAAACTTGATAGCACTTCATGCAAAAAAGCTCTGGCTGGCAAGAATTTTGAAGCCCAGATGCTATACAAAATACCTGATGAACAGTGAGCAGTTACCGGGCTATGATGCAGTGAACCGGGCAGGTTGCGTAATGCCCGGGCGACACCGGAGCCCGCGTGTGCACATGACATAATTATTGATCTGCCCGATGCTGCCTTGTCATAACGTTTTATGTAACAGTACTACTGACTACTAGGTATTTGTTTTGTAATGACATGATTTTTCACTTGGTTTTTGCACCTTGGTTATTAGTAGGTTAAGAAAAAAATATATATATTGTGAAAATTCGAAACTCAGCGATGGAAGGGCTTGAAACCAAAGGTAAAATTTCCCTTTTACACGAGACCACAATAAAAATGATCTCATAAGATTGATCATTAAACACCTTTTGACGTACTTGGCGGTCATAAAAACGTACTTGTGCAATTAAAAAAGTAATTAAACTCTTGTCGGACCATGTTCTCAAACCCACATTTAACCAGCTTTCCCTCAGATAATTTTTATTTTTACGATATTCATGAACAACGCATTGTGTTGTTTGTACAATACATAATACGAGGTACATAAGAAACAGCAAGTCACTAGCCGAGAGAAATTAATACCTGCAAATTACGCCTATTGTGTAATGGCCCCATGTGTACATTACATAAACACGATACATTATTATGACAAAGGTCGTGTAATACATTTAGTAATACAGTGAAAGCCTCAAAAATTGACCTACCGACGAGAAGTGGGCGGAACTTTCGATTTCGTTGAGACGATGCGCCCGCGTCTGTGAAGTTGAGTAATCTCCCTCACGTCTGACCTTTATCATGTGGGCCGTTGAATGTATCACATAAATTAGCTCACATCTATTTTGCATCTTTTTAAATGTCTCATTTGGGATGTGGAAAAGTATTAAATTCATCTTGAATTGAAAAGTAAGGTTTTTTATCTTAATTTAAATATTTTACCTAAAACTTGCATAGTTAATGCTTATTATTCTCGAAGCTATACCTATGCATTTAAAGTTGATCTAAAAGGACGCTGTCACACAGAAAAGTCAAATACCAGAAATGCTCTACACAAAATGACCACAGCCTAAAAAAATCAGTTCATCAACCGATTCAAAGACGTTCCTCTTTTAAAAGAGTTTACGCTCACGTTCATAATGTTTTAAAAAGAAATGGTTACTGGCTCATGAGCGGTATAATCTGACGTAATACACCATTAGATAACAATTGTCGGTCGGTGAAAGTTCGTAAGCTCACTACAAATATAGTAGCTTTAATAGGAGCATTTATTTTTAATAGGAGGCAATTATGTACAAGGTAATAGAGAGTATCGTTTTTAATTCGTGGGTAATATAAGAATCAGTTGCATTTTAATATTGTTATTGTTTATTTGAATGGCTTAATGTGTAATTAGGATGGTATTTTGTATTTTTGAAATTGTGAAAACAATAGATAATAATGTCTAGTAAATCTATTTGATATTTTAATCGATAATGTTCAACATTTCACCCAGTTGCAGCTCATTTATCACTCGTATATTTTAATTGCTTTATTTAATTGACACGTTACAATGCCTGAAGTTTAGCCAACGACCCTATAACAAATTAATGAGCAATACAAATTCACATCGTACCAAGAGGCTGGGCGTGCGCACAGGTGACGTCGCGTAATCGTTACGTAATCACTAATTCTATTTCAAACCACTCTTGCGCATCTAAAGGGTAGAGTTACTAAAGCAACATTTTAGTGGCACTTGCAAAATAATGAATGGCACAGACTAATTAAATGCAGTGTGTCAAGCCGTAACTCCGATTGCAGCATTTTAAAGCTTAAAGGCATCTAGTTTATAAAGATGAGTAGGTTCCCAACTTTATTTCACTACACTCCGAAAGCGAAGTACCTACTTGCAATAATATATATATACACTATCTTCCGTGTTTTTTTTTAAAACAATTTTACATAACATAACACATAACATAACATCACGCCTTGTTTCCCCGAAGGGTTGGGCAGAGGTGTCCCTGTAGTAGGTACACCCACATTTCGCCAGTTATGGTTAAGTCCCATGTAATAGGGGGCGAGCCTATTGCCATCAACTGGGCACAAATCCAGACTCCGAGCTGCTACTGAGAAATTTCAGATAGAAAAAACCCAATAACACTTTGCCCGACCCGGGAATCGAACCCAGGACCTCATGCTCAGTAGTAGCGCTTGCGACCACTAGACCAACGAGGAAAACAATTTTATTGCCATTAAAATTAAATCGACTATGTTTAAGGAATAACAGGATGCAATCTGAACGAAATTACACCTACTGAGTTTAAATTAAATCCTTTTTTAATTCGAGACCTGTTTTGCCAGAAAATGGTCACGTAAACAAGGCATGGTGATGCCAATGGAAGTTAAAAAAAAGAAACAACAGCACAATGCGTATAGGGCTAACAAGAGGTTATTTATATCGTCGTTCGAAGGACAGACAATCACTGGCTTGTAGCTACACTAAGTACTTGGCGTAGGTTATGCGAGTTGTAGGCGATCGAAGTGTGATTTAAAGACTAGTAATTGAATGGAACATCTATGTGGAGTAAAAGAAACTTCAAATCTATTTCGATTTGAATTTAGATCCTGTTCCATAGTCGGTTGTTTTTGGTTTAAACTTAGAAGCACACAGAAGTCAAGATGTAGCTTCCATTCAGCCAGTGAAAGCAATAATTTCAAGCTAAATTACACCTAACTATTTTGAATTAAGAAGTATTATTCTCTCTTCATATTTCTGTCAATGACCAATAAACTGAAGGAAAACATGTCATTTTTTTTATAAGAATCGCCAGTCATTGTATTTAGGATGGGAACACACAGGATGCAATGCATTGTTCAATAAAACGTTCAGCCGTGAGATATCATTGTCGACGGTGTATTTTTGCCTAAGAACAACAGTTTCCGGTGCATTGTTTAGGTGCAAGATTGTTAATTATTTCGTGGATTTCCGGTCAAATGACCTCTTGATTAACTTTGACTTTATTTTTATATGTAACCTTAGAATTTTGACAATTTGGGGATCGTAATCATAAGTAAACAAACGTTAAATAACAATGACTACCGTCCATAGGTACGTTATGGATTTTCTCCTACGAGAATAATAATTATGTGTAGAATACGGTCTCAAGGAATTCCATAGATAGGGCCTGCAGAAAAGCGGTTAAGGTTGGATTGGTGTCTTAAAAGGCATTTTTTTGTAAAATTAATTTTAGAAATAACCTAGTCATTGCCGAAACCCTGATTTCAATCATTACTATTTAATATGCATTGTTTTATTAATAACTTTGCAGTTTGAAATGCAATATCAGTATCGACACCAGAATAATTTGTCCCACAACATATCAGATTGAAATACTTTCGAGTCAGTTCAATGGCTTACAATTACTCAAAGCATTAAGCAATTTATCGAACAAATTAATAATGATATTCTTACCGTAATAGATTACTCAATTACCCCTTAATTATTGCATTGTCTTGGAGAGAGTAACCTAATTATCCAATTAACTATAATGTGGATATTTTGTTGAACACGCAATGCACGATCAAATTGACGGTCAGTTTTATAGCTATCGATAGCAATTTAACTGTGAAACTTTATAAAAACTGTAATAGACGTATATTTTCTCTAAAAAGAATTCATTATTGTTTATTTTTGTCAAGAAAAACGTTACGAAAACACCAATTAAACTAAGCTTCTTAGCATTTATTGTTGAGCGTCGAAAATATCTTTTTCAGAATATTTATTTAAATTGTTTTCTGAAATAAAACTCCAAGGTAATGCAGACAAAAGATTACAAAGGAAAGTCGTTGTTATTTCTGTCTGCTCATTATATCTTCAACTTAAGCTTTGCTTGCGGCTTTCCTTGAATAAATCCAAGCTCTGTGGAGGAAGATAATCTTTAACTTTATGTAATTTGCAGTCTGTACCGATGGTCTACCTACTTACTTAAATTCAATGTCAGATGAGTCAATTTTTTAAATAAAAAGAACCCGAAGCGACAGTCTTTTGTTTTATTCTGCCTTCTCGAGTATCATTATTGTATGATGGCCAGTTATTTTTATAAGAAAATATATGTATCACCACAATCAATTGTGCATTGCCAGTGATATATTATGTAGCTCATTCGCGAACATAGTCACGTTCAAAAGCTATAACAATATCAGATAATATCTAACGCACAGTTATATGCGCACTCAAGCAACTGATATTTTCTCCGTGTTTTCATTGCTCTCGTGAAATTCGCGCACGCACCGCGAGACTCAATAATCAAATACCTTCACGCTTGTAGTAATGATATTATGAATATTTGATAGCGTGGCTAACTGCCGTTAAAGTTACTTTTAGTTAACTAAGCTAACTCGACCATTAAAACGTTGCGAATGTTTATTAGGTTTAATTTAACCATCGATCGAAAACAATAACAATGACTCACACGAAACGTTTAAAGTTAACATTTTTTGTTATTGAAACCTTTGTGGGCAATTAGAAAACAAGCACATATAGTTCAAGATTTTTCTATTAAAAGAAAAAGTCGAGAAATATCAGTGCTTGCGCAATTGATCGCGTTGTCCGTGAGAACTGGGTACGTGTTAGAAATCCCAACAATGGTGAATTCCACAGGCGGCTCATAACTAACCTCATAGTGAAAACTAAACATCCTGCCCAAGAACACGAGTTTTATATTAATGATATCACTTAAAACCTGCCTTGGGGCTAGTTAGTAAAACTGGAGATCAATTCCTGAACAAGAAATGATTTTCTAATAAAGTTGTACCAGGGAAGCATGGCACAGAAGGAGGCAGTGGGTGAATCCTACCTGCCAATTATAATAATTAATGTTGATGACAAAAATTTGAAGACTGTCTGTGTCTTCTTGCAGGAATGTGAAAGGACACGTCTAAGTTATATTAGCTTATAAGCCAGAGGTTAAATGGCAATGAAAAAGTCAAGGAGGTTCCATCAAATAGTTTGCATTAAAGGGAATTTGAAAGCGTAAGCTTTTGCAGATATAATGAAAAATATATTCTAAATTTAAACAAACGATGTTTGTGAAAGATGACAATATGGTCAGAAAGGGAGTGACGACAGCTGATAGAGATATTGGGAAGAAAAGTACAGGCTTCGTTAACACAATTCAATTGGGATGATAATGATGGGTTGATGATGATGACTTATGTAGGAGTATCTTGGCTAAGTATCTTATGATTTTACAGCCATTCAAGAAACCCGAATATTCTACAGGATGGATTTTTGAGATAGGGCAGTAAGGACAGGTACCTTAACCGTTGTCGCTACAAGAAAACGGTCTTAGGAGACTGACCTTAACTTTTTGAGAAATTTTTATCAGCATTTACAGATTTTGCAAAAAAATTACAGTCGGCAACAAAATGGGCAGTTTTCACAAAAACTTTTTTTGATATCAATCGATCCTGTTTCTTGTAAAGAACAAATAACTCTATGGGACCAACTGCAGAAAGGGAGAAATAAAAAAAACCCATCCATTTCGTAGGAAATAATGATCTATGGGCCAGACAGTTATGAAAGACAATTCTACAAGTCAATGTGAAATGATATTGTCAATACACTCGACTTCCTTCATCGATAAACGGAAGTGAGCTATAGAAGTATATGAGGAAGTCCATAATGTGGAGGATGTTGAGATACTATGGTCAGCGGTAATATTTTATTTATTTATAATTAATTGCGTATGTATACTCTATGTCATTTATGAAAGGTTACCCTTGAAAAGTATGTCCAAGTGTCAACTCATGGTGACATTATGACAAGCTTAACTACTTTAGGGGATGATATCTCAAAATTCTTTTAAAAGAAAGGCTTCGTTATTTATGGAATACAACTGGAGTCAAGAAGCCGAGATATAAAGTTACGAAAGAGCTATCGCCCAAGATATTTCTGTAAACAAACATAACTTAACCAAACGACTTCGAAACTCCCTCGTTATGTAAACTTAAGTTAACTTAAGCACCAACTTTCGATAATAATTATATAGTAGCACGTGGGAACTATTGATCCCATTCCAATGGCTTTGAGTTACACAAATATATTATCTATGTCATAACTTGACACCAGTGGGTGCGTGCATTGCGAAAAATGCTAATCAGTCAATTTTGATTGCGCAACACCCTCTATGTATAGAATAAATATACTGTTAAAAGGATTACAACATTCCTCTAAGGTCACAGAATTTCTTTGCATGCAAATTGTGACGTCATCATTTTGATCCATCCATCATATTTTATGCAGTCATTGAAATAATGCAATTTATCTATTCTTCTGCATTTAACGGTTATCTTTAATAAGTGAAAGCTTTTTTATTCGAAGCTCACGATTAAAGCTTTCAATAAAACATAAAATTAATATCAATAAACTTTAAACGGGCAAGCAATGGTTTTGACATAATAAACAATTATTATGAAAACTCGAGAAACCGCTTTCTCGTGCTATGCAGTCGATAGCTGCATGTTCTTACTTGAGAACAAATACTAGCTCCAGTTAACATTAAACTGCTCAAACTTTCTATACTGTGACGTTATGAGGTCATTGACATGTGTGAAAAAGAATAGTGCCAGTAGAAATGGGGTTGATTGACTTCGCAATAAGACCTAGTTCACACACTTGTGTCGCATTATGTGATTAATTACATCAACGTGTTACAGACTCTATTGTTTTATAAAGATGTCAGAATGTCATATTGCTAGATTAATGCTTGATGCTATTTCGTAATTTTTAGGCAACTTTAAAGTAACAGGGTCGAATTTCAACCTAGTAGATACTGGTACTTTAAAAGCTCCATTATACTATTATCCATAATAAATATCAAGTACTGATACGATTAGTCCGTGTGTCACTGGGGCAAGTCATTCTTGTTACACCACATCGCTGGCCGCAATCTATCTGTTCTCAACACTTGTTGCGCGCGCGCAGTTGCAACGCTTAAGTGTGGAAACTGTATCGATAACACTTCAACTGCTTTCGCGTTACTACGCCAATTACATTTTTATCGATACATCAGAGCAGGCGAGCCACACATCTAGATAGTTCCGCCATCACTGGACACAGGTATCCGTCGATCACGTCGCGGGCGCACCCTAAATATTTCAAATGTTACGTACCCACGCCGAGGGCTGCTGCTAGCACTATTAAACACCGTGAATTCATGATTAAACTGTAAGTCCTTGCACAAGTGAAGTGGACACTGTAACGTTCAAGCACACACTGCGAGCGGGTGAATGGGCGGTTGAGGCTTTTATATCGGGTAGGCGTACGCGGCGCAGCGACGGTGAAAAGCGACGCCGGCGCCCGCGCAGGCCCCGCGCGCGCCCTCCTCGCCCCCGCGGGGTGCACGCGCACCCCCGCGACACTGTCAACATTCGTAGCTCATCATCACTCACTTCAATCATGGTGTTGGGAAAATTCATTTTGTTGGTTGCACTGACTGTCAATTGCTCTTCAGGCAGCCAGATACTTGGTACTTCACCAGTTTGTAATAGAAATTGTAAGATTAAGTAGGTAATTAATCATTCCCTTGTCTGTGTTATGAATTCTTTGTAATCAATATTCGTTTATTATAGAATCTACACAATTGATGCATTGTACACATCATCGCGTGTGTTAGGTAATCATTGCTTGTGTGTTTTATTTTATTATTTTTATATTCTGAGAGTATTAGGACACGATTATGTATTTTTGTAACCATATTGCTAAATCTATTTGGTAAATACATGTCTTGATCAAGACATTAAAATTAGTTAAAACATCTTTTATTTATGTTGAATAGATTTTGATTTTCAGTTTAGTTTAGACCGCATAACTTGTGACACATGTCAACTTGACTTATTTTTTGCGAGCTCAGTTGAATCATATATTTGCCATAATCTTGATCGGTCTTCCTTGAACTTAATTTAATTTGAAACGAATAAAATTAGAACACTTATACTCGTAATTAAAAACGTTCCAAATCTAGTCACAATGTCGTTTCGGTGACAATATCAATGTTTAAAACACCATACAAATTTTGACAGATTGAGACTACAAACGTCATAAAAAATACGAGAATTGTCCCTCAGATTTTAACAGCATTTATATCAAACTCTCTTATTTAACATCAAAATACGTAAACATATTCGATGTCCTCCAAGCCTATTAAGTCGAAACATCTCGAGCTCACTCAAGCAGTAAGCTCAAGCGATCTTCAGGCCAAGACGGTCCACGGTCCAGCGTCCACTTGCGAACAGACAGCGAAAGTGTTTTCCGAGATGAATCATGATGTATCTGATTGATGGCTTTACGAACCTTGAATTAAACATAGCATTCATGAAAGGAAATGTTCGTACCGTAATAGGAGGTTAATAAAATTAGCATGAGCTGTAGCTGCAGCATTATGCATTTATCTTCTATCTTCCATACATATAAAATAGTTCCGTGTCAGTTAGTGCTCAAACTAAAACCACTGAGGATAAAAAAAAAACAATGTCACTCCGGAAGTGCCAACAGCAATGAAAACTCGAACAATTTTATTGCGCAGGAAATACTTTTCTTTTTTGAAGTCGGTAAAAAAAAATTTAAATGTCAAACATGTCGTTGTCATGTCTCAATGTTTGGAATGTCATTAATCCCAAAGAAAATGTGTCGCGCGTTGGTGTATTTTTAATGATCAAAGCTGGTGTCGGTAACAGTGTCGCGAGTTCAATTGTTTTTTCTCATCTCAAAAATTTCCAACGCGCCTAAAGAAGTTTTCACTTCAAAAACTTCTTTTAATATCAGATATCTAATAACCAGGCACCTAATAATATCTCTTATAGCGAGTATGTTTTGTGCCTCTGAGGTGGTAAACATTTTGTTTAAAAATGGTTTTCCCTGTATGAATCAACACATAAAAATTAAAATACCTACTCTATAAAAATCACACGAATTTAAGTGCTTTAACCCACTAAGAAAAGGTGCATCTGGGGATTTAAATTTGCATGGCACAAAAATAAAAATTATAAATCTAAAACCCAACTACGACAAAAACGCCAACTAAAAAGGTATAAACAAGACATCACAGACAGACAGACAAATAAAAAATCCGGAGTTACTCATCGTGTTATATATCAAACAGATTACGAGTGACTCCAGATTTACTGTGACGTCACATACTCGTAGCCTATAACCAGCGAACGATCAAGACGGTTCCAACGATACCTCATTTTGTCAAATTATGATAAGTAGTTTAGAAGTTATGAGGGAATAGATGGACATACGTATGTATGTCCATCTATTCCCTCATAACTTCTAAACTACTTATCTATACTTATCTACTACTTCTATACTTATATATCATAACGGTCAAAATCACAACCCTCCTTTTTGAGTCGCCGTAGTCGGGTAAAAATCAGCTGGCATGTTTCTATTACAAATTCATGCGGACGAAGTCGTGGGATATCTAATGCTGATTTTTTAAATTCTCATAGTTGATGGTAAGACAATAGTTTTAGTTTTACATTCGGCTGGTAACGAAGGTTAGGTCGCAAGGTTTGAAGACTAAAATCTCTCATTGATCTCTCTGTACGGAACTACGGCGGTATATAATGGTCGATTCATAATTTTTTCATTCAGTACTTGTGTATCGTTTCTTAGAAATATTTTTATTTATATCTCAAGTATAGAATATGCATGAGTATTGCATTTTGTGTTAAAAAAATACAACCGACTTCCAAAAAAAACACAACAAAGTGAAAAATAACTTAAATTTCGGAAGTCTGTGTTTTTGGTTTTGAAATTTCGTTTTTTGCCACCGATTTTCGAAATTAAAGTTATTTTTCACTTTGTAGTGATTTTTTTGGAAGTCGTTTTTTTTTTTTGGAAAACTTCTTAATTTTATCTTTTTTATTGTGGTACCTAGCCCACACAAATTCGAATACCACTACCTACTATGTAAATAACAGTGACAGTAACTTATCATATCATCCACATACTAAGTGGAAAAAAAATACGTATTATTGAAGCTAACTCAAAAACTAATAAAAGGGTCCACGTCGAGAAAGCACCCTTTCAAACATTTTTTTTTTTTAAATCAAAATAAAAAAAAAACAACCATACGCTACGAACATTATAACCTTCTCCTTTTTGGAAGTCGGTTAAAAATTACTGAATATTAGATCAACGAATTAAAATGTATGACAGAATTATGTAAAGAGTTTAGAAAAAAACATACCGATGAAGAAATTAATGAGTACATAGTGTTTGTTAACGATATTCTTAGAGCTATACGTATTGTACAAAAAATACTTATTGTATTTTTAACCGACTTCCAAAAGGAGGAGGTTCTCAATTCGTCTGTATGTTTTTTTTTTTATATATTTGTTACGCGATTACTCCGCCAATTATGAATAGATTTTGATGATTCTTTTTTTGTTTGGTAGATCATACTTCAGAGGTGGTCCCATATAAAGTTTATTAACTTTGCTTGGGTAGTTTTTGAGTTAGCTGCAATTATACGTATTTTTTCCCACTTAGTATGTAGATGATATGATAACTTCTTGTTACTGTTATTTACATAGCAGGTAGTGGTATTCGAATTTGTGTGGGGTAGGTACCACAACTAAAATGTGAAAAATAAAAACTTTTTACAAAAAAAAAAACAACCGACTTCAAAAAAAAAACACTACAAAGTGAAAAATAACTTTAATTTCGGAAGTCGGTGACAAAGAACGAAAATTCAAAACCAAAGACACCGACTTCCGAAATTAAAGTTATTTTTCACTTAGTGTTTTTTTTTTTGAAGTCGGTTGTTTTTTTTTTTGTAAAAAGTTTTTTACTATTTTGTTTGGGAACTTTCATAGAGATAGGATATAGGAGCTCGTGGCTAAGTAATAACAGCCACACGGGTCGATCCATCAGGTTAAGCTACGCTTGCCGGAGTTGGTCCGTGGATGGGAGACCATCTTCACATATCGAGACTCCTTCGTGCTTCGGAAAGCACGTTAAGTCGTTCGTCCCGGATGTCATTAGTGGATCTTTGACAGTCGTTCGTTACGGGCCGTCAGAAGCCCGACAGTCTGACAACCAGTATTAGCAAGGGGTATCGTGTTACCCAGTAGGTACCTAACTGTCAGATATGCAGTCACTCCATGTAAAATACTGGTATTCAGCTGCATCCAGTTAGACTGGAAGCCGACCCCAACTTAGTTGAGAAAAGGCTAGGCAGATTGATTGTTTGTTTCGGAACTTTCATGTAAATGGTAAAAGTAACACAAACAAACACAATTGTGATATTCAGTTCTTTATCTTTATCTTTATTGCAATCCATACAGGTGGTAGGGAAAAATATTCACAATTGTTTCAATTTATTTTTCCCTACCACCTGGTACAAATAAATTGAAACAGTTATGGACCCTGTCGGGCGCAGCAAAATTTTAAATAAGTAGGAGAGAGGAAGCTTATTACTAAATATTTAAATTATGTCCTATCCGTCTATTATTATTTGATTTTTTTGCAGCAGTATTAGTAGTTCTAAGTTGGCACTAGATCTCCCACTCTTCAATCAATCAAATATGTCTTAAATCCTCTATTCTTTTATTTATACAACCATAAAACCCTGTAACTTTTGAAATTTGAAACAGTACCCATAATCTTAACACACTAGATGACTAGCTGCAATTTCCATAATTTCCCGAAACCCATTTCTATCTCGTATTTCCTACTTACTTTTTATAGGGCTAATATTATGGTAAACGATCGATAAGATCACGCATACGATAAGTGCGTATATTTAGGACAAGGATGTAAGTAGCAAGTCGACGACCGTTCGCGCCCGGCGCGAAGGCCTGCTGGTTTCACGGCGCAGACGCAGCGATGATGCAAGTGCAGATGTGGCAGTTGACTGATTTTGGCATGTTGCATTTTTTATTTATTGCATTTTTTTATAGGATTGTGTGGATAGAATAAAATTGGGTGGTAAATGATAAATGTTTTTTTTTCTGTAAGTAGGTTTATAGAAATAGAAATAATTTATTTGCTTATAATGTAGGTAGGTATATAGATAAGATGTAATTTTTATAAGTGGTCCCGATACATTTTATCTTACGGCATGCAAAATTTTCATACAATAGAAACTCTTTTCCAATTTGGTACATAATTTTTTTTTTTTTTAATAACATAAACATTCACCTATACTAACAAATTAATTACAAATTACCCATAAACAGTAACATATATTTTATAGTTTTGTCATTTAATAAATCTACGCGACCAAATCTAATGTATCTAATTTATTTATTGACTTTTATTATTTTAATAATAATAAATTTAGGTTACCCAGTTCTTCACCGCGACCCGACCGCGTTGGTGAAGAAGATGATGACGGGGTTATATCCGTGAGTTCCCAATGCAATGCACGATTGAGGAGCGCTTTGGAGGATGCTTTTCGGGAGTACCGTTCTATTCCGCCTGGACTTAGACCACAATTACCTCGTTTGCCCATGCACAAGAAAAACAAGGCGCTGGTGTGTACTCTAGACTCGCTTCTGTCAAACTGTTTTGACGGCAGCAAAGACCTCGCCGATACCCACTCGATCTTGTACTGTGCAGCTGTGGCAGCATGTCGTGTAGCTCAAGTTAAATTTGCCAACAGTGACAGAGCTCCACGACCAAAACCAGCTGTACCAGCTTGGCAGTGCAGGATTGAGCGTCGTATCGGTGAGGCTAGAGTACTCATCGGCAAGCTAATCTGCTTCAGGGAGGGCAATACTCGCCCTAGAGTGATGCGCTTTGTGAAGCGGGCGTTCTCGGGAACTGAAATTAGCTCTCAAGATTATTTGACCCGCGTCACAGAGCGTATCGACTTCCTGAAGCAGAAGATCTGTGCATGGGCAAATCGCATTCAACGGTACAGGCGGAGAGTGGAGCGGTACACTCAAAATCGCACATTCCAGAGCGATGAAAGGTGGGTTTACAGGGCTTGGGAGCGACCGGACAAAAGTGTGATTGACACGCGCCTACCGGATGATGACGCCATGTGCTCGTTCTGGCGAAGCATATGGTCGGCGCCTGTCAATCACACCGAAGGAGACTGGACTAGGAAGATCGAACGAGCGTGCGAACAAATACCGGAAATGGGGGCTCTCACCATCAGCCCCCAAGATGTAGCTCGTGCAGTCCGTCCGTTACCTAACTGGAAATCACCAGGGTCGGACGGGCTGCACAATTTTTGGATAAAATGGTTCCAAAGGTCGCACGCCCGTTTGGCATCCCAGTTCCATTCAGCTTTAGAGTCAGGGTTGCTGCCCCAGTTCCTAACGACAGGAATAACCCACCTGATCCATAAATCAGGTAGTACTGCGGAACCCAAAAATTATAGACCGATCACTTGTCTACCGACGGTCTATAAAGTTTTTACATCCATTTTGAGAGCTAAAATTAACAAACATATAGACACCAACTCCATCATGTCTGCCTCTCAAAATGGATGTAGGAACGGGTCCCGCGGTACTAAGGAGCTACTCCTCATCGATATGGCCATTAGCCAGCAGGTTCGTCGTTCCCGAAGGGATCTGTTGACATGTTGGATAGATTATAAGAAGGCCTACGACTCGGTGCCACATACATGGCTCATGAAGGTGCTGGAGTTGTATAAAGTAGATGCAACTCTACGCACCTTCCTGATGTCATGTATGGGGCAATGGAGGACGGTGCTTCGCTATCTAGGGTGTCAACATATCCTGAGGAATAGCGAACCGATAAGGATCGAGCGAGGTATATTCCAGGGTGACAGTTTGAGTCCACTTTGGTTCTGCCTAGCCTTGAATCCTCTAAGCACACTGCTGGAGGATTCAGGGCTGGGTTATTGATTGAGGAGAGGTGGTCAGGTTATATCTCACCTCCTTTACATGGACGACTTAAAACTCTTTGCCCCCAACAATTTGCAACTGCTGGAGCTACTGAAGGTAACCGAAACTTTCAGTAGTGCCATCAGGATGGAATTTGGTGTGGACAAATGTGCGGTCATGCATGTAAAACGAGGGGAGATTGTGGAATCCGTGGGAACCCACCTCTCGGATTCCATACACCTAAGATCCCTCTCCTCAATCGAAACCTACAAGTATTTGGGTATGTCGGAAGCTTTAGGTATCAACGCTGCTGACATGAAGCAATCGCTGAAGGAGCGCTTCTTTAGCCGCCTGAATAAAGTATTAAATAGTCTTTTATCAGGCGGAAACAAGGTGCGCGCCTTCAACGGTTGGGTCATGCCAGTTTTGATGTACTCTTTCGGCATACTCAAATGGACTCAGACGGAACTTGACGCCCTGGATAGGAGGGTCCGCACACTGCTGACCGCAAATCGGATGCATCACCCACGTTCATCGGTGATGAGACTGTATATCCCACGGAAGTGCGGAGGTCGAGGTTTCTTAAATGCTAAGACCCTGCACAACCGTGATGTATGCAGTCTCAGGGAATACTTCCTAGAAGCCAACGTGGGGATGCACCGAGATATAGTCTCAGTGGACAAGGGCCTCACCCCGCTATCCTTGGCTAACGAGAACTGGCGCAAACCTATAGTATTAGATACTAATGACCGCAGGGAGGTATGGCAGAGCAAAGAGCTTCACGGGCGCTTTTACCGGGCCTTACATGGGCCCGATGTAGACCTGTAGTTAGCGTCCGTATTCTGCAGGCCTAACATGACACACGCGACATATATCCACTCTCGCGCGACAAATGTTTGTCTATTTCTGTAGTTTTATCGTTTTCTGACAGCTTCGCCATACAAAATAGTCGACTCGTTCTGTCAAACTTGATGTTTTGTCGACAAACCCTAACATGACACGTTATTTATCTCGATTTTTGACAGTTCAACACGATATAATCAGTCATTTTGTTGTATTTAGTCGTCGTCGATTTTGACGACGATAAAGAGTAGACAAAACGACAAAATTAGGATACATAAAAAAACTCGAAAAAAGATGGCAGATTCATAGTCGTACTTTTTGTACAATTTTTTTTTTTTTGAAATGTGTTTATACACCGGTGTACTATAGTGGAGGGAAGCACTATCACGTAGATGACTATTACTTTCAGTAATAACCAGTCGCTTTGCCAATTATGGTGATTAAATTAATTAATTAACGAAATCTATTTGTACAATAATAAACTTCGGTTTGTCAAATTGCGATCGTCGGCCCATTTGTCATTTGTGGTTATTATCTAATGAGTATAGATGCCACTAATTTTAATTACCGTCATTTTGTATTTTAATTTCAGCATGCCAAAGAAATCATTTAATTTTAATCAAAAAGTCGGTTACATAAAAAACTAATCATAAATAATTAAAAGAGAGAATAATTAAGAGAGAGAGACGTTTATTCAATAATATACATAATTCCATGCATAAAATTGAATGAATGAAACAAAACTTCAAGCCGATGTTGCTATCATAAAAATAATTTGTTTTTAATAATTTGCAACATCGGTTTATCGTCGCGCGATAAAGAAGTATCTTGACCTGGCTCACGAGGTTGTCGACTTGTGGGATGTGGATACAGCAATCATTGTGCCGATAGTCGTGACGGCCAATGGCATAATAGCCAAGAGCCTCAACCAACACCTGAGGAGGCTCTCGTTAGGCAGCTGGATCAAGGGCTTGATCCAGAAAGCGGTACTCCTGGACACGGCGCGTATTGTTAGGAGGTTCCTCTCTCAGGAGCCCTGACCACCGGTGGCTTGGACCCTGTTCCCGACACCGGTGGGCTACTATTTTTTATATTTTTAAATGTTTTTTTTAATCATTTTATAAGAATATTTAAAAATGTAAATTATTTGTTTATAAATAAATTTAAAAAACTAGATGAATTTTATTACGGTTAGTAACAGAATACCATTGCCGAGTGAGTGTCTACTTAGTTCTAGATTAAAACCCGTTAATCTACTTCATGAAACTCAGATATTAAATCCCTGTTCTGCTACACAAAGATTCCAAAACCAAGAGCCTTCTAAAATTTTAATTTATTGAAGTGGCATCTAAGGAAGTTCATGTATCTGGCTGACGATGACAAAGATTATTTTTTTACTTTGGTGGTTCTTACAGTTTACATTTAGGTTTCTTGTTCACCAAATTAATATAAACTTGGTGAAACTTTCTACTTACCTACGTTAACTAATCAATGTAAGTATTTTCATTTCCAATTACAGGAAATTATTTACCAATAGCTATTTAAGACAATTAAGAACACATGTCATTATTTTACAACTTTCATTTCAAACTATCTACCATTAACAAACGATCCATTTTACCTATTCTGCGTTACAAAATATGACTAATAGCATAGTCTTTGTCGTTGTCACCATGATGTTTGCCTCATTGCGCCGGCGCAGCTATGTGCAGTATGCGGAAGGTAGCACCGACGACGAAATGCCTAAACTTACAATCACCTCTAAAATTATAGTATTCAACTCTTGATGTTAAATAAAGGAATTTTGTGAAACGTTTTAAGAATAGGGTACCGTTTCATCTCAGTGAACTAACAAAAGAAATTGGATAACCTCAAGTATTTTGTAAATCGTGCCTTAGTTACATTGTGTTTTTAATTTAAATGACAGTTCTGAACTGTGTGCGTTCTAGAACCAAAGAGAAACTCAAGCAAATCAGTCTCATTCACTTCGAGTCAACGTTGTAGGCACCCTGTACTTGTGCATTTGGATAGCCAAATTCTCCTATAGCTTAAGAATTACAATCGATACACCAAAAGTTTCTTGTAGATTAGAAAAAATATACTACAATCTTATTTCTGATCCTATGACAACATTCGTGGACCTTCTTTTTTTGGCATACCTCGGTTCCTCATTGACATTTTCCTTTGCTCGCACCATCCTGTTAGAAAAACCAGTGTCTTGTGCCCGACTTCTGCCTAGCATATACCACGATCAATTTCAGCGAAATTCAAAGATCTTCAGTGTAATTTACACCATTTAAACCCCTCTGAAGAGTGAAAACCTAAAACCCTACTACGGCTACCCATAAATCACAATGCTATAATAAATAAAATTATTCAAATCATCTTTCACATTAGCATACACTGCCTTACTTACCGAGAAACCATAGTCAATGGCAATAACTCAGTGCGATCCCAATAAGTTGATACAAAACGGTACTCCTTACTTAATATTCATAAAGGATGCGCGCACGAAATTGTGCAGAGTCGCGACGTACGCGCACTTCCTTCTGATTGTATATATACAACGGTATTGGTAAACTATATTAAATGAGTGACTGTTTTGGAGATATGTGAAGATTTAAAGGTAAAATAAGGTATAATTACTGTTTTCAACCGACGAAAAAAGGTGGGGGTTCTCAAGTCGACGCGTATATTTGTATTTAAAAACAAAAAAAAAATACTTATGACCCTTCAACAATGCTTGCTTAGGAATTAGATTGCATGGTAATCATACAGAATTAGATTGCTTGGTAATCATACGACTCCCCTAACCCCCCTGTTTTATTTTAAGTTGGCGCTTTATTTTTTTACTTTCTTATCTGTCATTACAGTGACGTAAATAAATAAATAAAGCCTTATTTAATTCCGTACAAATTACAAACTAATAACTTAGAAATAGAAAATACAAGAATATAAAAAAAAATTGCTATGGGTAAAAGTCTACTCCTCCAAGGAATGCCAGTAATCTTTGTTGCTGGCTAAATTTTGCCAGCTTTGACCCGCCACCTCCACTATCTCATCTACCCACCCATCTAGCGTTTGGCCTGCCTCTGCTTCTAGTGCCTCGTGGTCCAGTATATTACAGTTTTAGTTTTCGTTACAGTCCATCGCATACAGTGAGATAAGGTTGTGATAATTGTGATTATACTTAACTATTAAAACTCAGTCAAATCGATAGATTATTAAGATTAGTGCAATATCACTCTACTTCATAGAACATATATTTTTCTTTTCGTGAACAATTGCTGCGTAAATGAGCGAGTTATTTTATTTGTTTTACATATTACCTAACATAATATCACGCCTGTAATCCCCAAAGGGTTAAGCAGAGGTGCACCTTAGTATACCCACATTTTGCCAGTTATGTTTAAATTAGGTGCGAGCCTATTAAATTACTATCAACCGGGCACAAATCCACACTCCGGGCTGCTACTGAAAAATTCTTGATAGAGTCTGGCCACACTAAGTCTGCATAAGTAAAAAAACGGTAGAATTTGAAAATGACTGC
Source organism: Agrochola litura (assembly GCA_949152395.1). Lineage (NCBI taxonomy): Eukaryota > Metazoa > Arthropoda > Insecta > Lepidoptera > Noctuidae > Agrochola > Agrochola litura. Next base: position 20,521,640 of record OX424493.1, read on the forward strand.
CTCGTTGGTCTAGTGGTAGCGAGCGCTACTGCTGAGCATGAGATCCTGGGTTGATTCCCGGGTTGGGCAAAGTATTATTGGGTTTTTCTATCAGAAATTTCTCAGTAGCAGCTCAGAGTCTAGATTTGTGCAATAGGCGCGAGCCTATTGTCATCAATCGGGCACTAATCCATGGGCCATGGGCCTTAAAACAAAACTGGCGAAATTGTGGGTGTACCTGCTACAGGGACACCTCTGCCCAACCCAACGCCAACAAGGCGTGATGTTATGTTTTATGTTTATGTAGTTTGAAAAACTATAGACGGCAACACCATCCTATCCTACGAAAAAAGAATTTGATACTTTGTCTTTTTGTTTTTGATAGGTTATTTTGTTTATGTACTGATTTATTCCTGGTAAAGAATAGTCACTTTAGCACGATGCAGTGTAGATTTGATACAGTTTTGTCATCGTATGGAGGTAGGGCATAGGTACGACAAAGTCTATTACGCATAATCTATTAGACAAAGATCAAAAGACAAAATATCAAAATTATTAAATCTTTGTACAACCCCGAAACTGACAGAACTGACTGATGTAAAAGTATACCATATTCAGGGTGGCAGGGACATCGACGCGAAAACTGTTACCATGGATTCAGTACATGATTTTGAGCTCCCCCCTAAGTTAAAATTTTTCGTCGGTTGTTTAAAAAAAAATCTGCTGTTTCATAGAAAAATGCAATACCTACGCGGTCAAAATGTATGGAACAGGTGTTTTTTTTTTTTTAATAACCGACTTAAAATTTCAACGCAGGGGGTTCAGAATCATGTACTGAACACATGGTAACAGTCTTCGCGTCGATGTCCCTGCCACCCTGTATAAAACTTTTTGGGGTTTTCCATTTATTCCATTGCAAACTTAGCGTGGCCAGACTTTAGTAAACGCCCAGCAATAACACTTTGCCCGACCTGAGAATCGAACCCGGGACCTCATGCTCAGCTGTAGCGCTTTCGACCACTAGACCAACGACGCATCTCTACATATTATTTATTATATAAATTATGTAGTATATACATTTTCGTCGCGTATTCCACAGAGCCTAAAGACGAAGGTCTTCAATCAGTGCGTCCTGCCTGTTATGACCTACGGAGCCGAAACATGGACACTCACGGTACGGCTGGTCCATAAATTTAAGGTTGCTCAGCGAGCCATGGAGCGGGCTATGCTTGGAGTCTCTCTGAGGGATCGAATCCGGAACGAAGTGATCCGGCAGAGAACCAAAGTTATCGACATAGCTCACAGAATTAGCAAACTGAAGTGGCAGTGGGCCGGCCATATCAGCCGTAGAACCGATGACCGTTGGGGTACACGTGTTCTTGAGTGGAAACCGCGAATTGGCAAACGTAAGGTAGGACGCCCTCAGGCTAGGTGGAGTGACGATCTTCGCAGGGTGGCTGGTAGCCGCTGGATGAGAGTTGCCGAGAATCGAGCTGAATGGCGTGCAATTGGAGAGGCCTATGTCCAGCAGTGGACTGCTATAGGCTGATGATGATACATTTTTGGAGCATACCATTTGCAATTTTTTTACCTAGAAATACTTAATCTATTTCCATTAATTAACTTTTATGAACTTAAAGAACACATCCCATTAAATAAAAAAAATTACATCATATCCTGCAGCTATACGACTAAGTTTTGTCGTTACCGAGATGAAATTTAATTACCTAATTAATGTAGAAATGTTTCATTAAGAATTACCTCATTTTTCTAGCCTTGATCACAAATTAGACAATAATATTGACAGCAGGCGGGTGACTAAATATAAAAATGATGTAAGAAGTCGTTTACCCAAATATTTTAGTTTTTATGACCACTAGGAGTGTTTATTACCTATATGTATACCTAGTGATAATGGATTTTGTATAGATAACATCCTCTTTTATAAGATTTCCTGTTAATGATTCTGTCATACATACATATTAAAGTTACAGTATTTATATTTTCTTAATGTCCCTCGGGAATCATCGCATTTCCGAATACAAACGAATGCTAATTTCCATGTCCATCAATGATTCGATTTATCTTGTATAATAATTTGAATTCAGAACTAAGTACTTTATTGTTGTGTTGTTTTGATTTTTGTGTGAACTATATAGAGCTGTAAAACTATTTTCCTATCTGTCGTGCCTGCGACTTTAGCAACTTTCCTACCATTATTAAAATAAGTTACATTAAGTTATAAGAGTATTGACAACTCTTTAAACTTCCAAGTCGATTGAGATCGTCTGGTCTGCACCAAGTGCAAAGGGCAACCGACGTCCCATCCGACGACTGACGAAACACGAGGTTTGCCGAGGGACGTTAAGAGCGGCCAACCCGTCATACTTTTCATACAAACGCTCGTACGTGATTATAGCGTTGTAACACATCTTTGTTTAATTATTTTAAACTAATAAGTATCTTGTGAACTATATCTAGGTTTCTATGAGAGCAAAAAATAAAAAATTTGCGAAACAAATTCAATATAAACCTCCAAAAATCTGCTTTTTTGCACAAATTTTACCTGAATTTTGACCGTTCATAATGTACTCATAAATTGTAAAATTAAGAAAAACATCTTCATAGAAACCTCGCACATGTAATGGAGATTCTAAATGACAAACATTTATTTCACAAACTTGTAAGGCGTATTCAAAAACACGTATTTCCTGAAACAAGTTATTTTTCGCACAATGTTATCGCGTTCTCACTTGCTTGTTAGCAATTCTCAATTGCGCTGGATGAAACAACAAGCTTTTCGACCATGCTCGCGTTGACGATAGATGGACCGGGAAGGGCCCTCTTAAGAACAAATTTGTACTGTCCAGTAAAATAACAATATCAGATGTCATATTAGGCAGGCTCTTACCTACTTAGGTTGTTAAAGATGAGCCAAAATATCTGTTCAGTCTTTACCACATACATCCACTTTAAGCTCTCCTGTTAGAATAGAATCGAATACTTTCTATTATGTACACCATAAAAATTACAGATATAAATGTAGAATTTTTACATAGAGTGCCACAATGGACGATCGTGTTGTTAAAAGCGATCTTTTGGAGATAACCTTTGGATGGATTAAGGGAGAGATCTCCTACGGGGGGGATTTTAAGAGCGAACCCGAAAACTGCTCTTGGATCATATTCGTCTGTTAGTTTTATCCCTCCGTATAATTATGGTAACCTAGTCGTTTGGCGCACTACGATCCTTTATACAATATGTAAAAAAAAACCCCGTCCGATCCGAAAGGGGGTAATAACATTACCAAAAAGTAATAAAAAAAAAAATTGAGAATAAAAAATTATTGTTCATACTTAAAATTCACATTTCTATCCAAAATTACCCCAAATCCATAAAAAAATAAAAAATAATATCAGGCGTCATAAGTTATTACTTTTAGACACCCGTTAAATGACGGTAAAATTCGGACCCGGTAAAATTCCCCATTTAAAAAAAATGGCGATTTTTTTTATTTATTTACTTAGCCATTTATGTACACGCAAACAATACACAGACAAGACAAAAGGAACAGAAAAATACGTACCAAGGTGATGCTTATTTCTAATGAAATCTCTTCCAGCATACCTGCGATAGGACAGAGGATAAAAAGAAATGTAGACACCGTGTGTAAGAGTAAAGAAAAAGTAAAATACATAAAATCAAAACAATTCACTTAATGAAATCCTTCCTTCTTTTTCCTTAATAAATAAAATCTCAGTACGATACCTAACAACACCCTCAAGAATCGGACAGAGTTTTACATGCTGTATTCCTTCCCTCGGTCATCACACAAGGCTCTTAGTTCACTTTTTACCTAACCAAGTGTCCTACCAAACTCTTCTAAACGCTGGGCATCCGCTTACCTTATTTTTTTCTCCCTTCCCCATTTCCCGCATTTTCCTCCATTCCCCGCGCCCCCGACTGGTATCATGCCCGCCATGCCCAGTGGGCCTCATCACCCAGTGCAGCCGATCTCACGACCGCGCATCCTCGCATAAAGGCGCGTATGGACCACTGCGTGCTACCACTTTGGGGTCAGCCCGTCCCATCCTTGATGTCCTCTCTCCGGTTGACGCCCTAAGCCGAGGTTCGTACCCCACAGGGGTTGCCTTTAGCAAGCTTTCACCTAGTTTTAATTCGCATAGTTGAATAACCCCTGGCTGGAGGTTTTAAGTGTAGTAGCTTAAGGCACCCGCAGGAAAGCCCGGTTAAGTAGTCATGTGATCTCAGAAGTCGACTACGAGATGTCCTAACTAAAAAAAAAAGAACCACTTTGGGGTCACCCGCCTGTTACCTGAAATAAAACTTGGTATAAAATCCCTAAGTTCAGACGTAAGCAATTTCCATGCAAGTACGTTATGGTTACCTACATATTATGACTGCTGAGTTACGCAGACCCACATGAATTATGGATACCTTTAAGTACTTACTCTAGACTAATATTGTTTTAAAATTCAATTGTCAATAATCAACTTCTACTCAAACAGAACTAAGCACGTAACGATGATCCCACTACACAACAAAGTGACCCAAGAATATACAACTTTAACATACATTGCTGCTTTTGTTTTTTTCTGCAACGATATTCGTCAAAATACGCGGTAATTTTTCAATGTACGTCAAAAAATCAAATGTAGGTTTTCATACAAAAGTAATACGTAAACTATTACATCAATGCTCTCTGACACGAAGCTTGCAATTACTCAATCGGCTGGCATTTGAAGATGCGCACGCGCAAGCAAAGGTCGTCGGTTCGAGCACTTACTCGGTTACTGACCCACAAGTTTCGGAGTTATTTATATCCGTATTTATAAAGGGATGAACTGTCAATTGTTTGTTTTTTTTTTACATTGAGAAAACTAGAAAATAAATTGACTCAGGAAAAAAAAACAAGGTTTCTGAACCACAATTAAATCATTGTTTTGATTTCTTCGCTGATTTCGTATACTTTTTTTTTGACATGCTACTTCAGAAGAACTGAAAAATAACAACACTATTTCATGGACAGATGGACACATGACAGCCAACACAAGCGATTATGTAATTGTAAGCACGATTACGCTCTTAACAACAGTAGCCATTACAAGGGTCAACCATTGTATTATGTTTAATGGTACGTGAAATAGTTAATAGTACCATTCACTAGTTATACTCCTATATTAATCTGATGGCAGACAAGACAAGCAGTGCTTCGTTGATTGTCGGACCAGCTGGTCGTCTTGCTTCTTATATCATTATTTAAACATATGTTTTTTAGTAAGCTTATAAATTTCACTCGTTAACTCTACACTCTCTCTCTTTTTTTAAATTTTTCTTCACTTTTTTCACACAATAAAATGCTCCCTTATTATTCTTATTTTGTCTTCTTTTTGGGTTCAAATCAAATAATTTATGTGTTATTAAGAAAGTCCTCCATGTGCTACCGTCACATGGGCATGCAAATCATATTTAATTTACACAAATTTAAAGACATTATAATTTTAAATAACAATTAGGAAAATATAACAATACATAATACAAATTAATGTCAAATAGTTTGAATTACAGTAAGTGTCAAATTAATGCAAAAATGTCTTTCAACAAGGTGCAGTAATCAATTTTTTTTTTGTTACTAGGCTATGCTGTTCCACTCTTGGGCAAAGGCTTCCCTCCACTCCTTCCACCTTGCGCGAGCCCGCGTGTCCTCCTTCCAGTTTTGACGAAACTTATCCAGCTCTCTACTGCGACCCCGCCTCACTGTCTCAGGGCACCAGTTCTATATGTCAAATGGATTATTAGCATGTCAATCAAGTGATTCATCATTAAGGAAGTCGACAATTGTGTAGTAACTTTTTAAAATTAATATTTCGTTTAGTGCCTTTTTGAATTTTTAATCAGTCATCTTGTTTTTTTTTAACTAGGGCATCTCGCAGTTGACCTATGAGGTCATGGCTGCTTAACCGGACTTTCTTGTGGTTGCCTTAAGCTTCTACACTTGGACACGGCGCGGCATACGCTGGCCGAATGTGTCGCATGGGAGGGGCCACGCCGTGTCCTCGTTTCAGAAGTGGGGAATGACCTGTCGCTGCCGACCGTGGTTCGTTCGATGGTCGGCAGTGCAGAGTCCTGGGACGCGGTGGTATCCTTCTGCGAAACAGTTATCTCGCAGAAGGAGGCTGCGGAAAGGGAAAGGGAGATCACAAGTACTCTCCCGTCCCGCAGCAGGTGCACTGGGCGTCGGCGGAGGGCAGATAATGCCCTCTTCCAGCCCCCCTAAATGGGTCCAGGGGTGGTGGACTCGGGGACATCCGTCGCCCCCCATCACAGAGGACCCGAGATGGCGGCGCGTAGTGTTCCACGCGCGCCTCTATAAGACGTAATTGGGGGAGTTTCACTCCCCCTACGGATCGGGGCCCGCAGGGTACGGGCCGTCACCAGTCCGGGGCAGCGGAATTCACATTTGCACTCGCAGCCCCCGACGCAAGTGTGAAAGGGAACACCGGGGTGGTTTTAGTCAGTAAGAGTCTGACAGACACCTTTGCCTACCCCAGGGCGGAGGACATCCACGAGGATTTCCACACCGACAAAAAAAAAAAAAAAAAAGCTTCTACACTTAGAGCCTCCAGCCAGGGGCAAAAAGTATTCTAAATTAAAACTAGGCAAGCACTCGCTAAGCGCACCCCCCGTGGGGTACGAACCTCAGCTGGGCGTCACTGGGGGGAGGACAGCAAGAAGGGACAGGCTGGATCGAATATAGATTTTCATCTTGATTATTATACGTGGTTTTTAAAGCTACGTGCTCAGCTGCAACAACTGCTGGCACTTCGTTTTCGAGCAAGGGTCGGGGAGGAGTCTCATTTACTCGGGGACGCGGTCGCGATCGCATAGGACCTCGGCGGAAAGGTCGGAATGACGGGAAGCGTCTGTGTTTATGCACTATACTGGTGGCCCTATTCTTCTCCTGGAGAAGTGTTATGCGATCATCTGGATCGGAGAGGAAACAGTCATCATTAGGTACTTTATTATATACGCCAGATGGTCAGAGGGATCATGACCCCTGAAATAATCTCTAAGTCATCTGTTATGACCAAAAAGAGTTAGGGTATCGAACTTATCGTTCATTTTTGTTTTTAATCCCTTTCCATTAACGTAGAGGAAATACTTGCCAAACAATGCGGTTAAATTATCACATTACACATATCATTGCCACAATATTTTGATAAATAGCGTTTCAACGAAATGGTAATTGTGAGACACTGACAGCTTCACAATAAAATTTATATTACTAAATAAAATATCGACAATCCAGTCGGGTCCCTTTTCAAGTGAGAAGATACTTAATAAAAATCTCTAATTCCTTCACTGACAGACAACGCATAGCCTAAACCGCTGAGTCTGGAAGCATAAAATTCTGCGCAATCGTTCATTATTTATGACGTAGGTGAGCACAAAGTAAGATTTTTTTTTGAATCATGCAATCTTTAAGGAAACTGGGTGCATAATATGATGTATGATATCCAGCAACTTTATTTATATCTTATGGTATAATAACCTCATGTATGTACTTTAAAAAGAAAAGTCAGTCCTTCCGGTTCCTGAATCTACTTTTTAGATCTGAAGGAAAAATAACACAGAGAAAAGTAAACTAGGGTTCTAGCTCTGCCCTTTAAAAGCTCTCCAGGAATGTGTTCTAACAAGCGTTGAACATGGGGGGTTCTAGGTGATGGTCCTGTGGTCACCACCCACACTTAGGTGGTAACCACCGGACTGGGTTTTAGTGAGGTAAAAACACACTCCCCCGTCATATCTAGACGGCAACCTGATGCCAAATTTCCCCGAAAATCTAAAATCTGATCTCGTTTTGGTGACCAATGAGGAAAACTATATCGTGTAAGCTGTATATCTTACCTCCCAAGTCGAAAGTGTCGCCTAAGGGAAACCATTGCTCAATCCACTTATGCGTCAACAAGTATTGCGAATTTGAAGTCATGAATACGTTGTGTGTATACGTAATGTGCTGGGCCTAATGTCATGGCTCAATCTGTATCAACAAATAGGTGTCACTTAGGTGCCCATTACATAATATGGGATCTACCCATAACGGTGTTGTGTCTCACGTAATGAATGGTTCGTGAGATTATCAAGTTGTTATTTAGGAATTTACACACATATTAATTATTTATATATTTGTATGTGCACAAAGTAAAACATATTGAGAAACGATATTCTACTTTTGAATATTAAGGTACTGCTTATTTTTTGAGAAATTTATTCTAAGCAGAACTCCCAAAGGAGCGATGACATTTTCAAATATTTCTATAAAAAAACTAAAAAAAGAAATAGGGATCTACCGATATCGAAAGAAAGGTTCAAGGTACTAGTGATTAGGGCTCCAAAGACAGAATTTTATTGTAAGTCACAAATATCGCCTCATTGGTCAAAAGATTTGGTGGCCCAGTGGTAACAGCCGCGACTTACGAGTTGTAGGTCGTAGGTTCGAACCCTGACAGGCACTTTACTTTGTGTAAATTATTTCACCACCACTGCTCTCAAAACGGTGAAGGAAAACATCGTGAAGAAACCGGCATGTCCTAGAACCAAAACTTCGAAGACATATGAGGTCTATCAACCCGCACTGGGCCCGCGTGCTCGAAAACGGCCCAATCCCTTTTATAGAGAGGTCTGTATCCCAGGAGTGGGAAAATTATTCGCTAATTATGCCAGTAGTCAGTAGTAGTAAGAAGGACTGATGTCCGCAACTCCACGTCCATGCGCGTATTTTACGCAAGAGTCACTATTATGACGATGAATACACGTGGATCCCAAACACGGAATTTATCAAATGAATTGCTTGATCATCACGAAGGTTAGATGGCAGAGTTCAAATCACGGTCATCTGAAAACTTATTTTGTTAAGGCGATGCGTACTGCCTGCACAGTGAAACACAAATGTAAACAATAAGGTAATATGCTCAATAGACGACCGAGTTTTGTAAAAAAAAATTGTCTCTGTGTGTCTTGGCACACTTGTGGACTATATACACCGTGAAATTTGAATCACAGTTTTGCTAGAACAAACGTTGTTCAGACCATGGTCTACTAACATACTACAGCATCCAATAAAAAAAAAAACATAATTGGTTTTTGAAAAAACACAAAAAAAAACAAAGTTTAAAATGTCAAGATTATCGTTACTCCCTATAACACAGACACCACGCACGGGACACAGCATTGTTTACAGGGATATGTACCTCCATAAACGAAATTTAGTAAGCAGTAGATAATTTTGACATTTTAAACTTTGTCTTTTTGTGTTTTTTCAAAAACCAATTTATATTTTTTTTTTTATTGGATGCTGTATAATGGTAGTAGACCATGGTCTGAATAACGTTTGTTCTAGCAAAACTGTGATTCAAATTTCACGGTGTATAATATCTCCCGCGTCGATGGCTAGTCTCCGCTGAGATTGGCCGCCATGGCCGAAATTCAATCTGGATGACTATTATCATTATTAGTACCTGGGCAACCGAGCTCTGCTCTGGTGAAAATAGAGAATGCTCATTTAATAGTATAGGAAAGTTCACACTAATCCATGTATAGTACTTACTAATTCCATGCTGCCATGTCATTATTCTACTGTCATTATTCTCATGTCATTATTCAATATCTTGTTTTAAACTTAGGGTGACCGAGCTCTGCTCGGGTGAAAACGAATTTTCCCAGATACGAGATCTAGCTAGATCGATTTTTCGCCCCCGTAAACCCCTATATTGCAAATTTCATAGAAATCGTTAGAGGTGATTTCGAGAACGTGATTATCAATATATATACATAATTATATATTTATAAATATTTATATATATATATATATACAAATATAGCTCGTTTAATAGTATAGGATTTATGTAGTGTTATCAACCTAGTGGTGGTGGTGGTGTTATCATTATAACTTAAACTGTTTGCATGTCTTAGTTCAGGTAGTTAGTATAAGGATCATTTTTAAACTTAACCCGTCTTATTACAAAAAGCGGTTTAACTAAAAACCAAGGTTTAAACCTCTATAAACTACGGTTTAAACAAAAATGATATTACAAATAGTGGTTTTTCGAAAAACCATAGTTTAAATCATGGTCTAACTCTAAACCTCGGCGGCCCCTAGTTTAAACGATCAAACGGTGGTCTAAATCGTATCTGTCAAAGTTTCTCTTTTAGGTTAAAGCATCTTTTTCATTGTGTTGTGTTGTTTTTACCCGAAAATGGATATTTACATGGTCGATTTGATTGATATTGAGGATATTGAAGCCGCTGAGTTGTTGGGAACGCCACGCCAACACAACATAAATTCGTGTTCGCATCAATCCCATATCACAATATAATAAAATTACTAAAGAAGGTAATACTATTAACAAAGAGGCAATTTTTCTATTAGAGACTTCGATAACTTAAAAATTCCAAAGCTAAATGAACTTTATTCAACTTGCGATGGTTTTGTTATGTTATGGTTTCATATATCGCGTGAGAATGTTACGTTTCGTTACAGGTACTATGATGTATTATTTAGTAGTAATTAATACGTAATGTGCTTAAACCTAAACAAAACTGCAATCGACGAAATAACAAATGTTCCATGCAAAATAACAAAGTCTCAATATTTTTAACACTCCTAAACATCATATATAATCATTAGCATATTAACAAAAAGTTTTCTTTTCTGAGCATACGGAACGTTGCAACATCTGTATCTTGTACCTACTTTTTGTGCAAATAAAGAACTATTCTATTCTATTATATTCTAGGAGTATGTAAGGTTCGTAGCATGTGACGTTCTGTAGTTTCTGCCTAGCCCCATGGGAAGAAGGCGTGAATTTATATAAGGTCTATTATTTATAACCTTGTTTCCAATTGACGTTATTTCCACATAAACAAACATCAACTTTACGCGGGTGTAAATAAAGTTGATTTGAGACTGACTGCTGAAAAAGTCATCAAAAATATGAAGTTGTAGCGTAAACTGAATCTTATGTGTAGGCATTACAGGTGTTTTTCCTGTAACTCGTGTTTGTTTACATGTTTGGCAAATAAATTGCGAACGCAGATTATGTATGTTATCAACCTGATGAGTGAAGAGGCAAAGAAAACATGAAAGGCATTCATTGAAATTAATTATTACGATTGCATGTTTTGCTTACTGGGAGGAGCTTGTGGCTAAGTAATAACAGCCGCATGGATCAATCCATAAGGTTAAGCTACGTTGCCGAGGTTGGTCCGTGGATGGGTGACCATTTTTACATACCGAGACTCCTCCGCGCCTCGGAAAGCACGTTAAGCCGTTGTTCCCGGCTGTCATTCGTGAATATTTGACACTCGTTACGGGTCGTCAGAACCCCGAAAGTCTGGCAACCAGTCTTACCAAGGGGTATCGTATTACCCAGTTCCTGGGTTGTGGAGGTCAGATAGGCAGTCGCTCCATGTAAAATACTGGTTATCAGCTGCATCCGGTTAGACTGGAAGCCGACCCCAACATAGTTGGGAAAAGGCTAGGCAGATTGATTGCATGTTTTGCTTACTGTGATGTCTATTCGATTCACACTGTCACACAATATGAGACTTTTTCCTAGTCTCATTGTTTTAATGAATACCCCTGTATTGTGATTGTGACAAATGGACCAATAATACATAACATACATACATAACATCACGCCTTGTTTCCCCGAAGGGTTGGGCAGAGGTGTCCCTGTAGCAGGTACACCCACATTTCGCCAGTTATGTTTAAGTCCCATGTAATAGGGGGCGAGCCTATTGCCATCAACCGGGCACAAATCCAGACTCCGAGCTGCTACTGAGAAATTTCAGATAGAAACACCCAATAACACTTTGCCCGACCCGGGAATCGAACCTAGGACCTCATGCTCAGCAGTAGCGCTTGCGACCACTAGACCAACGAGGCAATACCAATCCAATGCTGGACCAATAATGTTGATTGTAACCCAATGTTATAATAAATTTAGTGCAAGGCATGCAGAATACTACATATTATCTTAATAGAACCCATTGTCCTATTTCTACTAGGGATCCGCCCTTGCTTTGCACGGGTGCAATCTACTGATGTGACATGTGAATACACCGAGATTTCTGATCTATACCTCAGTTAAATATTAATTTATTACACACATGAACGTTCCGGAATAATTCTCGAAATGATAGTGAATACCGCATCAAAATCCGTTGCGTAGTTTGAACAAACAACGCGCTCACACATCATCATCATCATCATCAGCCTATAATGTTCCCACTGCTGGGACACAGGCTTCCTCTCTATGAGAGGGAGTGGGCCGTAATCCACCACGCGGGCCCAGTGCGGGTTGGTAGATGTCACATGTCTTCGAATTTTCGGTTCTAGGACATGCCGGTTTCCTCACGATGTTTTCCTTCACCGTTTTGAGAGCAAGGGTGATGAGATAATTTACACAAAGTAAAGCGCCTGTCTGGGTTCGAACCTACGCTCTCACACGGAAAGACGAAAACCTACTTTATTTTATAAGATATAAATATAACAAAGGCATTTTGGTCTCCTTGTTATCATGGTTATATTGGATGGGTAATCCAAATAAAATTCAAAGTGCTTGGTACAAGCGTCTATTACGGCGTTACAGTTCAGTAATGTATGTAGACTTGAAAAAGCATGGCAGTTGAGAGAATGTCATGCTCACTTAAATATCTCGCTGATGGTGGCGAGTGTGTTGGATCATTCGGTTCCCTACAAAATGGTTGAGCTGGATGGTGCTGATCCACGCGTCATGTTCGTGAACAGGCACCGTCAGTTGAGACTGGTCATCTCTTATCTGCCAGGGCTTATTTTTAATCTTATATTTTCAATTGCTTTAATAATGTTTTGTACATTGTTCTCACATATGGAACCAACAAGAATAATGTACCCAGAATTTTGTAATATCTATATTTAAAAGAGTGTCCTTGGAGTTTCTTGCCCGTTCTTCTCCATAGAGATCTACGTTTTGGAATGGGCAACTAGCTTCAACTTTTTGACTAACTGACCGATTCTTTGACAGTTCAAAAGTGCCTGTAAATGGTTTATTTGAAATAAATGCTTTGAGTTTTAGTAATTACAAAAACATCGCGAAACAAGGCGGACGCAATCAGATTTAGGAAACGCAGTGAATTCAATATAGGATCATCATCATCATCATTTCAGCCGAAAGACGTCCACTGCTGGACATAGGCCTCCCCCAAGCACCTCCACTTCGACTGATTCTGTGCAATCAGTCGAAGAAAGAAAGAAAAAAAAGAAGAGGAGTGGGAATCTCTCGCAAGGGCGTCTCGATCCAAGAAGTACGATCCGTCCACTCGACTACGACTACGTCTACGTCCTCTTCACATTTCATATCATTAAAAATATCTAATGTCAACTGACAATTGTCAGCCATCAACCCAGTGCTGCCGCCATAGAGGAAAGTAATATATATGGTTGCCGCTTTCAACCCAGTGCTGCCACTTCTTATATTGACCTCACCTAAGTAGGTCCTCTACTTGACGTTTCCGGATCAGTGTTGACTCTCCGACAAATAAATGTCGCAGTAAGATGGTTATAGCCGTGATATAGTTATATCCCTATAGGATATAGCTATAAACCGTAAAAAGTTATATGAAAGCGATTCATAACTATCTTACTAGGAATATCACTATGGTTTCGAGCACGATCTAGTAATATAACTATTAGGGCACTCCGACCAAATAGGTTAGGTTAGAACTGTGACCAACTACGCGCGTGCCTAGCGAGTGCTACGTCGAAATTGGTCGCAGTAACAAAATAATTAGGGCACTCCGACAGTTATGAACCGCTTTCAAATAACTATATTACGGTATATGGCTATATCCCTAGGGATATAACTATATCACGGCTAAAACTATCTTACTGCGATATTTAGATGTAGATTTAAATGCATTCCCCTTAAGTCCAAGGCTTCATTTATTATAAAATTCATCACGGTCAGGGTAATATAATTAGTACTACGACACGATGAACGTATAATATACAAACTTGTATAATTAATGTGCAACATTTAAATAGTTTCGATGTCTATGTTTACATTTGTGTCCTTTGCTCGTACTTTGTTATATAATGTGACAAGGTTGACATAATACAAAGTGGAGGTGTTAAAACTGTTAACGTTATACAACAGTATTGTTTAGTGGCTATGTGACAGAAATTATTACAGTACAAATATGTTCTTATTGTCCCTCGGCAAACCTCGTGTTTCGTCAGTCGTCTGATTTCTATAAGTTGCCCTTAGCACTTGGTGCGCAGACCGGACGCTCTCAATCGACTTGGAAGTATATAGAATTGACTTAATGTAATTTATTTTTTAAATGGTAGGAAAGCTGCTAAAGTCGCAGGCACGACAGATAAGAAAATAGTTTTACAGCTCTATATTAGTTCACACGAAAACCAAAAAAAAACAACAATAAAGTACTTAGTTCTGAATTCAAATTATTATACAAGATAAATCTAATAATTGATGGACATGGAAATTAGCATTCGTTTGTATTCGGAAATGCGATGATTCCCGAGGGACATTAAGAAAATAGAAATACTGTATGTAATTTATGAAAGAACTGGTAAGGACTGAACCACACTAGATTGTTCTTTCTTCAGAAGTATCATAACGTTTGGAACTAATAGGTACTCTCTACTAGGCAATACTAACAATGACCATTGAAGAATAGATGTTGTAGACTTTTAATAAACACTACGATGATGGTGAACTACCAATAGTGCAAAGTAACCTTGGGTTACTTCATGACCAGCTCACACTTGATTGGTAGCTTCTGCCCGCGCCTTCGTCCATGTGGAAATCAACTGTATATTAAACCATCCTATGGCTCTCGGTAATGGCGTAGCTAAGAATTTTTACATAAAATAAAAAACGAGCGAGTCTTACAGTAGTCGCATATAATGTGTAACATCTGAAATCTTGAAGAAAAAAAAAAAAAAAAAAAAAAAATGATATAATATGTATGAACAATATTCATCATCATTATCTCCATCGCCATCGCTTTGTCTTTGACTTTTAGACTTTAACTTTGACTGACTTTGACTTTTGACTTTGACTTTTTGACTTTGACTTTTTGACTTTGACTTTTTGACTTTGACTTTTTGACTTTGACTTTTTGACTTTGACTTTTTGACTTTGACTTTTTGACTTTGACTTTTTGACTTTGACTTTTTGACTTTGACTTTTTGACTTTGACTTTTTGACTTTGACTTTTTGACTTTGACTTTGACTTTTTGACTTTGACTTTGACTTTTTGACTTTGACTTTTTGACTTTGACTTTTTGACTTTGACTTTTTGACTTTGTCTTTTTGACTTTAACTTTGACCATCGCCATCGCCACAGTGCCAACCACTCGGAAAATGGGTTTTTACCATTGACGGCAATAACGATTCGACTTCCTGTTACACACTTCCGTCCCTTTCCACTAAATCACTCCCACAGACTTCCCCCCACCCTACAGATTGCAGGAAAGCGAGAGGAAAGATTTGCGAGGAAAAATGTTGCAGGAAGTCGAGCGGAAGGATCATACTTCAAAACAAAATATTTTATTTTACAGTAGCCTACATGAGTAGCGGTGGCCCAGCGGTAATGGCTCCGACTTACCGAGTTGTAGGTCGTGGGTTCGAACCCAGGCAGGCGCTTTACTTTGTGTAAATAATTTCACGATGTTTTCTTTCACCGTTTTGAGAGCTCTCAAAACGGTGAAAGAAAACATCGTGAGGAAATCGGACATGTTCTAGAACCAAAAATTCGAAGACATGTGACATCCACGCACTGGGCCCACAGGGTGGATTAAGGCTCCTCTTACGAGAGGAGGCCTGTGTCCCAGCAGTGGGAACATTGATTATGCTTATGCTTAACCTACATGGGCACTTAAGAAACGTCAGAATCTAGGTGCACGGTTCCAATTGGTCGTCTCCTATGGAGAAGAACCGGTAAAAACTCCACGAGCCTCTATAAGGGGGTCGCAAGGCCTCGGTAAAAGAAAAAGCAAAGGTTAAAAAAATATTATTTTTTACTTTGTTTTGTTGCTTTAGATCATTCCAGCAGATTTTCATTTAGGTTGGTTCCCAAACTTGAGGCAAATTTCTTTGGCTTATGTTTAACTTACCACCAGATATAGTAACATATAACAGACTAAAATAGTAAATGATCACCAAAATTAAACCCGCATTTTAATGTTAAATTATAACCAAAGTTTTAACATCTCGCTATCCTATTTAAGCAAAATGGCTCCAAATAAATCATTATTAATCCAAAAGTAGTTAATGAACACCAAATTATTAACCACATTTCAATATAAAATGACATGCAACAAAATAAAATCTCGTTATCCGATTAAAGTAAATTACCCTCGGCAAAAAAAATATTTTGCCAAACATAGTAAATAAGCTCCTAACCTTTTTGTCTCCAAATTGATTAACCACTAACAAAAAAATAATTTCTTGAGCGTTTCGTTTATTCAACCAAATGATATGCCTAAGATAAAAATGAAACTCTTACAATTTCAATAATCCTTTTTTTAATTATTTAGGTTTAATTGCGGTGGGAGGGGATTGCAAGCCGGAGACATAACTTAATATGGCATCATAATAATTTATTTGGTAATAAGCCTACATTTTATGGCAATCACAGTGGTTTATTTAGGCAGAAATAGCGCATTAATTTGCTCGCTAAGATTTGGTGATCATTTACTACATTTGGTGTTCGAATACAATTTGAAGTGCAGTCGTGACTAAAATAGCTAGTACTATTGTAATTTTAGACTTTATTTTTCTGGTGTCAAGTATATATTTTTGGTAAAAGAACTAAGGGTATCAAAGTATTTCATGGTGGTCATTATATTTAACCCCAATTTCTTTTATCTATAGCTGCATTTAAAAACGTACAATTACTCTACTTGGAAATCCCTCGTAGCCATGACCCTCATAAATCCATTAATTATCTGACACAAAATTGACTTAAAATATACTTAGGATTTAATTAGGAGGCGAGTGGGATACGTTGTCCCCACAAATCCATCGTATCGCTTTTCCGTGGAGGCGTTTGACGATGTAATTAATGTGTCTGTTAATTATGTAATTATCCGATAAGTAACGTGAAAAAAAAAATTGTACTTATTTGATATTTGTATTAAAATAAAATACAGATTATAAACAGTGGAAAGTAGGGGGTCGCGAAAAAAATTTTCACGCTAAGGAGGTCGCGTCATGAAAAAGGTTGAAAAACACTGGTTTAGATCAACTGTTGTCTGTATGATAGAAAATCAACACGCGACTGATAGATTAATATACCTTACCCAAATCACACTAATGTTTTACATATACCTATGTACCCATAAATTAAACCACAAAATTCCGATCATTCTCATTCAGACTCGGTCAGGACGGCCCTACATTAATCTCAAGGTCAGTCAGGCTATCAACTACGAATGCCATTTGCAAATCCACATAGACGTTTTTTGTCTCACAGACTAAGTCTTTCATAAAAGATTTACTATTTTACTACTTTCAAAACAATAACTTATTGTTTGAACATATGGATGGAGCAACTGCCATTCTGACCTCCACAACCCAGTTACTGGATAACACGATACCCTATGCTAATTTTACCTGCGATGCGTTGGAAAACCCCATTTTAGTTAACAAGCACTAAAATTGTAACCCAAAATAGTATCACTAAACCTTGTCGCGGCGATGATGTTACTTAGATACCTGTCATAAACAACTGTATGTATGTGATATATTATACAAACATAAACATAAAACATAACATCACGCCTTGTTTCCCTGAAGGGTTGGGCAGAGGTGTCCCTGTAGCAAGTACACCCACATTTCGCCAGTTATGTTTTAAGTCCCATGTAATAGGGGGCGAGCCTATTGCCATCAACCGGGCACAAATCCAGACTCCGAGCTGAGACTGAGAAATTTCAGATAGAAAAACCCAATATCACTTTGCCCGACCCGAGAATCAAACCCAGGACCTCATGCTCAGCAGTAGCGCTTGCGTCCACTAGACCAACCAAATAGTTTGTAAACTTCCGTAAAGGGGATCGATATTTTTTTTTTTTTATAAATACGTTGGGTTGATTTTATAAGCATTTAAGATTTAAAAAAACGGAGGTGAAGGCAATTTAAAAAAAAATAGTTTTTATTTAAAAAAACAAAAGTGTAAGTCCATAAAATCATAGGGATATTGAAAAAAAATACAAGAAAAAAAAGTACATTAAAGAAGTTAATTTTCGATAATTTTTCATGAATCAGAAAATCAGGGGCTATCACAAGCCCATGGGCGGCATTGTATGTGTATAGGTACACCTCTACCTAACCTTTCGGAGATTACAGCAAGCGTGATGTTATATTATGTATTCAATTAAAATATTCCTACGAATTACTGTTTTTTTCCATAATTAATGTCTGACCTTACCTTATCATGTCCTTGATCGGTAGTTTTCGATAACTACTTAATAATATATTACTTCCGTTACTTCCGGATACCTTTAGGCAGGTACAGTCAACCGGACATCAGTGGTAACACTTGCACTGCGAAAACCGACCTTAGTGCTACGACATAAATGCGCTGTCAATATCAAATTATTACCACTGGTTTGTAGTTAACTGTACCTATGCACACGTAGTCCACAATATTAAGTATCCATCCACTTGACTATTGAGTTCGTACCTCATCATCAGCTTACAGCAGTCCACTGCTGGACATAGGCCTCTCCAGTTGCACGCCAGTCAGCTCGATTCTCGGCAAATCTCATCCAGCTGCCACCAACCACCCTGCGAAGATCGTCGCTCCACCTAGCCTGAGGGCGTCCTACCATACGTTTACCAATTCGCGGTCTCTTCTCAAGAACTCGTCTGCCCAACAGTCATTGGACCTAGATATTATATTGTTAGAGGATTTGTCAAGTTTTATTTGTCGGCAAGGATAGCACGTGACCATTTTGACGCAGCGAGTGGAAGGGGTGACACAACGTTAAAGGGGCGCTTATGTGATTATGTTGCAGTGTGATAGCCAAGTCATTATATTTATTAAAGAAATGACAAATAGAAAGGTACTGCATAAATAAACAGACTTAGTTTTACATTAGATCTCATGTCTTTTTATGGTAGAAGAACTGCGATGCGAGACTTGCATTTATTTACATGTTAAGTTTTTGATGGGATCTCATTTCTTTTTGTATACCCCGATCATCATCATCATCATCAGCCTATAAATGTTCCCACTGTTGGGACACAGGCCTCCTCTCTGTGAGAGGGAGTGAGCCGTAATCCACCACGCGAGCCCAGTGTGGGTTGGTAGATGTCACATGTCTTCGAATGTTCGGTTCTAGGACTTGCCGGTTTCCTCACGATGTTTTCCTTCACCGGTTTGAGAGCAGTGTGATGAAATTATTTATACAAAGTAAAGCGCCTGTCTGGGTTCGAACCTATGACCTACAACTCGTAAGTCGCGGCCGTTACCACTGGGTCACCACCGCTCTATACCCCGATACTGATACTGAACCTACATCAGTTTAATAAAACGTGTGAATTTGTGTGTCTATCTGCGGCATCGTAGGTAGCTCCCAAATTAAGGTTGTTATACCTAATTATTATTGCTTCTTCATTCAATTTCAATGCAGTTTAATTTGACAACTTTATAAGTAACTTTGTAATCCTATATAAATAATATGCGATTACAAAGTTACTTATGTAGTTCGTATATCTAGAAAACGGGACTGAAATTGCAGCGTATTTTAATTTTTCCTTGCTTTATAGGCTAAACACTAATTGTGTTCAATATTTTAAGGCTGTGTGTCTGTTTGTTGATCGGTGAGTGAGTCAGTGAGTATGTCAGTGACAACATTAAGGAACTTTGACCTGCAATAGTTCTTAAACTACCAGTTCAAATTGAATGTAATTTGGGAATATACCTAGTTATACTTCTTTTGCCTCGTTTACGTTCATACATCTGGTCATACACGCACGCCGGTTGCGAGTACTACGCACCTGGCCTTTCTGAAGAACTTCACCAATAAGGTCAGTGTATGTCCTCCTAGGGCGTCCCCGCCCGGCCTTTCCCTTCACATTAGCCTCGTAAATACATCATCGTCATTTTTTGTAGTTTCTGCCTACCCCTATGGGAAGAAGGCGTGAGTTTATGTGTATGTATGTGTACCTAGTTATACTAAGCCCTCTTGGTCACTGAAAATTCAGGCTTCTAGATTCATCCAAAACAAAGTTACAGGGTGTCCAAAATGTCCTAAATGAGTTCGAGAAAAGATGGTACGGCTGTGTCTTTGTGTTTGTTTTGCTCGATTTCCTCCTCAACAACCATCTGTAACATGGTAAGAATAATTACTATCATCATTGAAGTACAAATCACCTTGTATCTACAGTAATTCGCCATTACTGACATATTGCTTGTTATTTTCTTATTCATCAACCCTTTCGATTCAATGTGCTGTGAAGTTTGAGGAGCTCGTAGCTAAGTAATAATAGCCTCACGGTTCGATCCATCAGGTTAAGCGACGCTTTCCTGGTTTGTTCTGTCGATGGGTGACCATCTCAACATACCGAGACTCCTCCGTGCCTCGGATAGCACGTTAAGCCGTCGGTCCCGGCTGTCATTCGTGGATCTTTGACAGTCGTTAAGCCGGAAAGTCTGACAACCAGTCTTACCAAGGGGTATCGTATTCTCCAATTACTGGGTTGTGGAGGTCAGATAGGCAGTCGCTCCATGTAAAATACTGATATCAGCTGCATCCGGTTAGACTGGAAGCCGACCCCAACATAGTTGGAAAAAGGATAGGCAGATTGATTGATTTGTGCTGTGAAGTTGTAGGTAGACATAGAACTCGGATGGTTGCAATTACTTGGATACACCTTTTTAGTTCACTAACCAGTACTGGGCCCGTAGTGGATTATGGCCCACTTCTTCTCACAGAGAGAAGGGATGTGTCCCAGAAGTACGAACATTGTAGGCTGATTAATTATTGCTTACTTATGCTGCCTTTTTAGTTCTATATATTTTTATGCGAGGGACATATTAAATATTCTTCTTCGATTGAGAAAATTTGGGCTATGAAACTATGCATGCCAAAGCGGAGCTGTTGGATGCTCTGGGCAAACTTAGGTATTGATACCAATTTTTTTTTTGGCTGGTTAATTTTCATATAACTTCTCCCGCTCTGGGCGGAGCGGAAGGGCGTGTTAGACTCTTACTGACTAAAACCCACCCGTATTCCTTCGGTTGCCCTGTTGCCGGGGGCCACGATTTCCCTATCGGGTTTTTTCGCACCCCCGGCATGCATCGACCCTAGCGGACCCCGTCAATTCTGCTGACATCTCTTTGAGGCACGCGTGGAACACAACGCGCCGAAGTATTGATACCTGCGGTGGCTCTTGCACTTGCTCCACTGCACCACACCGCAACCGTCCGCATGTCAAGTATTGAAGTGTTTACTGTTACAAAAATTAACAAGTGCAGTGATTTATATACAAATGATCTAACACATTAACATGCACTCAGTTTCCGTATTACCATTACATAGTATTATTAATCATGTGTACAAATGATAAATATCAAAAAACATAAATTTAAAAAAAAATATCTCGTTATTTACTGATTTAAATATCACAGTAAATACTGACCATGAAAATTGTTTAAGCGCAAAAACAAATAAAACCTTCCTACGGTTCCTGCATTCTGAAGTAGGTGTCAAAAGTTCACTGAATGTGACTGCCTACATCCAAAGAATAATGCGCTTTATGGTGAGTACCTAGATACTGACTACTTACCAGGAATTTGCAAAAAATGTATGATTATTTTATATACTCAAACTGGATTTGATTTCCTGTAAAGATCTTGTTACTCATAAGGCCATTTTTAAAGCAAGCTTTATATAAAGCACGTAGTTGTTTTAATAATATCAGTCACTTGTCGCAAAACGTTAACTAGCAAGCATTTTGCTCCAGGAAGTAACTACATAATAGCGTGCTTATCACATTGTATTCTAATCTATCGTTATAAAAACATCATTCTCATCTCTATAAATACTATTAATTTGTATCTTTAAGACCTTCCTGTAAGGTCAGTCGAATGTTATAAAACTGGATACTTGTTTACAATGAAAACATACGTTGGTAAACTTTCCGAGATATAAGAATGAAGATGGAACAATATTCAATCATATTTGCACTATATTTTTTGCTACTGACACCGTATATGCCCCACATCGACACATCAAGGCCCACGTTTCGGCCGACTAGGCTCGTCTCGTATTCCCTGCCTCAGAAACGACAGCTCAAAAAGGCTCTGGGGTTCAACGAAGATGTATACTTGAACTTCACAGAACTTACCGACAAATACAAGTATCCTACAGAAGTGCATACAGTGACCACAGACGATGGATACATTTTAAATGTGTTTAGAATATTACCAAAGTGCAGTGAATCGGTTAAACCTTACCCAGTGTTTTTATTGCATGGAATATTTGATACAGCAGATATGTGGATAGCTACTGGAACGAGGACTGGGATCGGCTATGTACTAGCCAGTAATTGTTACGACGTGTGGGCGGCAAACCACAGAGGAAACTTTTATTCTCGACAACACGTTAAACTTGACCCTAATAAGGATCCCGAATACTGGAACTTCACGTTCGACGACCATGGCAACTTCGATGTACCCGCAATTATTGACTACATTCTGCGCACCACTGGACATTCAAAGTTGTTCTACTTGGGACATTCTCAAGGTAGCACTGATTATTTTGTTACGACTTCTTTACGGCCGGAATACAATGATAAAGTCAGGGTAGCCATCATGCTTGGTCCCGTAGCATGGATGAAGAACTATAACAACCCTCTGGCTCTCATAGCTGTTCAAAACTATGTCGCGATAAAAGCCTTTATAGATAACGCTGGTTTAAATGAAATATTTGGCAGAGAGCATATCGTTCATTTCATTATTGAGTTTCTTTGTGAGTTAGCTCCTAGATTTTGTGAAGTAGGACTCACTTTATCAACTGGTTACAAGTCTGGGACCATACCACTCAAAGATATTTCTGTTGCTATTGCCCACGTATTTAGTGGTACATCAATAAAAAACGTAGCACATTTTGCACAGTTGATTTTAAGTGGGAATTTCCAGCGTTACGATGAAGGCACTGAAGGGAATATGGAACGATATGGAGCTAGAAAGCCTCCACAATACAATGTGTCTCGGGTATCCTCCCCAATTGTCTTGATAAGTGCCCAAAGTGATTCATTATCATCACTGAAAGACGTTGATATTCTAGTGTCCAAGTTACCTAATTTGGTCGAAAATTATGTAGTGCCTGAGAAATACTGGAGTCATCATAACCATGTTTGGGGCAACAACGCGCCTGAATTTGTTTATACGAAATTTTTGGATTATTTTAGTAAATATAAAGATTAGATTTTCTTATATTTTGGGTGCACTAAATTAATAATGAAAATAACATAGTAGCTGTAAAATGGCAAATACATCGGGGTAAGTACACCTTATCGAAAGAATCCAACTCGAAGTTTTCAGATTCATGTTTAATTTAATTGAAAAAGTAATGAAAAATAGTTGTTATTTGTACATTTTAGTTATAAGCCTTTTAGTTAAAGCATGCTTGCAAGTAAATTAATTACGGCTAAGCAGTTATTAATCATTATTCAGAACTTCAAGCAACGTTTATAAGTAAGAGGAAAGGTTTATAGCCAATAGCTGAGTTATTATTATATTAGACTTGTACCAAAAACGTAGCCATTTTTCACATTTATTGTGATTTGTCGTTCCCTATTTGTCAATCAATACGTAAAAAATTGCCACATTACTTGTACAAAATACTTCCGCAAAAACAGGAAATATTATAGGGTTTGTCGATATCATGAATACATTATGATTTATTATTTAAATACGGACGTAAATTGATGCTGCATTTATAGCAGTCTGAGATTTGTGACATTGAATTATTTATTCAAGATCATTGGAAATTTAAATGTAGTCTTATGTTCTATTGAAGACTTGTTTTCGAGTCGTGTGGCCGATGGGATATTTATTTCCTAAGTAAGGAAGGATTTTTGGAAATTCTTTAAAAAATATCCTACCTTATTGCTCATCTTCTTGTGCACATGCTTCTAGAGCCAGCAATTTAGTCTATGCGTCATCTGTCAGAAAATTAATTTAAGATTTATAAGATGATGTTTAGATACCCAGTTTAGACAGTACAGTATAAGTATACTTAGTAGTAACCCAGCACTAAACAATAATAAACGCGATTTTGGGATTGGATCGTTTGTCAAATTATCACATCTCAATCAATCATTCAGCAAACCGGCATTCCTCAATTCACAACTACATTAAATCAGTCTTCTTGTCGAAAAAAACCCGGTCCGATCCGTGAGGGTGTTGTTAGATGTCGTACTGAGAGTCTATTTATGTGGTAATAATCAGGAAAAAGAAAAAAATTCGTCACATTTTTTTATAATACGAATATTAAGTTCACCTTATGTAAGAAAATAAATAAATAAACATTGTACTAAACAAAAGTATAAAAATATCTAGTAGTAGTTATAAAACGGGGTTTCGCCAACTCCACGTCCAAGCCCGTATTTTGCGTACATAAAGTAATATCTAAATAGACATTTAAAGTTTGAACTATGTACATAAATGATTTTATAACTTAGTTCAGTGATACTGTCATAATATTTCATAATATTCAAGTTCACGCAAATAAAGCCGCGGGCTAAAATGCGTAATCTATGTTATGACCGGATTTCTCTAATATGTGTAGGCAGAGAATTGTACTGGCTCCGGAGAATTTTTTAAACAAATATTGAATACATGATCTTACATAATCTAAATTGAGGTCAGAACATGAACCTGCCCTTAATTTTTAATATAAATGGGCGCAGTTATTGTATTTAGTGCCAAAGTAACACATAAAAAATATTATATTTTTTATCAAGACTTCGAAATTAGAGCAGTTCTGACACATTGACATGAAATTAAGCCAAGGCGTAAAAACCAGTCCTTTTTTTGACATCGTACTTAGGCAGGTCTTTCAATAATGGCTGACTGACTTAGTATACCCTACACTGGATGGAGGCCTTAATTTATTTAGGCATCCTGAGCATAGCCCGGTTAAACAGCGGACAACCTGGAGGTTGACCTGCAACATGCCATTCTTAAAAAAAGATGTGAATGGATTATCAAGGATCCAATATTTAACTTTTTTATTAACATAATATCATTAACATTAATACAGGAAAACGGGAAGTTGTTCACGGCCACTGTTACACTAAGGCGGTTACGCACTACGTCCGATCCGAAACCGATTTTTTTTTTTTCAAATTTCTAAATATTTTATTCCACATAAACTTACAAGGGCACTTATGAAACGTCAGAAACTAGATGCATGGTTAGAATTGGTCGCTTCCTATGGAGAAGAGCCGGCAAGAAACTCCACGGTTACTCTTTTAAAAATAAATGGTTTCTACAATGTTTTCAAATTACAGTATTAATAGGTATGAGAGACAGTGTAGGCCTATCAACAAGTACCAAGTATTTATTAAAATAGAAAATGGCCCACAAATCTACAGCCTACAACGTTCTCACTTCACAAAATCTAAAAGAAAATAATCTATATAAAAGATAAACAAAATAATAAAAATAAGGACCTATTTAAACCAAATGACATGACTGCCACTACAGCTGTAACAAATCTAATTTGATAAAAAAAGTTCAAGTTCCGAATTTAATCCGAATTGGGAATGTTCTAAATTCGGACGAACAAAGATCGGAACTAGTTTTTTTTTTTTTTTTTTTAACTCTGGCCTTTCGCAGTTTTGACCACTAAGGTCTTGGCTGCTTAACCGGACTTTTCCTGTGGTGGCCTTAAGCTTCTACACTTAAAGCCTCCAGCCAGGAGCATTTAAACTATTCTAAATTAAAATTAAGCGAGTGCTCGCCAAGGGCACCCCCTGTGGGGTACGAACCTCAGCTTAGGGCATCGCTGAGGGGAGGACAGCAAGAAGGGACAGGCTGGATCAAACTAAGATTTTCATCATGATTACTATGCGGGGTATTTAAAGTTACGTGCTCAACTGTAACAACTGCTAGCACCTCGTTTTCGAGCAAGGCTCGGGGGGGGAGTTTCATTGACTCGGGGACGCGTTCCCGATCGCAAAGGACCTCGGCGGCGAGGTCGGAATGACATCGGATCTAGTGCTCAACCCCTCATACAAATAGTACTATGGCTACTTTGGACCGACATTTCTCGGATTCGGATCGGATTCGGATCGGACGTAGTGCAAAACCGCTCCTACGCTATCGGCCTCAATAAAATGCAATTGCAGATCCAATCAAGTTTGCCTCGTTATGTACGAATATTTCTGTGATCTTGATACGTCATTACATCAGTAACTAATGATAATTATATGCTCTAAGTACTTAAAAACATTATAATGAATGTAGTTTTATTATTTCAATGAGGAACAAGGAAGGTCAAGTTTATAAACAAGTTCAGGTATTTGGAACCAAATCAAATCTAGTCATTTTAGAATTAGTTACATAAAACATAGCTAAAGGAAAATAAATATCGTTTGTTTGTGTTTTATGTCGTTTTATTTATTATTCCTGGAACACTATCACGACTGGATCTCCCGAAGGGGTAGATAAACAGAGTATACACGACAAACACATTTCACCTGTTACCTGTGTTTTAAACTAACGTAAGGTGAAATGAACTCGACTCCTTTTAACCCTTTCTATCCGACTTCGAAAAAGGAGGAAGTTAAATATGTTCGTAGCGTACCTATGTATGTTTTTTTTTAAATACATATCCACCGATTTCTCTGTCAATTGTTAACCGATTTTGAAAATTCTTTTTTTGTTTAAAAGGGTATGCTTTCGACGTGTTTCCATATAAATTTTATTAACTTTGCTTGAACAGTTTTTGAGTTAACTTCAATAATACGTTTTTTTTTCCTACTTAGTATGTGGATGATATGATAAGTTCCTGTCACTGTTATTTACATCGCAGGTAGGTAGTGGTATTAGAATTTGTGTGGGGTAAGTACCACAACTAAAAACTGAAAAATAAAAACGTTTTACAAAAAAAACAACCGACTTCCAAAAAAAAACACTACAAAGCGAAAAATAACTTTATTTTCGGAAGTCGGTTGATTTGTTTTTGTAAAAAGTTTTTCATTTTTCCGGAATAAGGCCAGACACCGGGCTCGCTCGTTGGAAAAATCCAATTTAATTTTACCTGACCCAGGGATCGAACTTAGAAACTCACGCTGAGCAGTCACTCTTGAAACTACTTCACCAACAAGACAATTTAAGATATCTGCCACGCCTTTAAAGCTTAAGGTCTGAAGTTCAAAAACTTATCTTGGTCAAGGTATGCATCAAAAACGGATAACTTTTAAGTCGTAATTAATCCTTAAGTTGGTCGGTGTTCTTGTCGGCAATCATCAAGGATATCAGGTCATCTCTCAGACGGTAAGTTATAATTATAGTTTACGCCTGAATTTATAAGCAAAGGTAGGTATTTAAATGAAAAATATTGTAATATAAGTATGTCGCAGCGATGGCATCACCCTGGCTCCATCTTTTATTTTGATTAAGAAGCTACGCCAATCTAAATTAATCAAATGGAAACGTCAAGTGTGACACTTGGGTAAGGTCGATACGGATGTGGTGACTTTTAATTGTCAGTCACAGACATTTGATAATTTGCGAAAAATTCATTGAAATAGAAATAACATATGTCTATGGAAAAATTACAGGAATTCTTTGGCGTGACGAAAAGGCTAGCGGTCGTTTTTTCTAACGTCACCACGTGCTGTATCGAATTTACCGCGTTTCCAAGCCTAATCTGTTCTGATCGGCTTAATCGTTGAACATTTTCGTAATTTGTGTGTGTGAAGCAATAAATACACAGTTCCTACAAGTTTTCGGAGTATTATTTTAATCTACGGCCATGTGTGACCATACTGATAGCGAGGCGCCCCATCTAACCTCGTTAAGTATAATATATTTTGACTGCCTCGTTGGTCTAGTGGTCGCAAGCGCTACTGCTGAGCATGAGGTCCTGGGTTCGATTCCCGGGTCGGGCAAAGTGTTATTGGGTTTTTCTATCTGAAATTTCTCAGTAGCAGCTCGGAATCTAGATTTGTGCCCGGTTGATGGCAATAGGCTCGCCCCCTATTACATGGGACTTAAACAAAAACTGACGAAATGTGGGTGTACCTGCTACAGGGACACCTCTGCCCAACCCTTCGGGGAAACAAGGCGTGATGTTATGTTTTATGTTTATGTTTGTATAATATATCACATACATACAGTTGTTTATGACAGGTATCTAAGTAACATCATCGCCGCGACAAGGTTTAGTGATACTATTTTGGGTTACAATTTTAGTGCTTGTTAACTAAATGGGGTTTTCCAACGCATCGCAGGTAAAATTTGCATAGGGTATCGTGTTATCCAGTAACTGGGTTGTGGAGGTCAGAATGGCAGCTGCGCCAGTCAGCTACATCCGATTAGACTGGAAGCCGACCCCAACATAGTTATGAAAATGCTAGGCAGATTTATTTTGATGTTTAGGTAAACTTACTAAGACAGTATTTGATTATAATTTGAAGAAAAACTTCGACGGAAAACTGCTGATAATAGTCTTAAATCGCCAATTTGCAAGAAGCTTAGCCCATTGTATCCTGTGTTCCATTTGGAACTATTGAGACCCGTAGCCCTGACTGAATTACCCGTGACAGTTAGCTAGTTTACCAATTTCTCACATACTTTCGAGGTCATTTATGTAGAAGTTTACTGTTCAGCATATTATGTCTTTAAACTTGATGACATGCAAATACTTTAAAGATAAGTAATGCTTAATTACAAGCCTGTGTAGTTTAATTCTCTCTGTATGTTTGAATCAAGATTTTGTTTGCTTTTAACGTCGGGGTGCTTGTTAAAAATAGACCAGACGGAATGACTGCAATGCCTTGGATGTTGGGTCGGCCTTTGGTATAGGATGCAACCTGTGTCGACACCCTCGCACCATCCCATCTTCCTAGCACGGCGGGCTGTGCTGGGGCAGCTGCTGCAGGTGGAAAAAACCTCAAATGGCGCAAAGATAATAACCTTATTGGTAGCTATATTTTTGAGCCATTTGGGATTGAAACACTAGGGCCATTGGTCCGAGTGCTTATCGAATATTTCGGGACATCGCTAAGCGGTTGGTCGACTCTTCACGTGAGCAGAGGGTTGGCCAATTTTTTGTTCAAGGAATCAGCATTGCCATACAACGTGGCAACGCTGCCAGCCTTTTGGGCACTTTTCCCACTGACGGTGATGCGGACGAATTTTTTGATGCCATGTTGATTACTACTTCTGCTAGGTGGCCTAAAGTTTTACCTGTTAAACCTGTTCTTAATTTCGTACAGTGAAATAAAAAGTAAGTACTCGTCTTGAACCTCGCCTCGATATAATATCAGGTGTCAGCTCAACCTTCAATCGCCTGTCTGCCTTGAACGATGCATCTCAATTACCATAGTAACCTGCGAATGTCCACTGCTGGACTACTCTTCCATACTATCCCAAAAAATCCGAATATCTTCATTCTTGTCGATAACAAATTCATCGTTGAAATCGACCTAATGCGTTGACCTATTCTTACCAAGAGATATTACGATCGCCACACTATAGACCTGAATATACATTAGGTAGGTAATGAAAAAGCGACATCAAACAGAAAAACAGTAGCATATCTCCAACCTGACAATGTAGGACCCTTGGCAGTCATGTGTCTGACCTCCGAGCATACTAAATCAAAGAAAAGAAAATTTTCGCTAATCTCTGTTTCCGGAAATAAACCAACTTGACTAACACCCCACAGATATCACAAGCCATCACGACAATCAACCCCCAACAAAACAATCATTTTGACCAAACGGGGGTTTGTAGTATCCGAACGAAACAAAACACGATCAGCTAAAAGTTGATTTTAGAATTTCACGGGTAGCGTTGAACGGAGCGCTCAGCGGTCGGTGTGGCAACACGTCGTGTTCGGGTTCGCGACAAGTCAATCGTCATCCTGAGGATGCCTCGTTGAGAGGTGAAACACGTGTCGATTTCTTTCAGGGGTTTTTTATGGCTCTTTAGAAATAGCTAAGCGAGACAGGTTACTAAATATATCCACGTCTATTATATTTTATAATAAATTTCCGCAAGGTCACGCCTAAATCAATTAACTATCAATGCCTTACTTCTCCTAACGCCTACAAAGTCATAGGTTGGTCTTCCTACAGCTTCCGTGAACAGTGGATTTAATGCTTCTGCAGTTCGTGATGAGCTTTCACTGTTACGTAACCTTAGGTCGATTATAATTAATTGAACATAGACATTTCTGTCGAGTGATGGTATCATGCGTGGAACAATTAAAAGTACTTTCATTTGATGTTACTTAATAATTAAAAGGTAAAGGTAACTACCGGTTTTTGATGTTCGTCAAAGTTAGTGTTACGTTTGAACGCAATGGAAATTCAGGTTCATCTGCAAGTAACCAATGAGTTCGATTTTCAGGTCGGGCAAAGTGTTATTGGGTTTTTCCTTTAGGAATTTCTTAGTAGCAGCCCGGAGTCTGGATTTGTGCCGGGTGATAACAAAAGGCTCGTCTTTTCTATCTACGTAAAATGTGAAATTTATATTTAATTTATTATATTTTATATTTAAGAAATATTGTGTGTACAAAAAATGTAGGCATACTCACACGCACACACACACACCACCAAACATTCGCACTAGTATCACGTTGACAATTCTTTACTATGTGTTACAATGGGAGACCTATGCCCGTTTTCACCGAAAACTAAGTGACACTTAAATGAATCCCTAAATAAATGTGCACCGTTGAATTTTCAACTCTCAGCGCTAAGCCTAGCGTTGAAAATCCAACAGTGCACTTTGGTGAAAACGGGCATTAGAGTTCTAAAATATAGGCCTAGGCTTAGTTTAAACTTCAGATCTCCCACAAATTATAAAAAGTTGTCAAAATATCTGTCAACTTATAATATACGTATATGAATGTAATTTATTTAATGAATATGTGGAGATAAATAAACATAATTTTATTACTTATTTTTATTACCTACGATTTAAATACAACTGGCAAAATATGGGTGTATTATTGGGACACCTCTGCCAAAACCTGCGGGGATTACAGGCGTGATGTTATGTTATGTAAGAGTGCAGAGATATTATGTATGTAAAAGTGTTTCGTGTGGCCAGGTAACACCTAAATTGTAGAGCCCATTAAGACTGATTGTTTCAAAGTTCAATGCTTACTGTAAGATCTGTCATTGCAGCTGAGCTAAATGGTGCTGATCCATGCGTTATGTTCGTGAATGGGCGCCGTCAGTAGGAACTGGTCATCTCTTAGCTGCCACGGCTTATTTTAATTTTTGAATTGTTTTTATCTTTTTATTACCGACGTGCACGTCTTTCTACATTGTTCTCATATGTATAATTACAACATGACTGATGTAACCAATATTTTGTAACAATATTATGATTTAAAAGAGTGTACGGACACTCTTTTAAATTTGAGTTTCTTGCCCGTTCTTCTTCATAGGAACCTACCTACTACGCTTTGGAATGGGCAACTAGCTTCATCTTTCTGACTGACCGACCCCTTGACAATTCAAAAGCGCCTGTAAATGGTTTAATTAAAATAAATGCTTAGCGTTTTTTTTTTTTGAGCAGTTCTTCAAATTAATGTGATAGGTATCATTCACATTGGTGGGTTCTTCCAGCTACCCTGGAATGAAAAGGACGATTTTTTGTAAAGGAGAGATGTTTTTGGCTTACTTTTTCAGGAAAACAATCAGATAATTACTATTTATTATATATTGTTTAGTTTTTTGTAATTCGTTTTTTTTGTTGGTTAGTTATTTTAGGTGTTTAATGGCTTTGACATTTCTGCATCAGCGTTGAGAAATGCAACTTCTATCTAAATATTTCATCGTTAACACTGACTTAATCTCGATCAGCTGTGACCTATCGCTGTCTAGACAATTATTGTGATCATTTCGCATGCATCAATACAATAAAGCTTCAATAATGCATTAGGTAATTCTCCCCCGCGACACTTGCTCTAAAACGAGGTGCCCGCAGTTATTGCAGCTGTGCACGTAGCTTTAAATTCCCCGACTAATAATCATGATCAAAACTTTGATCCAGCCCGTCCCATCCTTGATGTCCTCACTCCGGTAAACGCCCTAAGCCGAGGTTCGTAGCCCACAGGGGGTGCCCTTAGCGAGCGTTAGCCTAGCTTTTTAGCTTAGTTTGTATGCTCCTGGCTGGAGGCTTTGAGTTTAGCAGCTTAAGGCAACCACAGGATTGACCGGTTAAATGGTCAGCTATGAGACGCCCTACAGAAAAAAAAAAATAGGTAAGTCTTGTTATCCCAATATTTTGACATTTTGATTTCAAAACTAATGTAAAGTAACATAAAAATCGTAGCATATAACGTTCTGCAGTGCCATGGGAAGATGGTGGGTATCTATGAGTTTATGCACATTTTACTCAACAATGCTAAAGGAAAGGTAAACTATATTAATTTGGCAAAACAATGTATGTAATGTACTGGCTCGAGTATATTATGATGGTCCAGTGGTTAAGACCCCAACTCTCTTTCACGAGGTTGTGGATTCAAATCTGGGTAAGTACCAATGTAACTTTCTCAAATCATATGTACTTTCTACCTTGGATATTACTGACATCAGTGAAGAAAAAACATCGGGAGGAAACCTGGACTTATCCTAAATCGATTGATTGATTGATCGTTATTATAAATGTGAAAGTTTGTGACGATAGATAGATTGATGTTTGTTACTTTTTCACGCAAAAACTACTGAACGGATTTGGATGAAATTTGGCACACAGATAGTTTATAAAGTGAATTAAAACATAAAATACTTTTAATCTTGATATTACCACGGGATCGAGAATTACGCGGGTGAAACTGCGGTGCGCAGCTAGTAGTTGTTTAAGACTGAAATCGCCAACCCGTCTTGAGCAAGCGTGGTGATCCAGGATCGTGCCTTCTCTGCATGAGAAGAGACCTCTGCCCTGCCGCGGGACAATAGGCCTGTGCACAAAAAAAAATGTTTGCCCTTCTTGTAGATTATTAAAAAATATTGAACAAGTATTTTTTATTTTTGACGTAATCAAAAGATTACGGCGATACATTGAGTTAAAATGTGGCATGACGTCACGCCTTGCTAGATTTAATACTGCGTTGTGACGTAGTGAGCCCCCACTCCTCAACTTTAATGCGTGTTTTCTAAGTTATTTTTGATTTATATGATAAAGCAAAAAATACGTGTCTAATATTTTTTTATTATCTGAAAGACGTACTAAATAGAATTTCTTTTTTTTTACCCAGGCAACTACCGTATTGTACTGGCTTGACATCATCGACCTTACACAACTGGTAGGTAAGCCAATAACATAAATCCATTTTTAAACGGTCTCTAAATAACATAATTGTAACATCTACAAATTGTAAGCACAGATTTATTAACCACAAAATAAATAAAACACCTATTGAAAAATCACAATGTCATCGCACATAACGATCTATATTCACATACATTAGAGCTACAACGTGCAACAACCACGTTTGTTATATGCATTTTATTGGCAAATGCTACTTAACAATCGGTTCGCAAACTATTGCAAATGTCTCTGAAACTATTTGTATGGGTACTTACATTTTATTCTATTGAACATCAATGTATGTATGAAATCATTTTAGTGTGTCAAGTACGGCTTTATTTCGACCACAGCTGTGTGGAGACTTTGGTTGAAGGATTAATCCCCAAACGGACTAATTTTATATTACCTAGCCGTGTTAAAAACATCAGTAGAGAGAATATTCTATACAGGGTGGCAGGGACATCAACGCGAAAACTGAAACCATGAATTCAGTACATGATTCTGAACTCCCGTGCGTTGAAATTTTTCGTCGGTTATTAAAAAAAAATCTGCTATTTCATAGAAAAGTGCAATACCTACGCGGTCAAAATGTATGGAGCAGCAGATTTTTTTTTTTTTATAACCAGTAATCCATGGTTTCAGTTTTCGCGTCGAAGTCCCTGCCACCCTGTATAGCACACCAAATAAAAGAAAAACAAATTAATGTCTTCATGATGTCTTCTGTATAAGTAAGAGTCTATTAACTGCTCCTAAATTACCATGTTTATTTTTTTTTATTCTCGTCCTTGACATATTCATCCTATTATTTGACATTATATACCTACAATTTAATTTCAACTCTTTATTAGTGGCTATTGTGGACACGATAATTATTCAGATTGGTTACAGTTGTAATTGCAACCATGTAATTGCGTTTAATTAAAATAGGTTTTTATTTTTATTAATTGATTTATCTTTTGTATAGACTCTTTTCTATTTTGTGAATGTGCGAACGCTGTAAGCATAGTGGATTGTAGATTTTTTACCATTTTCAATTTTTTTAAGTACCTGGTATTTATTGAAAGACCTATACTGTCCTCCCATAACTAGTTACACTGTTATTTGAAAGTATTGTAAAAGCCAATTTTAAAAGAGTAACCGTGGAGTTTCTTACCAGCTCTTCTCCATAGGAAACGACAATTGGAATCGTGCACCTAGCTTCTGACGTTTCATAAGTGCCAATGTAGGTTTGTGTGAAATAAAATATTTTGAATTTGAATGTGATGGACAGTCTTGGTGGCATTCTTCTTTTGTTTTTAAAGTTACCTATGTTATTACACACACAGTAACAATAGTAAGGTCGACAGCCACTTGAAGCGTTAGGTTTGTTGTCCTTCTGCTAAATGTGACTAAATAAGATCTATGACTTGGTTGAAAACGAATAAAAAAGACAGACACTAACCTTTAAGTATGGATATTAATAACTTCAAAATTCATCATTAAGACACTGCCAAAGTCTGCGCAACTCATTAAATGCCATCCGAATGTGTTCGATTGGCTAACGGTGACTGGCAACACGTAAAGAATTCACAGTCGGTCCTCTGTGAAATTCGGAACGTCTCTGAATATTTATGTTCCGTCCAAGGTCCCATAAATTTGCTTTACATATGAAAAAATATGGTGGACAATAATGTCACCCGATTTACGAAGACCGGTGCCGTTAGAAGTTTGAATGAATGGGCCGTACGTGTTTCGGTTCACTTTGTTTAGTGGTTCAAAGAATTGGTTCTGCGTATAGTTTTTAAATAGTCCATATTTTAGGACAATGGGCACATAGATTTGGTCACTTTTTGACTGGGTAGAAACACAGAAAGGACAATTGTATTTTTTGAAAGATACAGTTTCTAGAAATCCTAGAATCAATTATCTTTTCATTCAGCAGAGTTCATCAGCAAATAAGCTCAATGCGATGTTCTGTAAAATTCTTACTGCATCGTAACCTGTCACCTCTTTATCAGGATAGGGATTATTGGGATTTTTTTTAAACATTATCTCAGAAAAAATTAACATCCATAGCGTCTACTTGTGTACTTACGAAAAAAAACAATTGACAGTCACCGTCTGAATAGAAGATAGAAGCAGAATCTGAACATTGACACTTCATGACAGAAATTACAATAGCGTTGCATTGATTAGATACTTTTTGTTAGGTATACCCGGGCCGTAGACACACGAGCCAATTGTCCCCAAATTAATTCGTAGATTAACACACTAAACCCATACAAAAGTGTGACAAATAGTAGCGGTAATATGTGTCAAGTGCCGTGCGGTATCCTTACAGAGCGTGGCCGCGTTAGTAACACAATGTGCGTCCTATTTTAGACTCCCATTGGGCAAAATGTCATCGATATATCAGACTAGTGTAACGGAAGCGGTGTGCGTGTTGCCTTACAATCGGGTTGCACTTGACCCTTGGGTAACGGGACTTGGTACCCACATATTTTGTTTCTGATCTAATTAATGCTATGCACTTTTTCTTTTTTTTATGCTATGCTAAAAAACGGTTACGAAAAATTGAGGTTAAGAATATATAGTTGGTTGACACCCTTAATAGCCTGTATACAGGGTGTCAGGGACATCGACGCGAAAACTGAAACCATGTTATTAAAAAAAAAAGCTGTTTCATAGAAAAGTGCAATACCTACGCGGTCAAAATGTATGGAACAGCAGCATTTTTTTTTAATAACCGACGAAACATTTCAACTCATGAGTGTTCAGAATCATGTACTGAATCCATGGTTTCAGTTTTCGCGTCGATTTTCCTAGCTGCCACTCCGTATTAGAATTAATTTTACATTCTACGAAGTAGACTTAACTTTAAATTGAATGAAACCACAACCACTCACGTCATCATATCAAACAAACGCATAGGTACTTTACGTAGGTAAGTGCACTTTGAGGCAAGCGTCGAACAAGGTCTTAGGAACTTGGAAGTGATGTGACAGACTCCAGCCTGTGACAGTTCTAAAAATAGGAACATTCTGTAAATTAAAAAAATACACCCGACCATGCCAAGGCCCACCCGTGACTTCCATTCAATGATGATTAAATTAAATTAATTTAAATCTTTATTGCAACAAAAACACATTTTACAAATTTATTGCGTACGTAAATAGCTACATTAGTTATAAAACTGTGTCGCAGCTATTAACGCCCACCTCCAAGAGAGAGACGACAGCGTTTCAGATTCCAGAGATGAAAACACAAGAGAGGTTAAATTATAAAAGAACAATAGTAAAATAGTTTGATCAAAGAAATCCAAAACAACGATAACAATCATAATTTTCTTAATTAACAATACCACACTAATATAGACTTTCTAATGAAATTTTAAGAACACAACCTCAGTTTACTGCCAAAATGTTGTATGCTTCGTATAGCTTGAAATAATGCTATAAAACATTAAAAGTTAATTAAGTACCAAGTGCTTGTTTGAAAGTAATTATGAATGGGATAGGTTTATTTCAGCATTTGTGTTCTTTAAATCTTTTTATACTTATTAATACAGTTGAGATGGTTATGTCTCTAGATCATGAACATTTAGCTCACAAGTGTTTTCTGACTCAACACTATACACTAATTTGTTGATTGCACTATTCGAAGTGGTCGTTACGAAGCTTTTATCGAATATTCGTGCTTTCAATTTCACTGGCACCTTATTTATTTATACTTTATTGTACACCACAAAAATACTTCACTTAGGAGCTCGTGGCTAAGATAACAGCCGCACAGGTCGATCCGCCAGGTTAAGCTACGCTTGCCGGGGTTGTTCCGTGGATGGGTGATCATCTTTACATACCGAGACTCCTCTGTGCCTCGGACAGCACGTTAAGCCGTTGGTACCGGCTGTCATTCGTGGATCTTTGACAGTCATTACGGCTCGTTAGAAGCCCGTAAGTCTGACAACCAG
Source organism: Agrochola litura (assembly GCA_949152395.1). Classification (NCBI taxonomy): domain Eukaryota; kingdom Metazoa; phylum Arthropoda; class Insecta; order Lepidoptera; family Noctuidae; genus Agrochola; species Agrochola litura. The sequence continues at coordinate 20,559,174 of OX424493.1, forward strand.
TCTTACCAAGGGGTATCGTATTACCCAGTTACTAGGTTGTGGAGGTCAGATAGGCAGTCAAACGGGATGACGACTGAGGTGACGGCTAATAGAAGGTTTATAACAATTTAAGTTTATGTTTAGGTTTGCATTACATAACTTTAAGCTGAGCTTTTCTCCGCATCAATTCCAAGACCATTTAAATTCCAGAATCATCCTTCGAATGTGAATTAAATAGCAACAAAGTTGAATAATCGTGCGCTCGTGGCTTCGCCTCCGTTTGCGTTAAAACGGCCATCAATCTTCTGTCAGTTTGGAATCTATCCAGAAGCCTGTTGGCAAAACATTCCAAAGGCCGCCGTAGGTGTAATTCGTACACTAAATTGGTAATTCTGACTCATAGCCGTGATTCAGCGCTTTTAATCAAGTGACTTCAGTTTAATGTTCGTACACATTTAAAGTTAATTTATGTGTCACGTAAATGCTCTATTATATGTTTTTATACCATAAGTAAAGAACGAGTAAGTACTTCATATTAATAGTTATAAAAAAACAACAAAAACCGGAAATCCACCGCACTACCTACTGCATACCTTAATAAAAAGAAATTTGCAAGCACATAACATACTCGTAAGTGCCAAAGTTATATCATCGGTGATGAAACAAAGCCTATTCGAAGATAAATAAAAAACAGGATATCACATTATTTCACGTAAAATGCATTGAAGTTTGTTGATAAATCACTTTCTCGTGTCTCAGATTTGAATAAAGAACTCGTGAATATTCTCGGAGCGTTTTGGATCGGGCCCGATGATTCTCGAGCGAATGTGCGAAATGTATGGAATTAGTATGTACTTTGGTGAAATGTCAGTCAACTCGAACAGAGAAAGGTGCGATTGCTGTGTTCCGTCAGTTCTCGGGTTCATGGTGCATGTAAGGAGTTGCGCATCGAATGATTTATTATAATTATATGTTACTCTACTCTATGACTTTTATTTTTCAATTTGATAAGCGTTAATCTAACATTTATGGCGAGAGTTGTATAATTATATGTGCTATTAGTACCAAGTTACTGATATTAAAACTTTAGCTACCCATATCTTTATAAGGTGTATTGTGACATAAGTGGTAATCTCAGTTAATTATTTTGTAATTCATTCGAATGGATGTCTATACCACATTTGGGAGTGGCGCGAGGAGGCGAAGCGCCGGAGCTTAACTCCGATGCCGCAAGAAGTCGCGGCACAGCGGACAGAGCTCCGGCGGGATCTCATGGCGGAATGGAGAGTGCGATTGTCGCAACCCAGCGCTGGGCACGCCACAATTGCGGCGATAAGACCCCTCTTTGAGGAGTGGCTAGAGAGGCGCCACGGCGTCCTCACCTTCCGCCTGACGCAGGTGCTCACCGGACACGGCTGTTTCGGGAGGTACCTGTTCAGGATAAAGCGGGAGGAAACGCCCGGGTGTCGTCACTGTGTGGATCGCCCGGAGGATACGGTGGAGCATACGGTGGAGGTCTGCCCGGCTTGGGCAGGGCATCGCCGTGTCCTCGTGGATGCGATCGGCGGCGGTGATCTCTCGCGTCCGGCCCTGATTCGGGCCATGCTACGGAGCGAGAGGAAATGGGAGGCCGTCACCTCTTTCTGCGAAGCAGTAATGCTTGCGAAGGAGGAGACGGAGCGCGTGAGGGAGAGGCAAATTTCGCGCCCTCGCGCCCCTAACCGCCGCAGCAGGAGACGCGGGAATCGCAGGAAGATTTCCGGCCACCGTAGGCGCGGGCTTGCGGACGGTGAGCAATGGGTAGCTCGCCGTCCGATAAGGACCAAGCCCGGGTCGACGGCACGTTGTGTTCCACGCGCGCCTCAAAGAGATGTCAGCAGAATTGACGGGGTCCGCTAGGGCCAATGCCTGCCGGGGGTTCGAAGAAAACCGATGGGGAAATCGTGGCCCCCGGCAACATGGCATAGGAAGGAACACGGGTGGGTTTTAGTCAGTAAGAGTCTGACACGCCCTCCCGCTCCACCCAGAGCGGGAGAAGTTATTTGATAATTTCCTAACCAAAAAAAAAAAAAAAAAAAGGTTACTTCTAGATAAACCTCCAAGAGAACCATAGAGAACCAATCATGATTGATGAAGATGGAAATAAAATAGTCATATTCTTATAAGTTCTCCGAACCACAAGGGCTGATTCAAGATGGCTCTGGAAGTCCTGCACTGAGACAGTGTAAGCTGACTAAAAAACAGGAGATTTGGCTACATTTTAGGCAGTAGACAGCAGCAACCAAACAGCAGTTATAAGTATCTAGATAATTTTCGTAACATCATTATGAGAATAAGGATCATGAAACAGCTTTAAAAACTTTTTTTTTGCTTTTTTTTGTCCCAACCCCAACGCACGCTCCACTCTGCTCCAAGGTCTAGACTTCGTCAAAGCCCGAGATCTCTCTAAGTTAGTTTCCATTATTCGTGTACATCTGTTTCGTTTGTACAACTTGTCCTTTATCTTATTTATTATGTTGTACCTGCAGAAATACAATTCAGTTCAATTCCAAAGCCATTTTATTGTATCTACCCCGTAACACTTCAAACACGCAGTGCATCTTCTTAAAACGAATAGTTTCAAAATTAATATTTAGTACAAACATTATGAACTGTGCCATTTATCAATAAACTAATAAATACATGTTTCGGCTGGCATGATGAAAGTGGTTCTGTAATATTTTGCAATCGTGATGCATTGCATAAATATCAAGATTTTGATGTTGCAGATGTTCGCAGGTGGCGGCATCATCGGACGGTCTGTTAGCTTGTTGAACCACATTATTTTGAATATATTTTATTCTAGTCTCCTAGTGACTATGGTCTAATGATAAAAAAAACTTGTATTTGTTATATAAATAGCATCCTCTCGTGTTGAGAAACGTGTGTGCGACATACATAACAAATTCATCGCCAAATCTGCAAGGCCATTTTATAGGATTTCTGAAGAATACCTGTGTTGATCTAAAAAGAGGGGTATGTTTATGTTGCTCGGAAATATTTTCGTAACTTTTTGGATATGACACTGTATTTAAACTTAAATCTATGAACAAATGCTAGAAAATAAAGTGCTTGAGAAACCATCAGACCGTTTTATTGAGTGTTTGACTGTAGGAAGCTGATAAGGAATTAAAGATTATGAAAGGCCTTTGGGAGGCAAATTCAAAATATTTTATTTTACAGAAACCTATATGGGCGCTTATGAGACGTCAGCAGCTAGTTACACCGACGCTGTCGTTTTTGCTGAATTCTGGTCGAAGCTTATGTAATTTGGAATCATGACGAAGCAGTGACGAGGTATGTGAGCAGTGGTGGCCCAGAGGTAACGGCCCCGACTTACCGAGTTGTAGGTCGTGGGTTCGAACCCAGGCAGGCGCTTTACTTTGTGTAAATAATTTCATCACCAATGCTCTCAAAACGGTGAAGGAAAACAACAAAATTCAAATTCAATAGTCATTTATTCAAACTAGGCTGAGAATCAGCACTTTTCGAACATCAAAATTACATAAGACAGTCCCCCAAAACGCCCACCCTTCACCACTTTCTAGTGCTTTAGTTGGGAAGAAGAAGTGGCGCAAAGAACTCCGCAGCAGCACAGCTGTCTGTTCAGTTAGAAAAATAAATAAAATTGATTCTACACATCGTGTGGAAACTGGCATAACCTAGACACAAAAATTCAAAACATATGATATCTACCAACCCGCACTGGGCTCGCGTGGTGGATTACAGCCCACTCCCTCTCGCAGAGAGGAGGCCTGTGTCCCAGCAGTGGGAACATTATAGGCTGATTATGCTAATATGACAAAGAAGAAGAATGAATGAGTTGTATATAGTACAATTGAATAGTTCCACAACTGTATATCTTTGTATACTTAGCAGGTTATATCTTTGACTGCCAATATGACGCACTTTCGACGGAAACGCACACGTATTACAAAGAAATCAACGGCAAACAAGAAACCGATGAACCCATCAAAAGCGGGACATTCAGTGATTTTCCTCCAAATTTAATAATCAGAGAGTCGTTTCAAATTCCAACAAGTTGTTACAAGATAAGTTTGTTATGCAACCCGTTGGCCCATTGTATTGGGAGCCATACCTACAGATGCACATTAGTATTCTGTGTAGCGGCGACAAGCGATAGTATCTCACCCACGGAGACTCGACGAAAGTATTGGAGACGAAAGTGTAGCTTTTAATTTATAGTCCACGACACGAGGACGTGACGATTTGGAGCATGGCAATGAAGTTAAGACAAGAATGAAGTTCCTTTAATACTGTTTGGAAAAACAAAAGAATGAAGATGGAATTTCGGATATTGTCAAAATGATAACTCAAAAAAACCCAAGCAATAATTCTTCCTGTCTCCTAACTTGCTGTGCTCAATAGGGTCCACAATCCTCTAGTCTTTGTAAAACCTACCACCTTAGTTCACATTGCACGATTTCAAGTTCACATATGCAATAAATATATTGAGGACCAGCAGCGCCCTGCGGTTTCACCCGCATAAGCCTCGATCCGTGGGAATATCGAGATAAAAAGTAATCTATGTGTTAATCCAGGTTATAACCTATATGTGTGCAAAATTTCATCTAAATCCGTTCAGTAGTTTTTGCGTGAAAGAGTTACAAACATCCATCCATCCTCACAAACCTACCATATACTTCCTACTCCGTACGTAAACTGTAGAAACCTATTTCCTCTCCTAAATTGCTATACTTTGGTGCTCAGATAATGACATTTCAGTACTTTTACCAGGAGTGATACAACCGCCCTGTAGAAAATAGATGAAGACGAACCACGCCAACATTAGGAATGTGACGCAAACATTACTTACAAGCGATTTTTTTCTCATGGCCTACAAATCAAATCTCATCGCTAACTAAGCTTCGTAAGTTTAAATCCACACTGCAGACTGCATATAAATAAACTGTAAGGAAGGTTTCGATCCAAGATAAACACGGCTTTGTACCAAAACTAACACTAACATGCGCAAGCGCTCGGTATCTTGACAAGGTAGTCAGTTCTCTAATGTATTATACGTAATTACAAGTTCCGCATACGATGCATTTGTAATGCTTAAATTACAAGATAAAAATAGCAACTGGTTATGAATAATCACATAAACAATAATAAAGCGTCTTATTGTTTTTTTTTATTACTTTATCTGGTGACTAGCAGAATGGGCGTTACGGTGTTATTCAAATTTTTTTTGTTAGTGGAATAAAAAATCAGTCCCAGGTTACAAAGGAAAAAGCGCGGGCGGGACAAATTGGATGGATTATTGGATTGCTTATGCCTGTGGAGTGGTTGATGATGTCTTCCATATTCTAATGGAGTGTGTCCGGAATGAAAATACTAGAATTAATGTTTTCGGACGATATAAAAGGCACGATATGCTTTTGTAATACCATCCTTGTAAGGCCTATGTCCAAAAAAATTTTTTTTTCCGTCTTGTACATTATTAAAAAATATTGAACACGTATTTTTTCTTTTTTGACGTCATCAAAAGATTACGGCGATACATTAAGTTAAAATGTGGCATGACGTCACGCCTTGCTAGATTTAATACTGAGTTTTGACGTAACGAGCCCCCACACCCCACCTTTAATGCGTGTTTTCTAAGTTATTTTTGATTAAAATGATAAAGCAAAAAATACGTGTCCAATATATATTTTTTTTATTATCTGAAAGACGGATTAAATAGAATTTTTTTTTTTTTACCTAGGCAACTACTGTATTGTACAAGTTAGTTATAAGGTAGATCGTCATCAACAATTTTGTGTTTTTCTGCACTGGGCGATGTGGTCGCTAAGCGACAAAGCCCTTTAAATAAATAATAATTAAATTAAATTAATGGAAGAAGAAAGCGTGGGATTATAAATGAAAGAATCTTTTGAGCAGAAGTGGGACACAGTAAAGCAACATAAAGTACCAAGAATAAAAAATCGCAGTTTCTAAATAATAGTTGCTTGCAAATAATTGTAAAAGGTCGCCGACCGTTTGACTGAACTCGAACGTGAGCTGTGTCCTCGTAATTCAACATTTCTTTTACATAATACGTGCAATGTTAGAGCATGCCCAGGCGCAGACGTAGCGACATTGGCGATCAGCCGGTGATACGTACTTACAATACCGTATTTTACCGTTCATGTCTTGCGGTTTGAAACTAAATAATAGCCATAGATAAAGATGATAGACAGTCATTGAATACTTGAATAAGTTTTCAGTGACGCATTGAACAGTTAGGGGGTTTATTTATAAACGTTGCTTAAAGTTAAGTGATGTTCAAATGTCAAAAATGTATGGTTAAAAACTCGCAAATTGTAAGCAACGTTTATAAATAAATCCCTTCATGTTAGGTGATAGATTCTAAAACTGTAAGTAACTTTTTGAAATCAGCAAACATTTTTCGGTTTTTGTTGTTTTTAACCGACTTCCAAAAAGGAGGAGGTTATATGTTCGACGCGTTTGTTTTATTTATTTTTTTTGTTTTTTTTTTTGTGGACCGCTTTTGAAGATTCTTTTTTTGTTTGAAAGGGTATGCTCCCAAATTGGTCCCATATAAATTTTATTAACTTTGCTTGGGTAGTTTTTGAGTTAGCTACAAAATACGTATTTTTTTCCCACTTAGTATGTAGATGATATGATAAGTTCGTGTCACTGGTAGCAGGTAGTGGTATTCGAATATGTGTGAGGTAGGTACCACAACTAAAAAGTGAAAAATAAAAACTTTTTACAAAAAAAAAAACAACCGACTTCCAAAAAAAAACACTACAAAGTGAAAAATAACTTTAATTTCGGAAGTCGGTGGCAAAAAACGAAAACACAAAACCCAAGACACCGACTTCCGAAATTAAAGTTATTTTTCACTTTGTAGTGTTTTTTTTTGGAAGTCTGTTGTTTTTTTTTTTTTGTAAAAAGTTTTTTTGACGCAAATATAAAAGGAAAATCTTTTACGACGTGTATGGTGTACCTATTTCAACTTATTCAATGGAAATATTAAGGCAAATAAGTTCTTTTAACCTTTAACCAAAAATAGGTAGAACTTCAAATCAGTTATAAAATAAGACGCTAAAATGAATAACATTTTAAACAAAATTAAACATTATTCGGAAAATAACTCGTAAATCATTTTTCTATCGAAACATCGACGTTTTGAGAGCAGCTCTTGAAATACCAAGCAATTCACACTTGCCTCAAGCGAAACTGACCTGATTACATAAATGAACCTTGACTTATTTTAAATAGGTGCGCTTATAATCAATCTAATGACGTTTATGCATTCCTCAAGCATGAACAATATTAAATTCTATACTATTTTGGTCTCGATAACCTTAAGAAAGTTTGGAAAGGAGAAAAGAAAAATCTGAACATCATTTCACGAAGACTTAGATTAGGGATGGCGTTTCTTTCCGAAAAAGATCGATTTTTAAATCGATTCGAATCGTAAGCTGAAGTATCGATTCACAAAAAAATCGAGATCTAAAAGATTGATTCCTAAAAAAACGATTTTTGTATGGTATGAAAGAAGACATTTGACACTGCACCGTGCTACCGTGGTACCTTTAAAGTCGCAAAAATACACGAGAAACTTAGTGAAAACCGCTTGCGCTGGTACGGACATGTGATGAGGCGAGATGATGACCATATGACTAAAAGAGTCATGAATATAGAAGATGGAAAGAGAGGCCGTGGACGACCATCAATGACTTGGCTACGAACAATAAAAAACGATATGATGACGACCAACACAACAAAAGAGACAACCCACAACCATATGGTGTGGCGCAGAAGTACTAGGAGATATGACCCCAAATAAATTGAGATAGTAGCCAGGAGAAAGAAGAAGAAGAAGATAAAAGAAGACATTTATTTTCAAAATGTAATTAAGTATTACATGAAAAAGTTAAAGTTCCCAATGCTTCATATCTAAAAAAATCGAATGACAATTTTCAAGGGTGAAATATCGATTCACTGAGTCGATTCAGTACTGTATATCGATTTAAAAAATCGATCTTTTGGGCCTTAAAAATCAATTCTTAGATTAATCGATCTCAGATCGCCATCCCTAATCTAGATCCGTAGGTACCTGACCGCTAATAACCTAAATGGCAAAAGAAAAAAACGTTCTAATTTTAAAAAGCCAAAACCTAAAAACAACGGTAACCTAGCGACTGGGTTACGTCGGTCAAATTCGTCACCCTTTACAAAAATAAGACAAAGATTGTGTGTCGATTTCACGCCCTCCATGGGGTATTTTGTTCTTTGACTACGTGGAGTGAAACAAAACGTTCGGGTGCTTCTTCGAATCCGATGTTTGGCGAGAAAGCTTCGCAGACGGCATGCTAAAAAGGCTTTTACGCAACGCGTGCCCGTGCCGACAGTTGCGTCATTTGAAGAGGGGAGCATCGCAGATTAATGTCACCAGGCAGACTCGACATGTTGTTTTGAGGTTCTGCTCATAATGTTTTGTATGTTAGCATTGGTTAGCATTCAAGTAGGTATTTGAATTTAAAAAACGCTGGTTATTCAGAAGAAGAGGATTATTAAATGTGGTAAATCTTTTCCGAATGGTCACTGAAAATGTGTAAGAGCTGATCATCTGTATAAAATTGTTACAGATTTGATTATCTTTCCGTATAACTTTTGGTATAAATTAATGATTATAAAATATGTGAAAAATTTTATATTACACAAGACAAATGCATAAAATTATTGATTGATACTCGTTAATTTCGATTCCTTTTAAATAAATACTCACAGTATTTCAATTTTCTTAATGTCCCTCGGGAATCAACGCATTTCCGAATTCAAACGAATGCTAATTTCCATGTCCATCAATTATTAGATATATCGTGTACAATCAGATCGTGTTTTTGAATTCAGAACTAAGTACTTTATTGTTGTTTTGTTTTGATTTCCGTGTGAACTTTATAGAGCTGTAAAACTATTTTCCTATCGTCATGTCTGCGATTTTAGCAGCTTTCCTCCGAGTTTTAGTATTAAAAACTCTATAATTCCAAGTCGATTGAGAGCGTCCGGTCTACACCAAGTGACAATAAGAAAATAGAAATACTGTACTTAATATTAGCAGCACTTAGCAGTGGCCAGTATTTTTGGCGCCCATAAAGGTTGCTTCATAAATTAAACCATAACTATTCAAAGATCCCTGTAATTTTTTTTAGTACCAATTTAATCTTTGACAATAATTTTCAAGTTGGCAACAGAGATGATTCTGTTTCGTGGTATTTAGGTTCGGCATGACATTTGTAATGGATTTTCTGATGCTGTAATTAGCCTTCTTCCGCTCAGTGTGAACAAATAGTGTTTGTACATCAGTCATAAACAAACTAGCTATTTGATTTGTCTTATTGCATACAGAATGTCAGAGGTAAAAGTTTTAATTTGTATTCACGAAAGCTTTGCGGGCTTTGGCAATAGATCGTTATATTGGCAAGTATCTTGAATTTGTAATCTTGAGTGCCTACGTTATATTGGAAGATATGACTAATGTTGTAAATGCACCTCTCTGTGAGAAAAAGTGGGCTGTAATTCTGTTCTTGGGCCTAGTACAAGTTGGTGGACGTCACATTGTCTTTTCATGTAAAATGTAGGTATAACTGGAATATTGAGTATGTTTATGTTTTATTTTATTTTTTTATTGAGTCTTTATAACCATTTAATTGCAGTGCCTTAACAGGCAACTAAGTTCTAAGAACCTACCTATTGTTAACATCTTCAAAATGTTGTACACTTAATTCGCAATAAAGAATTTGAATTTGAATTTCTCATCGTCATCTTTTTTCGGATGCCAAATGTGGTGATTATTTATTATATGGTAACATCACCAAGAACCAAACCGTTTGCCTTAAGAACGCGGCGACGACGCATGAATTGTCCATACAAACTTAATACCTAAATCATTTGCACTTTGGGCATATTTCCACTATATTATGTTGTTATTCCGATTTAGACAGTGTTTATCTAGGCTCCTACGTCTTTTTTTTTTCAAAAAAACTTTTCTAAAATGAGGTTTAACCTCTCGAATGCCGTAATTACAGACACAATTAAAAAACCATTGTGTCTCGTGTAGATCTACGTTCCGGCATACCAAGGGTTAAACGAATTTAATTTCGCACATTCTTACAGCGTAAATGACATGACTTCATATTGTTTTTTCTGTATTATAAACAACAATGTTTATAATATTGTAATATTTATAATATTGTAATATTTATAATATTGTTGTAAATAAAATGGAGAAATATTAAGTTTTCATTCATCATTTTTGGTATTATGGAACACTTTTAAATTTATCATAAATTTTCGAAAGCCAGTATTGCTATCACGTCAAGCAATAATTGTCAATGTGTGCGTGGTAGTATTGCTCACTGTAGGTGTATATCGCTCCGACAGGCACTCACACTAGAGCAACGTGCTTGGAATTGAATTTTCCAAACATCTCGATTTGTAATTGCGAGCCGTGTTCGCAGGTCTCTTAAGGCTTAGAGGGATTACAAAAATATTCTCATTACACATTTTTACTATTAATGTGAAGAAGCACTTGTTTTATTTTATTATATTTTACTACGGTACTGTACAATAATTTAGATGCAAGTGACGTGTAACTTATACAAGCTTCTGCATAGCCTTTCAAACCTCACAGTGTCAAGGATACTTATATTTATGCTAAGCCTACATGACTCACAAATGTCATAACTCTAATTAAGCATGCATATCCTATCAAATACAATCTAATTACCATATTACGAACATGACTGTAATTCGCACGCAGTTATGAAATGCAATCTCGTGTCTGGGGTCGAGAATAGCCATTTCGAGATTTTCGAGATCGAGATTTCGGTTACTTTATAAAATCATGTGTTTTTTTATACGTACCTAATCAAAATACTTAATAAATATTAAAACTACACCTTTTAGAGCATTGATGTTACATTTTGTAAATAAAACTAATTAAATCTCAAATAAAAATCATCTGCACTACGCATACAGGACCTATATTTAATAACGCAAAAAATCAGCACACACGCATCATGTACTCTTTAAATCCATTACTTATTTCGAAAATGGGTTCTCAAGAAGCATAGTGTGCTAAGACACGCGCGAAACCTCGAATTCTCGTTCGTAATCTCGACCAGTGCGGTCGAGATCTCGATCGAGATTTTAAGAACGAGATTGTCTTCCCTCGGGATTGAATCTTGAGCCATTTTACAGTCAGTTTCATTCGACTGATAAATAATGACAGTTGTGATTTAAATATACTGACAAATTAAGTTGATAGTAACTGTGCTAAATAATCTGTTTCTCTGACTGTAGTTACATACTAAGATTCTTAAACCAGTTCGTGATAGGCGCTGGTCAGGCTTCCTGATGACGTCACATTACGTCAAGGCCGGCAACATTTCGCAGATTAATTTTACAGTGTTGCCATATTTAGTGAGCATACCGATGAATACTAGACGAAACGTGCAAGGACTTAGTGCATTATGGTTATGAGTTGAGTATTGACAGCCGTGCTTGGGTGGATGTTAATAACTTTAGTAAAGGATTGATTGACGTTTTTTGGGTTCCGTACCTCAAAAGGAAAAAAAAAACGGAACCCTTATAGGATCACTCGTGTGTCCGTCTGTCACAGCCAATTTGCTCCAAATTTAATGGACTGATTAAGTTGAAATTTGGTACACATATGTATTTCTGTGACCCAAACACGCACGTGTAACGTAAATAAATGAATTTTAAATATGGGGTCACGTTTGGGGGGCAAACAACAAAACAAAATAAAAAAGTTTTGCAAACTCTACCGTGTGACATATCAAATGAAAGAGCTTGTTGCGAATACCAATATTTTTTTAAATAATTTTAAAAGAAATACTTTTAAAGGTATTTAAGAAAATAGATGAAAATTAACCATTCTTACTGACTCCCTCTTATTTCCGAAACTAATGAGCCTAAAATTTTGAAAAAAAATACAGAGAATAGTTCAAATACTGCCTCTTTGGTCTAGTGGTCGCAAGCGCTACTGCTGAGCATGAGGTCCTGGGTTCGATTCCCGGGTCGGGCAAAGTGTTATTGGGTTTTTCTATCTGAAATTTCTCAGTAGCAGCTCGGAGTCTGGATTTGTGCCCGGTTGATGGCAATAGGCTCGCCCCCTATTACATGGGACTTAAACATAACTGGCGAAATGTGGGTGTACCTGCTACAGGGACACCTCTGCCCAACCCTTCGGGGAAACAAGGTGTGATGTTATGTTATGTAGAATAGTTCTATGCATATAGATTACAGGAAAAGCTATTAGCTATGGTCTTAAAATTACAAGGTAAATCTCTCAATATTGTGCGTACAAACTTACTTTTGCAGTTGGAATGTTTGGGAGAACATGTTTTTCAACTACAATGTTAAGTTTGTTTTTGGGATAAATTATATCATACTTCTCTATTAGTCGTCATCTCGGTATTCACCGATGTCTTCCAACCATATAATCCTCCACTCAGTCCATCCATCGTTTCTTTGGTCTTCCCCTACTCTTATAGCCATTTAAATTCATACTCAAAATTATTCCTACTAAAATCTTTTAATAAAAAAAAAAATAAAAAAAAAAACCCTGTTCGATCCGAAAGGGACACATAGGTACTGCAATAACATTACCTAAAAGTAATAAAAATATTATTATTATTGAAAATAAAAAAGTTATTGCTATTTAAAAATCACATTTTTAGTACCAAAATTACCCCAAATCCATTAAAAATTTGCAAATTTTCAACAGGGGTCATAAGTTATGACTTGTAGACACCCGCTAAAAGATGGCCGCCTACGCCCATGTAATCACCAAATCAAATCATCAAATCATTTATTTCTTTGCAAAAATGGGAATAGTACATAGGTCTTTTTATAATAAAGTTCTCCATATTTTACCGTCATATGGGCTTGCATAGGTTTACTATTCCAAATAAAAAAAAATGTGACGATTTTTTTTTCTTTTTTCTGTAAATTACCAGATAAATGGACTCTTTCTCAACACCCTCACGGATCGGACAGGGTTTTTTTACATATTGTATAACTACTTAGTTCTTTATTCTTCTAACACTGGTTAGTTTGGACTAGACACTACAATGAAAAATCTTAAATAAAACTGACGAAGCTTAATATCTTGAATGTGGTCAGTAGCTTCTTGCTAAGTCCGAACTGAGTCAGTAACTTATCAAATTCTAAAGAAGTTATTTTATGACTCAACACGTACTTAGTCAACTTCTTGTTATTTACAAAAATAACTATCACACTGACGGTTAAGTACCTTAATACACTTTTATTTTCAATTTACGAAGAATTGCGGACATACTTCTTGCATCATTTTTTTGTCACAATCTTTGTAAATGAGTCGGTATTGTGTTATCTGGATGATTTCGAATGCCATTACGTTACTTTCTGAGTCTATACCAGAAACTTCTGGCTGGAGGAATAACATAACATAACATTCACGCCTTGTTACCCCGAAGGGTCAGGCAGAGCTGTTACCATAGTAGGTACACCCACATCTCGCCAGTTATGTTTAAGCCCCATGTAATAAGAGGTAAGCCTATTGCCATCAACCGGGCACAAATCTAGACTCTGGGTTTCTCTACTGAGAAACTCAATAATTCTTTGACCTGGCAATCGAACTCAGGACCTCATCTCTGTAGCGCTTGCGACCACTAGATCAACCAGACTACGGAAAAGAAAACCTTATCACAGCAGGGCAAAGGCCTCTTCTCATACAGAGAAGGCACGAGCATTAATCACCACGCTTGCTCAAGAAGGTGGACTGGTGATTTCAGACTTACCTATATTTATTATAAGTCCAGGTTTCCTTATGATGGACACGCCACAATTGCGGCGATAAGTCCCCTCTTTGAGGAGTGGCTAGAGAGGAGCCACGGCTTTCTCACCTTTCACCTGACGCAGGTCCTCACCGGACACATTTGCTTCGGGAGGTTTCTGTTCCGGATAAGGCGGGAAGAAACGCCCGGGTGTCACCATTGTGTGGATCACCCGGAGGACACGGTGGAGGTCTACCCGGCTTGGACGAAGCACTACCGTGTCTTCGTGGAGGCGATCAGCAGCGGTGATCTCTCGCGTCCTGCCCTGGTCCAGGCCATGGTATGGAGCGAGAGGGCAGGGGAAGTCGTCACCTCCTGCGAAGCAGTAATGCTCGTGAAGGAGGAGGCGGAACGAGTGAGGGAAAGGAAAACTTCGCACCCTCACGCCTCTAGTCGTCGCAGGAGACACTCTGGGCGTCGGGAATCCCAGGCCGATTCCTGGCCACCGTAGACGCGGGCTTGCGGACGGTGAACAACGGGTAGCTCGCCGTCCGATAATGACCAGGCCCGGTCGACGGCGCGTTGTGTTCCACGCGCGCCTCAAAGAGATGTCAGCACAACAAACGGGCTAGGGCCGATGCCTGCCGGGTCGCGCGAAAGTCCAAAAGGGATATCGTGGCCCCTGGCAACATACAAGCGACTGAAGGAACACGGGTGGGTTTTAGTCAGTAAGAGTTTGACACGACCTCCCGCTCCGCCCAGAGCGGGAGAACTTATTTGATAATTTCCCATTAAAAAAATAATAATAGTGGTGTGTGTGTGATATTATCATACTAAAGAAGGACTTTTTTTTTTCTTAATAAAAGCAGAAAATTCCGCTCCTAATTTATTCTTCTGTATTCACTTTTTATTTAATTTCGAAGTGATAATAGAACCCAATGCCCTTGTACACGTGTGCTGTCAGAAAGTGTCTGTGGGTGTTCGCGGCATTGTTCAACAACAATGGCGGCGTCTGCGCTGCGCCTGCGCAACATCACAGATAATGCGAATGTAATGTATGCAGGAGTTGCATCCGATGCTCAAGGATCCTGTTAGTCATCAGGCCGATAAAGGTGTTTTGGTAGGTGTAAGAATAGCTATTAGGTAATGGATGTTACGTAATTTTATTTAGGTGAATGACAGTGTCTGTAATGCAGATGCAGATTTGTACCTAGTAAGTCAGTCTATAGGACCTCCTACATACAAATAAAATGGCCTTAGAGTATGAGTAAGAAGCATCTTTGTAATTAATACCTATTATCAGAAAACGAATCGTTTTTGCAGTCTCTTGCAACTTTTCCTATTTTCTTTTATAGACTCCGGCCTTTCCCGGTTTAAAGAAACATATAAATAAATGTTAGGTTAGGTTTGTCTCAAGTCCACCATGTCTATTATTTTATTCGTTCTGAGAGTATTTCCTTGTAACTCAGTGGATAGCGGTGGTGTGCAGAATTACAATGATATTAGAATGTTTTGTTTCCTGTTTCATAAATCTTTTCAGGAAAGATAGAAGCCAATTTATTCTAAAGACGTTTCTAAAAGAAATCTCTTCAGAGAGAAACCACTTGGCCAAAATATTGACTGTACATTTCGTGGACATCCTTCAAATCGTGATATATAATATTATAAATGTGAAAGTTTGAATGTTTGGATGTTTGTTACTCAGTCAGTTCCCGTGAGATAATTTCCAACCTCCTCATGAAGCAGCTGGTTTAATCCGATCCAGCTTGTCCCTTGCTGTCCTCCACTATCGCCGCCCTAAGCCGAGGTCCGTACCCCACAGGGGGTGCCGTTAGCGTGTAGTCGCTTAGTTTAGAAGTTTTATGCCCTGGCTGGAGGCCTTTATTTATTGAGGCAGCCACAGGAAAGTCCGGTTAAGCAGCCGCCAACTCCTAGGTTGACTTGCAAGATGCCATACAAAAAAAAAAAGTGAAGCCGCTGGCAAAAACTAGTACTTAGGTAATAAATGTAGTTAAAGAACGAGAAATGACCAATATTGGCTATTTGACACAGTTGCAATTGACCGCATTGTTACTATATAGAAAGAAAAAAAGAAAGAAAAAACGTTTATTTGCGGTAAATATGACGCAAAAAAAAATTAGATTACAAAAATTAGTAAAAGTTGGGGGAAGCATGCGTCACATCCACGCAAATCGGCTATCGCTCAGCATTATGCTACGACCCTATGCAAGACAGGTCCCCAGCGCTGGTTTTCAAAATGAATGTCGCCTGCACCAGCACATCACCGCACATGCGCTACAGCGGGTGCTGCTGTCCCCCGCCAAAAGTTGATGGAAACTCTTTGATGATATTAACTTCTTGGATTAGCGCTGTATCGTAATAGAAAAAAAATTGTTTTATAGTATTATTTTGTTAAGAGAAAAAGTGTTATAATATGATTCTATTTTTAAATTCCGGTATTCTGTTTATAAAGTATGTCAATATAAACTCGTTTTGAAGTTCATTAATTCGAATATTACGCTATGAGAGTAGATAAACTATGATACGAGGTATTTTACTTAGATAACACGATTTAATTAAACACGGCATCGGTGCTGCCAAAAGTTGCAGTTTCATATTTTGAGTGAAACTATTGAGGGAGAAATTTATAGTTTGTTACTAACTTTAATTGATGCATCAATTGGCAAATTTGGATTGACCCACACGAATCGAAGTGATTCTGTGAATGTGGGAACTGTGGATCATTTTGAATTTTTCTTTCTCAGTTAGTTTTAATGATGGTCTGGCAGTTTAAGTACTTTATTTATTCAGTTTTGAACAACAATATAATCCATCTTGTTAGTGAAATAATACCTTATTACTAATGTTAGTAATACAAAACACACAATCAACACCAGCAACACAACGAATGAAGTGTGTGGTTTTTTTTTTGGTATTGTTCATCGAGTCGTTGAGCTCCTTAAGTTCCAAGTTGAGCTACACGGTTACTGACAAATGCTTGCACTGACTGGACGGGTCCACTCAAATTAGTATGGTTCTTTCCTCAAAAGACCTTACATGATCTGACCAAGATTATGTTTTGACTTTAAGACTGTGACCTCTGAGTTTGTTTCGATCTTTTTTTTAAGAATAGTCAGATAGGAAACACGGAACTCATCTAGTTTTTAAACACAATTTATATTTGACGTGTACGAGTAAAAGTGTTTGTACAAACCCTTTTTTTTTCTTAGCCATTATTGTCCCACTGCTGGGCAAAGGCCTCCTTACTCTCTTTCCACCTCTCTCTGTCCAGATCTTCCTAGGACCAATCTTTCTTAAAGGAGTCCAGCCAAACCATTTTACAGAAATAAAATCATTTATCTGACAGAGAATTAGCGTTATCGTCACAAGTAACAGAATAATCAAGTTGAAGTGGTATAGACAGATCATAGTAGCCTTAGAACCGATTACCGTTGGAGCAAACATTTTTGAGTGGAAACCATTTGGAAAACATTCGACAACCTCAGACCAGGTGGAGCGACGATATTCGCAGGTTGTCTGGTAGCAACTAAAATAAGTAAATAAATAATTCAGGTAAAACACTATATACAAATTTGCTTTAATCTACGAAACATTCAATTGTGTTATGTGCTACCTGAACTAAATCATCCTGTGTTCCAGGCGACTGGATGAGACCTTGCAGTTGAAGAAGCCTAATTCAAATGTGTGTTAGTGTGTTTATCACGATGACGAAGAGTGTCCGTGGAGTTTCTTGCCCGTTCTTCTCCATAGGAACCTACTACGCTTTGGAAAGGGCAACTAGCTTCATCTTTGTGACTCACCGACCCCTTAACAATTCAAAACTGCCTGTAATTGGTTTAATTGAAATAAATACTTTAAGTTTGAGTTTGACGTGCACAGGCTTAACTTACATTACGAATAACTCACAATCTGGGGACAAAACTGTCTCTAAACATCTATGTATTATATTTTGTTAAGTAAAAATAGAAATACAGTTTCATAAACTAATTACTGCAAGCAAATTGAAAGAAGACCGCTACAAGAAAATCAATAACAGTTATTTTAATAGAATACGGTTACTAAATAACTCAAAGTATAATGTCTAGACATCGCAAAGAAATCTGTGTCACGCCGATGTCAATGCTCCTGCGCATGTAGTGAATAGTGAGTAGGGGCAGGCGCATGCGTGCACTCACTGGGGTCACCATGCTTTTTAGCTAAATTTCTCGGATACAAATGTCATTAATTATAGTCTCGTTTAGATAAGACAAGCAAGTGTGTAAGATTTGATGGCTTATTGGTGATTCGCACGAATTTACTCGCCCGAAAAGGGCGAATCTACACTTTAAAATAATATAATATTTTCTTGAGGTGATTCGCACGAAGTTCATTTAAATGTTGGTGAATTGATTTCTGGAGTTGTCGATTCGCCTACAAATAAATAAACTAAGCCCGTTTTGGTCAAGTAAATTTGTGTAAATCACCAATAAACCGATTTGATGGTGCCAATAAGGCAATAAGTAAGAAAATTGCAGGGAAAATAAAACCAGAAGAGGATTAATCTTTAGGTACTTCGTTTTTCCAGAAAATCTTTTAACATTAATCGCTTTTATCAGCTCATAAAAGCCAGGTTACGAGCAGGCCTACGCCGTAGTAAAAATAAATTGAAGCTCGACATGGTACAATCAGCCACGATGATATAAAGGAAGGGAAATTTATTGTTAACCAAATTGACTACTAACTTAAATGGTCAGTATATTCAAATAACAACTATCATTCGTCGACTGTTCTATGAAATGGTGATAATTCGGAAAATTAAGGTAGGGTGTCTTGCTTAACAATTATTATAATTTTTTTTTTCAATGTACTGTACCATATCATAACCAAGCGGGTTAAATTTCTGGATAGCTGAATAAATCTCAACTGGGGAAGCGCATATTATACACTAGAGACCGCCCCCGCTTCGCACGGTTTTTACGAATTAACAAAACATCGAGATTTCCTTATTAAATGCAAATTTAATATCAGGGAGTGCCTCTGCTGCCGGCGCCAGCACCCAATAATAACGCCTTTGGGAACAGGCAGTACATTTCTGCCGGCAGCCGAGATTAAAAACATTGGTTGCCGCGCCGGGCGGCGCCACCGGCTCCCATAATGAACACCGACGAGCGACGCGGCATTTATGGAAACTTCCAGAATTCAGAACCCCAACTTACTAACCCTAATTAACGTATTTTGTTCTATATATTCTAGTCGTTTTGGCTTTTTCGCTCGACTTTTGCATTCTCGCAGTTCTATCCCAACCTAATCTTATCTAACTAGTTCGGTTCCGGGTAGTACTTGAGGAATATAGAAATTTTTGATTATGGAAACAATACATTTATAACTGCCTCGTTGGTCTAATGGTCGCAAGCGCTACTGCTGAGCATGAGGTCCTGGGTTCGATTCCCGGGTCGGGCAAAGTGTTATTGGGTTTTTCTATCTGAAAATTCTCAGTAGCAGCTCGGAGGTTGATGGCAATAGGCTCGCCCCCTATTACATGGGACTTAAACATAACTGGCGAAATGTGGGTGTGTACCTGGCACAGGGACACCTCTGCTCAACCCTTCGGGAAAACAAGGCGTGATGTTATGTGTACATTTATAGAAAAAAATTATGCTATAATACATGTATTTTTTTATTACACGAAAAGCGACTTGGTATCTAGATGATAACAAATAAATGGTTACCCTACTAGCACCTCTACATTATAATTCCTCTAAATAGTGAAGGTACAAGATTTACGATAATAGACGATATATACCGGTAAACGATTATTATTTTCTTAATGACCCACGTTTTTTCTACGTGATAAGCAGGTTAAGAGACCTTGAATTTGTGTGATTATCCTATCTTAGATTCATAGTTATTTCGCTAAAGTGTTTTAGCTTAAGTATTTTATAAGTAGGATCGAATGGATAAGTGTTATTTATACATATCAAGTATAAAGTTAAGTTAAGTTTATTAAGTGCTATTTTTTTTATCAGCGCTGTGCTTTTGGTCCCCCATAGCACAGCATCATGCTGAGTGGAGTTATGTCGTGCAGCTGCCGACAAATTTCTGTTTTTCTGTACTTTTTTGTTGTATTCTAATTACTCTTGTCTTTTTTGTATGCACGATGTTTCTGTGACAAATAAACCTGTTTTTGTTTCTTTTTTTCTTTCATATCCTTTCATGTAGTGCTTCTAGCTTTTACCAGGGGCTCACAGTGGATTGAAAAAGGGCTCACATAACGAGACTAAGAGCGTTTTTTTTTTTAAAAAAAAACCCCACTCAACTTGAAAAAGTCAAGTATGTAAAAAAAACATAAATAAATAGTGACATCACCGTGTGCAAGGATATCATAGTAATTTTCTCGGTTCCGGAGATATAAGCATTAGCTCTAAACATCTAATTTGCAAAAAAAAAAAATGTTGTAAATTTGCCTACCAGATTATTTCCTATAATATATTTATGCATGATATTGGCCATTAACAGCCATTTCAAGCAAAAAACCGATCCTTCCAAATTTTAGCTCCTATATTTTCGAGAGCCTTCTTTCGATCCACAGTGCGGCTTCGCCCGCCGGCATGTTGGAAATTATTCCACGGCCACGGAAACGTACTATTGGGATTAAAATTATATCGTTGTATTGTGTATTGCTTATTTCAAATTAATTGTAATTGTTTTGCTTATTTTAATTTCATCTTGACATGGTAAACTTGTATTGATATGATATGATATTTTATTGTGTTAATAAAAAATATTATTTTGGAGGAGTCTTTATCATTTTAACTTAAACTGTTTGCATGCCTTAGTTAAGATAGTTAGTATGAGGATCATTTCCAAACTTACCTGTACCTACTTTCTGTGCAAATAAAGAACTATTCTATTCTATTCTATATCCTAGTCCAGGCCATGGTCTACTCATGTGCCAAATTTCATCTAAATCCGCTCAACCGTTTTATCGTGAAAAAGTAACAAACAAACTAACTCACTTTCGCATTTTTAGTATTAGTTAAGATAAGGACAATTTATGTTAATAGTCATTTACTTATCAATTAATTTCCCTACCATTACAACGACAACTGTCGAGTTTTATGACCGATTTGAAAAAACAAACCTTGATTTATTTCGTAACTTAATCATTAATAATACTATATTTATGATTAGAAACCAGATCAATGGCCAAAAATATCGCAAAATTGTTTCATTAGACCGTGCCATCTAGTCATTTACATACGAACTCAAATTAATCTGTATATTATGCAGATTCAGAATGATGACAGTTAATTAAATTCAGTGACATAAATTAACAGTATATAAGTGATGAGCGAGAACAGTAGTGGCCCAATAGTAACGGTCCCGACTTACGAGTTTGTAGGTCGTAGGTTCGAACCCATGCAGGCGCTTTACTTTGTGTAAATTATTTCATCACCACTGCTCTGAAAACGGTGAAGGGAAACATCGTGAGGAAATGTCCTAGAACTAAAAATTCGAAGACATGTGACATCTACCAACCCGCATTTCAGCCCACTCCCTCTCGAAGAGAGCAGGCCTGTGTCCCAGCAGTGGGAACATTATCTAGAGTGATTATGCTAAGTAATGAGCATACAACTGACTGCTAGGATAACTAATAAGTATACATTGCAACTGTGGCTCTACTGATTTTGATGTAAGTTTGGGGTTGGATTCAAATTCCTTGTCAGACACAATGCTGTCGCGTTTAACTTTGAAATACCTGGGCGACCGAGCTCTGCTTTGGTGAAAATAGAGAATGCTCATTTAATAGTATAGAAAAGTTCATACTAAATCCATGCTGCCATGATAGTAGGTACTTACTAATTCCATGCTGCCTTATGTCATCATTCTGAGGTAGCCATCTTGTTTCAAACTTTGGGCGAACGAGCTCTGCTCGGGTAAAAATACGGAGAAAACGAATTTTCCCAGATATGAGACTTAGCTAGATCGATTTTTCGCCCCCTTTTAAGCAACTTTCATCGAAATCATTAGAGCCGTTTTCGAGAACGTGATTATAAATATATATTTAGACAAATATTGCTCATTTAATAGTATAGGACGACAGCCCTGACTTCGACTTACATTCTACCCATGGAAAAGCGTCATATCTGGAAAAAGGGTACGCCTGCCTATCACTTTTAAGAAGATGATAGCGTGAGGATCACATAAATATTTTGTCTACTATATGCAGATCAAAATAATAACACAGATTGATCACAGCTAATTAAATTCAGTGACATTTTACAACAGATTTACTGTATGATAATATTAATATCATAATAATTTTGTAATGTCCATTATGAAACTGAAATACTATTAAACATGCTTTTGAAAATTTTCATATAGAAAATACTTTTATTTTTAAACAAGATAATATTTACATAATATATACGCTAACAGACTTAAAATAATAATATGTAATCATAATAATCATAATCATAATCATTTATTCGCTTTGTTTGAGAGTAGGTACATAAATGAAGGTGTTCACAAAATGTTGAGATCCCTGTACAATCTACCAATTAGGCATGCAAACATTAAAAGTAAATTTTATTACAATAAAAAAAACAAATGAAAATCAAAAAGTCAAATTAAAATTGGCAAAAAAATAAATTAATCAAATTTACAAAAAAGGAGAGGAAAGAATTATACCCACAAAAGTCGTCCGCATCGCTGTCAACAGGAAAAGTGCCCAAAAAGCTGGCAGCATTGCCACGTTGTATGGCAATACTGATTCTTTGGCTTAAAAATAAGCCAACCCTCTGATCTCGTAAAGAGTCGACCGCTTGGCGATGTCTTGAAAAACCAAGTGGGCACGCGGACCCATATGGCCATAGTGAAATAGAAAATTGGTATATTATATCCATTTATGCATCGAACCCTGAACTGTTACGTAAATGATGAAATACTAATTTTTGCCCGCAACCTCACTCGCACAGATGTCGGAAATTATCCCGCGGGAACGTACTGCTGAGATAAAAAGTATCCTATGTCCAAACCCAGGTCAAGGTCTCTAGGTACCTGTGTGTCAAACTTCATCGAAATCAGTTCAGCGGTAAAAGTGTTACTTTAGCATTTATAATATTAGTATGGATAAGTACCTATACACCGTGAAATTTAAATCACAGTTTTGCTAGAACAAACGTTATTCAGACCATGGTCTACTACCATTCTACAGCATCCAATAAAAAAAAAACATAAATTGGTTTAAAAAAAAAACACAAAAAGACAAAGTTTAAAATGTCAAGATTATCTACTGCCTACTAAATTTCGTTTATGGAGGTACATTTCCCTGTAAACAATGCTGTTTCCCATGCGTGGTGTTGGTGTTGTAGGGAGTAACGATAATCTTGACATTTTAAACTTTGTTTTTTTTATGTTTTTTCAAAAACTAATTAATCTTTTTTTTAAATTGGATGCTGTAGTATTGTAGTAGACCATGGTCTGAACAACGTTTGTTCTAGCAAAACTGTGATTCTGTTCAAATTTCACGGTGTATAAGTAAAAGTACCTGGTCGACCGAGCTCTGCTCGTGTGAAAATAGATAAACATATCGTCCAGGTATACTAACTTTGTATCACATTCCCGAGGCTGTGAAAATAGAGAAAACGAATTTTCCCAGATATGAGACCTAGCTAGATCGATTTTTCGCCCCCTTTTAAGCAACTTTAATCGAAATCATTAGAGCCGTTTTCGAGAACGTGTTTATAAATATATATTTAGACAAATATTGCTCATTTAATAGTATAGGACGACAGCCCTGACTTCGACTTTCATTTTGCTCATGGAAAAGCGTCATATCTGGAAAAAGGGTGGCCATGCCTATCCCTTTTAAAAATATGATAGCGTGAGGATCACATTCTCATCACCAGTTAAGCAGCCTTATAAAGGCGGATAACAATTAAAATTCTATTGTGTCTCGTTAATGACAGTTGAAGGGATAAATTTTGTCTAATATATGCAGATCAAAATAATGACAGATTGATCACAGCTAATTAAATTTAGTGACATTTTACAACAGATTACTGTATGATAATATTAATATCATGTTAATTTATTATGTCCATTATGAAACTGAAATACTATTAAACATAAAAAACCTGCTTTTGAAAATTTTCATATAGAAATTTTTGTTTTTTCAAAAACTAATTATGCTTTTTTAGGGTTCCGTACCTCAAAAGGAAAAAACGGAACCCTTATAGGATCACTCGTGTGTCTGTCTGTCTGTCTGTCTGTCTGTCTGTCCGTCTGTCACAGCCAATTTACTCCGAATCTAATGGACCGATTAAGTTGAAATTTGGTACACATGTGTATTTCTGTGACCCAAACACGAATGTGTAACGTAAATAATTTAATTTTGAATATAGGTGTCAATTTTGGGGCGCAAACAAGAAAAAAAAAAAAAAAGTTTTGCTAACAGTACCGTGTGACATATCAAATGAAAGGGCTTGTTGCGAGGATCTTAAATATATTTTTTATATAATTTTAAAATAACTACTTTTAAAGATATTTAATAAATTCAATGAAAATTGACCTTTCCTCCCCCTTATCTCCGAAACTACTGGACCAAAAATTTTGAAAAAAATACATAGTATGGTTCTTTACTCATAGATTACAGGAAAACCTATAAGAAGTCTATGGTCTTAAAATAACATGGTAAATCTCTCAATATTGTGCGTAAAAACTTACATTTCGTCGCTCGGCATCCAAAAGGCCCATCTCTCTAGCTACTATAATATCAAAATATCAAAAGTGTTTGATCGTCTGCTTAATACACAAATAAATAAAACTGTAAATGTTCATGACAACCAATTCGGGTTTCGGCGTGGTTTGTCAACAGAAAGTGCAGTGTTGTGCCTTAAGCATACTATCACATACTTACTATACACAGCGTGGGACGCCGATTTATGCTAGGTTCATCGATTTATTAAAGGTTTCTGATCTGGTTGCTTATGACGTATTGTGGAGAAAGATGGAGAAGGATAGGTTGCCAACGGAGCAAACATCTTTAAATAGTGGTATGGTAACCAGATCAATTGTACGATGGGCTGGAACTTTTTCCAAGCCATACAGGTTGGAATGCGGGGTGAGGCAGAATTGGCGAGCTCAGCAGCACCAGAGTGGGTTGCTATATAGATGGTAATTGTGTAAATAATATTAGCTATGCAGATGATATGGTGCTTCTGAGCGTGTCAATCTGTGGTCTCAGAAAGTAATTGGTCGCCAAATGTGAGCAGTATGCCAAAACACATGGTTTGATGTATAACTCCAATAGGTCGGAGATCATGGTCGTTGAGGCTGGGGGCAGACCGGGTTATGTGCCACCTGTATTACTCAATGGGACTCCACTACAAAGAGTATTTACGTTTAAATATCTTGGTCATATATAGACCCCTGACCTCAATGACGGACTCGATATTGTGCGGGAGCGAAGGGCGTTGTCGGTAAGGGCAAACATGCTGGCTAGCAGGTTTGCACGCTGCTCACTTAAAAAGCCAAAATTACTCTGTTTCGAGCTTATTGTACAACGTTTTACACGTGCAGCCTGTGGGCTAGATATACCCAAAGGTCATGCAACGCCCTTCGTGTCCAATACAACAACGCTTTCAGGGTATTGGTGGGGCTGCCCCGTTTTTGTAGCGCATCGGGAATATTCGCGGACGCACATATTAATTGCTTTTACGTAACGATGCGAATGAGGTGTGCATCCCTGGTACGCAGAGTACGGGCCAGCTCCAACAATATCGCTAGCAGTCTGGATTGCATGTACATCAATCACTGCAGTGCCATCTCCCATGAGGTGAAATAAATTTAAACTAGATTACGTGGGGCACTCAGAAAGTTTTGTGATACTAGAAAAAAATATACTACAGGTTATAATTTTTTTTATTATATCTTTTGAAAGAACTCTCCATTGGCATCTATACACAGTTTTATACGTCTAAACAAATTTTCATAACACATTTTCCAGTCCGCATCAGACACCTCTCCAATCTTCTTCTCCAATGCACCCAGTGCATCTTCAGGTGATGAAAACTGTTTTCCTTTGAGTTGATTTTTATTTTGAGGAACAAGAAAAAGACGCACGGAGCCAAATCGGGACTGTAAGGAGGATGACCTATAAATTTGACTGGTGTGCTGTCCAGAAAGTCCCTTATTTTGAGCGCCGAGTGAGCCAGCGCATTGTCGTGGTGAAGCAGTAGCCCACGGAGGCCAGTGTTCGGTCGCTTGCTGCTTGCAGTATTAAAAACTTCTGGCAAACATTTGGTAACATACCATTCAGCATTGATGCTTCTTTGATCTCGTCAGGGTACTGACACCAGATAACCTGGTAGAAAAAAAAAAAAACTTGCGGTCAACATTTTGCCTGCACTTCTGGCTCGCTTCACTTTGGTAGGCGTTGGTTCATTTTGGTTCAACAGCCACACGGTCGACTGACGCTTCATTTCTGGATCATATTAAAAAATCCAAGATTCATCATCCGTAATGATATCTTAAACGCGCCGAGACGAGCCTGCTACCAATTTTGCTATCATGTCTCGGCACCATTCTACCCGAACCTCCTTCTGACCCTGCGTTAGATTTTACGGTACCAGCGTGAAACTATCTTTCATAACCGAAGATGCCTGTGTAGAATTTCATGCACACTTCCCGATCCAATCGGCAGTATACATCTATATATCTTGACATTTTAAACTTTGCTTTTTTTGTGTTTTTTCAAAAACTAATTATATTTTTTTTTTATTGGATGCTGTAGAATGGTAGTAGACCATGGTCTGAACAACGTTTGTTCTAGCAAAACTGTGATTCAAATTTCACAGTGTATGCTGAACCTCTTCATATGTAATTCGCCTATTCTCTTGAATTAAATTTTTCACAGCCAGCACTTTTTGTTATGTAACAACCGTCATAGGGCAGCCACTTCTTTCTTTGTCTGCCAAAATTACTAGACCACCCATAAATTCGTTGAACCAGTGAAAAACAGTCGCTTTAGAAGGGCTTTTTTCTATGAACACAATTCGAAGTCTTTCAAACGATTCTTCTGGTTTTAGTCGACATTTGAAATCGTACAAAATCATCGCGCGAAAATGTTCTCGTTATAAATCCAGTTTCCAGTAAGACAGAGTATTTTGATTTTGCTCGTAAAAAAATGTGGAGGGAATTTCGAATTTGGAATGTTGTTTTTTTGTAATAAGTAGTCATCGTTTTAATTGACATCAAAACCAGCCAGTATTCTATAGACAAAAACTGTTAGTCGCAAAACTTTCTAAGTGACCTCGTAAAATAAGTGAACATAGTTCATAAGTCTACTAACGCAATGAGTCCTTGTTACTTGAATAAAGAAAAATATCTGGATGATAATTTTTTTTGAACGACATTTTCTAAAAATGAAACCTAGCTAGATCGATTTATCGCTCCTGAAACCCCCCTGCATACTAAATTTAATAAAACTTCTTGGAGCCGTTTCCGAGATTCAGATTACATATAAGGTCAACCGGGGCAATTGCGTCATAAAAATTCCTTACAGGCTATTGAAAATTCATATCACACTAATTATAAATTTATTAGAGAAATCCTTAATACAAATGTATATAGAAATTATCTGTGTACATCCTTAATTTATTGTGTGTTCCATTAGTCACAGTAAATACGAGTAAATACGCATTTTTTTTTAAATTGGAATTTTAGACGCTTTTTCCCGTATTGGGGCAAACGCGTCTTCATTAAATAAGTTTTAAACCTGTGACGTTTGAAGGCTGAAATGAATATATTTTCCTTCAATTAAAGTTTTTTATACGAATCTTTTAGTAAATTACAAAAATATTAAATAATCATCACATCAGAAGCTATGTCATATAAACTGGGTAAATGCGACTATTTTCTCTTAGACGCGTTTACCCCGTGTCAAATCCAGACGTTAAGAACATTTTATTTGTGAAAGTAAAATTAGAATGAACTCTCCTAGAAAAACCTAAAATGGGTGCTAAATAAAAGTAACATATACATTTTTGAAGTTTAATCAAAATCAAGTTACAACAATTAGAACAAAAAAAAAATGAGAATTCATATTCAAAATAAAATGATTAGGTCCAGTTAGTGTCGCATGGGACTGTCTACATCCGAAACATTCATGTGACCAGATAAAATGTGTTTTATGCCATGGCCAAGTAAGTTTCTGCTCAATGTAATATTGAAAGTCATTTCTGTCTAAATATTTATCGATATCAATGTATCTCAATATAACCATTGTGATCGTATTCTACCTGCAACACAAATTGATAACTTCACTATAGCAAAAAATAATCGCTAAAGTTCTCACAAAAAGTTAAAAAATGAAGAAAGATAAATTTAAATTCAAAGCTAAACAAAACTCTCTGAAACATTTAGGTAATTACGAAAATAAATTAACTATTAAATAAAAATAAAAAAAACACGAAATAAAGGTTAACATTAAGTTTAAGGTTTAACATCTCTGGTTTTGGGGCAAATGCGTCATATAGACGCAATAACCCCGAAACTGCAGATGCATTTACCCCATAAGCTCAGACCTAACCTAAAAAAATTAAATCATCATTTCTCCACAACCAAAACGATTTCAATAAAAATAACTATTGTTATAGACAGGCTATAATATATTATTTAAGTACATTTCAGAATAAAAACGGAAAACCGAGAAAAAATATGGATTTTTAAGGATTTTGATCACTCACCTCGTGCAGCACAACTTCACAAAAATCAAATTATTTTCAATATGGCCGATATTTTGAATCTATGCGTTTCAACGCCATCTATTGAAACTATAATTTTTAATTTTATTCAAAATAAACAAAACTAGATGGCAGGAGAGGTCGGTTTTAAAACAGATTTTAAATTATTTCAAATAAACGCAATTGCCCCAAAGACGCTAATGCCCCGGTTGACCTTACATAGGTATATACAAGAATTGCTGGTTTAAAGGTATTAGATTTAGATTAGATTAGATTAGTTAGATTATTATTATATTAATACCGCGAATGTGAAATTTTTTACGAAAATCAGATTTGTTTTATTTCATTCTACACGTTCAAATAAGTGATCCTGCAATTAAAACAAAAACATAAAAAATGTCACATTCGCGGTATTATATGCCGAGCGACGATTTGCAGTTGGAATGTATGGGAAAACATGTTTTTCAACTACAATGTTAAGTTTGTTCTTGGGATAAATAAATTCATCTCAACTACGGAACCCTTCATTGTGCGTAGTCCGACACGCAATTGGCCGGTTTTTTTTTAAATTGGATGCTGTAGTATTGTGGTAGACCATGGTCTGAACAACGTTTGTTCTAGCAAAACTGTGATTCAAATTTCACGGTGTATAAGTAAAAGTACCTGGTCGACCGAGCTCTGCTCGTGTGAAAATAGATAAACATATCGTCCAGGTATACTAACTTTGTATCACATTCCCGAGGCTGTGAAAATAGAGAAAACGAATTTTCCCAGATATGAGACCTAGCTAGATCGATTTTTCATCCACGTAAACCCCTATATTGCAACTTTCATCGAAATCGTTAGAGCGGTTTTCGAAAACGTGATCACAATGTCAATATACAGGGTGACAGGGACATCGACGCGAAAACTGTCACCATGGATTCAGTACATGATTCTGAACTCCCCTGCATTGAAATTTTTCGTCGGTTATTTTTTTTAAATCTGCTGTTTCATAGTAAAGTGCAAAACATACGCGGTCAAAATGTATGAAACAACAGATTTTTTTTGTAATAACCGACGAAATATTTATAATACAAATATTGCTCATTTAATAGTATAGGAGAAATAATAAGCAGGTACCTTTAAAAGTATGTTAGAGACTTCCACGATGACTATTTTTAACAGATTTAATTGCTCATTACAAGGTAAATAGTCACGATACTGACTTGTGGTCGACTAATCGGTCGGAAACCATTCATTTTAATGAGGATGTATTGATGATTACCGAACAATTGGATGTTAATTATCCTTGTTAGTCATACTTATTGACTGGCAGATAGAAACTTATTAGGGAAATCATAGAGTTTTCAGGGGCGAGATAGCGCAGGAGTATGGTTGAGTTATTACTTACCCTTACCATGTTTTTTTTTTTGTTTTGTGTGGGAAATTATCAATAACTTCTCCCGCTCTTCGTGTCAGACTCTTACTGACTAAAACCCACCCGTGTTCCTTCAGTTGCCTGTGTGTTGCCAGGGGCCATGATATCCCTTTCGAACTTTCCCGCGACCCCGGCAGCCATCGGCCCTAGCGGACCCCGTCAGTTGTGCTGACATCTCTTTCAGGCGCGCGTGGAATACAACGCGCCGTCGACCCGGGCCAACGGCGCGCTACCCATTGCTTACCGTCCACAAGCCCGCGCCTACGGTGGCCGGGATTCCCAATGCCCAGAGCGTCTCCTGCGGCGACTAGGGGCGTGATGGCGCGATTTTTGCCTCTCCCTCACGCGTTCTCGCCTCCTCCTTCGTGAGCATTACTGCTTCGCAGAAGGAGGTGACGGCTTCCTACTACGTACCATGGCCTGGACCAGGGCTGGACGCAAGAGATCACTGCCGCCGATCGCCTCTACAAGGACTCGGCGGTGCTCCGTCAAAGCCGGGCAGACCTCCACCGTGTCCTCCGGGTGATCCACACAATGGTGACACCCGGGCGTTTCCTCTCGCCTTATCCGGAACAGGAACCTCCCAAAGCAATCGTGTCCGGTGAGGACCTGCGTCACTCTTGCCTATCTTGCCTCTTGCCTGCGTCCATGTCTGTATTTGTTAAAAACTCGGCTAATTATGTGATAAGTAAAAATTAAATATATAGTGGTTGGCGGTTTAGAAGTCTTTTTACAAGTTTTTCGCAATGTGGGTTACACAGTACCTACCAGTTAATATTTCTGTTATAACTGTTAAAATTAAACTGCTGTAAGATAACAAGGTAAGTACTGAGTTCAAGGTGAGGATCGCACCCGCGACCGATTTCTCACCGGACTAGAATTTAGATAACAATTTTTTCATTTTTTACCCGACTACGGCGAAGCAAAAAGGAGGGTTATGATTTTGACCGGTATGTATGTATGTATGTATTTATGTATGTTCATCTGTTACCTCATACCTTCTAAACTACCGATCATAATTTGACAAATGAGGTATCATTGGAAGCGTCTTGATCGTCCGCTGGTTATAGGCTATGTGACATTAAATGCAATATGGTGTACTCTAGAGGACAGAAAGTGATGAACTTAAAAAAAATGTGCCATATTGGGTATCAAATGAAAGGGCTTGACAAGCACATTACAAATATGTATATATATCATATTGTCTAAGTAAATAAATATGTTTAAATTGTTAAAAACAAGCCAAAGTGAGACTGCTACGTACGGCGCGGTTGTAAAATTAATACCAATAAAACCAACAAAAAAAAATTGAAACTGCTCTGCAAATACTTTATCACGAAATTATAACCCCAAAATAATTTAAATAACAAGTAAGTTCAAAAACTAAAACCCGACTTCTGAAAAATCACGCTCTAAAAAGACAAGAAAATATTTCAGACAGAAATCAAGACATAGGTACAAAAATAGTCAAGGTAAAGCCGTGGTCGCATGCCTGTATACCTACAAAATTATAATGACATGCGACCACGGCTTTACCTTGACCATTTTTGTACCTATGTCTTGATATTCTAATCTGGAGTCGTACTCCCGAGATATCACGAATGTTGTCACAGAAAAATAGGATTTCCTTCAATTACCTTCCTTTTAAATTAAATAAATGACAAATCTTAAAACTGCTCGACATTCCGTCATGCAACCTTCGATTGACATTGATAATGTCATTTACCTTGCTGTTAAAACATAAAAATAAACAAATGAACACTGCTTATTAACGTTCTTACATATAAATAATACTTAATTACCAATCAATTTTCTAAGGTCTTAACATGCGCAGTGACATTGATAAAACTTAAGGTAAACATGGTTCTGTCTAATCAATGGGTGATAGACTTGGGGATTCTGACACCTGAACCCAAGCCAGAGACGGCGGCGGCACACCGTGTTCCGCTTGCGCCTCTCAAGAATGCCAAATGGAATTAAGGACTTAAATATTATTCAATTTAAAAACAAATTAAGAAAAATGAAAAATTAGGAAAAATGTTATTATACTATTGACGAATTCCTTAATGATAAATTGTAAGTTATTTGACATGATATTTATTTAATTTTGAAATTTTATTATTATTTTGCTTTATTCATTCTAATTCTTATTTGATTACATTTTTAATTATTTCTTAAAATAAAAAGGATAAAAAAACATTTCAAAATATAAAAAAATAGAGTTCCGCCGGTGTCGGGAGCAGGGTCCAAGCTACCGGTGGTTAGGGCTGCAGAGACAGGAACCTCCTCACAATGCGAGCCGTATCGAGGAGTACTGCCTTCTGAATCAGGCGTTTGATCCAGCCATCTAACGAGAGCCTCGAGAGATGTTGGTCGAGGCTTTCGGCCTTATTATCTTTATTTCCATTCATTATTTATATGTATACTCAATTGTTAATATTTTGCTTGTTTTTTTTGTCTTAAGTTATTTTGTGTTTCGTTGTAATTATTTTATTTTAATATTTTGATTATTCTTTATTATAAATAACTAAT
This sequence comes from Agrochola litura, assembly GCA_949152395.1. Classification (NCBI taxonomy): domain Eukaryota; kingdom Metazoa; phylum Arthropoda; class Insecta; order Lepidoptera; family Noctuidae; genus Agrochola; species Agrochola litura. The sequence goes on from OX424493.1 coordinate 20,591,708, forward strand.
TATTACACCTTTAAGGTAGATTTTTGAGGAGCGAATTCGAATTATTAAGATCTCATGTAAAATGTACCAAAAATCACACGAATAAATGAATTTCGACGCTTGAAAGGTAACATTGACTAAGCGACATGGGAACCCATGTCGCTTAGTCAATGTTGCCTTTCAAGCGTCGATTTGAATTTGAATTTGAACTACGACCGTAGCGTGACTGCTGCAAAGGGTGACGGGGTCCATATGGTACTCATGCGGGCCAATATCTGGCCGGGGGAGTGTGACGAATTGCGCAAGTAGGTACTCCAGCACCGCAGCTAAAAGGAGTTGAAGAACACCGTGTGGTTTTAGTCAGTAAAACCCCTTCGCACGTCACAAGGTGGAAGACACTGAGCTCGATGTTTTGCCACTCTCATCCATCCAGTACCAGAACAGTAAAGCCGGTACTTAGCCTAGCACATGCTTTGGCTTAGCGTTATTCCTGTCACTGTCGCTCAATTGTCAAACTACAAGTGCAAGATAGAGACGGGAACATAGGTAACTAAGCCAAATTACGAGCTCCATAATGTTTATTAATATCGCCCTTTTTTTTGGGCGAGAAATTATCAAATAACTTCTCCCGCTCTGGGCGGAGCGAGAGGGCGTGTCAGACTCCTACTAACTAAAACCCACCCGTAACCCTTCAGTTGTCTGTATGTTGCCAGGAGCCACGGTATCCCTTTTGGACTTTCCCGCGACCCTGACAAACATCGGACCCCGTGAGTTCTACTGACATCTCTTTGAGGCGCGCGTAGAACACAACGCGCCGTCGACCCGCGCCTGGTCGTTATCGGACGGCGAGCTGTTAAATATTTACCTGTTTTGATTAATTTGGCAATATTACTGTATGGAATTAAGAAATGTAGCTAACTAGGGAACTAAAATATTGATTATGAAATGCAATAATTATAAACCGGTTACAACATCAATTTCAGTGTTATAATTGCAATTAATTATTAATATTCTAGTTCGCTAGTTAGCCACATTTCTTATTTCCATGCAGTAATATTGCCAAATTAATCAAAACAGCGTAATATTTGACATCTATTTGCGACGTTGCCAACTTTCAGAATAAACGCTTTTAAAATAATTATTTTTTATTCTCAATTTAAATAGTGACAATGTTAAGCACGGTGACCTTAGCACATGCATTCTCTACGACTACGCTAAATGCCAGCGGTTTCCCATAGTGCATGTGTACCGCTACCATCGGATGCTATAATTGGTAAACGCATCTTTACTTCCCTATTGGTTACTAGCCACTACGTACGAAGATGCGTCTTTAGTTGTTTTGTTTACGTAAAGAAATTTGCTAACCCGTTTTTTATGGAAACGTAGTGAAGTACGAGTACATTCTGAGTCTTAGTTAGGAACACTATTTTAGTATTTGTACGAAACTCGGTGCGAGCCAAGTTTATTGTTTAAAGGATGTAATAATATATGTCGCAGGGATATTGTCAAATCAGTGATATTAATTATTAGTAATTGCACGAAACTTTGTCAACCGCCCCCATTTCTGACTATTTAACGGATTTTTTTTTTGTGTTATTATAATTTCACGGGAACGATGTAGTGATTTTATAATAACCCTAGGTATATTATGAGTCAAGTTTGTAGTGGGGTCTTGTGCGTTTTAATTGGTCAACTCTTCTTCATCCGCCTTTAAGATCTAGTTAGTAACGCTAAGGCATGACATTGGAAACGGACCAATCATTGACCGTCTCACAATTTAACGGGCTTGCACATACAGTGCAGATGTCAAAATATTACCTTGCAATATCACTGCGTGGGTCCAGTGGAATTATAATGTCACTGAAATGTGCCCGTTAAATTGTGAGAAATGGAGGCGGTTGACAAAGTTTCGTGCAATTATAATTTCACAAGTGAAATTATAATATCACTGATTTGTCAATATCCCTGCGACATATACAAGATGTTCCTTTTGATATCCCATAAGTCTAGGGTATTAATGAAAACATGTCAAAGTATCAACTTTTCAACTGTGTAGTCGCTAGTGGAATGATCAAATCCCGGTAAGCGGTGGCTACTCGCGGATGTCGCAGCATACCGGCGGATACTCCGGTAAGCTGACGGACGCTCACGGTATCACAGAGGATTTTTCCCCACTACCGCATTACCCGTGCACGTAAATGCGGTTGTGGGGCGCGTCATTTCAGTTTGGACATACCTTCAATTGAGTGACGGAATACGCAACTTCTTTTTGCAGTGAAAACTTCTTTAGGCGCGTTGGGCATTTTTGAGATGAGACTAAACCATTGATTTCGCGACACTGTTACGACACCAGCTTTTGACCATTAAAAAGATATCAACGCGTTGATTACTGCGGTGCATGGAGTAAAAGACATCAACGCGTTGATTAGCGCGGTGCCGATTTTTTTCAAGTTTTCACTTCTGTTTTTTTTAGAACTATAGTAAATACAGGTACACATACAATTTTAAAGCTTAGTGCAATTGCAGGAAAAGTAATTGTCAAAGAATTGTTACGTTGAAGCTCTCTCAGTATATTTTCTCCTTTATTGAATATGTATGTGGACCCTATACGCACAGACAATGCACACCTACTGCATTTTCTGATTACCGTTCCGCAGGTATCGTTTGTTGAATAGTTTTTCATGGAAAAAGGTGACCATATTATTCCAAGTGCATATAAATATTCACGTGTGACGAATACTTACTCAACAATAGTCCATTACTGTCAACCACCATAAAAGTAAGTACAGTCAACAAAACATTTAAGTTTATTTTTTATTTTTATGTAGGGCATCTCGTAGTTGACCTCTGAGATCATGACTACTTAACCGGGCTTTCCTGTGGGTGCCTTAAGCTACTACACTTAAAACCTCCAGCCAGGGGTTATTCAACTATACTAATTAAAACTAGGTGAATGCTCGCTAAGGGCACCCCCTGTGGGGTGAGAACCTCGGCCTAGGGCGTCAACCGGAGGGAGGACATCAAGAATGGGACGGGCTGGATCAAAGTTTTGATCATGATTATTAGTCGGGGAATTTAAAGCTACGTCCTCAGCTGCAACAACTGCTGGCACCTCGTTATCGAGCAAGGGTCGGGGGGGAGTATTATTTACTCGGGGACGCGGTCGCGATCGCAAAGGACCTCTGCGGCGAAGTCGGAATGACGGGAGGTGTCTGTTTTTGTACACTGTGCTGGTTTCCCTACTGCTCTCCTGGAGGAGGGTAATGGGGTCGTCAGAGTCGGTAACTTACTTTCCTACTGCTTTTTTCTCTTATTGATAGCTGTTTCAAAATAGCTCAAAAAGCATATGCAAGGTGAAAGCGACTGCCAAGGGGTGTAAATTTTGGCAGTCGGCACTCCTGAATATTTTATTTCCCCCGTGTAAACTTATCTAAAAAAATTCAAAAATTCAAAATATTTTATTTCACATAAACCTACATGGGCACAGAAACGTCAGAAGCTAGGTGCACGGTTCCAATTGGTCATTTCCTATGGAGAAGAGCTGGCAAGAAACTCCACGGTTACTCTTTTTAAAATAATTGGCTTTTACAATACTTTCAAATAACAGTGTTACTAGGTATGGGAGGATAGTGTAGGTCTTTCAATAAATACTAATTACTTAACAAAATAGAAAATGGTCTACAGGTCTACAATTCACTAAACCTACAGCGTTCCCACATTCACAAAATAGAAAAGAATCTATACAAAAAATAAATAAATTAATCAAATTAAAAACCTATTTTAATAAGACGCAATTATATGATTGCTATTACAGTTGTAATCAATCTCTTTTGTTGGGTGTACATTATTTTTGTCTACATACTTCTATAGGTCTATTTCATTCAAATGAGTATTCAAACCACACATACATTAGTAAATACGATAGTAATGATTATAAATGGCCGATATTCGCCATAACACTTCCCGTCTTCGATCCTTCGACCTTTTGATCCCGGATGCCGATTTGCATTCATGTAACGTTATTATAACACTGGAGTTATGACACCACTATGCGAACTTAACAAATAAATTGGTTTATTAGAATAATAATAAGCTAGTTTTGGTGGTGTAGTACGGTCGTGGGTTCAAACCCAAGCAGGCGCTTTACTTTGTGTAAATAATTTCATCACCACTGCTCTCAAAACGGTGAAAGAAAAACATCGCGAGGAAACCGGCATATTCTAGAACCAAAAATTCGAAGACATGTGACATCTACCAACCCACACCGGGCTTGCGTGGTTTGTGTCCCGGCAGTGGGAACATTATATAGTAAACTGGCTCTGCCAATAGCGTTAAGAGCCAAGAGCCTCGAACAACACTTGAGGAAGTTCTCGTTAGGCAGCTGGATCAAGAGCTTGATTCTAAAAGCGGTACTTCTGGATACGGCGCGTATTGCTAGGAGGTTCCTCTCTCTGGAGCCTGACCACCGATAGCTTGGACCCTGTTCTTGATACCGGTGGACTACTATGTTGAATTGTTTTTATATTTTTTATTCAATTATTTAAAAATGTAATTTATATGCATATACAATGCATATAAATTAAATTTTAATAATAAGCTGACACTCTGCTTTTGCGAAAAGCTTTTGATTATGAATAATAAATCAGTTTAATATTAGACTAGCTTCTGCCTGCGACTTCGTTCGCGTGGAAGTCGTATGACACTACAATATCCTATACTATTAAAAGAGCAATATTTGTGTGTATTTATATTTATTTATTTATTTGCAATCACGTTCTCGAAAACGGCTCTAACGATCTCGATGAAAGTTGCAGGTTGCGGGTTTTACGGGGGCGAAAAATCGATCTAGCTAGGTCTCATATCTGGGAAAATTCGTTTTCTCCGTATTTCGTTTTCACCCGAGCAGAGCTCGGTCGCCAAAAGTTTAGAACAAGATGTCTACCTTAGAATAATGACATGGCAGCATGGAATTAGTAAGTGTACCTACTATCATAGCATAATGGAATTAGTAAGTACCTACTATAATGGCAGTACGGAATTTGTATGTACTATCGTATACTATTAAATGAGCATTCTCTATTTTCACCAGAGCAGAGCTCGGTCGCCCAGGTACTAACTACCTACAAAAATAACAGCTACATTTTTATAAAACTTCCATTGTTGTTTTGATCTCAGCGGCCGAAATATACCTGACTCTGTCAGGACTGCAATGGTGACGCGGGAGCAAGCGACGTACAGATGTCAGTGTGAGAAGCAGCTCCTGAGCTCGACACCCACAGCCTTCAGTAGTAGTAGTATTTCCTATTGCTTACGCAGTTTGTGGTTTTAGTAAATTAATGAACGCTTCCTTTCCTGAACATGCTACCTAATAGCTTAAGCTTCACTAAAATAATATAACAATAGATTATAAACACACGGGATTTTTACCTAACCATAGACTTTTATTTTTATTATTATTATAACAGTACCTGGGCGACCGAGCTCTGCTCGGGTGAAAATACAGAGAAAACAAATTTTCCCAGATATGAACCTTTATTGCAACTTTCAAAATATTCAATATTCAGTTTTGACTTCGCTACGATTTTATTATACATATATGTATATAGATTCTGCAGCCTTGAACTTTGAGATAACGGGCAGAAAATCATTTAAATATGTCAAGCTGTAATTCTGAGTAAACCCGTTAATAAATAGCCAAATCAAGCTTAGGATTAATAAAATGTATCAATCAATTCGACTTGTTAGGACTTTATAGTAGTTCATATCAATCAACAGTACCTAGTCGACTGAGCTCTGCTCGGTTGTTGAAAATAGATTAACATATCATCCAGGTATACCAACAAAATAATGTAATAGATAATTTCCCAGACACAAAAAAAAGTGGTATACCAACGTCGTATAACATTCTCGAGGCTATTAAAATAGAAGAAAGGATTTTTCCAGATATGAGACCTAGCTAGATTGATTTTGTCACCCCGTAAACCCCGATATTGCAACTTTCATCGAAATCTTTAGAGCCGTTTTCGAGAACGTGATTAAAAATTTATATATGTATCATTTAATAGTATAGTATAGGATGAGGTACCTAGACACAGTAGGTATCTGAAAAATCACATTATAATAAAAAATCATACAATCATAATAACATTAGATTTATTCGAAAACTAACTGTGATAAAAGAAAAGTAAGCAAAATTATTATGCTGCTGGTACGAGGTACTTTGATACAGTCAAGAAAGCTATAATATGAATACTCTTAGCAATTTTTAAAACTTATTTTCTCCTATTTTTTTTCTCCTATTGTTTTGATACTAACTTAGGTACGTTATTACGAACATAGTATTGAAGTGAAAACTTCTTTAGGCGCGTTGGGCATTTTTGAGATGGGACTAAACCATTGATTTCGCGACCTGTTACCTACACCGTGGAGTAAAAGACATCAACGCCTTGATTACCGCGGTGCATGGAGTAAAAAACATCAACGCGTTGATTACCGTGGTGCCGATTTTTTTTTTAGTTTTCACTTCTGTCGGCACTCCCGGAGAGCCACTGTTTTTTTTTAAACCCGCACTGATATAGAACAGCTGGGTAATTGTGTAACACACATAAAATGACAATTGATCGCAATGGCTTTCATTTTGAAAAACTCTTCAAGAGTTTTGAAGGATATCGCTAAACCATTGCTTCATAGGTTTCAAAAATTCATCTGCTCAACGACGTAAATAACGCAATGAACAAAGGTGAACTGTCAAAATGAAACCCATTGCAATCAATTGTGATTGAAAGTGTGTTACGCAATTAGAGTGCAGGTCTAATTTCAAAGATTGTATCGTTAGCACGGACGTAATTAAATCGCGGCGATTTTTGTTCGTGCACTGGATTTTCAACGCTCTGCTTAGCGCCAGACTTGAAAATCCAACAGTGTGTTTTTCAACGCGAGGACGAGAGTGCGTCCCAGCAAATTGGATTCTCAACTCTCGGCTTAACACCGAGAGTTGAAAATCCAGTGCGCGATAAAATCCCGCCGCGATTTTATTACGTCCTGGCGACATCGGCACCGAGAAAATCGCTTTTGAATTTTGCAAAAAGTATACCATAATTATAAGTAGGTATTCGTGACTGTACATCCACCTACAATCGGATTGATAGTTCAATAATCTCAAGAATCATGACATCGATTTAAGTTTCAATTATTATGCGCATGACACGACAGTACCTACAAGCCACCTTTTTCTACAAAACGATTATTATTAAACAAACTCCTTTCAACTTTACCGAAATTGTGAGTTAAGGTTCCACTAGTCGACGGCTCGAACTCTTTGGTGGCGTGGCTAATATGCGTGCTATTTAATAAAGTTATTTATTTATTTAGATTAATTTATTTATTAATCTAGTTTTTATTTATTTAGTGAAACAGACGATGATTTATAACGAAAACGAGCGCGTAAAATTTCATGAACAGACCTTTGGGCGTATACATATTATAAAAAAGAGAACTGACTGACTAACTAGAAAAGGGCCTCCGGCCTGTTAGAAGTCAATATAAGAACCTATTACAAAATGGTAGTTACAATACAGCTTTACTAACGAAAAGTGTTTTCGGCATGGGTCCCACCATTTATAGTAAAATACCAAATATTTAAAAAAATTACCCAATCCAAATGTTAAAAAAGAAACTGACAGCCCTATTGCTTGATAAGTGTTACTATTCAATTAATGATTTTTTAAATGACCCTAATCTTTAGATTTAATTATTGAAATTGTGTATTTCTTTATTAATTTTTTTTTTTTGCCAATTTTAATTTGACTCTTTGATTTTCATTTGTATTTTTTTTTATTGTAATAAAATTTACTTTTAATGTTTGCATGCCTAATTGGTAGATTGTACAGGGATCTCAACATTTTGTGAACACCTTTATTTATGTACCTACTCTCAAAGCGAATAAATCATTATGATTATGGAAAAACTACTGAATGTGTCTACTTAAATTAAAATGATTTGAACTTTTCAATAAATTATTATAATCTATCCCTGTACAGTTTCTATTTTGCCATTTTCATACTACATAATACATTTTCATAGTTCATAACTTCCAAACGAATACTTTTTTCCCAATTCTGCTTCCATACAGGGCTAGATAATGACAAGGCAAATTGATTTACTATTTTTGACGTACACCGTCAAACAGACGAGTAATCACCATACTACGTTTGTATGGAAGAATGACCGACTAGTGTACCCTTAAGAGGGCCCTTCCCGGTCCGTCTATCGTCAACACGAGCATGGTCGAAAAGCTTGTTGTTTCATCCAGCGCAAGTGGGAATTGCTAACAAGCAAGTGAGAACGCGATAACATTGTACGAAAAATAACTTGTTTCTTGTTTCTTTAATTTTACAATTTATGAGTACATTATGAACGGTCAACATTCAGGTAAAATTTGTGCAAAAAAGCAGATTTTTGGAGGCTTATATTGAATTTGTTTCGCAATTTTTTTATTTTTTGCTTTCATAGAAACCTAGATATAGTTCACAATATACCTATTAGTTTAAAAAAATTAAAGAAAGATGCGTTACAACGCCATAATCACGTACGAGCGTTTGTATGAAAAGTATGACGGGTTGGCCGCTCTTAAGGGTCATTAACAGTATTAGAATGCGAGTGTGTAAAGATTCCCGTTACTGTTCACTTTGGTGGTGTCCCCAAGGAACTCGAGCCGAATTTCAATTCGACACCTAATTACGCCGTGTATGGCACTATTCTGTTACAATAATTTATGCTACAGTTCTTGGACGCTTTTGGGCTTGAAATTTATGAAGGCTTCTGACAGGATATTTATTTATGAGACATATGATGTGAACGACTACTGACTAACAATCATTGATGCAAATATCGATTTGATTTTGTTTTTTTTTTTTTTTTCGTTTCCAAACTAATAAGTAGAAATAGATTCAACTATTTCTTAGATAGCCACCAAAACGATAAGTTCCTTTTTCATATACTTACTGGAGATCTAGTGCTGAAATAATTTTCTTTTACTTACTTTCTAAAGTATAAAAGTATCTTTCTAAGTATAGTAGTAAAGGGTATGCTAAAATGGTTTGGGCATGTTGAGAGGATGAATGAAAGGCGACTAACAAAATGTATTTACAAAGCTGATGTAAAGAGAAAGGCCGGGCGGGGACGCCCTAGGAGGAAATATACTGACCTTATTGGTGATGCTCTTCAATAAAGCCAGGTGCGTAGTACTCGCAACCGGCGTGCGTGTATGACCAGGGGCCCAAGTCTGCTATTTTTATAAATTCGTCATTCCAACACGATCCCATTGTCATTTTGCTAAAAGTTCGTAATCTGCTAAATTCATAATGGTCGATCATTGGTCGGTCAATGGTCTCGTAATAGAATTGTGTTATAATGGCATTGTCGTACAATACGACCAATGATACCGAGTAAGTCAGTCATTAATTTGTCATTTTGTACGAGATTACCAATAAATGCCATTTCTTTCAATGGAGTGTCAGTGGCTGACCATTGGAAAGTCATAATGACGCCATTATATTAGTAGATTACCAAACTTGTCAAAATCAACAATTATGAAATCAATGATAGACCATTCTGACACTATTGTAATAGCAGACTTGAGGCCCAGATGTATGAACGTAAACGAGGCAAAAGGAGTATGTAAGGATCGTAGCAGGTGGCGTTCTGTAATTTCTGCCTACCCCCATGGGAAGAAGGCGTGAGTTTATGTATGTATGTATGTAGGTTCAACAATTTCTTAGATAGCTATCAAAACGATAAGTTCCTTTTTCATATACTGGAGATCTAGTGCTGAAATATTTTCAATTTTCTTTTACTTACTTTCTAAAATACCTACTTCCTTATGGGACAGTCAAAGAAAAAGACATACCTACCTATTTCGAAATGCTATGTGTGTATTACTTGTGTCTGAGTTTGTTTCGGCCTTTCTTCTCAATGTAGTCGGATAGGTAACGCCGAACTCGTCTAGTTTTTTCAAATATGATTGACGTGTAAAAGTGTTTGGACAAACCTTCTTACAGAAATAAAATCGTTCATCATGTGTTATTTCCAGATTCCGAAAATTACAATAATAATATATTCCCACAATTTACGGAATAGGTTTTTTTTACAAAAAAAAAGAACATTTGAATATATTTTTATAAAAAGTTAGTGAACTAAACGATGCAGTACTGTTCACACATACAAAATAGTTCGTGATTATGTTGTTGATCACTCTATTACTAGAATAACGTTATCCAATTTCGATCAAACAAGTATATATGCGGTGTGCATATTAATGGACCTTTGATCAAAATAACCAAAAACTTTTTTACAAAAAATACAACCGACTACGACTTCCAAACTACAAAGTGAAAAATAACTTTAATTTCGGAAGTCGGTGTCTTTGGATCAGTATTTTAGTTTTTTGACACCGACTTCCGAAATTAAAGTTATTTTTCACTTTGTAGTTTGGAAGTCGGTTGTATTTTTTGTAAAAAAGTTTTTTTTTTTCACTTTTTAGTGGGTTGGTTTGTAATTTATCTAAGTTACAATAGCCTTATGTTAACTGCTCATCAAAAATACCCAAATCGCTATAGATGTGCCTATAATATTTGAAGATTTCCCTCGATTTCTCCAAGATCCCATCATCAGATCGTGACCAAATAACAATGGGACCAACTTGAAAGTATACCCTTTCAAACAAAAAAAGAGTTTTTCAAATCGGCCCAGCCGTCTTCGAGTAACCGGGGAACATACATAAATAAAAAAAAATAAAAAAATATCCCGACAAATTGAGAACGTCCTCCTTTTTTCTGAAGTCGGTTAAAAATAGACGGCATATTGTAGGTATTATTCCTATGTAGTTTTATTAGTAGTACGAGCTTGCTTATTGCAGGAGCAATGAAATTAGATTTTATCTCCCGGTTCAACAGCGTCCAGTGGGCTTAGCACAAACGCGCTGCGTACATTTTTAACGATTAAAAAAATGGAGTACTGCCTCGTTGGTCTAGTGGACAGTGGTCGCAAGCGTTATGCTGAGCATGAGGACCTGGGTACGATTCCCAGGTCGGGCAACCACCTGGGCCTGGGTCTTGTACCTATGTATGTACCTTGTAACCTTGTAAACGATGTATGGATAAAATATGTACCTAATAAAATCTATATGTAAAATTCTCGTATCACAATGTTAGTTGCCATACTCCTCTGAAACGGTTTGATCGATTTTTATGAAATTTTATATGTATATTTGGTAGGTCTGAGAATCGGTCGTAATCTATTTTTCATACCCCTAAGTGATAAGGGTGGTCCACCCCAAACATTTATATGGCAAAACAACGTTTGCCGGGTCAGCCAGTATGAAATAAAAATAAACTATTATTGCCACTTATGTGTCTTTATTCTGGTTTATAACTACTAGATAAAATCATACAAACACAATATCAACATCAACTTTGGTTCACTTCTAAACAAATAACGATAGGTACAAGAATGTTTATTGTATTTTTGTTTACTCTAGTGCTATTGTGAACAGAATCAATACAATAGCAAAAATGTGTGTACACTTAGCAACTATTTATATACATAGTAGTTTAGATACATGCATAGATAAATAATAAAATATAATATACAGGGTGGCAGGGACTTCGACGCGCCACCTGTTATCATGGATTCAGTACATGATTCTGAACCCCCCTCTTTTTTTTTGGGTGGGAAATTTTCAAATAACTTCTCCCGCTCTGGGTGGAGCGGGAGGGCGTGTCAGACTCTTACTGACTAAAACCCACCCGTGTTCCTTTGGTTGCCCTGTTGCCGGGGGCCACGATGTCCCTTTCGGCCCATATTCGCAGCCCCGGCCCTAGTAGACCTCGTCAATTCTGCTGACATCTCTTTGAGGCGCACGTGGAACACAACGCACCGTCGACCCGGGCTTGGTCCTTATCGGACGGCGAGCTACGCATTGCTCACCGTCCGCAAGCCCGTGCCTACGGTGGCCGGAAATCTGCCTGTGATTATCCTGAACCCCCCTTCGTTAAAATTTTTCTTCGATTTTTACCACTACTAACTAATTAACAGTTTTCGCGTCGATGTCCCTGCCGCCCTGTATATATTTCAAAATTGTTAATGATAATGTTTCCTAATTTTATTTTTATTTTAAGAAAATATTTTATAGTTTTTGCTGTGCCCAATAGGGTCCGTAATAGTACCTTAGCTTTAAAAGCCATTATAAAACCTCTTAAAATTATGGAATGCAAATAAAGATAATTATGAATATGAACATTAAGTGATTATCTTCTACTGTATTAATTGCAATGTTATCTTGTTACGAACAAAGTATTTTTGAACTCGTCATAATTATTATGAATGAAACAGCACCTTGCGTAACACACGATCAATCATAATTTGAATTATCAATTCATCGCCAACACTGCAAAGGGGCGAACCTCATACAAACGGTCAAAAATTAGTTTAGTATACAAAAATGCTCCATTTGTCGAGCTCTATGTCGTCACAAAAGGGCGAAGCTCTAAGACTAATAGAAACGAAAAAAGATTGACAACGTATCTTAAAATCAGTTGTAGGGATTTTTTTTTTTTTTTGTTTTACGTTATACCTATATATTTTCTTATATATCATCAAAATAAGCGCGTCATCGAAAGAAAAAAAACGTTTATTGGCTCTCCTGTAAAATTTTCTTTAATTAAATCCATCTCATTATTCACCTTCCAACGTACAAGAATAAATAACGTAAATAATTTCTCGTTGGTCTAGTGGTCGCAAGCGCTACTGCTGAGTATGAGGTGCTGGGTTCGATTCCCGGGTTGGGAAAAGTGTTATTGGGTTTTACCATCTGCAATTACCGGAGTCTGGATTTGTGCCCGATTGATGGCAATACGCTCGCCCCCTATTACATGGGACTTAAACATAACTGGCGAAATGTGGGTGGTACCATCGGCGTGATGTTATGTTAAATAATACTTAACAATGAGATGTTTTAATACATTCAAACAATGAGGACTATTCTCAGTATCTATAAACTAATTAATTTCTCGGTCTCACCCATTATAGAGGTGTTCCCATGAAGGTTGCAATAATTACACCATTGAATACTAGTTCTCTTAACTAACCGGAAATTAATTCGCCAAGTACAATAACACTTCCGTTTGCTATGTACTTAATAATACTTCCGTTGGGTACTTTGCTTTTTTAAAGGGACATTTTGGGAAAGGGACATTCTGAGCCTGACCGGTTCATAATAAACTAAAGATGACAGAAAAACGTTTCTTGAAGTACCTAATCACATACCTCGAAAGGAGAGATAAGAGAGTGATGATTTGATGAATTATATTTTTTCGTTTAATAATAAAAATAAAAATTATTCTTTCATTTAAAAATAAAACTACTAAAACTAAAATTTTCTTTACATGATCGAGAAAAAATCCCTAAAAAACCCTGAAAAAATCGACACGTGTCTACGAGGTATCCTCAGGATGACGATTGACTAGTCGCGAAACCGAACACGGCGTATTGCCACACCGAGCGCTGGACGCAGAGAATAAATGATATGATAGTCAATAGTCAATATACACAGAAAACCACTGTGATTGTTTACCTTAATCAACAACTTTTTTTGATATTCAAAGTTTATAAGCTCTCAAGTTATTGTACCTAGACACTTCCTGCAATCGGAAGTGTGTATACTCATGGTAGTCATCGTCCGGTCGACATTGGCTTGGCTGCTTATAGTACCTACCTACCTACGATGAGGCGAGGTCGACCACAGCTGTCACTTTCGAGACGAGACCTTAATGCTAAAGGAAGTTCAACACGTCCATGGTTACAATTTTATTTGACACTAGCAGTGCGTTCATTATAACTTGTCCCGTGACGCGATTCGTAGCACTGTTCTGTCAGTCGCCATTTTGAACTCTATTAGTATTGAAACTAAGCTTGACAGGCAATGGTGCCATCATGACGGCAAGGGACAAGTTATAGTGAACGGTCTGTAATAGTAGCAGTAAAGCCTAATTTGCAATTTAATATTAGAAATGTTCGAACAAATAAAGTAATTTTAAAGAAGACATAGTAAAATACAATAGACGTGGATATATTTAGTAACTTGTTCCGCTTAGCTAATTCTAAAGAGCCATAAAAAACTCCTGAAAGAAATCGACACGTGTTTCACCTCTCAACGAGGCATCCTCAGGATGACGATAGACTTGCGATGCCTCGTTGAGAGGTGAAACACGTGTCGATTTCTTTCAGGAGTTTTTTATGGCTCTTTAGAAATAGCTAAACGGAACAAGTTACTAAATATATCCACGTCTATTGTATTTTATAATGGATTTCCGCAAGGTCACGCCTGAATCAATTAATTATCTTAGAAGACATAGTATAATTATATAATCGAAAAAATCTGTAAAATCGATGAAAATATGGAGAAGCTATATGCTTTCAAAGTTTTTGGAAGGGATTATTCTCGTCCTTGTCGCACGGTACGGACAATGTATGGCACTGGTATGTTACATAGTCGTGACGTCTCTCCTGTGATAGTACCGTCTTTGTGTAGCAGTTATTTCAAAACATTTATAACTTTGCAATTTTTTAAGCTTGTAATTTTTTTTTATACAATATTATAAAAAAAAAATTGTAGTATTTGAAAACAAATATTTTTTAGAGTATAAAATAAAAATCATGTCATCATTCCTATTGTGGCATACCACAACTTGAAGCAACAATAAAAGTTGTGTCTAAACACTGTTTAGTATTAAGTCATTTTTAGGGTTCCGTAGTCAACAAGGAACCCTTATAGTTTCGCATGTCCGTCTGTCTGTCTATCCGCGGCTTAGCTCAGAGACCCTTAGTACTAGAAAGCTGTAATTTAGCATGGGTATACATATTAATCACGCCGACAAAGTGGTAGAATAAAATCATGTTTTTTTTTTAGGGTGCCTCACCTTTTTTTCTTGTCTTTCCCATGGCTGTTGTTAGAAAGGTCGTTCAAAAATATTGGGAGTGTGTGAAAACCATTTTAGGATTCAGGAATCCGTTTGCGAAAATTAAGGTTTAATGAGTAATAATCGACCAACTTACATTTGCAGTTACAAAAACATGTTCTCCCATACATTCCGTATAGGGGAACATGTTTTTCAACTACAATGTTAAGTTTGTTCTTGGGATAAATTCAATCTAACTACGGAACTCTTCATTGTGCGTGGTCCGACTCGCACTTGGCCGGTTTTTATTGTATGGCACATTCAAGAAATTTGCATCGTCTAAATGGGAGTGGTCCAAATTCAAGTGTTGTACGGACGTATTGTTAAACTTATCTGTCCAAGTGTAGTAGGTAAGCTACTACTTGTTGTTGCCATATCATGTTCCCCATAGTTAAAACGTTTTAATAACGCAGAGAATAAAAAGACCGATTCATATCATTCATTAACAAATAATATTTAATAAAAATATATTTTTATTTATATATATTTTTATAATATTATTTATTATTATATATTTTTAATAATATTATTTATTATTATATTTTTTTTAATAATATTACTTATTATCTTTAATAATATTTATTTATAAACGTTTTAAAAACTTACGCATTTGTAAGAACCTTCAGATATTAGCCGGTGATACGTGTAGAGGGCAAAAATATCAGGCGTTAAGTTTTAATAATGAGTCTCTATTATATATCTGAGGGCGTGTGACAGCGCCGCCGCCGCCACAGCCGTGAAGTGTCCGTTGCACTGCCCATTCATGATATATGGCGTCTTCCTCTCAATTATCCACGTTTTATCTTTATCCTCTGTCATCTGACTCTCATCGAAATCTCCATTTGCAACCTTCTCCGAGAAGCAACCCTCAGAAATTTGGAAATGAAGAAGAGTTTTGAGCCAGTAGTTGCGGATAAACTGAGCGTGGCCGAAAATGCCGCAGAGGGCAACTGAAACAGTTGAAAGAACCTTAATTAACATCATTGTTAACATTTTTCTCCTGTAATAAATTAATGATTACATAATATTTTCTAATTTACTTACTTTGTTCATACAAGAGGTCAGGAATTTGGAAGCGGTTTGAGGCAATGAACTGCGCCTCGCCAAAACACTTCTTGCAATCTGTATCTGTCATAAATTTGTCCTCTTTTTCGGAAAACACGACACATCTTCGAGAAAAACGGGCGACGACCAAGTATAAAAGCCTAAAACATAACGATTATTTTATACTGAATAGTAGGTACTGATTTATTTGAAGATAGTTTATTATATTTAGACCAATAAATTATATTTTAACCCCCGACGGAAAAAGAGGGTTTTTATATGTTTAACGTGTGTATCTGTGTGTCTGTCTGCGCCATCGTAGCTCCCAAACGGCTGATCCAATTTTGTTTTTGTTTTTTTTTTAAAGGTGACTTTTTCGAGAGTGTTCTTAGCTATGATTCAAGAAAATCGGTTCAGCGTTTGAAGATTATCAGCTCTTTTCCAGTTGATGAATGGATGTGTGTATCGTCCACAGGTCTGATCGATTTGAAATTTGGTATTCTGTTACTTCAATGATATTAGAAGAACAGTAACCTTGAACTGATGCTGCAGCATTACCTGGAATTTGCAGGATACCCAACTCCCTTACCAACTTACAGCACAGGTATCGTGTTTGGGCTCATTGGAATGGTCTCAATTAAAAATTTATAGATAGACGGTGAACAGGGTCTGGTGATGGAGTAGGAAAGAAAAATGAGGAAATGTTTGAATCGGGGGTTTTTTTATTTTTTTATTTATGCCACTTGTCCTGCGTTCAGTTCCCGGGTCGGGCAAAGTGTTATTGGGTTTTTCTATCTGGAATTTCTCAGTAGCAGTCCGGAGTCTGGATTTGTGCCCGGTTGGTGGCAATAGGCTCGCGCCATATTACATGGGACTCAAACATAACTGGCGAAATGTGGGTGTACTATAGATACACCTCTGCCTAACCCTACGGGTATACATAGGTATTACCCGTAGGGTTAGGAGCGATGTTACGTTATGTAAGTATTATTAAATTATGAAAGATAAATATTGTTGCCAAAATAGTTGCAATTATAAAAAAAATCGACCAACTGCCAAAAAAACAATACAAAGTGCAAAATTACTTTAATTTCGGAAGTCGGTGTCTTTGGTTTTGAATTTTCGTTTTTTGTCACTGACTTCTGAAAAAGTTAAATTCACTTTGTAGTGTTTTTTTTGGAAGTCGGTTGTTTTTTTTTTTTTGGGTTTATTTTTTATTTTTCACTTTTTAGTTGTGGTACCTACCCCACACAAATTCGAATACACTTGTTATGTAAATAACAGTGACAGGAACTTATCATATCATCCACATACTAAGTGGGAAGAAGTTTTGATTGAAGCAAACTCAAAAACTACCCAAGCAAAGTTAATAAAATTTATATGGGACAAATAAACAAAAAAAGAATCATCAAAATCAATTCATAATTGGCGGAGTAATCGCGTAATAAACATACAAAAACCTGACAAATTACCTGTTCTTGCACAGATGCGACGCACAGATTAATATTTGTTGTTATTTGTTACAAAAGTAGTTAACTCTGCAATCGGCATCCTGTTTTTGTTGTCATTTGCCAATGTTGCAACATTAATTATGCAATATTGTCTTTGGTCCGTGGCCTTGACATCAACCAATGAACCAGTGTTATAGTTACTATGAACAATATTAGCAAACTTTTTTAATAATTGAATACGAGGCTTTTGGCTACTTTTGTTTTTTGTGTATTTTGTCCAGTTTTTTTTAAATGTGCGTTTTGTTTGTGCAGAATAAACAAGTTTTCTTTCTTTTCTTTTCAAAAAAAATAATGTACTGTCGAATTAAGAACCTCATCCTTTTTGAAGTTGGTTAAAAAGAAGCCCCCTATATTTTAATCGCACAAAGAACAGTTATCTATACGTTTCGAAAGTGTGGTGTGTAGCTTGCACTTAGCACGTTTAGATTTCTTTCTTTCGAAGCATCTTGAATATTTTACGTTATAATCTAGACGTACCTATGTGTCAATCCATAGCCGAAATTGCTGCCGTTTCGCAGTAACTCTTTGCAGCGAGGGGGAGTCAAACAATTAGGTTGAGATCTTCTATTTACTTGTAAAGAAGGAACCCGCACCATATATGCTATGCATGCATCTAAAATAATTAAGATAAATTACAAACAAGGAAAATAACTAATATTATAAATGCGAAAATGAGTTTGTTTATTACGCTCTTAAGCGAAAACGGCTGAACGGATTTGGATTGAAGCCCCCACTCCCCAACTTTAATGCGTGTTTTCTAAGTTATTTTTGATTAATATGATAAAGCAAAAAATACGTGTGTAATTTTTTTTTATTATCTGAAATACGGACTAAATAGGTTTTTTCTTTTATTACCTAGGCAACTACCCAATTAACACAGATTGTGTAATGTATATTTCTATTGCCGCTATAACAACAAATAATAAAAATTAAATAAAGTTACTTATTAAAGTTGAGTATCTTTTTTGCCCGCCCCACCGGTGCAAACTTTAACAGGTTTTTACGGGCCACCAGGACTTTAAACAGCCTCTCTCTCAACCCTTTCCGCAGCCTACTGTTTGGAACGAGCAATCCCAAAGATTCTAATGTTTGAGGATTATTCAGCATACCACGAAAAACCATAAAAACATATTTAACTAGTGCGAAATTGCGCCTTACCTCCAACTTATAGAAATCAACCATCCCTATTACAAAGAGGATTGGTAGAACCGTAAGAATATAAACTAAGTACACTTTACCTGATTCGACAGGTGTAGGTTTAACGTTCTCGAAGTTATGCACATTCTTGTAATATCTTTCCCATCTGCCATAAATTTTCGTCAACTGTTCTGGACTGTAGATCAACGTTTGGTTCAGCAGATCTAAATTGAATTTATCTACAGGCTTCGTCCACGCTGATGCGTTGTAAAATAGTCGTGATACTAAAAACAAACAAGGAATAAAAATATATAATATGTAGATTATAATTCATTATAATAATTATATTTAGCTTCTGCGATTTTCATAATGAATATCCATATTACAAAATATCTATTAAAATTTAGGAATGCATTTAGTTTTACATTCCTAAATTCCGAAACACAAATTCAGAATCTCGGACAGATTTTTGCGACAAGAATTTCAATTAAATTTAAAAAAAATATCTGTCATAATTATAAACCTACATAAAGTCTGTTTCAAAAGTTTTAAAAGAAAGAAAAAGAAAAAAAGTACATTTATTTCGCACAGATCAAAAAGCACACAATATAGATAATTAACAGCAGATAAAAAATAAAAATCAAAGAAAGAAAGAAAAAGAAAACCAAAGAAAGAAAAAATAAAGATCAAAGAGAGATCTGATTAAAGTGTAAAAAAATCGTCGGTGATTATTCAATTAAATGTTAAGGCACTTAGGTATATAACGTCAGAAATTAGGTATATCTAGTTGTTTTTAGAGATGTTACGGATTTTATTTTATCGGAACCGGAGCCGGAGTAGGAGCTTTTAAATTTAATTGATCAGAATCAGAAGCGGAATCAAAACCGGAGCCGAAATCGGAGGCGGAGGTAGAAGAAAGATATTCCATTTAACACTTTGCTTGGCTTCGTATTGAAATGACCTTACCAATACAATCAAACTACATAACACACTGCTCTTCGTCTTTTTTGTTAGATCCGGCCTCATCAAACATAAATATTGTATGTTCCAGTGACATTAAATCTAATCTATTTTATTTATTTTGTATTGTATTGTAAAATGACATACCTTATTTCAATTAATTATTATTAACGATAACTTGACATGATTGTAATTAACCTATTCCTTATTATTATTTTATTCTACATTACTTAGACTTCATGTGTGTTATTGTGTTTGATTGTATATTTTTTGTTACTGTTATTGTTAATTGGAGATCATATCGACTTCTAGACATGTATTTTATTCTTATTTCTGAAATGTATTTTATTGTATTTTCATGAGTTTTGAGTCAATTTATGATAGCTTAATATTCACAAACTGAATAGCAAACCAACATTGTAGTGCCCTGACAGGGTTCATGTACAAAAACCGACTGTAAATATTGTGAAATGTGTGCTGTGCATGAGAGCAAATAAATAAATAATTAAACAAAATAACGTGACACGTCTGGCATGACATACCCAAAACAATAAACTAAGACTTCGAGCGCGAGCATGTATAAAAAAAATATCCTGTGCATCGCTGAGTTTCCATCTTCGGTATAACTCCGAAAAATTATCGGAGTCGGAGTCGGAGGTGTAATATTAATCGGAAATTCCGACCTTTCGGAGTCGGAATCGAAGCTCCGTAACATCTTTGATCGTTCTCTATTCAATTCCGGAGAATTACCAGCAAAATAAATTTGAAATAGGTACAAAATAAAGTATTTCATAAGAATAAAGGCTGTATATTGATTGTACCTAGTACAAATACCTACAAAGCAAAGAAAAATGTTTTACATTTTATGCTCGTCCCGAGTTTTGGCACATTTTGATTTTTTTGTACCATGAGGTGAAAATAGTTATTCACTACGTCGTTCTTCACAAATAGTTTTTCCAAACGGGAACGTGTGTTTACAGGAATACTCGTTCCTTTCTGTTGCAAAACTTGCCTCAAATTCACTGCAAAAGAAAAGTAATCAATTTAATTCTAAAGTTATTTTTAGAGACATTACGTCTGCAAAATAAATAAATAGAAATTGTGCTTACTCATTTACCCTATTTAAATTCCCCTCGATCGAAAAGTCAGGTCAAAGTCGGAAAAATTCTGGACGGGGGGATAAAAAGTCGGAAATGTTCGGACCCTACTCCCTAGGCACCTACTGAACAGCAATAACATTAAATATGACATTAAAGATTACTAGTGAACTGGCAACGAACAAAATCCATCGACTCATCATAATACACATACTTAAGACGCAGATATATGACAGTGACCTTGAATTGAGCTTGCGTGTTTTGTACTGAGCTCACACAACGCGTCGTACGTCCAGCCAGTAATAGGACTCGCCCATCAAGGAGCGGTGTCCCAAATTAGACGCATTATTACACGTAAAACAATAGATATTTTAATAAAACACGTATACTAAAAGATTGATAATTTAATTATCTTTAAAATGGTGAAGTTTTTTATTCTCAGTTTTTTATCCGCGTTAGACATAACTTTACAAATTAATGTGACACAATAAACATAATCAAAAACATGCCTATATTAAAATATAAAAAAATGCTTTAATTTAACTTTTTTTTTTTCAAATCTCTGACACTACTCGTTTAGACGTCATCTTCAGTATAAAATCATTAAAAGTCAGTTATCGTCCCCTTAATAGAATTTGATTACGAAATGACTTCACGTTCCCCTTATAATGCCAACAGTAAATACATGGCTGTCACGCGAGTGAAGCCGCAGGTACAGCTAGTGAACCTACCAAATAGGTATATTTTTAATCACGAACGGATTGACGGAACGTATAGGTTAACTGATTCGTTTCATTGTTCGGAACTAGCATTTACGATAAAGAAATTAAATGTATTTTTTTTTTTACAAATGAGAGCATTCACAAGAATTTAATACATATTACAGTGTGAGTCTTTATAATGTGCACATATCGAAATGAAGGAATTTATGATTAATTTTATCGATGGAAAAAACATTTAAAAATCGAATTATTTTTTTATATTTTTTATGGAATTTTCAAACAAAACGGTGTAACTTTTAAACTAAATGATCTATCACGATGAAACAAACTCAATAATGATTAGAAGTAATTATGCGTCCTTATAAAATGAAAATTTTGGAAACAAATTGAAAATAAACATGTTTTTTTAGAAAAAAACTTTTTTTTTCATATTTTTTTAGAATAATTGTAAAATTAGACGGCCCCATTACGCACCTTTAATTATTTTTTGTTTTACATATTACGATTTTTTAAACAGTTTTTCCGTCGATAAAATTAAGCGTAGGTTCCCTTATTTCGATATAAGCACATTTTAAAGACTCACACTGTATAGGTACAGATTTATTTATTGTTGCTTTAGGTACCTACTGAAACTGATACCCAAACTAAGCCACGGCTTGTATTTTGGGAGTGAACATTTTTTTTTATAATCCCAATAATATACCTATGCTTTGATTTGTGTCTCAAATTATCAATTAAACCGCAACTGGCCTGAAAAGTTTTCAGACTGCATTCTATAAACATAACCTTTCCTGACAATCGGATAAAAATAGATGTTTGTACCCATTAATTTAACACTCTAAGATTAATACAATAACAACCATTAAAGAACACTGTAATTCAAAACATCGTTTACGAGTAGTCTTGTACAATCTTACCGTCTATAAGAAACAATCCAAACTGCAAATTCAAATCCACGTAATGTTTATGTTTTATACAAAACTCTACTGCCATTTCCAATGCACTTAAGTAACGGTCAAAATCCGATGCCGTCGGTAAACCCTCAATAATCTCTTTATAATCATCATCAGCTACAACACTGTTCATAAAAATAATAATCGTTAAATAAACCAATATTGAAATCAACATACACGGGCGTAACGAAGTAATATACGTTGGCTCTTTCATCGTGATTATTTTATCACAACATTTAACCGCGAAGATGTTTCAACACCTGAACTCGAATAAAAACTGGCCGCATTTTCTTCAGTGCTATTGTTTTTATCTAGTGATACAGATGAGAGAATAAAGACGGACGACCACTTATTTTCCTCGAATTGATTTGTTCCCACACAATTTTCTTTTATAGCCCGCGTACTTACTCCGTTTTTCATTACCTCGACAGTTGGATCCTATTAAATTATCGTCTATAGTGTGCATTTTTTAGGGATCTGTACCTCAAAAGGAAAAATGCGCCAAGTGCGTGTTGGACCACGCACAATGAAGGGTTTATCACCTTAACATTGTAGTTCATCACCTTATCCCCTTTGGATAAGATGATGGGATGGACGGAAACAAATAATTCTTTTTCTTAGCGTGTGGATCGAAATCTAAATGGAGTCAGCCCGGAATTCGGCTAGGTACGAGTTTGACGTGATCGGTACTTAGCGTCCTTTAGTTCCTATAATGTGCAGATAATAGGACACGCACGACATGATCTTTTGTATTCCATTGTTTGTGGAACATTTAATTAACAAACAAATATAAGAAAATGTTTGCAACAAATTGCATAAAAGTAACAAAAATTAACTCAGCATATAGAATCAGGCGCTTACACAAAAATATTTAAGATTATAGCGGTAAACGACCTCCTTTTACAGACCTCCGTGGCAGGCTGTCACTAATGTGGTAGCCTGTCAAGAGGTCTGACACATTGTCACATTATGACATGATCTTGTCAAGAGGCTCCAAAGTGTATATTTATAAGAAATGGGGCACGTTCCGATGACATATACATGTATGGACAAAATATTAAAGTTTAACCGTCAACGGCCATTTCAATGAGAATTACCTGACCCAGCTGTTCAACACGTTCAAGGTTACAATTTAATTTGACACTAGCAGTGCGTTGACACAGTACAGTGCGTTCATTGTAACCTGTCCCGTGACGCGATTGGTAGAACTGTTCTGTCAGTCGCCGTTTTGAACTCTATTTGTATTGACACTAAGCTTGACAAGCAATGGTGCCAACATGACGGTAAGTGACAAGTTATAGTGAACAGTCTGTTGCAGTAGCAGTAAAGTCTAACTTATATCATCACCATCATTTCAGCCGAAAGACGTCCACTGCTGGGCATAGGCCTCCTCCAAGCACCGCCACTTCGACCGATTCTGTGCTTTCCGCATCCAGCGGATTCCTGCGGCTTTCACAAAGTCATCAGTCCATCTTGTGGGAGGCCTTCCAACGCTACGTCTTCCGGTACGCGGTCGCCACTCCAGAACCTTTCGACCCCATCGGCCATCTGTTCTGCGAGCAATGTGCCCTGCCCACTGCCACTTAAGTTTGGCAATTCTTCGGGTTATGTCGGTTACCTTGGTTCTCCTGCGCTACCGTCCTTACGAAAAGTGTAATAACTAGGTTAAACCTGATTTCGAGAAAAACACGGGTAAAGATTGTATTTTTGTTTTGTTTGTAGGTATCTCCAACACTATACATGGTATACAAGGCAAATTCGTCATAGATACGTAAAAAGTGTCTAAAAGAATATATAGATCTCGTTCTGCAAATTCCGAATATGTACTTATCTCAATTCGGCGCAAAACTCGAGTTATTACACTTTTCGTAAGGACGGCATCGGCAGTGCGGATCTCTTCATTTCTGATTCGATCACGTAGGGAAACTCCAAACACAGTCCCCTCTATTGCCTTTTGGGTGACTTTCAGCCTTCTGATAAGGCCCATTGTGAACAACCACGTTTCATTGCCATATGTCATCACTGGCAACACGCACTGGTCAAAGACTTTCGTCTTGAGACACTGCGGACATGAAGATATTGCGTAGCTTCAGGAACGCTGCCCTGCTAACTTACACGGTACGATTTAATAGGGATGATGAGTAATATTAGAATGAACAAGTAATGTAATTTCAAAGAAGTCATAGTAAAATTAGAATATGGAGAAGCTATATGCTTTAAAAGTTTTTGGAAGGGATTATTCCCGTCCTATGCACGTCCCGCATTATGTTCCTGACGTCTCTGTTTGTGATAGTACCGTCTTTGTCTAGCAATTATTTTAAAACATTTATAACTTGGTAATTTTTCAAGCTTTTACACTTTTTATAATATTGTTTCCAGTATTTGCAAACAAATTTTTTTAGAGTAAAAAAAAATGTCATTCGTATTGCCTGTGGCATATCATAACTTGAAGCAACATAAAAAATTGCGTCTAAACACTGTTCAATAGCAAGCCATTTTTATTGTATGCCATATTCAAAAAACTTGCATCGTGTAAATGGTTTAAGCGAGCCGTCCACCGCTAGCTAAACTAAGTTAGTTTAAGATTAGTTTAGTTTAGCTCGCCAGTTTTTCGCACATGTATGAAAACCCGGCGAATTTAGCTGGCGGTGGACGGCTCGCTTAAGGGTTTCATACTCGTACTTGAACTACAACACTTTTGTTGTACTGACGTACTAATGTTAAACTTATCCGTCCAAATGTAGTAGGTTACTTGTTATTGCTATATCATTTTCCCTGTTCTTAAAACGTTTTTATTGAGATAGAGAATAAAAATACCAATTCATATCATAATCACATTAATATTCATTTACAAATAATATATATATATATAAATTTTTTAACATTATTTATTATTTTTAATAATATTTTTTTTATTTTTTATTATTTATAAACGCTTTAAAACCTTACTCATTTCTAAGAGCTTTCAGATATTAGCCGGTGATACGTGTAGAGAGCATAAATATCAGGTGTTAAGTTTTAATAATGAGTCTCTATAATATATCTGAGGGCATGTGACAGCGCCGCTGCCGCCACAGCCGTGAAGTGTCCTTTGCACTGCCCATTCATTATATACGGCACCGGCCTCTCCATTACCCACGTTTTGTCTTCATCCTCTCTTATCTGACTCTCATTGAAATCTCTACTTACAACCTTATCCGAGAAGCAACCTTCAGAAATTTGGAAATGAAGAAGAGTTTTGAGCCAGTAGTTGCGGATAAACTGAGCGTGGCCGAAAATGCCGCAGAAAGCAACTGAAACAAATGTAAGAATTTTCATTAACATTCGTTTATTCATTTTAATTCTTGAAAGAAAGAAAGAAAGAAAAAAAAAACACCTTATTCGATTACATTTTTAAATATTTCTTAAAATAAAAAGGATAAAAAAACATTTAAAAATATAAAAAAATAGAGTTCCGCTGGTGTCGGGAGCAGGGTCCAAGCTACCGGTGGTTAGGGCTGCAGAGACAGGAACCTCCTCACAATGCGAGCCGTATCGAGAAGTACTGCCTTCTGAATCAGGCGCTTGATCCAACCGCCTAACGAGAGCCTCGAGAGATGTTGGTCGAGGCTTTCGGCCATCAGGCCATCAACATCATTGTTAACATTTTTCTCCAGTTATTAATAAAAATTGATGATAACATCACATTTTCTAATTTACTTACTTTGTTCATACAAGAGGTCAGGCAGTTGGAAGCTATTTGAGGCAATGTACTGCGCCTCGCCGAAGCTCTTCTTGCAATGCATATCTGTCATAGACTTGTCCTCATTTTCGGAAAACACGACACATCTTCGAGAAAAACGGGCGACGACCATGTATAAAACCCTAAAACATAACGATTTAAAGTAGGCACTGATTTATTTGAAGACAGATTGTATATAAGGAGATAAAAAAATTACTTCATACATTTTAAGAGGTGCTTTAGACCATCGAACTGAATAACTTTTACTATGGGACCAACTTTGAAATCGCGAAAAAAAAATCTGCAGTCCTATACAGTTTAGAACAATATAAGTTAATATATATATTATAATAACTTTAGTATGGAACAGCCGATTTTTTTTGTCGATGTTTTTTTTTTAATATTATTGCCTTGTTGGTCTAGTGGTCGCAGACACGACTGCTGAGCATGAGGTCCTGGGTTCAATTCCCGGGTTTGGCAAATACTTTTCTGGAATTTCTCAGTAGCAGCCCGGAGTCTGCATTTGTGCCCGGTTGTTGGCAATAGGGTCGCGCCTTATTACTTGGCACTTAACTTGGGTGCACCTCGCCTAACCCTTCGGGTAAGATAGGCGTGATGTTCTGTTATGTGTTATTAAGATAGTAAGATAAATATTGTCGGCGCGTGATTGCCAAAATAATTGTAAAAAGTAACCCCCTATATTTGAAACACACAAAGAAGGGTTATTTAAACCTTTCGAAAACGTGGTGTGTATCTTAAGCTGTGTCTCCTGCGCGTGTTTTTTTGAAATATTACACAAAAACCTTACACATAACCATCTGTTTTCATACACAAGTTGTCTCCTGCGTATTCAAATATTATTAGATACATAACACATTTTGTGTAGATGTCGTTATGAGTTCCAACGAGGAAGATGTAAAAATATCTCTATTCTAATCCATCGTCAATTTATCACAACTTGTTCACAAATATTCACAAGACAATATAACCTCAAAACCTGTGTTGAATGACAGTGACAGATGTCCGCGGTGCGCGCAGCGGTTGAAAATTAAACAAACCCTTCCCCTCTTCACCCGCGCGGGGAATATTTTCAATGCAGCTCGGAAAACAAAACATTTTGTTTGCATACACAAATATGTATGGCCACGCCTCTTTGTTTCGATGATTTCGTGTAATGTTTCGAAAAAACACGCGTTGGAGACCATCTTCACACTTTGCACGTAGATTTCTTCCGAAGCATCTTTGTATCTTTTAGGGCGCACACTGGCGGACGGCAGGGGAGAGCATCGAGGGAGATTCCTCTATCCGCCAGCGCACACTGTCAAGAAAAATCCTCTGCAATACCGCGAGCGTCCGCCAGCTTACAGGAATATCCACCGGTATGCTGTGGCATGCGCCGGTATAATCCAAGGTAGATCACCAAGCATGGAAATATATACCTTATTTCGATTGGACAAGGCCTGATAGACTCCAGCGCATACCGGTGCATACCGCCGCATACCACCGCCTCCCGCCGCGGTATCCTCCAGCGTGCTCTTCGATGCTCCAGAAAAACTGCGCTGCGATGTTCCAAAGTCGATCACCGAGCATTTAAAAATATACCTTATTTTGATTGGATAGTTATTTAATTCAAATGATAAATTTAAAATCCTCCCCCGTCCCATCCGCCAGTGTCCCCTACCCCTCGCTAGTGCCCTTACGTTATAATCTAGACGTACCTGTGTGTCAGTCCATAACCGTAATCGCTGCCTTTTTGCAGTAACTCTTTGCAGCGAGGGGGAGTCAAACAATTAGGTTGAGATCTTCTATTTAATGGTGAAGAAGGAGCTCGCACCATATATGCTACGCATTCATCTAAAATAATTAGGTTAGATTACAAACCAAGGTTTGGCTAAGGTTATAAACCTTAACTAATAATATAAATGCGAAAGTGAGTTTGTTTGTTTTACGCTTTGGCGCTAAAACGGCTGAACGGATTTGGATGATATTTAGCACACAGCTATGACACGACCTGGGTAAGGAAATATTCTACTTTAAATCCTGGATCGCAGACGAAGTCGCTGGCAACTGCTAGTCATAAATAAATTAAACTAAAAAAGCTCCCGTTGGGCAGCTATGTCAAGGGGCTGATGCAGAAATACTAGTTTCGTCAAAAGGTTCTTTCCTTTTAAACGATCACCAAGAACTCTGTCGATGACGTTATGTACGGGATGAGGGTTGCAGAATATTTAGTACCTTTTTTCCTTAATAAACTTCCAGAAGACATACAAACGTTATATATGTCACCGTATAATTATGAACTTCGTTAGTTTATAATCTATCGGTATTATTTCCCGTAAATTATAAACTGTTGAAAAATTGTGAACTCCAATGAACCATTTACAATTTAACGCATTATTTTTCGCTAGTTTATAATCTTTCCATGGGAAACCGGCAAATTGTGAACTGGTATCAAACTTGCTTGCGACGTAACGCACCTTGCGCTAATATTAAATAGCCTGCCTGGCTGCGAGCAACTTGAAAGTAGCGCTCGCTCGGCTCGCGCGCTGTTGGTCACAGTTCTAACCTAATCCATTTCACCCAGTTCACAATTTTTCGACAGTTTATAATCTAACGGAAATAATTCCGACAGATTATAAACTAACGGTTCTCACAATCTTACGGTGACATATATACAAAGCGAATTCGAAAACTTATAAGTACAAATCAAAAACGTTTCCTTACACAAAATTTCTCCTAATGTATGTATGTACCTACAAATTAGTACCAGCATTTGTAAAGTATTATATGTGACGGAGAGGGTATGTGTTTCTAGTTATTATCAGCTATATTTAACTGCTGTGGGCGTACTGTAGAGTCGTATACCCCATACAAGAAACTTGTTTTTATGGCATTTTTGCTCGATCTTAATAGGGCGATCTTCGTGGGCGAGTCCGACTCGCACTTGGCTGGTTGTTTTTTATTAGTATAATATAAACAAAGTACACTTTACTTGATTCGATAGGTGTAGGTCTATTGGCCGCAAAGTTATTCACATTATTGTAATATTTCTTCCATGTGCCATAAATTTTCTTCAACAGTTCTGGACTGTAGATCGTCGTTTGGTTCAGTAGATCTAAATTGAATTTATCTACAGGCTTTGTCCACTCTGTTGCATTGTAATATTGTCGTGACACTAAAAACAAATAAGGAATAAAAATATATCTAGAATGTCGCCCATCGGCATGCCCGAATTGTTCTGAATATTCATGAAAAATAATCGAAAAATTACTTTAAAAGGGGGTCTATCTTTAATATTTTTCATGTTATTCAATTTTTATGTTTTGTTTAGCGTTTGCATTATCTCCGATGTTATTGGCTCTATTTGGATTATGTTTATTATTTCTAAAAGCTTACGAGTTATTTTATCGGATTAACTAAAATTTTTATTAAAATTTGTCAACTATGCAAAAAAAAACGGAGGTGTTTTTTTTTTCTAACCTTTGAAAAAAAAAATTGAAAAAAAAAGTCAAGATAGACCTTTTAAAGTTATTTTTCTATAATTTTTCACATCGGTGACATCGTATAATATGTAGGTTATAATAATTATATTTAGCTTCTGCGATTTTCATAATAAATATCCAAATCACAAAATATCTATTGGTTTGCTAACTAAATGCATTCCTAAATTCCGAAATACAACTTCAGAATCTCGGACAGATTTTTGCGACAAGTATTTTCAATTCAAAATATTTACTCACTCATCCTACATATAAATATAGTCTATTCCAAAAGTATCCGATGAAAGTGTTAGCAAATCATCGATGATTATTCAATTAAACGTTTTTTTTTTTTATTGTTGTAGAAAGTGGTAAGATATAAAAACCAAAACCTTGTAAATACAGGTGAATGTTTTTCTAATTGCCTTTAGTGGGTGATTACGAAACAATACACCTTAGACATAGTATAAAGAGAGGTAGTAAGCTATCTTCATAGTAACGCACCGCGCGCGGCTTGTATGTGTGGGGCCATAGTATCTATGAGTCGCCGCACGCACACTTAACAAAATCTCGGCTGGTTTCTCACGGGAAACGGGTCGAAATTTTGTTAAGTGTGCGTGCGGCGACGCATAGATACAAGCCGCGCACACATACAAGCCGCGCGCGGTGCGTTTCTATGAAGATACCTTTACCCTAATTGCGTAATACACGGTCATATGGCACTTAGGTATACGGTGTGGTAGGGACATCGACACGAAAACTATTACCATGGATTCAGTACATGATTTTGAACTACCCTGCTTTAAAATTCACCACCGGTTATTTTAAAAAAATCTGCTGTTTCATAGAAAAGTGCAATACCTACGCGGTCAAAATATATGGAACAGCTGATTTTTTCTTACATAACCGATGAAAAATTTCAACACAGGGGGATTCAGAATCATGTACTGAATCCATGGTAACAGTTTTCGCGTCGATGCCCCTGAGATAACGTCAGAAATTAGGTCTTGTCGTTTCCTATTCAATTCCGGAGAATGAGCAGTAAAATAAATTTGAAATAGGTACTAAGGTATTTCTTAAGAATAAAGACAGTATATTGATTTTACCTAATACAACTACCAACAACGTAAAGAAAAATATTTTACATTTTAAAGTCTGCCCAAGCATTGGCACATTTTTATTTTTTTGTACCATTTGCTGAAAGTAGTTATTCACTTCATCGTTCTTCGCAAATAGTTTTTCCAAACGGGAACGTGTGTTTACAGGGACACTCGTTCCTTTCTGTTGCAAAACTTGCCTCAAATTCACTGCAAAAGAAAAGTAAATAATTTAATTCTTAGTTTAAAGGTTTAGTAAATAGGTTGTTCTTAGAGACACTTTGTCTGCAAAATAAATAAATAGTAATTGTTCTTTTTTGAAATTTCACACTTCCAACTTGGAGGTATTAACCTCCATTTTGGGTTACCATTTCGAAATTTAAAAAGCAAAAAGTACAATAGACGTGGATATATTTAGTAACTTGTTCCGCTTAGCTATTTCTAAAGAGCCATAAAAAACTCCTGAAAGAAATCGACACGTGTTTCACCTCTCAACGAGGCATCCTCAGGATGACGATGGACTTGTTGCGAACTCGAACACGGCGTGTTGCCACACCGAGCGCTGAGTGTCGATTTCTTTCAGGAGTTTTTTATGGCTCTTTAGAAATAGCTAAGCGGAACAAGTTACTAAATATATCCACGTCTATTGTATTTTATAATGGATTTCCCCAAGGTCACGCCTGAATCAATTAATTAAGCAAAAAGTAGTAAAAAGTAAAATGTCCGGAATTTTACTTGTAATCTTTATGTTTCAATACCTACTCATTTACCCTTTTTTTTTTCTTAAAATTCCCCCAGATCGAAAACAAACTACCCAATCGAGGTCATCAACCTACCAAATCAAGGTGATGTGCTAAAATTATTGAGCTCGCTTCGCTCGCTCTTGCAGCCCAGTAACTTTTTTATTTCTCTATACAGGTTGGCATCCCGCCTCGAATAGGATAGAATTTTTTTTGACCATATACAGAGTGGCAGGGACATCGACGCGAAAACTGTTACCATGGATTCAGTACATGATTCTGAACCCCCCACCCACACTGCGTTGAAATGTTTCATCGGTTATTTTATAAAAAAATCTGCTGTTCCTTCTGACCGCGTAGTTATTGCACTTTTCTATGAAACAGCAGATTTTTTTTAATAACTGACCAAAAATTAGTAACAGTTTTCGCGTCGATGGTCCCTGCCACCCTGTATATGGTGCAAAAAAATCTATCCTATTCGAGGCGGGGTGCTGTTATAATTATAATTTTATTATTTTTATAGATATTCTTATTGAAAAAGAATGAATCCTAAAAACAGCATAGTGCAATACTAGATATTGGAGACACTTTTTACCTGTCTGGCCCATGTGCTCCTCCCAGATATAAATCCTGGATCCACCCTTACATCGACTCGATCATAATATACCTATTTAATAGAATTTCATTACGAAAATACTTCACGTTCCCATTAACTCATAATGCCAACAGAAAACCAGTGAAACCGCGGGCACAGCTAGTATACCTACTAAATATAATTTTTATCATGAACGGATTGATCAGCAATTGAAGGTATAGATTAGCTGATTCGTTTCATTATTCTGAACTAGCATTTACGATAAGGAAATGAAATAAACTTTCGGTAAAAAAAATATTATACCGTTGATAACAACCTATGCTTTGATTAGAGTGGCTCGAATTTTCAATTAATAAAAACCGCAATTGGCCTGAAAAAGTTTGAATTAAGACTGTATCCTAAAAAACAACCCTTCCTGGCAATTGGGTAAAAAGAGATGTTTGTACCCATTTATTTTGGCCCCTCGTATGCCTTCCAAAGATCCGGGAATCTAGGGCCCCGAGAAATATCAAAGACGTAAAAATAATAATAACCCCACCACCGTATCTCTACGTTGACGTCGTGGTGGAGCTTGCGCGCTCCGAACTCTAGGTCTGTGCCGGTAGAGTTTACTTTGCCGGAACAGGTCTAGGATGAGGAGCCAGACCAAGAGAGATGCAGAAACCCGCAGGGCAGCATGTGGCGAGTTGTTGGGCAGTAGTGACCCCACAGACCCTATCTCCAGGGAGAAGTCCAGTTCCTCATCTCTGGTTAGCCTTTATTGGCTGGCTGGAGTGAACACTGATGAGGAACAGAGCTCCCACGGCAAGAGCAAACGTGCTCGGAGGAAGGAAGTATTCCAGTAAGATGCTGGTAGGGATCTTGACCGTACTTCCGGGATTATCCTGATAGCCGTGGAATACCTCTCCACTCCTCATAAGAAACTCAGAAGAACCTACATGTTGCCCCCTTGTCGCTACGATACTTTGAGCTAGCGACCCTTTTCGGGGGCCCATTATTGAGTGTGCACCCCCTGCCATTTTACTTGTGTATTTTTATATAAAATTAGTCAGGCAGGCCATAGTGTTTCCATAGTTCTGTATAACCAGTTCACTTAGCCACCCAAACCCATAATCCAATATCTTTGTTTCCATATCCTGCAATAGTCCTGCACCAACCGGGGGTTGTCTTTGGATGCACTTGCATAGTGCATACAGGAATAATCGTCGGTTGGTGCCACAACACTTAAAAATTACTAAGGGGCCTCTGCGAGTTGACTTCGGTCCCTCGCACGCCTTCCAAAGGTCCGGGACCCCAGGGTCCCGAGATGTGTCATAGACATTTAAATAATAATAATAATAACCCCACCGCCGTATCTCTACGTTGACGTCGTGGTGGGGCTTGCGTGCTCCGAACTCTAGGCCTGAGCCAGTAGAGTTTACTTTGCCGGAACAGGTCTGAAATAAGGAGCCAGACCAAGAGAGATACAAAAACTCGCAGGGCAGCATGTGGCGAGCTGTTGGGCAGTAGCGACCCCACGGACCCTATCTCCCGGGAGAAGTCTTGTTCCTCACCTCTGGCTTGCCTTTATTGGCAGGCTGGAGTGAACACTGACGAGGAACAGAGCTCCCACCTCATTCTTGCCTTTATTGGCTGGCTTGAGTGGAGATTCGCAAGAGCAAACGTGCTCGGAGGAAGGAAGTATTCCAGTAAGATGCTGGTAGGGATCTTGACCGTACTTCAGGGATTGTCCTGATAGCCGTGGAATACCTCTCCACTCCTCATAAGCACCTCAGGACGTGTTGCCCCCTTGTCGCTACGACACTGTGTGCTAGCGACCGTTTTCGGGGGCCCATTATTGAGTGTGCAAGTCACCCTCTGCCATTTTATCCGTGTGCATATAAAACATAGATCAGGCAGGGGCAATAGTTCTTCATAGGGCCATAGTCCTTCCATAATTCTAGGTGACCAGTCCACTTTAGCAACCCAAACCCATAGTCCGATATCTTACAATAGTCCTACACCAACCGGGGGTTGTCCTTGGCTGCACTTGCATAGTGCGTACAGGGATAATCGTCGGTTGGTACCTCATTTCATTAAAAACGTCTAAGGGGCCTCTGCGAGTTGGCTTCGGCCCCTCGTACCCCTTCCAAAGGTCTGGGACCCCTGGGTCCCGAGAAATGTCAAAGACATAATAATAAAATATTCGGTGTTACGATAATTTATTAATGATTGCATTTCTTAATCAATATTTTAGTTCACCAGTTAGCCATATTTCTTATTTCCATACGGTAATGTCGCCAACTTAATAAAAACAGCGAAATATTTGACAGCTATTTGCAACGTTGCCCACTTTCTGTATAAACGCTCTTAAGTGTAGTCTTGTACAATCTTACCATCTGTTAGAACCAATCCGAACTGCACGTTCAAATCCACGTAATGTTTATGTGTTATACAAAACTCTACTGCCATTTCCAATGCACTTAAATAACGGTCAAAATCCAAAGCCGTTGGTAAATCCTCAATAATCTCTTTATAATTATTATCAGCAACAACACTGTTCATAAAGATGATAATCGTCATAAAATAAACCAATATGGAAATCAACATACACGGGCGTAACGAAGTAATCAAGTTTATCTCTTTCATAGTGATTTTTTTATCGCAAAATTTAACCGCGAAGATGTTTCAACACCAGAATTCGAATAAAAACTAGCCGTATTTTCTTCAGTGCTATTGCTTTTATCTAGTCATAAAGATGAGAGAATAACGCGAGCCGTCCACCGCCAGCTAAACTGAGTTAGTTTGCAGTTAGTTTAGTTTAGCTTGCCGGTTTTTCATAATGTGGGTGGACGCACAGACGTATCCTATCCCCTTTGGATAAGATGATGGGATGGACGAAAACAAATCATTCTTAGCATGTGGATGGCAATCTAAATTGAGTCAGCCCGGAATTCAGCTACGGGTTTGGCATCAGTACTTAGCGTCCTTCAGTTCATATAATATGCAGACAACAGGACACGCACGACATGATGTTTCTTTTATTTACACTTAATTAACAAATAATTAACTTAACAACACTCATTGCCAAGAAAATACTTGCAACAAATTACTTTGAGGCAACAAAAACAAACTCAGCATAGAGAGTCAGGCGCTTACACAAAAAACTTTTTACAAAAAAAAACAACCGACTTCCAAAAATAACTTTAATTTCGGAAGTCGGTGTCTTGGATTTTGTATTTTCGTTTTTTGCCACCGACTTCCGAAATTAAAGTTATTTTTAACTGACTTCCAAAAGGAGAAGGTTCTCAATTCAACTATTTTTTTTTTCATTTCTCGTACTCGGAAAGTAGTTTGTTTGATCCAAGTAGCGGGTGGAAGACGCTGATCCCCACCCTTGGGCGGGAAAGACTCATAGTAATTGCTTCCCTCTCTAGGGCGGGAATGAATTTTAAAAATAGAACGAAATTTGGTTAGGTAGTCAGCTACGAAAATGTTTACTAAGGAGGTATTACACTGTCGAGTCTGTGGTCACGGATCTGTGATCGAAGATATAATGGAATTGTAAAGTAGACATTTGTTATGGGTATATCCCCCTTGGGGGATATACACATAACAAATTATCTCACATCTACGAAGCTCACAAATTACCCATGTTATGTCTATTTTACAATTTAGTTAGGTCTTTGATCATGGATCTGTGATCGTAGATATGATGGTACCCCCCTTATAGAAAAATACTGATTTAAAAAAATGCTGCAGTCTTGTCATTGTATAAACAGCCAGTGTGAATTAAAAAAATACCTAATTGCGCATCCACACATGCCGGCGGCACGGCCGGCGGCCAACCCGACGGCACGCGCAACTTTTTTTCTATTTAGCGACAAGGCAGCCTGAAAGCCGGCGGCAAACCCTTCGACATGTGTGGATGCGCCATAAGCGGGACGACGCGCGGCGGTGACGCAGTGTGTTCCATATTCAAAATTAAAAAGACTAATAGGTACTAGAATACCCATGTTATTATTATCAATTAATATTTTAGAAAAACTACAACTTTTAACTTTCCTTATATTCGAAATGAAAAGTAGAGTGTTTAACACGGGTGAAAGTCATCAATTCCTACTCGGACTATAGCCTCTAAATACCTCGTATGGGAACTGATTCCTTTCGACCCTTGTATAACAATCTACTATTGTATGTTTGTTACGCGATAACTCGGCCAATTATGAATTGATTTTAATGATTATTTTTTTGTTTAGTAGGTAATACTTCAGAGGTGGTCCCATATAAATTTCAATAACTTTGCTTGGGTAGTTTTTGAGTTAGCTTCAATAATACGTATTTTTTCCCACTTAGTATGTGGATGATATGTTAAGTTCCTTTCACTGTTATTTACATAGCGGGTAGTGGTATTAGAATTTCACTTTGTAGTGTTTTTTTTTTGGAAGTCGGTTGTTTTTTTTGTAAAAAGTTTTTATTTTTCACTTTTTAGTTATGGTATCTACCCCACACACATTCGAATACCACTACCTGCTACCAGTGACAGGAACTTATCATATCATCTACATACTAAGTGGGAAAAAAATACGTATTTAGTAGCTAACTCAAAAACTACCCAAGCAAAGTTAATACAATTTATATGGGACCAATTTGAGAGTATACCCTTCCAAACAAAAAAATAATTTTCAAAATCGGTCCACAAATGACGGAGAAGTCGGCGGAAATAAAAAAATAAAAAAAACTCTCCTTTTTGGAAATCGGTTAAAAATGTTGAAGGGTGAGGGTGAAGCGGTATACGAACGCCTCCGTCCTTATAGACTTCCGTGGCGGGCTGTCACTAATATGGCAGCCTGTCAAGAGGTCTGACACATTGTCACATTATGACATGATCTTGTCAAGAGACCCCGACATGGGGCACGTTGCGATAAAAATTAATAAAAAAAATGTAAAAGTTTAACCCTCAAAGGAAGCCATTTCAATGAGAATGACCTGACCACCCCCCGACCACAAGGAGGATTTAAAATAACCTCCGCTTCAAAAATAAAGGAACTTCACTATATTAAAATGTATTGCGACTCTCGGTAAATTATAGCGGGGATAAGCTGTGAATAAGCTACGCCGCGGGTGCCTACCTTTTTAAGTTCTTTCAATGATTCACACCAGATCCCACTATAAATAATCATTAGGTACGTAGAAAAGAATGAATATTTTTTCTTACAGGAGTACTTGTTGTTTTTTTTAAACTTAATTTGAAGTAAGATAATTGTATCATCTTTTGCTGCATATACTTGCTAATAATAACATAAATGGAAGAAGTCACTGGCTCTTGAAATACAGGTACTCTAACCTAGCTCTGGAGCCAGGATCTCAAATTTTTCTGTAACCTTTTTATGGCAATAAATTATTTACATACATACAGTACCGACCAAAAGTCCATGAGCAATCTCACAAAGCAATAGACTGACGCTTCGGTTTGACTTACGACCTTCTTCTATAAGTTGTTACAATACTGTAGACACGCACATTACACACACACACTCACTTTCTCTGCAACCAATGACTAGTTCAATAATCATCATTCGTTTTTAGTTTCATTCGTCTTGTTCACATAAATATTTAAGTTTAGCAGGTAGACCACAAAAAACTAAGTAAATTATTTCGATTTCTGTGGGGTAGATGCAGTTTGTTACAAGTATTCAATTAATAGAACTTTGTTGGTTCGTGCCGTGATAATATTGGTGACGAGCATTTAGCGCAGTGTTGTGGTTATTATTATCAAAAAGCAGGCATAAAATATATTGAAGAGATCAGATCAGATCAGAGAATATTATTGCGCTGCGTAAAAGTGAAGTGAATATCTAATAAAACCGGACTAAGTGTGAGTGTTATCATTTATATATTTCATATTTTACTAAACATAAATCTTAATCAAGGGTATTGTTGATAGAACAGAGGTATTGTTGAGACAGAAGATGCCTTTAAAGTTTTAAATTCATTGTGAGGTTTAATTCGATTAGTGAATAATAAATAATAAGGTATTATGTGTAATAAAAACAATGTTTTTCTTTGTTCTAGAGAAATACTGTGAGGGTTAAGAGATATGAGGAAGGGGCTTATTATCGAGTAGCAGCGACGTCAAATGGTGAATGAAACAAATGGTTTCATACCAACGAGATATTTTGCTGAATTATTAAAAACACGTCATTATGAACCGTTCGCCGTGCACTCTGAAGGCTTGCATCACTGAAGACCAGCTAGAAAACCGTTTTTGACCTTAAAATATTGACCGCACCAACTTAATAAACAACAGTAATAAACATTCGTTATTGCATGAATTTATGGTAACGAATTTTTTAAGCACGTTTCAATAGGGTGTTTGTCGTATTTCTTGCAGATATACCGAAATTGTTTAATATTATTTTAGTAATAGTATTATTTTAGGATTAAAATTTGAGGTTTAGTTTCAATCTTCTTTTCGTAAAGAAAATGAATACTTAAGCTTTAACCTCAATAACAACCAATATTTACTAAAGTCAAATAAAATGTAAAATAATTAATACAAATAAAATATAAACAAACTGCCCATATTTAACCTTAAAATTACCTATTCTGTAAGTAGTTTTTTACATTTTAAGTAGTCTAATATTCTTATTTATTACTTAATTACTTCGACCATGATCAAAGCTTAATATTTATGGTGAAAAAATCCATTAAAAATTTAAAATATTTCATAATTTAAATATGTCAAAATAATACAAACTGCTTCTAGTTTCTTGACATCTATTTCACATCTTATTCAGCTGAAGTAATGATAAATAATTGTAGCAGTGTGTTAACTTATGTAAAATAAATATAACGAATAAACATATTTTTTTAATTTTGTTATCATATATCACGCATTTTTTATTCTGAAACCTTTATTGCAATAACAACATAAAAAAGCAGCAATATTTAAAAAAATATTATTATCGAAAACAAAAATAATAATATTTGCAAAAAACCGCACTGTGTTTTACGAGATTAGAACCTGAGGCAGTTTGAATTCCATACCAACGCTTAACGCTTTCTGCTATCTGCACTTGTTAAGTTACTATCGAATTTTAGCAATGCCATTAACTGGTCAAGTTCACGCGCATAGTGCGTGTGTGCTAGCATGTTTAAAGCGACGGAAATATATTGTTGTTTCGTGTAGAACAAAACTGCGTTATCTGTGGTGTGTGTATCGTGTTGCTTACACATACAAATGTACGAGCTATACCGCGTGTTCACAGCAATATGACTCTTAGCGTGCTCATGCACTTTTGAGCGCTTACTGTACATACATACATAAACTCACGCCTTCTTCCCATGGGGGTGGACAGAAACTACAGAACGCCACCTGCTACGATCCTTACATACTTACTTATTTTACTTATTTATTTATTTTAAAAATAATACCAGCGTATTATTGTCCCACAGCTGGGCAAAGGAGTCTCTAGGCACGCCACAATTGCGGCGATAAGTCTCCTCTTTGAGGAGTGGCTAGAGAGGCGCCACGGCGTCCTCACCTTCCGCCTGCCGCAGGTCCTCACCGGATACGGTTGTTTTGGAAGGTTTCTGTTCAGGATAATGCAGTGGGAAACGCCCGGGTGTCACCATTGTGTGAATCGCCCGGACACGGTGGAGCATACGGTGGAGGTCTGTCCGGCTTGGGAGGAGCATCGCCGTGTCCTCGTGGAGGCGATCGGAGGCAGTGATCTCTCGCGTCCCGTCCTGGTTCAGGCCATGGTACGGAGCGACATGAGAGGCCGCCACCTCTTTCTGCGAAGCAGAATTGCTCGCAAAGGCGGAACGCGTGATGGAGAGGCAAATTTCGCGCCCTCACGCCCCTAGCCGCCGCAGGAGACGCCCTGGGCGTCGGGAATCGCAGGCCGATTTCCGGTCACCGTAGGCCCAGATAGACGGCGCGTTGTGTTCCACGCGCGCCTCAAAGAGATGTCAGCAGAACTGACGGGGTCCGCTAGGGCCGATGCCTGCCGGGGTTGCGAAGAAGTCCGAAAGGGATACCGTGGCTCCCAGCAACATGGCAGCTGAAGGAACACGAGTGGGTTTTAGTCAGTAAGAGTCTGACACGTCCTCCCGCTCCGCCCAGAGCGGGAGAAGCTATTTGATAATTTCCAACCCAAAAAAAGGGGCAAAGGAGTCTTCTTATAAAATAAAACCGGTCAAAAGCGAGTTGGACTCGCGCACCGAGGGTTACGTACCTACCCATTATACCGCCACAATAAAATTGGTATCATTTTTATTAGTAAAAAGATATGGGCAAATTTTGATTTTCGCGAAAACTTGACCTTAATTTTCAACTTTTTTTATTTTTCGCAATGTTTCCTTTATTTGTGCTATAAGACGTTGCTTTGTACCAAATTCAAGATTCTGAGTTCACGGGAAGTACCCTGTAGGTTTTGATGTCCTTGCGAGTGTCGAAAATTTGTATCATAAACGGCTGTATCTTTTGATTGCGTTGGCTTAGAAGTTTAATTTTTTCACAGCTCCAAAGGACACTAGACTTGAGTATTTGATATGAATTTCAGCTTGATACCTCCACGCGTTCCTGAGAAAAAGGGTCTTGACAGACAGACGGACAACAAAGTGATCCCATAAGGGTTCCGTTTTTTCCTTTTGAGATACGGAACCCTAAAAAAGACACGAGTATTGATGACCACTCTTGCTCGAGATGGGTCGGCGATTTCAGCCAACTAATCTGCCCCGTTGGTCTAGTGGTCGCGCGTCGTAAGCGCTACTGGGGGTTCGATTCCAAGGTCGGGCAAAGTGTTATTGAGTTTTTCCATCTGGAATTTCTCAGTAGCAGCCTTGAGTCTGTATTTGTGCTCGGTTGATGGCACTAGGCTCGCCACCTACTACATGGGACTTAAACATAACTGGCGAAATGTCGCTAA
This sequence comes from Agrochola litura, assembly GCA_949152395.1. Classification (NCBI taxonomy): domain Eukaryota; kingdom Metazoa; phylum Arthropoda; class Insecta; order Lepidoptera; family Noctuidae; genus Agrochola; species Agrochola litura. The sequence continues at coordinate 20,632,672 of OX424493.1, forward strand.
ACATTAGCCTTTGCCTAACATTCCGGGGATCACAAGCGTGATGATAAATAACTAAGTCTAGGTTTCCTGACGATGTTTTTCCTTCACCGATCTCAGTAACGTCCAAGATAAAGTACTTACATGTCCTCGTAAATTTAAAAAGTCATGATGTCTCCTTGTGTATCAGAGACGAAGCCAGAACCCCGGGAACAATTTCTGATATACAAAAATGTTTTTAAAAGGAGAATGCCCATTTTCTTAAAAGTTTTGGGCCCCTAAAAAAAATTGTCATGTCACGGTGGTTTCAATTTTATTTTGTAGGGAATAAAATTAATAAAAAAACGATTTTAATTTTTTCGCTCTGGTTTAGGAGAAATCAATTTTTTTCTAATGATGATATTGAAGTTATGAATTTCTTAGACCGTGAAACCTATTCGAGATTAATCGTGATTTACTGTCCTTTTTGTGGTAAATGTTTATATTTACGATTAATATGAGGTCAATGAGGTAGTGATATACCTCAGCCTCACTACTTCCTTCTCTCGCTAGAGATTATAAGTGTGCTATGCCCTGTCTACCAGCGAGTGTTATTAAAGATGAATAAAGGCTTTGGCAGTAGCATTTTCAGTGCTCTAAAGGAAAGTATACTTAAAAAAAAAAGTAAAAATATTGTATTCCTTCATTCTCAAAACACAGTCATGGTCATGGTATGAGCGCAGCGTAAAACTGCAATAATAAGCAATGATATTATTTAAAGGATTTGCCCTATTTTGCTCACTTACCAATAATTATGTACAGTACCGGTCATAAGTCCAGTACCAGTCTTACAAAGCTATCGTATCGTAACTCGTCGCACTTGAGACCTTCTTCTAATAAGACATTTCATAAACATACATAAACACCCGTTTATTGCACTCTTTCATGATGAACTAAACAGAAAGAGCGCGGTATATAACAGTTTCCCCTAGTTCGTAGGCTTATCACGACCCGCTGTCTTTTTCTGATTAAAGCAATGAGAAAAAGACAGCGAATGTCGAGGAATGAGTAAGTATCTATAATTCAATATTTTAAACAAGTCAACATAAAAAACATAAAAATTGAGGGTAGATTTGAAACAAAATTTATTTACTGGCTGTAATTTAATCGTATGACGTTGTTGGTTGGTGAACTTAGTTACGAGCGTTTGTGGTATTTCTATTAGTGGTTTTTAGTTTGAAGACTTTTATTCAAAATGCAAGCTAATATAAATTTTGAAGCCAGGGCGAACATTGTAGCCATGCATAACAATGGATTTAATATATCTGAAATATCCAATATGTAAGTTATTTTCTTGTGATTAATGTTATTTGTTAATCTCATTTGTGGTGGTTCAAAGTGAGTAATAAGGATTTCTTTATTTTTAGAGAAATACTGTGAGACGTTGGATGAAAAGATTTGAGGAAGAGGGAAGTCCGCCACTTATTACCCAGTCTCAGCGACGTTTTATGGTTGGTGAATATGAAACGAATGGTTATGGTCCGACGCGGGCCAACAGTTCCAACTACGTCGAGGTTTTGAGCGACATAATGCTATCAACTGTGCGCAATGTTTATCCAGCGGATGAAATTGGTGAACTTTATTTTATTCAAGATAATTGTCCGATACATCGTGCCGGTATTGTTCGTGAGTGGTTTAGTCAGCATTCGGATGTTGAAGTTATTCTGTGGCCAGCGCGATCCCATGATCTAAATCCTATAGAAAATGTATAGGGTTTGGTCCCATTGCATGGAGTTGTGGGACAGTTTACGTGGCACAGATATTTGTAGCAATATTGCGGCCTCCATGCGTCAACGTCTTCTTGACTGCCTTAATAATAACGGAGGTCACACTAAATATGAATAAAAAAATATAAGTAAATAATATTTAATGTTATCAGGGGAATTTAGGGGATACACTGGTCATCGTAGTAATAAGTTAGTTAATAATTGTAAGATTGTAGGACTGAGGTTAAGTTTCAATCTTCTTTTCCTTAAGAAAATGAATAAATTAAGCTATAACTTCAATAAACCATAGGTAACATCCAATTTTATTAGCAACCAAAAATGATTTACGAACAAATTACAAATTAATTTAATTTCAACGTTTGGTATATCGTTCTATGTTATCTCGTTCTTTGGTATATCGTATTATGTTTATGTTTTAAAGGTTAATAATTACAAAATAAATGTCCCTATGAAAAATTGTTTTTTTTATTATCATTATTAAATTACCTATTATCCCTACTTTATTTTTACCTTCCGTAACATAATTATAGTCATTGTAAATTAACGAGATTCAAATAATTGAACTCTGACACGAAAACAAAGAAAAACAAAAAGAGTTGAGCTCGCACTGAGGTTCAAACCAGGGACTGAAAGCGGTTACGGTTAAAGGTTAAGATACTTCAAAAATATACCGGTACCGGTTAAAATAAAGGTTGGGCTAAGCCATTATTTAACCTTTACAGCATTTCGGTACCGAAAAACATGCGAAACGGTGCGGCGTGGGTGCTTACACAGTCGTGTCCGTCCGATCGAAAATAAAAACCAATACCTACCGAGTTACAATCACCTAGTGAACAACTGACAGTGTGGCGGCGGAGCGTCAAAGAAAACCCCGATTTATAAAGGTAAAGGTACTACTACCGAAACATTTATAAAGGTCATAGTACTTCTACCAAAATATACCGGTATGCATTTCCAACCTCTAAATTCCGCAACTGAAAACAAGAACAGTTTCGAAATATTTTGGTAACCCTTATTTAACGGTATGACGTCATACTGAAATATAAAGGTACCTTAATAATTGGGTAATTCAGTCCCTGGTTCGAACCTTCACCATTCTCATGCACACACAACTATACGGTCCTACTCGTGCGATCCTGCCATCGTTACATACAACTATTACATACGTTGAATTGTAGCATTGCTTTTAAATAGGCGCTGTTGTCGATAGTTAATTATGAAGAAAACAAGTATAAGTAGGTATGACCACACATTCATCTAATCAATCAACATCGCCTTTTCGTAGTTATACTGTGTGCGCGTTAGGAACTGTCTGCTTTAAAACATCACTCACACACACAGAGATAGGCGCAGACCTGGCGTGCAGGCAAATATGAACATTCCGGTAGCACTCCATTTATGACCGTTGACTGTACACTTAGTCCTGCTGCTTACATGTCGTGATTTGTGAACCCTCCGGAAGGGTCACCGGCATTATGTTTGCGTTGCGCTAAAGTTAACCCTCAGGGACGGTCAACGGCATTATGTTTGAAACCGTGTTATAAAACACTGTAAAACGAAGTGAAATTGTAATTTCGGGGGGTCTTGTGGCTATACATAGTATCTCTGGAGATATTTTGATGCTCACGACAGATATTAATGGATGAACCATGAAGTCAGATATTTATTCTCGTGACATTACCTATTATGCTGACATCTAATGGGCCAGATCTAGGTAAGGGCTGGGATGTGGGATTAAAGCAGTGCATTCCAAATTCAAGCTAAAGAAAGAAAAGAAATAAAGAAAAACATTTATCAAGTTCAACTCCTTTTAATGAAAAATAATTATAAAGGAGAATGGGCAAAATTAAATAATTATGTACCTATGGATCCCATCTTTACCACCAGTAACGACCAGCCAGACATGTGTCATAAGAAATTCACGAAAAAAGAGCAATATAATAAGTTTCAATAATAAGTCTCTATTATATATCTGAGGGCACTTGAGAGCGCCCCCGCCGCCACGGACGTGAAGTGTCCGTTGCACTGCCCGTTCATGAAAGCTATAAACCTCAGTAGTTTCCACTCATTGTTTTCATCATTTCTCATTTGATTCTCATCGAAATCTGTAGTTGTTGTGTTGTCCGAGAAGCAACCTTGTTTAGTTTGTAACCGAAGGGTACTTTTGAGCCAGTCATTGCGTAAAAACTGAGTGTGGCCCAAAAGACCACAGAGGGCAACTGAAACAGTAAAAAAAAGCATTTTTAACATTTTTCTACTGCTGTTAACTTAAGAGGCCTGCGAACACGGCTCGCAACTACAAATCGAGATGTTTGCAAAATTCAATTCCAAGCACGTTGCGCTAGTGTGAGTGCTTGTCGGAGCGATATACACCTACAGTGAGCAATACGCATACATTGACAATTCTTTTTTGACGCGATAGTGTGGAAGAAGTGTTCCGTAATACTAAAAATGGTTAATGAAAACTTAATACTTTTCAATTTTTTTTTTCGATATTTTGTAACTTGATATAGCTTATAAGCTATCATCATCATCAGCCTATAAATGTTCCCACTGCTGGGACACAGGCCTCCTCTCTGTGAGAGGGAGCGGGCCGTAATCCACCACGCAGGCCCAGTGCAGGTTGGTAGATGTCACATGTCTTCGAATTTTCGGTTCAAGGACATACCGGTCTCATGCCGGTTCTTATAAGCTATGCTTCTACAGAAACAATATTATAAATATTGTTGCTATAAGCAACAATATTTATAATACAGAAAAAACAATATGAAGATATGTCGTTTACGCTGTAAAAATGTGCGAAATAAAATTCGTTTAAACTTCATTTTAGAAAAGTTTTTTTGAAAAAAAAGCCGTAGGAGCCTAGATAAACACTGTCTAAATCCGAGTAACAACATAATATAGTCGAAATATGCCAAAATTGCAAATAATTTAGGTATTACGTTTGTATGGACAATTCATGCGTCGCCACGTTCTTAACATCATACCCATGTTTTTATTATCAATAAATATTTAAATATTGGATAAAAGTAACAACTTATAAGTATTTAATTGATGAAAATAACAAGATTATATACTAACTTAATTCACATTTTTTTTTAAATTATATACTAGCAATTTCGTATCTTCTAATTTACTTACTCTGTTCAAACATGAGGTCAGGCAGTTGGAAGCCATTTGAGGCAATGTACTGCAACTCGTTAAAACATTTCATGCAATACGTATCCGTCCTAGATTTGTCCTGTTTTTTGGAGAACACGATACATTTTCGAGAAAAACGGGCGATGATCATATATAAAATCCTAAAAAACAACGATTATTTTATAGGATACCGACTAAAGAATTATAGAAGAAGTTAAGTTACCTACTGATGTAAACATATATTTAGACTATACTACAGTAAAAGTTTGGGCGTGTGTGAATGATTTAATATTTGTACGTTCTTAATTCAGGAACTATGTACATATTTAAATCACACAGAAAAGGGTTGTTAAAACGTGCCGAACGTGTGTAGACACTTTGCTTCACCAACGGCAGGCGATAGTTCCATGTTCAATTCTGTGGAGAATCAGTGCCTAAGTGAAGATTTCATCGGTTATAGAATAGAATAGAATAATTATTTATTTGCTTATAAAGTAGATACAAAAAAAACAGATGTTTTATAATTAGAGATCCTTATAATTTCTACAATAAATTAGGCATGCAAACATTTAGTACCTACAAGTGCTTAATAGTCTAAAAATACTGTCAATATGAAAATTCTTATAATATTATGATCAATAAAATAAAGATTTATAGATATCAGGATTAATTAGGTAATTATAAAGTATTATCATTTAAAAATTCACAAATGGAGTAATAACATTTATCAATTAATAAGACTAACAATTTCTTTTTAAACAGTGGAATTGACTCGTTTTTTATTCCATCTGGTATTTTGTTAAAGATAACCGGCCACATACATATAACACTTTTCCTTAATAATGCAGTGTTATGACCACTAACACACAGCATGTTTGTATACTGCTTTCTAACTGGACGTGGTCTATTGTCAGACAATTTATTAAAAAGATGCATATTTGACGTTACAAAAGCAGCTATTTCGGAAATGTAAAGTGATGGGAATGTTAGCAAATTTAGGGACTTGAATACAGGTACGCAACTATCTGTTATTTTCATGTTACACATTGCCCTTATGCATCTTTTTTGAGCCTTGAATACCTGTTCTCTCAGACTTCAATTTCCCCAGAATATTATCCCGAATCTGAGTATTGATGCCACTAAACCACTAACCACTAACCACTAACTAATCTAGTGGGCATATTCACTTTCCTGGATAGATTAAAAATCTCATACGCTGCTGTACTAAATTTTTTGCATACTTCTTCTGCGTGTGGCTTCCAGGTAAGTTGGCTATCTATCATTATACCTAAAAATTTTGCAACTTACACTTGGTCTATGTTTTGTCCATTGTAATTTATATTAAAAGTATGATATCGTCAACTTCCTCTGACGGGGAGTATACCTCAGAATTTCAACCCCAAACAAACACGAATGGGGAAGATCTCTCCTGAACTTCAAGATTCATCTTGTATGACGCTTATTAGTACCTGGGCGACCGAGCTCTGCTCTAGTGAAAATAAAGAATGCTCATTTAAAAGTATAGGATAGTACCTACTAATTCCATACTGCCATGATAGTAGGTACTTACTGATTCCATGCTGCCATATCATTATTCTATGTCATTAATCTTGTTCTAAACTTTGGGCGAACGAGCTCTTCCCGGGTGAAAATATGGAGAAAACGAATTTTCCCAGATATGAGACCTAGCTAGATTTTTTCGCCCCTGGAAACCCCTATATTGCTACTTTCTTTGAAGTCGTTAGAGCCGTTTTACAGAACGTGAGTACTTATTGCTCGTTTAATAGTAAAGGATGATACAAGACGTACCTGTGTGACAAACCATAGCCGAACTCGTTGCCTCCCAGCATCACCTGTTTGCATTGAGGGGGCGTCAGACAGTTAGTCTGAGATGTTCCAGACAAATGAAAAGGGTCATTCAGCGCCAATAGTCTTATGCATTCATCTAAGTAATTACGTAAGATTAATACAAAGTAATCATTCATCATAACTTTCTAAATATAGTATAGAACAAAGTCACTGCACAATGGATTTTAATGTGGTTTTCGCCATAATTTAGAGAATTTAATCCGGAAGATTTAAGGTACCATTCCGTACCCGACCGCAGCAGGCAACTGCAGGCGACGGGTCGCCGCGACACGACTGGTTCCTATGAAATTCAATGAAATACCTTCCATAGCTGGCGTTGGCAGCTACGGGCGAGTGACAGGCGACACGTACAGCCTGACCGCAGACCAGTAGCGTTTTTTCTTAAACCTGCTTGGAAATTCAAGCTTACAAGCTTCTTCGAGATAAATCGAAAATGCTGTACTGGTCAAATACATGTGAGTGCCCGGCAGGCAATGTTTGTATGAAAAGGGTTCCCTCTATCTAGCAGAATCTTGTCGCCTGCAGTTGCCTCCTGCGGTCGGGTAAGAAATCATGACTGCAGCGACATGACACCGCGACGTGTTGCTGCGACATGACGCCACGACACGTCGCCTGAAGTTGCCTCCTGCGGTCGGGTACGGAATGGTAACTTTATTTGTTTATTACAGTTACAGAAATATCTATTTTGTGATATGAAACAGTCTATAAAGAAGCACTAAAGCTCCCGTTTTACCGCTAGGTCACGGAGCTGATGCTGAAAGCCTTGTTTCCTGTCCTGGTGGGAACTGCAAACCTCTGCTCGAAGTTGTTATGATAAGAGATAATAATATATATTGCTTACGATACATAATTTCACAAAAGTTCGCTTGTATTAAATGGTCCCAAATTCCAACCTACTTCACATTTTATAAAGACACTAGCTTCCGCCAGCGGTAATGTTACTCAGTGATAATATAGTATTATACTGGTGAAAGAATGTTTAAAATCGGTCCAGTAGTTTTTGAGTTTATCCATAACAAACAAACATACAAAAAATAAAAATATTTTCTCTTGATAGGAATATTAGTTTAGATTCAACAGACTTTCTGACTTTAGTTTTTTTTTTTGGTAGGTACTGGTATAAGATATCAGACAAAATCCACTATACTCGTTTCGCTAGGAGATGGTTTAAATTTTTCGTGATTATCCACATCATTGTAATAATTCTGCCATTTGCCATAAATACTCTCCATCTGTTTTGGACTGTAGAAGTGCGTTTGGGTCAGCAGATCTTTATTAAATTTATCAGGAGGTCTCACCCACGTAGTTACGTTGTAAAATAGTTGCACCACTGAAAACAATCAACGAGTTGAAATGTGTGACCAGTAGATTTATCATTTTGTGAATTCCAATATGTACAAGAAAATTGGAAAAAATTCATATTTGCTAAGTCAATGGAGTCCTAAATTACGAAAATCGTCTATACTCGAATTTCAGACCGATTATTGAATCCCGGAATTGTACCTGTAAATTGAAAATTGAAATAGTAATAAATAACTTACTTATACATCTTTACGCATGTATTCCCGAAGTAATTATTAAGAATGAAAGCCATATCTCAGACCAAATAAAAAACTAAGACATAGCGCTGTCAACAGTGTCGTGAGGCCGGTTTCGTAAACATGTGTGCACTTAGTGAGGTGTAGTTTGATTGTAAATGGTTGTACATTTGTGCGTGTCAGCGTGTATGCACAGAGCGGTGGTGTAGTTTTGGCAGCTTCACTGTATTGTTCGCAGCGCTATGTCTTAGTTTTTTATTAGGTCTGAGGGCTATTTTACCTACAATGCAAAGAAAAATATTTTACGTTTTATATTCTGCGTAATTACTGAATAATTTTCATGTTTTTCAACCATTAATTTAAAATAGTTAGATACTTCGTCATTCTTCATAAATAGTTTTTCCAAACGGGAACGTATGTTTGCAGGAATACTCGTTCCTTTCTGTTGCAAAACTTTCCTCAAATTCACTGCAAAAAAATAATAATAATAATGTGATTCTAAAGTTGTTCTTAGAGACATTTTGTCTGGAAAATAAATTGAAATACTCCTTTTTTGGATTTTAACACTCCTGAAGATTCCGAGGGAACTGGCAACGAACGACATTCATCGACGTATCATCTACGGTGGGCTGCGTCAATTGGGTACCCCAATTGTATTAAAATTGTAATACAACTGGGGTACCCAATTGATGCAGCCCACTGTACTAGAATTTTTATCATCAACGGATTAATTTTATCTGCTACTAGCTTCCGCCAGCGGCTTCGCCCTCGTGATATCTTTATAAATTATAGCCTATGTTACTCAGTGATAATATAGCATTCTACTGGTGAAATAATTTTTAAAATCGGTCCAATAGTTTTTGAGTTTATTCATAACAAACAAATAAACAAACATACAAAAAATCAAATCTTTTCTCTTTATATTATTAGTTTAGATTTAGCTTGGCATTTGCAATAGAGGTTGACTGACTCGTTTCATTGTTCTGAAATGGACTCCTTTATTGGTTAAAAATAAGACTCTTGTATCTTTACCAATAATGAAGCAAAGACCTCATAGCTTTGCATAGTAGACCCTCCCTTATGGAAGTAGCTATCACAGGTAAAATTAGCTTCCGAATCTATTTACATGCCTAGTTTGGCAATAAAAAGCTACCATTGGTAAGCAAAACGATTCGTGTTTGTTTATAAGAACCGAGCATTATTCTAACTTAAGTATTAATGTGATATACCATAAAACTCTAGCTCTTCAGGCAAGTTTCTACGGTTTAATTGATAGTTCAAGACACTCTAATCATAGTAGAGTTGTCATCATCTACCTAACATCTATACACCGTGATATTTTAGTCGTCTTAAAAAGGGCCACTCAATGTACCCGACATAAAATACCTCTAGGAGCAATTAAAAAATAGTTACAATTTTTTTTCTGATGTGAAAACTTCTTCTCGCGCGTTGGGCGTTTTTGAGATAGGACTAAACCATTGATTTCGCGACCTGTTACCGACACCATGGAGTAAAAGACATCAACGCGTTGATTACCGCGATGCCGATTTTTTTTCAAGTTTTCACTTCTTTCGGCACTACCGGAGTACCACTGTTATTTTTTTTTTTATCAATATTTAGTAGTCATTGGATACATGAAGTGGGCTGCTTTTGTAAGACGACTAAAATGTCACGGTGTGTATATTTCATAGTATAAAACAAAGTTTTCTTTTCTCAACAAGTGTGTGCAGATAGTGCCATCCACAAAGACGCGCCCCACTCCGCGATTACTGTACTGTAAGCTGTACTTTAGTACGGTGTGGAGCGGAGTGGGGCGAGTCCACGTGGATGGCAGTATCTATAGCGCGCCTTACAATAGATGACCTTACCGTCTATCATAATCAATCCAACCTTCAAGTTCAAATCCACGTAATTTTTATGTCTTGCACAAAAAATTACCACCTTTCTCAATGCTCTTAAATATTGGTCAAAATCCTTTGTTGCTGGTAAATCCTGAATAATCTTTGTATGTTCATCATTAGCAATAACCCTGTTCGTATAAATAACAATCGTCAATAAAAATACCAAAATCGAAATGAATTTATACGCATGTAACGACTTAAATGACTTTAACATTTGCATCGCGGAATTTTCATTGCACGATTATACCGCGAAGATGTTTCACTATCTCAATTCAATTATAAACTGGATTCATTTTATTTAGTATGATTGTTTTTATGTTCTTGACCACAAAATTTTCCTCGAATTGGTTCCACACGATTTTCTTTTATAGATACGTACGTACGAGTACATAGTAGATACGTAGGTACATAGTTTTTCGGTGACTATCGGATGCTATAATTAATTATCGTCTACAGTGGTCAGATTATATCTATTTAGACTGGAAGCCGACCCCAACATAGTTCGAAAAAGGCTAGGCAGATTGATTGAGTAGTCGAATTATTTCCTGGAAAATTTATACACGGTGTTAGGCAGACGATTGAACATACAAATAAATTATAAGCAAAAAAACCTTTAAAAAAAATGCTTTTATTTAAATGCTCTAAAAAGAAGAAAATAAAATTTTCTTTTAAAATTTTAACTATCAACTTATAACCTCATTATACACAATTTATATGATCATAAAAGCTTGTCGCGAGGTTTGAATTAGTACCTATAAGTGTAATCGCGCGACAAGCTTTTATGATCATATAAATTGTGTATAATGAGGTTATAAGTTGATAGTTAAAATTTTAAAATAAATTATTATTTTCTTCTTTTTAGAGCATTTAAATAAAAGCTTTTTTTTAAAAGGTTTTTTTGCTTATAATTTATTTTTTACTTTTTAGCTATCGCTGGCTAGATTTCTACTAGTAGGTAATCGAGGTCTCAACATCTTTCAGGTGGATTAGAGCAACGGAGCTTATAATCACCATCTTTTTTTAACCTGCATTTTTATTCTCAGCGAACCCTTTCATTTAATATCCATACTATAGGTGTAGTCTGCTCCAATAAAACTCACTTTTAAACACACTTATTTATTTTATTATTTGCCTTGCTCGCAACACAGTTGGTAACCGACTGACTCAAGAGCTAACGCGCTATGCCGGCAACCAACAGGAGTGGGGACCGGATGTTGCGCGCCACCTCGTTTGATAAAACAGTATAATTAATTGACATCTTGAATACAAACTAAAATAATTCTAAAATTCTTTGAAATATTCGATTTAACGTAACAACATGTTTTAAAATACAGGACTTTAATTATGTATAACTTTAAATGTTAAAATCAATGTTTAACAAAATAAATGGATCGTAATCATACCAAAAGTAACGCCATCTAGTGGTATAAGATGACAGTCACATCCAACGTAAAAATGACTGTCATCATACCCACACAACACTATCTAACAGATTACTTATACTTCAAAAATTAATATTCTATCTTATTTAAACTAAATTCTAACATAGGAAAGCATAAAAAAACTTCAAAAGTCCGCCATATTGGATTAAGAGTGATATCAGAATATTTTTCTAATTATTCTCGGCAAGCCCTTTCATTTGATACCCATATTGCAGAAGTGCATAAAAAATAACTATTCCGCCATCTTGGATGGTCCGCCATATTGGATTTAGAATAACGTCACATTATTTTTCGAGTTACTCTCAACAAGCCCTTTCATTTGATACCCATATTGTAGAAATGCATTAAAAATAACTATTCGGCCATCTTGGATGGTCCGCCATATTGGATTTAGAATGACGTCACAATATTTTTCAAGTTACTCTCAACAAACCCTTTTATTTGATACCGATATTGTAGAAATACATTAAAAATAACTATTCTGCCATCTTGGATGGTCCGCCATATTGGATTAAGAATGACGTCACATTATTTCTCGAGTTACTCTCAACAAGCCCTTTCGTTTGATACCCATATTGTAGAAATGCATTAAAAATAACTATTCCGCCATCTTGGATGGTCCGCCATATTGGATTTAGAATGACGTCACATTATTTTTCGAGTTACTCTCAAGAAGCCCTTTCATTTGATACCCATATTGTAGAAATGCATTAAAAATAACTATTCCGCCATCTTGGATGGTCCGCCATATTGAATTTAGAATGACGTCACATAACTTATCGTATATTGTCATCCAAACTAAACGTGTATACAAAATTTCAGCTCAATTGGTTGAAGATATCTGCTTCAAAATTGAGTAGCAAGGCTCCACCCGAACATACAACCATACATACATTGCAAGTTAAATAAAAGCTTTTTCACTCCTCTTGCTCAAAAAGGCCGTCATTGTAGAGTACCAGAGCGGGGAAAAAATTGCATTTCTTGCTCTAGGCGAAAAAGTAATTTTTTTTTAATTTTCGTCTTTTCCAACGAACCTTGAAAAACGAAAAAGTCTTTATTCTTTTAAAGAATAATCATGAGTATGGACTCGACTTATTACTTGTTTACAAAAAAAGAAGACCATTTTATTTTTGAAAATGGAACTAAATGCGGCTATCTCTTCGGTAGAATGCGAGCATTGCGTTGCGGCTACAGAAGAAATAAAAAGGCATTGGCGCGAAATCTTTAGAATTTTTCTCTAATTTAATGCTGAAAACAATTTTATTTATATCTTCGATTTCTGACATTCGACATATTAATTAATCGAGCCGATCAAAATTGAAAAAAAAAATCGTTTGGCATAATTGTTTTCGCACATCATAACAATAAAAAAAAAAAAATGGTCGGCGATTTTTAACACAAATTGAGTAGTGGTAATGAATATTACGTGTTATTGGACCTGTGTTCGTATATTACGTTAAGATCTGGGCATTTTCTAGTTGTGTATAATATTTTTAATAATATTTGTCACATTTTAAATCGTATCTACATGTGTGATATTTGTGAAAAGTTAAAATGTAAACTCGCACGATTGGCGCGAAACTTCGACTTTGGATATCAAAAACTTAATTACCACTACTCATTTAACTTGAACAATGGATGAACTCGTCAAATAATTAAATGATGTAAGTATTCACTGCCCCTGTGGTTCCACAGGTGGTTCCAAACATAAAAATTGGGGATTTCGAACATCCAAACTCCAGTTTGGATGTTCGAAATCCCCAATTTTTATGTTTTTAGCCTCGACCTCGACTGTCATCAAAATGGCGATAATCGCATTTACAGATTTGAATTTTATAAAGGTAAATTAATATTGTATTGGATTATTTTATTTTCTCGCAATCGTAGTGAAAAGTAGAGTGTAACACACGGCGCTAAAACCCATTATAACTCGGTTTCTATTTACTCCCTCGCTAAAGCTCGGGAGTAAAACTACCTCGTTACAATGGGTTATTTTAGCCCCTCGTATAACAATCTACTATTAATAAAATGGCGGATCCGTGAGGCCGTCTACTACGTGTTTAGTCCCAATAAAAACACACAGTTTTTAGATTTTAAATTTTATTCGAAATTCGTCGTTGTTGGTCAATAATTTCATTTGAAAATAACAAAACTGGTAACATATTTTTCCGTACCACAAAAGGAAAAAAACGGAACCCTTATAGGATCATTCGTGTGTCTGTCGTTCTGTCTGTCCGTCTGTCACTGACAATTTACTCCGAATCTAATGGACCGATTAAGTTGAAATTTGGTACACATATCAATTTCTGTGATGAAAACACGGACGTGTTACGAAAATAAATTAATTTTGAATATGGGGGCACTTTTTGGGGGTAATTGCAAAATTTAAAAAAAGTTTTGCAAACTGTACCGTGTGACATATCAAATGAAAGGGCTTGTTGTGAAAACCTCAAATATTTTTAATTTTATTTTATAATACTTTTAAAGATATTTAAGAAAATATATGAAAATTTACCATTTGAAAAAATTACAGATAATGCTTGTAGATTACAGAAAAACCTATAAGAAGTCTATGGTCTCAAATTAATACGGTAAGTCACTCAATATTTTGCGTACAAACTTACATTTGCAGTTGGAATGTATGGGAGATTATGTTTTTCAACTACAATGTTTAGTTTGTTCTCAGGAAAAATTCATCCCAACTACGGATCCCTTCATTGTGCGTGGTCTTGGGGGCCGTCTGCTACGTATTTAGACATGAGGCAGATTGTTCATGCACATATTGTGATTTGTGAACCCTCCGGGAGGATCACCAGCATAATGTTTGCGCTAAAGTTAACCCTCGCCGACGGCATTAGGTTTGAAACCGTGTTATAAAACACTGTAAAACGAAGTAAAATAGTGTTTCCAGGGGGTCTTGTCGCTATACGTAGTATCTCTGGGGATATTCTCATGATCACGACAGATATTAATGGATGAATCATATAGTCAGATATTGTTGGCGAGCTGTTTACAGTAATATATTTATGCTCGTGACATTACCTATTATGCTGACATCTAATGGGCTAGGTCTAGGTAAGGGCTGGGATGTGGGATTAAAGTAGTGCATTCCAAATTCAAGCTAAAGAAAGAAAAGAAATAAAGAAAAACATTTATCAAGTTCAACTCCTTTTAATGAAAAATAATTATAAAGGAGAATGGGCAAAATTAAATAATTATGTACCTATGGATCCCATCTTTACCACCAGTAACGACCAGCCAGACGTGTGTCATAAAAAAATCGCGAAAAAAGAGCAATATAATAAGTTTCAATAATAAGTCTCTATTATATATCTGAGGGCACTTGAGAGCGTCCCCGCCGCCACGGACGTGAAGTGTCCGTTGCACTGCCCGTTCATGAAAGCTAAGAACCTCAGTATTTTCCACTCATTGTTTTCATCATCTCTCATTTGATTCTCATGGAAATCTCTAGTTGTTGTATTGTCCGAGAAGCAACCTTCTTTAGTTTGTAACCGAAGGGTATTTTTGAGCCAGTCGTTGCGTAAAAACTGAGCGTGGCCCAAAAGACCACAGAGAGAAACTGAAACGTTTAAAAAAAGCATTTTTAACATTTTTCTACTGCTGTTAACTTAAGAGGCCCGAGAACACGACTCGCAACTACAAATCGAGATGTTTGTAAAATTCAATTCCAAGCACGTTGCGCTAGTGTGAGTGCCTGTCGGAGCGATATACACCTACAGTGAGCAATACTACCACGCATACATTGACAATTATTGTTTGACGCGATAGCACCTTTCGAAAATGTATGATAAATGTGGAAGTGTTCCGTAATACTAAAAATGATTAATGAAAACTTAATATTTTTCCATTTATTTTTTTTCGATAATTTGTAACTTGATATAGCTTATAAGCTATCATCATCATCATCAGCCTATAAATGTTCCCACTGCTGGGACACAGGCCTCCTCTCTGGGAGAGGGAGTGGGCCGTAATCCACCACGCGGGCCCAGTGCGGGTTGGTAGATGTCACATGTCTTAGAATTTTCGGTTCTAGGACATGCCGGTCTCATGCCGGTTCTTATAAGCTATGCTTCTACAGAAACAATATTATAAATATTGTTGTTCATTATACAGAAAAAACAATATGAAGACATGTCGTGTACGCTGTAAAAATGTGCGAAATAAAATTCGTTTAAACTTAATTTCAGAAAAGTTTTTTTTTTTTAAAAGACATAGGAGCCTAGATAAACACTGTCTAAATCCGAATAACTACATAATATAGTGGAAATATGCTTAAATTGCAAATGATTTAGGTATTACGTTTGAATGGACAATTAATGCGTCGCCGCGTTCTTAAATAATGATACTTATCATCATATCTTCTTTTATTTTTACTACAATACCCATGTTTTTATTATCAATAAATATTTAAATATTGAATAAAAGTAACAACTTATAACTATTTAATTGATAAAAATAACAAGATTATATACTAACTTAATTCATATTTTTTTTAAATTATATACTAACAATTTCATATCTTCTAATTTACTTACTCTGTTCAAACATGAGGTCAGGCAGTTGGAAGCTGTTCGAGGCAATGTACTGCACCTCGTTGAAACACTTCTTGCAATACGTATTCGTCCTAGATTTGTCCTGTTTTTCGAAGAACACGACACATCTTCGAGAAAAACGGGCGATGACCATATATAAAATCCTAAAACAACGATTATTTTATAGGATACCGACTAAAGAATCATAGAAGAAATTAAGTACCTACTGATGTTAACATAAAATATATTCAGACTATACTACAGTAAGAGTTTGGGCGTGTGTGAATGCTTTAATAATTGTAAGTTCTTAGTTCAGGAACTATGTATATTTAAGTCACACAGAAAAGGGTTGTTAAAACGTTTCGAATGTGTGTAGGCACTTTGCTTCACCAACGGCAGGCGATAGTTCCATGTTCAATTCCGTGGGAGAATCAGTGCCTAAGTGAAGATTTCATCGGTTATAGGAGTATGATATCGCCAACTTCCTCTGACGAGGAGTATACCTCAGAACTTCAACCCCAAAAAAACATGAATGGGGAAGAAGATCTCTCCTGAACTTCAAGATTCATCTTGTATAACGCTTATTAGTACCTGGGCGACCGAGCTCTGCTCTAGTGAAAATAAAGAATGCTCATTTAAAAGTATAGGATAGTACCTACCTACTAATTCCATACTGCCATGATAGTAGGTACTTACTGATTCCATGCTGCCATATCATTATTCTATGTCATTAATCTTGTTCTAAACTTTGGGTGAACGAGCTCTTCCCGGGTGAAAATACGGAGAAAACGAATTTTCCCAGATATGAGACTTAGCTAGATCAAGGTTTCGGCTCCGTAAACCCCTATATTGCTACTTTCTTCGAAGTCGTTAGAGCCGTTTTACAGAACGAGAGTACTTATTGCTGGTTTAATAGTAAAGGATGATACAAGACGTACCTGTGTGACAAACCATAGCCGAACTCGTTGCCTCCCAGCATCACCTGTTTGCAGTGAGGGGGCGTCAGACAGTTAGTCTGAGATGTTCCAGAAAAATGAAAAGGTTCATTCAGCGCCAATAGTCTTATGCATTCATCTAAGTAATTACGTAAGATTAATACAATGTAATCATTCATCATAACTATCTATACATAGTGTAGAACAAAGTCACTGCACAGTGGATTTTGATGTGGTTTTCACCATCATTTAGAGAATTTAATCCGGAAGATTTAAGGTAGCATTCCGTACACAACCGCAACAGGCAACTGCAGGTGTCATGTCGCCGCAACACGACTGGTTCCTTTGAATTTCTATGAAATACCTTCCATAGCTGGCGACACGTCGTTGGCAGCTACGAGCGAGTGACAGGCGACACGTGCAGCCTGACCGCAGATCAGTAGTGACGCCAGCGCTCGAGCGACAACACGTTTTTTCTTAAACCTGTTTGGAAATTCAAGCTTACAACCTTCTTCGAGATAAATCGAAAATGCTGTACTGGTCAAATACATGCGAGTGCTCGGCAGGCAATGTTTGTATGAAAAGAGTTCCCTCTATCTAGCAGAATCTTGTCGCCTGAAGTTGCCTCCTGCGGTCGGTTACGGAATGGTACCTTTATTTGTTTATTACAGTCATATTTAACTTAAATATAGCACCGAAATGTCTATTTTGTGATGTGAAACAGTGGTGGGTCGCAAAAGAAGCGCTAAAGCTCCCGTTTTACCGCTAGGTCACGGAACTTTTTTTTTTTTTGGTTTGGTAATTTTCAAATAACTTCTCCCGCTCTGCGCGGAGGGCGTGTCAGACTCTTACTGACTAAATCCCACTCGTGTTCCTTCGGTTGCCCTGTTGCCGGGGGCCACGATTTCCCTATCGGTTTTCTTCGCAGCCCCGGCAGGCATCGGCCCTTGCGGACCCCGTCAATTCTGCTGACATCTCTTTGAGGCGTGCGTGGAACATAACGCGCCGTCGACCCGGACCTGGTCCTTATCGGACGGCGAGCTACCTATTGCTCATCGTCCGCAAGCCCGCGCCTACGGTGGCTGGAAATCGGCTCGCGATTCCCGACGCCCAGGGCGTCTCCTCCTGCGGCAGTTAGAGGCGTGAGGGCGCGAAATTTGCCTCTCCCTCACGCGTTCCGCCTCCTCCTTGCTTGCGAAGGAGGAGGCGCCGCTTCGCAGAAGGAGGTGACGACCTGCCATTTCCTCTCGCTCCGTACCATGAACTAGGGCCGGACGCGAGAGATCACCGCCGTCGATTGCCTCCACGAGGACACGGCGATGCTCCGCCCAAGCCAGGCAGACGTCCACCGTATGCTCCACCGTGTCCTCCGGGCGATCCACACAATGGTGACACCCGGGTGTTTCCTCCCGCCTTATCCTGAACAGGAACCTCCCGAAGCAGCCGTGTCCGGTGAAGACCTACGTCAGGCGGAAGGTGAGGACGCCATGGCGCCTCTCAAGCCACTCTTCAAAGAGGGGTCTTATCGCCGCAATCGTGGCGTGCCCAAGGTCACGGAGCTGATGTAGAAAGCCTTGTTTCCTGACCTGATGGGAACTGCAAACCTCTGCTCGAAGTTGTTATGATAAGAGATAATAATAATATGTATTGCTTATGATACATAATTTCACAAAAGTTCGCTTGTATTAAATGGTCCCAAATTCCAACCTACTTCACATTTTATAAAGACACTAGCTTCCGCCAGCGGTAATGTTACTCAGTGATAATATAGTATTCTACTGGTGAAAGAATTTTTTAAATCGGCCTAGTAGTTTTTGAGTTTATCCATTACAAACAAACATACAAAAAATTAAATATTTTCTCTTTATAGAAATATTAGTAAACAAACTTTCCGACTTTCTTTTTTTTTTTTTGTAGTTTTTGGTATAAGATATTAGACAAAATCCACTATACCCGTTTCGCCAGGAGACGGTTTAAATTTTTCGAGATCATTCACATCACCGGAATAGTTCTGCCATTTGCCATAAATATCCTCCATCTGTTTTGGACTGTAGAAGTTTGTTTGGGTCAGCAGATCTTTATTAAATTTATCAGGAGGTCTCAGCCACGTAGTTACGTTGTAAAATAGTTGCACCACTGAAAACAATCAACGAGTTGAAATATTATTTTGTGAATTCCATTATGAACAAGAAAATTGGAAAAAAACAATATTTGCTAACTCAATGGAGTCCTAAATTCCAAAAATCGTCTATACTCGAATTTCAGACCGATTCTTGAATCCCGGAATTGTACCTGTAAATTGAAAATTGAAATAGGTACCTACTAAGGTATTCAACAACGCTTGCCGAGATCGGTACGTGGACCATCCATTACATACCGTGCCTCGAAAGCACGTGAATCTGTTGGTTCCAGTTGTCCCGACGGCAGCCCGAAAGTCTGTCAACCAGTCTTACCAAGGGGTATCGTGTTACCCAGTAACTGGGCTGCAGAGGTCAGACAGGCGGTTGCTCCATTTAAAAAAATCGTATTCAGCTGCATCTGGTTAGACTGGAAGCCAAACCCAACATAGTTGGGAAAAGGCTAAGTAGATGATGACCTACTGAGGTATTTCATACACATAACTACTTTAATAAAAAAATATATATATATTTTTATAAAAATATTTAAAAATGTAAAAAAAATGATAAACGGAATAATAAATAACTTATATGTATATATGTCGGAGACGGGTATGTGACTCTTTCGTTAATATCAGCGATATTTTATCTACTGTGGGCGTAGTGTGAGTAGTGTTGGTTAATGCGCAATAGGAAAACAGTTTGCAGTTCAGATCACATTATAATTTACTATCAAATTAATCACACTAGCTAAATTATACACACAATGGGTGCGACGGCGTTTATTAAAATCACCAATTAACACAATGATCACAAATTACTACTAACACAATAACTGAGCACCACGAATCGAGAACAGTTCCGCGACTTAAAACATCATGACTCTGTAGAAGCGCGCGATTTAGGTATGGGTAGATCATGTCCTGTCGCCAGCGGCGCGCTTGCGATTCGTTTCGTGTCCGTACTAATGACCGGATCCGACATATTCATATAACTTAACGCATGTATTCCCAAAGGAGTTATTAAGAATAAAGGCCGTATCTCAGACCAAATAAATAACCAAGACATAGCGCTGTCAACAGTGACGTGAAGCCGGTTTAGTAAACATGTGTGCACTTAGTGAGGTGTAGTTTGATTGTAAATGATTGTACATGTGTGCGTGTCAGCGTGTATGTACAGAGCGGAAGTGTAGTTTTGGCAGTTTCACTGTATTAGTTTTAGTTTGTGTTTATATGTCTTAGTTTTTTATTAGGTCTGAGGGCTGTTTTACCTACAATGCAAAGAAAAATATTTTACGTTTTATATTCTGCGCAATTACTGAATCATTTTTATTTTTTTCAACCATTAATTGAAAATAGTTAGATACTTCGTCGTTCTTCACAAATAGTTTTTCCAAACGGGAACGTATGTTTGCAGGAATACTCGTTCCTTTCTGTTGCAAAACTTTCCTCAAATTCACTGTAAAAAAAGTAAATAATGTGATTCTAAAGTTGTTCTTAGAGACATTTGACTCTAGTACTGCAATTGAACACATAATAACACATAATGTTGGAAAAGTTAAGACTTTAAAATTGTACCTAATAACTTTTGACAGAGTTAGCCTATTTTAATGAAATAAAAACTAAATGTTAATTCAAGATACGGACTATGACTATATTTCCAATCCCTTAAATCTCTTGAAAAGAAGACACAAAAAATCAATATTATATGTGAATTTTAAAATCATCCCCATATTTTACCCCTTTGGGAGATGATTTAACAAAAACGCTGAAATGCATAATTCTTTATTTTTTACCAAAACCATAAAAACAGCATCCTGAAAACCGTAGCCGAGAGCTTCTGCTCTCCGATTGTCCATCAGTTTGTGCGGAGGTTGCTTTTTACTAACACTAGGCAATAAGTTATTTTTTGTATGTTACTAACACTATATGGATATTTTGTGTCCGAAATAAAACAATTTGAATTTGAATTTTTTGAATAAATTTAAATTTTCAAATCCCTAACTTAAGAAATGCTGGATTTCCAATACAAATTTTCATCCCTTATATCATTCGTTTTAGGATTATTTTTGAAACAAAAAGTACAATATGTCCTTCTCCAGGATGCCATCTATCTCCTTGCCAAATTTTATCGAAATCCGTTCAGTGGTTTAGCCGTGAAAAGGTAACATGCAGACAGACAGACTTACTTTCGAATTTATAGTATTAGTATGGATGTTACTCAGTGATAATAATAACAAAAAAAAGTTCCAGAAGTTTTTGAGTTTATTCATTACAAAGAAATTAACAAACATACAAAAAAATCAAATCTTTTCTCTTTTTATTATTAGTTTAGATTTAGCTTGGCATCTGCAATAGAGGTTGACTGACTCGTTTCATTGTTCTAAAATGCACTGTCTCTGTCATCTTCAAACAAATGACTGTAACAGAACGATGTTTTATACACCTTTCAGTAAACGCGTTTAGTGATTTGTTGAGCGAGCGTCTTCGGGTCAATTCATATAATTTACTGACCTTTATTGGTTAAAATTAAGACTCTTGTTTCTTTACAAATAATGAAGCAAAGACCCATAGTACACCCTCCCATGTAGCTATCACAGGTAAAATTAGCTTTCGAAGCTATTTATTTGCCCAGTTTGGCAATAAAAAAGCGGCCAAGTGCGAGTCGGACTCGCCCATGAAGGGTTTCGTAGCAGCAAGTAACATTGAATGAAAGGTAAATTGCGGTTTACGATTTATGACGTATTAAAAAAAACTACTTGCTAGATCTCGTTCAAACTAATTTTCGGTGGAAGTTCAAACGAAAATTCAAAACCAAAGAAAGACACCGACCTCCGAAATTAAAGTTATTTTTCACTTTGTAGTGTTTTTTGGAAGTCGGTTGTTTTTTTTTTTTTGTAAAAAGTTTTTTTTTAATTTTATCATTCTCTTATTTTAGAAGTTACAGGGCCCGGGACACACATTTTACCACTTTGGAAGTGTCTCTCGCGCAAACTATTCAGTTTAGAAAAAAATGATATTAGAAACCTCAATATCATTTTTAAAGACCTATCCATAGATACCCCGTACACGTATTTGGGTTTGATGAAATTTATTTTTTGAGTTTCAATTCTAAGTATGGGGAACCCCAAAATTATTTGTTTTTTTTTCTATTTTTGTGTTAAAATCTTAATGCGGTTCACAGAATACATCTACTTTCCAAGTTTCAACAGCATAGCTCTTATAGTTTCGGAAAAAAGTGGCTGTGACATACGGACGGCCAGACAGACAGACAGACATGACGAATCTATAAGGGTTCCGTTTTTTGCCATTTGGCAACGGAACCCTAAAAATGCGTAAATGTTAATGTGATATACCATTAAACTCTAGCTCTTTTTAGGCAAGTTCCTATGGTTTAATTGATAGTTCAATGCACTCTAATAAAAGCATAGTTGTCATCATCTATCGAACATCTATATTTCATAGTATAAAACAGAGTTTGATTTTCTCAACAAGTGTGTACAGATAGTGCCATCCACAAAGACGAGCCCCACTCCGTGATTACTGTGCCGTAAACTGTACTTTAGTTACTAATAAAGCACTGTTTACTCGCCCCACTCCGCTCTGCTCCGTACTAAAGTTTAGTACGGAGCGGAGCAGAGTGGGGCGCGTCTTCGTGGATGGCAGTATCTATAGCGCGCCTTAGGGTCAACTCACACCGAAAGAGCGGCGAAGGGCAGCGAAGCGCAGCGACCCGCTCGATAGAGAAGGCGCCCGTTTATGGAATTTGCTGGAATTCCCGCGGCGCCGCGAGCATCCGCACGACTCGTTCGAGTTTCTCATGCGATAATAAGTATTATAGTAATGAAAATAAAGTTAAAATTCATATGACACTGAAACTGCGCTCCGCTTCGCTGCCCTTCGCCGCTCCTTCGGTGTGAGTTGACCCTTACAGTAGATGACCTTACCGTCTATCATAATTAATCCAACCTTCAAGTTCAAATCCACGTAATGTTTATGTTTTACACAAAAATTTACCACCTTTTCCAATGCTTTTAAATAATAGTCAAAATCAGTTGTTGCTGGTAAATCCTGAATAATCTTTGTATGATCATCATTAGCAATAACCCTGTTCGTGTTAATAATAATCGTCAATAAAAATACCAAAATAAAAATGAATTTAAATGGATGTAACAACTTAATTGACTTTAACATTTGCATCGCGGAATTTTCAACGCACGATTATACCGCGAAGATGTTTTACTATCTCAATTCGGTTATAAACTGGATTCATTTTCTTTAGTGTGATTGTTTTTATGTTCTTGACTACAAAATTTTCCTCGAATTTGTTCCACACGATTTTCTTTTATACGTACGTACTTAGGTTCATAGTTTTTCGGTGACTATCGGATGCCATATTAAATTATCGTCTATGAGTATGGCCGCCAAAAATTTTACATTTGAAGAAAAGTTTGTGTCCTTCTCATTTACGTAAAAAAACATGTTTATATTTAATTTTTATGATATGTTTTAAGTGGATCTAGTTAGCAAAATTATGTAGAATCCATACTAATATTATAAATTCGAGAGTAACTCTATCTGTATGTTACCTTTTCACGGCTAAACCGCTGAACGGATTTCGATAAAATTTGGCCAGGAGATAGATGGCATCCTGGAGAAGTACATAGGGTGCTTTTTGTCTCAAAAATAATCCTAAATGGGGTGTTATAGGGGATGAAAGTTTGTATAGCAAATCCAGCATTTCACACTTTAACAGCCGTTCACGTACTGGGTACGGATGGGTGGAACCGTCTCGAGACGCTGATCACGTCCCCAGTACGGCATTGACTTTCTTAGCGTTTGTTTTAAAATGACGTCCGTGGTACGTGATCGACGTGTAACTCCGGTGTACAGTTTAGCTACTATGATTCACCGCTGGGAGGTGCGGGGTGTGGGCGGGACAAGCGATCTTAGCGCCGCGCGGCAAACGAGGATGCAAAGAAACAATATTTTACTGCCCTGACTGTAACGTGCCTTTGACTCTGCACTCAGCGCTTGGTGTGGCAACACACCGTGTTCGAGTTCGCAACAAGTCCATCGTCATCCTGAGGATGCCTCGTTGAGAGGTGAAACACGTGTCGATTTCTTTCAGGAGTTTTTTATGGCTCTTTAGAAATAGCTAAGCGGAACAAGTTACTAAATATATCCACGTCTATTGTATTTTATAATGGATTTCCGCAAGGTCACGCCTGAATCAATTAATTATGAAACATTCACCTTAAAATGCGACTTAGGCGTGTTTTCAGTTTTTGAGTTTTAGCAATAGTCGATTTTGGTATCGAGGAGAAGAAATCTAGATTTAAGCATTGAAATAGGTACTTAAAAACATAAACGAGGCATTCGCAGCAGCGTGAAAATTGCTAGCACAAAATGAAACTATTCCGCCAACTCGAGATAGTTTTTTTGTTGTATTGTTATTACTTGTCCTTGAACGCACGGTGCGATGAGTATATTCAATGTAGTCTGTGGTACGATGTGCGATGAAGTGAATCTATAAAATTAAAACGACGCCATCTAGTAGTATCGATGCCACATAGTATCGATGCCACCAGCACCTAGTATCTACATACTCCTAGATGGCGTTATTAAACTACAGTTCTGGCAATTAGTGAGTCGCTGATGCTGCCATCTGATGAAAAAATAAAGAAAAAAAATAGCCAGTTCAATAGCCAGATTTAGGGTGGTGTCATTTCTTTGTGTGGGATTGGGTATCTGTAGTATATGTAATCTGTGGTCTGGTGCAATCTTACCGTCTATCAGAAACAATCTGAGCTGCAAGTTCAAATCCACGCAATGCTTATATGCATGTCTGAAACAAAAATCTACCGCCTTTTCCAATGCACTTAGATAATTATCAAAATCCGTTGCCGCAAATAATCCTGAATAATCTATTTATAATCATCATTAGCAAAAACCCTGTTAGTATAAATAATAAA
Source organism: Agrochola litura (assembly GCA_949152395.1). Lineage (NCBI taxonomy): Eukaryota > Metazoa > Arthropoda > Insecta > Lepidoptera > Noctuidae > Agrochola > Agrochola litura. Next base: position 20,657,884 of record OX424493.1, read on the forward strand.
CGTCATTAAAAAAAAACAATATAGAAATCAAGGGCGTAATGACGTAATAGACTGTAACTCTTTCATCACGGATTTTTAATCTCAAATATCGCGAAGATGCAACTTCTGAATTCAAATGAAAACTGGCCACATTTTCTGGGCCATTGTTTTAAAAAGTTAAAGCTGGGATGAAAGCATCGCATTCCAATTTATGTCTTTTTTTTTGTATGGCATTTTGCAGGTCAACCTAGGAGGTTGTCGGCTTAACCGAACTTTCCTGTGGCTGACTCAATAAATAATAAGACCTCCATCCAGCCAGGGCATAAAACTTATAAAAACTTTTTACAAAAAAAAAAAACAACCGACTTCAAAAAAAAACACTACAAAGTGAAAAATAACTTTAATTTCGGAAGTCGGTGTCTTTGGTTTTGAATTTTCGATCTTTGTCACCGACTTCCGAAATTAAAGTAGGTAATTTTTCACTTTGTAGTGTTTTTTTTGAAGTCGGTTGTTTTTTTTTTTTGTAAATAGTTTTTATTTTTCACTTTTTAGTTGTGGTACCTACCCGGAATTCGAATACCACTACCTGCTATGTAAATAACAGTGACAAGAAGTTATCATATCATCTACTACGTGGGAAAATACGTATAATTGAAGCTAACTCAAAAACTACCCAAGCAAAGTTAATAAAATTTATATGGGACCACCTCTGAAGTATGATCTACCAAACAAAAAAAGAATCATCTAAATCTATTCATAATTGGCGGAGTAATCGCGTAACAAACATACAAAAAAAAAAAAAAAAAACATACTGACGAATTGAGAACCTCCTCCTTTTGGAAGTCGGTTAAAAAACTAAGCGACTACACGCTAAGGGCACCCCCTGTGGGGTACGGACCTCGGCTTAGGGCGTCGATGGTGGAGGACAGCAAGGGTCAAGCTGGATCGGATTAATATTATTATTAGGGGAATTTAAAGCTTCAGGCTCAGTGGCGCGGGCTGGCTCGAGCAAGAGTCGGGGCGGGCCAAATTATAAGTTCAAATTATTTTTCTTTTAAATGAAAGCTTATTTTAAAGGAGGATGGGCAAAATTATATGTATAAGTCTCTACAACCAGTAACGATCAGTCAGACATGTCTCATTAGAAAGTGAGTTTGTTTGTTTGTTACGCTTTCACGTTAAAACGGCTGAACGGATTTGGATGAAATTTTGCACATGCATAGACCATGACCCGGGTTAGGACATAGAATACTTTTATCCTGATATTCTCATGGAATCGAGACTTATGCGGGTGAAACCGTGGGGCGCAGCTAATGGCTAATAAAAATGCTAGTAAGTAAGTAGTAGGTAAGGTATTGAGAGTATTAAAAACACGTAATAATTTTCAATAATGAGTCTCTATTATATATCTGAGAGCATGTGAGAGTGTTGCCGCCGCCACCGCCGTGAAGTGTCCGTTGCACTGCCCATTCATTATATACATTGGATTCGCGATTTGCCACTCATCGTTTTCACCCTCTTTCATTTGACTCTTATCAAATTCTCCCGGTGCTAACGTGTCTGAGAAGCAACCTTCTGGGGTTTGAAACTTAAGGAGTCTTTTGAGCCAGGAGTTTCGGAGAAACTGAGCGTGCCCAAATAGGCCGCAGAGAGCAACTGAAAAAATTTAAAGAATTTCTGTTAATAACATAATTCAATTTTATTTATTACTCCTATTGTTTATACAGCATGGAGATTTAGTCACCTCGGTCAAGGTGGTGATTCTACCGGTCATCGCATATGGGTTTCATAACTAAAGTAGTAAATTATGACGGGTTTAATCACCTCCTTGGCGGATGTAGGAGACTAAATCACCACTCTTTATATCCATATTTCTTCATTCACTTACTATGTTCATACATTAGGTCAGGGAGTTGGAATTTGTTTATGGCAATGAACTGCGCCTCGTTGAAACTCCTTTTGCATAACTTATCCGTCATATACTTGTCCTCTTTTTCGGAGAATACGATACACTTACGAGAAAAACGGGTGATGGTCATAAATAAAATCCTAGAAAACCAAAAAACTATGTTAAAGGAGGAGTAGCCCACTGACACATTTTAAGTACCCAAGTACCGCTTAATAAATGTATTTAGGCATTTATACGTAATAATGTTTTGTATGTGTGAGTCCTCAATAGAGTTTAATAGTTTAGAGGCATGAAGAACAGGGTGTAAAGTTCACTCATCCACCATAGAAAAGGGAGGATCCTCCGACCAGACGGTTGTCGTGTCTGGCGGGCAACTGCCCGAAGGTTGATGTCGGATAGTCTTAGATACGTCGTTTGCGCGGTAAACAATAATTGCGCGATGCAGGATTTGTGTGACGTCAGATCTTTTTGATGCGTAGTTCATATGTGGGGGTGTAACCGCTACAATAGTAAGAAGCACTCGTGTTTATCACGCGAAGGGCTCGTAAAATTACATTCAGTATCCGAGAATGCGACTGTAACTCGCACTGTGCTACAAAAGAAACGGCCAAGTGCGAGTCAAAATCGAAGGGTTCCGTACCACCGTACAATATTCCATGTTTTTATTATTTGTTGTTATAGCGGCTATAGACTTCATAGAGTGTGTACTGCAAACACTCTGTGAAAATTTCTAGTATCTACCTATTACGGTTCAAAAGATACAGCCCTTGAATAAGGAACCCTAAAAATGACTGCCAACAATTCCATGGGAGATTCAAGAGGCCCCTCATCCAATTGCTGCAGACGGCCAACGTATGATTTTAGTCGGTAGGAGTCCGATAATATACAGTATTGAGTTTCTCAAACAAAGAGATCCCAAAGGATTGTAATCCTAAAACAATACGAGTGTTGAAGAAGTTGGTAGATAAATACAAGGTCTAACATCCTAGGAATCTTTTTTAATTCTTGTAAAGTTATCTATTTTGAATTTCTCCTGAAGTTTGAGATCAGCCCTGGATCTAGGAGGGGGCAAGCCGGGGCCCGTGCCCCGGGCGCCAACTTCAGGGGGCAGCAAATTCAAGCGTAGCAGACAAGTGCACTACCCAGCACACCGCAACTTTGCAATAAATGAGACGCACAGCACATTTATAATCTTTCTATTTTCGTTCAATTTTACAACAGTTTTGGCGCCCCTGTTGAACTGCCGCATTATCGATCAATACAATTTGATTAATATGTTGCTGCCAAAATTATCATTTTGAGAAAAATTTAATTTCGCGGGGTCTAACTTAGCGCAAACCCATAAAAGATTGGCGGGGGGCACCAGATGACAGTTTTTGCCCCGCCTCAAAAAAATTCTAGATCTGGGACTGTTGAGATACGTCTTTTATAAGGATTTTTTCATACCTACTAGACGTACCTGTGTGACAATCCATAGCCAAACTCGCTGCCTTTTTGCACCCCCTTTTTGCATTCAGAAGGAGTGTGACAGTCTTCCGGAGAACTTCGAGGTGGAGTGTTTGCCAAAAATTCTATGCATTCGTCTAAAGTAAATAACAAGAAAACAGTATTGTTACCAGTTTCTTAAGTAAATAAATCTACGTAAAGAGGCTATCGTGCTGCTCAGTCAAGGGCCTTATGGGGATGCAGAATGGGAGCCGTCTTCAAAAGAGAACTTCGTACTTGGAGAAGCCCCCACGAGATGCGGGACGAAATTCGCTAGCGTCGGTTGTGTCAACCAGGGATGTTGCGGAGCTTAGTTCCGAAAGGTCGGAACTTCCAATTAATTTTACACCTCCGATCCGACTTCGGTTCCAATAATTTTGAATCAGAGCTATACCGAAGTTCGAAACGCAGCGATGCACGTGACTAGAGCGCGTACAAACAAGTTTTTCAATTGTTTTATTAAGTCTTCTCAAAACACATCTTTCTTCTACTTCCACCTTCGACTCCGGTTCCGATTCCGGTTCCTATTATGATCAATCAAATTTAAAACCTCCGATTCCGGTTCCAGTTCCAGTAAAACGACTTCCGTAACATCCCTGGAGTCAACCAACTTGTATTGTATAGAACTGTTCAAACTGGCGCGATTTGTATTCTGACTTACCGCGCGGGATTTACCTCAGCGTGGCCAGAGCTTTAATTAAGAGGTTCCAAAGCTCCCAATAAACCAACTACACTCATGGACAAATTTAGAGGAACGCAAAAAAAAGTGTGTGTACCTAACAATGAACCGGTCATATCTGGCCACAGTTTTCCTTTAACGTCCCTGTCTCGCGAGTCTTGTATACTGTCCGGTTTGCCGATACCTCTTGACAACTCGGTGTACCACAGATTTTGATACTCGTAATGTTTGGGCGACATGTTTGTAGGTGTTCCCAGTTTCAATTAAAGTAACAGCCTTCGCAACTTGAGTGGTGTTTAGATCTGGCATTCTCAGTTTATTTGCAGTAACAATTCACACTTAACACGATAAACAGGGCAGTCAAAGCAAAAATTTTAACAAAACCTAAATTTAAACTCAAACTCAAAAGTAGCAAAAAAAATTCGCAGTATGAAAGAACGCAATATTATGCAATAATTATATAAAACAAATGAAATTCGAAAAAAAAAACATTCCAAAACTTTGTTTTTTTTAATAGCATTTACTAATTAATGTTTGTGGCCAGTACACACGTTAATTACAACAGGAGAAATTAAACTCTTTTTTTGTGTTCCTCTAAATTTGTCCATGAGTGTATATTTTACACTCTACAGATAGTTGAGATCTTATTTTATTGAAACTATGGGCCGCGGAAGTACTCCATGACAGGGAGGGAGGTGCAAACTTCTTTGGTCACCCCCTTTCAAAAATGATTTAATGTACAAATTCCGCCATCGTAGGTTACTTGTAGAATACCGAAAAGCAAAAAAAACAAAGCGACAGGAACATATTATACATAACCTTCTTTACTAATTAGAAAAATTGGTGGGGGCGCGGTCCCCCCTTTGATTTTAGGGAGGCATTCGGCCCCCTCTGCCCCCCACTTCCATGGTGCCTGATTGATAGTAATCGATACTATAATGGATTACTATCGATACAGATGGATTTATGATAGAGGACAAGATTACCAGAACACAATTTACCCGATTCTTTAGGCGAGGGTGTATATTTGTCGTAGTCATTAACGCTATTGAAATAGTTCTCCCATTTGCCATAAATTTTCTTCAATTTTCCTGGATTATAGATCTTCGTTTTATTCAGCAGATCTAAATTAAATTTATCTGGAGGGCTTGGCCACGTGGTTGCGTTGTGGAATAGTTGCGTGACTGAAAACAATAATTAAGTTTGAATCGACCTTTTTGCTCCTATGGTTTCCGTAGTATATATTTTAATTCCAAAATATTCATTGTTTTCATGCCAACATGAAAACAATGAATATTTTGGAATTAAAAAAACGCTCTTGATACCAATACCAAGAGCGTTTTTTAAAAAAATTGGCAACGTCGCAAATAACTGTCAAATATTTACCTGTTTTGATTAATTTGGCAATATTACTGTATGGAAATATGAAATATCGCTAACTAGTGAACCAGATTATTAATAATGGGATTCAAGTATTCAAATAATCAAAGCAAAGCACTCAATTTGTAAGTGGCACAAAAAAATTACATCCACAGGTACGTTTACTGAACAATTTGTTAACATTTTCACATTTTCATCATTATACTTTTTTTTGGACAGGCTATGCGAGTTTTTCGGCGCATCCACTGACATTTCCAGAGCATGTGCCGAGGACTGGCATAACCCTTTTTTTTTCTTTTTTTTTTTGTGGTGTGTCAGGCTCTTACTGACTAAAACCCACCCGTGTTACTTCAGTTGTCCGTATGTTACCAGGGGCCAGGGGCCTTTTGGACTTTCCCGCGACCCCGGCAGGCATCGGCCCTAGCGGACCCCGTCAATTCTGCTGACATCTCTTTGAGGCGCGCGTGGAACACAACGCGCCGTCGACCCGGGCCTAGTACTTAACGGACGGTGACCAACCATTGCTGACCGTCCGCAAGCCCGCGCCTTCGGTGGCCGGGAATCGACCTGCGATTCCCGATGGCCAGGGCGTCTCCTGCGGTGGCTAGGGGCATGAGGGCGCAAAATTTGCCTTTCCATCGCGCTTTCCGCTTCCTCCTTCGCGAAAATTACTGCTTCGCAGAAGGAGGTGACGGCCTCCCATGCCCTCTCGCTCCATACCATGACCTGGACCAAGGCCGGACGCGATCACCGCCGCACTAGCATACTCCTGACGAACAATATCTGATGATGAATAGTTCATATCTCTTGATGAATAGTTCATATTGTGAGGATATGGACGGTTTATGTGTTGGTAGGTACCAAACTTTCCACAGTGAACTTTAAGATGAAACTTAAGAATTTGTGAGGTACCTATGTTAGTTGTATACCGATACAATACAATGAAGAAATATATTATATCTTACTTTTTATCATCATCAGCCTGTTCCCACTGCTGGGACACAGGCCTCCTCTCTGTGAGAGGGAGTGGGCCGTAATCCACCACGCGGGCCCAGTGCGGGTTGGTAGATGTCACATGTCCTCGAATTTTCGGTTCTAGGACATGCCGGTTTCCTCACGATGTTTTCCTTCATCGTTTTGAGAGCAGTGGTGATGAAATAATTTACACAAAGTAAAGCGCCTGTCTGGGTTCGAACCTACGACCTACAACTCGTAAGTCGCGGCCGTTACCACTGGGCCACCACTGCTCTTACTTTACTTACTTACTTTTTATATCGCGACTATATTCTTTCACATCTTTATTTTTTTGGACCATATGGTGGAAATATTCAGTCAGTACATCAATCCTCAACAATAGCTGTTCTACTCGGGAACGTGTGTTTGCAGGGATATTATATCGTTTTGGTTGCATATAACTCTTCAAATTCACTGCAAAAAAAAAAAAAATAAGTACCTTAACATTTAATTCTAACAATTCTAAACCCTCTTCTTTCGAAATAAATTGAAATCATTTTTCTTATTCGCTTCTTTACAAATGGAACTAGTTTGCAAATACATAGCCATCAGGTTATGCTACACTTGACGGGGTTGGTCCATGGATGGGTGACCATTTTTACATACCGAGAATCCTCCGTGCCTCGTAAAGCACGGTAAGCCATTGCTGGCCCGGCTGTCATTCGTGTATCTTTGATGGTCGTTACGGGTCGTCAGAAGCCCGAAAGTCTGACAACCAGCCTTACCAAGGGATATCGTATTACCTAGTTACTGGGTTGTGGTGGTCAGATAGGCAGTCGCTCCATGTAAAATACTGGTATTCAGCTGCATCCGGTTAAACTGGAGGCCGACCCCAACATAGTTGAGAAAAGGCTAGGCGTTCACGAACGAGTTCATGATAGACATGGCCTTGCTGGAGATACCGGTGTCGGGGTGCACCTGCTTCAGGACCTTGTAGATGTAGATGGCGTAACTCTCCTTTCTCTTGCAAATTTTATGCGTCTGTTATTTTGATTAAATATGTGGCGGCATCTACATCGCCACATCCGAAACTACGCTACACACTGATTTCACGCAAAATTCTGCATCGCGAGAGCCGAGTTTACTGCGTTACTAGCATATTCACAACGTCCCGACATCAATCGTCGGGCAGTTACCCACCAGACACAATATCGTCCGGAGGATCCTCCGTTTTCCATAGAGGATGACTGAAATTTACACCCTGTTCCTCATGCCTCTATACAGAGTGGCAGGGACATCGACGCAAAAATTGTTACCATGGATTCAGAATATGATTCTGAACCATTTCAATGCTGTGGGCATTGAAATTTTTTGCGTCGATTTTTTTTTTAAATCAGCTGTTCGATACATTTTGACCGCGTAGGTATACAGCAGATTTTTTAAAAAATAACCGACAAAAAATTTCAAGGCTTTCAGAATCATGTAATGAATCCATGGTAATAGTTTTCGCGCGTCGATGTCCCTGCCACCCTGTAGATAAATAGAATGCTTTATTGTATACCAAAGCTCATTTACAAAACCAATAAAATATAGTAATAATTAAATCGTTAATCCTAAATCCCTTACAATGGACCAACTAGGCCTATCGCAGTCCTAGCATAATACAAAACAAGCATATTTCAAATTAGAGGATTATATCCTAGATAAGAATGCTTGGAAGCATGCTGGTCTAGCTCCATAGGACAATTTAGAGTCTAGACAAAATCAAACTGGTTGCTATTGTGTAATTAAATTTATATTTTTTTTTTTTACATTCTGTGATTACTTGAACTCACACACTACTAATTAGTATCACTTGTAATTTTTTTAGGAATATCGTATAGGTACCTACTTTTACAATGCTTGTAAATATGTGAACACCATGTATCCATTACATAATTATTTTGTCTGTCATTGCTTCATTTTTAATTATTTTTATCTATTGTGGTATAGTAATCTTATTCCAGGTGCATCGTCTTCACATATAATTAATGTACCTATACAAAATATTGTAACACATTTTAAAAGAGTAACGGTGGAGTTTCTTGTCCATTCTTCTCCATACGAAAACTACCTTTTGGAAGGGGCGCCTAGAATCAATTCTATTTTTTGTTTTTGACGTTCAAAAGTGCCTAATTGAAATAAATTATTTGACTTTGACTATATATACTAAGACCTTTCCCAAGTTGCGCCACAGAACACGGTTCTCTGGCTTCCCCATTCAGTCTCTACCCCAGTTCGCGAACCCCTGAGGTGATGAGCCGATGACTTTAATCATCAGTTCATCTACCTCAGGGGTTCGCTACCTTTTAACATACGCGCCCCAACTTTCTTTTAAAATCACTACGCCCCTGAGTTACTTTGTCGACATAAGCAAAAAAACCGGCCAAGTGCGTATCGGACCACGCACAATGAAGGGTTCCGTAGTTGGGATGAATTTATCCCAAAAATAAACTTAACTTTGTAGTTGAAAAATATGTTCTCCCAGACGGTATGTATGGGAAAACATGTTTTTGCAAAGTTAAGTTGGTCGATTATTACTCGTTAACTTGTAAAGCCTACTTAGCTGTGACAGTTTTCCTTTTAATTTCGTTATATAAACTACTGCTGTGATTTTTTTCACATATCCAAAATCAACTATTTAGCTGGTAGGGGGGGGGGGGACAAATTCAAATTCAAAAGTCATTTATTCAAATTAGGCTGAGAATCAGCACTTTTCGAACGTCAAAATTACATCAGACAGTCCCCCAAAACGCCCACCCTTCACCACTTCCTAGTGCCTTTCGCTGGAAAGAAGAAGTGGCGCAACAAACTCCCCAGCAGCACAGCTGTCTGTTCAAGTTAGAAAAAAAATGATTCAATACAATAGTATGCAAAATAATTTACATTACGCAACACAAAACATAATTTAAATGATAAATTATTGGCCATATGTCAGCTAGCACACGCCAATATACCAACCAAAAACATCGAGAACTATACTCAAGCAGAAATAAAAACTAAACGTAAACAACTAAATATCTAAATAAAAGCCTCCAGGCATAAAGGGCGTGCCCGCTTACATAAAGCTATTTAAAGCTGTAATTGGAAGTTATAAATGATAAACTAGGACCATCGAGGTAAAAATAAATAAACAGTTAATTACTAGTTACAATAACAAAACCATGATCAGCAAGACGACCAGTCACCACAAGCAGCACCCGTTCACGAGCATAACGCAAAGATCAGCCATTACCCCCCTCGCCATATTTGAGGACACTTGACTCTAACAAAAATTAGCACTTTAAAGCTTAATATTTCGCAAACTGATCCCTGAATCCAAAAATGGTCGTAACAAACTCACAATGATTTTGAAGGACCTTTCCAATGATATCCCACACCATGGGTTAAAAAAAAAATAACATCACCACTCTACGTGTAGGAGAAGTACCCTAAAAAATGTTTTTTTTCATAATTCTGTTTTACCACTTTGTCGGCGTCATTAATATGTATAGCTATGCCAAATTACAGCTTTCTAGTACTAAGGGTCTCAGAGCTAGACCGCGGACAGACAGACAGACAGACGGACATTACGAAACTATAAGGGTTCCTTGTTTACTACGGAACCCTAATAAGCATAAGAATGTAAAGCGAGTGAAAGTGAGGTCGAACATGTTTGCACCCTTGGATAGGTTAGATTTTCTTTTGATCATACAAACAGAAATAGAAGTTACTTTGTCAACTTATGCAGAAAAGTTGGAGAATCAAGAGTATATAGAATGGAAGAGCGAACGAAAATTGTAGCAAGCCGCCTCGGATAGGTGCAGTTTTCTTTGTTCCATTAACACAGAAATAGAAAAACTTATTTTGTCCACTTGTGCAGAAAACCTGAACCTCATTTTACAGCAGATCAGCCGGCCTACACTATGGCCTTTACTATGGCATTTACATTTACCCGGGCGTTTCCTCCCGACTTATCGGGAACAGGAACCTCCCGAAACAACCGTGTCCGGTGAGGACCTGCGTTATTATAAGGAGAGGACGCCATGGGGCATCTCTAGCCACTCCTCAAAGAGGGGACTTATAGACGCAATTGTGGCGTGCCCATCCTTACAACCCCTAATGTTAGTAACAAAATCGTAAAAATCGAATTTAAAAAAATTTGGTTGTTATGCACTTTCAGATGCTATTAGAAAAGACACAACGACTTAAGTATTATCTAGTGAAAAAAAAATACAATTGACTCATGTTTGGTCATGATAATCAATCCGTTCATGATAAAACATCGATTTGGTTTATCGATTTTTTCTTATGCACGGACGGATAGATTTCGTACGCAATAAAACGTAGATTTCACTTATTAGTTTTATTGTACCCGTAAAATTTTGTATAGATAAATATTGTAAATGAGCTGTGTTGTTTTCAACTGATCCGAATCCGAGAAATTTCGGTCCGAAATAGCCATAGTACCTAGTACCTAAGTAGTAGTCCACTCTAAAGAGTAATTCTATCAATCAATCTACCTAGACTTCCCATAAGTGCATTCATCAACATTCAACAATGATTATTTAATGATGCGCACATATGCTAATATTTTACAACGCACTTTACACTTTTTATTTGTTTTCTTTCTCTTTATCAAAATTTATTTTACTTGTACTTATATCCCATTTGAAATAAGATTAGACATTTACACAAACCTTTTTTACAGTCCGTTCATCCGATTTTGACTTCTATACCGTAGGTATAAGGATGGCATTAAAAGCAAAAAAGTGGTTACAATACCAACTGTTTACTGCAGCTGCCATTTGTCATGCCGCCATCGCAATAGAAGTCAAAATCGGTTGAACGGACTGTAAAAACGGTTTAGTTAAATGTCTAATCTTATTTCAAATGGAGCATAGTATTATGTTGTGTTGTGTGCCTTTTAGTCTGTGCTAAATAAATGTATTTCTTTTCTTTTTCATTCACTCAAATTATTATTATAAGTATGTACAAACATTTATCTTACCGTCTACCAGAAACAATCCGAACTGGAGGTTCAAATCCACGTAAATTTTATGTCTTGTACCAAAATTTACTGCCTTTTCCAATATATTTAAATAATAGTCAAAATCCGTTTCCGCGGGTAAATCGTGAATGATGTGTTTGTCCCTAGAATTTTCAACAATACCGTTCACAGGAAAAAAAAACAAAAAGGAAATGATTAAACACGGACACAACGACGTAATCGATTTTAACTTGTTCATGACGGGATTATCATTCATTTTAACCGCGAAGATGTTTTAACGTCCAAATTCTAATAACAACTGGTTTTTTTTCTTTAGTGTTACTGTTTTTATCTAGTGATAAGAATGAGAAAATAAAGACGGACGACTCATTATGGCCAATGCACTTGCACACCGAAATATCAACACAACAACAACAACATCAACATCAACTTGACTCAAGTAAAGCACGTTAAGAAATATTTAGGCTTCGGCAAGGAAGCTGCCTGGTATAACTGGCACCTAGGGTTGTCGACTTTTTGTACAAGAAATAAAGTATATTATTGTCAAAAAGGGAAAATAAACAGGATTTCGGGAAAATAAACAGTAGCTCGGGAAAAAAAACAACCGTCTTCCAAAAAAAACACAATTATGTGAAAAATAGATAACTTTAATTTTGGAAGTCAGTGGTGCCGATTCTCTAGTCACAAATGCCTCTAAACTAGACTAAAAATCACCAAAATTTAATTTATTCCTGTCAAACGACGATTTCCCATTCTGAAATAGACTAAAGTGACACAATTTAACTATATTTTAGTGTGACAGCACAGCACTAAGATGGCACTGGCAATGAAAAAATGGCAATTTTGCTATTCTGAATTTGACGTTTTCACTTATAATTTAGATTTTCTAACTACATCTGACTATTTTTAATCGCGATTAAATAGTTGTGGAATGAAATTAATTGTCTTGAACTAAAATTCACACCAACACCTTGACTTTAGGTGCAAAAGCATTAGCTACTGTATCCTTTTCTTTTGCTTATAAATATCTCGAAAATATTGTGTCGTATCGCAAAAATAATGAAAATTTCGACCCCCTTTAAAACACCCGTAAACCCCTAATACTCAACATGTAGGTAATAATTTTTCATGTTTTCCACACAAAAAGTGAAAAATTCCATGTAAAACACGTCGATGTTGCTAAGCGCGTACCACGTGGAGTCACGATTGTCAAATTCGATTTTAGTTTTGTCAAAATTATTTTTAAATTTAGTTTTCTTTTTCAGAATAGCTCCAAGATTCTCATAGCCAAAAGTAAACAATTTTTGTGATAGCTTAGTTCGGTGTACAAGAGAATTAGCACCATTATGTGGATACGTGATATTTAGGGCCAGTTTCGCCCTCTCTGGTTTTTATTAAAAATTACCCTTTCAGCACGTTTGACGTAGGTACTGTTTTTGACGTAACGTTTGACGTACTAGAGTCCACGCCACCACTGAAGTCCGATAGACGTGGCTCTAGTGCCTAAGTCATTGCATCAAATTGCATTAAAAAAATGTAGTTTCACAATTTTCCGCTGGACTTGAGTGGTGGCGCGGACTCTATGCAAAAAAGTCGGTCGAAATGCTAAACAATAGCTGAGAGTTTGGTGAAATTGACCCAAACTGTCGCTTCATTGGCTAGAACTTTTAATAAAGTGTTTACTATTTTTGAAGTGAAAACTTCTTTAGGCGCACTTTGCGCTTTCTCTGAATAGTGAACGATACTGAACCGTCACGCTTGTATTGATGACGCTGAATCGGGTATACTCGGCTCCAGTCGGTCGATGACGCTGGCTAAATCGCGGTTACTGGGCGCTGAATCGCGTATACTCGGCTCCAGTCGTAAGTTTTCTACGGTGGAGGTCTACCCGGTTTGGGCGGAGCATCGCAAAATCCTCGTGAAGGCGATCGGCGGCGGTGATCTCTCGCATCCGGCCCTGGTCCAGGCCATGGTACGGAGCAAGAGGGCATGGGAGGCCGTCACCTCCTTCTGCGAAGCAGTAATGCTCGCGAAGGAGGAGGCGGAACGCGTGAGGGACAGGCAAATTTCGCGCCCTCGCGCCCCTAACCGCCGCAGGAGACGCCCTGGACGTCGGGAATCGCAGGCCGATTCCTGGCCACCGTAGGCGCGGGCTTGCGGACGGTGAGCAATAGGTAGCTCGCCGTCCGATAAGGACCAGGCCCTTGTCGACGGCGCGTTGTGTTCCCGGCGCGTTGTGTTCCACGCGCGCCTCAAAGAGATGTCAGCAGAACTGATGGGGTCCGCTAGGGCCGATGCCTGCCGGGGTCGCGGGAAAGTCCAAAAGGGATACCGTGGCCCCTGGCATCTGAAGGGACACGGGTGGGTTTTAGTTTGTAAGAGTCTGACACGTCTTTCCGCTCCGCCCAGAGCGGGAGAAGTTATTTGATAATTTTCCACAAAATAGATAAAAGTATTCTATGTACTTTTTCAGGTCATGGCCTACCCATGTCCCAAATTTCATCCAAATCTGTTCAGCTGTTTTAGCGTGTAAGCGTAACAAACAAATAAACAAACAAACTCACTTTCGCATTTATAATATTAATATATATATACAGGGTGGCAGGGACATCGACACGAAAACTTTTACCATGGATTCAGTAAATGATTATGAATGCCACTGCGTTCAAAAAAATTAGCTGTCCCATAGATTTTAACCGCGTAGGTATTGCACTTTTCTATGAAACAGCAGATTATTTTTTTCAGAATCATGTAGGTACTGAATCCATGGTAACAATTTTCGCGTCGATGTTCTTGCCACTCTGTATAAGTTTATGATGATGGCAAACTAAAAGTAACATGTCTATAAGTTTCAATAATATGTCTCTATTAAGTATCTAAGGGCATTTGCGAGCGCCGCCGCCGCTACCGCCGTGAACTCTCCGTCACACTGGCCATTCATAATATTCGTGTTCTTCAATCTCCACTCGTCGTTTTTACTTTGTCTCAATTGATTCTCATCAAAGTCTCCTGTTGCTAACTTCTGCGTGAAGCAACCTTCTTGAGTTTGATACAGAAGGAGACTTTTGAGCCAGTAGTTGCGGAAAAACTGAGCATGGCCTAGAAGGCCGCAAAGAGCAACTGAAACAGATGAAAGTATTTATTTATTGTAATTTTTCTCCTGCACGCGTAACATGACCACCGTAGAAACGGGTTATGTCGACGGAAGAATAGACAAAATGACAGATAAACAATCACAATCTGTCATTTTGTCTATTCTTCCGTCGACAAAACCCGTTTCTACGGCGGTCATGCTACGCGTGCTGTTGATATAAAAATATGATTTCATAATTCTTAGGTCGAAGCCACACGGCTAGGAACTTCACTTGGTGCCACGACACGCTTGGTGAGTAGCGTAGCTCGAATCGTGCACTGTGGATTTACTACCTATTTATCAGGTGCTGGTGATCTGCTTACGTACGCATCCTCTATCTTATTGGTCAGACGCTGCTGATGTGTAATGCACCTGTTTGTAGGAAGAAAGGACAATGCCAATTTTAACATGGAAGGTGGCGTTATTTTTTTTCTCGCGGCCGTCCTTCTAAACTTGTTTTTCTACCACAGAATAGTGTAACAAACGAAACTTATTTGACATGCATATCTCTAAACTCAGTTCGAAATGAGATATAAGAAGCTATATTTTGTATAGAAGTTGAAAAAAGTAGTTCCCTGTGTACAAGTAGACCTTATAATGATGTTGACGATATTTTTTAATTTTCAAAATCATAAGTAGTTTCTTCTAACGAAACGATCAAACGTCAGTCTCATGTCAATTTTTGGAAAACTTGTTGCGAATTTTAGTGATTTTCCACGAATCCTTAATATATTTGAAAAATCCTTTTCCGCTATGTACAAGACAAAGAATTCGACTTTTCAAATGACAATTAATTTTGTTTAAATTCTGTCTCCCGTTCTCACAACTAATGAACAAAATTGATCAAAATTAGTCGATTTCGTGCACGGACCCTTAAGTTACCACAAAATAGATAGCCGCTAACTAAATACTTTTAGACATTAAATAGTCGGTACACCACTTTCCGTGCATTTCGCGCGCCCCGGAGCACGAACACGTTTGTATTATAATCGTTTCGCACCTAGGAGTCAAAAATTGCCTACAAAACTAATAAATACATAAAAACTACTAACTCTTTTATCTCATTTCGGACTGAGAGATATGCATGTCAAATAAGTTTCGTTTATTATACAATTCTGTAGTAGAAAAACAAGATTTATTTGATGGCCGCGAGAAAACAAAAAGACGCCAATTTCAGGTATTGGCCTTTGTCATGCAGGCACCAAGCGTCGGAGTGACCATTGCAATAGTAAAAACCAGGGATGTTACGGAAGTCGTTTTACCGGAACCGGAATCCGAGGTTTAAATTTGATTGATCGTAAACGGAACTGGAACCGGAACCGGATTTGTAGGTGGAAGTAGAAGAAAGATGTGTTAAAGGAAGGCTTAGTGAAACAATTGAAATATAATTCAGTCTCTTTAATCAGTCAAATATTAGCAATAACATCCGCAAACAAAACAATAAACTGAGCGCGAGCGTGTATAAAATAAATTAGAATTACACCGGCGACAAATTAAAACTTGTTTGTACGCGCTCTAGTCACGTGCATCGCTGCAATTCGAACTTCGGTATAACTCCGATTCAAAATTATCGGAACCGAAGTCGGAATCGGAGGTGTAAAATTAATCGGAAGTTCCGACCTTTCGGAACCGGAACCGAAGCTCCGTAACATCCCTGGTAAAAACATGCATTGCTTCGCTAGAAGCATGTCACAACTTGAAGCACCGATCGAAGCACCTACCTATGTAGCTTCGGCCTCAGTTCACTTACTCTGTTGAAACATGAGGGCAGGCTTTTCAAAGCTATTTATAGCAATGTACTCGGCCTCGTTGAAAAGCATCATACAATACGTATCCGTCTTAAATTTGTCTTTTCTGCTGGAGAACACGACACAGTCTCGAGAAAAACGGGCGACGACCATTATCAACGTCCTAGAAAATTTTAATTATTTTGTACAACGTAGATCAAGGAGAAGTAGTTAAGAGGAGGCTCCCTAAATTGTAGGTTAATTTGCATTAATATTCTGAAAAAGTCACGCATACAATCAAAATGGAACTTATATAACAATAAGATTTGTTGTAACTTTTTCTTTCCAAATATAAGACAGTTACGTAAATGGATTCATTTTTAACCGACTTCCAAAAAGGAGGAGGTTATATGTTCGTCGCGAATGTTTTTTTTTTTTTTATGTATGTCCACCGATTTCTCCGTCATTTGTGGACCGATTTTGAAAATTATTTTTTTGTTTGAAAGGGTATGCTCTCAAATTGGTCCCATATCAATTTTATTAACTTTGCTTGGGTAGTTTTTGAGTTAGCTACAAAATACGTATTTTTTTCCCACTTAGTATGTAGATGATATGATAAGTTCCTGTCACAGGTAGCAGGTAGTGGTATTCAAATGTATGTGGGGTAGGTACCACAACTAAAAAATGAAAAAATAAAAACTTTTTACAAAAAAAAACAACCGACTTCCAAAAAGGAGGAGGTTATATGTTCGTCGCGAATGTTTTTTTTTTTTTTTTTATGTGTGTCCGCCGATTTCTCCGTCATTTGTGGACCGATTTTGAAAATTATTTTTTTGTTTGAAAGGGTATGCTCTCAAATTGGTCCCATATCAATTTTATTAACTTTGCTTGGGTAGTTTTTGAGTTAGCTACAAAATACGTATTTTTTTCCCACTTAGTATGTAGATGATATGATAAGTTCCTGTCACAGGTAGCAGGTAGTGGTATTCGAATGTGTGTGGGGTAGGTACCACAACTAAAAAATGAAAAAATAAAAACTTTTTACAAAAAAAAACAACCGACTTCCAAAAAAAAACACTACAAAGTGAAAAATAACTTTAATTTCGGAAGTCGGTGGCAAAAAACGAAAACACAAAACCCAAGACACCGACTTCCGAAATTAAAGTTATTTTTCACTTTGTAGTGTTTTTTTTTTGAAGTCGGTTGTTTTTTTTTTGTAAAAAGTTTTTTATTCGAAAATCATGTCTTTTTAAAGATTATTTGAAACAAAAACAAGGTTACTCGGCTTTTCTCGGTTGATAGGCTTTAGCCTACGCACTATGTCCGTGTTGTCTAGAAGCTGAATTGCCTCGACATTCACATGTCGGTGGAGTCTGTGTTCGTGGGCTTCAGCAAATTTTTGGATGATGGTGGTGACGAGTTCCATTTTAAGGTCACGAAGGAGGTCGTCATTTCTAATATACCATGGTGCATTTACAACATCCCTCACCCTGAGTACTTTGTTTTGGAACTGTTGAATTATTTTGACGTTGCTTTGTTTAGTACAGCCCCAAAGTTGGATGCCATACGTCCAAATTGGCATAAGAATATGCTTGTATAATATAAGTTTGTTATGTATTGATAGGCAAGATTTTCTTCCGAGTAACCAATACATACTTTTATAACGTATGTTTAGTTCCTGTCTTTTCTTTTTGACATGAGATTTCCAACGCAGTTTATCGTCAAGAGTTATGCCAAGGTATTTGGCTGTATTAGCATAAGGCACTTGCATGCCATTTATATAGATTGGGTGGTAATCACAGTGTTTATTAGTGAAATCAATATGAATTGATTTTGATTCATTCAGTTTGATCTTCCATTTTTGTGCCCAGTCATAAACTTTGTTCACAGCTAGTTGAACTTTTTCGACTGCTTCTCTGTGGCTTGATCCGCTAGCCATAATAGCAGTGTTATCTGCAAAGGTCGCAATGGTGTTGTTTTCCAGCTCCGGGATATCGCAAGTGCATAGCAAGTACAGGATTGGGCCTAACACACTTCCTTTTGGTACCCCGGCTTTTATAGTTTTTAGCTCGGAATATGCGTCCTCTTGCCTTATTCTAAACATTCTGTTACTTATATATGATTCTAGAATGTCTGCAAATTCTGGAGGTAGCATGCGTCTGAGTTTAAATACTAGACCCTCATGCCAAACTTTATCAAAAGCTTGCGTGACATCTAGGAATACGGTGGCGCAGACTTGCTTGTTTTCGAGTGTTTTTTCAATAATGTCAGTTATTCTGTGTACAATAGACCAGGGTCTATTGTAGAGTGTTTTTCCCTGAAGCCAAATTGATGGTTTGGTATTAGGTCTTTTTCTTCTATTATTGGTTACAACAGTTTTTCAAATAGTTTCGATAATACGGGCAACAGGGAAATAGGTCTATATGATGATGCTTCATGGGGTGGTTTCCCAGGCTTCGTAATCATAATGACCAACCTTCCATGGCTCAGGTACATATTTTAGCATAAATGCAGCATTGATAAGTCTGGTCAGCTTTACTATGGCTTTGCGCGGGAGGTGTTTTAAAATTTCTCCTGTTATGAGGTCGTAACCCGGGGATTTCTTTGAGCTAATGTTGGTTTGAATTTCTCTCAGAACTTCTTTAGAAGTCACAAGTCGAATTCTTTGACTTTGTGATAACTTTTCACTCTCAAGTATGTCTATGGAGCTCTCAGCCGTATGCCGCTCGTAAGCCATATGCCGCCAAAATTTTATTTATTATGACTCTAGATATTTTACACTTGCAAGTGTTGCGGCACAAAAGTTCAACTAATGGAATTTACGATGATTTCCTGGCGTTGTGAGAGGTAATGCAAATAATATAAGTATTTTTATTAGCCCCAATCTATTTTGTACAGAGCTCACCGTGAAGTCTTAGGTGAAGTGAGCTTTTGGTTAGTTTTTAATAGTGTCAATCCCTAGCATCCGGTGAAATGACAGCTCACATCAAGCTCACTTCACCTAAGTTTTCACGGTGATTTTTTTACAGAATAGCATCGCTGGTCCGAACGTGTTAAAAACATGGTAAATATCAAGCTAGGGTGTATCCACCGACGCCGTGCGGAGATGCGTACTAGCTAGACTGGAGCGGAGATGTGTGCTGGTTAGAGTGGAACAATTGGGGCGCGGCTCACTGAACGCCGCTCACATCTCGTCTCCGCTGCGCGCCGTCGCCAGCTTGCGAGGGACAGCTCACATATCCGCTTCGATCGCGCCATACAAATATGATACATCTCCGCTCAGTGGTCTCCACTGAAGCTGACAGGAGACGAGATGTGTGAATAATGAAATTCTATTGGTTGTTTAAAACACATCTCCTCTCCTCTCGTCTCGTCTCCTCTTTTGTGGAGTCCGGGCCTTAGAGCCTCAATGACATTGGCAGGGAGGCGTTGTTTATAAACATTTGCGGTAGGCATTTGTGAAATTGCCACGAGATTGTAATGAAAAAACCGACCAAGTGCGAGTCGGACTCATACACGAAGGGTTCCGTACCGTATTAATAAGATTGAGCAATTTTTTTTAACTTTTATTATTTGTTGTTATAGCGGCAATAGAAATAGGTAAGTACACAATCTATGAAAATTTGAACTGTCTACCTCTCTCTACCTATTACGGTTTATGAGATACAGCCCGCTGTCAGACAGACGGACGGACGGACAGCGCAGGCTTAGTAATAGGGTTCCATTTGGCACCCTTCGGATACGGAACCCTAAAGACAAGATGGCGGTGTTAGTTTCGATTTTTATCACTCGCCAAAAGTTCCTTTAAGCCGACATACGCACGGAGGACGTAAAAAAATCGCGGCGATTTTTTTTCGTGCACTGAGTTTTCAACGCTCTGCTTAGCGCCGAGAGTTGAAAATCCAACAGTGTGTTTTTTCAACGCGCTGGGACGAGAGTGCGTCCCAGCGCGTTGGATTCTCAACGCTCGGCTTAAGACCGAAAGTTGAAAATTCAGTGCGTGATAAAATCCCGCCGCGATTTTATTACGTCCGTGCTTGCGTCGGCGCACCGTTATATGTTGTAGTATAACGTACCTATGTAACAATCCGTAACCGTAGTCGCTGCCTTTATCCAACGCCTGTTTGCAGCCATCAGGGATCTGACAGACACCCTGAAATTGTATACTCTGTACTGAATTCAACGCCAACTGTTGCATGCATGCATCTAAAGCAAATGATACGGAAATAATATTAATAGTCATAAATAAATGAAGAAAACTGCATCAAAATCCATTGTTTGTTAAAACATGGGAACAACTAAGCGCACACACAGCCACGAAAAGTGACTTTTTTATATTTTATTAAGTACTTACAGATATAACATCAATGATATTCTAAGTTAAAAAAACTCTACAAAGTGAAAAATAACTTTAATTTCGGAAGTCGGGGTCTTTGGATCTGTATTTTAGTGTTTACCACCGACTTCCGAAATTTAAGTTATTTTTCACTCTGTAGGTAGTGTCTTTTTGGAAGTACTTAATAGTTTATTTTTATTTTTTGAAAAAAGTTTTTGATGGTTTGTTTAAAATCTCCTTTTAGTTATGGTACCTACCTTATACCAATCTGAATACCACTAAATACTTGCTATGTAAACAACAGTGAAAAGAAGTATTACAACATCATAAAGAGACACAAAGTGTAAAATATGTATTATCGAAGCTAACTCAAAACTACACAAACAAAGTTAATAAAATTTATATGAGACTACCAGGCAAGCTTCCACTGCCAAATGAATAAAAAAAAAAACAAAATCAGTCCACATTGATGATCTTTAAAAAAATATGCAACAAGACGAACATATAATATCCTCCTTTTTTTAAGTCGGTTAAAAAGGTAGATAGGTTATACACGCTCCGCAAGCGGTACGTCAAAACTTGGCTAATTAGCTTAGTTACGTATCGTCTTGTCTCTTTTTCGCTCCCGATAATTACGACCGACGTCCTACTTCCACGTGTCATCTTATAGTATGACATTGTGCCGTTTTTAAACATCGAATGTTGGGTAGGTAACTCAGCCCGAATCTAGAGGGGGCAAGCCGGGCCCCGGGCGCCACCTTCAGGGGGCGACAAATTCAAGCGTAGCAGACAAGTGCACCACCCAGCACACAGCAACTTTGCAATAAATGAGACGCGCAACTCATTTATAATCTTTCAATATTTTTTTCTTTTTTACAACAGTTTTGGCGCCCCTGTTGAATTAGGGCATTATCGAACGATACAATTTGATCAATATGTTGCTGCCAAAATTTTCGCGGGGGCTAACTTAGCACATCCCCATAAAAGATTGGCGGGGGGCGGCAAACGGCAGCTTTTGCCCCGCCTCAAAAAAAAAACTAGATCCGGGGTCCGGGGCTGAACCTATCTACCTCCTTTTACTTATAATAACATTGATTAACATAATACAAATTGTGCACTTTACTCATATTTGCGGGCGTAGGTACATATTTTGTTTTGTCTGTTGCAAATAAAACATAGTCGTTCCATTTGCCATACATTTTCTCCAACATTTCGGGACTGTAAGCCTTCGTCTCTTTCAGCAGATCTTGATTAAATTCATCTGGAGATCTAGACCACTCAGTTTTGTTATAAAATATTTGCCTCGCTGAAAACAATAATCAACTTTGAATTATCGATGCAATTAGTGAATTATTTGAGTGTTGGACAGAATGACAAACTACAACAATTTGTCATGGTAAGTACCTATTTGCCGTTCATAAAAAAAAAAAAGGCATTGATTTAAAGCGGCAGTTGTATACAGGGTGACTTGTAATTTGACGTATTCCTTCAAGGATGTGAAAGTGTGACCTATTTGCAACAATTAAGCACCCCATAAAGCCTAGGCAAAAATACATGCAGGCTGCACGCACGTGAGTGGTAACACCACTCACGTGCGTGTGGCCTGCTGTACCTTTTTTTTTTACTACAAAAGAAAAGTGCCGACAGAAATGAAAACTTGAACAATTTAATTGTGCAGGAAATACTTTTCTTTTTTGAAGTCGGTAAAAAAATATGGAAATGTCAATCATGTCGTTGTCATGTCTGAATGTTTGGACCGTCATTAATCCCAAAGACAATGTATCGCACGTTGATGTCTTTTTAATGGTCAAAAGCTAAAATTAATGAGGTGTCGGTAACAGTGTGGCAAGTTCAATTGTTTTTTCGCATCTCAAAAATGCCGAACGCGCCTAAAGAAGTTTTCACTTCAAAAATTACATTTAACGGAAGAAAATTTCTTGAAAAAAGTAAAACAGACTCTCGATAAAAGAGAGATAAAGATATTTTTTTTTTATTTGGGTCTTACTTTTTATGTCCTCCTCCATATCTTCCCCGTGTCCACGTTTGTTGACCATTTTGTTGAAATAGTTAGCTAATGCGTTGCTCTTTACTAGTAGTTTTTCCAAATGGATACGTATATTTTTAGGCAAACTCATACCTTTCTGCTGCACAAGTTTCTTCAAATTCACTACAAAAAAAATAAAAAGTTTTATATTCCCGTTCGAGTGAATATTGAATATATAATACACTGTGAACGAACGGAACTTTTTTTTCCCGATCGTCAACAGTGTTGACGACAAGGTGTTACTCATCGGGAATATTTTCGTGCATGTAGGTTGATATCTGATATGTTATGTTTGGGTTTTTTTATTGTTGTATGGAAGACGTAAGTAGGTATACTCCATTTGAAATAAGATTAGACATTTAAATAAACCTTTTTACAGTCCGTTCAACCGATTTTGACTTCTACTGCGTTGGTGGCATGACAAATGGCAGCTGCAGTAAACAGTTGGTATTGTAACCACTTTTTTGCTTTTAACGCCATCCTACAAAAACGGAAAAACGTGCGCCTAATACGGTGAAGGAAAACAATGTGAGGAAACCGGCATGCCTGAGAGATATTTCTCGACGACATGTGCAGCCAAGTCAGAGGGCCACGGGTGGCTTTAAAACTCTGACACCAGGTTAGTCACTAACCACACGAAAAGAAGAAGAATGCCATCCTTTTGCCTACGGTGTAGATGTCAAAATCGGTTGAACGGACTGTAAAAAAGGTTTTTTTAAATGTCTAATCTTATTTCAAATGGAATATAGTTAGCTACAACGAGAAAATTCTGAGTAATGAAGACATCAATCGAATCATCGTAAACACAGCGAGTACCTATCAGAAAAGTGTGATCATATTTAAGTGTGGTACAGACCGTATTTAGACCATCAAACTGAACAAGTTTCTCCATGGGACTAGAGTAGCCATCCGTCCGGATAAAGCCGGACAGTGTTAGGCTTTTTGACCTCTTGTCCAGGCCAATTTGACTGCACCGGCCCGTCCGGTTTTTGTTAGGCTTTTCATTCTCTTTAATAGGCCAGCAATGGACGAAACAAAGAAACAGGTTAAAATCGGAAACTATTGCAAAAATGTTAATTACGGAATTTAATTTAGAAAGAAATAAAATAGGTTTATTTGTCACAGAAACTCGTGCATACATAAAAGACAAGAGTAATCAGAGAACAACACAAAGTACAGACGCCAGCACATCAAGCTACCCGAAACTGTCAAATTTTCCCAATCAACTTTGAACCTTATACTTCAGCGATAAAGTTGAAAATCTATTAAATAAATTTGACAGATTGTAGGAGCTTGAAGTGCTGGCGTCTGTACATAACAAATCACGAGCATAGAACACACAGACATAAGAGATGTAACTCGCAATAGTAGTTTATGAAACTGTTGCATAATGAGGGGTATTAAAACATGAGTGTGTGTTTAAAAACCGAGCCGTAGGCGAGGTTTTTAATAGTATCACACGAATGTTTTAATACCTAGTTATGTGCAGTTTCATACACTACTTTATCTACTCTCATACATTGGGATTGAACCTAATACTAAATAAAAGATCAAAGTTAAAGATCAAGAATAAATTTGAAAAATCCCACGAAAATCAGTACAACAAAACAAATGAATGTCGTCTGCACCAGTACATCACCGCACAAATGCGCTACAGCGGGTGCTGCTGTCCCCCGTTTAAACGTTCCAATGCAAAAGTTGAAGAAAACTCCTTGTTGATATTAATTTCTTGGAATAGCCCTGTATCGAAATAGAAAAAAAATTGTTTTATAGCATTATTTTGTTAGAGAAAAAGTGTTATAATAATGATTCTATTTTTAAATTTCGGTATTCTGTTTATAAAGTATGTCAATATAAACTCGTTTTGAATTTTAAAATTCGAAATTACGCTATGAGAGTAGATAATAGTAGATTAGTAGCCAAGGGCTGTAAGGCATCAATTGCAGCCCGAGATATTTAGGCGCACGAGCGCAGCGAGGGCGCCTATAGTTCGAGGGTGCAATTGATGCTTACACCCGAGCTAACTACTCCGCTTTACATCTCGATTGTGAGGTAAGCAGAAAAAAACCGGCATTACAAGAATAAAACATTTATAGTGAAATGAGAACAATTTTCAAATTTTAGGGACAGGTGTTTTTTGGATATGTTAATAGTTTGAGATTGTGATATTATTGTTACTCGTCGTAAGTTTTCAAATATCCCTCTTTAGATCTTTCAGGCAAAATATTGTTAATTGCTGCTTCAGCTTCCATTTTCATTGAATCGGGAGTGCAGCTTATATCTTCATCACTTGCAGAACTCATGTTTTTTTCCTAATTAGCACGTAATTATAAAAAAAAACCCAAAAACAAACAATATTTAAAGTAAAAGTTTTCTATTCCTGCCTTTTTTCATGTTTTATTTTTAATTTTTTTTTTTTCAAGAACGAAATTGAGCTTCGCCTTTCGATATTTAAAATTGATGACTATTATACTCATACGAAGACAAGGCTGAATAGCGAAGCGACCTCTTTTGTCATTGGGCTGAATGCATGATGTCTATTGCCAGTATGATGGTTAGATGTACGCGAACTTTTTGAAAGACTGAAGAGTTTTTTTAAAATTACTTACCGCCCTAGGGCTTTTCTAGCTACATTATTACCCTAGAGCGCTAATAGGTTACCTACAAGCCCCATTTGGGGGTAATAAGGACCTACTTACCGAATATGAGAGATGTAAAATGTTTTATCTACTCTCATAGCGTAGTATTCGAATTTGTTTTGTTGTACTGATTTTCGTGGGATTTTTAAATTTATTCTTGATCTTTAACTTTGATTTTTAACCGACTTCCAAAAAGGAGGAGGTTATTTATTTAGTATTTGTTTCAATCCCAATATTTGAGAGTAGATAAAGTAGTGTATGAAACTGCACATAACTAGGTATTAAAACATTCGTGTGATACTATTAAAAACCTCGTCTACGGCTCGGTTTTTAAACACACACTCATGTTAAAACATTTGAGGTAGGTTTTAGGGGTATTAAAATACCCCTCATTATGCAACAGTTTCATAAACTACTATTAAGATATAATAATAATTATGGAGGTTGAGCTTTTAAAGCACATTTATAACAAAGAAAAATATGCACATGAAAATGATAATACCGATTAAAACTTTCTTATAAAAGTATGTGTTTTATTTGAACTTTAAGTCAAACATCCTTCTTTTTTTTGGTGTCCGTCCGACCGTGGGACCCAAAAGTCCGGCTTTTTAGGGTTCCGTAGTAAACAAGGAACCCTTATAGTTTCGTCATGTCCGTCTGTCTGTCTGTCCGCGGTCTAGCTCCGAGACCCTTAATTCTAGAAAGCTGTTATTTGGCATAGGTATACATATTAATTATGCCGACAAAGAAAACAAAATTAAGAAAAACATTTTTTTTTTGGGTACCTCTCATACACGTAAAGTGGTGATGTTTTTTTTTTTTAACCCTTGGTTAGGGGTATCATTGGAAAGGTCCTTTAAAAATTTAGGGGTATGAGGAACACGGTGCCAGCTTCACACAGTGCCAGCTGTGGTTCCAGTGAGTCGGAACCGGGTGACGCTTAGTTCACGGTGGGTCGGAACTTCCTGTGGTGATCACGTCAGGGTCACCAATTTAGGGGTATGAGGAACAGGGTGTAAAGTTCACTCATCCACCAAAGAAAAAGGAGGATCCTCCGACCAGACGGGTGTTGTTTCTGGTGGGCAACTGCCCATCGGTTTGAAGTTGAAATCTTGTATGAATGTCGATCGCTCGGTAAACTCTAACTGCGCGATGCAGGATTTGTGTGACGTCATGTCCATGATGCGTAGTTTATATGTGGCGGTGTAACCGCTACAAACATATTGTGAGTTTGTCAAAACTATTTTTAGATTCAGGGATTCGTTTGCGAAATATTAAGCTTTAAAGTGCTAATTTTTGTTAGAGTCAAGTGTCCCCTGCCAGCTAAATGGTTGGTTTTGGATGTGTGAAAAAAATCACAGCAGTAGTTTATATAACGAAATTAAAAGGAAAACTATCACAGCTAAGTAGGCTTAACAAGTTTAACGAGTAATAATCGACCAACTTAACTTTGCAGTTGCATTAACATGTTTTCCCATACATTCCGTATGGGAGAACATATTTTTCAACTACAAAGTTAAGTTTGTTTTTGGGATAAATTCATCCCAACTACGGAACCCTTCATTGTGCGTGGTCCAACACGCACTTGGCTGGTTTTTTACCGGTATTCCGGTTTTCTGATTTTTAGAGATGGCAACGCCACATGGGACCAACATCTTACTTATTCGCAATAATGTCCGAAACCGACGAGACCCCAACAGGCTCGTACTAAGCGAGTTTCCAAGACCAACGAAATATAATAAAAGCTGCCTTGCAATGTGTGTACGTTTATATACCTAATAACTTAATAAGTTACCAAATGATCTCAAAAATTTAAACATTAGTTTATTTAAAAATAAAGTTTACGAATGGTTATGTGTTAATCTTAATAGTTTCTATAGTGTTAAAGATTTCATTGACAAAAAATGTTAATGTACTTACAAGTCAAACCTACTGAAAAATTTGCATGCTGATTATTATATTGGCAAATGTTTTGTTCTAAATTCTTTTATCATCTTTTCATACTGTGTTTTATACAAATAAATTAAGTTTAAGTTTAAATATTAAAAAAAACTTTTTACAAAAAAAAAAAAACAACCGACTTCAAAAAAAAAACACTACAAAGTGAAAAATAACTTTAATTTCGGAAGTCGGTGTCTTTGGTTTTGAATTTTCGTTCTTTGTCACCGACTTCCGAAATTAAAGTTATTTTTCACTTTGTAGTGTTTTTTTTTGAAGTCGGATTTTTTTTTTGTAAAAAGTTTTTATTTTTCACTTTTTAGTTGTGCTCCCTACCCCACACAAATTCGAATACCACTACCTGCTATGTAAATAACAGTGACAAGAAGTTATCATATCATCTACATACTAAGTGGGAAAAAATACGTATAATTGAAGCAAACTCAAAAACTACCCAAGCAAAGTTAATAAAATTTATATGGGAGCACCTCTGAAGTATGATCTACCAAACAAAAAAAGAATCATCAAAATCTATTCATAATTGGCGGAGTAATCGCGTAACAAACATACAAAAAAAAAAAAAAAAATGAAAAAAAAAACATACAGACGAATTGAGAACCTCCTCCTTTTGGAAGTCGGTTAAAAAATAGTCAGACGTCCCATAATTTGGGTCGAGAAGGTATTGAAATTTAGTATGGGACAATTGATATGTTTTTTGCGATTTTTTTCCATAGAGAAACTTGTTCCCTTAAATATGACCACACTTATTTGACACATGCTATAACAATCTATAGTTAATTAGATTACTAATTATTTTTTTATTAGGAACGGATTGATTTCATCTGCAATGAAACGAACTGATTCGTTTCTTTTACCTACGACAGAGGAATGAAACTAGCTTTCAAAAAACCATAATCGAATCTTTAAAAAAACATATAAGGCCGTGTCCTAACCAATCAATCAAGTCGCGTTTGTACACACGACTACACATAGGATTTCCGTACAATGCGAGGTCAGCTTATACTGAAAATGTATAGCTTGATGTGTAGCCGTATGTACGTCATTTTCATAATTCAAGCAATATTATTCGCGTATTCGCGCAACAGTCAGTTTCGCGGCGGGATTTTATTGTGCACTGGATTGTCAACTCTCGGTGTTAAGCCGAACATTGAGAATCCAACGCGCTGGGACGTACCTACTCTCATCCCAGCGCGTTGAAAAAATACACTGTTGGATTTTCAACTCTCGGCTCTAAGCAGTGCGTTGAAAAGCAAGAGCACGAAAAAATCGCCGCGATTTTATTACCTACGTCTGTGCGAACGTGGGCCAACACGCGGTTCTGGCACGAAAATCAACCCAAAACTAGTTAATAAAATGTAAAACGCATGTCAACTGCTGTCATTATTAACCGTTAACGGCAGCCAATCAAAACGCTTGACATGAGTTTAATTTTGACACGTCGTTGATTTTCGTTACGGAAACCAATACCCTAATTGCGTAATACAACACAATCACAATCTTTTTCGATTTGAAACAGATTGCTAATCTATTGCTTCATAAGTTGGAAAAAAAGTCTGCTCAACAACGTAAATAACGCAATCAATGTTGTTGAACTGTCAAACTAAAACAAATTAGGCAAAATTGTTTACGAAAATCAATTACGCAATTAGGGTAGGTACGGGTTTTAGTCTTGGACAATCTTACCGTCTACCATAAACAACCCGAACTCCATGTCCAGATCCACGTAAACTTTATGTCTAAAACAAAAGTCTACTGCCTTTTCCAGTGCTGATAAATAATGGTCAAAATCTGTATTCTTTGGTAGGTCATTATTGATCTGTTTGCGAAAACTTCCATCATTTATAGCAATAACAGCGGTCATTGTTGTTATCAAAAATAGCAAGGAAATTAGGATGCACCGGCTTGACAATATAATCGATTTTAACTCGCTCATTGTGGGGTTATCACTACTCGTAGTTATTTTAACCGCGCAGACCACAGATGTTTCAACGTCTGAACTCAATTAAAAACTGGCTGCGTTTTCTTCAGAGCTATTGTTTTTATCTAGTGATAAGGATGAGAGAATAAAGACGGACGACCACTTATTTACATCGAATTGATCTCATACAATTTCCTTTTAAGTTGAAATTACTTATTTCAAGTAGATTTGAAAAGTAATTAGTAAAAATAACTTATCCTAATCCTACCGATCCTCGGTAGGATTAGGATAAGTTATAGCTTTAGATTGTTGTTTGACAGATTATATGCTTTGTGAGGAACATGCTTTTCAAGGTTATTGAAAAATAAAAAAAACCGGGTAAGTGCGTGTCGGACCACGTACAATGAAGGATTCCGTAGTCAGGATGAATTTATCCCAAACTGCCTGTACCTGGTGCCTGTTCACGGCTTCCTCAGTGCGTAGGTACCCATACTGCTCGATATGCTCCCACAACCCAGGCGATCAATCTTCTGAACGTTTGCTCTGATTGCTCAAGAGCCCGATGTTGACATGTTTATGTAGGTATGTATAGCAGTAAATCTTTGTTAAATGTTTGCATGAAGTTTTTCAGCTAAGTGTTGTTGGCTTGCTGCGCGCTTTGGTGTTTACCTACTGTAAATGCATCAAGCAATTGTTATTTACTTATATAAATAAATAAATCCCAAGAACAAACTTAGCATTGTAGTTGAAAGTTCTCCCATACATTCCAATAGCAAATGTAAGTTTTTTCGCACAATATTGAGAGATTTATCAAATGTCAAAAACCACGGGAATGTACAAAAGGACAGGGCTTTATCGGTTTTATGACCATAGACTTCTTATAAGTTTTTCTGTAATGTATGAGTAAAGACCATAGACATATAAAGACCCATGCTCTATATATTTTTTTTCAAAATTTTATGCTCAGTAGTTTCGGAGATAATGGTAAATTTTCATCTATTTTCATAAATAGAAAGAAAAAAAAACAGGTTTATTTGTCACAGAAACACGTGCATACATAAAAGACAAGAGTAATCAGAGAACAACACAATGTACATATCGAGATCCTCACAACAAGCATTTGATATGTCACACGGTACAGTTTGCAAATATTTTATTTTTCTATTTGCCCTCAAAAAGTGATCCCCATATTCAAAATTCTACGTTACACGTCCGTGTTTGAGTCCCAGAAATTCGTATGTGTACTTACCAAATTTCAACTATATCTAATAAATCGGTCCAGTAGATTCGGAGCAAATTGGCTATGACAGGTACGGAACCCTAAAAACACATAGACCGTGCTCGCCCAGACAAGCCGACGTTCGCACGGACGTAATAAAATCGCGGCGGGATTTTATCGTGCACTGGATTTTCAACTGTCGGTGTTAAGCCGAGCGTTGAGAATCCAAAGCGCTGGGACGCACTCTCGTCCCAGCCCATTGAAAAAACACTGTTGGATTTTCAACTCTCGGCGCTAAGCAGACGTTGAAAATGTCTCGATGAAATATCGGATTCCAATTTTTTTCGGAGAGCTTTCTCCCACAGTTTTCTTTTTATAACATGTTTAGCAAATACATGGGTCCCCATATTTTTGCAGTAAACAGCTGCGGCGTCTTTCCATTCTATACAAGGCTAAAACGCAGCCATAGGAAACTGCTCGCGTATAGATTGGAAATCACTTTTTTACTAAGGTCTTCCAATCTATGCAAGAGTAGTAGGTACGCAAATACTCGCGTATACTTCGTAGTGACCAAATTAACTAACTCATTCCATAGTATACAGTGCCAGTAAGCATACGGACTAATCGGGTTTAGATTGCGACGTAATTAATGCACCTTGCGCTAATATTAAATAGCCTGCCTGGCTGCGAGCAACTTGGAAGTTGGTCACAGTTCTAACCTAACCTAACCTAAGCCATTTCATCCAGTTCACACTTTTGTTCTTTTCTTTTTTTATAGACTATATCTTTAAAACTCTTATCAGGCGTAAGTGATGTAGTATAGTTTGGAACCAGGACGCGCTCGTCCACGTTACAAACTATACACCAGCAATACGCAAAATTCGTGTATACATTGTAATCACAGATTTAAAAATAGCATTACAATGTATACGCGAGCAGTTTCCTATGGCTCCGTTGTGGCCTTGTATAGATTGGAAATACGCACAGCTGCGCAATTGAGCTCAATAATTAATTATGCGTAAAAGAAGTCGCTTGTTTACAAAAACTGTGTAGCTCACAGAACAAAATAAGTATACTCTACGTATAGCTGTCATATTATAAGACGCTGGAGATCAGCGCCATCTGAAGTGAGCAAATGGCAGTTTTTATCCCCATTATAACAAGTATTGGCCCTTCTGTAGTCGCGCGAAGCGAATACGCGATCGTTCGAACTTTTTGTTCGATGAACCTGAACGCGTGGTCGCGCCGAAAGAGGGCGCTTGCGGTTTTCCGAACAAAAGTGATTTATGCACGCGACCGATCGTGTATTACTACTATTTTATATGAGCGTATTCGCGCGACGATTGCTTTTAAAAATAGGACGCGGCCTAAGTAGTCTGCTACTTTTACACATCATTAACGATAAACATGGTACGCGTCAAACTTTATGGTGGCTCCGAAGTGCGCTACTCGCTGTGCAGTACCCCCCCCACCCCCCTGACACATGAATTTATTACTGCGCAGCGACTTGCCTCATGTTCCGAGCCATCATAAAGTTATGATCTTGTTCATGATCAATACTGATTTTTAAAATATCAATAAGGTTGTCAAAAGTAATAAGCACGAGAATCTGTGGAGCGTACCACAGGTAACTGCGGAGATACCAACACCCTTGATTATTGGTAGTTTTGAGACAAGCTTTGAGGGGTTAGGTCTATTTGCGTCAGATTCACGCACACGACTCTCTGCCAAAATCTTTAGGCTAAATAAAAACTTGATGGTATACACTTGTTTGAAAAACATTTTATTGCCATTGCTGCATGTAGAAATTGTTAGTTGTACCTTCTATTTATCGCTTGACTTAGGTTTCACTCGCGGATTTACCCATTTCAACATGCCGTTTACAAGTTTTTTTAAAAACTCGACAATTCCCCTTCAATGTTAGACCCCCACTGTAGACCCCAAATATATTGATTTTTATTGAACGCAACTAAATAAGTATGCTATGGTAACACTAAAACTGTCAAGTAAAAAGTAATCAACCATTTTGAAGTATCATTCCCTACCAAAGACTACTATTACTATTCCCTAGAAAGTTTTATCAGGGACTTTCGTGGGTAGTGGTGAAGGTATAGCAAGTGCTTTTGTCCGTGCTACGAATTTTTTCGATTTCTAGTGAATCCTTGTGTGAAACTTGATCGAGACTATTCCTAGTGTTTGTGTTCTTTGTGTAAGGTTAGTTTTATTTGTTATTGTCCCGCTTTTAAACATTGATCGCCGTAAAAATGACTTCCAAAAAGCCCCCTGACCCTGATCCCGATCCCACGCCTGACGCGCTTTTTGAACTATCTCCTGTCTTGACCGTCACCCTCCCCCATGACACCCAAATATTCCCGCAAGACCCCAATATGGATACCGAGACCCTAAATCGGAAAAGAGTTGCTGCCTCCCCCCCTGTTACCCCAAATATTCCACCCAAGATTCCGAAAAACATAATCGGCAGACTTACATATACAGCTAGGGATAACCCGCCGTATATTGTCCACGTTTCCCTTAAGGATGATCAGACTTCAGGCACTGTGCTGCAACCTGTTAAGTTTGGTATGTTTTTGACGATAAATAACATCAATAACATACGCCTGGATGGAGTCAAACGTATAGGCAGAAATCGTGTGTCGGTAGAATTCAAGTCGCATCAGGACGCAAACAGTTTTTTAGTGAATAACCTACTAATACAACACAATTTTATTGCCTCCATCCCTCAATTCAACATTACACGTATGGGTATTGTTAGGGATATCCCTACTGAGTGGTCAGAGGACGAAATTATAGCAAACATCAAGGTTCCTGAAGGATGTGGTGCTGTTGTGAAGGCCCGGAGGATGAACCGTAAGGTGACCTCTTCTGGTGTAGCTGAGTGGAAGCCTACGCAGACAGTTGTAGTTACTTTTGATGGACAAGTTTTGCCTAAACGGGTATATTGTTTCTACTCAGCTCTTCTAGTTGAGAGGTACACATACCCAACAATCCAGTGTTACCATTGTTGTCGGTTTGGCCATACCCGTACGCTTTGCAGGTCGAAACCACGTTGTTTCAAGTGTGGTGAAGATCATCCAGGTGATGGATGTGAAATCACCCCTGAGTTAGGTTTTTGTGTTTTGTGTTCCGGGAACCATTTTGCAAATGACAGTGCTTGTCCTGAATTAGGCCGGCAGAAGAGCATCAAAGCTCTGATGGCGGAAAAATCTATTTCGTATGCAGAAGCAAGTCGGGTTTTCCCCCCTGTTTCCAGATCATATGCCGATGTTTCTAAATCCTCCCTTCGTAACAAGGTTACAATAAATAAATCCCAATCCCAGTGTTCAAGCCCAATCCCTGCTACCCAAACGTCGTACCGTAAAACGGTCTCCCTTAACCCTAAACCCCGTGCCCCCCTTTCTCCTGGCTATAATAAACAAGCCCATCAAGCACTTACCCAAAATTACTCATTTTCTCCCTCCAAAAATGGCTGTGCCTTCCCAATTGAAGTCACTGAGCCCATAATATACAGACAGGAAGACAACTCGAAAAACATATTAGAATTAATTACAAACATGTTAATGACTGTTCTTACAAATCCCACTCAATCAATACCTGACCACGTTGCGTTAAAACTGAACTCAATCCTAAATTATATTCATAATGTTCCATCCCCTAACATTCCTTCAATGGAACGTGAGGAGTATTACTCCCAGAAAGCCTGATCTTTCATTTTTAATAAACAAATATAAACCATCAATCTGCAGCATTGCTGAGACATGGCTTTTGCCTGAAAGTAATTTCAGGATGCCATTTCTCAGCAGTGTCCGTAATGACAGACCTGATGGATATGGGGGATGTGCTTTGCTCATCAATAGCAAAGTATCATTTTCCCCAATTCCTTTACCCTTTGTTGGCGATAACATAAATGTTGTTGCTGTTAAGGCTGAGGATATAAATATTTTTTCTTTTTATATTGCGCACCCACAACTCGAATATCTTCCGTTAATTAGAAATTTATTATGCAGTGTTAGCGGCCCAATACTTGTTATGGGTGATTTTAATTGTCACCATTATCGTTGGGGATCAGATACTTGCGATAACTTTGGCATTGGCTTGCTGGATATATTGGATGATCTTGATCTCTGTGTCATCAACGACGGCAGTGCCACACGCAGGTCTACCCCAGGGCAGAGTAATAGTTGTGTTGACTTGACATTTTGTTCGTCCAATATGTCTAGCCTCCTCATCTGGCGTCGCTTGAATATGACTTATGGGAGTGACCACTACCCCATCATGATTGAATTCCCATCTAAAAATGTTCCCAATAAAGTCTCCCCTCCCCTTTTAAAATACCGGCTAAACTCAGCAGATTGGGATTTATATTCAAAAATTTTAGATTTACGAGTATCTTCACTTCCAAAAGTTAATGGGACTAATGCCCAAGAATGTTTTTTGTCCTTTTCCTCCATCATCTCTTCTACAGCAGATGACTGTCTCCCTTCCAAAAAACCCCAATCTGATAAAATTCCTTCTCCGCCATGGTGGGATAGGGAATGCACTGACATGGTCAGGGCCAGGAATGAGGCTGAAGAGACTGCTAACTGTGATATGAACCTGGATAACCTCATCGCTTTCAAGCGAATATTGGCTAAGTCTAGGAAAGTTCTTAAAAAAAAGAAACGCGAGGGTTGGTCAAAGTATTGCAGTTCGCTGAGTCCATCCACTCCGGTTTCGGTGGTATGGCGAAAAATAAAACGTTTTAGGAGCAGTTTTGCACCTTCCTCCTCCAACAACCTCTCTGAAGACCTGGGGTACCAGTTTTTCTCCAAAATCGCTCCAGCTTATGTTCCGAGTGTAGAGGAGAGTTGTGTTGGCATCAATGATGTAGACAACACTATCGATCCAATGAACATGCCATTCAGCTTGGAAGAATTAAAAACTGTTCTATTCCGTGTCAAGGACTCCGCACCCGGGGTGGATGGATTCCCTTACTCTTTTATTACCAAAGCTGGTCCAAAAACCCACCAATACTACCTGGACTTGGCTAATTTTTGCTTCGCCTCCGGATATATTCCCACTGACTGGAAGGTTCAAGTTGTCATTCCGATTTTAAAACCTGGCAAAGATCCTAACGATCATTGCTCATATAGACCTATCGCTCTATCGTCCATACTAATTAAACTTTTAGAACATTTAATTAAGAATCGTTTAGAGTGGTTGGTGGAGAGCAGGGGACTGCTTCCGGCGTCTCAGTTCGGCTTTAGGAAAGGTCTGGGCACTGCTGATAGTGTGGGCATCCTCACGTCAGCGGTCCGGCTGGCCCTCAGCGGGAATGAGTCGGTGGTTGCTGTTTTTCTGGACATATCAGCTGCCTATGATTCGGTTCTCCTCCCTGTTCTCAGGCAAAAGCTGCATGAGCTGAGAATCCCGGATAGGATATGTCGTATCATTGGTAGTATCTTTACCAACCGCGTCATTCAATTAAGAATCCCTGGGGCTGACTCCGAACAAAGAACAGTCTGGAGAGGATTACCTCAAGGATCTGTCCTTAGTCCCCCATTATACAATATATATACAGCGAATTTGTCTTCATGTTTAAATTTTGATTGTAAAATTCTTCAGTATGCTGACGATATTGCACTACTGGTCACTGGCAATTCCATTCAGGATGCCGCTCTATCGATGAATGTCTCTCTGTCCTCACTTAACCAATGGCTTCTTGATCACGGGTTATCGTTAAGTGCACCAAAGAGTACAGCAGTCATTTTTACTCGCAAGCGTTCTGTTCCCCAAGTAGATATAAATATTGATGGACAAATCGTTCCAGTCAAGGATAAGGCTAAGTTTCTGGGAGTAACGTTGGACTCGAGATTGAGTGGGGTCGACCATGTTAACAACTCGGTCAAAAAATGTGAACGCTCGGTGTCGGTCCTTAAGGCTCTGGCCGGGGTGTGGTGGGGAGCTCACCCCTACACCCTCAAACTGGTCTATAATGCTTTGACCAGGAGCGCTATGGACTACTGTTGCTTCCTCATTGAGCCTTGCAACAAAGAAGCGCTCAAGAAATTAGACAGCATCCAGGCCAAATGCCTGAGAATTATTATTGGAGCCATGAAATCCTCCCCCATAAATGCGCTTCAAGTCGAATGTGCAGAACCGCCCTTATACCTAAGAAGACAATATTTGGCAGATCGCTTCCTGTCTAAAGTGTTCTCCCTTTCATCCCATCCTTTACTCCCAATTTTAGAGCAAATAGACCTTTCCTTCAATAACTCTCCTTATTGGAACAATAAAGCAGTTCCTCTATTGATAAATAGGTATAGAGAGCTTAAACACCTCTCCTCGCCTGTTTGTCAATATCCAATTCTCCCCGTCTTTTCCGCTGCATATGAAACGATTCACTTCGAACCAAAAGCCGTTTTGGGATTAGGTATATCAAAGAATTCCCAAAACGCAAGACGTGACTTCGAGTCAGCCGTCAAACGTTACTGGGAAGGATGGAATTTCTTCTTTACTGATGCATCAAAATTATCTCAAACAGAATGTACAGGAGTAGCAGTATACTTTCAAAACTCAAAAATTGCCTTACTTTTTCAATGTCCGCCAGAAGCATCAGTTTTCACAGGAGAGTGTATTGGCATTTTAGAAGCCATACACTATATCAAATCACATCAAATAACAAAAGCAGTAATTTTTTCAGATTCCCGTAGTAGTATTCAGGCCTTAAAACAAAATCAGCTTCATAGTAAAATTCATAGTAATATCGTAGTAGAAATCAAGAGCTTGTTATTCGACTGTTCCCAAAACGGCTTGGACATCGAGATAGCTTGGATCCCTGGTCACTCCGATATTGTTGGCAATGAGTGCGCTGATTCGTTAGCAAAGTATGCCACATCAAATCCGGCTGATCGAAAGCACTACGTAGCTCATAACTACGATTTGCGGAATGGTGCCAAGCCCAAATTGTTCGATTCGTGGACAAAAGCATGGAATGAGACCTCTAAAGCCAAGGGTGCCTATTATGCAGCCTTACAGCCCGACATCCAGCGGAAACCTTGGTTTTTTAAATACCCAAAACTGTCCAAAAGAACCGTTTCGTCACTTTGCAGACTAAGACTCGGACATTGTTGTAGCCCAGTGTTTCTGAATAAGATCCATGTACGGGACAATTCCCTGTGTGAATGCGGTCTTGCGGAAGGTACCTTGGACCATATATTTTTCTCCTGCTCCTTGAACACCAAATCCTTCGACCTCTATCGAAAAATTTCCAAATGTAACATTCCTCTCCCAACTAACTTCCATTCCCTTTTATCCCACTTCTCCCCTAAAATTATAAAAATTTTAACTACTTTTTTAAACGATAATGACATTAAATTTTAACTGGAGCGTAAATATGTATTGTATGTTTTTGTGCTGTTTATCACCTTAGCATTTAATTGTAATTTAGAATATTTAATTTTATGTCGTAGTACTAACCCTTGTCCTCGTCTTTTCAGCAACTAACACTTAGATCTACCACAAAGTACAAAGTCGACGGCCTGGCTCCCTACGCTGCCGTCTAAACGTGACGCTGGCAGAATAGTCGAAACCGGCTCAATTGCCAAGAGAAGAAAAAAAAAAAAAAAAAAATACTATTCCCTACTGTTGTCATTGTGGACTCTTGTTTTAAATTGGAATAATTAAAAGGAAACCATGGGCTTAGCTACTGTTATTGAAAGCGAAGCTCATTTCCAAACAGAAATGGCCAATGCTGGCACAAAACTTGTTGTAGTGGACTTCACAGCGACTTGGTGAGCATAACCTGATTCCGTTCAAAAATTCAAGTCATCGTTATAGTAAATAATTGATTATGTTGTGTGTAGGTGTCCCCCTTGCCAACGGATCGCGCCGTTCTTCGAGCAGCTGCCGGCGAAGTTCCCAAGGGCTGTGTTCCTGAAGGTGGACGTGGGCAGATGCGCGGAAACGGCCAGCGCGCAGGGTGTCAGCGCGATGCCGACATTCATCTTCTATAGAAACCGGGTACGTGGCCGCTGAATCATGTAGGAATCAGTACACAGCTGAATTATCATTAATTTATTTGCGTTAGTTTCTTTCAGGATTTTACTTAAATTATAATGAATCGGTAAACCTCCTACCTCCAAATTGGATATTATTTGGAACTAAAATGATCTCATTGATTGCAGACACGGATTGACCAGCTACAGGGTGCTGACCCAGCCACACTAGAAACTAAAGTTAGACAATATTACGGCACTGATGAAGCTGGTGATGATGATAATACTGTTGCTGGACATGTAAGTATACTGATAACTATCATCCCATCTTAGCTTCGCACAGGTTACAGGTGCAAGTGTCACCATTTGATTATTTGCAATTTGCTGGACTTCCTTCGTACAATATTCCACAGAAAGACTACTACTTACTAGTACTAAGACTTCACCAATCACCCAAGTTTTATTTTGGTCATTTGTCTTAAAACAGTTAAAACTCATATTCACAGAAGGCATACTTAGTCTCTCCTGTCTGTCCTTACTGTGAAATTTATCTTTAATCAGCTGGCCTGTATACCATTATTTATTCTTGGTTTATTATATTATCAGAGCAGTGGTGGCCCAGTGGTAACGGCCGCGACTTACGAGTTGTAGGTCGTGGGTTCGAACCCAGACAGGCGCTTTACTTTGTGTAAATTATTTCATCACCACTGCTCTCATAACGGTGAAGGAAAACATAGTGAAGAAACCGGCATGTCCTAGAACCGAAAATTCGAAGACATGTGACATCTACCAACCCGCACTGGGCCTGCGTGGTGAGAGGAGAGAGGCCCTCTCTGTGAGAGGAAGCCTGTGTCGCAGCAGTGGGAACATTATAGGCTGATGATGATGATGATTATCATTTTATTTACAGATGGACCTGGCAACATTCATAACTAAGAGTGAGTGTGAATGTCTGAATGAAGCTGATAACCATCCCATGGCGCACTGCCTGACCAGTGCAGGGGGCTACCTGGCCAGTGATTGTGATGAGCAGCTCATCATTAACATTAGTTTCAATCAGGTAGTTAAATTAACAGGGTTATTTGTTTATCATATTTGTTTAAGCTTTCTTCAAAATCAATGCGATTGCATCATGTAATTTTTTCCCGTTCACTGTATTACTTGATTAGCGCTTTTCAATCAGTTTGATATTGAACATGAAATATATTTATATTTCAGCTGGTGAAAATACACTCCTTAAAAATTAAAGCTCCTAGTGACAAGGGGCCCAAGGTAGTGAAGATATTCATCAACCAGCCAAGAACACTTGACTTTGATCAAGCGTCTGGAAATATGTCAGTGCAGGATGTTGAGTAAGTAAAATGGACCTTATTTTGTTTGCTATTATGTACATAAATGCTTGAACTGAGAATGTTTAACTTTTTTTTTTTCTAGATTTTCATCGAGTGATCTAGAAGGAAACCCTCTCCCTCTGAAGTTTGTAAAGTTCCAAAGCGTACAGAACATTCAACTGTTCATAAAGGACAACCAGTGTGGTGGGGATGTCACACAAATTGACCACCTGGCCTTCTACGGTTCCCCAATTTCCACCACCAATATGGGAGAGTTCAAGCGGGTGGCAGGCAAAAAGGGAGAGAGCCACTAGCATAATTATTTCTAAGAAGATAGTTCAGTCTTGACCTGTGTTCAGTAAATTCTAATTCAAGTGGCTTGGTGTGGGAATGTCTTAGTTCCCTTGATAGAGTATATTGGCAACTACGTATTTAAAAAATAAGTCGTCACTCCATCCATCAGCCTCATTCCGGTTCTCTCATATCATAATATCAATATAACCAAACCTGAACTATTTTCTATGAAATGAACGGAATCATTTCTCAAACTGTGTCAAATAGTAGATGTGATTTTTTTAATATATTATATTTTCGCCACATATTTATAAAATATGGTGTAACACTCATAATTAATTATTGTTTTAAGTATAAAGGTCATTCCAGGGCCACAGTTTGTTAAATGGGGATTCTGAAATATCAGGAATTTGTATATTCAATAAATAAACATACACAAGTGTACTTATACTTAGTTTTATTGACTATTTAAACTCAGTCCTGGTTTAGTTCATATATCTGAATGTACGCCTCTGTGAGTGTGATCATTTGAGGAAGTATACTGGTTACGTGAAGGTCCTGCATTTCATACCTGAAACAAAATTATTCTTATCAAATTGTATAGGTTCGGTTTGTTTGTAATTGTTCTTATATAATTGTGTATCAAAGACTTGTTTTTAAAAAGAAATAAAGCGATTGCTAGAAAGAAGCTTGTATTCTGCATTGGATTAGAGGATAATTTTTGCTAAATCGTGCCATGTCGAAGCACGATGCAATATAACCTGCATTATATGGACCCAGTAGCAGCTCGGAGTCTGGATTTGTGCCCGGTTGATGGCAATAGGCTCGCCTCCTATTACATGGGACTTAAACATAACTGGCGAAATGTGGGTGTACCTACTACAGGGACACCTCTGCCCAACTCTTCGGGGAAACAAGGCGTGATGTTACGTACGATATGGACCCATTCAGAATCCTATCCTATACTATTAAACGAGCAATATTTGTATATAGATTTCTACACACGTTCTCGAAATCGGATTTAACGATTTCGATGAAAGTTGCAATATAGGGGTTTACGGGGGCAAAAAATCGATCTAGCTAGGTCTCAAATCTGGGAAAATTTGTTTTCTCCGTATTTTCACCCGAGCAGAGCTCTCGGTCGCCCCAAAGTTTAGAACAAGTTAATGAATAAAGACATGACATTAGAATAATGATCTTTGCAGCATGGAATTAGTACCTACTATCATGGCAGTATGGAATTAGTAGGTACTATCCTATACTATTAAATGAGCATTTTCTATTTTCACCAGAGCACAGCTCGGTCGCCCAGGACTGTTGATGAATCATGCATTACAGTAAAACCAGAAAAGGTATGCGCTTCGGTAATAATCATTGTGTTTCCGAATTAACACTGAGGTCACGCCACAGAGGTAAAGTACTTTTGTAGTCTCGTGTTTTGTTGTAGTGCACCTATAATTGCGCGTATGTACGACTCTCTGTCGGGTTACCAAGTCCGGTAGCAGATTGTCATTTTTGTTACTCGAAAAGGTAAGAAAAGTTATTTGGAATTGCCTAAATCTATAATTTTATAATACTGTTACTTAATACTAAATAGGCAAATACTTCAGGTTGTAACAGCTCTATAATAGATATCAACATGGCGCGTTTATATTTCCGAAGATCGTCTATCACTTCGGGAATCATTCGCGAAGCGCATACTTTTCTTGAGATATCTGTACAAGGCCAGTTGAGGTCATTAACACAATAAAGCCGCACTCACCACTGCTGTGTTGGTTTATGAAGGACGTGTGCCCTGTACGTGCCCTTCTCAGGAGTGCCATCATGAACTATGTTGCCAACTAACTCGTAGATCGTCTTCCCGTTATGTTTCGCCTTCACTTCTGGTGTTAAAATATCGCCGAAGTCGACATTTCTGCAATTAATTTCATATCATAAAAACCAATTAGGTCGTGTGTATACAGACTTGCCTATTCAATCTGCCTAGCCTTTTCCCAACTATGTTGGGGTCGGCTTCTAGTCTAACCGGATGTAGCTGAATACCAGTATTTTACATGGAGCGACTGCCTATTTGACCTCCACAGCCCAGTAACTAAGTAATACGATATCCCTTGGTAAGACTGGTTGTCAGACTTACGGGCTTCTGACGACCCGTAACGACTGTGAAAGATCCACGTATGACAATCGGGACCAACGGCTTAACGTGCTTTCCGAGGCACGGAGGAATCTCGGTATGTAGAAATGGTCACTCATCCACGGACCAACCCCGGCAAGAGTAGCTTAACCTGATTGATCGACCCGTGCGGCTGTTGGTACTTAGCCACGAGCTCCTCCTCTGCCTATTGAATCTAAAAAACCCGATTTTAA
Source organism: Agrochola litura (assembly GCA_949152395.1). Taxonomy (NCBI): domain Eukaryota; kingdom Metazoa; phylum Arthropoda; class Insecta; order Lepidoptera; family Noctuidae; genus Agrochola; species Agrochola litura. The sequence continues at coordinate 20,700,260 of OX424493.1, forward strand.
TAATATCGGATTAATAATGGGATAGCCGGAAACATGTGACCTGGTTAGTACAGTCAGTAGACACTAGTGGACAAGTTCAGGTTAACTTGTTAGCTAGCAGATAATAAAATACTTTAGTCCAGGGATTCCCAACCGGTGGGGCGCGCCCCCTTGGGGGTCGTGGCGGCTCCAATAATAAAGTATAGATTTACAAAATTGTATGTTCTTGGTAATAGAAAGGTTAAGACTAGTTTCCAAAACCAAACGTTTCATAATACTTAGTTAGGAGCTGTAAAATGAGATTCAAATTTTTTGCATATATCGACAAAATAAATTTGTCTATTTCTGAATGAATGGTCAAAAGAAAAATGTAACGAATCCGAAATCATATAACATTTTTCGAGCTTGCTTTGCTCGCTCTTACATTATGCATTCTCATAATTCTTGAGTTTTTCTGCAAAACTCGACAAAGAAAAAAAAAAAACTAATCTTTCCAAGGTTTTCGACCTTTCGGTTGCTTTACATTCTTATGCTTTTCTGCTTATGTCGACAAACTCAGAAGCGTAGTGATTTGAAAAGATAGTTAGGGGGGCGCGTATGTTTAAAGGTTGGGAACCCCTGCTTTAGTCGATCAAAGTGCCTATCCAAACATCTTTCTCTACTTACTTGACTGGGAAGTTTACAACAGTTGGGTTCTTCTCCACGAAAAATGTGTTTTTCGTAAATCTCTTGATGTATAATATCAAATAAGGCGGCAACTGGGTGATCTCAAACCGTTTCAGGAAGTTCTCTTTGTACGTTTTGTACTCTTTTGATGTTTGCCCATTGAACTTCGAAAGTAGTTGGTACAGGTTCACCTATAGAACAATACATGGTTTAATCAAAAATACACACTTGTTGGTAACTCAAAATCAAAGCATTTATTTCAAATAAACCAATTACAGGTATTTTTGAATTGTCAAGGGGTCAGTCAGTCAGAAAGATGAAGCTAGTTGCCTATTCCAAAGCATAGTAGGTTCCTATGGAGAAGAATAGGCAAGAAACTCCACGGACACTATTTTAAATCAAAATATTGATTACATCAGGGTTTCCCTAACTGTGCGTCGCGACGCCCTGGGGCGTCATGGTATTATCCCAGGGGCGTCGTGAGGCGATCCACATAGATTAGAAACTCTTTCCAGTCCACCTTCCTACAACACTTTCGACGAAGGAAAAAGAACAATTACCTAATAGAATTGTCCTGTGACTCCAGCTTTAAGCTCCAATACGACAAAAACAAACTAGTTGAATTTTGAAGCTCAGTTTCTCAATGTAAAGAAAGAGACGAGAGTGGCGATTTCTAAACTTGAGCCCCGTTTTGAGAGGCTATGCTCAGAGAAGCAAGCGTATCCTTCTCATTAGTAGCCAGCCAACAAAGTAATTTTACTTTGTTGGCTGGCTACAAATGAAAAAAAAAACCCTAAAACTTATGAAAATACCCCTTTTAATTTTTATTCTTATGATTTATTCTTATTTTCTAATAAAAATTATAACTGTTATTTGGAGTTTTTCTGATGACTTTATACTAGGCGCCCATATACTTTCTATGTATGATATTCACCTGTGGTATAATATTTTCTCTAAACTCGTCAGTGAAGAGTGGTGTGGGAGGCAGGTCACAGGTCAGGTACAGGAAGGGAGACTCCGTTATCATCTCACTGTACTCCTCACTGCTGAGGTCCACCTTAGCAGCGTCATCTGCATCCGCTGGTGGTAGTTTTCTGGTAAATAGATAAAGATTTAGGTAAAAAAAGGCTCACATAGGAAATCCTACAAGTGATTGCAGTTTGTTGGAATATTAATGTAAAAACCAGAGCATTTTTTAAGCATTAGTACAGTCAATAATAATTTTGTTTGTGAGATCAGATTTAAAACTGCCAAAACATTATGATCTAATAAAATGGATAATTTACCTGGTGTATATCCTCATGTGACCAAGAAATGATTTGTAGATGATAGAACTGTTTGGTTTCTTTGTTCCATTGAGAGCCATGTGTAGAGAATTTAAAAACCAAGACATAAAATCGATGGGATCACCTGCAAAAATATAAATTATAATGCTTTACTTGATTAGTGCAAAGGATGTTGTGTTATATTTATTTACTGACATAGACAAATTGAGTATGGGATAGTTTCTTCTGACATAACACAACATATCTGAGGTGTAGAAGTGGGGTGTGGAGGGGGGTTGGGTGGTGGGGCGTGGGTGTTGGTGTGTGGTGGAGGTGTAGAATCTTCTATTCATACAATAATATGTCAAGCAGGAAACGGCCACAGGAAATTGACCATGAATTATTAATAAATTATTATGAAGGTATTACTCACTCTGCTTGATAAATTGAAACCTTTTCTTAGACCATAACACAACAGCCTGCAGCATTTCGTGGGGTGATACATGGGCTTTAAAGGCGCGGGGGTTCCATAGCTTTCGCAGTAATTCGCCGAACCTCTGCACCAGTAGGAACGAGGAGTCACCGGGAGGCCGCTTCACGTTTGCATAATTTTCTTCGCGTAAGAAGTAGTTCCGGAGGGGTCGTACTTGTGATAGACACTAAAATCATAGTATCAATAAATTAAGTACAATTTATTCTGAAAACAAGACTCGTCCAAAATTTCTAACTAGAATCTACTTGATTTGATTCTATACAAAAATCGTTTAGAAGCATCCACAAGAATCTTTACTTCAGCTTAGTTCTTACAAATGATGCTTTGACTGACTAAAGTTCTATCCACACATATCAGGGCCGTGCCCGGGACTTAGACGGAACGTGATCCGTAAGGAGCTCAATAAATTAAAATTGTCCGTATCTGTCACGTGCGTGCCCTGTGTGTGTCACGGCCTCGTCACGTAGGGCACGGCCCTGATATATGTGGATAGATCTTAACATTGAAGGTCTGACTAAACTAGTGTTAACAGAAAATTTAAATTTTTCAGATAATAATCTTACAAAACGTTTTTAAATCTGAACTCACCTGCAAAATAACATTGCAATAGTCATTAGCCTTGATATTGTTAAGGCCCACAATTCCGGGCATATACATTGTACTATCAATGGCTCTTGACATCTTGGTGCTGTAATCAAGCTGCGTGATCTGATCTGGTGTGAAGATGGGATTGAGGACATACTTGATGTCATTCAATGATGAATCTAAAAGAATATGATGTTATGAAGTTATCAAGCATTTCAGACACTGTAATTCGTCACCAACACCGCAAAGGGGCGAACCTCAAATAAGAAAATTTTACAGGAGAGCCAAAAAACGTTTATTTTTCTCCCGATGACGCGTTTATTTTGATGATATTATTTAAGAAAATATATAAAATTTAGAACAAAAAAAAAATCCCTACAACTGATTTTAAGATACGCCGTCAATCTTTTTTCGTTTCTATTAGTCTTAGAGCTTCGCCCTTTTGTGACGACATAGAGCTCAACAAATGGAGCATTTTTGTATACTAAACGAATTTTTGACCGTTTGTATGAGGTTCGCTCTTTGGCAGTGTTGGCGACGAATTGTTTTATGGACCATTCCTCTCGCATTACAGATACACTTGTTGTGTCGAGAAATTAAACATTTTAAATTCAAATTCAAATTCATTTATTTAGCTTACACAAAGTTCTTAAATATACAACCTAAGTAGCATTAGTATTTCTTTCTGATTGCAGATATAAGGTACACCTTATAAGGGTGCAATCAGAAAGTGGGCAATATTGCAAATAGCTGTGAAATACTTAAAACAAGCATTTGGACAATGGTTTTAACACATAAAAATAATGTATTTAGTGTTATTATGCAATTCATAATCAATATTATAGTACACTACAGACCAATATTTCATTTTTATCATAGAAATATAAAAAACAGGAGAAGTGGCATGGGGGCGTGTCTGTGTCCGCGCGTAATGATCAAAGTGCTCATTGCATACGAAAATGGCCGTCTCCGCGAACTAGTGTGCTTTCGGCCGTGATCGGGACAATTTATAAGAATGCCGTGTTGTTCAGTGGTTTCTTGTAAAAACCAAAGTCAAAACAAAAACTTTGTGAATCATGGAATCACTTACCATATGTACAAGTATTTTACTATATTTGTCTTTAAAATAATGAAAAACAACAAATCGTAAAATATTTCTTGCTTTTACTACGTTATTTTTGTTTCCAAATATCACAGCGACTGTACTATTTTTGGACTACATACATTGCTCGTTAACCACTACCTAAATATGTCGCTCAGTGACTCAACAAGCAATGTAAAAATCACAGAACGATACTGTGGACTGCGAATGCATCGCGCAGTACGGCCGCTGTGTCTGGCGACGAGCTAGTGATGTGGTTGTGCAGATCCACTAACGTAGGCTATCGACAACAATGTCGTTTGCGAATGAATTTATTGCTAATACTTTATTCTTCAATTTGTCAACTGTTTTACCCGGGTGGAAGATCGATGTGAAATAATGTGTTTTACTTATTTTGATTATTTTACAGCGTGGTAGAGAAATGCTTTGTAAGAGAATAGAAATAATCATAAAAACAGCTTGTCTCACCAATAATAAATTAACAGTTAAAATTAAAAATGTCAAACAGGAACTCATGACAAAGGCTTTGCCTCACTTCATAGGATTAGATCTCTTTGATAATATTAAGTTTCACCAATTTGAGCGGTCTCCGATGAATAATCACATAATATTTCTAATTAAAGCAGTCATGGAAAAATATATTAATTTAAAATCTTAAATTAATATATTTTTCCATGACTGGACTGGTAAAATCTTACAATTTGACAAAAAATGCCACTCCAGTAATATCAAAGCGTCAAATGCTGCACTAATACCTCCACTTTACAGGTCAGTGAGTAAACATCATAGCAGGGTTCAACAATATCTACTGTTTCAATAAACTATGACAGGTTAAACCAACGTCACTGGATTTTTTAATTGTTTGAATTTTTGCTTATTTTTTTTTTTATTATAATATTTTCTGGACTAATCGATTTTATTTATTTTATTTTCAGGACACCAAATTTTTAAAGTATAACGACGGTGAAGTATCAATATCTAATAATTACAAAAACATGGTTTTACAGGAGGAGAAAAAAACGTTTAATTTCTATAGTTTTTGACCATTTGAAGTAAACATTAGTAAGTGAAAACCGCCAAAATGTTTTAGTTATTAGATATTGATACTTCACCGTCGATAATATTAAATGGAAGAATCGATACCTTTCCGATTTAGTCAATCACTAGCGTATATGTAAAATAAATTGTTTCTGTACAGCACAACGATAGAAATGATATTTTCGTGTGAGTGAGTTGTACGGTGCATGGTAAATGCACGCTGTGTTTGATGGGATAAGGTTTATAATTGATTGTGTAGTACGTTCTGATTTATGAATTGCAAGAGTGAGCGCAGCCTCGTATCTATTTTGTTTACTGATCTGCATGTGTAGTTGTGGCGACGTGGTGGGGACAAAGTGGAGACATTGGGTTTCGATACATTTTCAACTACCGGGCATATCTCCTTCTTTCTTATATCTATGATTTTTATATTAATTTATCATTCTCCCTATCCCAATGTATGTGGGGTCAGCGCAACATGTCTTTTAGTTCCATACTTCTCTGTTAGACGTAATCTCGGTAGTCTTATCCTTCTCGTAGCCTTTCTATCTATATTATCTTTCACACAAAAAGTTTCATTTATTAATATCCACACACAAATTACTCAAAACAGTTAAATATTTGCAACATTGCCAACTTCCTGGTTGCACCCTCTTAAATCCAGTTTTGATGGATTCCTGTGAGCCAATAATTTAAAGGATAAATGACTTACCAATAACTTCATAGTTATCAGGCAGGCAGTAAAACTTCAATGTATGCAGATTCAGGAAAACGTGATGACCGTCAGCCACAGAATGAGTGTAAGCATGAGTATTTGTACCTCTACCCTGTGGACAAAACATTCACAAGAATCATCATCATCACATGTAATAGTTGAGACAAAAATATGGTTTCTTCCTTTCTTGACTACACATTGTGTTAATCAGTTGAAGGACACTGAACAAGACACAATAGAACTTTTATTGTTATTACGTCTGGGGGGTCCCATAGTGTTGAAGTAGTTGATCTAATATTAATATTGGATTTATAAGCAAACCCAAAATACTCTTGTAATAAATAATGTGCATAGTGCAAACAGGGATAATCTTTGGTTGGTGTCTCATTCCATTTAAAATTGTCTAAGAGGCCTCTGCGAGGTGGATTTGGCCCCTCGTACACCTTCCAAAAGACTGAGACCCTAGGGTCCCTGGGTGTGTCAAAAACAAGAAATATAACACTGGAATTGCAAGTTTTTTCAAAGGTCTGTCAAGTCCAACATTGATAGTTTGTTTTAAAACATAAGGCATAACCTTTTATTGAATGAAATAAAGTTTGTGTAAAGTTTTATTTACCTGAAAGTACTTGCCACAGACGAGACACGCGTAAACATTAATTCTCGTCAATGATACCGAACATAACTTCTCAAAATCAAAGTCCAGGACGTGCCTGTTGATTGTATCTAAATAGGGACACTGTATATGGATCGACGTCTTTGATGAGGGTTCTGAAAAAATATGGTATTGTAATGAAAACTATAAGCAAAATCATTGTTTCTTATTGAATTTTGATAAGATAGGTTATAATGCTGACCGGGTAATTCTGTGCCATTTTCTTCGGACAGCTTTCGCTTTTTAATATTTTTTTGTTTTTCAGACATATTAGCCACAGTAATTACAGTCAAAAATTTAAAGATTTTTGTAATAAATGAAGAATTCTTCAAATATTTTCTTTTCTTGTTTGACAACGTTGACAATAGACAATTCAAATTGACATATTGACATGACAGTCGACCAGTGTTGCCAAATCCAAAAGTTCAAATTATCGAGATCCCACGTTGAAATTATCGTTTTTTGGGCAAAATTATCGTACAAAAGAAAAATCCAAATAAAAAAAAAAAAACGTAAGTCGGCCATCAAAGAACAATGAATACTCCATTTTCAATAAAATTAGATATTTAAACAAACCTTTTTACAGTTCTTTCAACCAGATTTGACTTCCATACTGTAGGCATAAGGATGGCATTAAAAGCAAAAAAATGGTTACAATACCAACTGTTTACTGTAGCTGCCATTTGCCACCAATACAATAGAAGTCAAAATCGGTTGAATGGACTGTTAAAAAGGTTTGTTTATATGTCTAATCTTATTTCAAAATATGGAGTATAGAGTCAAAGGGGAAGTATATAATTATGCCAAGTTTGACCACTAATGGCGCTAGGAGCACAAACCGTAAACATATTTTGTCATCGTTTTTAGTTGATATTTTTGTGTTTTCACTGTAAAATAAAATTAAAAACTAGAGAGCGAATAAGAATAAGAATAAGAATAAGAATATATTTATTTGCATAAAACACGGTATAAAAAGATGGTAAAAGAACAATTTAGAACAAAACATGTTTTGCCAATATAATAATCAGCATACAAATTTTTCAGTAGGTTTGACTTGTTCACTAACATTTTTTTTCAATGAAATCTTTAACACTATAGAAACTATTAACACATAACCATTCGTAAACTTTATTTTTAAATAATCTAGTGTTTAAATTTTTGAGATCATTTGGTAACTTATTATATAAACGTACACACATTGCCAGGCAGCTTTTATTATATTTAGTTAGTCTTGGAAACTCGCTTAGTACGAGCCTGTTGGGGTCTCGTCGGTTTCGGACATTAACATCATTTGCTTTAAGAAATAGATCCGGATTCTTCCTTACAAACATACATATTTCATAGATATAAAGAGACGGTAGCGGTAACAAACCAAGTTTTTTGAATACAGGTCTACATGATTCATCTGGTTGGAGCCCGTAAATTGCTCTAATGCACTTTTTTTGAGCAACGAATGCTGTATCATGATCGGTGCTGTTACCCCACATTATCAAACCGTATCGCAACAACGACTCGACATATGCGTGATATGATGTTATTGCCGTTTTAATGTTAGTAATGCTTCTAACCTGTTTGAGTGCATATACAAACTTATTTATTCTTTTAGATACACTTTCAATATGTGTTTTCCAATTGATATCTTGGTCTATAGATACGCCTAGAAATTTTGTTTGTGTTACTATGTCAATTTTAGGTATATTTAGTTTTATATTGTATTTAGGGTTATTTGATTTATTAAACTGTATACAGACGGACTTGTTTAGATTTATTGATAAATTATTTATGTTTAGCCATTCAATTAGTTTTTCAATTGTGTTGTTTATCTCAGTCTCATGATCACTAACCGTGTTATTCTTTCTATCGGATGTAACAATAATAGAAATATCATCGGCAAACAGTACAAATTTATGATTTGTTATATCAGTAATGGAATTTATATAAAGTAGAAATAGGATTGGCCCCAAGACACTTCCTTGGGGGACGCCAAATTTGTTACATTTATATTCGGATGAGTATGGTACCATGTCTTTATTTTTATCTATTTTTGTAATGGTTACCCGCTGTTGTCTGTTGTTCAGGTACGATGATATCCATTGAAGTGCAGGTCCTCTAATCCCGACTTTTTCTAACTTCTGTAATAATAAATCATGAGACACTAGGTCAAAGGCTTTTGATAAGTCAAAGAATAACCCGGTAGTAAGATGGTTTTTGTTAACATTCGTTAAAATTATATTAATAAGAGAGAAGATAGCTAAAGTAGTGGATTTTTGTTTTTGAAAACCGTACTGTTCGTGGTTAATAATACCGAATTTATTGCAGAAGTCAATCAGTCTTTTATACATGCACTTTTCAAATATCTTTGACAGAATGGGTATTAACGTTATTGGGCGATAATTAGTGACGTCTGATTTTTCTCCCTTTTTAAAAAGCGGCTTTACTATTGATAGTTTCAATGCTTCGGGAAAAGTGCCAAGTGAGAACGATAAATTTATTAGATATGTCAAGATTACAATTACTTCATTTGCACATGCTTTTATAATTTTCGTGTTAATTTCATCATAACCTTCAGAATTTGTGTTATTTAATGATAATATCTCCGTACGAACGTCGTTTTCAGATACAGGTTTGAGGAACATTGAGTGGACTGTTGAATATTCATTGGAATTACCTTTTGTTTGCGTACTAGAACAATTATGTGTCATATTAATGTAGTGGTTATTAAAAGCTGATGCAATTTCTACTGGATTTGTTATGACTGTGCTACCAATTTGGATGTTCTCTATATTGTCTTTAAAATTAGTATTACTAATTTCATCTTTAATTACTCTCCACGTAGCCTTGCATTTATTTTCATTATTATTTATAAACTTGATATTTGTGTTCTTTTTTGAGGAGAAGATACATTTTTGTAATAACTTTGAATATGTAATATATTTTGTTTTATTAGCCGCATTTTTATTTGCGTAATAATTAAAGCGTAGTGTTCGCTTTGTTTTGCAACTTTGTTTCAATCCTTTGCTAATCCAATTTTGTTTCTTTTTATTTCCGATGTTTATTTTTACCTTTATTTTAGGGAAACAAAGATTATAGAACAGGCGTATCAATTCATGAAAGGAACTAAATGCTTGGTTTATATCATTTTCGGCGTATATTTCTGACCATGTCAGACTTTGTAAGCATTGCCTAAACTTTCTAATATTATCAAAGTTATAATCTCTCTTATAAATTGAAAATGTTGTGCTAGTTGCTGTTTTATCTTTTATAGGAAAGCTCAACATTTGTGCTGTATCATGATCGGAAAGATGAAGCGGGAGTACTGAAGCAGTCGCTTTAGGAATGTTACTTAAGATGTGGTCTATACAGGTTGATTTACGTGTGGGTTCATTGATGTGAATTTTCATATTATAATTGTAGGATAGGTCTTGTAACTCACTTGTGATCTTGCCTTTTTTTAATGTGTTAATATTAAAATCACCAGCTAAAACTACATGTGTGTTGGGCTTATATTTCTTGTTTAAATGATGTAAAAGGTTATTGAGTTTAGTTAAGAATTGGGTAGGATCTGATGTAGGTGTACGATAGAGACAAATAATAATTAATTTACTAGACATGAGTTCTATGCCACTGACTTCAAATGAATTCGGTGTGGCAAATGTTTTTACTAACGTTAGTTCTTTGTAAACTAAACCTTTTTTAACTAAAATACAAGTACCTCCTCTTTGTTTTTCTCTACAGAAACTGGAAGCCAACTCATAATCAAATATTTTTACATAGCTCTCGTAGCCTTTTTTAACAAATGTTTCGGAAAGACATATTACGTCTGGATTCATTTGTGATTCTTGTAACTCTTGTATAGTTAATTCCAGTAATTCGCGTTTTGACAAAATGCTAGCAATATTTTGGTGCAGAATTCTAAAATTATATGGGGTAATATTTTTATTAGGCACGAAAAAACGTATCGTTTTTATTAATAACAGGGAAATAGTAACGTATTGTCCCTTTCTTAAGTTTTCTTACGTTCTCGATTAAGTTTTTCGAAGGTTGAATATTCAATTGAACAGTATCAGTCTGATTAAAATTGGACGGAATTATCTCTTTTTCAGATATAATTATGTTCTCATTTAACTTTTGACTTGGTTTATTACTCGCTATTCGTTTCTTAAGTTCGCTCGGGTTTAAGTATTTTTCGTCGTAATCGCTACAGTCAATAACATAATTAATCGATTTACAAATATCGGATACTTTGTAGTATTTACAGTACACAAATTGACATTTATACATTGCACATAAATTCTTCATACGGTAATTTAGTTTATTGACATTCAAATAAGGATTTTTGATAACATTTAGTACAATTATCTTATTTTTATTGAATTTTTCTAAGATAGTTTGTAATTGCGATACAACAAGTTTTATGTTGTGATCATTTTCACCTAAACATATTACGAGTTTGTCGTTAGTACTTAGCTTAATATCCTGGCAGTTTTTTACTATTTGGCTGCCTGGTGCATGAGGCTTCGTTTCTGACATCACATCGTATTTTTCATATTGTGTATCCTTTCTTGAGTGTAAAATGGCAGAAGCCAGTCCAACGCATTGTTGAGTGCCGAAGATAAGTATTTTTCTTCCAGGTTCGTGGTTTTGCGGCTGGCTGGTAATATTTGTTTGCGCAGAGGTTCTTGATTTTGTGTTTTCACTGTGTATGTACTGTGTCAAAGTCTCTATTTGTTTTGTAAGGGCTATAATTTCCTGTTCAGCGGTCTTTAATTTCTGCTGGAGATCTATGATTTCTACTTGCAGGCATGCCAATTGTGTGTTATTCGTAGAATTGGCGTTTGACATGAGTGGCAGCGAAGATGGTGAAGAGAATACGCTATGAAGTTGTAAGGAGAAACTCTGCTTCTTTGAATTGTTCTCAGTATTATTTTCCACCGCAGGATTATGAGACTGCAATTTTAGTGTTTCAATTTCTGAACTAAGTTTGTTTACCTGTAGGTGAAGTTCATTATTTTCCAGTTTTGTTTTTTCTAGCTCCTTCTGTGTACTATTCAGTTCTTTACTCAACTGAGATATTGTATCTTTCATCGTTGAAACTGCTACTAAATCAGATATTGTACTATCGACACTCTTAGACAGTTTATTAGGTGTGAAGTATGATTCATCCGATGTCTCGCAAACGGTAAGTATATGAGAATCCATGCTCTGAGAGGTAGTCGTATGAGGTGTGGGTGGTGTTTCTTTGCATAAGATTTTCTTTGTATAAAGGGGAAAAGAGAGAGAGATACTTGTTGATGTTGACATAATTGATATTGACATTTGTTTGTTTCTTTTCTGCGTTTAATTTTGTCTGATAAATACATTTTGTTAATGGAACTTGTTTTTTCAGCAAATCGCAAAATTATCGTACATTAGACATTCATTATCGTACATCGTACCATAGGCCAAATTATCGTACGCCCCCATAATTATCGTACGGGTTGGCAACACTGCAGTCGACAGACTATCACAGAGCATATAAATCAGACTATAGAAAATAATCAGAGATTGAGAAACCCCAAAAGAGTGGCATTGTCGGACAATGCCACCGTTGCCAGCTATACGGCCATTCCCAGCGGAATTGCCATGCTACACCCAGATGCGTAAAGTGCCTGGGCGAGCATAGCACTTCCGACTGTTCGCGACCCAAAGACCGTACCCTCTGTACCGTACCTCCCAGCTGCGTTTTATGCGGCAAAGAGGGCCACCCGGCTAACTACCGGGGTTGCTCTAAAGCCCCTAAGGCATCTTCTCCCAAGCTGGGGAAGCGCTCCGGCGCTCGCCAGCAAAGGGAAACTCCCTCCTCATCCTCTTACAGGATCCCCTCCGCCCTTATGCCCCAACGACTAAGCCCTCAGAGGCCTAGTCCGTGGAACTATCTCCACCACCAGCAGTCTTTCCCTGCCTTGGTGCCCTCTTACGGTCATTTCCCTCCCCCGCCCCCCCCGCCCCCTCCTCAACCTTAGGGACCCCCGCTTCCGTGGCACCGCGCCACCCGCGCCCTCAGCGCCCCCCGCGCACTCTGCGCCCCCCGCGCCCGCTGCGCCCGCCGCGCCCCTCGCTAAACCTGCGCCCGCTCCCGCTCCTCAAGCCCCGCGTCCCCCGACTGCCGGTCCCGCGACCGCGCAGCGCCAAGGTCTTGATTCATTCAATATCATTACCTCGACCTATATGGCATTTGTCTCCCCGCGCGCAAAGGCAATGGCCAACCTAATCATCTCCGCTCAAGGCAATATCCCTCAGATACAGTCTATTTATAATGCGTATCCGGATATTACGCAAGTCCTAGATAGCCTAGCTATCACACCTAAAACCTTCAATGGATAATACGGTGTTAGCTAGGCTCAAACCCCGATCCCTAACAATAGGCTTCTTTAACGCCAATGGCTTAACAACCCAAAGGGCAGAGATAGGGCTCTTCCTCCGCGATCACGATATTGACGTTCTCTTAATCCAAGAGACGTTCCTAAAGCCCTGCAATCGAGACCCGTCACTTGCCAACTACCGGATTGTTCGCAATGACAGGTCTCGTTGTCACAAGGGTGGCACCCTTATCTATTATAAAAAGCAGCTTCACTGCATCCCATTAGACCCTCCTCCCCTCTCGGTATTAGAAGTTTCCGCCTGTCGCCTAGGTATGTCAGGTCACGAGCCGATCACTCTCGTATCGGCTTATAATCCCCCCGATAACGCCCCGGGGCACTATCAATCCCTCTCAAACGATCTCTCGATCCTACTCGCTATGAGTAACTCGCTCATCATAGCGGGCGATTTTAATGCCAAACATCCCTCTTGGAATAGTTCGGTAACCAACCCCAGAGGTCAACACCTGTTCGACCTCTCTAATTCCCTGACTTTTGACGTCATCGCTCCGATGACTCCCACTCATTACTCTCTCATCAATCCCAATTATACCCCCGATATCTTAGATGTGGCGCTCCTTAAGAACGTCAACCTAAAGTTAGAATCAATAGAAACGGTACAAGAGCTCGACTCTGATCACCGCCCGGTAGTCATGAGACTAGACCCCCGCATAGGTCTCCCCGACCCGAACGCCCCCCCTATCACTAAGAGGATCACGGACTGGAAGAAAGTAAGCACACAGCTGAAATCCAACACGTCCCCTCAGTTAGACTCTATCCCCGATCTCTTTGACTCTGTCGCCGACACCACGGCCGCGATCGACTCACTCACTGATCACGTACAATCCGTCCTGAACGACTGTTCAAGGGAAGTGCCAGCGACGGACGACCGTCGCTGGCGCTTGCCGGACGATGTGCGTGCATTACTGACTGAGAAGAACGCGGCCATACGTGCGTACGATAGCTTTCCCTGTAACGCCAACAAAGCCCATATGCGCTATTTACAGAGATCTGTAAAGAAACGTATAGCGGAGCTGCGGGACGCGAGCTGGGGAAAGTTACTCGGCGAACTAGAGCCAAACCATCAGGCCTTCTGGGAGCTCCAGAGGAAACTCAGGTCTCCCCAATCTTCCGGTATGCCCCCCCTGACCCGTCCCGATAAAACCATTGCATTCGACGATGCCGAAAAGGCTGAATGCCTCGCAGACAGCCTCGAGGCCCAATGCACTCCCAGTTCCCTACCAGTAGACCAAGCTCACCTGTCAAAGGTCGACGCGGAAGTCGAACGTAGAGCCTCCCTCCCTCCCGTTGATGACCCTGACTGTCCGCTGCCCCCCGTCCTCCCGGACGAGGTGCACGACATCATCAAAGGTCTTAAAGCCCGAAAAGCCCCCGGTTCAGATGGTATCACCAATAGGGTGGTCCAACTATTCCCCGCCCACCTAATAATGCTTTTGACCACCATCTTCAATGGTGCCTTAAGCAACAATATCTTCCCACAGTCGTGGAAAGAAGCCACCGTCATCGGTATCCCTAAGCCCGGTAAGCCCAAAACCGAGCCTACCAGTTACCGTCCCATTAGTTTGCTCAAGGTTCTCGGAAAAATCTATGAGAGGCTTATTTATAAGCGCCTCAGAGACTTCGCCGAGACCAAGGGCCTCATCCCCAATGAACAGTTCGGCTTTCGAACTGAGCACTCTAGCGTGCATCAGGCCCACCGGATCGTAGAATTCATAAGCGCTGGTTTCCAGCACGGTTATATGACCGGTGCAGTATTCTTCGACGTAGCGAAAGCGTTCGATAAAGTCTGGCACAACGGCTTAATATACAAGCTGTACCAACTCGGTGTGCCAGATCGTCTCGTGCTCATCTTACGAGACTTTTTATCGAATCGCGTCTTCCGCTATCGCATCGAAGGAGCGCTATCCACTCCCCGTCCCATCCGCGCAGGTGTCCCTCAGGGCTCTGTGGTGTCCCCCCTCATATTCACGCTATACACTAGCGACATCCCTAAAGGTTGCCGTAGTTCGCAGTTGGGTCTGTTCGCAGACGACACTGCCATCTATTGCAAATCTAGATCCCCTGACTCTATTCGCCTCACTCTCCAACGCGCAGTCGACAGACTGGCCGCATGGTTTACAAAGTGGCGGATAGAAGTAAATCCAGATAAAAGCCAAGCGGTTCTCTTCACGAAACTGCGTAAAAGGCTCAGATACCCCCTCCCCCGACCGATCACCATGTTCGGCAAGCCGATCCCTTGGGAGAAGCGAGCCAAATATCTCGGTGTCGTTCTCGATCATCATTTGACCTTCGCAGAGCACATAAAGATGGTTCGTTCGCGAGCCGCTTTCGCTCTCGGTAGACTCTTCTTCATGGTGAATGCACGTAGCAAATTGTCACTTAGGTGCAAATTGCGCGTTTACACGGCGTGCATTCGACCTATCATGACCTATGCGGGTGCCGTCTTTGCTCATGCAAAACCCCGTCATATACATAGGCTGCAAACGGTGCAGAATAGATTCCTTCGTAGGGCGACAGGTTCCCCATGGTTCGTCAGGAACGAGGCTCTCCACCTCGACCTAAAGATTCCCACAATCCACCAGTTTCTTAAACGCCTTTCAAAGCGTTTCTTTGAGTCCGCGGCCAAACATCGCAACCCTCTGGTTGTCGAGGCCGCCAGTTATGTCCCGAGTAGAATCAGTAAAGTTCGCCGTCCAAGGCATATTCTAGTAGACCCCGATGACCCCATAACCCTCCTCCAGGAGAGCAATAGGGAAACAAGCACAGTGTACAAACACAGACGCCTCCCGTCATTCCGACCTCGCCGCCGAGGTCCTTTGCGTTCCCGACCGCCGCGCCCCCGAGTAAATGATACTCCCCCCCGACCCTTGCTCGAAAACGAGGTGCCAGCAGTTGTTGCAGCTGTGCACGTAGCTTTAAATTCCCCGATTAATAATAATGATCAAAACCTCTTGATCCAGCCCGTCCCATCTTTTGATGTCCTCCCTCCGGATAACGCCCTAAGCCGAGGCTCGAACCCCGCAGGGGGTGCCCTTAGTGCGCGTTCATCCTAAGCTTTTTAGCTTAGTTTTATATATGTGCCCTGGCTGGAGGCTTTGAGTGTAGTAGCTTGAGGCAGCCACAGGATTGACCGGTTAAACAGCCATGGTTTTTCTAAACCAACTGTGAGATGCCATACCGAAAAAAAAAAAAAAAAAAAAAAAAAAAAAAAAAAAAAAAAAAAAAATAATCAGAATCTGAATTATAGACGATAGTAGTGAGTGGGTGCTTGTATATCCGAAATATCCGCAATATTTAAGCAGAAGAAGAATTGAATATATTTATTTGCTTAAAACATGGTATAAAAAATGGTAAAAGGACAATTTAGAACAAAACATGTTTTGCCAATAAAATAATCAGCATGAAAATTTTTAAGTAGGTTTGACTTTGGCTTCATTTTATTTAGGCCACCAATTCCGCAGCGTCACAAAATACTCTAGTCCACAGTAGTCGCAATAGCTCGCGCAAAAACCATACTTGAACATATTATATTTTTATCCGGTGGCCAAGCCAAAAAAGAATGGTTTTGTATCTGACATGTATGTATGTGTTTGTGTGTGTCCGTCTCTGTGTTCCTTCGTAACTACTAAACAACTGAATCGGTTTCGATGAATGATATGTCGTTAGATTCTAAAATTTAAAAAAAAACCTAAGTGGCGGATTTTCGGAGCCAAATGGTAGGTTTAAAAAAAAATGAACGAGCTTTACAATAGTCGCATATGATGTGTAACATCCGACATCTCGCCTTGGTAATAAGCAACAGCAATAGTGATTAAGAAGAAGATAAGGCTTTGCTAACTTATGGAGTTGTATTGCTAATTATAATGATTATAATTGAGTAAAGTCATATTTGTTACGACCGCGAATCATATTTTAATCAACGTAAAACCTGACACTGACCTGTAAACTGCAAAAAACTAAAGAAAGTTTGAATTTCACGGGCTACCCTGACGCCTTGAAGAGGCGGGGCCTCGTCAAAGTCGTTCCTGGCGGCAAACTCTAGCACCGCGCGCGCTCATTGGTCAAATTAAATAGCGCGCGCTTCCCCGGCTTCCTGTAACGCACTTCCGTTCCTTTTCACAAAATCACTCCCACAGGTTTCCCACTCCACAGTTTGTAGGAGAGAGGAAATATGTTACACCTCAAAAACTTGCAAACCTATCGAGTGGGTTAGCAAAATGAAGGGTTTTATAAGATGATTACAAAAACACATAAAAATTATAATTAAGAGTACCAATCCGTGACCGGGTCTTAATCGGATCCTTGCGATCCATTCAAGTCCTTAGTATAAAACCATACTAGGATTTTTTTTGGTTTTTTTAATAACTTTTTTTATTTTAAGCTTTTTCGTTTTGTCTTTTAGTTTTATAATTTTCTCATTCCAAATTACATTTAATCACTTTAATAAATTCTAATTTAGACATATTTTACGACTCCCTGGGTTGGTATTCGGAAAAAAAGCCGCACGTTAGATCAGCTGATCCACATTTACTACGAATATAGATGTAAAACAACCGATTTAAAACGTTTTAAATCAAATTTTGCGGTTTTAAACCCCAAATAAATCGTTTTAAATGGTTGAAAACTCTCCTACGAAAATAAAAGAACTGTGTTTTATACTTCATTACGGGCAATTTTTAGTTTATAGAAAATCAAATCAATAGAAAGTACCTACCTACATAACCTACTACACGAAAACTTAACTATTTATGTAGGTATACCTACCTTATTTTTGGGTAGTTTATGTATGTGCATGTGTGTGTAGGGTAGGCGAGCTGACAACGATGCGTCGAGTCACGAGTGACGACGGTGACGACTGACGACGTCAATGAGAGTGTGAGTTTGGTTTTAAACCGAATCAAATTGAAAAAAACAATGAAAAAAATTGTTTATTTACCAACACAGAGTTTTTAACTTATCAATAGAGTTTTTATAACTTAGGTAGGTAATACCTACGCTTGGTCGGACGGACTAACTAGAACTAAAAACTAAACCCGCTAAGTATATCAATATCAGTATATCACACATTTAAAATATTTTTACACAGTTTATAGGTACTCCGTTATATCCCTACCTCGGTAAAATCAAGAAAATGTAGTTAAGAAAAACATAGTCGTCTATACCAACTGGTTTAAATCGAAAAAAATGGTTTATTTCGGTTTTTTTCGTTTTAAACTGATTGGGTTAATTGGTTTTAAACCGGAATTACATCTACAACTACGAAGTCATTACTCATTAGGTACACTAGAGAAACCAAAATCAAACAGTGCTTCAAGTGTGTTTCTTTCTTAGCTGCGTTCCACTTCACGAATACATATTATCTGAAACATGAAGCCGATCTAGAACGTTTTGACATTTAATTGACACTGGCAATGACAAGCATTTGTCATAGGTACTGAAAATCGAAATCGAATCCACAAACCACAATCGTCATTTTCTTCCCGAAAATGGCCGCATCAGGAGGAAATATTGAATGGTCTACAACTGTTAAACCAATATTAACAGCACTTTACGGCCCATTCTTCGACAAAAACGATGCTGTGGAAATCATCCAAGCCATCATCAAAAGGTTTGTTTCATCCGGGCACTATAACTGTTCTAACAAAAGTTATTTTGATAGCTCTTTGATTAATCATTGGTTTGTTACTTATTTATTTATAAACTTGTCTTTTGTTATTAAAACTAGGTTATTGTTTTAATACTTTTATGAACTGATCCTTTCCGTAGTGCCCAATGAATATGGTCGCATAGTGCACTGTGCTTTAGATCTAAATGGGGACAGCCAATAAAAACAATCTACAAATACCTCACACAATGAAAACATTTTTTTTCGTCTACACTGCTACCCTTAAAGAAATATCATCGACTACTCCACTTATACAAATGACTTGAGTTGTAAAACTTATAAAAAAACCATGTTGCGACTAGTTCAGTTCATTTATGCTGAAAAACTGAATTTCCTTGCTCGCAGTGAAAGTGAGTTCCAGAACCATGAGGACATCTACGACTTGTTCTACACATGCTTTGCATGCCTCTCTGCACACTTTATTAGCATGAATGCTAACAACTGTAAGTATTTCTGAGTTATAACAGGTACAGTACTTATATTTTTATTTTGTTGATGAATCATCTCTCCAAAACAATGATACTTATTTCTTAGAAAGTAATCAAAGTTGTATGAGGTTAAACAGCTATGGCAAAATAGTCATAAAATCTTTTAGGAATTAGGTTTCTAATGAGAATGCCTAAGTTATGAAAAGTCAATCAATTTTATAGTATAAAAAGTAAGTATTCATTTTGTAGTCAGTCAATTTTTATAGGCAGATCTATTATTGTTATTACACACAAAACTTAGTTTTTGTCAAGCAAAGTAGTTATCATCATGCAATGCATACTTAACTGCTATGATGTAGTATGAATATAATTGAAGTTTGTTTTGATAAGAATTTCACAATATTTTGCAATAGGGATATATTTTTGAACAAGGGAACTCTTACATAGAGGTTTCTGGCTACAGTTAGGAACAAGGGATTGAACTAAGTAATTGTTGGTAACTGGTGTTACCAACAATTATTTAGTTCATACATATTGATTAATTGTATGATGCTCAACATGCTTATGGAGACGAACCTATGATTGGACATGTGTGGTGATGAATCAGAGAAGATAATGCTAGAATGTTTGCGGTTCTGTGAGAAAACAGAGTGCTATGATTAACTGAATTTAGTATTAATGGCTAACTTGCTGTACTAAATAAATAACAATTAATAAATAAATGATACATACCAAGATTTAGAAAGTCAGAAGTCCAAAAGTCTGATAACCAGTCTTACCATGGGGTATTGTGTTACCCAGTAACTGTGTTGTAGAGGTCAGTTATGCAGTCACTTCATGTAAATACTGGTTTTCAGCTGCATCTGGTTAGACTTGAAGTCAACCTCAACATATTTGGAAATAAGCTAATATACTCCATTTGAAATAAGATTAGACATTTAAATAAAACCTTGTTTACAGTCTGTTCAACCGATTTTGACTTCTATACTGTAGGCATAAGGCATAAGGATGGCATTAAAAGCAAAAAATTGGTTACAGTACCAAACGTTTACTGCAGCTGCCATTTGTCATGTCACCAACGTAAAAGAAAGAAAAGCACAAGTAGCTATGAATGAATCATTTCCTAATTTGAGACTAAAAACTTATTAATAACTGTGGTTTCTCAACATTGTAATAGAATTATCTTTATATAAATAAATAAAAACTTTATTAGGTTCAGACAAAACATTATCCGATATCTAAAACATGACTACTTTGCTAAATGTGGCTGTGTAAACTAAAAGCAGGTTGAACGTTTTTCTATGGAAGCTGGTACAGTATAGTCACCATGTCGCCATTTTGATTTTTCTGCTAATTTGGGGCGCTAGATCACCGTCACTTGTAAAAAATTGTACAACCGGCGCATGATGTAACTTGTATATGTGGGTACAGGACAGTTATACGAACAAAAAATGTCCTGGGATATAATACCGCTCAAACCCCGTTGGTCTCTCAAAACCCATTGTCTCATGAGAGACAATTAATAGGTAATTAGCTCGTCACGGTACTTAACTAATAACAATTAGACATTTTAACCGAGGCTTGAGCAGTATGTAGTACCCTAAAGTGTCACATTTGGAGGTAAAGTTCTCGTATAGTAATCTTTTACCATACTATATGCCAGTTGTACCATAACTGAAGAAAAATCAAAATGGCGATGGGGTGACTTAGCCACTTCGGTTCTATGCCCTGTCTTTCCATGAAGATGGTTGTAAGTATCATCTGCTAATAAATCTACCACATTCTATTTTAGTACCAAATGACCAACTAAGTACTGCAAGAGATGCATTCAGAGTGATTCTCCGACAAATACTGAAGAAGCTCTCCGAAGCTGGATTGAGCTGTGATGACACGTGTACGACTGCTGCACCCAATGTTTCTGTTAAGCAGGTTTGTATGAGATCTAGAAATTACATGCTTAAAAAAAGAAAGAAATCTGTTCAGTTTTCAAATGAGTACAAACAATGCAGCAACAGAATTAATTACTTGGAATTTTTGCTTTTAAATCGTGGTTTTTTGCAAATCAGCATTATGTTGTGGATAAATTAAATATCTGAATTAAAAGACACGTTTTTCCATCAGTGACAATATTTTCATAATAGTGAGTCATTTATTAAGTCTTAATTGCATAATCTTTCCGTAAATTATGCAATGGAGACTTAATAAAAATGTTTATGCAAACTTAATTATCCTACCCCTATTACATGGGACTTAAACATATGTAGCGAAATGTGGGTGTACGTACTATAGGTACACTTCTGACGAACCCTTTGAGGAAACATGTTATGTGTAATTATCACCAATTGAACCAAACTTACATTGTAATAATCTTGTTTCTAAGATAAGATATTTATTTATTTAGGATAGCCAACAATTGTTTACACAATACATTTAAAATAAATTCCTTATTAGTATGTTTACAAGTGCAACAATTACTTACAGGCTAACACAACATGCACCATTTATGGTTTTACATAATATTATACAAAGCCAAAAAAATATTTACACAAAAGTTTTACAATATTTTTTGGTAATTACACCACACACACACTCACCAGCACAACACCGTTTATGTTTTTTTTTTTTTTTATATTTTAATTTGTTTCTTTGTTAATTTTAATTCTAGTCTTGCACCTAATACAGTTCCTAATTATTGTGCTTAGTATAAAATAATTTAAAACTTAACTTACCTATACTCATCTAGATCATATCAAATTTATTCCTGTAATTAAAATAATAGATTTATACCTTCACTTTTGTTCAGTTCATCAGTATTATGGGTGCTGCAAGGTGTTTTTCTCATTTGTTTTAAATTATCTCAAAAGGTAGGCACAATATCATCGCCTATAATGATAACGAGGGTGGGCGCTGATAACTATATTTACAAGATATTAAGTTATCTTAGCTTAGGTATTGGCTGCAGCTCGAACATACAACCTTACTTACCTTAAGGCCTATTTTCACTGTAAACCATGTTTTTATATTACTTGAAGGTGCAAATAAACAATTAATGTGTAGCAATAATAATAAGAAAATTTCATTCTAAATATAAAAAAACAGATTGATAACAATACACAATAATACATTAACTAATTAAAATAATAATAATCTCATAATTCAATTAATTAAAAATTAAAAGATAAACAATGTAAGTAACCAAGTTTAACAATATGTTTTTCCCCTAGCTACTGTTGCCCATTGTGGGACTATGCGGAATCGACGGAGGGGGCTACCCCCAATCTGACCTAGTCATCTTGACTTCACTACTGAAGAATGCCAAACTACCTGCACATGTTACTGTGCCTGGTATGTATTGCAATTATACACCTCAACTTTTCACTGACTGACCTAAGTTTGTTAAACAAATTGAAATTTAAAAAAAACCGGCCAGGAGCGTGTCCGGACCCGGACCACGCACAATAAAGGGTTCCGTAGTTGGGATGAATTTATCCCAAGGACAAGCTTAACATGTAGTTAAAAACATGTTCTCCCATACATTCCAACTGCAAATGTAAATTTGTACTCACAATATTGAGAAATTTACCATGTTATTTTAAGATCATAGACTTCTTATAGGTTTTCCTATAATCTATAAGCATAGAACTATTTTCTGTATTTTTTCCTAAATTTTAGGCTCAGTAGTTTCGGAAATAAGGGGGTATTGGGGGTAATGGTCAATTTTCATAAATTTTCTTAAATATCTTTAAAAGTATTTATTTTAAAATTATAAAAAATAAATATTTGAGATTCTCACAACAAGCCCTTTCTCATTTGATATGTCACACAGTACAGTGTGCAAAACTTTATTTTTCAATTTGTCCCCAAAAGTGACCCCCATATTCAAAACATTATTAGATTTAGAACAAATTGGCCGAGTCAGACAGACACAAGAGTGATCCTATAAGGGTTCCTTTTTTCCTTTTGAGGTACAGAATCCTAAAAATATGGACTTTTGTACATGACATTCTAATCATTTGAGAACTTGGTGAAATAAAAAGTGAAAAAGTACTGAAATCACATCTGCCGAGTTAAGTCCCAGAAGTTTTTTACTTGACATATTTTAAGCTTAATTTTATAGCAAATAGTTGCAAGATAGAACTTTATCATGTGTTTCTTTTTATTTGTAATAAAATATTGCAAAGGTCAAGTTTTTTTCTAAATCTAATCACACCAGCATTTTTTTAATATTTATTTTAACATTCTCTCTCAGAGACCCAATCAACAAAATCATCAGTCATACCAAGCTCGATTACATCACTAGCTTCTCAAACCACGTCCACCGAGAAGCAGCCGCCGTCAAACGCCCAGCGACGTTCTGACGCGCTGTTGGAACAGCTGACGGCGCCATTACGGAATCCAGTGGCGTCGATGACGTCATCCCAAGCAGCGCCGGCCACAGCTGTCCTGTCGCCGGGAAGTAAGGATAGTTTGGAGAGCGCTAAGGATGGGAATGCTTCGCAACAGTCTTCTGTTGATATGAAGGTTTGTTTGTGGTCCATGAAAATTATTTAAATGGGTTAGTTTTGTTTTGTATTTTGTTATGTCCTTTTGATTTATTTAAAGATGAGCGATGAGTGACGTAAATCTTCAAATTACAAGCTGCAATTAAGTATTTAAATAAATAAAGGGCCTTTTCCACATTTCATCAGATTGGCATCTACCAAAAAATTAATAGTGGAACAGAAATTGTTTGAACTTATCTAGTTTCTGACGGTCTCGGTATCTGAGGTTAAACAGGCCCTCGGGAGTTATTCTAGGTCTTTACTGCCTGGCATAATATCCCAATTCACTTTTTTGTATCACACAGCTAACCAAAATCAAGGTATTACGTTCCTATGGAGAAAAATGTACAAGAAACTTCATGGACACTCTTTTAAATTATTCCCTTCTGCAGAAGTGGGTGGCATCAACTTGCTCATCGTTGCTCATGGAGCTGAGAGCCGGCTGCGTGGTGCTGAAAGTGTGTGCGTCGCTGCCATGCCTGCAGCGGTACCTCAACCGCTGGCAGGCAGCCAAGGATACCGCCGTCGCGCCACAGTTCAACTCTGATGCCTCACTGTATGTATTCTTTTACATCAACTTTAGACCGCACATACCCACATTTGGGTATGAAACTGTGAACTGTCCCTGCTTAAAGATTTATTTATAAAGGTTTATCAACAGGTTCTGTATATAATATATCTTAAATACTTTAGGTAACATAATAACTTCGGACTTTATACAGTCGCCAAATATATGTTAACCAGTATTCTCAGAAGTAAGTCATCCTCTGTGATTGGTCTAATTCCCAAAAATTTCACGTCCTAAATCGAATAGAGTTTGACTTCATTTCGGTTTATACAATAATGTGTCCAATGATCTCGCAATGTATGATGTAATTTTCAACGGAAGTTTTTTAATTTGCTCAGTTGCGTTTGCGTTCTCGAATTTAGTTGAATAATAAACGAGTCAAATTCATAAACGACGTTGACGAATTCAACTAGTTGATTCATAAACGTCGTTGACCAATTCAACTAGTTGATTCATAAACAGTTAAGAGATCAATGGTTGATTCAACTAGTTTGTTGATTCAACGCCCATCACTATTAGAATCAAAGACGAAGTTGTCAGGAGTAGGCCAGCGAGTCGATCTTGTAAGCACTTCCGAGTCACTTCTGAGTGGTTTACCAACTGATCAGTATCAAATTTACCATAATAACTACACTTGCCTTAAAATGTTTGATAGGGCTACGCATCTCTGGTGTCTTTACTAACCGTAATTTCTCCTTGTAGTCTTCACTTCCTCGTGAACGAGGTTCACGTCTGCCGCCTCGCTTTGTCTCTGCCGTGCCTCGAGCCGTTCACGCCCGAACGGATCATGACGCTTAGTGATGTCAGCATCGCTGCATTACTATGCGCAACTGCTCAGGTAATTATTTTATGTTTTATGTCCACGCGAATTTGTTGATTTATTTTTCTATTAATTATAATAATTAAACTTTTTCATGCACCTAATTGGTAACTTTCATCAGTAGCAGTCATATTTATACTTAACCATACACGGTTTTACTAACGTACAATATTTCAGTGGTTCTCGATATCATACAAACGTGACTGAAACCCTTATGCCTTCGGTCGCGACGATGTACCAAACTGAATTATGTAAATTCTGATGTTTGAACGCTTTACGCCCAGTTTCTAGAAAGAAAATTATCGATGCGTAAAAATTAAATGCATTCAACCAATCGCAGCAGTTTAAGCGCGCTTGCCAGTTTGTTAGCAAACTTTTGTGTTGATTGGAAACATTAACGCCCGGTTTCTGGAACGAATCCAGAAACCGGGCGTTAATGTTAACAGTCTTTTATTAATCTTATCCATTTTTTATTCCTTAACAGGCATCCCTACATCCGAAAGACGAAGAGTATGAGCAGCAGACAGCCACTCTTGTCGAAAGTGCACTAAGCCTGTACAACACTGTTGGGGAGACATTCAAACAATCCACACGCGCTGGTGGTTATGTAAGTATTCGAAGTTATCAATAGGTGAACTCAGTATTTTTCTGAAAAAATGCCACAGAATTTACAGGGTAAGAATTTTATTCCTAAAAGTGAACTCGCAACAGACCAAACATTACGCGAGACGTAGTGGGATGTCCAAAAAGCGGCTAGCCGGGAAAATAGAGACTATGTACAGCCGAAAAAGCTATTCTGGTATACAGGGAAGTAAAGCTTGTCCACTCTGAAATGACGCGCCTCACTGCCGCATTTACGCACACAATACTGCGGATTTCTATGGGCAATGCGGTAGTGGGGCGCGTCATTTTAGAGTGGACAAGCCATAATCGATTTTGACCGGTATGTATGTTTACGGGGTGGCAGGGACATCGACGCGAAAACTGAAACCATGGATTCAGTACATGATTCTGAAACCCCTGCGTTGAAATTGTTTGTCGGTTATTTAAAAAAAATCAGCTGTTTCATAGAAAAGTGCAATACCTACGGCATAGTATAAAGAGAGGTAGTAAGCTATCTTCATAGAAACGCACCGCGCGCGGCTTGTATGTGTGCGCGCTTGTATCTATGCGTCGCCGCACGCACACTTAACAAAATATCGACCCGTTTCTCGTGAGAAACCAGCCGAGATTTTGCGTTGAAATTATTCGTCAGTTATTTAAAAAAGAAAAATCTGCTGTTCTATACATTTTGACCGCGTAGGCATAGTATAAAGAGAGGTAGTAAGCTATCTTCATAGAAACGCACCGCGCGCGGCTTGTATGTGTAGGGCTTGTATCTATGCGTCGCCGCACGCACACTTAACAAAATCTCGGTTGGTTTCTCACGAGAAACGGGTCGATATTTTGTTAAGTATGCGTGCGGCGACGCATAGATACAAGCCGCGCACACATACAAGCCGCGCGCGGTGCATTTCTATGAAAATAGCTTACTACCTCTCTTTATACTATGCCGTAGGTATTGCACTTTTCTATGAAACAGCTGATTTTTTAAAAATAACCGACGAAATTTTTCAACGCAGGGGGTTCAGAATCATGTACTGAATCCATGGTTTCAGTTTTCGCGTCGATATCCCTGACACCCTGTATTCATCTGTTCCCTCCTAACTTCTAAACTACTCATCATAATTTGACAAATGAGGTATCGTTGGAAGCGTCCTGATCGCCCGCTAATTATAGGCTATGTCGTCACATAGCCTATAATCAGCGGGCGATCAGGACGCTCAGCTAGAGGACCTAAAGCCAGGAACTAAAAGATTTTTTAAATGATGTCGTGTTGGATATCAAATGAAAGGGTTTAATTAGCAAAAAAAAAAAAACATTAGTACGCATGCTCAATATCGTGAGTGCGCTGTGTAGTCAATTCTTTTACATCAATCTCTTAAAGTATTTCATAAGCTCAAAAATGTATTATGCACTCAATAAAAATGAATATGGCAGTGTAGTGAAAAGTTGAATATTTTTGTCTGTATACCAGATAGCTCTTTCAACTGTTCCTGAAACAATTTGCTACAGTTTGCCTGAAACATGGACGACTATGTTGCGAGGCATAAAATCGTCTTGAATTGTCAAAGGTATTAGCGGATGTCAAGATCATATTTCCATCAATTTTAACCAACATTCCTCTTTTATTTCGCAGGTATATCAAAATCACCTGATGATCGGCGGCTGGGTGTTGCTGTGCGGCCTCCACCACGCACTGGCGGGCGCGCCCTGTCCCTGTAATACACCGGGCAAGAGCCCTGCCAAGACGCCGTCCAGGCCTTACAATCTTACTAAAATGTAAGTGTGAAGTATCGATGTTCTTGTGTGATATAGAGCTTATGTCAATAGTAAAAATATGTTTATTTGGCACATGCCGTAAGTACACACAATATTTAAAAAAAACAGTTTCATCCGGGAGTGCCAACAGAAGTGAAAACTTGAAAAAAAATCGGCACCGCGGTAATCAACGCGTTGATGTCTTTTACTCCACGCACCGCGGTAATCAACGCGTTGATGTCTTTTACTCCACGCACCGCGGTAATCAACGCGTTGATGTCTTTTACTCCACGGTGTTGGTAACTGGTCGCGAAATCAATGGTTTAGTCCCATCTAAAAAATGCCCAACGCGCCTAGAGAAGTTTTCACTTAAAAAACATCTTAAACATAATTAATCACTAACTTGAACCAGCTTACAATCTAGATTCAAGATTGAATATCGAAACATGACAATATCTGCTAGGCTGGTTATAAATCGTGACGTGAAGTGAAGAAAATAAATGTCATTAGACGAAAGGCCGTTTATAAGGAACCAACTGACATATATTATGAGACAGCCAGTACCCTAATTGCGTAATGCACGATCAATCGCAAATTTTTTCGATTTAAAACAGATTGCTAATCCATTGCTTCTTAAGTTGGAAAAAAAATCTGCTCAACAACGTAAATAACGCAATGAATGTTGTTGAACTGTCAAAATGAAACAAATTTGTCATAATCGTTTACGAAAATAAGTTACGCAATTAGGGTACTGGTGTCCTTCTAATTTGAGTTGGCCATAACAGCTTTCTCGGTCGGCAGCTACAATTCAAGCCATTAAATTCACGCTATATGTAACCCTAACTTTTTCCAACTACAATAATGAACTCTATTCCCTAGGCAACAAGGTCTCGGCGTAGTGTGGGTAGCGCTAGGTGGTCGTTGCCTCGCCTGGGTAGGAGCCCTACTATCCGACGCGCGTCTCGAAGCGCTAAGTTGCGGCGAGGCGGTGGTCTCGACTCCTGCGCCGCTGCATATCTTAGCCCAGCACACTGCGCATCAGAGGGAACTCAGACTGGCTTCCGCTGCGCCTTTACATCAGGTAATGTTTTATGAGATTAATCTTTTCTAAAAATATATTTTTAGTCTTGTGACGTAGTAGTTCCTTCTGAAAATTATTAATTTAGTACTTCAGGCACTCAAATGTACAGAAGCGGACTTAATGCATATACCAATCAACCTATTTGTATTGTAAAATTATCTCTAACCTAACCAAACCTATTTTACCACCACACAGCCATAAGGTTAAGGCTATTAAACTAGATAAAGATAACCTTATCTAGTTTAATGAATTTCTTGAAGTATGACGGGGGCAGCGCAATGGCCTGTAAATCACGTTCTTTATGAATGTGATGACCGAGCTACTGAATAGTCGTTCTGAAACTGTGTCCGATTTTAAGAAAAAATATGTATTTTAGAGTATTTTCCTAACTCGATTTGATTTTCGGCCGTCGTCACTCATTCCAAACTATTTTCACAGCTTCTGGTAGCGCTAGGAGTAGTCTGCTACCGAAAAGCAACAAACCTGAAGCGTGCGGTAGTACAGAAGCAGCACCAGGACGCTGACCCCGACCGCTCCGACTCCACCGTCTACTTCCAGGACATGATACTGTGCTCTGAGGACTCGGAGACTGACGACGGTATTAAACATTGGTGCCGATTCTCTTGTACACCGAACTAAACTAACTAAACTATCACTAAAATTCCTTACTTTTGACTATGAGAATCTTAAAGCTATTCTGCAAAATAAATTCTCTAAATTTAAAAATAATTTTGACACATCTAAATCGAATTTGACAATCGCGACTCCACACGTGATACCTAACCACGTGATCTTTTTAGAGCCGGAGGCGCGCAGGGGGGGCAGCCTCGTCGTGTTTTGTATGGATTTTTTCACTTTTTGTATGGAAAATAAGAAAAATTATTACCTACATGTAGAGTGTTAGGGGTTTAATGCCCGTTTTCACCGACATCCCCTATACCACCACCTACGTATGGGATCTTTAGCTTAAAAGTTCCCCCAAACTAGCCCCTAAATTAAATTTCGTTTCACCATCATTTTTACCACCTAACTAGGGGACACATATCTATGTGACGTTTTGTTTTCGATAAAAGTGACTGATTCGTCTTCGAACTTATCGATACTTTGTAAAAAGACAGTTTTTATGAAATTCTCTTAAGTATACACTTCTATGGATACATATATTAATTAATCATGTTTTAATAGCAATAATAAATATTATTTCATTAATATATTTAATTAACCGGTAAAGGACCGGCGTCTCTCATGAGAGACGGCACACCCACGCGACTTACATCTCTATTTGTACTTGTTGTAATGGCTATTATCGTCTGTGGATTTTTCTGTCTATGGTCGGATAGATATTCTCGTCAAATAAATCGACTAAAAGCAAAAATATTAATAGGCAACATTTTAAAAAAATGTTGAAAATCACGTTCCCGCGCGGTAAAATGTCAGTCAAATGTCACTCCCGTCCGCTGTAATAATTCGTTTTTTAATGGTTTTTGTGTGTAAATCGTCGGAAAGTGGTGATATTTTCATTTTGAAGTAAATATTACATCGTTTTAGATAATATTCGCACTAAATAACACCTATTTTGACCCAACCAAAAAAGTGTAAACAAACAAAAAAGAGAAAGTTCCCGTCACAGTGAAAGTTGTTATATTTTGTGGTTTTTCTGTATGGATCTGATCCGTAAGTGTTTTATTTCTTTTCTATATTACATGAATCATCGTATTAGACAACATTTAGAACAAAATAATACAAAAAAATATTTTTTTGGGACGGAGAAAGTTACGTAAGCATTAGAAATTCTAGATCATCTAAAATCTAGATTTTTTGAATTTTTTGTTTTGAATGTTTGTCTCTAAAAACGCTTTTGTTAGATAACTTATCTATCCATAATGTACCCTGCAAAATTTCGTGTGAATTGGTACGGTAGTTTTATCAGAAATCGTTATCACAAAGAACAAAAGAAATAATAACAAAAGCGGGTAATAAAGATAAGTGAACGTTGTTTACAAAGACTGTAACCATTTGAAACGTATTCCTAATCTATTCGAGTAGCAAAAAACATTAACAATACTACTTGAGATGTTGTAAAGAAATCCGAGTGTTTGTTTATTTAAGTGCGGTCGTAAAACTGTCACGGCGCGGACCACCCACGGCGACTCAGCCGTCCCTTACCGGTTAATTTCATATTTTCTTGCATATTTACTCTGTGAATACATTACGAACCTCGCGTGTTATCTGTGGTCTTGTTTGTATTTGACACATTTCTTTTGTAACGTCGTGCTAAGAGATTTGTTTCATTGTTTGCAAAAAGTTTCATAACTAGAAAAAATTGTTTGTTCTCCCATATTATTATTATACTCTTTAAGTTTGTTTGTTATTACTTGTGAGCGTGTGTTGTGTGGTGTTTATTTTACCGATTTTACGTTAAGTTACGGCATAATGGCAGACAAGAGGAAGCGTAGCCAAAATTTCACAATGGATGAGAAAGACAAGCTGGTGAAATTAGTGTATGCCTACAGGAAGGTTATTTTAAATAAAAGAACAGATGGTACCACCAATCAAGCCAAAAACGAAGCTTGGATAAACCTCTGTACCCAATATAATTCAACGGGAAACACGTACAGGTTAGTCATAATTAAATAGGTTCAAACCGACATACCATATTTTATCAATATGAATAATACCATGTGAGAAACTATAACTATTTTTTATTTTAGGGGTAAAGATGCTCTCCTAAGAGTCTGGGAGAAAATGAAGAGTGAAGCTAAAACTTACCACTCAAGAAACAGAACTTGTACCACTGGAACGGGTGGAGGACCATCTACTTCAAAAATAGACCCAATACTCGAACAAGTCTGCGATTTAATGGGTCGAGGCTGCAGTGGTATTGCTGATGTTCTGGATTCAGATTCAGTCATCACCATACCAATTACGGTCACAGATTCAGAACTAGTTAATGAAGAATTGCAGACCATCATTTTGGATACTGAACTAGTTACAGTAAGTACTGTTATTACATGGCAGAATTACATATTTACAAACTTTAGCCGTTCTTTACTAAGATAATAAATTGTGAAAGGACTCGTCTGCCTACTTGTTTGTTACTTTACACCGTAACTTCATTTACTTACAATAATCCGCCCCTAAGACGACCCACTGACCATATTTTCTTGTACTTTAAACTGATTTGTGTGTTTTCAGGACAAGTCGATAAATAAAGAAGAAGAAAACAATGAAATATACACACCCACATGTTCAAAGATACCAACATCTCCTCCTTGGAAAAGACGTAGGCCTATACTTAAAGAACAGAACCAACAGTCTGAAGTTGTGGCCACCTTATGTAAAGGATTTCAAGGGATGAACAAAAAAAAAACTGAAATCGAAGATTTAAAAATGAAATTGTTGGAGGAAGAAATAGAATTTAAAAGAAAATTATACAATTTACAAATTGAATCTGCAAGAAAAGATCTAGAAATAAAAATAGAAGTACTCAATCAAATAAAAGGTATGTTATAATTATAACATAAAAAATATTTATTAACAACTTTAATAGTACATTGCATTATTTTATTACATATTATCAAAATAATTTGTAATTTGTAATCTTCGAACCCCATATGCGTTCTGGGATGTACTGTTTGCTGTGACATCAGTTATTTGCCCATTGGAAATAAGTTCCTCTATATTGGGAACAATGTTTTCGTTGACCGGTTCCTCTTCATTTCTTGAAATACACATGTTGTGTAAGACACAGCACGCAATAATGACATTGATAGCATTTCTTAATTCTAATCTTATGCCAATGGCTAAGACAGGAAAACGTCGTTTTAAGACTCCATACTGCCTTTCCACCACATTTCTTGTTTTAATGTGAGCCTCATTGTATTTTTGCTGCCCTCTCATGGTGGGATTTAAATATGGAGTCAAGAGATGAGGCTGAAAAAAAGGTCACTGCTGCTTTAATAGTTCTTAACATTATAATTTATTTTACAGGTGGAAACTTCAATCTGAAGAATTTATTTGGTGTGCCGAAGAACGACTAAAAATTGTATTTTTTTTAAAATAAATTAAGCTTATTATTATTTATATTAATATGTTTTACATTATTTTAGACATAATAATGTACACACTCTTACTGTAAAATAATTAAACTGACAGAATAAACTCTATATTTTTACCAGATTGCTTAATTACCTTCAATGGGTATCCACTGTCACCCAGTAAATAGCTGTCAGCATAGTCTCCTCTTTCAAATTTTCTAAAAGTGTTGCTATTTTGATAAATAGCCGAGTCATGTGTTGAACCTGGCCAACGTGCCACAACATCTCTTATTAATAAATTGGCTGATGCTACTGTTTGCACATTTATGGACATGTATCCCTTCCTGTTTCTAAATATTTCTGCATCATCTCCACCTTAAAAAATACAATACATCCATTTTATTGTATGTAAGTAGGTTGGTATTGATTAAATAGGTAGGTAAGTACCTACAGTTTAATTTCATAATTTTGACAAATATTTTAAACTAATATAAGTTGTTGAAGTTTCACCTGGGGATTGTATTTTCACATGTGTACAATCAATGCATCCAAGAACATTAGGGAACCTTGCAATATTATAAAATCCCATCTTCACATGTTCTTGTTCCTCACTTGTTTCAGGAAATTTTATAAACTGTGTACGTAGAGTCACAATTGCTGCAGACACTCTTTTTATTATTCGACTGCAAGTAGCCACACTGATCCCACCCATGTCTGCCACAGCCAACAAATGAGATCCCGTAGCATAAAACCTCAATGCTATTAACAATTGGTTTATTGGAGATATTGAATTATTTCTGAAACAAAATAATACATGCTTTACCTACTTAATTGTACCACAATTACATCACAATACATTACAATAAGGACAGAGGTACCTACCTCACAAGTGTATGGTTTACATTATTAGTTAGGTATCGATGTATCGTCGATTAAACAAAGAAAAAATACCACTTTTTTTAATTTTAATTTAAGGGCTACTTATAAAAACTTTAATAAGTTAAGTACTCACCTATTATCAGGAAATTCTAAGGCGTGTTCAATCTTTTCCAATAAATACAACACTGAAGATTTATATAACCTATATCTCCGAAAAAAGTCAATTTCATCAAAACTTTCGAAGTAGTTTGGTCGTTTCCGATATATTTTTGGTCTACGGCTGTTATTTACGTCAAATATAGTAGAAACAGTTTCTAAATTTTCAACAAATTCAAATAAATCACTATCCATATTCGTTGCTTGAGAGATCACTTACGTATGTGTCGCTTTATGGGCCCACATTTCGGCCACCTAAATTTAGGGGACCTTTTAACGTTTAACAGACCCCTTACTTCTGGTGAAACAGAAACCGCCTTCTAACAGCCCCCTAACCATTCTTAGGGGATCCCATAAACTTAGGGGATGTCGGTGAAAACGGGCATAAGGGTTTTATAAAGGGGGTCGAAATTTTCATTATTTTTGCGATTGGACACACCGTTTTCGAGATATAAGCAAAAGAAAAAAAAATGATTCAGTACTGTTTTTGCATTTGAAGTCGAGGTGTTGGTGTGAATTTATAGTTCATGACAACCAATTTTATTCCACACGTTTTTAGTCGCGATTAAAAATAGTCAGATTTAGTTAGAAAATCTAAATTTTAGGTGAAAAACGTCAAATTCAGAATAGCAAAAATGTTATTTTCACTAAACTAATATCTCGTTGCCATCTTAGTGCTGTCAAACTAAAATATAGTTAAGTTGTGTCACTTTAGTCTATTTCAGAATGGGAAATCGTCGTTTGACAGGAATAAACTAAATTTTGGTGATTTTTAGTTTAGTTTAGAGGCATTTGTGACAAGAGAATCGGCACCATTGTCTATTTTTGTCACAATGTTTGTGGCAACTGTCAATGTTTGTGGCAACTGTCAATGTTTGTGGCAACTGCCAATATTTGTGGCAACTGCCAATATTGTGGCAACTGCCAATATTTGTGGCAAATGCCAATTTTTGTAGCAACTGCTAATATTATGGCAATGGCCAATGTTGGTTTAAACTTGAAACAATCTTAACAAAACATCACCATTATAATTTAATATACCACTATTTACTATTTTAATTTAGTCATTTTAACGTGGTGATAAATACAATAACATTTATCTCTTTGTCTAGAAGACAGCGAACCACTTTTCGGACTGTGGTTTGAATCGACCCTAGTGGCTCCCGATATGACCGACAACAGCGGACTCGTGCGTGCGTCGGGCAACACCGATAGTAATGACAATACTGACGCGCCGCAACGACCGCATCAGGCCATTGTGCCTGACAAAGCGGAGCCTTATTCTGTAAGTATTAGAGTTGAAAGTCCTTTAACATCTTTCGGAGGTATTCTTATTATCAGTAAGACTCGAACTAGCTGGTACTCAACATTAAAGAGAGTTTCTAAGCAAGCTGAAGTAGCATTGATTGGGACTCATATTCATTAAAGTCGACGAGGTTTTGAGACAAGATCTTCAACCAACAAATATAGCATGAGTTGCTTTCTACTAGCTAAACCGACCGACGTCCTCAAGAAGTCTGAAGATAACCCACCCGCACCTTAATTGCGTAACACACATCATCAATCATATCACATCAATCACAATCGGTTTCATTATGTTTGACAGATTGCGTTAGTTACGTTGTTGAGCAGACAAATGTTTCGAACATAATGATGTAATATCCTTCAAAATTATTCAGATTGTAATTGACCGTGTGTTACGCAATTAGGCCGCTGGTGAGGAATCCAGTCGTTCAGATAGAGTTGTATAATATTTTTTCTTGAGAGAAAATTTGAGATTGTTATACGAGGGGCTAAAATAACTCATTCTATCGAGGGAGTAAATAGAAACCGAGTTAGAATGGGTTTTAGCGCCATGTGTTACACTCTACTTTTCACTACGATTGCGAGAAAATAAAATAATCCAATACAATATTAAATAGTTTATTTTATTTAAAAAAATTTACAATTTTTCAATTAAAATTTTTAAGGAAACTTTTTATCCCGGTATGCGGTAGAAAAAGCTAGTTTTACATAAGATTAAAGACTCGTTTTTGTAGGCTCGTTGGTTTTATTACTTTTTCCTCCAGAGCAAGAAATGCAATTTTTTCCCTGCTCTGGTACGCTACAATGACGGACTTTTTGATCAATAGGAGTGAAAATACATTTTAGCCATTTAATCAAACACTTCTAAAGTTTGAACATCCATACCCTTGTCCGCAGTACATAACCCTAGCAACAGAGGTGTTTATCCTGCTAACTGAAGAGATTATCAGCGAAGGCTCAGAGCGATTAGGACAGCACTCGCTTCAGCTACACGATGCGCACCAAGCTTTACTCGCAGCATTAGCTAAGGACTTGGATAGAGAGACCGCGCGTACCGATACTGGTAAGTCCTCGTCCATCTGTTTATTCCAGCCTTCTCTGAATTGACTTAAAGTGTTGGCAAGGCATAAACAGTACTATTTTTACGGACTTCTACCGTCTTATTACAAAAAACTGATTAGGTACTGGTTTAAACCAAGACTTAAAGGTCTAGGATTGTTACGGTAATAAAGCTAGTACCAGACTCAAAAAGTGTTCTTATTACAAAACGAAGACTTTTCGAGGATCAGTTAGTACCAAAGAAGGTTCATGGTTTAAATAATATCCACAGATAAGAACCAAAAATGGCATTCTTTCATTCACTCACGCAGATTTTATTTGAAGCAACGTTCTGTTTCTCTAAATATTGATAGTACTAGTATTTCTGCGAACAGTAGACCTCGCGAGCACAAACTTTTTTACAACAATTAATTTACCACTAAAGTTATTTACAACGGGATATTTACTATGTTTTTTGTTTAAAACAAGACGTTTTGTTTAATATACCTATCCAACTTATATTATTATTATTAACATTGAAATAAGTTCTCCTTGGTAGGTACATATTTCATACAACGGAATACATGGCTGATTAATTGCCAATGTCAATGATTAGATGTCACGTCAAATTAAAGTCATAATTAATTTTATTGTTTGTTTACTTTGACTAT
This sequence comes from Agrochola litura, assembly GCA_949152395.1. Lineage (NCBI taxonomy): Eukaryota > Metazoa > Arthropoda > Insecta > Lepidoptera > Noctuidae > Agrochola > Agrochola litura. The sequence continues at coordinate 20,736,724 of OX424493.1, forward strand.
CTACACAAATTAAGTAATTTTACAAAAATAGAATTACTAAAATAACAATGCTTTTATAAGTGAACTGATGACTATCACAATAACATCAAGGGTTATCAAGATATCAAGAAGAAGTGTGGTTTTCGTAAAAAGTGCGGTACTGGGTACTGCACCAACGCTGTACTTACATACAAACATCTATCGAAATTCATGAAGACTTTGGGCGAGAGGTGAAATGGTGATTCCTAAGATCGCGGATAGCGCGCGATACATGACGCCGACTATTCGTGTAAACTTGTGGATATTGTGATAATGTATTGTTTACATGTAGTATTTTTTTTTAGTTATATATGATCTACATTAAAAAAATTAAAATAAAAACATTTGAAATCTTTCGTTTTTTTTAAATGCTTTTGAAACAGTACATCATGTTGGTGGTACAATAATAATAGGCGAGTAGGTATATCATTTGTTTCTAGTGATAAAAGAACCTTTACATAAATACCTTACAAACTCATAAATAAATTCAGTATACACCCAAGTATAAACAACAAAAAGGTATTAGTTTAGTTTTGGTCATGCTTCGATTTTGGCCGGCTGCAGTTGTGTTTAGATGTTACAGCATCTAAACACAACTCCAGCCGGCCAAAATTCGTGTGCTGACATCCATATAATACAAGGAATTACAATATATACAAGCCCGCCGTACTGCCGTTCTGACCCGCGCCCGACAAACCCGCCTTGTGTGTGTGTTAAGCTTTACTGTGACATGGTTTGTTCGCGAGTTGAATCCAACTTATCTACGTAAAGAAGAGAACAAACAGACACCTGTGGCGTCCACCATCACCTTCTCCTAAGGACTTGGAAATAATGATGATTGCTCCTCACGACATTGTCATTGAAGTTGTCATGGATCCTGGATTTGTGCTCGGTTGATGGCAATAGGCTCGCCTCCTATTACATGAGACTTAAACATAACTGACGAAATGTGGGTGTACTCCTTATATGGTACACCTCTGCCTAACCCTTCGGGGAAAACAGGCGTGATGTTAAATTACTACGATAGCGATGCATTGGTAAATAAAATTTCATATACAGTTCATATAACATTTAATTAAAATTGATCGATTTTAGATACTTTACATTATTTATGTAGGAAATGTGTCGTGTGAATATGTGTCTATTCTATTGGCCCAATTACTGTAGGAAAATAAGCAATACTGCGGAATTTCCTAATGCTTTCCTCCTGTTCGTTTGGAGTAATAGGCATTTTTATAAATCTTCGGGACATCCGTGACGAGTTTTTACATGTTTTGCTGAAAACTAGTTGAGACACACCATGTTAATCAGCTGTATCGTCTTGAATCTACGAATAAAACAATAATATTAGTAAATTATTTGGATTTTGTCTAATGTTAGGTTAGCATTGACCAAGGTTAGGTACTTACATACTTAATGGCGAGCCCAGTTGCGTAATGCGCAAACCACTTGCACTTCAGGACTCAATGGGCATCCTCGAGGGTCGTGGGATAAATCCTCACGTAAAACAACCACTAGTTTTTCTCCATAACGTTTTGTGAACCTACACTTATTCTAAAATCTTCGTCACTCAATTCAAAAGGATTCACACGACGACGATGTCTGTAAGATCGCCGAGACGTCCCAGCATATCCAAATCTTTAAAATCCATCAAGATAATCATATTAAATATCCATTTTTAACAATTTTTGTATAAATTGACACACAACAATAATCAACGCAAACGTCAAATAAATTAGTACCAAAGATAAACTAGGGGACTCGGCGGACCAACTTTAGTGCCATAGATAGTTCAGGAACTATTGATAAACTTCATTTTGTAATAACGTTTTATTTAGTCATGGTACTAAAGCTAGTACTAATCCCAGTACCAAATTTAGACCGTGTTTTGGAATAAGACGGCTAAGGTTTATGTTTACTCATTCAATTTCGGTACTTAGTCATACATTCTTAGTCAAACAAAACAGGCTTATGAAGATTTTTGACAGCTCAAGTCCTGTACAGTACAAATATGTTCTTAATGTCCGTCGGCAAACCTCGTGTTTCGTCTGTAGTCGTATTTCTATCAGTTGCCCTTTGCACTTGGTGCAGACCGGACGCTCTCAATCGACTTGGAAGTATATAGAGTTGTTAATACTCTTTACATACAATTTGTTTCTTTAACTTTTTGTAATTTATTATAAAAATGGTAGTAAAGCTGCTAAAGTCGCAGGCACGAGAGATAGGAAAATAGTTTTACAGCTCTATATAGTTCACACGAAAATAAAAACAAAACAACAATAAAGTACTTAGTTCTGAATTCAAATTATTATACAAGATAATCTAATAATTGATTGTCATGGAAATTAGCATTCGTTTGTATTCGGAAATGCGATGATTCCCGAGGGACATTAAGACAATAGAAATAATGTACCCTAATTGCGTAATTTATTTTCGTAAACGATTATGACTAATTTGTTTAATTTTGACAGTTCAACAACATTCATTGCGTTATTTACGTTGTTGAGCAGATTTTTTTTTCCAACTTATGAAGCAATGGTTTCAAATCGAAACAGATTGTGATTGATCGTGTATTACGCAATTAGGGTACTGGATTTATTAAGAATATATTTAGTCCGCTAGAAAACTTAAAGTTCCCTAAGAAAAAACAGCAAGTAACACATCTTTTTTGTACCACGCAGGTACTATCTCTACATGCTTCGGCCCTCGTCTAGGAGGGTTATACGGATCATTCAGCTCAGCTCTTGTGCGATACTTGCACAATTTGAGCGGAGCACCCGCGTTCGCGTCACTGCAGCCCGCTTTACATCAACAGCTGATATCTGCTGGGTCTGAGAGGACCAATATGACACCGTTACAGGTTTGTGAAGATATTTCGAAATAAAACGCCTTGTTTTAAATATAATTGAGAACTTTAAAAAAAAAATGAGTATCTCCCATAAGGCTCAATGACGACTGTTGCAGTGCTCATTACTTTTTAATTTCACTGCTTTCCATAAACGAAAATGTGCTAGCTGACATGGCTAATAATTTATAATTTTAATTATGATTTAACACATGATATAATTTAAGCGTAATGTAAATTATTTTGTTGCATACTATGTCTGACTGAACAGACAGCTGTGCTGCTGGGGAGTTTGTTACGCCACTTCTTCCCAGCTAAATCACTAGGAACGAAGTGGTGAAGGACGGGCGTTTTTGGGCGACTGTCTTATGTAATTTTGACGTTCGAAAAGTGCTGATTCTCAGCCTAGTTTGAATAAATGACTTTTCAATTTTTTTTGACACAATATCATGTCCTTATTGCATTTTTTTAAAGCTAGAATGATTACCAAAGCATACAGTAGTAATCTTCATGTTTCTTCCCCACTGCCCCAGAAGGCAATGTAATGTTTTTATGTATTTTGTGACAGGTCGGACCCCGCGTAGTAAAACTTCTAGGCGGCATGGTACTCAGCAAGCAAGCTGCTGAACGCGAGAACAGTATCCTAGCTATGTGGCATAAGATTGTCAATACACTACAAGAATGTGCTTTGCAAGCACAGCCTTCGCAGGACCATGATTATGAAGGTATGTCTTAAGGTCTAGGTCTGAGTAAATACTCAAATGCATAGACAGTGCCATTCACGAAGACGCGCCCCACTGCGCTCCGCTCCGTACTAAAGTACAGTAATAGCGGAGTGGGGCGCGTCTTCATGGATGGCACTATCTGTAGCGGTCAACTGCACGTCACTGATAACTATTTCACATCGACAGCGCCTTTATTACGTAGCAATAAGGGTGGTTTTCTTGGTTCAAATGTTACTATTGATGTACGGTTGACGGTTCTTGGACGAGAGTGTCTACAGGGTGGTACATCGACGCGGAACCCGTTACCATGGATTCAGTACATGATTCTGAACCACCTGCGTTGAAAATTTTCGTCGGTTATTTAAATAAAAAATTGCTGTTCCATACATTCTGACGCAGCTATTGCACTTTTGTATGAAACAACAGTTTTTGAAGTGAAAACTTCTTTAGGCGCGTTGGGCATTTTTGAGATGGGAAAAAACAATTGAACTCGCGACACCGTTACCGACACCTCATTTCTGTAAACGCGATTGTGCTCTTTATCTTTATTACGTTACGGATCAATGTTCTATGCAAGTATTTTTACTTTTCTTTTTGTAAACGCGATTGTGCTCTTTATTTGTTTAAGGTTATGGACCAATGTTCTGTACAAGTATTTTTCTTCCACCAAAGCGATCTTGTTCAAGTTTTCACTTCTGTCGGCACTCCCGGAGTGCCACTGTTTTTTTTTACAACCGACCTTCAATTTCTAAGCTAGAGCGTCTAGAATCATGTGTTGAATTCATGGTTACAGTTTGCGCGTCGATATCGCTGCCACCGTGTATAGACTAATTGTTTTTCTAAACTGTTCTCTTCATTGAGTCCAGAGATTCGGACGCCTTTTTATATGCTGTACTGTAATTTTATTTACTAACTCAGGGCCGACGCAGACCTGACGAAGCATGTTTGGCAGTGAAAACCACGCTGTGCTGTGCTTCGCTAAGTCTGCGGCCGGCCCTTACTTTGTGTTCTGCCTTGATATGGCCAAAATACTTCATAGATTTTTGATTGATTATGGGACCTCTTTAAATTCTAGTCAGAGACCACGAGAGGCTCAAGTAGTCACCTTCTTTTCGTGTGCTTAGTGACTAACCTGTACCCTAATTGCGTAATACAACACAATCTGTTTCGATTTGAAACAGATTGCTAATCCATAGCTTCATAAGTTGAAAAAAAAAATCTGCTCAACAACGTAAATAACGCAATGAATGTTGTTGAACTGTCAAATTGAAACAAATTAGGCATAATTGTTTACGAAAATAAGTTACGCAATTAGGGTACTAGTGTCGAGAGTTTTAAAGCTGCCCATGGGCCTCTGACTTGGCTTCACATGCCGTCGAAAAATATCTCTCAGGCATGCCAGTTTTCTCACGATATTTTCCTTCACCGTTTTTTAAGCAAGTGATAATTATACAATACGCACTTGAATCTGGAAAGTCAGAGAAAGTCAAGTAGTCATGTAGTCTGTTGGTGGTAGTTTTTTTGTTTGATAATTATTTTTCTTATCTTCATATCATTCCATAAGAAACAGACTCTGATGGACATATTAAAAAAAATGTAAAATCCATTTAGCTACCGCTCTCATTAGCCCCATTTCGTCGCGCATAGTTTTATATCATGTATATTAACTTTTTATGCTTTTTTTAACGTTGGCTATCCGGTTATCTGCAGGCTTTGCTAATATAGGTATGCTACTCATTTCATTATAATATTGTAAACATAATATCACTTATTATCATATAAAACACGTTTTTATTGTTGACATAGTTTTTAATTTAGCTGTAGGTTTGCCATATCGCTACTTCGGGGTAGAAAGGTCGTAAAAGCCAAAGTAGCAACTTTACAGGAGAGCGAAAATACGTAAATTTATAATAGTTTTGGTTCATAACTTTTTAACCGACTTCCAAAAGGAGGAGGTTCTCAATTCGTCTGTATGTTGTTTTTTTTTTTTTTTTTTTTTTTGTATGTTTGTTACGCGATTACTCCGCCAATTATGAATAGATTTTGATGATTCTTTTTTTGTTTGGTAGATCATACTTCAGAGGTGGTCCCATATAAATTTTATTAACTTTGCTTGGGTAGTTTTTGAGTTAGCTTCAATTATACGTATTTTTTCCCACTTAGTATGTAGATGATATGATAACTTCTTGTCACTGTTATTTACATAGCAGGTAGTGGTATTCGAATTTGTGTGGGGTAGGTACCACAACTAAAAAGTGAAAAATAAAAACTTTTTACAAAAAAAAAAAAACCGACTTCAAAAAAAAAACACTACAAAGTGAAAAATAACTTTAATTTCGGAAGTCGGTGACAAAGAACGAAAATTCAAAACCAAAGACACCGACTTCCGAAATTAAAGTTATTTTTCACTTTGTAGTGTTTTTTTTTTGAAGTCGGTTGTTTTTTTTTTTGTAAAAAGTTTTTTACCATAGACTTATATTAAAATGAAATACTGATAAATACTTGTAGTTAAATTTATTATAACGCCGAGAAACTAAATTTTAAGTAAAACTTATATTTTAAAAGATAGGATAAATTACGACTCAAAATTTTAAATAGAACGGTTCTTACACCTTGCTATAAACAAGTAATGTGTGGACTGTGTGACGTAAATCCAAATATGTAAATATTGCCAACACAAATCTGGTCATATAAGCCATTTTGACATAGCTAAAAAGTCGTAATGACTATGCTTTTTATACTGATATTGGTTAAATGGTTTAGGTGTAAAGAAAAACTGGGTAGTAAAAACCATTCTTTAACCGACTTCCAAAAGGAGGAGGTTCTCAATTCAACTGTATGTTTTTTTTTTGTATGTTTCTTACGCGGTTACTCCGCCAATTATGAATTGATTTTGATGATTCATTTTTTGTTTGGTAGATCATACTTCAGAGGTGGTCCCATATAAATTTTATTAACTTTGCTTTGGTCGTTTTTGAGTTAGCTTCAATAATACGTATTTTTTCCCACTTAGTATGTGGATGATATGATAACTTCCTGTCACTGTTATTTACATAGCAGGTAGTGGTATTCGAATTTGTGTGGGGTAGGTACCACAACTAAAAAGTGAAAAATAAAAACTTTTTACAAAAAAAAAACAACCGACTTCAAAAAAAAACACTACAAAGTAAAAAATAACTTTAATTTCGGAAGTCGGTGACAAAGAACGAAAATTCAAAACCAAAGACACCGACTTCCGAAATTAAAGTTATTTTTTATTTGGTAGTGTTTTTTTTTTTAGGCGATTGTTTTTTTTTATTGTAAAAAGTTTTTTTAAATATTTAAACTTAAAAAATACAGATCGATAGCGCGTAAAAAACTGAACAAAGCTGCATTATTAAGTCATTTCAGCCTTAAATGGTTTTTACTACCTTTCTACCCCGAAGTAGCGAATTATGCCTGGTTTATACGCTCGCAGTGACTGGACCCAGTGACTCAGAATTTCGGACCCAGTCAGTGGGTTCATGTAGACGAGATCGGCAGTAAGTCAGGCGGGAGAAGCTACTGGGCCCGAAAATAGACGGGTAGGTTAGTCAACTGGACTGACTTGAGGGCGCGAAGTCAGCACTGGACTGGGTTGAAAGTTTGAAACTATTGTCTACACGAGCCCAGTTGCAAGTCAGCGCTCACTAACTTACTGTATTGTCACATTACTGGGCTCGTATAAACCTGCCTTGACATCAAATACAAAATAACATCAATCAATCTGCCTAGCCTTTTCCCAACTATAGTTGGGGTCTGCTTCCAGTCTAACTAGATGCAGCTGAATACTAGTATTTTACATGGAGCGACTGCCTAACCACCGTAACGACTGTCAAAGATCCACGAATGACAGCCGGGACCAACGGCTTAACGTGCTTTCCGAGGCACGGAGGAGTATGTAAAGATAGTCACCCATCCACGGACCAACCCCGACAAGCGTAACTTAACCTATCGGATCGACCCGTGCGGCTGTTATTACTTAGCCACGAGCTCCTCTATACACCTGCATGTTAAATACAAAATAACATATTTTTTAAATTATGTGTAAGATACAGGCATCAGATATATTCAAAGCGATAATAATGTTTGTTTCAGACTTAAATGTTGAGCATGCTCAACTATTAGTATATCTCTTCCATTCTTTGACGCTCATGCAGAAGAAGTCTGTGTTACTTATGACATCCAATGCCATCATAAAGGTAAGTTAATGGTCGTCGTTTGATTATTACTATAATAGCCATGCCTCCCGTCGCAATAGATTATTGAAAAACGGACTTTAAGCTGTGTAGCATACAGTATATTCTGCTTAAAATATAAGCGATCAAACAATTTGACAACGCGACATACCGCGCTCGGTATCAATGTGTTTGTGAGCCGAGGTTGAGGATGCGTTTTTAAAAGTATAGTTCTTGAATTTTCGACCGCGCGCGAGTTGTTGCAGTGTAAACTTTATAACAATGACATAAAAGTCACATCTCGCGCGCTCGTGACTTGCAACAACTACTGTACAATGTCGCCCATCGGCATGTGGCTCCCGCATTTTTCTGAATGTTCATGAAAAATTATAGAAAAATTGAAGAAAAAGAAAATTCTTTTTTTTTTTCGACTTTTTTTTTAAATGTTTGTATGAAGTTACACTTGTGTTTTTTAAAAAAAAAAACACTTTTTTTTTAGAAAAACATGTTTTCACCTCCGTTTTTTTTGCACAGTTAACAAATTTAAAAAAAAATGTTAGTTAATCCGATAAAATAACTCATAAGCTTTGAGAAATAATAAACAGGATCCAAATTGAGCCAATAACATCGGAGATATGGCAAACGCTACTCGTAACATAAAAAAAAATTATAACAAAAAATAATATTAAAGATCCTCTTTTAAAAAGTTAAAGATCCTCCTTTAAGAAGACCTCTTTTAAAGTTATTTTTTGATCATTTCATGAATATTCAGAAAAATTCGGGCGGGCACATGGGCATGGGCGACATTGTATATCAAGATTGTTATAGCTTTCTAACATCATCTTCTCATCTCTCTCTTCATCTCAAACATTAATAACTAACTATGAATGTCATTGTAGGTGGTAGAAACCCTGGCCATCAGTGACAGGAAGCGAGCGATGAACTTAGCACCTCATCAGCTGATGTTGACTACCAGGCTGATGCTGCTGCTGGAGTACTTGATGAGGCATCTCTATGATGCGCCACAGACGTTATTGCAGCAGGTAATATTTCCTTTACTCAAACCTTTTACCCTTTTTACTTTTAGACTTTTGCATGGGTCCATTTTCTGTATACTATCACAGAAGCATAATAATTTGCCAAACCAATGAAATTTTGTTTTTTTATTGTTTTCAAATATACGTTGACAAAATAATTTCTAAGAAGTAGTCAAAGAAAACAAAGATTTTTTTTGTAAAATGTTACTTAACATGTTAAGAGCGTATATTTGTAAAGTGGGCAAAGTCGCAAATAGATGTCAAATATTTCGCTGTTTTGATTAATTTGGCAATATTACTGTATGGAAATAAGAAATGTGGCTAACTAGCGAACTAGAATATTAATAATGAATTGTAATTATAACACTGAATTTTATGTTGTAACCGTTTTAGGTGTAAAAAAGGCATTTTGGAAAGTTTTTAAATACTTTTTTTACATCTAAATCTAAATATTCAATCAATATTTTAGTTCCCTGGTTGGTCACATTTCTTAATTCCATACAGTAATATTGCCAAATTAATCAAAACTGCTAAATATTTGACAGCTATTTACGACGTTGCCAACTTTTAGGATAAGCCCTCGTAAGTTCAGATTTGGTAGCAACTGCACCATCTACTCATGTCTAAACTTAAGAATTTTCCTCAAAAACATTTAGTATTCGCTACAAAACACCTCGTAACTTCATTCTACTTTCCCAGATCGAATGGAACCTGGTAATAGCGCCAGGCTTGGCCCAGCCTTCCACCGAAGCTAATGCCAACGGTAACAAGACTACTACCAACGGTCAGCCGAAGTCCCGCATATATTGTGAGGTGCCGTACATAGAGCAGGCCTATAGACGACTGTCGCAGGATGAGACCTCCATGAGGCCTAAGTTCTACGCTTTGACTAATGCTGAGATTAATAATCAGGTAAGAATACCCAAGTGAAGTATAATAAAGCTTTATTGGCGTGTTACACAATTTTTCGGGTCGGTATGATTCCGCACAGCCGGGCGCCAAATCGAATATAATTAAAGTCCGTGCAATCCACGAAGACGCGCCCCACTCCGCGATTACTGTACTGTAAGCTAAACTCTAGTACGGCGCGGAGCGGAGTGGGGCGCGTCTTCGTGGATTGCACGGACTGTATGTATAACTGAAAATTCAGGCTTCTAGTTTTATCCACTACGAAGTTAATGAGGTTCGAAAATGTCTTGAATGGGTTCGAGAAAAGATGGTACGGCTGTGCCTTTGTGTTTGTTTTGCTCGACTTGGCGGGTGCAGTACCGTACCCCCCGATATTTTGTCGTCCGGCTATGCCGTACAAGTGTGTACTGTGTACCATCACAAAATGGTGTAAAAAAGTGGTGTATTACAAATTAACTTCATTTACATTTTAATTTAAATTATAGAATGAAGTGCTTATATATATTTTTTCCTTTAATTAGTCTGGGAATCGGCCCTTTCTAACCAATTTTTTTTTTCTAACAGCCTATAAAAGCCCCACCCTTCACAGAATGTATTTTATCATATTTATTTTAACACAGGAAAACCCAAAATTCGACGGCCTAGCATGCAACTTCGTACTTGGCACACCACACAAGCTCAAGTACCCTCTACTGCTAGACGCACTGCTAGCGCTGCTCAACTCTGCGTGTGTGTGCGATAACTCGCAGTATCATGGATCACCGGCTGCGCTGGCAGCTGCGCATTACTGTTTCCAGACTGCTTGGAGGTGAGCCACAACATCATGCATTGTGGATCTATTCTAAAACATGCATTGTCTTGTTGCAACTTTCGAATTCCGGGCTTTCATATTTGGGTACTATTTTGTACCGTCCGTATGGTTAGCGCCATACTTAGAAATAAATCTCGTAGAAAATAACTGCCTGGATATTTTTGACTAAAGCTCAAATCACGCTACGTGTCTAGCTCAAAGTGCTGAGCTGTGCCCGGTTAGCGTTTCGGTTCAAGCCCTATATTTCATTCAGGGTAACCAATGAAATATTACTCTTATTTCCCCAGGCTAGTGATAAGCATGCCCCCCGCAACCCCCCACATGGACAAGCTCCAGCTAGGCACGACGGCCGACCTGCCCTCCCCGCTGCCCCTGCACGCGGTCGTGTGGGCGCCGCGCGCTGACAACAAGAAGGTTTTCAACCCTTGGTTGAAGGACGCGCTGGTTAAACAGGGGATGTATACACAGGTATGGTATGCCATAACTAAGCTAAACTGCGTTCGCGATTTAGGTTCCAAACATGTAAACAAATTTATTGTTTTTGGAAAAACAAATTTAATACCCGGAAGGCCTGTACGGGCCGCCTGCACACGGGAGACCCGTACGGGTAGCGCCCGCAGTGCTCTGAAATGAGGGAGTTAGTACGATACGGTTGCTAGCTTTGTACGGACGGGCTGTACCCGGAGCGGGTCACGTACGGACCAATCTGCGTCGCTGTGAAACAATGTTGTAGTTCACCTCACGTGTGTCTCCGTTCAGGGCGGCCCGCACGGGTCTCTCGGACAGCTGTGAAACCAGCCTTAAAAGATCTACTCAGAGAAATAAACATTTCATTTGATAAGACCAATTTTTTTTGCACAGTATGCAGAAAATCTACTCGCCGGTGTAAGCGCATCGTGCGACAACATCAAATATACAGCGTGGTTGGCTTCTGAAACAATCAAACATCTGAAACTTAACGTCACTAGTAAGTTAACAAATGCCTACACAACCCTTTTTAATTAAGGTTGAAATCATACTTACCCGCACGAATCGACACTTTCTATATTTCTATCTCTTTCTGTGTTATTCTCTAGAGCAAGAAGAGGCATTAAAATCTAATGAACTTCTCGCTCTACTAAATTACACTTCTGGGCGATAGAAAGGGATAGAGGAGGATAATGCTGATCTGTGCATGTAAATATCATAATGTAAAATTACTTGAATATTTCCTTCCATAGCGAATGGCCTACCATCTCTCTTGGATGTGATATCCTGCGACTCGGCACTGGTTAGGTTCAAAGTGTGCCTGGCGGATTCTTCTACACCATCCGAAGCTCATCAGTTCATGCCTGATTTGTTGGACTTACTGGAAACAGTACTTGATTGTTGTCGGTAAGTTATTTGATAACATTACTGGTGACCCGGCCCTCTTTTGCACGGGTGCAATTTCAGAAACTTCGACATTTCTGTGCTTTATTAAGTTAAATATTAATGTATTATACACACTAACCCTCCAGATTAAATTCTCTAATGATAGTGAAAATCGCAACAAAATCCATTGTATAGTTTAGAAGATTTAAGCGGTCACACAGACACGAGTTTGTTGAATAATACATATGTATAAATATTGATTATGTATTAATTAAAAAAATTTAGCACAATATCTCGTAATAATCTGTGTCTTGAAAATCCTTCCCCCATATCAATTCACGATCTAAATGCACTAAGGATAGGATGTTTTTCCATATAAACACAAAATATACCACCACATAGTCCGCATATTAATCTGTAAAGCCATCTTTTTTTGTTTTTTTTTGTTTTGAAATTATCAAGTAACTTGTCCCGCTCTGGGCGGAGCGGGAGGGCGTGTCAGACTCTTACTGACTAAAACCCACCCGTGTTCCTTCAGTTGCCTGTATGTTGCCAGGGGCCACGGTAACCCTTTCGGCCCTATCGGACCCCTTCAATCTCTAAAGCCATCTTTGTTTTCGAAATTCATGTATCTTTCAATTTCTATGTCATCACACAAGTAAAAAGTTATACTTAGTCGGCTCATTGGCTGATTCAAAATTAAATTATCGTCCTTTCTAGCCTCAGTGCCGGTCTCGAGCTCGAAGGCCTAATGGAGAGTTCGAACAACGCCTCCGAAATGGCCGTAAGCAAGGCTCGTCTGCAAGTATGCGGCACATCCGGTCCGGTCGGTAATGCGGCCGGAAGTACCCCGCCACCGGCTTTAGGCGCTTGGTTGAGGGCACATCTGCCGTCTAATGCGGCTACTGCCTTGGATAGATTATCTTCGCCGCCACCACTCGCCTGCATCAATTTGGTAAGTTTTTTGTTGAAAATATATATTCGAATGTAAGCCGCAACCACTAGCCTACAGCCATTACGTTGACAACTGAGTTACCGTTGCAACCCAGCGCGTCGACAAAACACGCTGTTGGATTTTCAACTCTTGGCGCTTAGCAGAGCGTTGAAAATCCAGTGTGTGTATCTATTACCAAATTCTTAACCTGATAACCCATAATATCATCTAACATTTTGCTTTAACGTCACATTTGTTGACGCGGGTTTCTGAAATCCAGCTCGATAATTGTCGCGCTAGTATTCATTCAGTGTTACCTACCTAACAATCTTCAGGCGTATAAGCCCACCGCTAAGTGTACAGCGCTTACAAGACACCCTTGGTATATAAAAAACTAGCTTTTGCCCGCGACTTTGTCCGCGTGGAATTTCTTGTCCCTCCGACCCATCCCGTCGCACGGCACCCTCTGCTCACTCTATTCATTCGTGTTTTCTTAGCGATTTTTCTGATTTTTAACTGACTTCCAAAAGGAGGAGGTTCTCAATTCGTCTGTATGTTTTTTTTTTTTTTTTTTTTTGTTTGTTTGTTACGCGATTACTCCGCCAATTATGAATAGATTTTGATGATTCTTTTTTTGTTTGGTAGATCATACTTCAGAGGTGGTCCCATATAAATTTTATTAACTTTGCTTGGGTAGTTTTGAAGTTAGCTTCAATTATACGTATTTTTTCCCACTTAGTATGTAGATGATATAACTTCTTGTCACTGTTATTTACATAGCAGATAGTGGTATTCAAATTTGTGTGGGGTAGGTACCACAACTAAAAAGTGAAAAATAAAAACTTTTTACAAAAAAAAAACAACCGACTTCAAAAAAAAAAAACACTACAAAGTGAAAAATAACTTTAATTTCGGAAGTCGGTGACAAAGAACGAAAATTCAAAACCAAAGACACCGACTTCCGAAATTAAAGTTATTTTTCACTTTGTAGTGTTTTTTTTTTTGAAGTCGGTTGTTTTTTTTTTTGTAAAAAGTTTTTTTTTCCTTTTTGCTCGGCTTCTGAAGGTCACTTGTGTCTCTTTATGATGTTGTAATACTTCTTTTCACTGTTGTTTACATAGCAAGTAGTGGTATTCAGATTGGTATAAGGTAGGTACCATAACTAAAAAGGAGATTTTAAACAAACCATCAAAAACTTTTTTCAGAAAATAAAAAAAACGATTAAGTACTTCCAAAAAGACACTACCTACAGAGTGAAAAATAACTTTAATTTCGGAAGTCGGTGGTAAAAACTAAAATACAGATCCAAAGACCCCGATTTCCGAAATTAAAGTTATTTTTCACTTTGTAGAGTTCTATGTTCTATGTTATAGGGTTTGGTTTCCGCACTTAGTCCGTAGGGTGGACCATTGTGCGTGGGCCATGGCGGCCGTTTGGTGGTTATTCCAACCAGCCCACCTCCCTCCAGAAGCTAATTAAATCTCCTGGTCTGTTCAGAACATCTGTGTAGGATCTGGGTGACCCGAGGGTTTCTGTTCTAATCTGGGTGACGCCTGTGCATTCAAAGAGCACGTGCGCTACGGTTTCCTCAGCCTCCACGCACGCCCTGCATAGAGGACTGTCCGTTATGCCTATTGTGTGGAAGTGTTTGTTTAGCGAGCAGTGTCCCGTGATGGTCCCCGTCACCAGGCGCAGGCCGTTCCTGTCCAGGCGTAATAAGCGCCTGGTTAGCCTGCTATCCAAGGATGACGTCATGCCACATTTTAACTCAATGTATCGCCGTAATCTTTTGATAACGTCAAAAAAGAAAAATACGTGTTACATATTTTTTAATAATCTACAATAGGACAAAAAAAAATTTTAGACACAGGCCTGTTCTAGAGATTAGCGCGTTCAAACAAAAACGAACTCTTCAGCTTTATTATTAGAGAATAGAAATCTAATAATAAGTATTATTTGCAGGCATTCTACGCAGCCCACATTATACCTTCAGAAAGCGCAGTGCTAAACCTAGTGTCATCTCACTGCGAGTTAATCACTGCTAACACGAAGTACTCGCTCGGTCCGTCGTTGATGATGCTCGCGTACTCTGCGGCGAAGCTTCTAGAAGTTGGAGCAAGCAAGCTCGCTGACAACCCTGAACTAATGCAGAAAACGCTTGACCTGATTATACCGGCTTTGGTAAGTGATGGAATATACGAGTCACAGACAAACTATGTTCTTAATGTCCCTCGGCAAACCCCGTGTTTCGTCAGTCGTCGGATTTCTATCAGTTGGCCTTTTCATTTGGTGCAGACCGGACGCTCTCAATCAACTTAGAAGTATATAGAGTTGTTAATACTCTTTTAACTTAATGTCGTCACTGGAAAGGCAAAAATACTTAACGCCATGTAAATAATGTGGCGGTTAAGGAATTTTGCCTTTCCAGTGGCGATGTAATTTATTTAAAAAATGGGAGAAAAGCTGCTAAAGTCGCAGGCACGAAAATTGTTATACCGCTCTATATAGTTCACACGGAAAACAAAACAACAATAAAATACTTAGTTCTGAATTCAAATTATACATGATAAAATAATCTAATAATTGACGAACATTGAAATTAGTATTCGTTTGTATTCGGAAATCCGATGATACCCGAGGGACATTAAGAAAATAGTTAGTACGCGGCCGTTGATATAGTACATCGAGTCATAGAAAAAGACTCGCAGAGACGATTTTCCTAAAAGTGTCATATCAATGCTTGAGTATTGTACTTATATTTGAGCCTACAGTAACTAAACTTTGTAATAATGTTCCTCGACTTTAATTAATTTTTACAGAATAATGTCTTCATGTTTTCAAAAATTATTATCATAATATAGCTCTTACTATTCTGAAACTTTATTGCTAGCTATTATTGCATATTGCTACTGCACACGGCTCTCGATTACTGATACAGTATCTATATAAATATTTTCATCTCTCTTTTGTCCAACAGACTGACGGCCGTTTAGAGTTCATGTCTGAACCGTTAGCGGCAACATTGAACACGCTAGTACCACAAGTGCAGAAGGCTGAACAATTGTTACATGAACACATTATAAAGACTACATACAGCGTGCTCGTTGACCATCTACAACCGTCTACGGAGAAGACTTTGAGGCATATGGTAAGTTACATTATTTCTTTAGAATGTCAAACTTGTAGTATTTTAGGAAAACTCCCTTAGCAATAAAGGAGGCGCTCGTGGCTAAGTAAAAACAACCGCATGGGTCGATTCATTAAGTTAAGCTACTCTTGCCGGGGTTGGTCCGTGGATCTTTACATACCGAGACTCCTCCGTGCCTCGGAAAACACGTTAAGCCTTTGATCCCGGCTGTCATTCCTGGATCTTTGACAGTCGTTACGGGTCGTCAGAAGCCCGAAAGTCTGACAACCAGTCTTACCAAGGAAAATCGTATACAGTTACTGGGTTGTGGAGGTCAGATAGGCAGTCGTTCCATGTAAAATACTGGTATTCAGCTGCATCCGGTTAGACTGGAAGCCGACCCCAACATAGTTGGGAAAAGGCTAGGCAGATTTTTTCCCTTTGCAAAAAATCTGAGCTGACCAGTGTTTAACTCTATTATTTTGTCAAAAGGCTGGATTGCTCTTGAGTTCAAATTCATAGGTTTGTCATTCACATGAAGATTTAAATTTAAGCGGCCTGCTGATTTTTAACCGACTTCCAAAAAGGAGGAGGTTAAATGTTCGTCGCGTATGTTTGTTTTTTTTTTTTTTTTTTTTTTCTTTTTTTTTATGTATGTCCACCGATTTCTCCGTCAATTGTGAACCGATTTTGAAAATTCTTTTTTTGTTTGAAAGGGTATGCTCTCGAAGTGGTCCTATATAAATTTTATTATCTTTGCTTCTATAGTTTTTGAGTTAGCTTCAATAATACGTACTTTTTCCCATTAGTATGTGGATGATATGATAAGTTCCTGACACTGCTATTTACATAGCAGGTAGTGGTTTTCAGATTTGTGTGGGGTAGGTACCACAACTAAAAAGTGAAAAATAAAAACTTTTTACAAAAAAAAAACAACCGACTTTCAAAAAACACTACAAAGTGAAAAATAACTTTAATTTCGGAAGTCGGTGACAAAAAACGTAAATTCAAAACCGAAGACACCGACTTCCGAAATTAAAGTAATTTTTCACTTTGTAGTGTTCTTTGAAAGTCGGTTGTTTTTTTTTGTAAAAAGTTTTTTTAATCATGTTTGCCCAGTTTAATGGGAAATTTACGCATGGTATTCATTCACTAGAATTCATTGTGAATAACTGTCTTGTTCAGGTAAAATACTGGGAAAAGATACTGGACCGTCCCGCAGGCAGACTGGCGTACGAGAAAGTATTCGCTGACAACTCAGGGTATTCTCTGGGCAAGATTCTTTTGTCAGCGCCGAATGCTAGAAACCCTTATGCTGAAAGAGTTATCAAGTAAGTGTGGCATTTTTAATACTGAACTAAAATTATACCTATATTCTGTTTTATCTCATAATAGTTGATTGCCGTCACGCCACATTTTAAAAGTTCATAATCTCACTATTTCAGCCTTTTCAATTCTTCGCCTCCATAATATCTAGAAGAAACCAAAAAAGATACTCTTTCATTCCAATTTTAACCCGCGTCAATCATTCCAATTTATAACTTATTATAATGATATAAGAGTCACATGACTAATTATGTCACTTCCTATTCTCATTTCTCAGGCTCTTCATCAAGATATTCACTGGATGTGAAAACGATCTGAACGGAAACCTGTGCGTGTCTGTATGCAAGTTTGTTGGAGTCGCCGATCAGCAGAGGCTTTCCATTCTATTGGCTCACATCTGTCTAGGTGCACCGGGTAAGTCTGATATTTTTTTTAGGCGCGTTGGGCATTTTTGAGATGGGAAAAAACAATTGACCTCGCGACACCGTTACCGACACCTCATTTTTGTAAACGCGATTGTGCTCTTTATTTATATTATATTACGGATCAATGTTCTATGAAAAATCAAATCAGAAATTTATCAAGCACCTCCGCATATATTTTACACTACACGAAAAATGAGGTGGATTTATGTAGTGTGTAAGGGAAACACCCGTAGGAGATCCTGCTTTATAAAGAAGTAAATTAAATAAACTGTGCGCTTGCTGCGTTCGCGTATTTTGCTTGTTATAACATGACCGGCCGCGCAGCGCAGTTTTTTTTCTAAAATTAATGGATAATATAAATTGTAATTGTAAAATAAGTCTTAACGTGACTAACATGACTTTTATCGATAATAGTAGGTACTTAGGCATACAAAATCTAAGGGGGATTAGCTGCCCTCCCCTGCCCCCCCCGCTGGGTACGCTCATGTCTACTATGTAGTATTAAAATGAGCTGCCACTAACCACCCAGCTCCCCCAGCAGGCGGCGCCCCGGGAACGGCCAATGGAACCCCCACGGAGACCGAGCTCCCCACGCCCACGTCGTCCGCCCCCGAGGCGGGCGGCAACCCCGCGTCGCTCGCGCTGCGCAACGCACTGCGCAATGTGTTCCGCACTGAGAGCGATGCGGCCGCAAGGAATGATTCTAATGCGCAGAGGAATGATTCGGATCTGCCTGTTTTTGATGCGCCGTGAGTATTTTAGTTTTTATATAATGTCGATGTGTAAATATTGATTAATTGAAATAACTTAATTTATCTAATTTAGTTTTTACCCTACAAATGCTTTTTTACACCTAAAACTTTTACAACACCTAATTCAGTGTTATTATTGCAATTTATAATCAAAATTTTAGTGCAACACAATGATATTTCATCATTTCATTTAGTAGTATTGATTATTTAATCAAAACTACGATTTATTTGACAGGAATTTGCGAAATTGCCACCTTTCAGAATGCCTTAATGGTCAAAATAGCAACGCTTTTGTATGTAAAAATATTAAAACAATCCTTTTCTTACAGTTCACCAGCTCCTAGGGCCCAATCAGAAACCGCACAGCAATCTGCTAATTCAGGTAATATTCTTAACCATTTGTTATTAAATAATGTTTTATTGATATCTTACATAGGTTCTGTATCCAAATGTGTTGCCCAAACGCACGTCCATGGTAACAAACTGACATCACCCTTATTTCCTAGCAGTAATGGTGGTTTTACTACTTATGCTTGGATGGTCATATAAGTACAGTATTTCTATTTTCTTAATGTCCCTCGAGTATTATCGCATTTCCGAATACAAACGAATGCTAATTTCCATGTCCATCAATTATTAATTTATCGTGTATAATAATTTGAATTCAGAACTAAGTACTTTATTGTTGTTTTGTTTTGATTTCCGTGTGAATTATATAGAGCTGTAAAACTATTTTCCTATCTGTCGTGCCTGCGACTTTAGCGGCTTTCCTCTAATTTTTAAATAAATTACTTTAAGTTAAAAGAGTATTAACAACTCTATATACTTCCAAGTTGATTGAGAGCGTCCGGTCTGCACCTAGTGCAAAGGGCAATTGATAGAAATCCGATAACTGACGAAACACGAAGTTTGCCGAGGGACATTAAGAAATACTGTACTTCGTAACATTGCCGCGTTCCCACAGCATCTTTTTAAGGTAAAGTAATACCATCTGTGGCAATCCCATACAGAAAGCTGCAGTTGGTCAGACGGCAGTAAAGACAGCGGCGGCGCCGGTACTACGGCCGCTGCGACAGCTGAGCCGACTCCCGCGCCGCTCACCGACGCCGCTAACGACAACGCGGCGCTACTGTCTGCGTTGTGCAAGCATGTGGTGCTACACTGGTAAGGTCTATTGATTATAACCTTGTTTCCAATTGATGTTATTTCCACTTAAACAAACATCAGCTTTATGTTAGTATAAATAAAGTTGATTTTAGATTGACTGAAAAAGTCATAAAAAATAGGTATGAAATTGTAGCGCAAACTAAACCTTATGTGCAGATATTTTTTTTTTAATGATAAATGATATGAATGATACGTGCATTATTTAAATTGCATGACTATTGCACTAAGGTTATAATTCTTATTATATTGATGCACGACCATCAAATGCAATGACAGCATATTACTTTGACGTGTTTTGCGCCTTTATTTATACTTTTTCTATGCGCACATGCACTTTGCATGTGTGCGCAAATGCAGTGGAGGTCCGTGCAATTTTATTTAAAATTTATTTATTTATTTAATACTTCAAGCATACAAATGTACAGAGGCGGACTTAATGCCAAAGGCATTTTCTACCAGTCAACCTTTATGTGATGCAGAGACAAACAATGGTAGGTGCAATAGTGAGAATTGAGGGATAAATATTTATTTAAATATAAAGATATACATAAATATATATTTCCAATTATATATAAATATAAACAAAAATAAATACACATAAAAATACTACTAAAGCAAATAAGACAAACAATGGGAAATCATTACCGTTGTGATGATACTGCCAGCTTCTTGCGAATGTGCTCGCGAACTTTAACTTTAAAAGATAATCGGTTGGTCGCCATCCTGATTTCCTGGGGGAGCGCATTCCACAGAGAGATAGACTGAACGAAGAAGGAAGAGTGAATGAAGTCTGTGCGAAATTTTTGATTTATCAGATGTGTTAAATTCTGATGACCATTTAGCTATACGAGATTATGAATTGAAACGCGAAAGCGACTAACGAGTTCTAGGTCGTTGGTTTGAACCCTGACAAACGCTTTACTTTGTGTAAATTATTTCATCCCCACTGCTCTCAAAACGGTGAAGGAAAACATCATGAAAGAACCAAAAATTCGAAGACATGTGACATCTACCAACGCGCACAGGGTCACGTGTTGGATTACTGCCCACTCCTTCTCACTAAGAAGAGGTCTGTGTCCCAGCAGTGAGAACATTATAGGCTGATGATGCTTTGAAATGAAAAATTTAATAAATTTCTTTTCTTGAACCAGTGGTGAAGATGTCAGTGAACGCATGCTGACGACATTAATCGGTGTGTGCGGAGAGAGTGCGTGCTCCCCGTTGCTGTTGCGTGAGATGTGTCGCCTGGCTGACGCACACGCTGGCGGGGACCATCGACAGCTGTTCCCTGCTGCAGTTGGCTGGCTGTCCGCTTGGTAAGTTTTCTAAAGTTTTTTCTTATTTTCTGCGTGACTATAGGCCATCTAGAAAAAATTCTACCATGAAAACTATTCTATATGTTTAAAACCATGAGACACGTTACACGCGTGCCAAATTCTAACTAAATCATTTAACCGTTTAGGCGTGATTTAGTTAAGAACATCTTAGCTTTCCCACATAAAATAATTAGATCATGTTGATGATCTTGTTCAAAATGTAGTATTAACTCTGTTAGTTAATTTATTCAGGCGTGACCTTGCGGAAATCCATTATAAAGTACAATAGACGTAGATTTATTTAGTAACCTATTCCTCTTAGCTATTTCCAAAGATCCATAAAAAACTCCTGAAATAAATCGACACGTGTTTCACCTCTTAACGAGGCATCTTCAGGATGACGATTGACTTGTCGCGAACCCTAACAATCGTCGTCGTCGTGTCGATTTATTTCAGGAGTTTTTTATGGCTCTTTGGAAATAGCTAAGCGGAACAGGTTACTAAATATCGTCGGTACAATAATCAACTAACCAATGTGAAATTTTGGCAGTTTTGACTTAAATACAGGGAATTTTTTTCTGGCGACACATACTGTGGCAAATACAGAAGATACAGAAAAATTGTTATCTGCTTAACTTCAACAATTTGACATTGACAGATTGGCGAGTTGACTTCTGACCCGACGATATATTCACGTCTATTGTATTTTATTTACTCTGTTTACAATCCTATAATGTTGGTTTCTGTTTCTTCAGTTTGTCTTAATTTTATGTTTTTGTCACAGTGTGGACAATCTGAGTAGTCAAGAAGTATTGGACAAATTGGAGGAGGGACAGGTGGACGGCACCTTAGCGCCTCAGATCGAGTCCGCTTGCGTCCTGCTGTCTTATCTCGCGGACGCTTTGCACGCTATCAATACTACGCAGCCTCATAGTAAGTACAATACATATGCATTTACAGGGACCAAGAGTAAGTTTATGGTACAGTTTAAATTAGCCAAGAAGTAGAACTATTATTCTAATTATTTATAAAGAACATACATAAACCAGGGATGTTACGGAAGTCGTTTTACCGGAACCAGAACCTGAGGTTCTAAATTTGATTGATCGGAACCGGAACCGGAGTCGAATGAGGAAATGGAAGAAATATGTGCTATGGGAACACTTAATGAAACAATTGAAATATAATTCAGTCTCTTTAATCAGTCAAATATTAGCGCTAACATCCACAAACAAAAAAAAAATGAATAAACTGAGACTTCGAGCGCGAGCGTGTATAAAATAAACTAAAATTACTCTGACGACGAGTTAAAACTTGTTTGTACGCGCTTTAGTCACGTGCATCGCTGCGTTTCGAACTTCGGTATTACTCCGATACAAAATTATCGGAACCGAAGTTGGAATCGGAGGTGTAAAATTAATCGGAAGTTCCGATTTTTCGGAACCGGAACCGTAGCTTCGTAACGTCCCTGTTTAAAACTATGCCCCATAAAATAGTAATAGTAGTATGTATGTGTTGTTATCATAAACAGTGAACATAACGCACTTTATGACTTAAGACTAACTAAAAAATATCAACCTGTTTCTAAATGCCTACACCCGTAGCATGACCAGAATAGAAACGGGTTTTGTCGACGAAAGAATAAACAGAATGACAGATTCGCAATCACAATCTGTCATTTTGTCTATTCTACCGTCGACAAAACGGACGGAACGTGCTGATCAGGGGGTCTGCCACTAGCTCATAAAGCAGTATTATTTTAATATTACTTCAGTGTGGGAAAGAGATGAAGCTCTACTGGACGTATAGCTCCATTTCTTTCTCCCACTGAAGTTATATTAAAATAATACTGCTTTATGAGCTGATGGTAGGCCCCTGATTTCATCGGCAAAATACGCTGTCAAATCGTATGTTATCTGTTGTGATTGGCCGAACGAAGCAAGAATCAAAATACTATTAAAAATCCTGTAATAACGAAACTTCGAAGCAAGTATTAACGCTTATATTATTTTGTAGCATGGCGCTCAGTGAGTCCTACATGGGAGTCACCGTCGGATCTCGGATTCGACCTGGATTATACAGACGAACAACAAGACGATGACGATACGAGTGCTGATGATTCTGTAAGTAAATTGGGTAGTTGCCTAGATAAAGAAAAAATAAATTCTATTTAGTCCGTCTTTCAGATTATAAAAAAATATTACACATGTATTTTTTGCTTTATCATATTTATCAAAAATAACTTAGAAAACACGAATTAAAGTTGGGAGGGGGGGTTCGCTGCGTCACAACGTCGTATAAAATCTAGCAAGGCGTGACGTCATGCCACATTTTAACTCAATGTGTCGCCGTAATCTTATGATTACGTCAAAAAAGAAAAAACACGTGTTCAATATTTCTTTATAATATAAAAAACTGAAAAAAAAAAATTGGTCACGGGCGTATTATAGATAGTGCCATCCACGGAAACGCGCCCCACTCCGCTCCGTACTAAAGTACAGCTTATGGTACAGTAACCGCGGAGTGGGGCACGTCTTCGTGGATGGCACTGTCTGTACGTACCAATCTTTTTTTACTTTATTAATTGTTCAATTAGCAATCTTCTCTTATTACGGTACGACATATTTTCGAATAGCAAGACTGACTCTAGAGTGCAACTGAAGCTGATTAGTACAGATGGGTCACTCTGCAAAATCATTTTAAAAAAAGCGACTCTTATTACGACACAATAAAGTGCAATTCAGGTCATCATAATCATCAGTTCAGCCGAAAGACGTCCACTGCTGGACATAGGCCTTCCCCAAGCACCGCCACTTCGACTGATTCTGTGCTTTCCGCATCCAGCGGATTCCTGCGGCCTTCACAAGGTCATCGGTCCATCTTGTGGGAGGCCTTCCAACGCTACGTCTTCCGGTACGCGGTCGCCACTCCAGAACCTTTCGGCCCCATGGTACTGAAACGTGGTCGCTCACAATGGGCCTTGGCTAAAAGTCACCCAAAGGGCAATGGAGAGGGCTATGCTTGTAGTTTCCCTACGTGATCGAATCAGAAATGAAGAGATCCGCAGAAGAACCAAGGTAACCGACATAGCCCGATGAATTGCCAAACTTAAGTGGCAATGGGCAGGGCACATTGCTCTCAGAATCCGTTCTGCGAGCAATGTGCCCTGCCCTGGAAACTACAAGTATAGCCCTCTCCATTGCCGGGTGACTTTTTAGCCTTCTGATAAGGCCCATTGTGAGCGACCACGTTTCAGTACCTGACCTATGGCACTGGCAACGCGCACTGGTCAAAGACTTTCGTCCGGAGACACTGTGGTATGTGGAACGAAAAGATATTGCGTAGCTTCCCGAACGCTGCCCAGCCGAGTCGGATTCGACGATTCAGGTCACACAGCGCTAATTACTTACAGTTATATTCACCTAGAAGTTGCCTCTCTTTCTATCGCGTAACATTTATGTTTTCTACGTTCCCCCCACTGAATTCAACAACGAGCACGCCGCGTGCCTACTTGTCATACCTAAAATGCGGAGTGAATCATCTGTGCCTGAAGTAATATCCTCAATTTATACTATTCTTCAATCTTTACTCTAAACTGTATATAATAGGCATGATGCCTGGGTCAAAAAAAAAGAAATTCTGTTTAGTCCGTCAGTCAGATAATAAAAAAATATTAGACACGTATTTTTTGCTTTATCATATTAATAAAAAATGACTTAGATAAAACGCATTACAGTTGGGGGAGTGGGGGTCGCTACGTCACAAGTAAGTATAAAATCTACATACAAGTGACGTCACGGCACATTTTAACTCAATGTATCGCCGTAATCTTTTGACAACGTAAAAAAAGAAAAAACATGTGTCCAATATTTTTTTATAATCTACAAGACTGACAAGAAATATTTTTTTAGTCATCATCCCTAATATAGTCGTCTAATCTCTTTGCATAATTCATATATTTTTCCCCACAGGACGAAGACGCAATGCTCCAATACAAGCTTTGTACATTCACGGTAACTCAACGCGAGTTCATGAACCAACACTGGTACCACTGCCACACTTGTAAGATGGTGGACGGCGTCGGCGTGTGTACGGTGTGCGCAAGAGTCTGCCATCGCGGACATGACGTGTCTTACGCCAAGTTCGGCAACTTCTTCTGCGACTGCGGCGCTAAGCCTGACTCCAGGTAAGACAAAGATTGAGACCTGTTTCACCACCAACGAAGTTTTTGAAGTGAAAACTTCTTTAAGCGAGTTGAGTATTTTTGAGATGGGACTAAACCATTGATTTCGCGACACCATGAAGACACCTCATTTTTGTAAACGCGGTTGTGCTCTTTATTTATATTACGTTACGGATCAATGTTCTATGCAAGTATTTTTACTTTAAAGGTTTTGTAAACGCGATTGTGCTCTTTATTTATATTAAGTTACGGATCAATGTTCTATGCAAGTATTTTTACTTTAAAGGTATCGGATTTTTTTTTTTTTGTAATCGCGGTTGTGCTCTTTATTTAGATAAGGTTACGGACCAATGTTCTATATGAGTATTTTTCTTCCACCAAGGCGATCTTGTTCAAGTTTTCACTTCCGTCTGCACTCCCGGAGTGCCTACACTTTTTTTTTTAACTCTAAGTATTTATTTCAATTAAACCATTTACAGGGACTTTTGAATTGTCAAAGAGTCGTACAGTTAAGTTGAAGCTAGTTGCCCATTCCAAAACGTAGATCTCTATGGAGAAGAATGGGCAAGAAACTCCAAGGACACTCTTTTCAAATAAAGATATTACAAAATCCTGGGTACATTATTCTTGTTGCTTCTATATGTGAGAAAAATGTAAAAAAAATTAGCCCTGGCAGATAAGAGATGACCAGTCCCAACTGACGGCGCCCGTTCACGAACATGACGTGTGGGTCAACACCATCCAGTTCAACAATTTTGTAGGGAACCGTTTAACATATTTATTACATACAGCTTTCAGCAGCATTTATTCACCCACTTTAAAATAAAAGTATCCTAAATTGTTATATCAGAATTTGGCATCAGTAACAAGAAATTGCATTATTCCTGTTCAAATATATGAAAATGTTTTTTTTTTCTGTGTAGTTGCCAAGCACTAGTGAAGCGTTCAGTGACTTTGGGCGGAGCTCGCGGCGCCGGCGCAGAAGAGACCGCGCCCGCGCCCTCGCTGCGCAGGCGACCGTCCAGCCCCGCGCCGCCCGCGGTACTGGCGCCGCCACGACGACCTGTGTTAGCATCTAATATACAAGGTACGTGAATTACATTGCAGATACAGATTTAAGCCTCATAGCAGTTGTTACTAAAACTACCACCTAAGTTAATATTAAAGTTAGGCAAACTCAAACATTTATTTCAACTAAACCATTTACAGGCACTTTTGAATTGTCAAGGAGTTGGTCAGTCAGAAACATGAAGCTATTTGCCCATTTCAAAGTATAGTAGGTACCTATAGAAAAGAACGGGCAAGAAGCTCCACGGGCACTCTTTTTAACCGACTTAAAAAAAAAGGAGGAGGTTCTTAATTCGCAGGGATTATTTTTTTTAATGTCTGTTCCCCGATTTGAAAAAATCTTTTTTTGTTTGAAAGGGTATACTTTCAAGTTGGTCCCATTGTCATTTGGTCACGATCTGATGATGGGATCTTGGAGAAATCGAGGGAACTCTTCAAATATTATAGGCACATCCCCAACTAACAATTTAACGTCGTTCAAAAGTTTTATAAACGTTATCTTAATTGCATTGATCGTAATACCTAAGTCGCACTAACGTTATAATAACGTTTACTAAACGCGAAAATGGCCCCAGTTATACAACCAACATTGTCGTATAATGGACATACAAAAGTCACAAGCTGACTTCGTTAACGTCATTCAAAAGTCGTATGAACGCTATGGAATTACCACTTTCGTCGCGCAGAAGTCGCATCATAACTTTACAACGACTCATTTGTTGTATTGTCGTCATACAGGTGTTTTTGAATGACTAAAACGTTTTATTTGAGTCAAGGAACAACACCTGTAAGACTTATTGATTTTTCTTGTTAGTGACACGTGTTTGTGGTTTTGTTTCGAGATTTGAGTGCAAAATAAATAATTACAAGGAAATAAAAGATGAGTGTTATTTAACTTATATTTATATATCTCGCTAATAACTGTATCTGTCTCTCATGCCGTTTAGTTCGACTGGGTATTAAAGTTATATGATAATATACCTATGTGTATTTATTTCAAATTTTCATGCCCCCTCTCAATTTTGTGTTTAAATTATTATATTTTTATTAATAAAAATATGTTTATTTATAAAAATGTAGGACATGTTGCTTTTGTCACACACTTATCTCTTTACGACGTTGTAAAGACATAAAGTCGTATTAAGGTTATTTCAAGACCATGCAATACGCCATCAGTTAGCTATTAGGGTTCCTCATAAATTTAAAACCCTTTTCATATTGCAGGTCACAGTAAAAGCGCAGTGCAGATTTCATTTTAACATTGAAGTAAATTTTTATCTGAAAATATGATCATTCAATATTTGGATATAGATAAATTTCTAACGAGAGCAGATTTTAGACTTCTTAATAGATTGATTTGGCCATGGGAAAGCACTAATTTTATACAATCGGAAAAGTGCTATGGTTGCCACAGTATCATTGACTTTCATACACTGCGGCCATTTCATTTCATTATATCAAATAAAAACAAAATTAGAGATTTATTGCATTTTAAGGATTTTTGGTGCCACAACTGCTTAAATTTTACTGTGTACAATCATTTTTTGCAAGATGAATGTGATTATTGTTTCTACTCAGTTCCTGAAGGAATTGAAAAATAGTATTATCATACCTTCAATTTCAAAAGTTCTCACTTAACTTTTTTTTTTACTTACGTACACTTTGAACAACGTCAACTGTAAACAAAAATTCATTCTCATAATTTTAAATAATTTTTTATAATTGTATAGGATGTAAAAAGCATAACTTTCAGGGGTGAACCTACCCAAGAAACATGGGTCGAAATATGAAAAAAAAAAACATTTTTTTTAATATGTTTTGTTGGCAATTTTTTTTACAACCTGTATGTATAGATTAATCATTTTAAAATTTACTGATTAAAAACGTATCAATTAACACAACATTTACTGATAAATAACGAATTCAATATCGGAAGAAATCACACACAATATTTTTATAGAAATAAAATAAATATTTATACTGAACCTTTTTGTTGTTCATGTGTTGTACACTTTTCCTCTTCAACATTTGTTATTAATGCCACCGTTGTTGGCGTTGTACTTTTTAATAAAAGGAAATCTCGATTTACTTTCCTTTTGAAAGTTCCACTACGTTTAAGTCTTCTCCACGAATTTTTTGCTTCCATTTTTAGTAGTAAATCTAATCAAAAGTTCCATAAATATGGCGGCCTAGACGTTTTAAAGTCAAAACCTGACTTAAATGCGCCTACAAGTTTGATTAAAGTCAGGGCATGACATTAAACGGACATCATGTAATATATAGGTTATATTTGAGTATTAAATAAACAACCAAGTCATTTAAGAGTCTCCAATTGACCGCTGTAAAACAGGATAGTGATCGTTATATAAACGTCACTGTGAAAACGTCTATACAACTGCTACGTTATATAAATGTCATATAAAGGTTTTTCAAAGACCTAATTTGGTCAGTTCAAAACGTTTAATGGACTCTAACGTTAGTATGACTATGGCGTTGTCGTACAAACGTTTTAGCTAAGACTGTAATATAACGTCGTTTAGTTTATTCTTACCAACGTTGCTAAGACCAGCTTATTATGACATATTCGTCGCACGACTAATAAGTTAAATTAAAGACGTCTAAAGGACCTAGTAGTCATCTCACTATCATTATAAGACTGCTATCCAACTTTATGTCGTATAAGTCAAGACTTATATGACGTTTTTGTTTGTTGGGTCTATAGCGATTTGGGTATTTTTGATGAGCAGTTGACAAAAGGCTATTGTAACTTAGATAAATTACAAACCAACCCACTAAAAAGTGAAAAAAAAAACTTTTTTACAAAAATACAACCGACTTCCAAACTACAAAGTGAAAAATAACTTTAATTTCGGAAGTCGGTGTCAAAAAACTAAAATACTGATCAAAAGACACCGAAATTAAAGTTATTTTTCGGTTTGTAGTTTGGAAGTCGGTTACGTATTTTTTGTAAAAAAGTTTTCTTAAATCAAAATATTGTTATAAAATATTAGCGTTGAGGGGCAAAATGTCCAATTCTCAAAATGTCCAACGGTGTCAAAATGTCCAAATACCAAAATGTCCAACTGTCAAAATGTCCAATTGTCAAAATGTCCAATGGTCAAAATGTTTAATGGTCAAAATGTCCAATTACCAAAATGTCTAACTCCCAAAATGTCCAATCTTTGAGAATGTAGCAAATTTGTTCAATAACTCATCAAAACGCTTTTTTTTAATACCTAGGACTTTATGACAAAAAATAAATACAAAATAATTAAAGAATCAAAATATGTTTCATTTATAAGTAACAAATTAAGACTAGAGAAGACCACAACATACCTACCTGAAATCACTATTTTTGTCATAATGTAATATAAAAATATACAACTTTATGTATGTCCACCGATTTCTCCGTCAATTGTGGACCGATTTTGAAAATACTTTTTTTGTTTGAAAGGGTATGCTCTCGAAATGGTCCCATATAAATTTTATTAACTTTGCTTCGATAGTTTTTGAGTTAGCTTCAATAATACGTACTTTTTCTCACTTAGTATGTGGATGATATGATAAGTTCCTGTCACTGTTATTTACATAGCAGGTAGTGGTTTTCGAATTTGTGTGGGGTAGATACCACAACTAAAAAGAGAAAAATAAAAACTTTTTACAAAAAAAAAAAACAACCGACTTCCAAAAAACACTACAAAGTGAAAAATAACTTTAATTTCAGAAGTCGGTGACAAAAAACGAAAATTCAAAACCAAAGAAAGACACCGACTTCCGAAATGTAAAGTTATTTTTCACTTTGTAGTGTTTTTTTTTTGTTGGACATTTTGATAGTTGGACATTTTGACACCGTTGGACATTTTGAGAATTGGACATTTTGCCCCTGAACGAATATTAGGTTGTCATGTTTGACCACAAGATACAATGTGAAGCCGTTGGTTCCGGCTGTCATTCGTGGATCTTTGACAGTCGTTACAAGTCGTGAGAAGCCCGGAAGTTTGACAACCAGTCTTACTAAGCGGTGTCGTATTACCCAGTAACTGGGTTCAGGTCAGATAGGCAGTCGCTCCATGTAAAATACTAGTATTCAGTTGCATCCGGTTAGATTGGAAGCCGACCTCAATATACTTAGGAAAAGGCTATGCAGATGATGATGATAATGTGAAGATAAGATTGATGATGGTGAACGATTGCCTAGAAGTAACCTATTGTAGAAACGACTTTTGACGTGATAACTTCTTATAAATCGATGAATGCCGGCTGCACGCACGAAAAAGTGTCTCATTCCGCCTGAGCCGAGCGTGCAAGCGAGAGCTTGGAACAAGCGATAGAGAGGCACAATCGGCCTAAGCGTTCGGCTTTTGACGTTATCACGTAAAATTATCGTCCGTAAACCGACTTTACAGACAACCAATTTTTTCGTTCAAATGAAGCTTGTAACTGGACTAATGCAGCTTTAACATGGCCACTATTTTGAATGTTTTTATAATTTCACTACAATATTGTGATAATTTGTATAATGTTAATCCAGGCTGCCGCCAATACCTGTCCTCATACGCGGGTTGGGGCGCGTGCATGGAGCGCGTGCGGCGCCTGCTGGAGGCGCTGGCCGGGCCCGTGCGCGCCGCCTGCGAGCGCGCCGCGCCCACCGGCGCGCACGGCCGCGCGCAGCGGGCGCTGGCGCAGCTACATCTAGGGGAGAAGAAGTTCACCCACACTGATCACCTCATGCTCCCTACTCTTGGTGAGTGTTGCAATATCTAACCGAGCGAACGTTTGTGTAAAACTTTGGCAGAGGTATACATGCGTGCGTGCGGTTTATGAAAAAATCGCAGTGGAAAAACATGGTGCTTAAAATTTAACTTGATCAATAACTTCTGTCAAAAAATGTTGACCGTAACTTTTAAAACTACTTCATACTCAAATTCCACCGCAACGAACTCGGTATAAAAACCTCTTATAATGTTTTTTTTTTCTCAATTCCATAGGTTCACAAGAAGGCGCATTCGAAAACGTACGTATGTCGTACACCGGCGAGACTGGCCAGACGATCCGCCAGCTGATGTCCGCGCACAAGCTGCGTCGTGTCGCCATGTGCTGCCTCGCCTCACCGCAAGGACGCAGGCAACACCTCGCTGTGTCGCATGAGAAAGGTTTGTGAAAAATGTTCTAGAATCTTTACTTATGAAAAAATCTTTTAGGATTTGATAGCCTAATTCTTGAGGAAGGTTATACCAGGGTTTCCCTAACTGTGCGTCGCGACGCCCTGGGGCGTCACGGCACTATCTCAGGGGCGTCGCGAGGCGATCCACATAGATTAGAAACCCTTTCCAGTCGATCTTACTACTATCAACACTTTCGACAGAGGAAGAAGAACAATTACCTAATAGAATTGTCCTGTGACTCCAGCCTTAAGCTCCAATACGACAAAGACAAACTGCTTGAATTTTGAAGCTCAGTTTCTCAATGTAGAGAAAGAGATGAGAGTGGCGATTTGACTTGAGCCCCGTTTTGAGAGGCTATGCTCAGAAAAGCAAGCACATCCTTCTCATTAGTAGCCAGCCAACAAAGTAAAATAAATACCTCTAATTTAAATTTTTATGATTTGTTTTTGTTTTTATTTTCTAGTAAAAATTATAACTGTTATTTGGAGTTTTTCTGATAACTTGTTACTAGACGCTAGAACTACAACTGGTAGGTACTTTTTGGCAAGACGGGGCGTCGCAAAAAATGGCGAATTCCCAAAGGCGTCACAGTAAAAATAAGTTTGGGAAGCCCTGTTATAGTCTATTGTAACATCACGCTACGACCCTTAGGAGCCGAGCAAAAAGAAAAAAAGTCAGAATGAATGCTAATCGAAAACGTAGTAATAAAGCGGGCCGGTAACGCGATGCGACGCGATGGGTCGGGGGCCTAAATTTCACGCGGAAGAAGTCGTGGGCGGAAACTAGTTAAATTAATTAATGTCGTCAACATGTTACTCAGAAAAAGTCCTAAGTTTTCCAAATTACTCGAACAGCATAATACTTAAAGAATATATCGCTGCGCTGTTCCCGGCGAATAAAATGGTAATGTGCTATTACGATAGTTTTAACTTTATTGCTTATTCGATATTTAGAGGTCCGATTACACTCTGTCAATTTTTTTAATTCTTTTCCTACGGTTATTTCAGAAGTGACGAGATTTTAAGGTGTATTGTAATGAATGTAACAAATCACTTTTTTTTTGGTATTTGAACAATTCCGCTATGTATATTAGTTAATAAGATATTCACAAAAAACTGTTTTTTATTTATCCAGTAAAATTTCGTTTTTACGATTACGATTTTATTCGCTGGGGATAGCGATATGATAATTATTTTATTCGCTGGGGAAAGCGATATGATAATTATTTTATTCGTTTTTTTTTCTTATTTTTCTAAATACAGCATACTTCATACCGTCGTAAATAAAAGCAACTTATTGCAAAACTATAACTGTTGCAACTAATATTCCTTTTTCTTCCACAGGAAAAATCACAGTCCTGCAACTATCAGCGCTACTGAAACAAGCAGACTCATCGAAACACAAGCTCACTCTAACACGACTATCATCCGCTCCTATACCGTTCATGGTACTCAGTCTGAGCGGGAACCCTTGGAATGAGGATCTGTTAGCTGTTTGCGGACTGAAGGAATGTCATGTGCTTACCTTCAATAGTGGCGGTAAGTTCATGAATACTTGTGATGTTGTTATGTCGTTTTGTGTAGTAGATGTTACAGCAGAGGATTAAGAAACTCTGTTTATGGCTTTACATGATTGTCACAGCTGGTTTAAGTTAGAGATTCTGGTTAAAACTTATTTTAGTTTTTAAAATGTGTTGGGACCTTATGAGTATCGTGGTTGGAGAGGGATAATAAATGAAATGCAGGTGTACAATATAAAGTCTATTCATATGACCATGACTCTTAAGCACTATGACGCTTCTTATATTAATTACACGGTACAAGTTATTGCCACGGCGCTGGGAAAACGACTGGCCGTTAAACCTAATGCGCGGGGACATTGCATTCTGCACCGCTAGCATTACTGCTACCTGTAGTCCCTATCCCTGTCCTGTCTATTAAATAAGGGATTGCACTCATATTTGCACATACATAAAATGACACGGATAAATAGTACTTATAAAATATGCAGAACCGTCAAGTTTTTGTCAGGAAAAGAGAATAAACTCCTGCGTTAGTTTATCAACCTTTTTATTTAATACTCATTCCCTGAAGAGTTGGACAGAGATCCTACATACCACCTGTTCTGTTTAAGTCCAATGTAATAGGGGGCGAGCCTATTAACATCAACCGGACACCCGAGCTGCTACTTGTAAAATACTTAATGGAAAACCCAATAACACTGCTGGATCTGAGAATCGAGCTCAGGGAATAATATTTTAAAATCATTTGTTTTTC
Organism: Agrochola litura; assembly: GCA_949152395.1. Lineage (NCBI taxonomy): Eukaryota > Metazoa > Arthropoda > Insecta > Lepidoptera > Noctuidae > Agrochola > Agrochola litura. The sequence continues at coordinate 20,770,357 of OX424493.1, forward strand.
TTAGGTGCCGTGGCCGACCACCTAGTCCTAAACACAGGTTTGGAAGGCAACAACTACGTCATCAAAGCAATATGGCTGCCCGGCTCTCAGACACAACTCGCCCTCGTCACATCAGACTTCGTCAAGATATACGACCTGAGCAAAGATCTCAACAATCCCATGCATCACTTCCTCGTACCAAGCGGAAAGGTAAAAGTATTTGTTAATTTTAGAGCTGGAGTTCGGTAAAATGAATAAATAACTAATCTAGACCGGTCTTAAGAGGGTTTATCCTAAAAGTTTTCAACGTCATAAATAGCTGTCAAATATTTACCTGTTTTGATGAATTTAGCAATATTACTGTATGGAATTAAGAAATGTGGCTAACTAGCGAACTAAAATATTGATCATGAAATGCAATAACTAATATCGTAATATCGAATATTTAGTTTTAGATGTAAAAAAAGTATTTGGAAACTTCCAAATGCCTTTTTTACACCTAAAACGGTTACAACATCAAATTCAGTGTTATCATTGCAATTCATTATTAATATTCTAGGGAACTAGTTTGCCACATTTCTTATTACCATACAGTAATATTGCCAAATTAATCAAAACCGCGAAATATTTGACATCTATTTGTGACGTTGCCCACTTTCAGAATAAACATGGAATGTCTTACTATGCCGGTTAATTTTTCTGACCGATAATTTTGACGAATTATTTCAGATTTTTTTATTAATCTGGTGGATATGTGTATAGTGCCTATCTGGATACAATAAAAAAAAAAATATTACAGATCATACTATCCATTTGTTAGTAAATACAAACACATCTTAAACACTAGTGTTAGTACATAATAATATTCGGCAAACTTTGGTTATAAATTACTAGTAATGTCAAAACAATCAATAATAACGTCAAATTCACAATCACAATGTCAAAACCATAACTGTAATGTCAAAATCACAACTATAATGTCAAAACCATAACTGTAACGTCAAAATCACTATTAAAAATGTCAACAATACTAATAAGACAACCACATATACAGTAATTAAAATTAATGTCATTTCAAGGCAGGATTTGACGGTAATACCTGAGTCCTGGTCCAGTGTCTGAGTATTAGACCTTCCGCCCTATCGGCTACAGTGACCAAGAGGCTGTTGGCACTTTCCCGCACCCGCCGCATCAGGGAGGTGACACGCTTTCGCATGATTGCATAAAAGTCATCTATACGTGCCTCTGCGAATATCCCTGATGCGCTACAGTGTCATGGCAACCCTAACAGCGCCCTGTATGCGTTGTACTGGATACGTAAGGCGCTGTAACCCTTTTGCGTGTAATCGACCCATAGACTGCAGGTGTAAAATGATTGGCAGTATGCCCTAAATAGAGTACTTTTTACACCCCTCGAGCACTTTGCAAACCTACGGATACTGTGAAGCAACAAGCCCTTAATGTCACAAAAACTAAAAGTTGGACATCAGTTTAATTTATCATGAAGCCATAACAGCCAGCCTATTTAACCATTTAAACATTTTCAAATACCTGAATACTGTAATAACATTATATTTGTCAGGTCCGCGACGTAACATTCGTGAACCAGGACGGCGTTATGCACATGCTATGCATGAGCTCCGCCGGCCATATTTACTGGCAACCAATGAGCGAAGAGTCTCGCGCCACGCTCGGAACGTTCTACGTCACAAACACGCTAGAGGTGCTCCATCCGGAAATACAGGTAAGTTGACATTGTTATTTAAGTTCTCGATATAACACTTGTGAACCAGGCTGGTATTATGCACACGCTATGCATGAGCCCGAACGGCCACATCTACTGGAAGCCGATAAGCAAGAAGCTGGAGGACTTGCAGACCCCATACTACGTCACCAACGTGCTCCAGATTGAGCACCCGGAGATACAGGCAAGTTGCGGTAACCGGTTATCTAAGTTAGTCTTTGAAATCAAAGAAATAGTATCGTCGTCTAAATGATGATGGGTGCTTTTTCTTGATACAAAATACATTTTTTGTTTCGTTTTGTTGTTAGGCAAATAAAACACTGGACAGTTTTGCAGAAACTAATAAGGCGATGTGACCATCTTTTGGAAACTTTATTTATAAAGAATGGAAATACATTGTATTTAGCACACAAGCTTAGCCTAGACTAAAAGACATACAATATATTCTGCAAAATAAAACTGGCACTCCGGGAGTGCCGACAGAAGTGAAAACTTGAACAATTTTACTGTACAGGAAATACTTTTCTTTTTTGAAGTCGGTAAAAAAAGGGAAATGTCAATCATGTCTGTCGTGTTTGGAATGTCATTAATCCCAAAGAAAATGTATCGCGCGTTGATATCTTTTTAATGGTCAAAAGCTGGTGTCGGTAACAGTGTGGCGAGTTCAATTGTTTTTCCCATCTCAAAAATGCCCAACGCGCCTAAAGAAGTTTTCACTTCAATAAAATAAAAAGTATTCCTTTGTAAGAAATTAGCAGGATCACAGTTCAGCAAAAAAAAAAACATGCTATCTAGTGGATTATTTGCATAGAACCGTGTCTTCATGACTGCAAAAGCATGCAGTGTGGCTTTGTATCGTCACACATGTGTGGTAGTCGCTTAGACGCGGATTCGACTAATTTCTTCCTGAGCCGACCCTATGCATGCAATATAAGTTACTGTTTTACATAATGTTCCATCCGCTTGCATCAGTTTATACTTGTGTATGCAGTTATCAACCTTAGCGCAGGAAGAAATTCAGACTTTCACTCAAACCGACAGCAACGCACTAATAGCATTGAACAATACATTTTATTATCAGTAGCATAAAGTTCAAAGTTGTACGAATATCGACCCAGACATCAAACGGCTCCACGGGCGGCCTCAAGCATGGTTGATGTTCGTACAGTTTTGCGCTTTATGTTAATAATAATAAAATATATTTTTTAATCTCATAAGTCAATCTTCTGCTTTCGGTTTGCGCTAAGCCTTAGAGGACGTTGGGCGTTGACATAAAAACAAAATGCCCTTTTAATTGTTTAACCAAAAAAAGGAGCGCAACTAAATGTCCCAAATATCTTATAGGGATTTAAAAATAAAAACGTGTGTCCCCAATGTCCTCTACTCATTTCCTGTAGTGATTCAAAATTCCGTAGTTACAGTACCGCATATCAATTGGCTGAATGTCGTCATACATTTTTATAAGTTCCTTACACTTGGTCGCCGTACTTTATGGTTATATTCCCTTCTTCGTAGGACGTGGCGGGGTTGGTGGGAGGCGGCGGTGTGTCCATCTACTACTCGCATACGCTGAAAATGTTGTTCTTCTCGTATGCGCAAGGCAAGAGCTTCCTGGCACCTCTTAACACGGTTGAAGAGAGCCTCAAAGGTAAACAAAGCAAGACGTATAAAAAACCTTTCATTTTCAGTTTATACTAAGAGTTAAAACCAAACCTGATAAAAAATAAATTAAACTCGATACGACGACAAAATAAGTCCACCATCGCCATAATTTGTTGAAATTGGTTTAGTATTTAAGTAGTAGTAGAATCTCACATACCTTTCATTTACCTTCTATTTGGCTTTGTCGAATTTGCATCAAGGACAACACAAAATACTTGACAACCCTATTTTAGATAATTTACACGTATTTCCATTTAATCAACTACTTTAGCTTTACGTATTTTAAGTTTAAATTTGATTGACTCTAAGTATAAAAAAACAATTTGCTTCCTATGGAATTTGAATTTAATAATATTTGTATATACTTTATTGTACACCACAAAAATACATAACAAAAATTAAATTAAACACTACAAAATATACAATCTATCTATATATATAAAATTCTCGTGTCACAGTGTTAGTTGCCATACTCCTCCGAAACGGCCTGATCGATTTTTATATAATATATATTCGGTAGGCCTGAGAATCGGTCGTAAACTATTTTTCATACTCCTAACTGATAAGGGTGGTCTACCCCAAACATATATGGCAAAACAACGTTTGCCGGGTCAGCTAGTAATAATATAATATTCTGAATTCAAATATAGAAAAGGAATCAAATACCGCATTATTTTCTTCCCAAACAGGCACAGCAATGATAACGCTTACAGCCTCATCAGCGCAAAAGGAAGGAGGTCGGGGCGGCGGCAAGCAAGGAGGTGTACAGTCCTTATGTCAATGGGCTGAAGTTCCCGGACACCCTGGTTTAGTGACAGCTGTCATGCAGGCTTCCAACAACCCGGTCGTACTCATGTTGACACCCACTAACATATTCGTACAAGAAATAAAGGTGAGACAGGTAATGGGGCGTTGTTGTAACTAAATAGAAATGGCTATTTAAGTCACTTCCGTTTTGAGAGAAAACAGGTATTGTTTTGAGCTGCTTTATAGATTTGACTTGCAATCTTGTTCAAGGGCTGCATAAGGAAGTGTTAAAGTTTCAGTACAAGAGAAGGATGGCGCTATTCGTCCTGTATAGCGACATCTTCTCACCCTGGAACTAAGATAAATTTAACATAATCCTGATACGGTGCCTGGATACCAAAGTCAATGATAGCTAGTGAAACTTTCATAAACGCATGTGTCAAATAACGTTTCTGATTGTATAATCAAATAACCTATACCTTTGGCATGAGCTTTAAAAGTAGATCTTGTCAGCGTTTAATCATTTTATTCGTTTTCTAAAACTTGTGTATTTTAAAGGTTGTGCCCGCAAAAGCGAAGATAACCGACATGGTAGCAGTGCGTCATTGGTGCGGCGGCGGCGGCGAACAGAAGAGTACTCTGATCCTACTCTGTGAAGACGGAAGTCTTCGAATGTATGCGGCTAGTAATGACCACACTGGGTACTGGTTGTCGCCTGCTATACAGCCGACGCATGCGCCAAGAAGACGCCCTAGGCTGCTGACGCATCATTCCAAGGGAAAAGCGCAGCAGGTTAGTACCGAGGTAATTTTGGGCATAGAAAAGAGGCTGGGCAAAATTGATAGACCACTTCTTTTCAATTTTGACCAGTGTACTTTCACAGAGTATATTTATATTATTATAGATTTTAGTGCTGATCTGAGCTCTCTGAACAATATATCAAATAATAATATCGAAGATCTTATCGTCCCCGGTGAATAAAATGGTAATGTACTATTACGATAGTTTTAACTTTATTGCATATTCGATATTTAGAGGTTCGATTACACTCTGTCAATTTTTTCATTCATTCTTTACGGTTATTTCAGAAGTTACGAAATTTTAAGGTGTATTGTAATGAATGTAAAAAATCACTTTTCTTTTAGTATTTGAACAATTCCGCTATGTATATTAGTTAATAAGATAGTCACAAAAAACTGTTTTTTATTTTTCCTGTAAAATTTGGTTTTTACAATTACGATTTTATTCGCCGGGGACAGCGTTATGATGTATATCCTTAGACATCTGTTATTGTTTAGTATAGCCCGCAGATCAGCGGATGGCAAACTAATATGAATGCAGTTCACTTGTGAATTAAGTTAGCAATAACACAATTTTCTTTTACAGGTTGTAACAAAATCCAGCGCCAACGGTGCTCCACAGTTCCCGATCGATTTCTTCGAGCACTGCGTTACGATGAACGACATCGAGTTTGGCGGCAACGATCTGTTGCAAGTGTACAATACTGCACAGATCAAACATCGACTCAATACCACTGGTAAGTAGATAGATATTTATTACTCGGAGTCGATAAACTGTAAAATTTTCAATGATCAATAAATACCTCTCCATCTCGATCCAAGAAGTATCGTAAAATCGTATAAATTAAAATTCAATGTTTAAAACCAGGCACTCCAAAGACAATTTCCACGCAAACTCCGCCCCCATGCGAGGTGCATGGGGGCGGAGTTTGCGTAGTAGTATTGTTTAACCACTCCACTATGTGCTAAACGCTAACACATCAGTAATAAAGTTGGATATCGTGTGCGCTCTTTGGTCGTGTTCGAGCACGGAACTAAATGTCGTAATTCTCAATTCTTATTTCGTTTTATAACTAAAGTAATAAATAGTTGATCTAGAGAAAAAAATGTTATATTTGGATAATAAACTATATTTTCTTACTTTCAGTGATTATTTTAGACATAGAAACCTAGTAATCTTGTTTTACTTCAAATAATCTTTAAAAAAAGACATGATTTTCGAATAAAAAATTAATCGAGCGAAAACGTTCCAATTACGTAACTGTCTTATATATGGAAAGAAAAAGATCGAATAAATCATTTACTAAAGTTCCATTTTGATTGTATGCGTGACTTTTTCAGAATATTAACATACAATTTAGGGAGCCTCTTAAAGAAAAGAAAGAAAGAAAGAAAATACATTTATTTAGCACAGACAAAAAGGCACACAACACAACATAATTATAACACAAGTAAAAGATAGAAATAAAAAGGAAACAAAAAACAGTGTGTAAAATAATAATTTAACATGAAAGTTAGTGTGCGTCGCGGCTGCGCCAAATAGACCAACTGATAGTCCGTCTCACGAAAGAAGTCCACTTATTGCCGCAGGACTTCTCTCGTGACTCATGAGACGGACTCTACTTTGAAAGTTACAAAAGATTCGAATATGCCTTTTTACTTCCAATTTTTCAAAACTTGGAAAAACTGTCGGGTTATACTAATATTATAAATGCGAAAGTGAATTTGTTTGTTTGTTACGCTTTCACGCTAAAACGGCTGAACGGATTTGGATGAAATTTTGCACATGGGTAGACCATGACCTGGAGATGGACAGAGGATACCTTTTATCCCGATATCTCCACGGGATCGAGACTTATGCGGGAGAAACCACGGGGCGCAGCTAGTACCGTTATATTTTGAGTTGTTGAAAATGTCCTTGTTTGTAAGCTTTTGTAATTCTTTATAGGTTTGTACGTAGTATCAACAAAGATGAGTGGTTTCGCCATGGAGGTCGCCAACTCTGACCCTAACATGGTCATCTGCGGTATAAGAGTACTTCTGGGCAGTCAAGACGTCGCCAGAACGCCCTCATTCGTTGAAGTGAGTATCGCTAAATAAACAGTGTTTTTTGAGATGGAACTTCAGGGTAAAAACTGAATCTATGATAAATTGAGCAGTCTTCATAAGCTCGATTTTAAAGATTTGGACTGCATTTTAAACAAAAACTGTGTATCGAAGATGGATACTTATAAAAAACGTTTAAAAATTAATTTTATGAAATCATAACAATGGTTCATTGTTAGAGCGGTTACGCACTACGTCCGATCCGAATCCAAATTCAAGATCCGAGTTCAATTCGAATTGGTAATATTCTAAATTCGGATGGACAGAGTTCGGATCTAGTGCGCAACGCCTCATATAAACAGTACTATGGCTACTTCGGACCGATATTTATCGGATTCGGATCGAATTCAAATCGGTTGTAGTAACCGCTCTTATTCACACTTCGACACTGGCACAATACAATTTTCTCATCTACTTGTATTGTCACATTCGTCACAACTCAGTCTAATTTTTTCGTTTATTTTAGGTGTACGGCAGATCGATTCAGACATTAGTAGTGCGCAATCGTTGGTTCGACATACCACTGACGCGCGAGGAGTCCCTTCAATCTGACAAGAAACTATCCATCAACTTCGGACCGTCACAAGACCCTGATGGCGTCACTATGGTTGATTCTGTAAAAGTAAGAATATCACATTTTATTTCTAACCTTGGTTTTTGAAGTGAAAACTTCTTTAGGCGCGTTGGGCATTTTTGAGATGGGAATAAACATTTTTTTTTTTTTTTGTAATTGAACTCGCGACTCCGTTAGCGACACCTCATTTTTGTCAACGCGATTGTGCTCTTTATTTATATTATGTTACGGATCAATGTTGTATGCAAATATTTTTACTTTAAAGGTTTTGGAAGTATTTTTTTTTGTAAACGCGATTGTGCTCTTTATAGATAAGGTTGCAGACCAATGTTCTATACAAGTATTTTTCTTCCACCAAGGCGATCTTGTTCAAGTTTTCACTTCTGTCGGCACTTCCGGAGTGCCACTGTTTTTTTTAAGTGAAAACTTCTTTAGACACGTTGAGCGATTTTTGGTAGCGGGTAAACTTATGGATTCGCGTCATCGACGTGCCGTAGTGCTTTACTATAGAATATAGATGGCGCTAAATACCAGTTTTAAGTTTTCACTTCTGTCGGCAGTCCCCATAATTGCCTATTTTTTTAAATTGTTGTTGCATAGTAATTAATCTCATTTTTAACGCTTAATAAATTATTTGGGAGGAAATATTGAAGTAAAAATTTATTTTGATGTGGTTTTAGGTATATGGCAAGAATAAGGAGCAATTCGGATGGCCTGAAGATAATGAAGACCCATCCGCTTGTCCATCATCCAGCAAGGTTGCTACAGTAAGTGTTGATGTTATTTTTGTGAACAAAATAAAACACAATATTTTTGAAATATGTAGATTACATGTTTATAATTTTTTTGTTTTATTTTATTGTTAATTTTAACACATTAGTTTCGTAGCTAGTGAATGGCTTCAAGAGCACTTTTCTAGCTGAATTTATTAGATTTTTTTAAGTCTAGTTATATGTTCTCATACCCAGTTTTAATGTGTACACAGGAGGGTGAAGGCGCCGGCGGTGCTTGGAAGCCCAGTCCTCTAGAGCGCCTCGCATGCGCAGCCCTCGAAGCGTTAGAGCTAGGCGCCGGCGCCTCGGCCGCGGGCGCGCACGCGGCCGGCGAGCCCGCACGCCGACTGTTATGTGCACCCGCGCCGCCGCACCTACATGCTAGGGCGCAGTGTCTGTTGAGGGCGTTGCATCATACGCATTATCATCAGTATAAGGTATGTTTTATTATTTTATTTACTCACGTCACACAAAAGTTTCAACGATTTATGATTATAAATAATGCAACTCACGAGCACGCGTCATATGACTCTTACGTCATTGTAGTAAGATATAAATTAGAATGATTGACGCGCGTTCGTAAAATACAATATCTATACGATACTTGGCGTGCTAAGTATCACTCGTGGTAGTCTGCTACCAATGTTGAAGACTGGCAAACATTCTCAACAAAACAAGAGATATTCTTCTATATATCGTGGCGAATAATAAAATAAATTAATAAAGGCGTTTGACGTAATATTTATTTAGTACGTACTGTCCCAAAGACAAAAATACTATCTAAAAATGTCTACCTTCTCAAAAACTGCCTTCACGATAGTAAGAGAAGTTAACTTTTATTTATTTCGGCAGGACCAAGCCATCCTCAAATACGTGTGCACATCACTGCGTGAACTTCGCGACACAGCTGACCCGCACAACATCGACCCTGAAGCGTACTTCAGACTGGTGCTGTTGGCGCGAGGCGTCGCTGTTGCCAGGCCCAACCATCTCGTCAAGTACACCGCTCCTACGCCGCAGAGACCTCCCAACGGTAAGAGAAAAAACTAGCACATTTTAATTAGTTGCTAGACTTAGGCAACACCTTGGTTATGTAAGGCATCGGTTTGAAAGAAAAGAAAGAAAGAAAAATAGGTTTATTTGTCACTGTAAAAAATAACAGCATACTTATGAATAAAGCTGTTTTTAAACCCATGCTTCACTAAGTATTGGTTTGCCTAGTTCACTGCGCTTGCTCTTCTTCATCATAATTATGCGAAAAAAAAAACCTAAGTACTATTATACACAACGTTGAAACACGAAACCACAATTTTTGACATGAAAATAACCAACACGGGTAGTAATTTATTAAAACAAATTCAATGTTAAAATACACTAGACGTTGATATATTTCGTTACTTGTTCCGCTTAACTATTCCTAAAGAGCCACAAAAAACCCTGTAAGAAATCGACACGTGTTTTACCTCAACGAGGCATCCTCAGGATGACGATTGACTTGTCGCGAACCCGAACACGGCGTGTTGCTGGACGCAGAGATAAAAATGTAAAAATTCAAAATAGTTTTTTTATGGCTCTTTACTAATAGCTAAGCGAAACAGGTTACTAAATATATCAACGTCTATTGTATTTTATAATGGATTTCCGCAAGGTCACGCCTGAATCAACTAACTAAATCCAATGTTTTTATCTTTTGGACAACAGGAGACTGGTCAGGTTTCTGGAAGGGCGACAATCAAGACGAGAAAGATAAAGAACCACATCTATGCGCGTTACTGACAAGCGTACTATGGCGGTTGGCCGCGTGCCGTTCATCTACTGCGCAGCCGCCGGGCATCCTGTCCTATGGGTTGAGACATCCGGAACATACGATGCATGCACTCGCTGATACGGTGCATGCTTTCCAACTACATGCGGAGCCTGAATGTGTAAGTAGTTGTTGAGATTTTTATCTAAACTCCCGAAAAGCGAACCTCACTTTGTGTTGTGTAGCAACACGATAAGATTTTGATGTAGGATTAGCGGTGGCTGGCTGACTGGTGTGACTAACTCTGTGGTCATATAAGTCAATGTATTTCCAAGACATCTTAATCTCGGACGGTGAGCAATGGGTAGCTCGCCGTCCGATAAGGACCACGCGCCTCAAAGAGATGTCAGCAGAACTGACGGGGTCCGCTAGGGCCGATGCCTGCCGGGGGTGCGAAGAAAACTGATAGGGAAATCGTGGCCCCCGGCAACAGGGCAACCGAAGGAACACGGGTGGGTTTTAGTCAGTAAGAGTCTGACACGTCCTCCCGCTCCGCCCAGAGCGGGAGAAGTTATTGGATAATTTCCCACCCAAAAAAAAGGCATACTTAATCTACCCGTCGTCGATATAAACTGTCTAGTGATTAAGAGCGTTTATTCTGAAAGTGGGCAGCGTCGCAAATAGATGTCAAGTATTTCGCTGTTTTGATTAATTTGGCAATATTACTGTATGGAAATAAGAAATGTGGCTAACTAGCGAACTAGAATATTAATAATGAATTTCAATTATAACACTGAATTTGATGTTGTAACCGTTTTCGATGTAAAAAAGGCATTTGGAAAGTTTCCAAATACTTTTTTTTACATCTAAAACTAAATATTCGGTTTTACGATATTAATTATTGCATTTCATTATCAATATTTTAGTTCGCTAGTTAGCCACATGTCTTAATTCCATACAGTAATATTGTCATATTAATCAAAACGGGTAAATATTTGACAGCTATTTACGACGTTGCCAACTTTTAGGATAAACGGTAATTCCGTTGATTAATTAATAGACAGTTTATATCCACTACCATTATATCTCTCGCTATGTAACCGAATATAGTTTTATAACTTAGGGACCAAAGCCGTGACAGACAGCATGGTCACCGAGGATAATAAAGACTAACTCAGCGAACACGTCCATTTCTTTCCCAAAAAATTACCCGTCGATAGAAACTGTCTACTGTTTAACGGTGATTCCGCTGATTAGTGACAGTTTATATGTGGATATTTCATTCTAACCAGAACAGAAACGTTTAAAATTTTATTTTCGTCCGTAGATCGAATTCGGCAATCAAATCTACCTATCGCTCCTACTGGCTGAGGATCAAAGCATAAGCTTCGGAGCCAAGGCTGCTCTGATGAGGGTGCTCCGACCCAGAGTGAAGAGGCGTCGCGTCTACATACCGTCGCCACCTAACACACCTGGAACAGGTAAAATAGACGCGATTGTGCTCTTTATTTAGATAAGGTTACGGACCAATGTTCTATACATGTAGTTTTCTTCCACCAAGGCGATCTTGTTCAAGTTTTCACTTCTATCGGCACTCCCGGAGTGCCACTGTTTTTTTTTTAAGTCTGAAACTATTTTTCTATTACTATGATTTTTTTATCTAATATTTTGTTCTCTATGTAACGCAGGCGCAGGATCATCAGTAACCACAGCGCAACCAACAAGCTCTATAACCGAAGCTGTCGTGTCGGAGTCAGACTTGAGCGCCACCCGTGACGACAATCAAGAGAACCAGTTCATGGATGTTGATGATTCATTGGAACCCATGGTGCTGCTGGCACCTGACGGAGGTAAGAATCAGTGTTATTTAACCGAGATATCATAAGGACTGACTTTTTTTGACTAGTTGTAAGTCTCCTGTGAATTTATTGAATGACTCATACAGGGTGGCAGGGACATCGATGCGCAACCTGTTACCATGGATCCAGTACATGATTCTGAACCCGTTCAAAACCGTTTTAAACGTAGAAACTTTAAGGCGAATTAAAAAAAAAAAATGCAGTTGCATATATTTTGACCACGTAGGTGTTGCACTTTTCTATGAAACAGCAGTTTTTTTATTAACTACGAAAAATTTCTACGCTAGACGGTCTAGTCTAGAAATCATGTGCTGAATTCGTGGTTAGTTTGCACGTCGATGGGGACATTGATGCGCAAACTGTAACCATGAAAAATTTATTTCATGAAAAAGATAACATCTCGTATTGCTGGGTCCAGAATTGACCTAGAATATTATTCTTTATATCATTTTTTAGCCAGAATAGCAACGGTTTACCCGATAGAAAGCGGTTACCGCTGCCTATAGACACTTGCATGTGACTACACCAGCGTAAGATACCATAACCTTTCAAGCTGCGATACAAATGCAACCTAGTCGCAGAAATATGTTCTTTTTTCTTCTCAACAGGTCTTGAAGCATTGCTAGACATCCCACCGGACGCAGACGACGAGACGATGGTAGAGCTGGCCATAGCATTATCTCTACAGGAACAGCCGCGCAGGGCTCCGCCCGCGCCCTCGGCGCCTCCACCACCCGCGCCCGGCTTCAGTGATGCGACTGCCTCGCCTCCAGGGTATGTCACTATCTATTATACAAGGTGTAACTGAAAATCTGAAAACGGGTCGTTGAACCCGTCATTATATGTTTAGAAGTATGAGGAACAGGGTGTAAAGTTCACTCATCCTCTATAGAAAAGGCAGGACCCTCCGACCAGACGGGTGTCGTGTCTGATGGGCAACTGCCCAACAATTGAATTCGGGATCTTGTATATATGTCGATCGCGCGGTAAATTCTAATTGCGCGATGCAGGATTTGTGTGACGTCAGGTCTTTGATGCGTAGTTCGCATTTGGCGATGTAGATACGCACATATAAGCAACTTTTTAATATGTGACCACTTCAGAAAAACGCGAAAAAACGATAGGTGATCACATAACTAACAATTTTTTTTTTTTTCTTTTCAATTACACCTTGTAGATGTTTGAGTTTCAGATAGTAAAATGCTGGTATTTGAGATATTTATAACAAAACCTCGTTCTTGAAAAAAAAAAGGTTTTACTTTAGATAGCTGTCAATGTTTCAACTCAAACGGAGCTCCTAAGACTACGAATCGAAATCATGCACAAAACTGTTGCGCGCGAACTCGCCCTCTTATCATTAATAAGTTTTACTCCATTCTATAAAAAATAACCTAATTAGTACAGATAACATCACATCAACTTACATGTAGTAACAATTCCGTCAGTTCTGATGACGAGGGCAGCACGGCCGCTACGGACGGCAGTACACTCCGCACGTCGCCCGCGGAGCCGCCCGGATCCGCCGGTTCCGAGTCCGGAGGTAGTGGTGCTGATAGCATCGGAGGAGTTTCTGGACGAAGCAGCGCTTACGGTAAGACAAACACATTTGAAATACAGGGTGAATTTTCTAAGTGTACTTGTCAAATAAGAAACCATAAAAATAGTGAAAAACACTCAAAAGGCCGATTTTGATGAAAACTAAGACTTATCGGATAGGTTGTGGAAAAGATGATCTGGCTATACTCCGTAGATTTAGGTCATTAAATAAAGGTAAACAAAAAAAACCACGTGACTAGACAGCTGTCAAGTAACCGATTAAACGTAATACCTGCCACTTCAGTTGTCATACTACGTCACAGTTGTACTTTTTAATTTAGCAACGTTATAGTTCGTTGACGTTTAGAGTTTGGGCTCTTTACAATAGACAGATTACAGAATATTATAGTATATTATAAATCTAACAAAAAAATTGTGCTCAAGCAGTTACATCTACGAAGAGTAGTTTAAGAATAAATGATAAAGTTTAACATACATTAATAAAAGAGGAAACTATTGTAAAAATCCGAAATAAATTTATTTGGTTTTATCGTATTTTAACACACTTTTATTAGGTCGACCTGTATGTAACTATGTAATGGAATCTAAGGTAACTAATTTAACCATCATCCAAGGGTCGTAGCGTAATGAAAATTGGCAGCTGTATGTAGTTCTGATGACAATACAATAATATGGTACTGTCGAACTAATCTGATGATGGAGCCGGAAGATATGAACTGGAACTTCATGATGGAAAATCGTATCATAGCTGTTTTGGATTTCTCAGAAAAGTCTTGTAATGAACTTTGACCACGATTAGGTTTTAAGGTCTGATGATGAAGCCTTTTTTGTTTTTACGTGCATTTATAAAAGCATGTTTTTCTAGTGTTTTTTAAACTATTAATTTATTTAAACAAAAAAGTGTTATCTATAAAAACTCTACTATTTATTTAACTACCTAAACCTATGGATCATAGAAAGGCGGTGAATACTAAGATGACGGCTAATAGTAATTAATGTATGGAGAAAAAAAAAACAAGCGCCGATCCCAAATTGGAATAAGGGTAAGGCGATGATGATAGCTACGTACGTAGTCAAGCTTTCTTGAAGGGTTATGAATAATTAAAAAAAAATAGGGTTCGAGGCCTTCATCATGAGCATCATGGTTTGATAAATCAGCGAGTATTTTAAATGTTTTAAACCTAAAGGAACTGATGAAGAAATGCTGCTGGAGAAAAAGAGTCCTATCATATGCAATAATTGCTTTACATGGGCGCTTCTATTGTTTTTGAGATTGGACAGCATGGGATACAGTGCTTACATGTATTCTTGGGATCGCTTTATGGCAGCCATCTTGTATAATAGTATGTATGTATTGTGCATTACAACGGTACGGAATGTTTTAGGAGAAATGGTGTCTGCTCCGTCTGCCGGGGCGATGCCTGCCTCCAATATGATCGTGGCGCCTGTTGCTATCGCAGGCTAGTAACCTAATACACTGTATTTCTATTTTCTTAAAGTCCCTCGGGAAACTTCGTGTTTCGTCAGTGGTCGGATTTCTAGCAGTTGTCCTTTGCACTTGCTGCAGACCGGACACTCTCAATCGAGTTGGAAGTATATAGAGTTGTTAATACTCTTTTAACTTAATGTAATTTATTTAAAAAATGGTAGGAAAGCCGCTAAAGTCGCAGGCACAACAGATAGGAAAATAGTTTTACAGCTCTATATAGTTCACATGGAAATCAAAACAACAATAACGTACTTAGTTCTGAATTCAAATTATTATACACGATAAATCGAATAATTGATGGACATGGTAATTAGTATTCGTTTTTATTCGGAAATGCGATGATACCCGAGGGACATTAAGAAATTAGAAATACTTTACTGTATTGTTTTCATGACTAACTTTGTAAATCTTGTAGCTAGTATTGTGTATCAATTTATTAACCCGGCAAAAATATATAGAGCAGCACGACAATTTTTATTTATATTTTATTGAACACTAGCTTCCGCCAGCGGCTTCGACCGCGTGATATCGTTATAAATTATAGCATATTCTATGATAATATAGCATTCTAATGTAATGTTCAAAGAATGTTTTTCAATCGGGCTAGTAGGTTTTGAGTTTATTCATTACAAACAAAAATTTAAATATTTTTTCTTTATAACCCTTTTTTCATTTAAGTACTTATAAATTATATTAAAAAAAAAAATGGTAAAAATAACATAACGGAAACAGGGTCCAAACTACCGGCGGTCAGACTAATAATATATACAAAAATGTGTTATTAGTGTAGATAGCGTGTTCATAATGTTATGACTTGTCTCAATTTTATAATGCTGTTATTTTTTTTTAAGAAGAAGCTTCCATTGCTTGCTTTCTTTTATATTAACTTCACGACGACGCCTGTAGCACAAGTTTCAATTTTCATATTTATTTATTTACAATCATAACATAGGGGCCGTTCAAGTATTACGTAAGCAAATTTATTACAATTATTTACCTTACCCCCCTCCCCTTGTCAGCAAAAGTAAGTAAAACTCTTACCATTTTTTTTTAATGTAAGTATTCTGTTTTTTTATTGATTCATGAGCTGCAGTTATAATTCTATATTCATAGAGTAACAAACAAATATTATAATCATTATGTGTAAAAAAGTAAATAATTACTGCTGACATAATCACCATCCAGACCCCCCCACCCCCCATGTCATCAAAAATAAGCAAAGCATAGACCCCCCCGCCCCCCTATAGTGCTTACGTAATACTTGAACGGTCCCATAACAAGTGCACTTTTGCTGAATTTAAATAAGCTTACTGCTACATTACTTGTTATGTTTTAAAAGAGCACTTTTCTACGCTAAACTTGTTTCCATTTTTTTTTTATTACTTTAATGTTGACAAATAATAAATAAATAAAACTGACCAATGCATTTCCATCTATAGCTGGCCCCTCAACGTCATCCAACCAGCCTGTGGCCTCCACATCGCGTACGATGGAGGCAGAGAGCGAGACGCGCAAGTTGCACGCGCTCCGTCTCTCTCTACTATCAGCCGCATTGGATGCACTACCTTCACTCAGATACTTGCCAGGAGTCAGGGCCATACCCTTCGTACAGGTACGTAATGTCTATTTATAACCTTGATTCCAATTGATGATTTCCACTTAAACAAACATCAACTTTATACACGTGTAAATAAAGTTGATTTTAGACTGACTAGTACTGTTGAAAAAGTAATTAAAAAAAAGTTGTAGCGCAAACTGAACCTTATGTGTAGGCATTACAGTTCTTTTTCCTAAAGCTCGTGTTTGTTTACATATTTGGCAAATAAATTGCGAACGCAGATTACACATACCAGGGTAGGTATGCGCTTCGGTAATATTTTTCTTTATGAATTAGTACGTACGTCTCGCCATAGAGTAACAAAGGCCAAAATTCTAAGAAAGGACACAATCATTCAGCCACCATTAATTTTTTGGGCTTAATTTGAAATAGCCATTTTACGTTAGGACGATGATTCTTGAAGCGCATACCTTTTCTGGTAGATCTGAAGGCCAATTTCTCGTACTTAAAATGTTCACATTTAAGTCGCAATCTATCAAACTTGTCAAAAATGTTGGTAAATTGATTGTATTTTTTTACAGATTAAGAATGAGTTAGGATGTGAATGTTCTTAAAAATTAAGCGAATTGCCCCTCAGATTTAAATCGCAATAGCTTCGTTATCACCGGCCGCTCAACGTTATCTAACCATCAAACAATCTATTTCATTTTCTAATTATTTACAGGTGGTCCTAATGCTCGCTGGCGACCTCGACTCAAGCGTTGAAGGCGACCGCACAGTCCTAGATCGACTCCTAGAACTACTCGTTTCAGAACTCGACATTCAAACCGACGAGAATCCTGAAGAACGTACGGACAGACGGGAGTTACAATTGGCTATTATGAGACTGGAGTTACTTGTGTCGGAGTTAGATATGCATGGAGATGAGATCCCGCCCCCAATACATGAGAGGACTAATAGGAGGGAGCTGCAGTTAGTTATTATGCGGCTGCTTAGTGAGTATCGTTTTTCATATTTAAATCTGGAATCTAGCTAGATCGTCAGCTGTTTTTGACGCGCTTGCATTTCTTCAGACAGCAAGCTTCAAATACGCGATGTGTGGCACCGATATTTGAGTATGCGTGCAATGTTCGAACACATTTTTGCACTTTATATTTCCGTCTCATATAGTATTCAAAATATTTGTAATAAAATGTTTGACCATGCTCCGCGCAATCCACGAAGACGCGCCCCACTCCGCTCCGCGCCGTACTTTACAGTACAGTAATCGCGGAGTGGGGCGCGTCGTCGTGGATTGCACGGACTATACACATTGGTTAGAATTAGAAAATGTATTCACTGCGTACTTTACGAGTACCTAACTGACTGCTTTCTATTATCTGTCAGGTGTCCTAATGGCCCGCTGGAAGACGTCGGCGTCGGGCGCGCCGCCGGCCCGCGCGGAGGTGACGGGCGGCGCGTGCGCGGCGCACGTGTCGCGGCTGGCGGCGGGCGCGCTGGTGCGGGCGGGCGCGCCCCTGCACTGCTTCCGGGTGCTGTCACAGCTGCTGCCGTATTGGAAGGAGAAGACCTCTAGTGAGTACAACTAAAGCTACTTCGACTGTAGCACTGTTCAACAAACTACTGGTAATTTAAGTCATGAAATTGTAATTGGCGAATAGCCGTTTTATGTTACAGTAACAATAAATAAATAAAAACATTTTAAGGGTTGATGTTTCAATGGTCAACTAATCTTTATATGAAGAATAAATATAAAACAATTTGACATAATATTCTCTCCTATAAAACAGCCGTCACGTTACAATATTTATTCCTCAGATAAAATTAATCTACCTTTTGGAAATTCAACCCTAAATTTATTTTTCTGTGAATATATTGTCCCTTAAAGACTTCCGTATTTCTTAGCCTATAAACAATGCTTTTTTAAAGTACCCAAGTTTTCTTTTACACTCGATCATTGCGGTAACTAACTTTTATTCTAGGTTCTGGCACGGCAACTACTGCTCAGACGTTACTAAAACCGCTACCGCCCCAGCCGTTGCCCGACATGCAGCCTTTCTTCGTCAAGGAATACGTCAAGAGTAAGTACTCATTTTTGTATTTCAATATAAATATTTCTTGTGTATATTTCCTGTCCAAGGATCCGATAATCTTTTCTTTCCCTCCAAAGAATTTTGTGGACGAGTATGCTATACTTAATACCCAATCTTCTATGTTGATTTTTGAGCGAACATTGTATACAGAAAGAAGTGAAAACTTTAAAAAAAAAATCGGCACCACGGTAATCAACGCGTTGATGTATTTTTATTGGTCAAAAGCTGGTGTCGTAACAGTGTCGCGAAATCAATGGTTTAGTCCCATTTCAAAAATGCCTAAAGGCTTGTTCAGTCCAGCGCGACACGCGACGCGACACAAAGGCACCGCTAGTCGCGCGACGAGCGGTGCCTTTGTGTCGCGTCGCGTGTCGTGCTGGTCTGCACAAGGCTTAACGCGCATAAAGAAGTTTTCACTTCAAAAACTTCAAAATAAAATATGGTTGTAATGGAATTTAAACTTTTATCTTGCATAACATTAGTTTGTGTTTCAAATTAAGTCAATCTATAATTTTACTTTTATGTATTTACCAGGCCACGCTTTAGATGTATTCGACAACTATCCTCAACTTCTAATGGAGATGGCGCTCCGTCTGCCGTGTCAAATACACAAGCACTGCGACCCGGCGCACTTCGACCAGCGCTGGCGCACGCTACTGTGCGAATACATGATGAACCAACAGACGCCGCTCAGGTAAATATGAAGATTATTATTATATTAGAATAGAAGAAAAAAACATAAGTATTTGTAGTAATTATGAGCAGAATAACTTTTTTAATAGTTACGTTACATACATGGGTGAGCCTATTGTGAAGATGCTTAATCTTGAATATTGAAATTTAAAAAAGTACTACGTTTTCAACCTTATACCTTAACCTTATATGAAAACTTAAGTGTCTTAACACTTAAGTTTTCAATAAGCGCTTTTGCTCTGACGGTCTACGGTGATCCTAATCCCAAAAGAAATGGTCAAACAAATCAATATCTCTTATAGAATAGTCTTGCGCTATAAATAGTGGTGCGTTGACCTAATCCAACAAATCGTAAAATACAAAAGACGTGGATATATTTAGTAACCTGTTCCGCTTAGCTATCTCTAGCTAGCTAGAGCCATAAAAATCCCTAAAAGAAATCGACACTTGTTTCACACCTCTCAGCGAGGCTTCCTCAGGATGACGATTGACTTGACCGAACACGGCGTGTTGCCACACCGAGCGCTGAACGCAGAGAAGACGCGCACCACCTCCACGTCTATTGTATTTTATAATAGATTTTCGCAAGGTCACGCCTGAATCCATTAACTACCAACAAATCGTGTTCTCTTCATATAGCCTATATAAGCTCATACTAAATCCATATTTTATTATAGGAAACAAGTCCGCAAACTGCTACTTCTACTCTGTGGTACCCGCGAACGTTACCGTCAACTGCGCGACGTGCACGCACTGGATACGCATCTGAACGCAGCGCGCGCATTACTCGCAACCGACCCTGCCTATGACAAGCTTGTACAGCTTATGGATCATTTGAAGGTAGGTGGAAATCGATAGTGTGTGATGTTAAAATGTGACTAGAATGTTGTTCTATTTTTGAAGTACTGATTTGAAAAACTGCGCAGTCTCAAATAGTACTGCAACTGTAATGTTAATTAGCGCTACTGCTGCGCAACCATTGCCAAACTGTAACGCCACAGTTACACTACTGTGTTGCTATAGTTGCCAACTGTCAAGCTCTGAAGCTAATTGCACATTTCAGCCGTAGCGCAGCGCAGTTCAATACAAAAAAGTGCGGTGTGGCCCGCCTGTAGTGTGCGATGGTCCATACAAAATTTACGAAAGTGACGTAGGAGGATGTAAGCTACCCAATCAGTATCTTAGTAACTTGCCAACAATACATTTTTATCCCCCAGGCTTGCGCAGAGATAGTAAGCGCTCGCACCGGCAACTGGCAGCACACGTGCGCTACGGAGCGACGCGAAGCTCTCGCGTGGTTAGTGACAGTAGCCAGACGAGTACACCCGCATGTGGCGCCGACTGTTCTGCAGCTGTTACAAGCGGCTCTATGTGCGCCGCCACATCATCAGCGAGCTGTTGAGAACAAGGTATGTAACGAACCTCTATTAGCCGAGGTACGCACGGACGTAATAAAATTGCGGCGTGATTTTATCGCGCACTGGAATTTCAACTCTCGGTTAAGCCTAGCGTTGAAAAAACACACTGTTGGATTTTCAACTCTCGGCGCTAAGCAGAACGTTGAAAATCAAGTGCACGAAAAAAAATCGCCGCGATTTTATTACGTCCGTGCGAATATGAGCTTAGACGTGACAGTCAAGAATAGTAATAAACATACCCGTAACCTCAACTAGAGTTTTAAGAGATGCACAATAATGGACATTCTAGACCAAATTCGCCGAAACATATTAGTAAAATATTAATGAACGTTTTACTTTCTAAAATGTCGATTTAGATTTCTGCATTTACTTCTTGTCATATTCATAATCTTATGTTTCAACCTATAAAAGAGGTTTGTACAACCACAGATTAGTACAGATGATTCAAACCACAAAATCATTTAAATAAAAAGTGACTTACGCTACGACACAATAAAGTGCAAATCAGGTCGCACATCGCTAATTACCTACAGTTATATTCACCTAGAAGTTGCCTCTCTTTCTATCGCGTAACTCTTATTATCTTCTGACTACGTTACGGCCACTGAATTCAACAAGTCGAGCCCGACGCGTACCTACTTGTAGCTTCCTGCCTTATATGCGGAGTGAACCATCTGTGAACATCTGTGGTAAAACTACGTACGGTAGTGTAAAAGTTCTCTGTTTGCATCAGACAACAATGAAGATGTCCTTTTAAAACAAATGAATATGCAGTGGACGTGACTACAATATAATAAATGTTTACAGCAACAAAACCCAGCCGAATGGCCTGATCGCGAACGTAGCGCAGAAAATGACAACTTTACAACCGATGGATCAAAGTTCCAGGAGCAGAGAGTTGGACCACTCGTCCAACAGATCTTGAAACAGGTAACTATTAGTGGCAAACGTTCAACGTTATTAGCGGCATAAAGTTTGTTTTATACCGACGAGGCGTGGATGGGATGGGCGAGAATTGAAATCACGCTTACCCTTTACACCGAAAGATGGCCAGCGCTGCCTCGCGCCGGCCATCGCTACCTAGCGCCGGCTCGCGCAGTGTACATTTGGGAAAATATTATGCTCTTATTGTCTCTGCAGTTACCGGCCGTTAGTAATCATTTTATGTTTGTTTTTAGGTGTCTCAAGAAGAATTGAGGATGTTCGTGAAAGCGTTCTTACTTGAGACCAACTCGACAGCTGTCCGTTGGCAAGCACATGCCCTGCTTCTTGCTATTTACAAGTAAGTTTCTACCCAAAACAATATATCCATCAAAAAGCAGTTGATTTATGACGGAAGGAGTTATGACTCCTTTCTTGTAAATTGTAATCCCAATTAATATTATAAATGCGAAAGTGAGTTTGTTACGCTTTGACGCTTAAATGGCTGGAAGGATATGGATGAAATTTAGCACATGGGTAGACCATGACCTGAAAAAGGACATAGGATACCTTTTATCCCGATATTCCCACGGGATCGAGACTTATGCGAGTGAAACCGCGGGGAGCAGCTAGTAAAGTGTAAATGCATATCTTTTTGAAAGTGAAAACTTCTTTAGGCGCGTTGGGCATTTTTGAGATGGGGAAAAAACAATTGAACTCACGACACCGTTACCGACACCTTATTTTTGTAAACGCAATTGTGCTCTTTATTTTTATAACGTTACGGATCAATGTTCTATGCAAGTATTGTGCTTCCACCAAGGCGATCTTGTTCAAGTTTTCACTTCTGTCGGCACTCCCGGAGTGCCAATGCCATTTTTTTGTTGAAGGACAAATAATCATTTTTAACCGACTTCCAAAAAGGAGGAGGTTATATGTTCGTCGCGTATGTTTTTTTTTATGGATGTCCACCGATTTCTCCGTCATTTGTGGACCGATTTTAAAAATTATTTTTTTGTTTGAAATCGTCTCAAATTGGTCCCATATAAATTTTATTAGTTTGCTTGGGAAGTTTTTGAGTTAGCTACAAAATACGTATTTTTTTCCCACTTAGTATGTAGATGATAATATGATAAGTTCCTGTCACTGGTAGCAGGTAGTGGTATTCGAATGTGTGTGGGGTAGGTACCACAGCTAAAAAGTGAAAAATAAAAAGCCGGTTGTTTATTTTTATTGTAAAAAGTTTTTAGTAACACATTCGTAAATAAAATCGCATTTATTTACGTTAGTAAGTGGTATTTTACAAGGTAATTTAAACTCGTGGCAGTCCATTTTTAATTCGTAAATCTATGGTACGGTTGCACATTAAATCTCCTTCATTTGTTTAGCAACTCGGGTCAAACCGACCAGGCTTCATTGGTGTCACTCCTGTGGGCCATCTGGCCAGCTCTACCGCAGTACGGTCGCAAGGCCGCGCAGTTCGTGGACCTGCTCGGATACTTCACGCTCAAGACGCCCAATATTGATACTGAGGTAAGACATGCCAAGAGAAGAAGAATATAATTTTATTTCAATCTTATCCGCTTTTAAGAAAGGTCTTTTTTATTATGGTTTTAAATTGTCATCTCATCGGCGGGGACCAGCGTTGTCTACATTTACCGCTGAGCATCTTTCTTTGCAGGAAACGAAGACTTTCTGTAACAGCCCCTAGATATATGTGCCTTTCCCTTTACCGATTCCTTTTATGCTAGCTTGGAAAAGCGAGTGGTGTATCATATTAATGATGAAAAAAGCACTCTCGGATTAGTCATACAACAACCTACTTATGAAATAAA
Organism: Agrochola litura; assembly: GCA_949152395.1. Classification (NCBI taxonomy): domain Eukaryota; kingdom Metazoa; phylum Arthropoda; class Insecta; order Lepidoptera; family Noctuidae; genus Agrochola; species Agrochola litura. The sequence goes on from OX424493.1 coordinate 20,793,909, forward strand.
TACTTCGAGCACACAAATGTACAGTCAGCCTCAATAAGATGTATCAACGAACAAGGAACCATTTTATTCATAGGTTGCCTACAACCTATGAATAAAATGGTTCCTTGTTGCACGAAAAGAAAGAAGAAGCCCTAGCTTCTTCTTTCTTTTCGTGTGGTTAGTGACTAACCTGGTGTCTGAGTTTTAAAGCCGCCCATGGGCTTCTGACTTGGCTTCACAAGCTGTCGAAAAAGATCTCTCAGGCACGGTGTTTTCCTTCATCGTTTTTGAAGCAAGTGATAATTATACAATACGTACATGAATCCGAAATGTAAGGTGCGTGCCTTGGGTTCGAACTCGAGACCTATGACTGACTTGGCAGTCTGACGGCCACACCACTAGGCTATCACTGCTCTAGAGTGCAGGTTAATAGATGAAATAGTTGTTATGGAACGATGGTTGTAGACATTAAAATGGTTCCTTGTCCGTGTATACATCTTTTTGAGGCTGACTGTACAGAGGCGGACTTAATGCCATAAATCCTCTTCATCATATGTTTTTGCTGAACTGGTGGATCGGATCTATTTGGCGCAACCGCGAGGCACACATTTTCCTGCTAATATCTTACAACGCACGTTTACCCTTTATTTTTCTTTTTTTTTCCTTTTTACTTGTAGTATAATATGTTGTGTTGTGTGCCTTTAAGTCGGTGCTAAATAAATGTATTTTCTTTCTTTTTCTGTCATCAAAATTCCAAATATTTTATTTCACATAAACCTACATGGGCACTTATGAAACGTCAGAAGCTAGGTGCACGGTTCCAATTGGTCGTTTCCTATGGAGAAGAGCCGGCAAGATACACCACGGTTATTCTTTAAAAAAATTGGCTTTTACAATACTTTCAAAAGCCGAATCATCTTTCATGCCCTAGTCTACAATAAAGTACTCAAATTTTCCCTTTAATAAATAAAGTTACATTTATATTCTTTTCTGCCAAACAGAAATACGTAGGCAGCGCAGTAGAGCTTCTCCGCAACCAGAACCAGCTGCTCTCCTCACACGGCAACGCAGCATTGTATGCGGCGCTCGGTTCTTATGTAGAACTAGATGGGTATTACCTCGAGTCGGAGCCCTGTCTCGTCTGCAACAACCCTGAGGTCCCCATGGCGACCATAAAGTTACCTACGATAAAGGTTGGTTTAGATTGCATATGTTTGTTTTATGTAGTTTTTGTGTCGATTAGTATTGTATGTTAATTAATTAATTAAATTATTTATTCAGAATAACCATGAGACTCGTACAGTGTTAGTAACAATAAAATAAATTTACAACTATGTTAGTGATACAATTACAACAACAATTACACAAACACACAGCAAAATAATCACTGCTTCAGCATTCCAGCTGAGATACTGGAATGATACAATTTTTTTATTGATTTATGGGGTCTCTGTGGCCTTATAAAATTAACGTGAATGATTTACGTAGATTCATTTGTTTTTCGATAATGCAACTGAATACTCAGTTGTTCTGAAAAGTATACAGGGTGGCAGGGACATCGATGCGAAAACTGTTACCATGGAATCAGTACATGATTCTTGAAATTTTTCATCGGTTATATTTTATAAAAAATCTGCTGGTATATAGAAAAGTGCAACTACGCGGTCAAAATGTATGGAACAACAGATTTTTTTACTGAATCCATGTTAACAGTTTTCGCGTCGATGTCCCTGTATATTTTGCCTGTACTAACTACATCGAATACATGCAAGATTCCGACAGTTTGTTATCTATTCACATCTATTTTTAACCGACTTCCAAAAGGAGGAGGTTCTCAATTCGTCAAGACTTTTTTTTTTTTGTTACGCGATTACTCCGCCAATTATGAATAGATTTTGATGATTCTTTTTTTGTTTGGTAGATCATACTTCAGAGGTGGTCCCATATAAATTTTATTAACTTTGCTTGGGTAGTTTTTGAGTTAGCTTCAATTATATGTATTTTTTCCCACTTAGTATGTAGATGATATGATAACTTCTTGTCACTGTTATTTACATAGCAGGTAGTGGTATTCGAATTTGTGTGGGGTAGGTACCACAACTAAAAAGTGAAAAATAAAAACTTTTTACAAAAAAAAAACAACCGACTTCAAAAAAAAAAACACTACAAAGTGAAAAATAACTTTAATTTCGGAAGTCGGTGACAAAGAACGAAAAACTTTTTACAAAAAAAAAACAACCGACCTCCAAAAAAACACTACAAATTCAAAAATAACTTAATTTCGGAAGTCGGTGTCTTTGGTCTTGAATTTTCGTTTTTTGTCACCGACTTCCGAAATTAAGTTATTTTTGACTTTGTAGTGTTTTTTTGGAGGTCGGTTGTTTTTTTATAATACCACTACCTGCTATGTAAATAACAGTGACAGGAAGTTATCATATCATCTACATACTAAGTGGGGAAAAAATACGTATAATTGAAGCTAACTCAAAAACTACCCAAGCAAAGTTTATAAAATTTATATGGGACCACCTCTGAAGTATGATCTATCAAACAAAAAAAGAATCATCAAAATCTATTCATAATTGGCGGAGTAAATTCAAAACCAAAGACACCGACTTCCGAAATTAAAGTTATTTTTCACTTTGTAGTTTTTTTTTTTTGAAGTCGGTTGTTTTTTTTATTTTACTTGTGTGTTATGGTCTATAACCATGCAAAAATAAACCTTAACCCATCTAAATAAGAGCTGAACACACTACTGTACGCAGATCGACTCGAAGTTCACGACGACCACTCAGATCGTCAAGCTGGTGAACAGTCACATGATAAGCCGTATCAACCTTCGTATCAGCGACATTAAGAGGAGCAAGATGGTGCGGACCATCAACTTCTATTATAATAATAGAACTGTGCAAGCGGTTCAGGAGTTGAAGAATAGACCTGGTGAGTGGATTTTGTGTTTTATTTGGAAGGTATTAAGGTCGTAATTGACTAGGCTAGTGGTCGGCAAACTGCGGCTCGCGAGCCACATGCAGCTCTTTGACCTTAGAGTGCGGCTATGTACAAATGTCGACAAGTGCGAGCGTAGATACGCGCGGGGGTCGGGGTTTCGGTCATTCAGCAAGATATCAAGTTTTATTCTAAATTCAAACTATATTCCTAAGATTTATTTCCGAAGTATTTTCACCTAAAATTTACAGGACATTGAAAATTAATCAGATAATTACCTTTCAAAGTTTTCCAAGGTTAACTTGTTAATAAGTAATAGGCCAGGTGCGTAGTACTCGCAACCGGCGTGCGTGTATGACCAGATGTAAGAACGTAAACGAGGCAAAATGAGTATGTAAGGATCGTAGCAGGTGGCGTTCTGTAGTTTCTGCCTACCCCCATGGGAAGAAGGCGTGAGTTGTATGTAAGTAATATTATTATCAGCCGATATGATGATGAAGGCATCCTACCTCTTAGCAAGTTAATCTAGGAGACGTTGTGGAGTGAAAGAGGATGGGAGTTGCGACAGTTTGGACCTCTTTAGATACACAGAAAGGATTGGCTCTTATAAGAAATCTTAGTCGTTATAGTATTGATATTGGCTCTATTGACTAATGAGCAGTGATTGGAGTAGGTAGATTGATTTTACGTACTCGCATCATGAAGTCGTACTTACGGGATTGAATCAAATATTGTTAAAAGTAAGGATTTTTAAACTACTACATTAGAAATTTATAGAATGCGATAGATAAACATTTAAAATTTATTATATTATTATATTGTTTTCCTTTTCTTGGAGTCCGATCACCTATATACTATTAAAAAGACAGCAAAAGGGTTAAACATTTCTTATTCATATTGATGTATTATTTATTCTACACATTACAACATTTGAAATTCCTTAAAAAAATCTTAATAATTTCAAAATCCCGGAGGCATATCCATACTACATATACGTGCCAGTTCATTGACCCCAAATCAATCTACCTACTCCGATCACTGCTAATGAGTTTGCCGACCACTGGACTAAGAAATGTTAATCAAACTCGAATTAGTTACTGAAGTTGATAAAGACTCGTTGGTTGTCTAAGATGAGCGGGGAGCATGAAAGCAGTAGCATTATTATCTTGATATTTCTACAGAACCATGTCAAACTATCACTGTTTTATTTATTTCTACTACAATTTTTTTATGTAATCGTTTAGGAATGTGGCACAAAGCGAAACGCGTACAGCTCCAGTCGGGGCAATCAGAAGTACGCGTTGATTTCCCACTTCCGATCGTCGCGTGCAACCTTATGATGGAATACGCCGACTTCTACGAGAACCAACAGGCTACTGGTACGTAAAAATTGTCATGAAATGTGTTTTATTCCTAACAATATTAAATACTCGTCCCCTATTACATGGGACTTAAACATAACTGGCGAAATGTGGGTGTACTATGGGTATACCTTTGCCTAACCCTTCGGGGATTACAGGCGTGATGTTATGTATGTATATAAAATACTTGATTATCAAGCATAAAAATGTACCATGCAATGGAGAATTAGTTTTGCTTAAAAACTACGATGTAATGCCGAAAAGACTAGCACGAGAAACAGGGAAGTTGAAGTTGACTTGCTTGGTCCTCCGAAGGGAAAATATTAACTTGCTTGATGCTTCCAAATTAACAATATTTTAGTTCCAATTCAATGTTTGTTCTGAAGGCCCATTCTCGTACTTAAGAGCGTTTATCCTAAAAGTTGGCAACGTCGCAAATAGCTGTCAAATATTCACCTGTTTTGATTAATTTGGCAATATTACTGTATGGAAATATGAAATATGGGTAACTAGCGAACTAATAAAATATTGATTATGAAATGCAATAATTAATATAGTAACACCGAATATTTAATTTTAGATGTAAAGAAGTATGTGGAAACTTTCCAAATGCTTTTTTTACTCCTAAAACGATTACAACATCAAATTCAGTGTTATAATTAGCCACATTTCATATTTCCATACAGTAATATTGCCAAATTAATGAAAACAGCTAAATATTTGACATCTATTTGCGACGTTGCCAACATTCAGAATAAATGCTCTTAAAACGTTCACATTCAAGTCGCAATCTGTCAAACTTGTCAAAAATGTTGGTAAATAGATTGTATTTTTGACAGATTGCGAATGTTCTTAAAAATTACGGGAATTTCCCTTCTGTTGTGGTGTAGGTGAGTCTCTGCAATGTCCCCGTTGCTCACAATCTGTTCCCGCCAACCCTGGTGTTTGCGCAAACTGCGGTGAAAACGTCTTCCAATGTCATAAGTGTCGGTATGTAAAACAAAACTTTTTACTTTTATTTCAATACTAATTAACACAATAGCCTCGCATGCTCTGAAATCCATTTTAATTTAATCTTGTCAAATCTCATATTAAGTATTTTGATTGGCCGTTATTATTTTCGGTGACCAATGATGACAAAATCTATTGACAGCAGATTAACGACCAGTACCCTAATTGGTATTTTGATTGGCCGTTATTATTTTCGATGACCAATGATGACAAAATCTATTGAAAGCAGATTAACGATCAGTACCCTAATTGCGTAATGCACGATAAATCACAATTTGTTTCGATTTGAAACAGATTGCTAATCCATTGCTTCATAAGTTGCAAAAAAAATCTGCTCAACAACGTGAATAACGCAATGAATGTTGTTGAACTGTCAAAATGAAACAAATTTGTCATAATCGTGTACGAAAATAAGTTACCAGGCTCCCAGAAACCATGGGTAGTTAATTCATGTTATAATGTTCTGCTTTTATCCCAGTGCTATAAACTACGATGAAAAAGACCCCTTCCTCTGCCACGCATGCGGATTCTGTAAGTACGCTAAGTTCGACTACACTCTGACGGCGCGTCCGTGCTGTGCCGTCGATACTATTGAGAATGATGAGGAGCGAAAGAAGATGGTGCAGACTATCGGCGCGCTGTTGGACAAGGCGGACCGGGTGTATAGGCAGTTGACGTCTAATAAGCCTGTGTTGGAGGTAAGATCTACTTACAGTATTTTCTATTTTCTTAATGTCCCTCGGGTATCATCGGATTTCCGAATACAAACGAATGCTAATTTCCATGTCCATCAATTATTAGATTTATCGTGTATAATAATTTTAATTCAGAACTAAGTACTTTATTGTTGTTGAATTCCGTGTGAACTATATAGAGCTAAACTATTTTCCGATCTGTCGTGCCTGCGACTTTAGCGGCTTTCCTCCCATTTTTTTAAATAAATTACATTAAGTTAAAAGAGTATTAACAACTCTATATACTTCCAAGTCGATTGAGAGCGTCCGGTCTGCACCAAGTGCAAAGGGCAACTGATAGAAATCCGACAACTGACGAAACACGAAGTTTGAAGTTTGTTTGTGTTTGATTAAGAAATTAGAAATACAGTACGTAACTTGAGAATAAAATGTTAATTATGGTTTATATTGGTGCCGATTCCCTTGTTCACAAACTAAACTAAATTTAAGTTCAGTGCATCTTTTTCTTTCTATTTCATTAAGAAAAGGACAGAAGATAAATTTTAGTTTAGTCCTGTCAAATTAATCAGCGCCTGTCACTACTCCATACAAGTTTAGACGCGATTAAAAACTTGCCTACTAAAATTACGTCAAGTTACGTCAAGCGCTGATTAATTTGACAGGACTAAACTAAAATTTATCTTCTGTCCTTTTCTTCATGAAATAGAAAGACAAAGATACACTGAACTTAAATTTAGTTTAGTTTGTGAACAAGGGAATCGGCACCATTGTCTGTTACAATTCTTCTTATTTAAAATTGACTTGCTAAAAAATGGAACACAAAATGCTGGTTTGTATCTTCATAGAAATATCTACTTTAACTAAATGTAAGCTGTTTCATGGAGCGGTACTAGACGATTACTAATCCTCTTCCAAATCATCATAAAACTTCATATTATTCCCGCAGTCCCTCCTCCACAAAATAAGCGAACATCGTCTCGAAGGCCGCACCGCCGATGAGAACAGCAACTCAAGCAACACGTCGTTCAGCGGCGCGCAGATCAACCGCGTCATACAAACTCTTGCGCATAAGTACTGCGTGGACAGCAAGGGACACTTTGAAGATCTCTCCAAGATCATACAGAAGGTGCTGGCTTGCAGGTAAAGATAATTATTTTATTGAATGTTCATGAAGGTTTTCAACGATATTCTTCGCAACAAGATGTACTCAAAACTTTAGCTTCTATACATGTGATTTCTTGTGGTTTTATTCGGATTATATTTACATGCACGTGATTCGAGAAATCTCATTTTTAGGATTCCATAATCAACAAGGAACCCTTAAAGTTTCGCCACGTCCGTCCATCTGTCTGTCTATCCGCAGTTTAGCTCAGAGACTCTTAATACTAGAAAGCTGTAATTTGGCTTGGGTATACATATTAATCACGCCGACAAAGTGATAAAATAAAATCATGGGTTCAATCAATCAAATTTTTTAGGGTACAGTGCCGACCAAAAGTCCATGAGCAATCTCACAAAGCAATAGACTGACGCTTCGGTTTGACTTACGACCTTCTTCTATAAGTTGTTACAATACTGTAGACACGCACATTACACACACACACTCACTTTGTCTGCAACCAATGACTAGTTCAATAATCATCATTCGTTTTTAGTTTCATTCGTCTTGTTCACATAAATATTAAAGTTTAGCAGGTAGACCACAAAAAACTAAGTAAATTATTTCGATTTCTGTGGGGTAGATGCAGTTTGTTACGAGTATTCAATTAATATAACTTTTTTGGTTCGTGGATAATATTGGTGACGAGTATTTAGCGCAGTGTTGTGGTTATTATTATCAAAAAGCAGGCATAAAATATATTGAAGAGATCAGATCAGATCAGAGAATATTATTGCGCTGCGTAAAAGTGAAGTGAATATCTAATGAAACCGGACTAAGTGTGAGTGTTATCATTAATATATTTCATATTTTACTAAACATAAATCTTAATCAAGGGTTTTGTTGATAGAACAGAGGTATTGTTGAGACAGAAGATGCCTTTAAAGTTTTAAATTCATTGTGAGGTTTAATTCGATTAGTGAATAATAAATAATAAGGTATTATGTGTAATAAAAACAATGTTTTTCTTTGTTCTAGAGAAATACTGTGAGGGTTAAGAGATATGAGGAAGGGGCTTATTATCGAGTAGCAGCGACGTCAAATGGTGAATGAAACAAATGGTTTCATACCAACGAGACATTTTGCTGAATTATTAAAAACACGTCATTATGAACCGTTCGCCGTGCACTCTGAAGGCTTGCATCACTGAAGACCAGCTAGAAAACCGTTTTTGACCTTAAAATATTGACCGTACCAACTTAATAAACAACAGATTCGTTATTGCATGAATTTATGGTAACGAATTTTTTAAGCACGTTTCAATAGGGTGTTTGTCGTATTTCTTGCAGATATACCGAAATTGTTTAATATTATTTTAGTAATAGTATTATTTTAGGATAAAAATTTGAGGTTTAGTTTCAATCTTCTTTTCGTAAAGAAAATGAATACTTAAGCTTTAACCTCAATAACAACCAATATTTACTAAAGTCAAATAAAATGTAAAATAATTAATACAAATAAAATATAAACAAACTGCCCATATTTAACCTTAAAATTACCTATTCTGTAAGTAGTTTTTTACATTTTAAGTAGTCTAATATTCTTATTTATTACTTAATTACTTCGACCATGATCAAAGCTTAATATTTATGGTGAAAAAATCCATAAAAAATTTAAAATATTTCATAATTTAAATATGTCAAAATAATACAAACTGCTTCTAAGTTTCTTGACATCTATTTCACATCTTATTCAGCTGAAGTAATGATAAATAATTGTAGCAGTTTATTAACTTATGTAAAATAAATATAACGAATAAACATATATTTTTTAATTTATTCTAAAACCTTTATTGCAATAACAACATAAAAAAGCAGCAATATTTAAAAAATATTATTATCGAAAACAAAAATAATAATATTTGCAAAAAACCGCACTGTGTTTCACGAGATTAGAACCTGAGGCAGATTGAATTCCATACCAACGCTTAACGCTTTCTGCTATCTGCGCTTGTTAAGTAACTATCGAATTTTAGCAATGCCATTAACTGGTCAAGTTCACGCGCATAGTGCGTGTGTGCTAGCATGTTTAAAGCGACGGAAATATATTGTTGTTTCGTGTAACTGCGTTATCTGTGGTGTGTGTATCGTGTTGCTTACACATACAAATGTACGAGCTATACCGCGTGTTCACAGCAATACGACTCTTAGCGTGCTCATGCACTTTTGAGCGCTTACTGTACCTCCCCAAAACGTAAAGGGGGTATTTTTTTTATTTCTCGTTGATCCCATGGTGTGAGGTGTCGTTGGAAAGGTCGTTTAAACCATTTTTGGATTCAGAGATCCGTTAGCGAAATATTAAGCTTTAAAGTGCCAATAAATTAAATTCATGACTTGTTGCGGCAATGTGTCTCTAAGCAACCATCACTAATTAAAAGTGTATTTTTTTTAGGAAAGAGCTAGTAGCATTCGATAGATCCCAAAGCGAGCTGACGAAAGGCGATACATTGCCGGTGTATGCTGGACTGCTTCAGAATTATGACGGCGATGTAACTAAAGGTAGGTGGCGATATACTTTTCATTTCATTCTTTCAGACATTTATCGTTCTGGTGTGGAATTTCATCTAGTAACTGAGCGATGCAATCTAAGCGCTCAGGCAAATAAACAATGATTCACGCTGAGACTTGGGGCACTCACTGCAACGTCACAAAAAATGTATGCCTTTTCATCTCCTAGTAATTGTTTGATTGAAGTAGACTTGCTACTCGAGGACGTGTCGCATTGATATGTACAGTCTGACTAGTTTCTTGATGTCCCTCGGGAATCATCGCATTTCCGAATACAAACGAACGCAAATTTCCATGTTCATCAATTATTCGATTTATCGTGTATAATAATTTGAATTCAGAACTAAGTACTTTATTGTTGTTGTGTTTTGATTTCCGTGTGAACTATATAGAGCTGTAAAACTATTTTCCTATCTGTCGTGCCTGCAACTTTGGCAGCTTTCCTCCCATTTTTAAAATAAATTACGTTAGGTTAAAAGAGTATTAACAACTCTATATATTTCCAAGTCGATTGAGAGCGTCCGGTCCGCACCAAGTGCAAAGGGCAACTGATAGAAATCCGACGACTGACGAAACACGAAGTTTGCCAAGGGACATTAAGAAAATTCAAATACTGTACGTCATTTTTTTTTGTCCTTGTCAGGTGGCGGCTGCTACGGTTGCGCGCTAGCTTGCGCTGAACACTGCCTCACTCTTCTCCGCGCACTCGCGTCTCAAGCGGATCATCGCACGCGCCTATGCCGCTTTGGACTCGTACAGGAGCTAGTGCAACACAACCTGCATCGCGGTACCCCGCAGGTAAGCTTCAACATAACGTTACACAGAATATGCGAAACATATCTTGAATATACAATGTCGCCCATCGGCATGTGACCGCCCGAATTTTTCTGAATATTCATGAAAAATTATCGAAAATATATCTATCTTTCATATTTTTCATGTTATTAATTTTTTTATGTTTTGATTAGCGTTTGCCATAATTATCTCCGATATTATTGGATTCTGTTTATTATTTTTAAAAGCTTATGAGTTATTTTATCGGATTAACTAAAAAAATTATTAAAATTTGTCAACTATGCAAAAAAACGCAGGTGAAAAATTTTTTTCAAAATAAAAAGTCTAAGTTCATAAAATCATAGGGAAATTTTCGAGAAAAAAACAACTGGAAAAAAAAGTCAAGGTAATTTTTCATGAACATTCAGAAAAATGCGGGCGGGCACATGCCGATGGGGGTGACATTATATATAAGTATCTCCAGATAATCAAGGCTCTTAGGTATTTAGGAATTTTAACTTACTAAAATGACCGTTGCCGTTTTAATATTAAAGTAAAACAAATAAATGGCACTTAAATATAAAGGAAATAGCACGCATATCAACTCGGAAAGGGATCGTCACCGTATCAACTCGAGCCATTCAGTATCCTTTTCTCTTTGTATGAAATTACCTACTGCAATGCACACTAATCGGAATCGTAACGTAATCGCCTCGCCTCGGGATAAGCTCACGAACCGCGGCGATATAAAATCACATACAGTTCTAGGTATTGTGAGTGAGTGACATTACAGAATTGCACATCACTAGCAGAGAACTTCAGTGCTAATTTTTGTTAGAGTCATGTGTCCCCCCCTGCCAGCTAAATGGTTGGTTTTGGATATGTCAAAAAATTCACGGCAGTAGTATATATAACAAAATTCAAAGGAAAACTATCACAGCTAAGTAAACTTTACAAATTAACGAGTAATTATCGACCAACTTACATTTGCGGTTGCAAAAACATGTTCTCCCATACATTCCGTATGGGAGAACAAGTTTGTCAACTACAAAGTTAAGTTTGTTCTTGGGATAAATTCATCCCAACGACGAAACCCTTCATTGTTCGTGGTCCGACACGCACTTGGCCGGTTTTTGAAGTGAAAACTTTTTTAGGCGCGTTGGGCATTTTTGAGATGAGACTAAACCATTGATTTCGCAACACTGTAACGCAATTTACCGACACCGTGGAGTAAAAGACATCAACGCGTTGATTACCGCTATGCCGATTTTTTTCAAGTTTTCACTTCAATCGGCACTCCCGGAGTGCGACTGTTTTCATTTAATAAATGTTGTTTTCAGTGCCAAGAAGAAGTACGCGCATTGATCTGCCTGGTTACCCGTGACAATCTCCCAGCGACAGAACAACTATGCAACTTATTGTCGCAACGAATAAGTCTCTCACTCATGGGACATGCTGCGTCACAAGATCATAACAACTCCGTAAGTGTTTTACGACATTAAACCTCATTGGTATTCAGATAAAGTTCATTTTTTAAATGAGATGTTTCTATAAAGGGCAGTTTAACTTAGAGTATGAATTTGTTTCAGGTGCGTCCGTTGGTGCTTCTACTGGGCTCGCTTGTCAAAGTACAAGATTCGGTTGAATGTTGGGAGGCAAGACTTCGCTGTATCGTGAAGCTATGGGTTTGGTACGTATTTTTCTTGGTTCTATCGTCACTATAATAGTAGATTGTTTACCAAGGGAGCAAAGAACTATTTTTAAGGCGAGAGTGTTTCTTTGAATCCTGAGCGCAGCGAGGGATTCAAAGTACGCCACTCGAGCTTAAAATAGTGTTGCTCCCGAGGTGAACACTCTACTTTTTATCACCCTCTATGAGAAAAAAAAACGTGTATGATCCGACCCCCGTCAGGAACAAAGTTCCTTCACAAGTAAAATTTTAAAAAAATCACTGCCACCATCGTGGATTTACATTGTGACCTCACTATAGACTTAAGCACCTTCGAAAACTATGAAAACGATACCCATGATGAAATTTTTTAAATTATTCGCAGCTGCCATCTTGGATTTTCATTTTGACCTCAGCATCGGCTTTAACACCCTTAAAAACCATGAAAACGATACCCATGACGAAAAATTTTAAATGTTTCGCCGCCACCATCTTGGATTTTCATTTTGACCTCACTATCGGCTTTAGCACCCTTAATAGAAACCATGAAAACGATACCCATGACGAACAATTTGATTTTTTTTGCATCCGCCATCTTGGATTTTTATTTTGATCTCACCACCGGCTTTAGCATCCTTAAAAACCATGAAAACGATACCCATGACGAAAAATTTTAAATGTTTCGCCGCCACCATCTTGGATTTTCATTTTGACCTCACTATCGGCTTTAGCACCCTTAATAAAAACCATGAAAACGATACCCATGACGAACAATTTGATTTTTTTTGCATCCGCCATCTTGGATTTTTATTTCGATCTCACCATCGGCTTTAGCATCCTTAAAAACCATGAAAGCGATGCCCATGACGAAAAATTTTAAAATTTTTGCATCCGCCATCTTGGATTTTCATTTTGACCTCACCATCGGCTTTAGCACCCTTAAAAACCCTTAAAACGATACCCATGATGATAAATTTGAAAATCTTCAGAGCCGCCATCTTGGATTTACATTTTGACCTCACTATTGGCTTTAGCACCCTCGAAAACTATGAAAACGACACCAAAGACAAAAAATTTGAAAATTTTCTAAGCCGCCATCTTTGATGTTCATTTTGACCAAATTCACACTTTCTCTCTCTAGCCAGCCTGTTACTTGTTCATACAATGTTCGTGTTTGATCTCTTTGGTAATTGGAACTTTTACTAACAATATCCACATTCCAAATTCAAATCACTTTTAATCCCTGGGGATTAAAAAGCTATTTTAGTCTCTGTTTACGAAGAACGAATTAGCTCTTTTTGAATAGATGTGATAAAATAGTAGATTTTTTACCAAGGGAGCAAAGAACTATTTTTAAGGCGAGAGTGTTTCTTTGAATCCAGAGCGGAGCGAAGGATTCAAAGTACGCCACTCGAGCTTAAAATAGTGTTGCTCCCGAGGTGAACACTCTACTTTTTATCACCCTCTATGAGAAAAAAAAACGTGTATGATCCGACCCCCGTCAGGAACAAAGTTCCTTCGCAAGTAAAATTAAAAAAAAATCACTGCCACCATCGTGGATTTACATTGTGACCTCACTATAGACTTAAGCACCTTCGAAAACTATGAAAACGATACCCATGATGAAAATTTTTAAATTATTCGCAGCTGCCATCTTTGATTTACATTTTGACCTCACTATCGGTTTTAGCACCCTCGAAAACTATGAAAACGACACCCATGACGAAAAACTTGAAAATTTTCTTAGCTGCCATCTTGGATTTTCATTTTGACCTCAGCATCGGCTTTAGCACCCTTAAAAACCATGAAAACGATACCCATGACGAAAAATTTTAAATTTTTCGCCGCCACCATCTTGGATTTTCATTTTGACCTCACTATCGGCTTTAGCACCCTTAAAAACCATGAAAACGATACCCATGACGAAAAAATTGTTTTTTTTTGCATCCGCCATCTTGGATTTTTATTTTGATCTCACCATCGGCTTTAGCATCCCTAAAAACCATGAAAGCAATACCCATGACGAAAAATTTGAATTTTTTTGCCACCGCCATCTTGGATTTTCATTTTGACCTCACCATCGGCTTTAGCACCCTTAAAAACCATGAAAACGATACCCATGACGAAAAATTTTAAAATTTTTGCATCCGCCATCTTTGATTTTCATTTTGACCTCACCATCGGCTTTAGCACCCTTAAAAACCCTTAAAACGATACCCATGATGATAAATTTGAAAATCTTCAGAGCCGCCATCTTGGATTTACATTTTGACCTCACTATCGGCTTTAGCACCCTCGAAAACTATGAAAACGACACTAAAGACAAAAAATTCGAAAATTTTCTAAGCCGCCATCTTGGATTTTCATTTTGACCAAATTCACACTTTCTCTCTCTTGCCATCCTGTTACTTGTTCATACAATGTTCGTGTTTGATCTCTTTGGTAATTGGAACTTTTACTAACAATATCCACATTCCAAATTCAAATCACTTTTAATCCCTGGGGATTAAAAAGCTATTTTAGTCCCTGTTTACGAAGAACGAATTAGCTCTTTTTGAATAGGTGTGATAAAAAATCTTTTTAGCTACGAATAACTATAGTATTAAACTAGCGCATTAGCCAAATCGTGTCCATTGCTGGACAGAGGCCTCCTCAAAAAATTCAGCCTCTATTTATATTTTATCAGTTTCTTTATCGAAATATTCTTGTTATTAGGTGTTGCCCCCAACTGACGGAAGTAGCCGGCATAATGCCAGCAGCCAACACGATCTTGAACGCGGAAACTTTAGCAGGCATACCTGGCATCAACTCATCTTCACCGAACTGTAAGTATTTACCTAGATCCTTATGAAATTTGTCAAAATATCAGTAGATATGTTGTCCCCACTGATAATCTAATTACATAGAACTTTAATAACCATGAGAACTGCTGCAATATTATGTGGGAGACGTCAAAGAGGTGTGTTTATATATAAGTTTCAAGTTCTTTTACATAATATATAATCATAGATATAGATAAATTATTTACTTTTTACCTATATTGTTGCTTCTTTCATTTTGGGGACACAAACATTTGTCCTTCATAACAAAACGTGATTCGATAGTCCATAGTTTGTGTGTCGCAAACAAAACTTATGTCTGGATTATACGTATAGACTACACTGTTCTGGTTGCACTGTAATGTAACGTCAAGGTTTACGTGTATTGTTCACGTGTCGCAAACAAAAGACTCGTTAAACCTCGTTTGGTAAAAAGGAGCACCAAGTAAAAAAAAAAAAAGCTTACTAGAAAACTAGACTTTATTTAACAATAGAAACCGTAAAGCAAAACAACATCTATATGAGGAGTAGTCCTAAATTGTCACACAGCGCATCAGTTCGCGCTGCAGCAGGTGGCGCTGCCATGCCTGCGCTACATGCAGCAGCTCATGGCGCCCGCGCACGCGCCCGCGCAGCTCGTGCAGGCCGCGCCCGCCGCGCCCGTCGCGCCCGCTCCGCCCGCCGCGCCCGCCCCGCCTGGGGAGCCGGCGAAAGATTTGGTTAAGGTGAGTGTTGACACATATTGTAAAACAGATGACAGAAGGCTAATTCTCGCATTTAAAAAACGTTCAAATTCAAGTCGCAATCTTATCTCAGCGACAATCAATATCAATAATTTAGGTAAAATGAGACAGATTAGAATTTGAACATTCTTATAAATACGGACATTGCCCCTCAAATGGTGTTCCAGCGTCGCGCCACGTAGTGGTGTGTAGTTGAAAAAAGGTAATATATACACAGAGCTTTGGAAATATATGGGGGAGATCTTAAACGAAACTGTAAACTGTGTGGCAGGTAATTAACAAAGAAACTGGAAACAAAACAGCGAGATCAGAATTAATTGTTTTTAATAATTGGTAATGAAACCATTTCAGATAAGTTAAAAGTTGCTGAGACACTAGGAAATTTCTTTACCAACATCCCAATAGAGGTTTCGAAATCTCTCCCCTCATCATCTATACTAGCTGAATCTCTTCTAAAAGAACACTTCAGTAAAGACATTCCAAGTTTTGAATTCAGCCCATTTCTATTGTCACAATTAAGGACGCGTTTACAAATCTGACCAAAATAAGCAGTTTTTCGGTACATTTTACGGCAGAACTGAACCAAACTAAATGCAAATAATAATTACCACAGATAGATTACGCCTTCATCTTTAAATTTTGGCAATTTTTTTTTTGAAAATTTTGTTTTATAATATTGTAAAAAATCATTTCCGGTGCCTCTTCACACAAAATTGACAATATCGTATTGAGTTTAGGAACATTTTTCTTCTATTTAATAACAGAAATGTATTTATTTAAAAATATTTAATGTAAGCAGACATGATCAAATCAAAAATGTGGTAGAAAAAACTACCAAAATGTTCTAAATAGTCTCCAAAAAAAAATCAAATCTATTTTAGTTTTTTAACAAATTTAGCTTTATCGCAGGCATCTTAACTGCTTGAATATAAGGGTTATTTTACTGGTCATTGTCGTGATTTATTGCACAAAAATTTGTAACGAAATATTAGTCTGCGCTCGGCCGCCGTCGTGAGTGGACACTGTGTCGCTTGTAACCACCAGCTCGTGTTGAAAAAGATCGCTGTACGAATACAAAATATTTGACATACCAAACTTGATACTTCACGTGTTTTGTGCGGACTACGGACAATCAAGGTTAGTTTTTTATATTTTTTCTTGAATTACCTACGGATTATAAATTTACATTTCGTTTCGGACTTGATGGAGTGACCTGAAGGTATACTTCGAAGACTGGAACTGGAATCAATAAACGAGTGGAGCTAGGTGTGCCGAGTTTGGGCTCGTTGTGTTAGTTATGATGAGACCTTACCTTAGGTCTTGATGGAGTGACCTGAAGGTGTACTTCGAAGACTGCTACTGGAACCAATAAATGAGTGGAGCTAGGAGTACTGAGTTTGGGCTCGTTGTGTTAGTTATGATGAGACCTTACCTAAGGTTTTGATGGAGTGACCTGAAGGTGTACTTCGAAGACTGCTACTGGAACCAATAAACGAGTAGAGCTAGGTGTACCGGGTTTGGGCTCGTTGTGTTAGTTATGATGAGACCTTACCTTAGGTCTTAATGGAGTAACCTGAAGGTGTACTTCGAAGACTGCTACTGGAACCAATAAACGAGTGGAGCTAGGTGTACCGAGTTTGGGCTCGTTGTGTTAGTTATGATGAGACCTTACCTCAGGACTTGATGGAGTGACCTGAAGGTGTACTTCAGTCACTACTAATGGATCTCCTCGACTACTAGAACTAGGTGTGCCGAGTTTGGGCTCGTTTTGTTAGTTATGATGAGACCTTACCTCCGGACTCGATGGAGTGACCTGAAGGTGTACTTCGGTGACTGCTAGTGGAACTCCCCGACGAGTAGAACTAGGTGTGCCGAGTTTGGGCTCGTTTTGTTGGTTATGATGAGACCTTACCTCCGGACCTGATGAAGTGACCTGAAGGTGTACTTCGGTGATTACTAATGGATCTCCTCGACGAGTAGAACTAGGTGTGCCGAGTTTGGGCTCGTTTTTTTAACTTATGATGAGACCTTACCTCCGGACCTGATGAAGTGACCTGAAAGTGTACTTCGGTGACTGCTACTGGATCTCTTAGACTACTAGAACAAGGTGTGCCGAGTTTGGGCTCGTTTTGTTAGTTATGATGAGACCTTACCTCCGGACTCGATGGAAGGACCTGAAGGTGTACTTCGGTGACTGCTAGTGGAACTCCCCGACGATTAGAACTATGTGTGCCGAGTTTGAGTTCTTTTTGTTAGTCATGATGAGACCTTACCTCCGGACCTGATGAAGTGACCTGAAAGTGTACTTTGGTGACTGCTACTGGATCTCCTAGACTGCTAGAACTAGGTGTGCCGAGTTTGGGCTCGTTTTGTTAGTTATGATGAGACCTTACCTCCGTACCTGATGAAGTGACCTGAAGGTGTACTTCGGTGACTACTAATGGATCTCCTCGACGAGTAGAACTAGGTGTGCCGAGTTTGGGCTCGTTTTGTTAGTTATAATGAGACCTTACCTCCGGACCTGATGAAGTGACCTGAAGGTGTACTTCGGTCACTACTAATGGATCTCCTCGACTACTAGAACAAGGTGTGCCGAGTTTGGGCTCGTTTTGTTAGTTATGATGAGACCTTACCTCCGGACTCGATGGAGTGACCTGAAGGTGTACTTCGGTGACTGCTAGTGGAACTCCCCGACGAGTAAAACTAGGTGTGCCGAGTTTGGGCTCGTTTTGTTAGTTATGATGAGACCTTACCTCTGGACCTGATGAAGTGACCTGAAGGTGTACTTCGGTGACTACTAATTCATCAGGTCCGGAGGTAAGGTCTCATCATAAATAACAAAATGAGCCTAAACTCGGCACACCTAGTTCTAGTAGTCTAGGAGATCCAGTAGCAGTCACCGAAGTACACTTTCAGGTCACTTCATCAGGTCCGGAGGTAAGGTCTCATCATGACTAACAAAAAGAACCCAAACTCGGCACACCTAGTTCTAATCGTCGGGGAGTTCCACTAGCAGTCACCGAAGTACACCTTCAGGTCCTTCCATCGAGTCCAGAGGTAAGGACTCATCATAACTAACAAAACGAGCCCAAACTCGGCACACCTAGTTCTAGTAGTCTAAGAGATCCAGTAGCAGTCACCGAAGTACACTTTCAGGTCACTTCATCAGGTTCGGAGGTAAGGTCTCATTATAAGTAACAAAACGAGCCCAAACTCGGCACACCTAGTTCTACTCGTCGAGGAGATCCATTAGTAGTGACCGAAGTACACCTTCAGGTCACTTCATCAGGTCCGGAGGTAAGGTCTCATTATAAATAACAAAACGAGCCCAAACTCGGCACACCTAGTTCTAGTCGTTGGGGAGTTCCACTAGCAGTCACCGAAGTACACCTTCAGGTCACTCCATCAAGTCCGGAGGTAAGGTCTCATCATAACTAACAAAACGAGCCCAAACTCGGCACACCTAGTTCTAATCGTCGGGGAGTTCCACTAGCAGTCACCGAAGTACACCTTCAGGTCACTCTATCAGGTCCGGAGGTAAGGTCTCATCATAACTAACAAAACGAGCCCAAACTCGGCACACCTAGTTCTAGTAGTCTATGAGATCCAGTAGCAGTCACCGAAGTACACCTTCAGGTCACTCCACCAGGTCCGGAGGTAAGGTCTCATCATAACTAACAAAACGAGCCCAAACTCGGCAGACCTAGTTCTAGTAGTCTAGGAGATCCAGTAGCAGTCACCGAAGTACACCTTCAGGTCACTCCACCAGGTCCGGAGGTAAGGTCTCATCATAACTAACAAAACGAGCCCAAACTCGGCAGACCTAGTTCTAGTAGTCTAGGAGATCCAGTAGCAGTCACCGAAGTACACCTTCAGGTCACTCCATCAAGTCCGGAGGTAAGGTCTCATCATAACTAACAAAACGAGCCCAAACTCGGCACACCTAGTTCTAATCGTCGGGGAGTTCCACTAGCAGTCACCGAAGTACACCTTCAGGTCACTCTATCAGGTCCGGAGGTAAGGTCTCATCATAACTAACAAAACGAGCCCAAACTCGGCACACCTAGTTCTAGTAGTCTATGAGATCCAGTAGCAGTCACCGAAGTACACCTTCAGGTCACTCCACCAGGTCCGGAGGTAAGGTCTCATCATAACTAACAAAACGAGCCCAAACTCGGCAGACCTAGTTCTAGTAGTCTAGGAGATCCAGTAGCAGTCACCGAAGTACACCTTCAGGTCACTCTACCAGGTCCGGAGGTAAGGTCTCATCATAACTAACAAAACGAGCCCAAACTCGGCAGACCTAGTTCTAGTAGTCTAGGAGATCCAGTAGCAGTCACCGAAGTACACCTTCAGATCACTCCATCAGGTCCGGAGGTAAGGTCTCATCATAACTTACAAAACGAGCCCAAATATAATATAAACAGCAATACGGAATGTTTTTTGTAGGTTCTCATGTATTATAACATAAACAAATAAAAAATAAACTTTCAAATATCAAAATTTGTTCACTTGACTACTATTCCCGCAATTTACCGTGCTTACACTTGTATGTGTGACCTGTGTCAATGTAGTAGCTCGATTCTTTACCTATCAATTTTGTAAACGCGTCCTTAAAAAAGCATTCAAAAGTCTTAACATAAAAAACACTGAAGACTTATGGGGGATTTCCGTTAAGGTTCTAGAATATATCATTGACACAATTGCCCCTGTCCTAACAGGCATATTTAACACGTGATCGAAAGACTTGAGTAGAAAGTTGTTTATCAATGTTTAGATAGCGGTACGTTTCCTGATTTAATGAAACATAGTAAAGTAGTTCCAATTTTCAAATCGGGGAGTGATCCCTCTAATTATAGACCAATATCTGTGCTACCAGCATTGAGTAAAATATATGAAAAATCATGCTAGACCAGATGTTGAAACATTTAAATTCAAATGGGATTTTACATAGTTACCAGTTTGGTTTCACGACGACTGACGCAGGTGTAAAACTCATCAGTCACATTTTGCTCAATGCTGGTAGCACAGATATTGGTCTATAATTAGAGGGATCACTCCTACTACCCGATTTGAAAATTGGTACTACTTTACTACTTACTGGCAGAAAATGCCAATTCTATAATATAATTGGCATTCTATAATTGGCATTCCATAATTGGCATTTTCTGTGACCTCTCAAAAGCGTTTGACTGCGTTGACCACAATACACTGATCTGTAAATTACGCCACTACGGAATTCGTGGACAAGCTGCTGATGTTGTTCTTTCCTATCTATCAAACAGGCAGTAAAAAGTAAACGTTAATGTGGCGACGTCTTCGGGGTCTCTAGTTAAAATGGGCGTGCCTCAAGGTTGATTTCTCGGCCTTTTCTTATTTCTAGTTTATAAATTTAAATGAACATGATGGCTAACTTATCGGATATCATTCTATTTGCTGACGACACTTCTCTTATTTTATTAAATAGACAGGAAAGATACAGAGGTCTTACATGTCAACGATAGTCTGGCTGTTCTTTCAAAATGGTTCGCAGCAAAAAAACTTTTTTTACTTAATGCGAACAAAACTAAATGTATTAGGTTCTCATTACCAAATGTACCTTAAGTAGGTCTAAATCTAAAACTTGATGGCAAAAAACTAGATGCAATAACGGAAACTATATTCTTAGGAATTACTTTAGATTCAAAATTGCAATGGGGCACCCACGTTAGAACGCTTTCAGGTAGATTAAGTTCAGCTACATTATGCAGTAAGAAAAATAAGGCAGTTGACTGAAATAGCCACAGCTAGGTTAGTATACTGCTTATTTCCACAGTATTATGTCTTATGGCGTTCTGCTGTGAGGATCGGCAGCTGACGTAGGTTCAATTTTCATTTTACAAAAGAGGGCAATCCGCACGATCTATAAAATGGGTTCTCGCGAGTCCCTTAGAGACAAGTTTCAAGAAATTGATATACTGACTCTGCCTTCTCTTTATATCTTAGAAAGTATTTTGTTTGTTCGCAAAAACTTAGGACCTTTCAAAATAAGAAGTGATTTCCATAACATAAATACTCGTGATAAACATGAAATTATGATACCCAAATTTAGATTAACTAAAACAAGTAAGTAATTTCTTATAAACAGTATCCGCTTTTATAACAAGTTGCCAAAGTCGGTTACAAAACTTAGCAATGGGAAATTTTAAACCCACATCAAACGTGTCCTTATCAAGAAAGTATATTATTATAAAATTAAAGACTACGTTGACAAGACAAGGAAGTTTGGCAATAATTCCTTCTGCACATGTGGCTTCCCTGGTACCTCACTAACGGCATAATTATGTAAGAGTCTATTAACTGTTCCCAAATTACCATGTTTATTTTTTACATTCGTCCCTGACATATTCATCCTATTATTTGAAATTTTAAACCTACGATTTAATTTCAACTCTTTATTAGTGGCTTTTGTGGACATGATAATTATTCAGATTTACAATAGCAATTGCGTTTAATTAAAATAGGTTTTTATTTTTATTAATTTATTTATCTTTTGTATAGATTCTTTTGTATTTTGTGAATGTGAGATCGCTTTAGGCTTAGTGGACTGTAGATATGTTGACCATTTTCTATTTTGTTAAGTACTCGTATTGAAAGACCTACACTGTCCTCCCATACCTAGTAACACTGTTATTTGAAAGTATTGTAAAAGCCAATTATTTTTAAAAGAGTAACCGTGAGTTTCTTGCCGGCTTTTCTCCATGGGATATAGGTCATGGTAATTCTAAACCAATCCTTCTTTTGTCTCAGGAAACCGTACCAATGACACTATCAATCGGCAGCACTGCAGCGGCTTCATCCACAGGCAACGTGGTAGTAGACCTAGCGGCGTGGCTGGCGGGCCGCGTGCCGCACGCGCAGTGGCGCCGCCTGGCCAGCGCGCGCGTCACCGTGGCGCCCGTGCCCGCGACCGGCCTGCGCGACCTGCACCTCGCCAGCAAGTACCTGGCCAAGTGGCGCGAGAGGGTGAGTACACTACAACGTGGTAGTAGACAGTGGCGCCGCCTGGCCAGCGCGCGCGTCACCGTGGCGCCCGTGCCCGCGACCGGCCTGCGCGACCTGCACCTCGCCAGCAAGTACCTGGCCAAGTGGCGCGAGAGGGTGAGTACACTACAACGTGGTAGTAGACAGTGGCGCCGCCTGGCCAGCGCGCGCGTCACCGTGGCGCCCGTGCCCGCGACCGGCCTGCGCGACCTGCACCTCGCCAGCAAGTACCTGGCCAAGTGGCGCGAGAGGGTGAGTACACTACAACGTGGTAGTAGACAGTGGCGCCGCCTGGCCAGCGCGCGCGTCACCGTGGCGCCCGTGCCCGCGACCGGCCTGCGCGACCTGCACCTCGCCAGCAAGTACCTGGCCAAGTGGCGCGAGAGGGTGAGTACACTACAACGTGGTAGTAGACAGTGGCGCCGCCTGGCCAGCGCGCGCGTCACCGTGGCGCCCGTGCCCGCGACCGGCCTGCGCGACCTGCACCTCGCCAGCAAGTACCTGGCCAAGTGGCGCGAGAGGGTGAGTACACTACAACGTGGTAGTAGACAGTGGCGCCGCTTGGCTGGCCGCACGGCCAGAAAAAAAAAATTAATCCATCTATCTTGTCCAATTGGGGTTGCAAAACACGAGCACGAGCGCGCATCGTATGACTCTTATTAACATTGACTTGAGGTCTCAATTACAACGACAAACGCGCACTCAACGACTAAAACAACTTTATTGTTAACCACAGACAATGCTGTCCCATGGCATGCGTCCTCTCGCCCTGGAAGACGGCGGCTGGCTGCGTCCCGTCATGTTCGACCCGAGCTCGCGCATCGCACGCGACACCGCCTGCCAGATGGTCAAGTCACTCTGCGACTCCTATGAAAGGACTAAAGCTGTAAGTATAGAATAACATAATGTTTAATGGTTGTAATAATATGGTCTTTCAGTTATCAAGTGTCCAATTTCAAGTACTGTGTCGTAAAAATTTGAATCGAAATGGCTTTGATTCAAACTGGACCACCTTCATTGCTGTAACATTATAAAATGTATCAAAATGTACGGCGTTTCGCAGCGAAATAAAGCGTCAATGTGTGAAAGTCGCTCTTACCCAATACTAAAATTACTTCGACAGCTAATATAGCGAAATACCAATCCTATTCCTCTATGATTGCGATAAAGATCAAAATTGCTCTCTATTTACAGGTATTGATTCTCCTAACCAGCTTCTTGCCCGAAGTTGGACGTGCCGGAGAAGCCAGCGAACAGTTCTTGCAACTATATCAAAGTAAGCTTTACTCATTAACCATACATTATATAACCCACATATACCACCACATTATACAGGGCGTCCCAAAATTATGGGACATGAAGGGAAAGTACCTTAAATATCGTAGATAGGGTATTTTGCTGAAAGAAGACTTTATGTTATTTTTAAAAGTTAGTAATTCTGCATTCAAAGATTTTCTAAAAATTACTTGCCTCGTCTGGGAATCGAACCGACTTAAATGTAAAAAAAACACCCCTACTTTTATGATGATGCCAATCGAAAGAATGGCCAAAAAATAATAACTCTTCTTAAGTAACATAGTATTTTAAAAGAAAGGAACAGCGTGAAATTAATCATTTTAATCAAATTAAAAACATACATGAAACTGCCGTAGTTAATTAAGTTGGTATTTTTTTGTAAATTTATTAATTAAATGCTCAAAATGTGATCCCTCTTGTCTTACGCAAATCGCCAATCTTTTAATGAGTCCGCTGCCTGTTGATTTTCTTATCATTTTATGGTGAATACTCGATATGATATGGCACAATTCTGTTTGTAACTCGCCCACGTTCTCGTATCACTTTTTGTATAGCATATCTTTCACGTATCCCCAAAAGAAGAAATCTAATGGTGTAAGGTCCGGGGATCTGGCCGGCCATCTAATCGGTCCATTCGTACCATTCCTATGCTATAAAGTATTTTATGAAGTGGGTACTTATTTACGAATAATCAATGCTATCTATGGAATGATAATATCGTTACTTTTCGAATGTCGTCGTCGGCAATCAATAACTTTCGTGAAATTTGACTCAAACATTTTACGTTGTTCGTTTCTTTTAAAATACTATGTTACTTAAGAAGAGTTATTAGTTTTTGGCCATTCTTTCTATTGGCATCATAAAAGTAGGGGTGTTTTTTTTTACATTTAAGTCGGTTCGATTCCCAGACGAGGCAAGTAATTTTTAGAAAATCTTCGAATGCAGAATTACTAACTTTTAAAAATAACATAAAGTCTTCTTTCAGCAAAATACCCTATCTACGATATTTAAGGTACTTTCCCTTCACGTCCCATAATTTTGGGACGCCCTGTATACTCACATTCACACTCACCCCCACACACACACATACACTCAAGAGCAAACATGCACTAAATTGGTTCCCTACATTTTTAATTATTTAATTTTTAATTTGATTACATAATATTGTTAATGTTCAAAAAACGGGTGAAGACACTGACTCCTGTAACACAGATCCGACCAAGCTCCGGAGTCAGGGCTTCAAATTAAAATGTAACAACTTTTTTATGTCAATAAAACATTTTTATATTTTTTTTATTACGGACCCATGTTTTCTTGATATCTACTACAATTTATAATAAAATTCTGTGTTTTATTTATCTTCAGCACTGGCATCCGAAGCACCATGGAAGCAATTCCTGGCTTTGCGTGGAGTTCTGCAACTGATAGCCGATCTGATGACAAAGGAGATCGAACAGCTGCATCGCCTGGAAGAGACTACACTCACCTCGGACTTGGCGCAAGGTATGACATGGCAATGAAAAAACATGCATTCAATATTGATTTCTATATTCTATGTTATGGGGTTTGGTTTCCGCACTTAGTCAGCCAGGTGGACCATTGTACGTGGGCCGTGGCAGCCGTTTGGTGGTTATTCCAACTAGCCTACCTCCCTCCAGAAGTTAATTAAAACTCCTGGTCTGTTCAGAACATCTGTGAAAGATCTGGGTGACCCGAGGGTTTTTATTGTAATCTGAGTGACGCCTGTGCATTCAAAGAGCACGTGCGCGATGGTTTCCTCAGCCTCCATGCACGCTCTGCACAGAGGACTGTCCGTTATGCCTGTTGTGTGGCAGTGTTTTTCAATATAGATTTTTTGTTTATTAAGAATGAATAGAATTAATATTGAAATATTGAATTGAGAGCAGTGATAGCCTAGTGGTGTGCCGTCAGACTGTCAAGTCATAGGTCTCGAGTTCGAACTCAAGGCACACGCACCTCTAAAAAAATGATTGATAAACTAATCTGCTCGTGCGTTTTTTCTGGCGTTGTATTTGATTCGTTTTACCTCTGAAAACTGATCGAACGCATCCATAATTAACATTTGAATGACCGATATATTTTAATGGGTTCGCTTACGTTGGAATGTGTAGTGCTAAGATAATTTTTAGAAATAAAAACCAAAGAGCGCAGTCATGTTCAAACAACATAACTGTGACGTTCGCAAGGCTGCCTCAAGAGGCGAAACGCGCATGACGTTTTCACATACTTATCTTGTCCGAGCGTTTGCCTCGTGAGGTACCCTCTAGCAAGGATGATTATTGACCGGCTTTTGACGTTCCTGCCACCTTTTAACTGGCTTTTTCATCCACAGGTTACGCTCTGAAGCGTCTGACAGAACTGCTAGCCATGTTCCTAGAAGAGAGTGGCGCCCGGCGCACGTACAAGGGGCGGCTGGTGGGCGCCGTGCTGGGCGGCTACCTGTCGCTGCGGCGCCTCGTGGTGCAGCGCACGCGCCTCACGGACGACACGCAGGAGAAGCTGCTGGAGCTGCTGGAGGAGATGACCACGGGTAAGTACAAGGGGCGGCTGGTGGGCGCCGTGCTGGGCGGCTACCTGTCGCTGCGGCGCCTCGTGGTGCAGCGCACGCGCCTCACGGACGACACGCAGGAGAAGCTGCTGGAGCTGCTGGAGGAGATGACCACGGGTAAGTACAAGGGGCGGCTGGTGGGCGCCGTGCTGGGCGGCTACCTGTCGCTGCGGCGCCTCGTGGTGCAGCGCACGCGCCTCACGGACGACACGCAGGAGAAGCTGCTGGAGCTGCTGGAGGAGATGACCACGGGTAAGTACAAGGGGCGGCTGGTGGGCGCCGTGCTGGGCGGCTACCTGTCGCTGCGGCGCCTCGTGGTGCAGCGCACGCGCCTCACGGACGACACGCAGGAGAAGCTGCTGGAGCTGCTGGAGGAGATGACCACGGGTAAGTACAAGGGGCGGCTGGTGGGCGCCGTGCTGGGCGGCTACCTGTCGCTGCGGCGCCTCGTGGTGCAGCGCACGCGCCTCACGGACGACACGCAGGAGAAGCTGCTGGAGCTGCTGGAGGAGATGACCACGGGTAAGTACAAGGGGCGGCTGGTGGGCGCCGTGCTGGGCGGCTACCTGTCGCTGCGGCGCCTCGTGGTGCAGCGCACGCGCCTCACGGACGACACGCAGGAGAAGCTGCTGGAGCTGCTGGAGGAGATGACCACGGGTAAGTACAAGGGGCGGCTGGTGGGCGCCGTGCTGGGCGGCTACCTGTCGCTGCGGCGCCTCGTGGTGCAGCGCACGCGCCTCACGGACGACACGCAGGAGAAGCTGCTGGAGCTGCTGGAGGAGATGACCACGGGTAAGTACAAGGGGCGGCTGGTGGGCGCCGTGCTGGGCGGCTACCTGTCGCTGCGGCGCCTCGTGGTGCAGCGCACGCGCCTCACGGACGACACGCAGGAGAAGCTGCTGGAGCTGCTGGAGGAGATGACCACGGGTAAGTACAAGGGGCGGCTGGTGGGCGCCGTGCTGGGCGGCTACCTGTCGCTGCGGCGCCTCGTGGTGCAGCGCACGCGCCTCACGGACGACACGCAGGAGAAGCTGCTGGAGCTGCTGGAGGAGATGACCACGGGTAAGTACAAGGGGCGGCTGGTGGGCGCCGTGCTGGGCGGCTACCTGTCGCTGCGGCGCCTCGTGGTGCAGCGCACGCGCCTCACGGACGACACGCAGGAGAAGCTGCTGGAGCTGCTGGAGGAGATGACCACGGGTAAGTACAAGGGGCGGCTGGTGGGCGCCGTGCTGGGCGGCTACCTGTCGCTGCGGCGCCTCGTGGTGCAGCGCACGCGCCTCACGGACGACACGCAGGAGAAGCTGCTGGAGCTGCTGGAGGAGATGACCACGGGTAAGTACAAGGGGCGGCTGGTGGGCGCCGTGCTGGGCGGCTACCTGTCGCTGCGGCGCCTCGTGGTGCAGCGCACGCGCCTCACGGACGACACGCAGGAGAAGCTGCTGGAGCTGCTGGAGGAGATGACCACGGGTAAGTACAAGGGGCGGCTGGTGGGCGCCGTGCTGGGCGGCTACCTGTCGCTGCGGCGCCTCGTGGTGCAGCGCACGCGCCTCACGGACGACACGCAGGAGAAGCTGCTGGAGCTGCTGGAGGAGATGACCACGGGTAAGTACAAGGGGCGGCTGGTGGGCGCCGTGCTGGGCGGCTACCTGTCGCTGCGGCGCCTCGTGGTGCAGCGCACGCGCCTCACGGACGACACGCAGGAGAAGCTGCTGGAGCTGCTGGAGGAGATGACCACGGGTAAGTACAAGGGGCGGCTGGTGGGCGCCGTGCTGGGCGGCTACCTGTCGCTGCGGCGCCTCGTGGTGCAGCGCACGCGCCTCACGGACGACACGCAGGAGAAGCTGCTGGAGCTGCTGGAGGAGATGACCACGGGTAAGTACAAGGGGCGGCTGGTGGGCGCCGTGCTGGGCGGCTACCTGTCGCTGCGGCGCCTCGTGGTGCAGCGCACGCGCCTCACGGACGACACGCAGGAGAAGCTGCTGGAGCTGCTGGAGGAGATGACCACGGGTAAGTACAAGGGGCGGCTGGTGGGCGCCGTGCTGGGCGGCTACCTGTCGCTGCGGCGCCTCGTGGTGCAGCGCACGCGCCTCACGGACGACACGCAGGAGAAGCTGCTGGAGCTGCTGGAGGAGATGACCACGGGTAAGTACAAGGGGCGGCTGGTGGGCGCCGTGCTGGGCGGCTACCTGTCGCTGCGGCGCCTCGTGGTGCAGCGCACGCGCCTCACGGACGACACGCAGGAGAAGCTGCTGGAGCTGCTGGAGGAGATGACCACGGGTAAGTACAAGGGGCGGCTGGTGGGCGCCGTGCTGGGCGGCTACCTGTCGCTGCGGCGCCTCGTGGTGCAGCGCACGCGCCTCACGGACGACACGCAGGAGAAGCTGCTGGAGCTGCTGGAGGAGATGACCACGGGTAAGTACAAGGGGCGGCTGGTGGGCGCCGTGCTGGGCGGCTACCTGTCGCTGCGGCGCCTCGTGGTGCAGCGCACGCGCCTCACGGACGACACGCAGGAGAAGCTGCTGGAGCTGCTGGAGGAGATGACCACGGGTAAGTACAAGGGGCGGCTGGTGGGCGCCGTGCTGGGCGGCTACCTGTCGCTGCGGCGCCTCGTGGTGCAGCGCACGCGCCTCACGGACGACACGCAGGAGAAGCTGCTGGAGCTGCTGGAGGAGATGACCACGGGTAAGTACAAGGGGCGGCTGGTGGGCGCCGTGCTGGGCGGCTACCTGTCGCTGCGGCGCCTCGTGGTGCAGCGCACGCGCCTCACGGACGACACGCAGGAGAAGCTGCTGGAGCTGCTGGAGGAGATGACCACGGGTAAGTACAAGGGGCGGCTGGTGGGCGCCGTGCTGGGCGGCTACCTGTCGCTGCGGCGCCTCGTGGTGCAGCGCACGCGCCTCACGGACGACACGCAGGAGAAGCTGCTGGAGCTGCTGGAGGAGATGACCACGGGTAAGTACAAGGGGCGGCTGGTGGGCGCCGTGCTGGGCGGCTACCTGTCGCTGCGGCGCCTCGTGGTGCAGCGCACGCGCCTCACGGACGACACGCAGGAGAAGCTGCTGGAGCTGCTGGAGGAGATGACCACGGGTAAGTACAAGGGGCGGCTGGTGGGCGCCGTGCTGGGCGGCTACCTGTCGCTGCGGCGCCTCGTGGTGCAGCGCACGCGCCTCACGGACGACACGCAGGAGAAGCTGCTGGAGCTGCTGGAGGAGATGACCACGGGTAAGTACAAGGGGCGGCTGGTGGGCGCCGTGCTGGGCGGCTACCTGTCGCTGCGGCGCCTCGTGGTGCAGCGCACGCGCCTCACGGACGACACGCAGGAGAAGCTGCTGGAGCTGCTGGAGGAGATGACCACGGGTAAGTACAAGGGGCGGCTGGTGGGCGCCGTGCTGGGCGGCTACCTGTCGCTGCGGCGCCTCGTGGTGCAGCGCACGCGCCTCACGGACGACACGCAGGAGAAGCTGCTGGAGCTGCTGGAGGAGATGACCACGGGTAAGTACAAGGGGCGGCTGGTGGGCGCCGTGCTGGGCGGCTACCTGTCGCTGCGGCGCCTCGTGGTGCAGCGCACGCGCCTCACGGACGACACGCAGGAGAAGCTGCTGGAGCTGCTGGAGGAGATGACCACGGGTAAGTACAAGGGGCGGCTGGTGGGCGCCGTGCTGGGCGGCTACCTGTCGCTGCGGCGCCTCGTGGTGCAGCGCACGCGCCTCACGGACGACACGCAGGAGAAGCTGCTGGAGCTGCTGGAGGAGATGACCACGGGTAAGTACAAGGGGCGGCTGGTGGGCGCCGTGCTGGGCGGCTACCTGTCGCTGCGGCGCCTCGTGGTGCAGCGCACGCGCCTCACGGACGACACGCAGGAGAAGCTGCTGGAGCTGCTGGAGGAGATGACCACGGGTAAGTACAAGGGGCGGCTGGTGGGCGCCGTGCTGGGCGGCTACCTGTCGCTGCGGCGCCTCGTGGTGCAGCGCACGCGCCTCACGGACGACACGCAGGAGAAGCTGCTGGAGCTGCTGGAGGAGATGACCACGGGTAAGTACAAGGGGCGGCTGGTGGGCGCCGTGCTGGGCGGCTACCTGTCGCTGCGGCGCCTCGTGGTGCAGCGCACGCGCCTCACGGACGACACGCAGGAGAAGCTGCTGGAGCTGCTGGAGGAGATGACCACGGGTAAGTACAAGGGGCGGCTGGTGGGCGCCGTGCTGGGCGGCTACCTGTCGCTGCGGCGCCTCGTGGTGCAGCGCACGCGCCTCACGGACGACACGCAGGAGAAGCTGCTGGAGCTGCTGGAGGAGATGACCACGGGTAAGTACAAGGGGCGGCTGGTGGGCGCCGTGCTGGGCGGCTACCTGTCGCTGCGGCGCCTCGTGGTGCAGCGCACGCGCCTCACGGACGACACGCAGGAGAAGCTGCTGGAGCTGCTGGAGGAGATGACCACGGGTAAGTACAAGGGGCGGCTGGTGGGCGCCGTGCTGGGCGGCTACCTGTCGCTGCGGCGCCTCGTGGTGCAGCGCACGCGCCTCACGGACGACACGCAGGAGAAGCTGCTGGAGCTGCTGGAGGAGATGACCACGGGTAAGTACAAGGGGCGGCTGGTGGGCGCCGTGCTGGGCGGCTACCTGTCGCTGCGGCGCCTCGTGGTGCAGCGCACGCGCCTCACGGACGACACGCAGGAGAAGCTGCTGGAGCTGCTGGAGGAGATGACCACGGGTAAGTACAAGGGGCGGCTGGTGGGCGCCGTGCTGGGCGGCTACCTGTCGCTGCGGCGCCTCGTGGTGCAGCGCACGCGCCTCACGGACGACACGCAGGAGAAGCTGCTGGAGCTGCTGGAGGAGATGACCACGGGTAAGTACAAGGGGCGGCTGGTGGGCGCCGTGCTGGGCGGCTACCTGTCGCTGCGGCGCCTCGTGGTGCAGCGCACGCGCCTCACGGACGACACGCAGGAGAAGCTGCTGGAGCTGCTGGAGGAGATGACCACGGGTAAGTACAAGGGGCGGCTGGTGGGCGCCGTGCTGGGCGGCTACCTGTCGCTGCGGCGCCTCGTGGTGCAGCGCACGCGCCTCACGGACGACACGCAGGAGAAGCTGCTGGAGCTGCTGGAGGAGATGACCACGGGTAAGTACAAGGGGCGGCTGGTGGGCGCCGTGCTGGGCGGCTACCTGTCGCTGCGGCGCCTCGTGGTGCAGCGCACGCGCCTCACGGACGACACGCAGGAGAAGCTGCTGGAGCTGCTGGAGGAGATGACCACGGGTAAGTACAAGGGGCGGCTGGTGGGCGCCGTGCTGGGCGGCTACCTGTCGCTGCGGCGCCTCGTGGTGCAGCGCACGCGCCTCACGGACGACACGCAGGAGAAGCTGCTGGAGCTGCTGGAGGAGATGACCACGGGTAAGTACAAGGGGCGGCTGGTGGGCGCCGTGCTGGGCGGCTACCTGTCGCTGCGGCGCCTCGTGGTGCAGCGCACGCGCCTCACGGACGACACGCAGGAGAAGCTGCTGGAGCTGCTGGAGGAGATGACCACGGGTAAGTACAAGGGGCGGCTGGTGGGCGCCGTGCTGGGCGGCTACCTGTCGCTGCGGCGCCTCGTGGTGCAGCGCACGCGCCTCACGGACGACACGCAGGAGAAGCTGCTGGAGCTGCTGGAGGAGATGACCACGGGTAAGTACAAGGGGCGGCTGGTGGGCGCCGTGCTGGGCGGCTACCTGTCGCTGCGGCGCCTCGTGGTGCAGCGCACGCGCCTCACGGACGACACGCAGGAGAAGCTGCTGGAGCTGCTGGAGGAGATGACCACGGGTAAGTACAAGGGGCGGCTGGTGGGCGCCGTGCTGGGCGGCTACCTGTCGCTGCGGCGCCTCGTGGTGCAGCGCACGCGCCTCACGGACGACACGCAGGAGAAGCTGCTGGAGCTGCTGGAGGAGATGACCACGGGTAAGTACAAGGGGCGGCTGGTGGGCGCCGTGCTGGGCGGCTACCTGTCGCTGCGGCGCCTCGTGGTGCAGCGCACGCGCCTCACGGACGACACGCAGGAGAAGCTGCTGGAGCTGCTGGAGGAGATGACCACGGGTAAGTACAAGGGGCGGCTGGTGGGCGCCGTGCTGGGCGGCTACCTGTCGCTGCGGCGCCTCGTGGTGCAGCGCACGCGCCTCACGGACGACACGCAGGAGAAGCTGCTGGAGCTGCTGGAGGAGATGACCACGGGTAAGTACAAGGGGCGGCTGGTGGGCGCCGTGCTGGGCGGCTACCTGTCGCTGCGGCGCCTCGTGGTGCAGCGCACGCGCCTCACGGACGACACGCAGGAGAAGCTGCTGGAGCTGCTGGAGGAGATGACCACGGGTAAGATAGCTAAAGCCCTATACATTAGCAACAAGATCAAATCGGCAGAAAATAAAATAAAAACAGTTTGGAAAGTTATAAATAATGAAACTAATAGGAAAAAAATACGAAACACTGATTACACATTGGAGACTTCACGTGGTGCCATAAGCTCTAACTTAGAAGTAGCTCAAGAATTTGTAAATTTCTTTACTAATATACCATCTAAAACCACTGAAGCTTTAAATTCTTCACCCGATGTCTCAATTGATTTATTAAGAGCAAACGTTCCAGGCTGCCCGGTTGAATTTCAATTTAAACATATTAACCCTTTGATAGTTATAAAAGCTTTTCGGCAAATCAAAATCAAATTGACCGAAGATCTATGGGGATTATCTATCAAAGTTTGTACATCCACAATCGAGACTATAGCACCATACTTAGCTTTAATATTTAATTTGTGTGTGGATCAAGGAGTCTTCCCGGATTTAATGAAATACAGTAAGGTTATACCACTTTAAATCTGGGGACAGTAAAGACACCAACAATTATAGGCCAGTATCTGTGCTGCCGGTATTCAGCAAGGTGTTCGAAAAGGTAATGCTCAATCAGATGCTTAATCATTTTAACACCAACCAAATCTTACACGATCAGCAATATGGTTTCACAAAAGGATGTTGTACGACTGACGCCGGTGTCACTTTATTAAAACACATATTTACAGCGTGGAAGGAGGCCCAAGATGCCATAGGAATCTTTTGTGACCTCTCCAAGGCATTTGACTGCGTAAATCATGAAACCTTACTCTTGAAACTTGAGCATTACGGACTAGGTAAACTTGCGCTCAGTTTAGTAAAATCTTATTTAAATGATAGAC
The DNA here is from genome assembly GCA_949152395.1 of Agrochola litura. Taxonomy (NCBI): domain Eukaryota; kingdom Metazoa; phylum Arthropoda; class Insecta; order Lepidoptera; family Noctuidae; genus Agrochola; species Agrochola litura. The sequence goes on from OX424493.1 coordinate 20,827,643, forward strand.
AACAGCAAGTTCAAATTAATGGTGTCAATTCACTCGGTCTAAAAGTAAAAATGGGTGTTCCACAAGGCTCGATATTGGGTCCTTTCCTCTTTTTAGTATATATTAATGATCTACCCCATCTATTAAAAAACCAACCTCAAATGGTGTTATTTGCTGACGATACTTCCCTAATTTTTAAGATAAATAGACGTGCATCAAATCTTGACGACGTAAATAACGCCCTACTGCAAGTCCAAAATTGGTTCACTGCTAATAATTTAGTATTAAATGGGAAAAAAACTAAATGCATAAGATTTGCTTTACCAAATGTTAAAAGTAGTGATTGTGACATAGTATTGAATAAAGAGAAACTAGAATTCGTCGATAAAACTGTTTTCCTGGGGATCACGCTCGACTCAAGGCTGCAATGGGGTCCTCATTTAACATCTCTTACGGGACGGCTAAGTTCAGCAGCATATGCTGTGAGAAAAATCCGTCAATTTACTGATGTAGATACCGCGAGACTAGTCTATTTCAGTTACTTCCATAGTATTATGTCTTACGGTATTTTACTATGGGGACGGGCGGCAGATATCGAGTCTATTTTTATTCTGCAGAAGAGAGCCATCAGAGCAATATATGGCCTCTGCAGACGCGATTCTCTAAGGGAACTGTTTAAAGATATTAACATCATGACGGTACCATGTCAATATATCTATGAAAACATCATGTATGTAAGGAAACATCTAAGTCTTTTCAGTAAAAGAGGTGATAGACACAATTATAGGACTAGAAATAGGGACCAATTAGTTCAACCGGGTTTCAGACTGGCTAAAGTAGACTCATCCTTCATGGGGTACTGTTTAAAATGTTATAATAAAATACCTCCCCACATACTCCAACTGAACGAAACGAAATTTAAATCTTGTATAAAACGCACACTATGCTGCCAAGCATATTATAAGTTGGGGGATTACATCGCTGATAAAAATGCTTGGCTTAGCGCTGGTCCAGCTCCACAAGGGCACATAAATTAATTGATGAGCATTCGAAAGTGTTGTTGCGGCTGATGAAGATTGTAAAAACTATCTTTCTTTGTATAAATTCAATCTCTTTGTATTGTATAATTGCATATCACATGTGTGGGCATTGTGACCACGTACATTCCATAAAGCTACCATTACCTGGGTACGTCTTTCATTGACTTGAATGTGCCCTGGCGGCTGAGAGTGTCATGCTCACTCAAATGTCTCGCTGATGGTGGCGTGTGTGTTGGATCATTAAGTTCCCTTCAAAATGGTTGAGCTAAATGGTGCTGATCCATGCGTCATGTTCGTGAACGGGCGCCGTCAGTAGGGACTGGTCATCTCTTAACTGCCACGGTTTATTTTAATTTTTGAATTGTTTTTATTTTTGTTTTTTGTTACGGACGCTTTTAACGTGCACGTCTTTCTACATTGTTCTCACATGTATAATTTCAACATGAATAATGTAACCAATATTTTGTAACAATTTTTTTTTTATTTAAAAGAGTGTCCGTGGAGTTTCTTGCCCGTTCTTCTCCATAGGTACCTACTACGCTTTGGAATGGGCAACTAGCTTCATCTTTCTGACTGACCGACCCCTTGACAATTCAAAAGTACCTGTAATTGGTTTATTTGAAATAAATGCTTTGATTTTTTTTTTTTTTTGAGGTAAGAAGGGTCCTTCATTTCGCCTTGGGCGCCTTTTCATCGACTTCGTATTATTTAATCAAGTCCCTAACAAGGCTAAAATATGTTAAGTAAGTAAGAGGCAGTTTGCGGTTGGAACCTGTATTCAAAATATAAACGTAGGGAGCTAAAATTGTTGAGCTCGCTTCGCTCGCTCTCCGATAGTTCAATCACTGTCAAATTGTCCGCCACCACCTCTGTCTGATCTGAAGAACGCATAATGCAATCCATCTACTATGAAAACAAAAATAAATGCATATTTTGTCGAAACATTTTTGCAGGTCATCTCAGAAATTACTTAGAAAATAAAAAGTGGATTTTTACCTATACTTACATTCCTTCTTTTCCACAGGCACCGAAGCCGAAACTGCCGAGTTCATGGCAGTATGCATTGAGACGGTGCAGAAGTATCCTCTCCATGACTACCGTACTCCAGTGTTCATCTTCGAGAGACTTTGTTCTATCATTTACCCCGAGGAGAACGATGTCGGAGAGTTCTTCCTGACGTTGGAGAAGGATCCGCAACAGGAAGACTTCTTGCAGGTAAGTTAAGACCACTTCTTGACAAAGACATCCATGTATTTCTATTTTCTTAATGTCCCTCGGCAAACTTCGTGTTTCGTCAATTGTCGGATTTCTATCAGTTGCCCTTTGCACTTGGTGCAGACCGGACGCTCTCAATCGACTTGGAAGTATATAGATTTGTTAATACTCTTTTAACTTAAGTCGCAGGCACGAAAGATAGGGAAAAAAATAATATATAATATAAATAAATAAAATAAATAAACATCTTTATTTATCCAAAAACATACAGAGTTTGAAAATACAGTGTGATATTTGGTTTAGAAAATACATTTATAGTTTGTTGCAAAATCTGTACAAGAATAATATTCACTACCTCTTAAGCTAGGGTATACCTGTATTATAAGAGGTAGTTTACGGTCAATAATCAACAAAAACTTATATCTCAAGTGGACTGTGTCATTCTACTGTGTGGTAATAATAGAGTAAAATCGTATGTTGTGTGTTAGTGTATGTGAGTGGTGTGTGTGTGTAGGTGTGATTGTATGTGTGGGAGTGTGTAGGTGTGGGTGTAGGTGTGTGTGCATTATACAAGAAAGGTGAGTAAAGACTCCGTGTAAGAGTAATCCTTAAGGAGCAGCCACTCTGTTACTTCAGATTTTAGTGCATTTGAGTTTAGATTTATAATATTGAGATGTTTGTTAATGTTTTTATAGATATGGGTACTTAATATATAATATTGATGTTTGGCGAACGTGGTCTTATGTTGTATATTTGGTGGAACGTACGTGCGTTTGTTTGTCATATGGGGAGGAAGGCCCGCGTGTTTTCTTAGGGTGGATTTAAGCACATAAAGCTGACGGACTGTAAGTACTTTACAGTCGGAGAAGAGTTCAGTTGTTGGATACCGGTAGGGCTTTTTCGTCATGACTTTAAGAATAGCTCGCTGTGCTCTTTCCACCCTCAGAAATCTAGTCTTAGCCGCACCGCCCCACGTAGCTATGCAATAACCAATCACTGATTGGCATAGTGCGAGGTACACCATCTTAAGAGTTTTTAGGTCGGCGGATTCTCTAAGAGACTTAAATATATGTATAAGACGTAAAGTTCTGGTGGTGACAGCGTCAATTTGTCGGTCCCATCTCAGTCCGTCGTCTATGTATACTCCGAGGTATTTAACGCTTTCGGATCTTGCAAGCGGAGGACAAGTGCAAGGGGTGGACGAGTTTGTGCAGGAATGGGGAGTTATACTAAAAGAAGGGGATGGTTTAGCGTTACGACGTATAGCAAAGGGAATATAAGTAGTCTTTTGTAGGTTCAATGTAAGGTTCGAGTTTAACCACATCATAACCTTAGCCATGGCCACCTCTGCATTTGCTTTCACAATGTCCCAAGTGATTCCGTCTACAAGAATTGCAGTGTCATCTGCGTAAGCGTAAATTCTACCATTTGGGAGACTCAGTCTACAGAGGTCATTTACGGCGATATATACGGTCGAATTGAGTAACCTCCTTTTTTTGAAGTCTGTTAAAAATAGTTTTACAGCTCTATAAAGTTCACACAGAAATCAAAACAAAACAACAATAAAGTACTTGGTTCTGAATTCAAATATTATACACGATAAATCTAATAATTGATGAACATGGAAATTAGCATTCGTTTGTATTCGGAAATGCGATGATACCCGAGGGACATAGAAACACACAGAAAATAGAAATACTGTAACCTTATTTGGCAGAAATGTTTTTTACTTTTTGGTTCGAGTAGTTTTCCTGTGACATTGATAAGCTCGTTTGTTTATCCGGTGGAAGATTAGTGCTACTTTTCGTCGTCTGTCTTGTGTGATATACAATCTGTGCTGTAGCTGTGATGGTTAATCCAACCCAACTGCTATTTGAACTGTGGAATTCTAACTAGATTTCCAAGGTCTAGTTTTGGGCAGGAATGATGGCTTCAAACTATAATAATATTGTAATATCTTGATGTGATTTGGACAGTTCCGTTTATTTCACAGATTCACAAGGTCTTATTGAAATAAATAAAACCTCTTTTCCCCAGGGCCGCATGTTAGGCAACCCCTACTCCTCACTGGAACCAGGCATGGGTCCTCTAATGCGCGACGTGAAGAACAAGATATGTACCGACTGCGAGCTGGTCGCGCTGTTGGAAGACGACAACGGCATGGAACTGCTTGTGTGCAACAAGATCATGTCGCTAGACCTGCCTGTCAAGGACGTGTATAAGAAGGTCAGTACATCTTCAGCTAAACAAAAAGACTCGCCACTCGCGGTCATAAAACGTGCGAGTGGGATGGCAAATATAGACCGCGCCAGCCATGAAAGCTGATTTTTTGTATTGTTTGTGTTTTAATTTTGGCAACACAGCGAGTGTTGCCAAAATTAAAACACAAACAATCTCTAGAGGTATGTGATCCATCCAAATAGCCTCGAATCATCAAAAAGCAAAAATGCTGTTTATCGGAATAACTATAGAAATGTTAAATCTTTTTTGCATTAGGTTTGGTGCACATCTGGCGAAGGCGTAGACGCGATGCGAGTAGTATATCGAATGCGAGGCTTACTCGGCGACGCTACTGAAGAGTTCGTAGAACGACTGACGCAAGCCAACGCCGAGGCTGTGGACGACGAACAACTGTACCGAATGGCGAACGTGCTTGCTGATTGTGGTATGTGTATCACCTATCTTTATATACACTTTACAAAAAAAAAAAAACGTTAAGCCGTTGGTCCCAGCTGTCATTTGTAGATCTTTGACAGTTGTTACGGGTCGTCAGAAGCCCGAAAGTTTGACAACCAGTCTTACCAAGGGATATCGTGTTACCCACGCAGTACTTTACTGGGTTGTGGAGGTCAGATAGGCAGTCGCTCCATTTAAAATACTGGTATTCAGCTGCATCAGGTTAGACTGGTGAAATTGAGAACAGTCTCCTTTTGGAAGTCGGTTAAAAATACAATAGTGAGTTTCATTACGCAAAATTCCGCCTAAATACGACTTAAGTACTAATTGGACACTAAGTTTTCACGATAACTTACGACGTCAGCGGACTTGAATAAATTTTAATTGGTATTTTCCGGAAGTAGATTTGCTTACTCAAATTGTACTTACTCATTATTTATTTTTACGAATTTAAACCCAGAAATGTCTAAAAAACGAATCATTGCATTCTGAACCTTAAAAAAAACTGTAATTGAGTCATCGGGACCGGCCTCGCTAAGTCGCGAGGTGTCCGTCGCCAATACCCGCGCTTGCCGAGTAACAAAGACGTATCACTTGTTACACACGACACGGCAAACGTTCGTTTCCCGTTAGAGGCGACCCCGCGAGGCTGCTCGGTCGGAATGATTTACTTAGTAGTTCCCATTTATCATCAAATAATTCCCAAAACAGGTGGTATAGAAGTAATGCTGCAACGTCTAGCGGCTATCCAGCGAGTGGGCGCGGCCCGTGCGCTATGTTCCACGCTGCTGCGCCTGTTGTCGCTGTGCACGCGCGTGCGGCGCTGCGTGCGCGTGCTGACGCGCGCCGAGACGCGCGCGCTGCCGGTACTGCTGCACGCGCTGCATCTAGCGGCCATTGAGGAGAAGGACATGCCGCGTGCTCAGCTGGTGTATCAGTTACTTGAGGTTCGTGCGCACGACATGTTTGGTAAAGTTGCACAAAAAACGGACGACATTGCCAGATAACTCTAACAACAACAATAATAGTTAATAGCTCAATAATACAGGCTAGCTGTTTAGTTGCCTGCAAGGGTTGAAGAAGCAATTCTACCCGTCATGCTAAACAACTTTTCCCATTAAACTTTTTGATAATAACGTTGTAAACGGGAACAGAGGTCGGTGAATAACAAAATTATGTTTTTAGATCATGGAGCGTATTCTCTCCGTGGCCGCGAGCGAAAGCCTGGAGTCGTTCCTACAATTCTCACTTACTTTTGGAGGACCGGAGTATGTGCAAGCTCTACTCAACTGCACTGAATGTCCAGGTAATGTAACAACAAACTGCAACATTTACAAAGAATTACTAAAATTACCATATAGTAGACCAACCTACGTATATTGTTAACTTCGATCAATATAAAAATAACTTAACTGGTTTAGCTGGTACGATCGATTGACCAAAATAAAAAAATCCAAAAATGGACAAGAAATTGAGTGGATACTGGATATTTAATCAACGGAGGTTATGACAATTTACTAAAAAAATAGGGAAGACAACAAAAAAAACTTTTAAAGTGAAAACTTCTTTAGGTGCGTTGAGCATTTTTGAGATGGGAAAAAACAATTGAACTCGCGACACCGTTACCGACACCTCATTTTTGTAAACGCGATTGTGCTCTTTATTTAGATAAGGTTACTGACCAAAGTGACCAACGTTCTATACAAGTATTTTCTTCCACCAAGGCGATCTTGTTCAAGTTTTCACTTCTGTCGGTACTCCCGGAGTGCCACAGTTTTTTTTTTTGTTTTTTAGGTTGATTATAAAAAAATATTGCACACGTATTTTTTATTTTTTTGCGTTGTCAACAGATTACGGCGATACATTGAGTTAAAATGTGCCGTGACGTCACGAGTATGTAGATTTTATACTTACTTGTGACCCCCCACTCCCCAACTTTAATGCGTTTTATCTAAGTAATTTTTTATTAATATAGTATAGCAAAAAATACGTGTCTAGTATTTTTATATTATCTGATTGACGGAGTAAATAGAATTTCTTTTTTTTCCCTATTGAATCTGAGATCATCATATGGCTCTCTTAAAACAGCCCTAAAGTTCCAAAAGGTAACTTTTTGCAAATAACACATTTAACTGTCCATTCCCAAAGGAATCCGCAACAATTCTGTAGCTCTCGGCCACCTGACCCGAGTCCTCGCTGCGCTGGTCTACGGCAACGACCTCAAGATGGCCATGTTAGTGGACCACTTCAAGCCAGTGTTAGACTTCGACCGCCTTGACTCAGAACAGTGGACTGAAGAGGAGTTCCGTATGGAACTGTTCTGTGTGTTCTGTGCTAATATTGAGAGGAATTCTATTGGAGGGACGCTGAAGGACTATCTGATCTCGCTTGGTGTTGTGCGTGATGCGCTTGAGTATATTGTGGTAAGTGATTTTTTGTTTTTTCATTATGTCACGTTGTTTATTTTACAATATTTAACACAACTGACACACTTGGTACGAAATTAAATAACTAACTACAAATAAATACAAAATCAAAAGGATACTTAGGCGTCGAAGTACTCGTCCGCATCGCTGTCATCCGGAAACGTGCCCAGAAGACTGACAGCATTGCCATGGTCAATGGCAATGCTAATTCATTGGCGAAAGAACAAGCCAGCCCTCTGGTCACGTGAAGTGTCGACCAGTCGGCGAGAAATTTCCATAAAAGGGTGACTCGCGTTTTAGCAAATAGTTTAAAACACTAGAAACAAAATAAAAAATATCATTTTCATATATTTTATTTTGAAAGCTGCTCACCATCGCTTCATTGTCAAATTCAGTTGTCAAAGAAATTAAATTAAAAAAATTAGCGTATCGTCCTCTTTTCCTGAAAGCTTGGAACAAACCTCTGACTAATAAACCTACTCGGATTTGGATCTTATTTTAGCTTTATTCGTAAAACAAAATTAAAACAGTAGTTGACTGGCTAATAATGTTACAGCAAAATTCAACCATTTAAATTCTTGTAAGAATTCCATATCAAGGCTTCTGTCTGCTCATATTCGTAAAGATCAAAGTCGCCTTACAAACTCTATTTGTGGTACAGAAACACGCGCCGTGTGTGAAGCCGACACTGGTGTGCACGGACTCTGACGAGCTTAAGGAGTTCATCAGTCGTCCTGCACTCAAGTACATACTGCGCTTCCTCACCGGGCTGGCCGCCGACCACGAACCGACACAGGTATGGATATCGTCACATTGTTTTATTCTTTACTAGCTTTTGCCCGCAGCTTCGCCCGCGTGGATGTCGAAAAATATCCCACGGGAACGTACTACCGGGATTACATACCTATAGCCGAGGAAATGTCATTGACTAATACCGCTGCGCCTGCATTGTCGCCAACCATAATTATGTAGTTATGCGTAATTTTGAAACTGTGATATCTTTTAAACTAGGTATGCATTTAAATGATATGATGTCAAGGCATATTTTAATCTAAATTAAATGCCCAATTTAAATAACATATTTTATTGGATAAAGATTAATAATACCGGTCAAAAAAGCTTCTGAAATAACAATGAAATTTTCATCAAATTCTGAAAGATAATAATGGATACTGTGGGGCATCCCTAGAAGATAGACATATGCCATTGCGGACTTTTTGTTGAACTTTTTAAGATGAACAATACTGTAGAACATAAATTTTATGTAACTTTTACTATTTCCGCGTCGCACGCCAATAAAGCTCCCAGTCGGCATGATTTTTTCTGACATCTTCAACAATAATCGTCAAATTTCAGCCAATTTACACAAAACTGTAATGAATTATACTCTAAAACCTTCTGCATGAATCACTCCGTCTATTGATGAGAACCGTTTGAAAATCCGTTCGGCAGTTTTTGAGTTTAGTTTATCGCGTTCAGACAGACAGACGCGGCGGGGGACTTTGTTTTATAATATGTAAGGATTTTTAAAGCACAATTACCATTATTTAGTTTACTCTCCGCAAAAGGGAAAAAAAAAGATGTTATTCAATTAGGCCCCTACACAAGGTCAAATTATAAACTGTGCTCTTTCATAATTATACAATCTTAGTAACGGTATTATTTCTTCTACTAGATGTTGGTATGCGAGAAAGTGATTCCGATCGTCCACCGCCTGGAACAAGTATCTTCCGGCGAACACGTGGGGTCATTGGCTGAGAACCTTCTGGAAGCTCTGCGGTCGCAGCCGCAGTGCGCCGCCAAGGTGCAGCAAGTCCGGGACTTTACTAGACAGGTAATAACACTTTAGTAACTGTACCACTACAATATGGTTTCCTGAAAACGTCCAACGGCATCGCGGAAGACTCTGGCGTAGACGGCGGGACGAACTTGACGCTTATAGGTGAGATTTGTCCATATTGGCTCAGGATCGATTTGAGTGGAAACAGTAAACAATACAGGCTGATGATTATTATAATTATACTAGCTGACCCAGCAAACTTCGTTCCGCCTAACAGTCAATGAATGTGCATGTTTAGGATTTTAAAATTTCTACCCTACCTACCTACCTACCGAGATATCAAAAAAGCCGATCCACACAATAAAGTATGAGAACGTGAATTTTCTTCATATTTTTTTTTTCGTGAGTTTTCCACATTTTCTCACCGTTTAAACCTTCCCTGGACTACGACAAACATTTCAAAACCAAAATCAGCTAAATCGGCCCAGCCGTTCTCGAGTTTTAGTGAGACTAACGAACAGCAATTGATTTATATATATATATAGATTGTAAGAGTTGTATCAATCTTCAAAATAAAAATTAATAATGCTTTTCTCGAAAATCACTAAATATGTTTGCCGCGTAACTTATTTAAAATGTGGTTCTGTTTCTGTCAATTGTTTGAAGATGAAAACCTCCGTGCCTCGGAAAGCACGCCAAGCCGTTGATCCCGGCTGTCATTCGTGGATCTTTCGCACGTCGTTACGGGCCGTTAGAAGCCCGAAAGTCTAACAATCAGTGTTACTAAAGGTTATCGTATTACCCAGTTCTTGGGTTGTGGAGGTCAGATAGGCAGTCGCTTCATGTAAAATACTGGTATTCAGCTGCATCCGGTTAGACTGGAAGCCGATCCCAACATAGTTGGGAAAAGGCTAGGCAGATTGATTTTGTTTGAAGATGAAAGATACAGAAATATTTTTAGTGCTAAACACACTCCACGGAGTAGAGAAACGCGGCGATAGTGACGCTGTGCCTTCAAATTATCCGTGTGGAGATTGATTCATAGTTTCTATTGAATTTGATGGCACGACGAGACTATCGCCGCGATTTTCTCGCCCATGGATATGGCGCCTAAATGATTTGTGCAAGCAAGCCTAAAAAAATCGTAAAAGGTCAGGGGGAAATTTACAGTTTTACATCGACTCTAACGTCAGTGTTATCAGGCGAATGAGAAATCGTTTGTTCTGATAAGTCACCACTGACACGTAGCGTCCGTCGGTTGAACTGAATCGCTCGCAAAACAAGCCTATTCTAAAGTCGATTAGTAAATTTTCTCCATTCTAATTCCATTTTTGTACCCAACAGGAGAAGAAACGCTTAGCAATGGCGGTGCGCGAACGTCAGTTAGGCGCTTTAGGCATGCGCAGTAACGAACGTGGGCAAGTGACGGCACAATGTTCACTTACTCAGCAAGTAGCCGACCTGGCCGAGGAAAATGGTGCCGTATGCTGCATTTGTCGCGAGGGATACAAGTACCAGCCCACCAAGGTAAACTGAGCTAGAATTTGAATTTACAGTATTTCTATTTTCTTTGTCGCTCGGGTATCATCGGATTTCCGAATACAACCGAATGCTAATTTCCATGTTTATCGTGTATAATAATTTGAATTCAGAACTAAGTACTCTATTGTTGTTTGGTTTTGATTTCCGTGTGAACTATGTAGAGCTGTTAAACTGTTTTCCTATCTGTCGTGCCTGGGACGTTTACTCCCATTTTTTAAATAAATTCATTAAGTTAAAAGAGTATAAACAACTCTATATACTTCCAAGTCGATTGAGAGCGTCTGGTCTGCACCAAGTGCAAAGGGCAACTGATAGAAATCAGACGACTGACGAAACACGAGGTTTGCCGAGGGACACGTAAGAACATAGTTTGTCTGTAAATTGATTTTATTTAGTCAAGACATCTACGTTTCAATAGACATCTTCTACGTGACAATTTTCTACGTGTAAAGCCATGTACTACCCACGAATAGCCTGCAGGAAGGTCGTGCATGAATTGGATACTCTATGAAACTCCTTCAGCATTAGATGACAATATAATGTAAAGGGTAAAATTAACTTTAATTTTTTCTAGCGAGACCCTAACTTTAGTTTTGATGTTTTGTTTTAGTCAACAATTTGTTCAAAAGACAGAAAAATTGTTTTAGTGTCACAGAAACACCTGCATATAAAAAAGATAATTTAGAATAAAGTCATGTGTTTTTATTTTTAATAATAAAATGCAGCAATTGATAATCCCCAACTGGTATACGTTTCGCTGATTACTACTTAATTTTGTTCCGACATCGAAGCATCTACTAAATATTGTCTGAACTATAATTTTTTCATACAGGTGCTGGGTATCTACACGTTCACGAAGCGCTGCCCGGTGGAAGAGTACGAGGTGCGCGCGCGCAAGACGCTCGGCTACACCACGGTGTCGCACTACAACATCGTGCACGTCGAGTGTCACATGGCCGCCGTCAGGCTCGCCCGCGCCAGGTAATACATTAATATAACAATATTGGTACTTCATTTCATTGAAAGCGTCTAAAGGGCCTCTGCGAGTTGGCTTCGGACCCTCGTACGCCTTCCAAAGGTCCGGGGCCCCAAGGTCCCGAGATAATTATTATTCTACAACGAGACATAGCACCGGTCAGTTTACTCCAGTGAAATAATTACTACAGCGTAATCACAAAATAGATAGGTACAGAAAGTCAAATCCATACAAGCCGGCACACATAGGCGCATATTACTAACCTCACTCAAGACTCAAGCACTACTTGTTTGCTTGTTTTCTACTTCAGCAAGACTCGATCATTATTCAAAAAAACTAGTTAAAAGCCATTTGATTTTAAACTAATTTTGGTTTTGTCTTGACTGAGGTTCTGTAATACGGGCCATAGTCACGCTTCACGTATAGCAAATGCAAACAAGCACACATGCGACTGGCATTCGGTTGAGATAAATAGTGATATCCGTACGAATGTACGCGTGTGTGCGCACCTGTTAACGCTCTTCATATAGAGCCGATCTTTTGTATTATTCTGTGGTATAATGTGACTGTTCTACGAGCAATGTGCCCTGCCCACTGCCACTAAGTTTGACAATTCTTCGGGCTATGTCGGTTACCTTAATTTTCCTGCGGATGTCTTCATGTCTAATTCGATCTACGTAGGGAAACTCCCAAGCATAACCCTCTCCATTGCCTCGCCATTGGCCGATGGGGCCGAAAGGTTCTGGAGTGGCGACCGCGTACCGGAAGACGTCGCTTTGGAAGGCCTCCCACAAGATTGACCGATGACCTTGTGAGGGCTGCAGGAATCCGCTGTATGCGGGAAGCACGGAACCGATCGAAGTGGCGGTGCTTGGGGGAGGCCTATGTCCAGCAGTGGACGTCTTTCGTGTGAAATGTTGATAATGTGATATAATTTTTTAAGAAAATAATAGGTTTCTCTAATAATATCGTTTGGTTTACAGAGACGAATGGGAGAGCGCGGCGCTGCAGAACGCGTCGACTCGCTGCAACGGACTACTGCCGCTGTGGGGCCCGCACGTGCCTGAGTCTGCCTTCGCCAGCTGCCTGGCTAGACACACCACTTATTTGCAGGTCGGTAGTGATGCTATAGTCAAAGAAACTATGGATGGATATGAAAAAAACGTATTGCGTTGACCCCAAATACATTGGGATAAGTGCAGGATAGCCTAGCAGCGGTAGCCCAGTGGTAATGGCCGCAACTTACGATATGTAGGTCGTAAGTTCGAACCCTGACAGGCGCTTTACTTCGTGTAAATTATTTCATCACCACTGCTCTTAAAACGGTGAAGAAAAACATCGTGAGGAAACCGGCATGTCCTAGAACTAAAACTACGAAGACGTGTGACATCTACCAACCCGCACTGGCTCCGCGTGGTGGATTACGGCCCACTCCCTCGCACAGAGAGGTATGTCTCCCAGCAGTGGGAACATTATATGATGAGCCGTACTATGACGTTTTGTAAGTGAAATGCGCGCGCGACATATTATTGCCTTTTTTATTTTCTTGTGTGATATGAGGCAACGAAAGGCTGTTTGTTGTTGCGTTGCGCATGTCAGCCTGACACGGGTGTGAGAGAAATCTAGGTATCCAGAACGGATGACACCATTCCCTTTCTACAACGGAACAGAGATTTGTGTGCAGTTTAAATTTCTTTCCAGTTAGTAGTCAAGTTTGTCGTATTTGGTTCAGGAATGCACCGGTCACCGCGACATCGGGCACACGTGCACGCTGCACGACCTGAAGCTGCTGCTGCTGCGCTTCGCGCGCGGCCGCACGTTCCACGACGACACCGGCGGCGGCGGCCCGCTGTCCAACATGCAGCTGGTGCCGGCGCTCATACATATGGCGCTCTACGTCATCAATACGTGAGTGCCACAGACATTAAGGAAGCAGAAATTAAAAAGAGAGTAAAGGTCACGTCTTTGAAATTTCGCAAACTAATTAATTTGACCCTGTATTATACAGGGTGTAAAGGATATTGACGCGCAAACTCTTCAGTAAATAATTTTTTACACCTTCGGAAAATTTAAACGCTGGTTACGTCTAAACTTATGGATTGAATTCATGGTAAAAGTTTGGGCATCGCTTACATCTTGTATTGTGAATCGGATGGAACCATCACTAATAAAAAGCTTATTGTTATTAGCTATTCAATCTAGAATTACTTAGTTAATTGATTCAGGCGTGACCTTGCAGAAATCCATTATAAAATACAATAGACGTGGAATATTGTAATTTTAATCTTGAGGATGCTTCGTTGAGAGGTGGAACACGTGTCGATTTCTTTCAGGGTTTTTTTATGACTCTTTAGGAATAACTAAGCGGAACTGGTTACTAAATATATCTACGTCTATTGTATTTTAGAATCAGCTAGTAAATCCAATACTAATGTAAGTTGTATTCCTCAGGAGCCGCGTATCAGCTCGCGAGGTGTCTGCCCTAGAGGCGGCGCTGGCGTGGGCGCCCGCGCGCCTGCTGGAGTCTGCGCACGACGCTGAGGGGCCGCTGTACTTCGTCACGCTCATGCTCATGCTGTACCCGCACGCCAAGTTAGTAAACAGTGTCAATAAATTGATGTCTTCTGGGCGTATATTAAGAGTTGAGCTCGTATCACTGACGAGTGTGTTGTGTGGTGCAGATGGCGCGGCGCTCGGGTGGCCATGCTGAAGCGCGTGCTGGTGGTGGCGCAGGCGCGCGGCGCGGCGCCGGGCGGGCCGGCCGCGCGCGCGCTGCCGCCCGACCACCGCACTGTCAAGGCGTGGAACGACTACAAGCCTTACGCGTACTTTATAGCTATCGTCGATCAACTGTACACTGTTATGTTTAAGGTAAGTCTTCAATTACCATATAAACTGTCCCAATTTATGTGACAAAAAAATGTTGTACAGTATTTCTATTTTCTTAATATCCCTCGGCAAACTTCGTGTTTCGTCAGTCGTCGGATTTCTATCAGTTGCCCTTTGCACTTGGTGCAGACCGGACACTTAATCAACTTGGAAGTATATAGAGTTGTTAATACTCTTTTAACTTAATGTAATTTATTTAAAAAATGGGAGGAAAGCTGCTGAAGTCGCAGGCATGAAAATAGTTTTACAGTTCTATAGAGTTCACACGGAAATCAAAACAAAACATACTTAGTTCTGAATTCAAATTATTATACACAATAAATCTAATAATTGATGAAGATGGGAATTAGCATTCATTTATATTCGGAAATGTGATGATTTCCGAGGGACATTGAGAAAATAGAAATACTGTAATTACTCAGGTGCAAGCTATTAACCAACTAGGATATGTCAGATTGGCAGTAACTCATATTATGTTGTGAGTAGCTGCACTGCAATAACTGACTAGACCAACTCGCACTGTGTAACCTAGCGCTTAGAATCGGCGACGCAGCATGTCTTCTACTTCCACATAATAAACAACAACACTTGCATAATTTTCAACTTCAAGGGTTGTTCATTATCACGACCACAACAAAAATTGAGCCTCATGTAAAATATCACTAATCAAATTCCGTTCTCCACAGAACGTCAGCGCGACAACAGTAGACCAATGGCCAATCAAGTTAGCGGAATACATTCGTCACAACGACGAAGCGAACGGAAAGGCTGCCGAGCGCATAGTAACGACTCTAACAGACGAGATACTGCCTTGCGCATCCTTCGCAGAGTTCTGTGACGCAGCAGGCTTTCTGGAAGACATTCCCGAGCCCGACGCGTTCCTACAGGCGCTTATAGACGAGCAACCTTGAGATAGACCCTTTGTTGTGCACTGCCTCAGTTACAACGGATGCATGGCCAGCTAGCTAATCATTTATCTAGTTTTTAGAGAAATAAAAAAATTCCTATAGCTTGTGTAATTTTCATAAAAATTCTGATTAGTTAACTTATAAAAATATTATTACCGGACCTTGAACTCTATAACACCATTTCGCGACATAAAGATCTCATCCACACTTTGTCAAAAGATGTAATGCTTCGATAATGTGTTGTCGTGAGATGGCACATGAAATAGTTCAGTACGCAAGGCCATGCCACTCTGGTGACGCGAACATCCCTTCACTGGCTCGAGGCTCTTGTAACAAAATTTATATTATTATTATCACATGATATTTAATCTAAAAGTGTAACACATTTCTATGCTTGTATACTGTTAAATTATTCAGTATTGTATTTACATAATTCTGTGATTCGATTGTAATTGCTGTCTTTGGTTTTTCTTCAATAAAATAGTTTCTGCTTCAAATTTGAGCTTTTAATTTTATTTACCTATCCTAGAAAATTTTACTTCCAAAAGTTCAAATCCTCATCCTCACTCCGCGGCCATAAATAAGGTACATGGATTAGTACACAGAACCTTTCTCAATGCTAAAGGTCAGGTGACGGTCTACAAAGCCGAAGTATATCTATCAACTCTGTAAGGAATTTGGGCCACAAACAAGTGATCTGGAGCTGCAAGCAAGACACGCTCTTCTGCAGCTTTTGAGCGTATGTGAGAGTCCAGTCGCGACAGAGCTGTTCAAACCAGTTAAATTTTTTGCGACTCGAATTGCGGTTTGAATAAATTCTGCGTATCCAAATTGCTTGGAGCTCGAAAGCTCAGCGTTATGACCGAATAAACTAATCTAGCAATCTTAATAACACACACACTACCACAACAACATCACGCTTTATTTCCCCGAAGGGTTGGGCAGAGGTGTCCCTGTAGCAGGTACACCCACATTTTGAAGTCCCATGTAATAGGGGGCGAGCCTATTGTCGTCAACCGGGCATAAATCCAGACTCCGAGCTGCTACTGCGAAATTTCAGATAGAAAAATCCAATAACGCTTTGCCCGACCCGGGAATCGAACCCACGACCTCATGCTCAGCAGTAGCGCTTGCGACCACTAGACCAACGAGGCAGTAATCTTAATATTAATAGGCATATAACTTCACAATATCGTAACAACATAGGTATCAAAAGAGGGCCGTTATCTATACCTACCATGAGAAGAGCTTTCTGTCATGTGCACGAATTTGAAGCATGTAGGTTAGTGCAGTACCCACCTGTCCCACGCCATGCGCCATGACAATGCTCATCGCATGCCTCGCCCTTGACCCCGCGCCACATTTTTAACTGCGCCGGCACTCTAGCGCATGATTAGCGATCCACAGTCACGACACTTGTGAAACTAAATGAAGATTAGTTCACATTGTCAGGTAATTGTGTTATAACGAAAATACACTTAAGATCATAAAAACGGTCAAGTACGAATGTATCATAGTACATACATAAACTCACGCCTTCTTCCCGTGAGGGTAGGCAGAAACTACAGAACGCAACCTGCTACGATCCTTACATACTCCTTTTGCCTCGTTTACGTTCATACATCTGGTCATACACACACGCCGGTTGCGAGTACTGCGCACCTGGCCTTTCTGTAGAACATCACCAATAAGGTCAGTAATATCCTCCTAGGGCGTCCCCGCCCGGCCTTTCCCTTCACATCAGCCTTGTAAATACATTTTGTTAGTCGCCTTTCATTCATCCTCTCAACATGCCCAAACCATCTCAGCATACCCTTTTCAATTTTTGTCACTACATCTTCTTTTAAATCACACCGCTGTCTTATCACATCAGTCCTCAGCCTATCATTCATAGTCAGACCACACATGTTTCGCAAGGAACGCGTACGAATGTATCAGTATCAGTTAAAATAACTAGGTATACAACATAACAAACAGGCTATCATCCAGTACGTATTGGTAAGGCACGGAGCACGGATACTTGTTCGGGTCGGCATGATTCGGTACAGCCGGGCGGCAAAATATACCTACATATTCGATTTTAACGCCCGACAAGAAAATTACGAATACATTTTTTGTTTCTTATAAATCTGCTACCTTATAATTATTTAGTGGAATGAGGAACAGGGTGTAAAGTTCACTCATCTACCATAGAAAAGTGAGGATCCTCCGACCAGACGGGTGTTGTGTCTGACGGGCAACTGCCCAAGGGTTTGAAGTTGAAATCTTTTATCCATGTCGATCGCTCGGTAAAGTCTAATTGCGCAATGCAGGATTTGTGTGACGTCATGTCTATGATGTTCGTATGTGGCGGTGTAACCGCTACAATTACTTACCTAATACAAGCGTTTTAACAGAACTGAACATTGAGATGACGGACGATAAAGCTAGAAATAAAATGTAGATAACTCACTGCTGCTCTTTCAGGGAATACCCACGCCGTGAAGTTATGTAACTCAACCTAATGCGCTCTAGTGCGGCTCCCTAGCTCTTGTACTAGTAACTAGATTACCTATTCATACCTAGGTATACACCATTATCTACTCATATTGTATAATTAATGATAGATTCAAAATTCCAGATCCAAATTTTGGGCACTAACATTTATCAATAGCATAAGTTAATTATGCTCGCATTAGGTTTCTGACACTCTAATAACATTTAATTTGTTCGGGTCTTCGTGCGGTAATCACTGATAATGGTCGTGGACTTGCTCAGTACAGCGCAGCGCCTACAGTAATTACGATTGTAAATGAGGTGTTGAACGTAACAGTTACTCGCGCTAAGCGAGCTTTGTATTAATTTAATCTATTTGTGATATTTACTACGTACCTAAAGGTTAATTTGCATGTTGTCATGCTGTCGGGTCGATGTTTAATGCATATTAGTTGTTCAATGCTAATTTATATGGAACATAATAATATGTAGGATAGGTACATGGAACATGCATTTCGGTACCTAATCGCCATCGCGCACCCTTTAAAAGTAGGTTTTTTTTTAATTTATTACATTTTGGTTGCGATGGTTCGTGGATTCCCTTCAAAATGGTTGAGCTGAATGGTGCGAATCCATGCGTCATGTTCGTGAACGGGCGCCGTCAGTTGGGACTGGTCATCTCTTAGCTGCCAGAGCTTATTTTTATTTTATTTTTTTGAATTGTTCTTTGTTTTATCTTTTTATTACGGACGCTTCTAACGTGCACGTCTTTCTACATTGTTCTCACATGTATAATTTCAACATGAATGATGTACCTAACCAATATTTTGTAACAATTTTTTATTTAAAAGAGTGTCCGTGGAGTTTCTTGCCCGTTCTTCTCCATAGGTACCTACTACGCTTTGGAATGGGCAACTAGCTTCATACCTATTTCTGACTGACCGATTCCTTGACAATTCAAAAGTGCCTGTAAATGGTTTAATTGAAATAAATGCTTTGAGTTTTGAGTTTTAATGACGAACATTCATTGAATATCGAGATCCCCTCCGTGCCTCTTGTTTCTGGCTGTCATTTGTAGATCTTTGACAGTCATTACGGGTGACTACCCGTAGAAGCCCGAAAGTCTGACAACCAGTCAGCCAAGGCGTAATATGTTACCCAGAAACTTAGTTGTGGAGGTCAGATAGGCAGCAGTTACTCCATGTAAAATACAGACATTCAGCTGCATCCGGTTAGACTGGAAGCCGACCTCAAAATACATACTCAGTTGGGAAAAGGCTACGAAGAAAAGTATAAATTCAATCTCTTTGTATTGTATAATTGCATATCACATGTGTGAGCACTGTGACCATGTTGTACATTCCATAAAGCTACCATTTACTGGGTACGTCTTTCATTGACTTGAATGTGCCCTGGCGGCTGAGAGTATGTCATGCTCACTCAAATGTCTCGCTGATGGTGGCGTGTGTGTTGGATCATTAAGTTCCCTTCAAAATGGTTGAGCTAAATGGTGCTGATCCATGCGTCATGTTCGTGAACGGGCGCCGTCAGTAGGGACTGGTCATCTCTTAGCTGCCACGGTTTATTTTAATTTATTTAAATTTTTGAATTGATATTATATTTTTATTACGGACGCTTTTAACGTGCACGTCTTTCTACATTGTTCTCACATGTATAAGTTCAACACGAATGATGTAACCAATATTTTGTAACAATATTTTGATTTAAAAGAGTGTCCGTGGAGTTTCTTGCCCGTTCTTCTCCATAGGTACCTACTACGCTTTGGAATGGGCAACTAGCTTCATTTTTCTGACTGACCGACCCCTTGACAATTCAAAAGTACCTGTAATTGGTTTATTTGAAATAAATGCTTTGAGTTTGAGTTTGAGTTTGAGTTTGAAGATGATGATGAGATGTAAGTACTATCGGGGTAACGCATACCTAAGCATTTTTAAAACAAAATCCTGACCACACGACCCTTTTTTTTCGCAGGTAAGAGATACTATAGCGGCCGAGCGCTGCAAGCAAGAATAGTCCTTACAGTGTACAGATACCTATGCGTTTCTTCGATAGTACATGGAACATGTATTTAGGTACGTAATCGTCATCAGTCATCACGCACCATTTTTAAAAGTAGGTATTTATGACAGTTGGGATGGATTAATTAAATAACGAAACAAGGTTTAATAATAATGATATTTAATTCATAATTTTCATTTCATGTGAGAAGTTTCGATGTGAATACCCTTAAAAGTTAACTCACAGTATAATATTTATAATTAATCACATAACTAGCACAGGCACTCAAGTATGGACATGTTATAATCATCCACTTAAACATACTTTATTCACATAATATAAATAAACTTAATACTTTTATTTATATAACTATAACTTAAATTAAATATCTTACTCCGACATAACGGTTTCGAATCGGTATTTTTTTCAAATTTTTTCGAATAACATTAAATAATATTTTTGAAGTAAGCCTTTGGATTTTTCGTCGAGCATATTGACAGACTAATATTAATAACTTAACAAGTATAAGCCCATTGACAATGTCCTTTATCAATTTGGTCCAACATTTGAACTGGTTATATCAATAAGCTAATACTATCGCCTCGCACATACTAAATACATACTTGCTTTAGGAAACTCGTCTTTGCAGAATTGAGAGTTCGAGTAAATTAAGTCGATTTTTAGTAATTACAAAAATAGGTGCAAATAACAATATCACGATAATTTGGACCCATTATTGGCAATTATACAAAAGACTGTGTGTAGTGTAGGTACGCGCGAGGCGGGGTTAGAGTATAGGCACGGTGTAGCGTCGGCCGCGGGACGCAGTCGCCACGCAGTCGTCACGCAGTCGTCATGCAGTCGTCTAGAAGTCGTAGGATCCACTCTCGCCGGTTTTGCCGATGCGGAAGACGAACTTGTACACGAGGCCGGCGATCACACCGCCGACGATGGGGCCCACCCAGTAAACCTGCACAACAAACGTTAATGTTAACTTCATGATCAAACCTGTAGCATGGACACTGGATAGTCTATCGTCCTGGCCTAGTAAAACATTGCAGATGTGGAGGCTAGGATAATCAAACGGTAACACAGGGAGGCAGAGCTTCTATGTAACAGTGACACTTATGTTTGCAAATAAATGAATTGTATTTATTTTATTTATTAACACAATAGTTTTAGACACATAATGGTGTCGATTCTCTTGTCACAAATGCCTCTAAACTAAACTAAAAATCACCAAAATTTAGTTTATTCCTGTCAAACGACGATTTCCCATTCTGAAATAGACTAAAGTGACACAACTTAACTATATTTTAGTTTGAAAGCACTAAGCCATCTTAGTGCTTTCAAACTAATATATAACTAATATAATAACATTTTTGCTATTCTGAATTTGACGTTTTTCACCTAAAATTTAGATTTTCTAACTAAATCTGACTATTTTTAATCGCGACTAAAAACATGTGGAATAAAATTGGTTGTCATGAACTATAAATTCACACCAACACCTCGACTTCAAATGCAAAAACAGTACTGAATTATTTTTTTTTCTTTTGCTTATATCTCGAAAACGGTGTGTCCAATCGCAAAAATAATGAAAATTTCGACCCCCTTTATAAACACTTAAACCCCTAACACTCTACATTATGGGTAATATTTTTTCTTATTTTCCATACAAAAAGTGAAAAATTCCATACAAAACACGACGAGGCTGCCCCCACTGCGCGCCTCCGGCTCTAAAAAGATCACGTGGTTAGGTATCACGTGTGGAGTCGCGATTGTCAAATTCGATTTAGATGTGTCAAAATTATTTTTAAATTTAGAGAATTTATTTTGCAGAATAGCTTTAAGATTCTCATAGTCAAAAGTAAGGAATTTTAGTGATAGTTTAGTTAGTTTAGTTCGGTGTACAAGAGAATCGGCACCAATGTCTCGATGGTAAGCCAAAGTGTCCTATCCTACCCTATTCCTGTCGCAGCATTATGCTGAGACAGCCTTTTGGCCTTGTATAAAACTTTCTGCTTTTATTTAAATTTTACTTTGTTTTTTGAAGTGAAAAACTTCTCCAGGCGCGTTGGGCATTTTTGAGATGGGACTAAACCATTAATTTCGCGAAACTGTTACCGAGATTACCGACACCGTGGAGTAAAAGACATCAACGTGTTGATTACCGCGGTGCGTGGAGTAAACGACATCAACGCGTTGATTACCGCGGTGCGTGGAGTAAAAGACATCAACGCGTTGATTACCGTGGGTGCGAATTTTTTTCGTGTTTTCACTTCTGTCGGCACTCCCGGAGTGCCACGTTTTTTATTGTTTTTTTATTTATGTTTTTATGAGTGTGTTTCATTTTAATTTGTGATTTCCTGTGCGAGTCTCAATAAATACTTTTTCTTTCTTTTCTTTATTATATGAGCAATATTTGTAACTATATTATTATTGTTATCACGTTCTAAAAAACGGCTCTAACGATTTCGATGAAAGTTGCAACATAGGGGTTTAAGGGGCGAAAAATCGATCTAGCTAGGTCTCATTTCTGGGAAAATTCGTTTTCTCTATTTTCAGACGAGCAGAGCTCGCTCGACTAGGTACTATGAGCCTTAACACCCATGTACCATACCTAAGTGCTGTAAGTAAATGATGCACTTTACTGCAAAAGTAACGAGAATGGAAGAACCACAAAAACAACAATGAAGATCGGTTTCTATAGCATGACTGATGAGGGCACACTTTCTTCGGGTGCAATTTACAAAGGTCCTATAAAAAGCGATCGTTTTTCCTCAAGTGTTGTAATGGTTTGGTAACACCTCGTGCCTACCTTTAGTTATTATGTAGTTGCGAGGTTCAAAGTCATTGGCACGCGAGTTAGCGTCGATTATAACTAAAGCGTGAATGTTAATTGTTATTACATAAAAGTCGGAAGGGCCTAGAAAAATATAACGAGTCTCGCCATACATCGAGTAAGTAGGGTAGACATTTATTCCACTTTTCTAAACGACCATTCGGAAAATACATAATTATGACTTAATACATATTATGATGGTTACATTAAACGTTTTTATTTTACGTACTATAGGTACCTATTGAAATAAGATTAGACATTTAAATAAAGCTTTTTTACAGTCCGTTCAACTGATTTTGACTTATATTGCATTGCTGGCATGACAAATGACAGTTGCAGTAAACAGTTGGTATTGTAACCACTTTTTTACTTTTAATGCCATCCTTGTGTCTACGGTATAGAAGTCAAAATCGGTTGAACTGACTGTAAAAAAGGTTTGTTTAAATGGCAAAGCTTATTTCAAATGGAGTACTTACGCTTTATTTCTAGGTTCATAAGAATGGTTGATGAACACTCAGATTGTAAGCCTATCTCGTTTAAGCTTCGGTTTCCTTAGGGTCAACTCACACCGAAAGAGCGGCGAAGGGCAGCGAAGCGGAGCGCAGTTTCAGTGTCATATGAATTTTAACTTTATTTTCATTACTATAATACTTATTATCACATGAGAAACTCGAAAGAGTCGCGCGGATGCCCGCGGCGCCGCGGGAATTCCGGCGAATTCCGATAATCCTCGTTGGTCTAGTGGTCGCAAGCGCTACTGCTGAGCATGAGGTCCTGGGTTCGATTTCCGGGTCGGGCAAAGTGTTATTGGGTTTTTCTATCTGAAATTTCTCAGTAGCAGCTTGGAGTCTGGATTTGTGCCCGGTTGATGGCAATAGGCTCGCCCCCTATTACATGGGACTTAAACATAACTGGCGAAATGTGGGTGTACCTGCTACAGGGACACCTCTGCCCAACCCTTCGGGGAAACAAGGCGTGATGTTATGTATGTATGTAAAATAAAGTTAAAATTCATATGACACTGAAACTGCGCTCCGCTTCGCTGCCCTTCGCCGCTCTTTCGGTGTGAGTTGATCCTTAGAAAGCAGTGAACGGTCACAGTGACGGCTGTCTAAATACAGGACGTTTTTTGACACTCTAATGTCAAATACGGGTGAAAATTACAGATTTTCATGACGGCCGTTATATTATGACGGAACAGCTTTCCTAAGAAATTAAAGCTTTAGGCGATGAGTAGATAGACGCGATCGCGATCATCGCTAGTTCATGCAAACTGTGGTCATGCGAGCACATCGCGAATTTGAATAAAAACTTAGTTTGTTTTTCGTGGATATACTAGAAAAACTACGCTAAGCTGAAGTGGGACTGGGCTGGCCACGTCTGCAGTATGATCAATGAACTGTGGGCTAAAATAACCACTATTTGGAGCCCTGACAGAGCCATAAGGCGTCGTGGAGGGAGTAGCCGGAGAAAACAAACGACAAGTGGTCTACATGAACCCTGGATCGAAAAAGCTAGAAGTCATGGGAAGAGGCCTTTGCCCAGCAGTGGGATGGTGCTGGCTACAAGTAACCTAGGAAATAACAAATAGCGATAAACGTGTAATCGCATTCGTGGGTCAAAAAGGTCTTAAAAAAATAAACTTATATGTGTAATTTTACAGCAGGCAGAGGCCAGTAGATAGACAAGGGTAGGTTAGTAGGTCCTATGTATTTAGTAGCCATATCCCATACTATAACAAAAAAAATAGCCGTCGCGGGACGCCTGGCAGATGTGAAACATCGAAATTATTATGTGCAGGTAATTTATGCATAAAAGGATAGTTTACTGACGCCAACATTGGCGTTGGCCTTGGTTTGGCATTGGACTGTTGGTCGCCGCTATAGATGTTTCACATCAATAACCTTTGAAACTACACTCCTACTATTTGAGAGAGAGTATTCTGTAACAGACATGTGTTTCTAATTCTAATTCCAGTGTTCTGTCATCGAGATAGACATATAACTCTGATATACCTTCACTTCCTATGGTTGAGTAACCATGGCAACCTCCATTTATTTATGTTATGGTACCAAAGTAATAAAATCATAGGCATGCATGTGCAGGGCTATTATAGTTAAGTATTGTGTTCACGCTCGCTTTCCCTAGTAATTGTTAGTGAAGCGGAAAATGATATGGTATCACGACTAAAAGACTTACAGAAGTTGATATAACTATTGGATCTATGACATAAACGCGTGTATTGTCCAAAGGGTTGGGCAGAAGTTCACTAGTAGTACACCTACATTTCGCCAGTTATGTTTAAGTCCTATGTAATAGGGCGCGAACCTATTTACCATACAGATAACCTTATACTTTCGAGCCGTTTGGGGTTGAAAGCCGGCTCCTAGTGCTCACGGTCTTCAAACGACTGGTTGACACTTAATTCCCGTGACCCGAGGGCTGGCTTTTACCTTGGCCAGAGGCTAAGCATTGCCATACAACGTGGCAATGCCGCCAATCTCTTGGGTATATTACCAGTCGACAGCGATGCGGAGGAATTTTTCGACGCCATATTTCAGTTTGCTAATAGTTTTAGTTAGGTTAAGTTAATTAGATGAAAAATATAATTAAAAAAAAGCCTATATTCAACTAATTTTGCAATTATTAATTGATTTCTTAAAAAATGTCAACTATTATCTACCTGTGCGTAAAAATACATACGCTCTAAGTCCTCTAGATATAAATTGTTATATCACGACAGAATATCTCTAAAGTTTAACAGTTTTATGTAGAGCTAGATAGGGATATTAGTAAATCAAGTCTTTTTGATGACCCACGGAGGCGCTTTTAAATATTTATTCTATTTATGTAAGCATAGTAAACCTTTTTATTGACTAACTTACATAAGCAATCACACAATAAAATAATAAGTGTCAATTTGTAAACTGTTCGATAGCTTGGTGATGTAATACATAGTAACTCCGTGATAGACACTCAACGTTATTGTGGCTATTTAATTTGTTAATAAATATGTACTAAGTAACCTATTTTAGGTCAATGCTAAAGGTGGTAAGTAAACCTAACTTATCTACCTATAAAAGTCTGAGCTACTGATGAGAAAACTTCAATTTTTTTTTTTTAGATTGTTCGTGGGGTAATGGGGTCTTATTGTGAAATTTTACGATTATTGTAAAAAATTATGAAAAAAAAAACAGGTTTTTGCCAAATAAACATGTTTATTTTCAATTGATGGTCGTTTTTTTTTCCACAATTTTCATTTTATGAGGACGCCTAATTATAGTGATAGATCATTTTGTTTAAAAATTCCATAAAAAATATTTAGATTTTTTAAAATATTTTTTCCGTCGATAAAATTAAGCATAGATTCCCTCATTTCGATATGTGCATTTAAAGACTCACACTGTATATAGTGATTTTATGATAAACAGTTAATAAAACTCCTGCTGGTCTTTTTTCCTAAGTTGCTCTAACTTGGATTTTCAACACTTTACAATACATAACATCACGCTTGTGATACCCGAAGGGTTAGGCAGAGGTGTACCCATAGTAAATCCACATTTCCCCAGTTATGTCTAAGCCCCATGTTATAGAGGGCGAGCCTATTGCCATCAACCAACGCTCAATGCTTTCGGCGCTTCTATATAAAGGGGAAACCGATCCTAACGCAAAATAACAAAAATATTAACAACCTAGGAACATGTATTTCACTATGTATTGTATTGAGTACCATAGTATTTATAATATTTCCCGTCTATAGGCTTTATTTGCCGGCGTTATAAACCATTTAACTCGTATCATGTTAACTGGTTCAACCTTGTGAATTATTTGCAGTCAAATATTATTAATAGTAGGCATACTTAAACTAATATCTGCAAGCCTACAAGGGGTAGGCTAATATTTGCGAGTATTATCGTTAATTTTCATTTCTGGCCGTATAATATTAAACCATAATTAAAGTATATTTGGTGTTTTTTAATAAAAATATCTTCGATCCTAAATACGACCTATTAAAGTTAGATTTGAATAACTAACGGATAGAGGAAAAGTTTGTAAGTTTGGATGTAGGAGGTAATCTCCGAAATTACTCTACCGATTTCAAAAATTCTGTCACTGATAGAAAGCTACACTACTGTCGAGTGCTACAGGATATATTTTATGGTATAGTTGGTTACCACGCGGACGGAGTCGCGGGCAGTTGTTAGTTATCCAATCAATCTGCCTAGCCTTTTCCCAACTATGTTGGGGTCGGCTTCCAGACTAACCGGATGCAGCTAAATACCAGTATTTTACATGGAGCGACTGCCTATCTAACCTCCACAACCCAGTAACTGGGTAATACGATACCCCTTGGTAAGACTGGTTGTCAGACTTTCGGGCTTCTGACGACGCGTAACGACTGTCAAAGATCCACGAATGATAGCCGGGACCAACGGCTTAACGTGCTTTCCGAGGCACGGAGGAGTCTCGTTATGTAAAGATGGTCACCCATGACCCATCCACGGACTAACCCCAGCAAGCGTAGCTTAACCTGATGGGCTTAGCCACGAGCTCCTCCACGAGAAGCTAGTTATCTATTAACTTTAATTGCTAAGAATAGATGCTACAACAGTAACCCAATCACCTTTTCGAACAATAGTTACTTTTACATTGTAATCAACACAAACTCCAGTCAGTAACTTTACTTTCATTTTAACGAAAGTTCCTACTCATTACTTAGAAAGGAAGACTACAAGCCATCGAACATAATCAACATTATGTTGTTTATAATAAGACGCTAGACAAGCTATGATTCATGCTTCGGGTTCACATGTGATCGGAAAGTTACATCTAATACGTTGGAGATGCAAACCCGTTTGATAGGCTGTCCGCGCCGCCGCCGGCAGGCGAAAGTGTGCTCAATAATTAGTTATAGATATACCTACTCGCATTTACACGAATTAAACTCTGATTTTATCTGCTAGACCAAAATTACAGCTGCGGTCGACCTTTTTTTTAAAAATAACACCATAACAGTGAAGGTCCTCCTGCAGAGAATGATTCAGTGGTCCTTGGTGACTCACTCGGTAAATCTAGGTTATTTTTATGTCGACACCAAATGCCATTTTAGTCTAGCAAATTAAAAATCAGAGTATAGTCATCATAATTATCTATGAGAGTTGTATCAACACTTGAATGGGAAAATCTAATAATTTGGATGACTTAGAAATAAACTGTTATTTATAAAATGGATAGAAATCATGGACAGAAGACCTGGTGACAGGAAACCATTGGATGTCAGCGACCTACAATAGCTGAGTAAAACTATAGAGTTGGAAGAGGGCTTAGTATTTACCCCGGGTCCATACTCTCGCCTTGCACGAGCTGCGGCCAATGGAAGCTACATGAGTGCTACCGAGTGCGCCTCGCGCCTCGTATACTTGAACTCCGGTCAAAAAACCGAAACAGAGCAGAGCGCCCGCGAGACGAGGCGAGAGACGACGAGAGGAGGCGAGGACGCCATCCACACTACTGCGCTCGATTCATCTCGTCTTGTCGCCTGGAGAGTGTGGACCCGGGGTAACAGTATACACCGTGAAATTTGAATCACAGTTTTGCTTGAACAAACGTTATTCAGACCGTGGTCTACTACCATTATACAGCATCCAATTAAAAAAAAAAACATAATTGGTTTTTGAAAAAACACAAAAAAGACAAAGTTTAAAATGTCAAGATTATCTACTGCTTACTAAATTTCGTTTATGGAGGTACTGTGCGTGGTGTCTGTGTTGTAGGGAGTAACGATAATCTTGACATTTTAAATTTTGTCTTTTTTGTGTTTTTTCAAAAACCAGGTTATGTTTTTTTTATTGGATGCTGTTGAATGGTAGTAGATCATGGTCTAAACAAGGTTTGTTCTAGCAAAACTGTGATTCAAATTTCACGGTATATAGTGGTCTTCTAGCTGATATGATGATGCAGAAAGAAACCATATGCCTAATGCCTATGGTCTAAGAATAGAATGCCCTTTAATAAGTACACCATGTGGATTAGGTACAGATTTAAATGTTGAAATTTTACATTGGGTGACATAATGAGCGTTATTTCATAATGTGGTGTTTATTATAGAAAACGGCCCGGGTGAATGTCCGTGGTTGCGATTTCTAGATCGAATCCATTAAGTCACACTCACGTGATTCTAACATATCGTAACAGATCCATTACGAGCTTTCCTTGCGCATTAGCTAAAGCTAGGTCCATAATAATCGTTTGACACCTACTGATATGTCATAAGACTAGGGTTGGCATCCGTCCGGGTTTCCCCGGATTAGTCCTAATTTTGAGGGCGTCCAGGGAGCGTCCGGGGAACGTCCGGGGTTTTTAAATAGTGTCCCGGACACTTTGTGTCAGGGGTAATCCGATTAATTGAATTATTTGCAATAAATTAAAGCATTATCATAGTTATAAATTCGCCGCGCGACAAATGACCCATTTTTGATGCCAAAAAGACGAGCGTTCCTAAATTTTACTTTTGTTACCATAATACCTCAGATAGAGAATAGTGTAAGTACAATTGATTTGTAAATTAAGCCTTTTATTTGTATTGTTAAGGCATAAGTTGATTTTCTATTAATAAAAAAATACTATAAACTTAACGATAGCTTAATTTATTGTAAAAAAATCCGAGGGCGTCCGGTGAAAAATCTTCATTTCACCCAAATGTCCGAGGTATTTGAAGTTTTTGTCCGGGGCCCGTAATTTAGGTGATGGCGACCCTACATAAGACAGACGTAAGATATTTTTCCATAAAGAACCTAATAATGATTACAGTAAAATCGAATTTCGAAATGCAAAAAAAGTTCTTATGATGTTACTTACCCATTGTGAAGTCCAGATGCCCATGACGAGGGCGGGTCCGAAAGAACGAGCGGGGTTCATGCTGGAGCCGGTGAAGGGAATCTGTTGACAGAACACACGTTTTAATAATTAATGTAAGAGTGTCCATGCAATTTTTTAGCCCGTTCTTCTCCTTAGTAACCTACTACGCATTGGAATGGGCAACTGGCTTCATCTTTCTGACTGACCGACTTTTTGACGATTCAGAAGTGTCTGTTATTAGTTTAATTGAAATAAATCCTTTGAGTTTATTACAGAGTACAAACCCCGGGTGTTATTAGAACACATTGAGCTTTTGAAAGAGCAACTCCGCATTTTAGATATGAAGCTACAAGTAGGTACGCGGCGGGCTCGACTTGTTGAATTCAGTGGCCGTAACGTAGTCAGAAGATATAAAAGTTACGCGATAGAAAGAGAGGCAACATCCAGGTGAATATAACTGTAGGTAATTAGCGCTGTGCGACCTGAATTGCACTTTATTGTATGGTAGCAAGAGTCGCTTTTTATTTAAATGATTTTGCAGAGTGAAACATCTGTTAATCTGTGGTGGTGATAGAGACCATGACGTTCTACAGAAGGCGATTTTTTATAACTCGATGTGCGAATCTCGTTTTACGGATGAGTAAATATAGAGAAATTCATTTCCCTATCTACATTAGCTTGATTTTAATGAAACACTAGTTTTGACATTAGAAATGTCAAATGTAGACGAAATATTTTATGGTTTGAATAAAAGCGCGGAATATGTATTACAGATGCGCTCATTGGTATCCAACCGACCTATCGCTTTCAACACAGATGATTTACAGCTTCCATAGTGCAATAATACCTCGTTGAAGTTTACTTACATTAACCCACGTCTTTTTTTTCAAAGGTGTTGATAGAAATGACAAAACTTGAGGTTTAACAAAACATGTAAGTACTGTATTTATATTTTCTTAATGTCCCTCGGCAAACTTCGTGTTTCGTCAGTTGTCGGATTTCTATCACAGAGTATGTACATTATATTTCTATCAGTTGCCCTTTGCACTTGGTGCAGACCGGACGCTCTCAATCGACTTGGAAGTATATAGAGTTGTTAATATTCTTTTAACTTAACGTAATTTATTTAAAAAATGGGAGAAAAAACGCTAAAGTCGCAGGCGCGACGCGACGGATAGGAAAACAGTTTTACAGCTCTATATAGTTCACACGGAAATCAAAACAAAACAACAATAAAGTAGGTACTTACTTCTGAATTCAAATTATTATATACGATAAATCTAATAATTGATGGACATGGAAATTAGCATTCGTTTGTATTCGGAAATCCGATGATACCCGACGGACATAAACCATTTGCATTTATTTCATGAAGGATTCTAGCAAAGTCATGAGCTTTTAAAAACTGTTCGATTTTAGATCAATATACTTACGAAAGCAGCATGGCAGGCAGTGATGCTGAGGCCGATGGCGAGGGGAGCTGATCCCTTGAGGTCATTGCGGCGCCCGTCACACACGCCGTGCACGACGATCACCAGCAAGAATGTGATCAGAGCCTCGACCAGCACAGCCTGGGGAACAACGGGAAACATAAGCTTCTACATACTAAGACTTACTGTAGGTACTAATATCCTATGTCCGGTTCTGATACCGTAATGAATAGGGTTTAAGACCAGGCACTCCAAAGACAATTTCCACGCAAACTCCGCCCCCTTGCACCCCACTAGTCCACTATGTGCTAAACGCTAACACATCAGTAATAAAGTTGAATATCGCGTGTGCTCTTTGGTCGTGTTTGAGCACGGAACTAAATGTCGTAAGTGTCAATTCTTATTTCGTTTATAACTAAAGTAATAATTGATCCAGATAAAAAATATCTTATATTTGGATAATAAACAATATTTTCTTACTGTCAATAATTATTTTAGACATAAAAGCCGAGTAATCTTGTTTTTGTTTCAAATAATCTTTAAAAAGACATGATTTTCGAATAAAAAATCGAGCGAAAATGTTCCAATTACGAAACTGTCTTATAAATGGAAAGAAAAAGATCCAATAAATCATATACTAAAGTTCCATTTTGATTGTATGCGTGACTTTTTCAGAATCTTAATGCAAATTAACATACAATTTAGGGAGCCTCCTCTTAACATGGTGTAATTTAAATTCATGGTAATAACTGTTACCATGAATTTAGTTTTTAGTTTTTTTTAAATCTGGTGTTCATATGAAAGAAAAATACCTATTTTTTTTTTTTGTTTTCTGGTGGAAACCTTCAAAAGGCGCCCGGTCTTTGGGGATAAGACCGGGGCGTGTGGTATTTTTACCTCACTAAAAATACCTACACCGTCAAAATGTGTGGAACAGCTGATTTCAAGACGGATGGGTCAAGTACTGAATCTATGGTAGCGATAGCGGATTGAGCATCGTTGTCACTCTGTATTCATCACAAACATGTCGCATGTAACATGCGTTCAATATTACCTCGAATAATCAACAGACTAGTAATATTTATATTATTTTTATTAATATTACAAAGAGGTGAAATTGTTCGTATGTTTGTAAATGGTAATCTCTGGAAATGCTGATCCGATAAAAAAAATATTTTACTGAAAGAAAGCTACACTATTTCCGAGTAACATGAGAACTTTTAATGCCAGGATTTTTTTTACAATTTATGATGTTGTTAAATAATCCTAATTTTCTTTTACTTGTGACTATTATCCATACTAATAATATTATAAATGTGAATGTAACTCTGTCTGTCTGATACCTTTTCATGCCTTAACGGCTAAAGAGATTTGGATGAAATTTGGCACACGTATAGACCTGGGTTAGAACATAGGATACTTTTTTATCTCAGTAGTATATTTCCGTGAGATAATTATCATAAAATAATGTTCAAATATCTCACCTGAGCTTCAGTGACTTCTGGTCCGGGTAGAGTCATTCCGAAGCCGCCCACTTGGTTCTCTGGCACGGCCAACTGCAACACACATAAGATATAAATTAACTTAACTATTTAAGTACAGATTAAACGCTTTTCCACGAAACATGCTGTCTCTCGACATTTTAATTTATGTAAACTGCATTAATGACATTAATCTACACTCTTTGAGAAATGTGAATTTTTTACCCGACTACGGCAAAGCCA
The DNA here is from genome assembly GCA_949152395.1 of Agrochola litura. Classification (NCBI taxonomy): domain Eukaryota; kingdom Metazoa; phylum Arthropoda; class Insecta; order Lepidoptera; family Noctuidae; genus Agrochola; species Agrochola litura. The sequence continues at coordinate 20,860,425 of OX424493.1, forward strand.
AAAGGAAGGGTTATGATTTTAGCAGTCTATGTATATATGTTTGTATGTTTGTATGTATGTATGTATGTTTGTTTTTACGTGTGTTCCACCGTAGCGCCTAAACTACTGAACCGATTTTGATGAATGAGGTATCAGTGGGTTTGTACTAATAGTCCGGGTGACATAGGCTATATAAATTTTCGATAAATTTAATATTGTGGACTTTACGCGTAAATATCTAACCTCGAAAAAAATTAAAATGAGATGATCATGACATGTTTGGTATCAAAAGAAAGGCCTTGACGAGCACATTACAAATATATATATATATCATATTATATTTTCAAAGTAAATAAAGATGTTTAAATAGTTAAAAACAAGCCTTGACAAATCAAAAGTGCCTGTAAATGGTTTAATTGAAATAAATGCTTTGAGTTTGAGTTTGAGTTTGCTAAAGTGAGACTGCGCTACGTAATATCGCAAGATGATACCAACGTGCAGTTAATCAAATCTTAATAAATAGTAACGATTTGTAATTCCACTCTTATACAGAAAAACAAGTACAACGAAATATTTATATTTAGGATTTCTTCGAAGCTCGATGTCGAAATACATTGGGCACTCAGAAAATTTTTGCGATACTAAAATAAAATATACTACAGGTTATAATTTTTAAATAAATCTTTTCAAGTAACTCTCCATTGGCGTCTATACACAGTTTCATACGTCTAAACCAATTTTCATAACACATTTTCCAGTCCGCATCAGACACCTCTTTAAATTCCTTCTCAAATGCAGCCAGTACATCTTCGGGTGATGAAAAACTGTTTTCCCTTGAGTTGATTTTTTATTTTGGGGAACAAAAATGATAAATGATTCATCACCCGTAATGAAATCGTAAACGTGCCGAGACGAGCCTGCTTAAAATTTTGCTATCATGTCTCGGCACCATTCTACCCGAAACTCCTTCTGACCCTGCGTTAGATTGTGCGGTACCCAGCGTGAAACTTTCTTCCTTACCGGAAGATGCCCGTGTAGAATTTCATACACACTTCCCGATCTAATCTGCAATATATGCTGAATCTCGTCATATACCTATTAATTCGCCTATTTTCTTAAATTAAATTTTTCACAAGCAGCAAGTTTTCTTATGTAACAGCCGTCATAGGGCGGCCACTTCTTTCTTCGTCCGCCAAAGTTTCTTGACCACGCTTAAATTCATTGAACCAGCGGCCAGCATTTATTTCAATTAAACCATTTACTGGCACTTTTGAATTGTCAAGGAATCGGTCAGTCAGAAATATGAAGCCAGTTGTCCAAAGCGTAGTAGGTACCTATGGAGAAGAACGGGCAAGAAACTCCACTCTTTTAAATAAAATTTTTACAAAATATTGGTTACATTATTCATGTTGAAATTATACATGTGAGAACAATGTAGAAAGACGTGCACGTTAGAAGCGTCTGTAATAAAAAGATAAAACAAAGAACAATTAAAAAATTTAAATAAAATTAAAATTAAAAATAAGCCCTGGCAGCTAAGAGATGACCAGTCCCAACTGACGGCGCCCGTTCACGAACATGACGCATGGATTAGCACCATTCAGCTTAACCATTTTGAAGGGAGCTAAATGATTCAACACATACGCCACCATCAGCGAAACATCTGAGTGAGCATGATATACGTGAGTGAAGCCGCCAGGGCACATTCAAGTCAATGCAAGACATAGGTATTACCCGGTAAATGGTACCTAACTCTTCAGTACATAGTGCTCACACCTGTGCTACGCAATTATATAGGTAATACAAAGGAGATTGAGTATAAACTAATCTACTCTAATCTCAACTTGTATAAACAATGCAAAGATGGTCTTACAATCTTCAGCAGCTCCAACAGTATTTGCAAATGTTAATCAATTAGTTGTGGTTGTGGAGCAGGACTAGTAGGTATTGAGCCAAGCATTTTTATCAGCGATGTAATCCATGCAACTTATAATATGCCTGCCTGCATAGTGTGCGTTTTATACAAGATTTGAATTTTGTCTCATTCAGTTGAATACCATTTGAAGTCTTTCAAATGATTCTTCTGGTTTTAGTCGACATTTGAAATCGTACAAAATCATCGCGCGAAAATATTTTCGTTGCAAATTAAATTTTCAGTGAAACAGAGTATTTTGATTTTGCTCGTAAAAAAATGTGGAGGGAATTTCGAATTTGGAATTTTGTGTTTTTTTGTAATAAATAGTCATAGTTAAAACTAGTCAGTGTCCCATAGACAAAAACTGTTAGTCACAAAACTTTCTGAGTGACCAGAGTGCTATTCTGTAAAAATCTCACCGTAAAAATCTCATCTTAGATGAAGTGAGCTGCCAATAGTGTCAATTCTTAGCAACTGACAGCTCACTCCACGCCGTCGAAATAATCGCGCTATGGTTTCGTCCAAAGCACTATGCGCTGCTATTGGAATTTAAAATAGGTTAATTACTGACCTATTGTATTACTCTTATTTACTTTGTCGTAACTTTTAGCAAGCGTAAAAACGGAAAAGTATAAAATAAAAAATAAAGTTTAATAAAAAACTATAACCCGACTACGGGAAAATAAAAATGATCTAAAAAGTACGAAACAAGCCAATATTTCAGACAGAAATCAAGACATAGGTACAAAAATGGTCAAGGTAAAGCCGTCGTCGCATGCCATTTTAATTTTGTTGGTGTTCCTGGCACCAACACGGTACATAGGCATGCGACCACGGCTTTACCTTGACCATTTTTGTACCTATATCTTGATTTCTGTCTGAAATATTGGCTTGTTTCGTACTTTTTAGATCATTTTTATTTTCCCGTAGTCGGGTTATAGTTTTTTATTAAACTTTATTTTTTATTTGTTGATAACGTAAAGTTATGAGAATTTCGTTTTATTTTTATTACCGATTAATGTTAACTTGGTATCTTGATTATCGAAATTTATTATTACAGAATGGAATTTTTATATGTCAGATTATAAAAAAATACATTATATTTTTCTTGTAGTTAATCTATCTATAAAGATAGATCGCGCGTACTTGACCAGTTTTTATAGAGGTCTTCGTATCTCGTTCAGTCTAGCGTACCATATTGCGTATTAGGAAAATCTAGACCACTTTTTGCTATATCAAAGTACAAGTGACACAAAAAGTGTTTTTTAATAAAATATATAATATAACGTCACGCCTATAATCTCCGAAAGATTGGCCAGAGGTGTACCTATAGTGCCCCAATATTTCGTCAGTTATGTTTACACGTTCAGTGACGGGAGCTCTCTTGGAGAGTTCACCAAGTCGCATATGGGATGCCGGGAGTCCTCACGGAGGGCTCATTTTAAATGTAGGTTTTTCTTATCGTATACAAACAGCATTATAAACCGTGAAAATAAAATATGAAGCATATTTTATTAACAAGATTATTTTATTAGTTTACTAGGTTTTAAAATCCAGGTTTTTTTTTTTCACGTTTACAAATATTCACAAAAAATTTAAAAGGTTGGAAACTACGTATAGCGACAAGACCCCCTGAAAACAATATTTTACTTCGTTTTACAGTGTTTTATAACACCGTTGACCGTTTGCGATTGTTTACTTTAGCGCATACATAATGCCGGCAACTCTTCAGGAGGGTTCACTTTCAATATGTATGGCGGTATGACGTATGAATTCTATGAAAAGTGGGTGGAGTCGAAAGTATTAAGTCCCATGTAACAGGTGGCGAGCCTATTGCCATCAACCGGACACGAATCCAGACTCCGGGCTGCTACTGAGAAATTCTAGATATAAAACCCAATAATATTTTGCTCGACCTGGGTTTCGAATCAACGAGACAGTCTTAGGTAATAATTATTCTAAATACGCATGATTCATGCATCTTAACTTAATGTAGTAATCTAAAATCGTGTCTAGCTCTACGTGATCATCGTTGTTCACTGGCAAGTACGAGGGCAGTGAAATGTCGCAGGAAGGCCACTGTCGTGTGAACGTTATAAATTACTCGCGACCAACTAATTAGCAATGTGCCAACATTTTACTTAACAGTCTTACCTCTCATTTACATGCTGAACTTCGCGTGCTTATAATCGCTAAGACTGACATTAGAAATATTGTCTGACTTCAGGTATCGAAGATAGACAGGCTCTATCGAAATTCTTTTGTAATACCGTTTAGATAAAGTAATTATGAATGTGTTTGCAAAATCTTCCTGTCATGTGATGCAAGTCAGCCTTCGTGTTTGATCCTTAGATTTTAATTAGTTTATGTAGCACTGTTTTATGTTTTGTGCTTAGTTTGAACTAATATTTTATCCTAGTGGTCGTATGTGCTACTGCTAAGCATGAAGCCTGGATTCGATTCCCGGGTCGGGCAAAGTGTTATTGGGTTTTCCATCTGGAATTTCTCATTAACAGCCCAAAGTCTGGATTTGTGCCCGGTTGATGGCAATAGGCTCGCCACCTATTACATGGGACTTAAATATAACTGGCGAAATGTGGGTGTACTAAATAGGTACACCTCTGTCTAACCCTTCGGGGAAGTAAGGCGTAATGTTGTGTATATTATTTTAACTCAATGTCGTAAAGTTAATCAAGAGCTTACTTGAAGTATAACGCCATATATCAAACACGTGACCTTTTCAAGTACTCCGAAAAGCTTTATAGCAGAATGTTCAATTAGTTCCACGAGTACACTGAAGGTCGCTCCACTTGGTTCTTTATTCTAAGATCATCAGTGTCACGGTGAACGAGACACTTTTTTTACCGAGCGTACACATACGGCAATTAGAATGTCGATACGATGACTACGCCTGTTTAAGAGCAGGATAATTACGAGAAATTGTTTGTTTATATGTCTGCTTGTTTTTTATAACATTCTCCTTATTTAGCTTTTAGACTGCGAGTGTACCTGGGTAGTTCAACGACAGAAAAAAATCTACACGATGTTTTAATTCGATGCCTACAAAAATAGACGTACAACCTTGGATTGAAGCTTTTGCGTATTAGATTATTTTCAATTAAAATAAAGTCGACTTGATTAACAGATGGTCTGTCAAATAATCAGACGGTTCAGAGCTAATATCCACGATTAAAAGTTAATTGAAGATGTATTTATTAATATCAAATCAAATCATACGCACTGCTCATGATTGCATAGTAATTAACTCATTACAGTCAAGAGCATTTACAGCTGCATTTAATAACATTAAATAATTATTTCTTCATTAACTTGCGTATGAAATTAATATGTAGGTTGATCGTGATTTCTTCTGTCTAATTATAGAAATAAAGAACTAAATGCGCATTGAATGAGCTCTAACTAATTTGATAGTATTTTGATTGAATTCCTAGCAATTATTTGTATCTAATTTCAATTACGATAGAGCAATTATTACAGTGTGAATATTTATAATGTGCACATATTGAAATGGGGGGATCTATGCTTAATTTTATAGACGGTTTTTTTTTTAATTCTAAATATTTTTAATATTTTTTATGGAATTCAAAAAAAAAAAATTGACTAAACGGTGTAACTTTTAAACTAAACAAACTTCATAATGATTGGAAGTAATAAGGCGTCCTCATAAAATGAAAATTGTGGAAAAAACTACCCTCAATTGAAATAAACATTTTTTTTTTTTTGCAAAAATCAGTATTTTCTTTTTCATAATTTCTACAAAAATCATAAAATTTCTCAATAAGAAAGAAAAAAAACTGAAGAAAACTTTTTTTAAAATATTTTTTCCATGGATAAAATTTAGCATAGATTTCCTCATTTCGATATGTGCACATTATAAAGATTCACACTTTATATAATTTAAATTATAATTTCGAAATTAATTTTCATCCCGAGTGAAAATGACGACCGTTGTACTTGAATTCCTTCAAAAAGTCGTGATGAAAACAATTGCCAGATGTCTTTTAACTACTTACCCTGACGAAGGCAGCTCCAGCAATGGCACCGAGGGTCTGAACGATGATGTAGCAGACAGCCTTCAGGAGTTTGATGTCACCAGCGGCGAACAACCCCAGAGTTACCGCGGGGTTAATGTGGCCACCCGAGACATGGCCAATAGCCTGTGGACAAGAGGAAGGAGTGATTTAGTATATTATGTTATTTTGCCGCCTAGAGCGCCAACCGTAATTCTGACCACAGATTAGAAATGTATATTTCAAGCATGCAAAGGTCTTGATAACTGTGTTTAATTTTTTCTTTGACAGATGAATGTTTCATTACCTATAGGTTACACAGTCTCAAAAATATTTATATTACATAGTTTGAAGTTCTAACATAATATATTATTGTATCGGTTAGTACCAAGTTATACATTCCATCTCATACACTTCTGCTTCCTTAAATCTACCCACTAAGTCTGGGCCGTAGGCGGGTTTTGGGGGTTCAAACCCCCCTGAAATGTGAGAAACCAGCATCTCAATCCACAGATCGACCATGGTACCTCCGGACTCTAATACATCTGATAATTGTAATCTATTTCGCATAGGCGTACATTATAAGCTACAAAAGCAGGAGTACGTTTCAATACTGTATTTTTATCGACTCTGACTTTGTATTGAATGAAACCTTGGAACTTCAGAAAATTTTCTGAGAGAGTCTAACCTATTCCAGGCGGGGTGGGTGCGAAAATGATCGAGGTCGCTTCACTCGCTCTTGCATCCTATATTCTCAAAATGTTCTGCGTAAGTCGATAAACTTACTTATATTTCTGTATGAACGGTCAAAGAGAAAGAAAACCTAACTTATTCGAAGCGGAACACAAAAAAATTACGAGCTCGCTTCGCTCGCTCTTGCATCCTATATCCTCCATAACGGCCCCATTATGCTAAAGTGGCCTTAAAGATTAAACATGTCCCTGTTTTTGGTCATGATTGCAAAGTGGCGGGAAGAGAAACAGAGCTTTATTGAAATTGATAATAACTAAGCTCTTCATCAATTTGCACAATAATTTTTTTTAATGATGTTCCGAAAAATTACCAAATATAAAAAATGCTGTTTTAAAAATAACAATAATTAACACTCATCTTTATAAATCTGTACTCTTTATTTACCCTGCCTGAAATCAAAAATACTTCATTTCTTCTAAATAAAGTTGACAACCCTAACACCCCCGAAATGAACTCCTGGCTACGGCCTTGCACTAAGTAAAGCACATTGTATCAATTTATTGTATTAAGCGTAACTCTATTATCCTCAATGATTTTAACCTTTACAACTTAAATAATATTTATTAAATCTGATATAGAACCTAACATCTAAGCTAGCCCTTTAATGAATATGTATTACCCACGTACGACAGGTATATTACCTAATATTATTTACAACTCACGATCGATCTGTGATATAACTGAACCTGCAAATGTTAAGAGTGAGGGCAAATCCGCAATTATCGTGTGTTATACATATATACGAGTATATAAAACATACAGTATATAGTATTTTATACAGAGTGTCAAGAATACAGACTAGTGGTAAATCGTAGAGGCGACCGAAAACTTTTGAAAAAGAAGACACCTTATACCGCACTGGGCCCGCGTGGTAGATTACAGCTCACTCCCTCTCGAAAAGAGGAGGCCTGTGTCCCAGCAGTGGGAACATTATAAGCGGATTATGCTAACGCTACGACTTTTCCTGTGGTTCACATGGCACAGAATATAAAGGCAACTGATCAATCATGCCCACCGTAGGATGGGCAGCAGCGTCCTCCTTTCTGCCAATAATAGCACCGCGATAATTAATCAATCGACCAATAGATGATCGTATCGCTCATTGAGAGGCACTTCAGTTTTACTGAACATGTTCTGTCGACGTTGACGTTTACGAGCTGATGTCGATTAATCTATTCAGCCTATTGCAATTAATTGCAGGACTTAGGTACCTAGGTAATGGTTTATGGTAACCTATCTATAATTAATATTATTAAGAGGCATTGATGTAAATCGATGTTAAGAAGTAAGATTTGTGAGTTTGTATGTAGGGCTTCGAAACTACTGAAACGATTTCGTTATTTTTTTAAGTGGTATTGCCGAGTGTCATAAACTCATAAGATATATTTATGTTAAAACAAGAAATTTCACATGGACGAAGTCGCAAGCAAAAGCTAGTTTTAAAATATATATCCCTATTGTCTCATTCGTTCAGTGATCAGATCACAAAAGCGTTCTTTTTTTAATGGCATCTTGCAGGTCAACCTAGGAGGTTGTCGGCTGCTTAACCGGACTTTCCTGTGGCTGCCTCAATAAAATAAGGCCTCCAGTCAGGGCATAACATTTTGAAACTAAGCGACTACACGCTAAGGGCACCCCCTGTGGGGTACGGACCTCGGCTTAGGGCGTCGCTGTGGGAGGACAGCAAGGGACAGGCTGGATTATTAGGGGAATTTAAAGCTGCAGGCTCAGCGGCACGAGCTGGCTCGGGTCAGGGCAAAAGAGACTACTATTGTTACTAGGTACCCACTTTGTTATTGTTACTACTTATTGTTATTTTCTTACCAAAATTCGCAATAACAGCCCGTATTCAGGATTTAGGCCCTGTTAATGGCAATAATAACATGCATAAGGTGCAGCGCAGACGACACACTTTTTGTGCGATCGAGTCTGTGGCGCACATTCGAATTCCTATCTTATTCGTAATGTGAGCTACGGAATGGTTCCTAAATTAAATTTTAAATTGACAGAAATTACTATCGAGCGACACATCTTATATAGAATATAGCCTGCATTCGGAAAAACGTCGGGGACAAATAAGATGATGACAGACTCGATCGCACAAAAAGTGTGTCGTCTGCGCTGCACCAAATGCTTATACCATTTACATGGGATCTAAAAACATAAGTGCCAAAAGGTAAGTGTGTAGACCTACTACTATACAAGCTTTATCACCCCTTCGGGAAATAATTGATTACGTTTTAATAATTTTAATTGGAATCAATCTAGCCTTTTCCCAACCATGTTGGGGTCGGCTTCCAGTCTAACCGGATGCAGCTGAATTATATATTCTTGATGATGTGGGAATATAGTTCCTTATTTTCCTAAGCTGCCAAGATAAACTGGTTAGCTACAAGTGCGGTTATCGCCTAATAAATCTCAATTATTCGCTCAAACGAACTTTAATTGTAATTGGATGTATTGCTTCGTAATCGGCGAACATCTGAACACTGTAAAGTGCCTTTATTGTTTTATAATTGTGCCTTTATATTGTCAGTAAACGGTGTACGTGTTGTTGTGATAGATATGTCTACTTTGTCACGTTTTTGGGACCGTTTGCTGGATGGTATTTGTGAAATAATTTATCTTTTGAAACTTTGGAGGCTAATCATTGGCAAGGAATATCTAAAAGCATAATCAGCCTATATTGTTCCCACTGCTGGGATACAGGCCTCTTCTCGGTGAATGTGAGTGGGCTGTAATCCTCCACGCGGGCCCAGTGCGGGTTGGTAAATGTCACATGTCGTCAAATTTTTGGTAGGACATGCCGATCATGTTTTCTTTCACCGTTTTGAGAGCAGTGGTAAGGCAGTGCTATTTTTGTCTGTTTCTTGTTAAGTTCAGTAGTTAAATATGTGGGTAAAGGAAAGCATACACTGTAAAATTAATTATTAATAACCAACGGAAGTTAGATTAAAAAAAATTGTAGAGATATCGCTTTTTATGACATTTTATATTAGTACTGTCTACAATGTCTAGATCATTCATAATAAATGCTAGTTTATCTCAACGATCAGCTAAGCGTACAGCGGCTAACAGTTTAATACCAAAGTCATTAATTGCTGGTCTCGTGAGCGGGGTGCGCACACGCAGATCACTTCAACCTCCGAAGCTCTGAATCATCCGCCGCACTCTGACGTCACAGGTCAATTCTACATCGTTATTCGCAATTAACATTTTTAACACACATTATGTCATCTAACGTTTAGTATGTGGGTCAGGGTAAGGCGAGCTTTTAATTAGTACAAATTAACTTTATTTTGAAAATAAATAATATTTTTATGCGAAGGTTATGTTACTTTAATTGTTCTTGTTTTAATTTGTGTATTTTTTTTATTGCACTTCGATACTCCATTTGTTTAAATTCAATTTCATGCACAGATTATGCCAAATGGATATAATGGTTTATCTTTTCTGTATAACATAATTTTATGATTAATTTCAAAACAGTAGCTGAATTTTGTGCCAAATGAATTTTTTGCCATCGATATGCTAAGAAGAAGTAAGTGTTCATAAAATTATTGTTAGTTATATCAAATACCTATGTGTGAATACCTTCATGTGTTTATTTTCTAAACATGGAATAATTGATATACAGGTGCATTGAAGTATTTCTAGAATATAAACTCCAATAGCTTATTAAACTCCCACGCATGTTATGGGTTAACTCTGGACAATGGGTTGTTATGGTACAGTTGTGCAATTAGGCAGTCCATGACATAGGCATGAGTCGACACTTTGAAATGTGCAACGTCTATCAATCTTCACATAAAGTATCTTGTAGGCGACGGACGGTGAGCAATATTATTGTACCACGAACTTATAAATATTAAAGCTTTTGGATATTAAACTACGTGGCAATATATTAATTAATCTTCTTCTCCAAAAGCAGTGAGTCCAGTGACAGACTAGGTGTACCCGTGAAGATACTATGACGAAGATTATATTCCTTAGAATGTGTACAGGTTGCCTCTTTTTTTTGGGTGGGAAATTATCAAATAACTTCTCCCGCTCTGGACGGAGCGGGAGCGGCGTGTCAGACTCTTACTGACTAAAACACACCCGTGTTCCTTCAGCTGCCTGTATGTTGCCAGGGGTATCCCTTTCGGACAGGTTGCCCCTAAATGGGTATAATATATAGAAGTATGAGGATCCTCTGTAGAAAAGGGAGGATCCTCCGACCAGGTAGTTGTCGTATCTGGTGAGCAATTGCCCAACGATTGTTGTCGGGAGGTCGTCGCGCAGCAAATCCTGCCTGCGCGATGCAGGATTTGTGTAACGTCATGTATTTGATGGGTAGTACGCATATAGCATTGTAGATGGTGCCACAGGTCTAAATCTAGGTTCAGACTGCGACACTAAACACCGTACATTCAGTTTAGTCACCGAGTGTCTATATGTGCGCACCGGTGTCTCTAATTGTAAAATTTACTTTTTTGACTGCTGTAAAGCATAAATGCAAACGAAACCCCGGGCAAAAGCTAGTTGAAAACAAATGACTGATAGTTCTAATAAAAATGCAAAGACGTAGGTATGATGTAAGCAACATTGAACTGTCGTGTATGTACAAGATTCGGATTTATTGCTCAAAATAATTGTATAATCGCTGTATTCATTCAATTAAACCCGATATGAAGATCAGTCTGCTATGCTAATGTAGCGGTAAAACGACCCTGACTTTGAGAAATATATTCTAATTAATAAACGAAATAGTTTAATTACTGATATGATTCATAAAAACCTTGTACGAGAATCAATTAAGGACGTACACCGACCAATTAAAACAAACGGCATCATTTTCTGTGAAAAATATTATAAAGATATAAAATTTGAAGTCCTTACCATTTTAACTGATGGTAATTTATCACCTGTGTAATATTACTAAATTAAGTGTGAAAAATAATAAAAGACACTTGTGCTAATAATACACATTAACATGGAATGCAAGAGTGACGAAGTCGATTAATTATGCGGTAGGTACTTTACCTCGTGACTTTTATTTTAAAACATATTTCTAAGAATTAGTATTAAAATTATTTTTGGATGATACAAATTACCTACTTATGCAATCAAATTAATAAACAAATTAAAAGGATCCTACTACGCTTTGGAATGGGCAACTAGCTGCATTTTTCTGACTGACCGACTCCTTGACAATTCAAAAATGCCTGTCAATCTACCTAGCCTTTTCCCAACTATGTTAGGGTCGGCTTCCAGTCTATCCGGATGCAGCTGAATACCAGTATTTTACATGGAGCGACTGCCTATCTGACCTCCACAACCCAGTAACTGGGTAATACGATACCCCTTGGTAAGACTGGTTGTCAGACTTTCGGGCTTCTGACGACCCGTAACGACTGTCAAAGACCCACGAATAACAACCGGGACCAACGGCTTAACGTGCTTTCCGAGGCACGGAGGAGTCTCGGTATGTAGAAATGGTCACCCATCCACGGACCAACCCCGGCAAGCGTAGCTTAACCTGATGGATCGACCCGTGCGGCTGTTAGTATTTAGCCACGAGCGCCTCTATTTTTGTCTGCCAATTCAAAAATGCCTGTACTGTAAATGGTTTAATTGAAATAAATGCTTTGAGTTTGAGTTTGAATACATTCGAAAAGCAACCAACCCGGTTGTTCCTGATAATCAAGTCGCTAACGTCTAATTTTGTCTCGTGCCGTTGAGAACAGATTCGAATAAATGTATTAATCTCATGCAAATATATGTACAATTTATATGTTTTCCGACTCGTTTGACGAATGTGTGTAATAAAGAAAATTATAGATTCATCTGCTTGATTAAATAATATCTAAACACGCGAATGAAGCGATATTATGTAGACAAGTGCGACATTAACAAGTTAATGTACTTAATCTTATTTAATTGAGTATGTATTGTGTATGAATAAACCAGGACTTACAATAAGTATCCATTACAAAACAATTTTTTGTCTATCCTAAGACTTTTGGAAAGAGCAGAACATTTCCGTTACAAAAATTTGACTCTCAAACCTCGTGTTTCATCAGTCGTCCAATTGTTATTATCTATGCTATCAGTTGCCCTTTGCACTTGGTGCAGACTAGACGCTTTCAATCGACTTAGAAGTACCTATATAGAGTTGATAATACTCTTTTAACGAAATGTAATTTATTTAAAAAATGGGAGGATAGCTGCTAAAGTCGCAGGCACGACAGATAGGAAAATAGTTTTACAGCTCTATATAGTTCACACGGAAATCAAAACAAAACAACAATAAAGTACTTAGTTCTGAATTCAAATTATTGTACACGATAAATCTAATAATTGACGGACATGGAAATTTGCATTCGTTTGTATTCGGAAATCCGATGATACCCGACGGACATTAGGAAAATAGAAATACTGTCAACGTAGATTCGAGTCATTCCATACTTGAAAGTTTCTGGTACCTACAGTTGAACGAGTACCTAAGTTACTAAATGATGTGTTTGCAGTAAGCTACAGTAATGCAAAACAATATTTTGCCTAATAATCATCAAATAACATTCGTTTAAAGTCAAGCTTGATCTATAAAGCTCAAAAGCTCAGGCGAAGAATATTAAAGTTCTAACTCAATCAAAAGTAGATCTTATCAAGATGCTAGAGTAACATTAAATGCACCAACACTTTTTAGCATAAATTACGCATTTCGTAATTAAAGCGACGTTCAGCGGTGGACAGGTGTGAATTAACCATTTACAAATTACCCAACTTGTGAACATAAAGTTCAATGTTGGTAGTAATGGCGGCGTGTCACGGTCCCGGCTCGTCACGGTCCGGACCGGTTTAGGCACGGTTAGCACACGGATGTGTGACGGGGAAGCTTACAGAGGAAGTTGATGATGCGTGAGGATATGGGACCGTTGAAACGGTGATGAACTGTTCGCATGCCAAAGCATGTGAACAGTTCATCACCGTTTCAACACATTTGAAAGGAAAAGATATACCTACAGAAAACACTAAAGTTTTGTTTTTTCGTTATGACTTTTCCTTTCAATTTCTACCTGATTACAAAGCCAAATAACATATTATGGCTACTAATATTTACTTTTTATTATATTCTTTATTTCATTTATAAACATATAGGTAATTTACATTTTTAAATATTCTTATAAAATTATTAAAAAAACATTTAAAAATATAAAAAATAGTAGCCCACCGGTGTCGGGAACAGGGTCCAAGCCACCGGTGGTCAGGGCTCCTGAGAGAGGAACCTCCTAACAATACGCGCCGTGTCCAGGAGTACCGCTTTCTGGATCAAGCCCTTGATCCAGCTGCCTAACGAGAGCCTCCTCAGGTGTTGGTCGAGGCTCTTGGCTATTGGCCGTCACGACTATCGGCACAATAATTGCTGTATCCACATCCCACAGGTCGACAACCTCGTGAGCCAGGTCAAGATACTTAATCTGTTTATCTTTTTCAGTTTCACGAGGTTCTCGTCATGCGGGACCGCTATATTATTATATTTATTATCAATATTTTTGTATTTGATTTTATTATTGGCTATTAGACTAGTGAACTAGGTACTCACACACTCACGTTTAATTACTTAATCGTTTTTATCAATTATTGTATGTTATCTTACGAAAAAAGTTTCGACAATTTGTTATAATGATAATTAATATCGAAAGTCAAGGTCGAAAGTTAAAAAAGTAGGAGAAATTAATTAAGTGGCAACATATTACCTGTTCACTGTTACTTTATGAGAAATTCTCGAAATGAAATACATTTATATAAAGTTGAATAAGCCATTAATTAAATAACTGACACAAGTTGACACTGTTTCGGACACTGCAATCCAAAATTAATGACCTCCGTATAAGGTGCGTTTCAAATAAAAAATATAGATTTCGTCTATCGGTCGAGATATAATTTATGTCCGGACTCCGGATACCGCACCTAGGACACAGACTCATGTAACAGCGCATTATTACATTTTCCTTGATCTTAATAGTTTATTTATATCAATATTTCTTTTTAATGTGATCGAATTGACGTTAATTAATTGGAAACGTACTTTTAATTATTGGTGGTTAAACTTTTAAATGTCGTGTTTTATTTTTGTAGCTGTCAATATATGATTTAAATATACGATTTTATATGCCATTGAGTTTCCTCATTATGTGTGAAAATTATATTTTATTGCCTATCGTAAATTATGCGTCACGTTCAAAGTTACGCGTGCCACAGTAGGTAAGTATAAATAAATACATATTTAAAAAAATACCCACTCAACAACATTTTTTTTTATTTGCATTCGGAGCATAGGTGGATCTGGTAAATGTGAACATTTCAATTCTGACGAAATGTTTTCAATCGTTCGAGTACTTAATATTTAGTAGTTTAACCTAAGCCCTTTAAATCAGTTACACGGAACATGGTCATAAAACATAATTAATCCATCGACCTACTTAGAGAATAGCAACAGTATCACACCCTTCGCGCACATTCGGCAACACTCGGTATATGTCTACCGTGAACGCGAGGGCGGTGCGCACGCACGGTGCATTGACCACGCACGGCGCAAGCGCACCATGCGTGCGCACGGTCACCGCGCTGCCAAGGGCGCCTACAATCCCTAACATGGTCGCGGAACAACACATAGGCTTTGAGAAAACTTGGATGCTTTTTTGTCCAAGTTAGGGAATGCACGTCCGAAGTAGAGCGAATATTTGCGCTAATATTATAACTAAATGTCTTTTTTTGCGATAATCAAAAAGTTCAAATACTGTGTTATAGTCCAATAGACAAGCAAACTTCACACTATTTGTGAAATATCAAGAATTCGCAAAAAAAAAAAACAAGCAGATTTATGAATGTTCAAAAAACCATCATGTTCAGCAGAGGACCGCTATGGGGTCTTAACTTGTACCAAACCATAACGGTAACACGCGCACAATATCAACACATACTCGTTCTCCATACAAGCCGACACAAGCCGACACGACATACACCGGATATTTTTTACATTCGGATACTTTATCAATGTAATTGCTTCGGACAAATCGGCTCCCTTCTATCTCAGTAAATTGGGTCAGTAATTACCTTTTACGATATATATTACTCTGCATTTCAACATTTTTACGGTTTATTTGACTTTAAAACAACCGATGATCCTTCACGGTTTCCGCTAAAAAGAGTTAAATTAATTGGTCCGTGGAAAAAACACTTTTGTGTCTCTTAACAAAATATCAACAACAATTTCGATAATCACCATTTCGAAACCACTCTTAGATAAACTAATGACTTTTAAATATTTTATCCACAAAAATGTTAGCAACCAATTCATTAACTATTTGAATTGGTTCCATTTCCATTATGCCGTGGGAATTGTAATCGTACGCAGTGGACAAGCGCTCTTTGCTCTATGTAACTTATAAAGTAAGCCAAACCCTACGCATTACCTGCTGCTCACGTGTCGATTGTGATTGGCTGCTGATTTATAGTAACCAGGTCACATGATATCATTCCATACACATCTGAAGTTATAATACAAAATTGCAAACCCACTAGATCTTAACTATCATTTTTAGCGCCTGCATAAGTCAAACTTTGAACGTAGCCTCCTGATGACATCTCCGTAATCATTGGTCAAATATAATGTCATAATCATCACGCTTAGCAGATTTATGATAGCAATATATTATTATTAGCAGACAGGAGGACGTGGCCGCTTTACCAACCAAAAATCGCCATTATTGACGCTCTCGGATGGAGTGAGATGTGGCTTATCGTTTACAAAGAGTCAGTTTAATCCAATTTTTTTCAAATTATAGGATGTATGTGCTAAAGTAGCGACAACAACTACATATATATTCCAAAGGCCTGCTACAAAACCTACATATCGTGGGAAACATATAAAACTAGCGTGCAAAAACTTCGCAAATATATCGAATCGGCTTCTTTTAAAAGTGAATGCACTTTGCGATCTGCATTACGACCCAGTTGATAAGGAATGTTACACCGTTATTTGTACATTGTACCTCTTATGTGTTTAACTGTACACCGAGTTCAATGAGGCTTGGCATCGACAAAACAGCAAATATTTGGGTATTTACCTACTCGTCTAGAGATGTTTGCAAATAGTAGCCAACAAAGATCATATTTAGATGATTTTCTCATATTGTATGTTTATATTTAAATTAGTTATTTTATGTATTCTGTTTTCTCTTCTACTCTTACACACGTTATCTACATCTCTAACTACTTTCCTATCGCAGGTATGCTGGAAGAGATTTCTTTAGAAATAAGCATCACTTTTGAACGTATTTTTCTGTTCCTTTCTTCTTGTCTGTTTATATGTGTATACATAAACTGTTAAATAAATAAAGATGCCTCATGCACAAATGTGTATGCATTGCAATAGACTGTTAAATTGAAGTTAAGTCACTGAAGAACATACAGAAAGTCTGAATAATATTTTCTTAAAGCTGCGTCCAGATATGTTCTTTTGTCCGTACCGTACCTCCGTTTCGTATCATCGTTGCGATCCAAAAACTCTGGACGTAGTATCGTATCGCTTTTGAACTTGGCGAAAAACCAACTCTCGATGGATCGGGGCTTACCTGCACACGTATCGAGACGCCCCGTACCACCGTACCATACCGAACGGGCGTCCAAACTAGCGTTCTTGGATCGCGACGCTAATACGAAACGGAGGTACGGACGGACAAAAGAACATCTGGACGCAGCTTTAGAGAGTGTAAAGGAAGGGATTTTCAAAGCTAATCCCTTGAATTGATCTAAACGCTGAAGTTTGAATGCGAACAAATATACGAATGATGTCGCCAGCTCGTTTACATAAATCAAGTTGATCAACGATCCAATCTGTTTTCATAAAGACATAGATTTTCCCGGAGCACATACATCTTCCTACGCATGCATAATGAGGATTTATGTTCGATGGATGGATGTCCGAGGGTTAGACGTAGTTGGGTCGTATAGGTCAGTAGGTATGTTAGCGCTGACAGCTGTAATGAGCGCTCCAATTTGTTGAGCGTGACTACCTGTAAGGGCATGATGATTGCGGGAAACATTCACTTTGCCCTATATTTTATAATTTTGTTTAATGATATACCTAGTGACTGATTATAGAATAGTTCACCACTGATTATTACTGTTTTGCCTGTGCCGACCGCCATTGCATATAGTTTGTTATAATATTTCTTATTTCCTTTAGCAGTTATATTTTATTTTGCATCTATTGAAAGATCTTTTTTACCACTCTTGTATTTATCGCTAATAATATTTTCAATGTTTTTTTTCCCTATCTCATATACACTTAATTAAAATATATTTACACAAGTATAAACTGCATTCTCGTTTTACATCGCACCTATTTTCTATCCAGCAATAAAAACAACCTTATCCACTATCTAGGTTTAATGAGAAGCTCTTACAGCGTCCTATCCTTGGCTCCATACATATTCATGGGCTATTAAGCAAGAGTCATTTATATGTAATTTTACGACTTCAATCCGTTATGATAATACATTTCTCCCGTGTCGTTGCGCCCGCGCATTCCTTCCTATATTTACGGCTAACGAATGTAAATTAGATGTAATCGTATAAAAGTATTGAAGAAGCTTATAAGAGTATTCTGTGTATGTGATCTCGGGTAGTGATACCAGTTTTTCTTGTAATTCTCGGGTTTAAGGAACTGTGGATTATGTAATGAAGACTGCTAGGTTTGTACCTCACTGGAGGTCGATTCTATATATCTAAGTATGCTTTCTATTTTCAAAATCACTGTGATTGGAGTCTCTCCCTGTATAAAACAAATGCGAATCTAGCCTCGCAATTTGAATTATGAATCGCACAGAGCATTTTACGACTGGTTGGCATCTTGCGTCTAATTAGGCATACTAATGTTACACAGCTCTTAGCCGGCTTGTCGCCAGTTCAATTACTAGTTCGTGTATTTTAACGAACAAGTCACTCGATAATTTATCATGTTTGTGTATCCGTTTGCAGTCCTATCTGCATATGGCTCAAAAACAATTAATTTTATCGGTTGATGTAACCGATTGATTTGTGGAAGGTAATACTAATCTACCAAAATTATATTCAAGACGTTAATTAATTTGTGTAAGTTATTGAGACGTCGGTACTGACTTCTGATATTAAAAATTAATGTAATTAATTATTTTGGCATTAGCTCATTACCTGGAATAAAATTACGATAGATCTCACCTTTTAAGAAGATAGTAATAAAAAGAATGTTAAAAAAAATAGAAAAAAAAAAATACCGTAAAAAACCATCAGTAATTTAAACCTGTTTATTTTTATCTATCAAGTTCAGTCTACATGTAATAAAGAGCACTTCAAGTAACAGTACTGGCCGCAAATAAATCCATCAGTGTCGCCGCCTCGTTTGTAACAGTTTGCAATAAGAGTGCGCGCACGCACGGCTGGCGCCGATAAATTAGCGGAATTAAGTCGCGCGAGCTTTCGGCGTGTGGTGCAAGCGATGAGGGGAGAGCAATTACAAATATTTTTATATATATTTTTACTCCTGTCATTTGTTGCTGTTGTGTTATGTCTGCGAAATAAATCTTACATTACATTCTACTATTACAATCTAGAGTAAAGTGGTGGATAGTAGTGGTGTGTTTGGGAAGTTTTGTTGCAGTTTTAGTAAAATTTAACATTCCGTTTTAATTTTTATATTCTGACGATTTTTTTTTTTTTGTTTGAACGTGATTTTTTAAGGATGCAGGAAGTCTTGCACCGTTTTGACATCTAAGATTTATATAACAATTAAAAAAAAACATTTACCTATTCCAGAAACCCGAAAGCGCTTGTGATTAAAACCTTTATAATAGGTACCTATAAATTATGCTCAAATTACAAGTGATCTGCGAAGTGGAGTCACTAGGTAACTGTCCGCCCATGTAGTGCATACAAAATACACAAACTGAACTGGTTCACATGAGCTTAGTAGTTCACATAGCGTTTAGTATTCCGAAACACAGCCTAACGGTATTAGATAACTTTGGAAAATCTCCTGGATGAATAGGTACAATTCCGTGTTATTTCCTGGGGTTACGTAAAAGTGTACAATTCTGTGTGCATTATTGTGCGTAAGTCGTTAGCTACGAGTATATTACATGGTAGGACAACAACCTGAGAATATTTCGTGGGAAATTTTTCCGACTTGCATTTTCCGTGTCCCACGTGTCCATATGGTTGACAGTTTTAATGATGTCTTAAAAGTAGTATATATACTCTTTTTAAGTAACAAAATTATCTATAGTATATTTTTATTGTTATTTTTTTTTTACTCAAATAAGATTTGTGAACATTGTGTTCAGAAAATTTCTGAACTTCAAAAGCTCATTCGCACAGTAGCAAGGCTATTTATATAAGTAGTCATAAAGTTGAAGGCTCTACTTTACTCTAAACAAAAAGTTATCCCTAAGAAATGCCAGAAATTCAGAAAGTACATTTGTTAGGTACCTACTAAACAAGCTTGTTTTTTCGATCTGTATATATTATAAATCTGTCTGTATACAACATGTAAAAAAAACCCTGTCCGATCCGTGAGGGTTTTATTAGGTATCGTACTGAGAGTCTATTTATGTGGTAATTTTCAGGAAAATCGAAAAAAAAGAAAATCTTTTTTTTTTTATGGGGAATTTTACCTGGGCTGCAGGCGGCCGTCGTTTAGCGGGTGTCTACAAGTCATAATGTAATAAGAAGCTACTCTTGCTCTAAAATACTAATTTAATACCGAATATTATTATCAATATTTCAGGGATAAGGAAAATAATATGAACACCAAGATATTTTGTCAGTCATTTATATTACTTTGCCAACGTCAAATTGTTGTTGAAATAATGAATTTGGTGTAATTTTGGTACTAAAAATGTTTTTTTTTTTAAATAGCAATAACTATTTTATTTTCAATATTAATTAGATTTTTTATTAATTTTAGATAATTTTATTGCAGTAGCTATGAGCCCCTTTCGGATTGGACAGGGTTGTTTTTTACATATTGTATATAAGTATCTTTATATAAATATATAAATGTGTATATTATACACATTTCATTCATGACTAGTTTCACATAGTTCTCCTAACGAGATAGTAAGGTGAACGCAGATCACATCTTAATGCCATTTTAATTAGTTGTAGCAAACATGGCGACGAGGAAATAATTTTAAGTAAAATAGAAGTGAAAACTTTACAAGTGGGAAAATTTCTCTTTTTCATTACCTCCGACAGGCTAATTAGGTACACGAAGGTTTAAAATTAAAACTGAGTTTTCCTTTTACTTGTTAATTTAGTGCATGATAATTACAAAGAAAGTGTGCTGAGTAAAATATTTGAAAATACATATGGATTAGGTAGCTAAGTATAAATTAATTAGTATTATACAACTTGTGAATAAGGCTCGTTTTAAATAATGGAAAAGCAGCTTAAGACTAAATGCATTAATTTGTTTTAATTTAGAAAAGAAATGTTTAATTCTCGGTAAGATGACGGTTTCCCGATTATTTATATGGGCCACAGTCTTCATAATTTGCTGATGTTCAACTTATTTTACGCTTTGTTAATTGGTTTAGTTTGGCAAACCGTTACATCCTGTGTACCTACCATCGTTAAAGAGTTTTCTTGCACGAAAAATTATGTAATGACACCATAACCCTACAATTACTTACTCCGCTCAAATTACAAATTCATACAAAATAAATCATTTAAAAAATTCTACTTTTAATAAGCGGTTCATTTATTACATAAGAACGAGTCGTGATCTAACGTTCATTCAATGCCATGTTTTCGTTCGTCGCAAGTGAATCTTTTGCGCTGTGATTTATCTTTAAATGCACGCTAACATTTTAGTAGTATATATTTACTTTATATACTACACGATCGGATCTAATATATGGCTAATTAAACGCTCATGATCATGTATTTGCTGTAAATTATTCATTGGCTGTACTTAGAAATAAAACTTTAGCAATCGCTTTTAGATACATTTATTTATCAAAACGGTCAAGTTGTTTTTATTAAATACATAAAGGATACGTCAATGACCTACCGATCTATTATGTAAAAATCTCAATGTGAAAGCTTAGGTCTAGAGAGCTGTCAATCCCTGGCATTAGGTGGAATATAGCTCCTTTCAAGCCCACGTCACCTAAAGGCGCCTTCTTTGCCACAAAGTGCCGCACGGACGCTTCGAGCATCAAAGTGTTGTATGTTTAGTTTCATTATGGACTCTGACGTAGAAAGTCTTAAGAATTTGCTGATTATTTTGTTAGCCCAGAAGGAGAATTGTCATGGCAAATAACGAAAATATAAAGTAGTTGTGTTAACAATAGGTATACCTACTTACAAGCTTAGCAAATTTTTTTTTCGTCTTGTTTGTGAAATTCTATAATTTTTTTGCATATTTCTTTTCGATTTTATTGCTGTACTTGTCAGACTTTGAATCCCATATCGCTGGACGACTCTAAACCTTATCGATAAAATCTTCAACCTGATTTTCGTTCATGTTTAGACTTGAACACGCGCGGCACTTTACGGCAAATTGAAACGCGGTCTAAGTATTCACAGTGATACTTTTACAGGGTTAAACTGACTCACTTTATACTCATCATCTGTTACGACGCCTTATTAAGGCGGATAACAATTAAAATTCTATTGTGTCTCGTTAATGACAGTTGAAGGGGTTGAAAAGCATAACATTTTATCTGTAAACAAAATTTTAAAGGTATATAAATATACTGACAGAGTGACCACACTTCAATTTTTTTACCAATGATGAATTGTGTGAAACAATATTGAGAAACATAACATCATGATTATTAATAACGTATTTACGACCTGGAGACTCGTGTTAGAATATATTAAAGGGCTAAAATTCAAATTAATAAGATTAATGTTTCCGCTAGCCATGTCTTTGAGCATGCGATGTTTCCTGTCCAATACAAGATTTCAGTTTATGGTTTACTCTCGATAAATCAAAGTTTATCTTTGACTTATTATGTAACCTCTGTATGTGGATACCACTGTTAGGTACCTATACAGGGTGGCAGGGACATCGATGCGAAAACTGTTACCATGGATTCAGAACCTGAAGTACAGTAAAAGTCGGTTGTTTAAAAAAAAAATCTGCTGTTCCATACATTTTGAGCGCGTAGGTATTGCACTTTTCTATGAAACAGCTGTTTTTTTTAAATAACCGACGAAAAATTTCAACACAGGGGGGTTCAGAATCATGTACTGAATCCATGGTAACAGTTTTCGCGTCGATGCCCCTGCCGCCCTGTATAGCTAACATACCGGGTATTTTATTGGAAGGTAGGAAACCAGCAGCTAACACTGGTACCTACATAAGTGTCGTAATTTCGTCGTACCAACTGCTTCTCTTTTCAGCTTTTCACTACACTTTTTCTGTAACTATGTTAATAGCTAGATGGACCAACGACCTTAAAAAGGTGGCTGGGACAGACTGGATGCAGAAGGCGGAGAATAGGGGGTTGTGGAGCAGTCTGGGAGAGGCCTATGTTCAGCAGTGTACTGTGATAGCCTGAGTTGATTTTGATTGAATTTAATAAGATCGACTGCACCTACCACTAAAACTAAACGTAACAAACTCATTAGTTACACGCATAATTGACCTTTCATGAAACGACCTTCACATATAAAGCGAAATAAATGGACACCAAATAGAAAATTGATGATCGCCATCATTCATTGTGAAAAATACAATACATACCAACGCCTAAAACAATACAATCGATAAATATTAATTTACATGTTAATCGATCGTCTCAGATCCCTGAGGCCACCTCTACGACACCTCTACGTTATGCGTAGACGCAATACAAAGGATTAACAACCTGACTCTTAAAATCATAAAGTCTAGAATCATTTACGGTGTACTTGTAGGTACTACAATTGCTATTGTACATTCACAAACCGTTTGTCAATAGACAATCCATCTCGAGTGATAGCCGATTAATGATCGATTGTATCGATTCACATACACACGTCAGGACAAACATATCATGGGATAAAACGATCGTGACTGAACTGACACTGAGTCGATTCTATAACTAGGCGATTAAGGATCGAGTTATTAATTTTTAGGCGATTAAATTTTTTAATTCAACTGGACTTCAGATTTAATCTGTAGTAGATAAGATGGCGTCGTGACTTGGTTCAAAATATGTTGCAGTACAGCTTTGTAAAGTCTATCATCACATGTTTAGATGTGCTAACTATAATATTTAAATTACTAAGGAGGTACTGTTATAAATTAATCAATCTGTCTAGCCTTTTCCTAACCTGGTACTTGTTGATAGGCCTACACTATCCTCTCATACCTATTAATACTGTAATTTGAAAACATTGTAAAAACCATTTAATTTTAAAAGTGTAACCGTGTGGAGTTTCTTGCCAGCTCTTCTCCATAGAAAGCGACCAATTGGAACCGTGCACCTAGCTTCTGACGTTTCATAAGTGCCCTTGTAGGTTTATGCGAAATGAAATATTTTGAATTGAATTTAATTAACTGTGTTGGGGTCGGCTTCCAGTCTAACCAGATGCACCCAGTTACTGGTTAGACTGGTTGGGCTTCTTATTACCCGAACGACTGTCAAAGATCTACGAATGACAGTCGGGACCAACGGCTTAACGTGCTTTCTTGAGGCACAGAGGGGTTTCGATATATAATAGATGGTCACCCATCCATGAACCGACCGCGGGAAGAGTTGCTTAACCTTTGATCGATTCGTGCGAGATAGAAATAATATTTAACGCATTCAGTTTGAACTACTAGACTTATTCCACGTACAATTTTGAAATTTCCTCCTAACACCAATCACTCAATTGTATCGTCGTCGAATAGAATAAAAATAACAAGACCACAATGTGCTAATTGATCGATTTTATTTTACAAACGGAGAAAGTGTCACAGTAGCAAAACTCCACTTTCACTGGCTTCAAAATAGGTACGTTCTTTAATAGAAGTAACTTTCCTCCAGTACTAGCCTGTCGGATTGTAATTACACTAGCATCACTCGCCTCGACGCCCATTGACTGAACTGTGAAAGTCGACTGTCGGCTGATGTATTTTCCTATATCTACAATACTTAGGTAGTTATATACTTTTTGTTAGATGTGTAAAGATGATTGATGATGGATAGTTGTATTTTGTAGTAATCTACTTTTCAACTGCATCAGATATTAATTGACAGAGATTCTACGCAGATTTTTTGCCCCCTTTTGTCGTTGGTTGTTACAAAAATACGAATACTGGCTACCTTTCTGACTACTGGTTAAATTCTAAATAAGTACCTACTAATCAACTGTCTAAGGATACCCGGGTCTAATAATTAGGGCATCATCTCTCTCTGAGCTTTATAAGTTGACCCCTTGCCAACTAAAGCCGGATTCACACTCGACCAGTGAAGGTAGGAAGAGTTCCGTCCGACTGTCCGACTGGTCGCAAGTGTGTCAAGTGCACGCTTACTTTATTGCTTGTTACGTCAATGCTCTCACCTCAATCGTTTGTACAAATAGAATAATTATTAATGCATAGAAACTTACTTCGCATCTTGACAACTATTTATAGCAAGTAAAGTGTATCATAAATGGATTTGCCAATGCCTATAGGGAAAAATGTAACAATTAATTATTACAAAAGTATCATTAGAATACAATAATAGTTTATAATGATGTACCTATTTCCGCTTCATTAAAACATAATTACAGCGTTCATTAATAAAAAAAATAGATTTAAAAAAATCTATAATGATCTTCGTATACAAATGATTATTTGTCAGAAAAAAACCCAAATTGCAATAACATATACATGGATAACTAATGGAAAATGTATCTGTGCCCACTCTATTAAAGAATTTTAATAGTAAAACGATTTTACATAACATTACGCCTTGTTTCCCCGAAGAGTTGGGCAGAACTGTACCTATAGTAACCCACATTTCGCCAATTATGTTTAAGTCCCATGTAATAGGGGGCGAGCCTATTGCCATCAACCGGGCACAAATCCAGACTCCGGGCTGCTACTGAGAAATTCCAGATAGAAAAATCCAATATCACTTTGCCCGACCCGGGAATCGGACCCAGAACCTCTTGCTCAGCAGTCTGCGCTTGCGACCACTAAACCAATGAGGTAGTCAACGATTAAATGTGTAAGTCCTATATCCTACACCACAAATCAAGTTTCGATATAACTTGAACACTTGGTCTCACTAACTTTTACGATCGAAGGTTGTACTCCACACATGTGATAATTGTGTCGAGCCTGTTTTGCACGTGTTACCTTTGTGCTGCCCAGTGCCCATTCATCTTATTCAATGTGGACAAATTACCATATTTAATCATACACTAGCTTTTGCACGCACCTTCGCCAACGTGGACGTCAAAAAATATCGGGAACGTACTACCGAAATTAAAAGTATCCTATGTGTTCAGTATCCAGGTTATAAACTATGTGTGTGCCAAATTTCATCCAAATCCGTTCAGCCGTTTTTGCGACAATCCGGAACATACATCCAGACAAAAAGTCAAACAGCCAAAATTCTTGTTTTATTCTTTGATCATACATATTGCACTCGTGCTTGCTCTTGCTAATAAAGATGCCTGAAGCGATTTAAAAGTAAATTAATTTCTAATGTTAGGCTGCCGCGATTTTTGATATATCGTATTCCTAGTATTGCTAAAGTAATAATTTAAAAGATATGTTTTAATAACCGCAAACGTTATTGAAAGTATAATTTTTAATTTTTGATGAATGTGTTTTTGCTCTCACCTGTACCATTTCGTGCCTATGATGAATCAGTTTCATTCCCGATCGATCATATATTACGATATTTCGATATGCCAATGCCAAACTACTCATCAATTTGAGGCATTTCTTTCATAACCAGAATTTAATTACTGAAACTTTTGGTAGTTTTTGCCTTAATTCCTACAAAATATAATTTTTAAAATGTAATCATTTTTCAACATTGGTATCATTGTATTCACGTACAGTCGCGGTCAAACTCCTAAACAACCATTTAAGCTTTCAAAGTCAAGATCACACGTGTCAAGTGTTACTTAAATGATAGTCTTATAACATCGTTAATTTTCTTTTATGTGCCACAAAAGGCAGCAAAATGGCAACAAACAACAGCTAATAGAATCCAGTCGAAAGTCAGGGTTGTCTCTGTCAAATGAACCGACATAAAATGATAAACGTATATAATTCGCTTTTGAGAGTCGGTGAAGCGTGAAATATGTTGATTGATGGCGTACTGCGGGTCAGTCGCAAGGAGGTCTGCAGTTCAATGCTGGCATATTCTTGCACTTTTATTTGTTTTTAAGGTTCCGTACCCAGGGGTGCCAACGGGACCCTATTACTAAGGCTCTGCTGTCCGTCCGTCTGTCACAGGGCTGTATTTTTTAAACCGGAATAGGTAGACGCTTGAACTTCTCACAGAGTGCTATGACCGCTATAACAAAAATAAAAATAAAATAAAGTAAAAAAAAATAGGGATTCCCCATACAAAACCCGCGTTTTTTATAACTAAATTTAAAAGTGTTAAATTAATATTGTACGGTGCTACAGAACCCTTCGTGTGCGAGTCCGACTCGCACATTGCCGCTTTTTTATGATGTATCTTTGATGCCATCTACGACAGGAGAAGGACTTGGTTTATTCGAAAAATGTTTCTATAAAATATTATATTGGTGTATATTATGTTTAGATACAAAGAAAATATTAACCATTAACCTTTGGTAAAGTAACGTAACCTTATCTTTCTATTCTCAAACATATCATGTAATTCGACAGACACCCGAAAAACTGTGTTAACACGGAAATGCACAATATGTTGCATCATATCGGTAATTTTTATTGACCAGCCATACGAGATGGTAATGGACGCATATCTCGGCCATCTTGCGACTGCGGAAGCCATCCAAGTTGAAATAAGTTATTATAAAGCACGTAACTTTGGCTACTCGCGTTTGTAAACATGTTGTACCTACATATTACACGCCCACTAAGTGCATTACAACACGTGTTGTGTTTAGAGACTGTTGATAAACATTCGTGAACTTATTACCTCTTCTTCTTTTCGTGTGGTTAGTGACTAACCTGGTGTCAAAGTTTTAAAGCCGCCCATGGGCGTCTGAGGCTTCACATGCCGTCAAGAAATATCTCTCAGGTATGCCGTATTCCTTCACCGTTTTTGAAGCAAGTGATAATTATAAAAATTACCTAACTAATGACTTAACTTATTACCTCAATCAGCATTTTATTCTGATTTCTTTTAGAAAATATCAATAGTAATTATGATCTAAGTTTCATATAAGTGAAAATTTTGTAATTTATCTATTAGTTGTATGTTATTTATCTATTATGCTCTACAACGTGTAACGTTAAATTCGCAAAACCTGAAAATAGTTTGATCAGAATAACGAGCAGAATCAATTGAACCACTTTTTAATATAGGGCACATTTTTCAAAAAATCTTCTTTAAAAACGTTGCCGTGTCTATTTATTAATAGGTCAAGCCATCATATGCGCTAACCCGCCAAAATAGGTAAACAAACACAAATTGTTCTCGACCAATTTAAATTTTCTCATACGCGGGGTAATAATAGCTTTTATTTCAATGCAAATATGAATCTTACGAACTAAAACAGCACATAAAACCTTTACAATTTTTTTAATTATTATTTTTCTCTCTGAAATAAATGGATAGATAGAATATTCTAGGTCAATTGAATTAAAATTCAGTTGGGGTGTCTGAGGTTTTGCGCATTTAACGTTACACGTTGTATAGGTACTTGTAACTTTAATCAAAGTAATAATTAAATAATACCTAGATATGAATATAATAATTGCAGTTCAACGAAAGAACTCAACAATAAATTTATGAATGAACAAGAAAATTAAGTAAATTATAACACAAGGACCAGTCGGCGTGATTTAGGGCACGTGAAGTCTTATAAAGGTACAATCATTAAGAAAAGTGTCGAAATCGGAGCGCCAAATAATAATAATTCGCGTTTTTGATATTTACAAGTTTTCGAGTCAGCCTTGTGTAATTTTAAGGAAAATGTCATGGTCAGTGATTCGAGATGTAAAGGGTTATTTTCGCTATACAACAGCCAAGCCCTTGCACATAAGAAAAAACTAAAACAAACTATTTGAAGAAAATTATAGCAACACAAGCTCGATAGAATTACGAATGTCCATACAATTTTTTATCCCCTATTTAACCCCTCTAGGAGATGAAATTTAAGATTTTTGCCAAGTAAATTTTACAAAATATCTAAATAAATGCGAATAAAAAAATATTTAACATCCTGACCAAGACAGTCAAAGGTTGCAGTGGGTACTAATAATTAATGTGTCCGCTGATTTGATATTTACAAAAGTCTAATATATTAGTTTAATCATTTTTATTGACAATAACGCATGATTGATAGACGGGTTAAAATATATGTATGAACAGAATGCAAATTAAAAGGCCAATGATATGTTTAATTAAAACGTAATGTAATTCAATATGGGCGTAGGGCAGACCAGTGCTTGCTCAATAGCCGACAAATGGCTCCAAGCAGTCTGTCACAAGACTTTATAAGGAGAATTTTATTCCTTTCATTAATACTTGCTTATTATTCGATATATTTTACACATTTTTTTTCTCAGACAGAGTAAACTGTGTGAACAAGTGTCGAAATAATTATTCTAGAAATTCTGAAGGTCACTGTACCTATTCTGTAAACAATTTTGAAGGAAACTCAAATATACCGAAAGTGCTACTACCAGGAAAATATAATACTTATTTCCGCTCTTTATTTTTTACTGTTTTAATAGCAAAACAAATTTGTTTATTTACAAACTAAACATTAAAAATAGCCATTAAAGCCATTAATTTAGTCAAA
The DNA here is from genome assembly GCA_949152395.1 of Agrochola litura. NCBI lineage: Eukaryota > Metazoa > Arthropoda > Insecta > Lepidoptera > Noctuidae > Agrochola > Agrochola litura. The sequence goes on from OX424493.1 coordinate 20,890,077, forward strand.
GTATATTTTTTGTCGTAATATTATGATCAGCAACGGTCTCATGACCTACGAACAGTCACGAAGTGTTCCGAACAACTCCGAACAGGTTAACGCCAATCAGAGTCAAGGTCGCCGTGATCTACGGGTGCGTATCGATCAATGATCTATGATAGCCGTGCGCACGATTAATGCGCGACGAAGAAAAGTTTGCTAATTGTACGAATTTACGTGTAACTAATCCATTTTTCTTTTTTGATTACTCTTTGATGTTGTGATTGATGTCTAGTGTTTTGATGATGTAGGTAATTCAAATTTCAGAAAATTCCGTAATTTTTGTTAACAGAAGAGCTCTGTGAACAAGTCAGTGTTACATTATGTCTGCAGTTTTATAAAGGAGGCATAGAAATGTCTTGCAATAGACGGCACTTTCAAGTGTCGAAACAATAGCATGGAGCTTCCATTATTGCGGAGTTACAACTGACCATATTTCACAAATTTGGCAAGAAATAAGTGCCAGTAGTCGTAAGCTTTACATGTAAGTAACCAATATTTTCGTAAAACTTCATGGCAACAAGAAATTAGGTTCACAAATCACATTTTTTTATGAAATATAATTTTGTCTCGTATCTTTTTCTTCCTACTTTCATATTATATCATTACCTAAGAATGACAATGAAAAAAATAAAAGCAAGATGTCACGAACCAGAAATTACATCCACTACCGTTCACGTAATGTCACTTATTTTTACGTTTACTAAACATTTTAAAGAATTTTGAACTTTTTCGCCGTTTAATAAAGTCACATTTGCATTGGACTTAAGCTCCGCTATTTATTTAAGCGACTAATCATTCAACTTTGAACGTAAAGCTTGTTAATCATACGGTTTAATTTTAATAAAAATATGTAGATAGAAGATGTGGTCGAGTCTAGAGAATGGGTTTTCTTTCAAAACAATTACAGACACGACATTTTAACGACGCACATCATTGCGTTGAACAGTGTGTATCGTCGACCTCTCCTTTTAATTACAATCAATCTGCCCAGCCTTTTCCCATCTACGTTGGGGTCGGCTTCCATTCTAACCGGATACAGCTGAATACCAGTATTTCACATAGAGCGACTGCCTATCTGACCTCCACAACCCAATTAATAGGTAACACGATACGTTGGTAAGACTTTTGGGCTTCTGACTACCCTTAACAACTGTCAAAGATCTACGAATGACAGCCGGGCCCAACGGCCTAACGTACTTTCCGAGCCACGGAGGGGTCTCGATATGTTATGGATGGTCACCCATTCACGAACTGACCACGGGAAGCGTAGCTTATACATTTCTTAAATTATAAGCTACAACAAATTTAGTAACATTTATTAAAAAAAAAAAAAAAAATCTTCTGTGATTACAGGCGTGATGTTATGTTATGTGTAATATATTTATACAGTATTTTTTTTATGTTTCTAATTAAGGGGGAAGCGTCAGGGTAGCCCGCGAAATTCAAATTTTCTTACGTTTTTTGCATTTTGCAAGTTAGTGTCAGGTTTTATGTTGATTAAAATATGATTCGCGGTCGTAACAAATATAGCTTTACTCAATTATAATCATTACAATCAGCAATACAACTACATAAGTTAGCAAAGGTGTCAAATGTCATGATTTCATGAAATCATGACATTTGACACGTTTATCTTCTTCTTAATCACTATTGCTGATTTTAATGATTATAATTGAGTAAAGCCATATTTGTTACGATCGCGAATCATATTTAGATCAACATACAACATAATACTGACATGAAAATTGCAAAAAAACGTAAAAAAAAATTAATTTCGCGGGCTACCCTGGCGCTTTCGCCTTAAATACCCTATAAATCCACCTTTGATAGACCCATGCTGCTGTCATTATTTAGCCAGAAGTAGTGTCACTGTAAAACAATCACAGCCGTGACAATATTTACGACGCACCTCAACACGTTGAACAGAGTGTATCGCTGAACTCTCCATTTAATTACAATATGGCCGGATATTTCGACATATTATCGGAGGTATAAGATAACTGTCATATCACATCGCTAAACTTCTATGGTAATTAAGTTTGTTGATAGTAATTTGTGGTAAGGTGAATGGTTAATCATTGGGTCGGTTATGCATTATTCGTGAACTTTTAAAATTAATTCATTGAAAGACACAAGTATGTTGTCAGTTTTAACTTACTTTTCTTCATTTAGTTGTGCAATGAAATGCAAGAGAGTATTTACTCGACATTGAAAAGGTATATAATTATAACATTAATTTATTGTATATTTTTTATGTTATGGGTGTAAAAGATAACTCTATGGTGATTTTTTATGGTGTTAAAAGTCTGTTAATTTTAAAATGAAAATTGTTTGATGTAATAAATATTGGTAGTATTTTAATCCGTAACAAACGAGGTCGTATATTAAGTTTTACTGATATATAAAAATTAAATATCAGTAAAACTGTTCGATTAGAATTTTGTATATTGGGACTTGGTGCCTTAGTAAATAAATAAATAAATTAAGTAAATTGTTAACGTAAAGTTAACAAGTGATTTCGCTACATTTTATTGCATAATAAATATTAGAGTAATTATAGGTGTATTAGTCATGGTTTTGATAGTAAATAGATCATTAAAATACATTATAATATAAAGACGTAGTCAATTTAGCTAAGAATAGATTTTAAGGAAAAACTCGTTATAACTACTGGCAGTTATAACGAGTTTTTCCTTAAAATCTATTCATTTAAACATTAAGTACCTGGGTACATAATGTTTAAATCTCTATTGTTTATGTAGTTTATAAATAAATAGGTACAATTTAATACAGATTTATGCGTATAACTTTATAATTAATATTATTTTTTTAAATAAATTATACGACTGGCAAGTTACTAGGCGAAGTTTTTTTTCAAGACTTCGCGTCACTGTCCTCTGCCATAGCGCGCCAGTCCCTTCGCTAAGTGAGTCACCGGTAGGTACAGCCACGAGCATAAACATCTTACACTTAAGCAAAATTCAAAAGAGAGTTTCTTCTAAATTATTAATAGAAATGTTATGGTGTTACGAACATATCATTCTTGAGACCTTACTTTTATGAAATGGCTCTTTTCTCAAAGTTGAAATCGTTATTTCACGAGAAATTTAATGAATTTTGAATTATTATTTTGTATTCCTACAATTTTTGTTTTTGAAATACTAATTTATTCATTCGGACATGTTGAAAATCAAGTTGCTTTGCTTTATTGTATTGTATCAATGCAATTTTAATATTTTATAATAAAAAGCTATTATGAAAGATTAAAATTGCATCAATCGTATCAAAATCAATCTTCCTAGCCTTTTTCCAACTATGTTAGGGTCAGCTTCCAGTCTAACCGGATGCAGCTGAATACCAGTATTTTACATGGATCGACTGCCTATCTGACCTCCACAACCCAGTAACTAGGTAATACGATATCCCTTGGTAAGACTGGTTGTCAGACTTTCAATTTTCTTTGAATTGCATTAAGGCTCGTGCAGACCAGCGCGACACGCGACGCGACTCAAAGGCACCGCTCGTCACGCGACGAGCGGTGCCTTTGTGTCGCGTCGCGTGTCGCGCCTGTTTGAAGAAGCCTTCAATCGTATATTGTATTTTTTTAAATGTAGGTACTCTTCATTTAATTATGTATTCAGAGCATGTGTACTCGATAGTGTGTGAGTTGTGGTAACCTATAATTGAGTGTGCATTACAGGATAACGTATTTATTATACAAGTTGTCGACGGCGCGTTGTGTTCCACGCGCGCCTCAAAGAGATGTCAGCAGAATTGACGCGGTCCGCTAGGGCCAATGCCTGCCGGGGCTGCGAATAAGGGCCGAAAGGGACATCGTGGCCCCCGGCAACAGGGCAACCGAAGGAACACGGGTGGGTTTTAGTCAGTAAGAGTCTGACACGCCCTCCCGCTCCACCCAGAGCGGGAGAGTATCTCGTAGGTAATCCTTAAATAAATAAATAGAAATAAAATCACTTTTGAATATTGCGTAAATGTAAGATATTTATGTTCGTGACTATACACCTAAGTAAAATTAATGGGTCGTATCGTATCGTATCGTAGTTTTTGTCCACAATAAAGATTATAGTTTTTTCTTCAATTCGGTAAACGATCAAAGCGTGTGATTATGTAGATATTGTTTGTTTAAGCGAGCTATTATGAGCTATTTTGCGAAGTCAAGGATGTGCTCATCAATCATGATTATAATATACTTTAAATCACATAAGTGTTCCGTTCCGCATAATAAAAATATGTATAAATATGTACATTAATATCGGAATATAAGATGAGAATGGACAATCTGCTATCAACATAATAAAATTGAATCAAAGTATAAGTAATTTGTATTCTAATGCATCATGTTATTCTATTCAGTTGATTTACTTATTTTTATTCTTAATTAGCCACTTCTCGGTATTTTCCCATATTTAAGTAGGTACATAGGTAGGTAATTGTTATGTTCAAACGACAATTTACAGCGATTATTTTCAGATTTGTCTGATTCATTTCAAGAAATCCCTCAATATGGTTTCTATGTATGTATTAAAGTTTACAAAAACATCAAACTGGCTAGGTAATTAATAGAAAAACTATTTCAAACTGACGTTTGGTCAGTTCATTAGTCCACAATTGAGACGCTCTATGCCATTTTTTGTTCTTCAGTGGAACAAAAAACTGCAGAGTGGCACATATTCGAGTCATTATTCTTTGTCAAAGGTCATACTAATAGTAAATTCCGTTATTGTTGTAAAAACTAACACAGTTTATTTGCTTTGAAGTTGTTTAAATATTATTTCCTGTTCTCAGTTAATATTTATGGTTCCATTGTTATTTGCATATGTTGGTTTCGTAATACTTGTACTAGTCTGATATATTTTGTTCGTATTGCGAATAATATATAACCCTACAATATCACATCGAGGGGTGAAAGGCTATTTGGTTTAAGCGACATCTTGGAAAGGCTATTTGGTTTAAGCGACATCTTGGGCGATATAAATTGCTGATTCCGAATATGTATATAACTCAATATCGCCCAAGATGTCGCTTAAACCAAATAGCCTTTCACCCCTCGACATGTATTTTTTAATGATAAATGGTGTTTATTTCTGTAAGTAGGTTTATACGTCAATAATGTTTTAAAAACTAGATGAGGTTGATGTTTCCTATCCGACTACTCTGAGGAGAAACCCCGAAACAAACTCAGAGTCACAGTCTGTTTCAAAGTCCAGATATTATCTTGGTCTTTTGAGGAAAGAACCACACAGTTTTTAGTGGACCTGTCCAGTCAGTGCACGCATTTGTCAGTAATCTCAACTCAGAACCTAGTACCTGTTTATACGTGGCCTTATATCCCTTTCTCAAAATTAAAATAACTGACTTCCTTCTAAGATCATTGCCCGCAAAAATGTTCCATTAATACATAGTTCCAAATAAGCTATCATATGAAAAAATAAATTACGCCACATTTTATGTGTAGTTAGCAGTACTGTTACTCGCAATTGATCGACAATAACCCCCCGGCTGCCGCGGCTGTTTGATCGCTTTGAGCTAGAGTTCATTTGTTTTTTGTCGCACTCCTTATTTGGCAATCAAAGATTTGAGAATACCGTTGCGTATAGAGAGGATGATTTGTCCAAATAGTTAGTCTCTTGTATGTATAGTTTAGCTCTAAGGAATGTCTACTCCATTCGTGTGATAAAATCATATTCCCAGTGCGTGTTTACTGCAATATTAAAACTGTTGAAGAAAATTTCGTATATTTAAATAGGTTTTAGAACATAGACATTTTTGTGTCTTTAATAGAGCCGTTACAACAGGATTTCTTTTTTTCTTCAGACGCAACTTATTGTAGTCGTTAGGCAGATATTCTAATTCAAACAACATTTTCGTTCCGAAACATCAAATCAACAGTATTATAACAATAAATTGTTTATAAATAAAGGACGTTTCCAAACTCGATCATCAAACGATTCTCTACTCGATTGTTAGTCTATTGTGTATGCGTGCAATATAGTAAATAAACAAATCGATTCGAAGCTTGTTAGTAAACACGGCTCAATTCGACAGTCCATCGTAAAAAACGTGTCCGTCAACTCTAATAGCTCGGTTTATGTTAATTCAGACAATTCAACAACTGGGCAAACAAAATCCTTTGTTGTTAAACAAATGGCAACAAATAGCTAATTGGATTATGAGGTGTTAATTGTCTATTAACTGTTTAACATATTTCAATAAACTTGAGTTGGTGTGATTTTGTTTAGGGTTTGTTTTTAAATGCGCAAAGTCCAAAATGTTGTGAAGAATAAATTATGCTATGACTAAAGCTCGGCCGGCAGCTCTTTCGGCCTCAAAATGTTTGGTTTTTGTAAGCAGTTCCGTCATAAGCGACCGTCAAGAAACTGTCATTTTTACCTGTATTTGACAGGTGTCAAAAAAACTATGTAATTGGACAGCTGTTATTGTGTGACTGTTCGCGGTTTTTGTGATGTTGCAGTTTTCAATTCAATTTAGAATGGCTGGTTAATTCTATTCAGTAAGCAGAACCTTATAACTTGTAGACACAGTTAACTTATCACTAGTACCACAGTAGCTTTTGCAATGTGGTTTTATCCCAAATAATGGTAAATTAACATAGTCCTTAATTGCTAAGACAACGCCATAAAACAAAACCTCTTTGCTTTACCATAAACAATAAAGTAAGTGTCAAATATGCAGACACCCACGTGTCAATAGACAACCGATGTACACTGTACAAAGCCCTCTGTTACATGGAAGATAGGGTTCAAATTAAGTCAAAACTTTTTCCAGGATGGTGTTATCCTAATATGTAGTCAATTGCATTATGCAACACTTATGAGGCAAAATTGAGTAAATTGATGATGCTGCATGTTAACGCGTTTATAAGTATTGGTTCGGTTAAGTAAATACTGTTTTTCTTAAATAACCGAACTGGGCGAAAATAAGAAGTGACATTAAAGCGCGCTCCAACGTCACTTTCAACAGTTTTTTTTTTTTTTTTTCGTTGTTGCATATCATGTTTTGAGTGAAACTGCCCACAGACGATATTAGCCCTTATTTAACAGTAAAAATAGATATTTACGCTGCGTGAATCTGCCGTTTAACATATTAAACAGTGGGCCTTGATGGTTGGGCGGGAGCTGTCTAACGCGTTAGACAGTCGCTCTTTAGCGGGTTAAGCCTCCAGGCAGCTAGAACTTCACCTTTAGACAAATAAAAACGTCCAATTCGTAAGTAAATAATATGGCGTCCAGCTGACTGACCCACAAGATTGCACAGAAGCATACAAAAATATTTCCATTCATTAAATATTGCGAGCGGATATCGAAGTTTAAAATTAATTAAAAACGTAATAACTATTGCAATCTACATCTTCATTTTTCAAGCCTCAAATTTTAAATTACCTACGATTTATTCGAGGTCTCCCCGTATATGTAACGGTGCTCGCTATTAATCATGCTTTGTATCAACATATCACAACTGTAAGTAGATGCTATTCAATTCTTTACAATAAACCTGTCAAAGACACTGACATTGTTGGGGCGACAACGCGACGTCTCGTGACTTGACGTCGTCGGTTCGTCGTGAATGTTTAGTACTGTCGAGTTACCATGTTTTTAGTTACAGAAGGATACTGAGGCTATTATTCTGGAGGCTTGGAAGATGATCGTGAAGACATAAAAATTTAGATATATTAACTTGTCGAAGATTGCAATAAGAACTTATTTTTAAAGCTCTTAAATGTAAGCTTTTCAAACAAACCAATTATTATTTCTTTACCTGAAAGCATAGCACAGTATTAAAAAATAAAAATTACGTCAAGCTTTGAGAAATTGATGTTTTGAACTGACTTATCCAAAGACTGAGAGCTACTATGGAAATTACGAATATCATAAAATTGCCATAATTTTAGAGCAAGATCCATATCCTCATGTAAGTTCACACATGGCAACCATGCGCATAGGACTCATTGTTCCATTGTCATGCTAATCCATGCGAGCGATTGACAGATGACGAAGTTGCGCAGGCGCTGGGTTGCGCAATACTAGCCGTGGATTGAACCAGTTTGCGCACCTAGAGGCGTAAAGTAGCTGCAAAGGTCATGTGTGAACTTGTCAACGGTTTTTAAGTGGGTATCACATAACGATGTACTGTCGCGGACGCACATATCTGAACACCGTAAAGACTATTCCTGTTTGCAGCGCTCGGCCGCTATAGTGAAGCTTACCTACGAAAAAAAAGGGTCGTGTGCACGGGATTTTGTTTTCAAAGCGGATTAATATACGTGACCGCGATAGTACCTAGTATAGCGAAATGATAGGGTTTCGCCACATTTTTTGTGATTAAGTTCAGACGACACCGTAGGATAGAAAATATGAAAGTAAAACATATTAGCACATATTTACGTATAATTTCGCGTAATTTATAAATCATATTAAATCATGATTTAAAAAATAACGTAAAAAAAACGGGTAATAAAACGGATAATATGCAAAATAGGTAGTCACTATCCCATGTAGTAGTTAGTTGGTTCATTTTGGGGATTTCGAGGTTTTCTATTTAATATACTGTCGCGCGTTTGTCTTACGGAATGCATGCATGTCAATCCGTATACGTCTGCAATTGAGCAAGAGTCCCAAAACTTAATAGAGAGCAAAACGACTTAGTGCTATTGACTTCAGCACCATCCTTAGCAAATAAATATAACCGGCCAAGTGCATGTCGGACTTACACTCGAAGGTACCACCGTACAATATTTATCAAAAAACACCGAATAAAACACGTTTCTTTTATGGGGAGCTCCTTTAATTTTTTACTTTATTTTATTTTTATTATTTGTTGTAATAGCAGCAACAGAAATAAATACACAATCTGTGAAAATTCAACTGACTATCTATTACGGTTATCTTACAGCCGGCTGACAGACAGACGGACAGCGGATTCTTAGTAATAGTGTTCCGTTTGGCACCCTTCGGGTACGGAACCCAAAAAGTAATCCCTGATATAAAGCATTAGTTTTTTTTTAAATTTGTTTTCCTCTCACAGCAAAGAAAATGGATTCTCCTTTGCTTGACAGTAAATAACGCTGCAGGTAGTAATGACGCTGGGGTTTTTCAAAAAAAGTAAAAAAAAAAGTATTTTTGGTTCGTATTTCTGCTACAGGGAAAAACCCTTTAAGACTCATTAAAATAAAAAGGAGAATAGGATTGATATCTATACCTACTAATATTATAACGAGGTATTGTTGTGAGTTTGGATGTCCCGGATAATCTTCGGAACTATTGAAGCGATTTTATGTTAAAAAAAACTTTTTAGTTGTAGTACCTACCCCACACATATTCGAATACCACTACCTGCTACCAGTGACAGGAACTTATCATATCATCTACATACTAAGTGGTAAAAAAATACGTATTTTGTAGCTAACTCAAAAACTACCCAAGCAAAGTTAATAAAATTTATATGAGACCAATTTGGGAGCATACCCTTTCAAACAAAAAAAGAATTTTCAAAATCGGTCCACAAATAACGGAGAAATCAGTGGACATACATAAAAAAAAACAAAAAGAAAAAAAAAAAAAAAACAAACATACGCGACGAACATTTTTTAATATGACGTGTAAAAGTGATTCCGATATCCTATTTACAGAATTAAACAAATAATTTCAGTAAATTCTCAGAAGTTAGTCTATGGGCGCTTAGCTCATTTCATCAAAAGTTTGTATATCTTGATGAGTACGATGTGAAGGCGTTTTAATCAATTCAGTTTGGCAAATACGATTGACATGGTATATGCATGGGCACTTAAGTAAGGCTTAATAATAAATGTAATTACGTTCCTTTGATACAAGACTCAAGATGTTTATCTAAACTTTAGATTCTAAAGCGAAGCTTTGAGTCCCATAATGATTAAATGTCCCAATTATCGATGAGAAGTTATTAAGTAACGTTGTTATTGAATAAATTGTGGAAATTCATATTGAAGGCAAAGCTTGTTGAGTAGGTGTGAGTACTTACTTTTTACCCGACTGCGCGATGCAAAGGAAGGTAATGTGTTTATCAGCCTATATGTATGTATGTTTGTTCCTTTGTGGCGATCTAGAGACCAAACGCGTGAGCCGATTTTGATAATTCTTATGGGAATCGATTTGTCTTAATCTTATGAGACAGCATGAGATTGTTTATAGTAGGTATTGGAGATAGAAATAGGTCATCTTGTTTCCATCTTTGTTTCAAACGTGTTTTTTTTTGCTGTAAGAACTTCTTTAGGCGCGTTGGGTATTTTTGAGATGGGAAAAAACAATTGAACTCGCGACACCGTTACCGACACCTCATTTTTGTAAACGCGATTGTGCTCTTTATTTATGTTACGTTACGGATCAATGTTCTATTGCAAGTATTTTTACTTTAAAGGTTTTGGAAGTATTTTTTTTAATTGTTCTAGTTTTCACTTCTGTCAGCACTCCCGGAGTGCCACTGTTTTTTTGTTTTTCCTTTGTTTTTTGTAATTTTGAATTTGTTTAGGAAAGTTTGAGGTCTTGAGAGAGGCCTATACTCGACTGTAAATTATTAAAGGCTGAGTTGATTGATTGGGCGTTTTAGGGTTAACAGTTAAATATTTGAGTACCAGATGTATGACGGTAAACGAGGCAAAAGGAGTATGTAAGGATCGTAGCAGGTGGCGTTCTGTAGTTTCTGCCTACCCCCATGAGAAGAAGGCGTGAATTAATGTATAAATATAAGATGTAAATAATAATATAAGACGTTTATTAATGTATAAATATAAGATATAAATAATTAATAAGACGTTTATTTTGTCTACACAAGTTATAACATAACATACAATCACGCCTGTAATCCCCGAAGGGTTAGGCAGAGGTGTACCTATAGTACACCCACATTTCGCCAGTTATGTTTAAGTCGCATGTAATAGGGGGCGAGCCTATTGCCATCGATCGGGCACAAATCCAGACTCCGAGCTGCTACTGAGAAATTTCAGATAGAAAAACCCAATAACACTTTGCCCGACCCGGGAATCGAACCCAGGACCACATGCTCAGCAGTAGCGCTTGCGACCACTAGACCAACGAGGCACAAGTACACAAGTTATGTACCTACTTAATGCTAGTATTCGACAATAGTGCACGAACAAGGAGCTGACTTTGTGAGAGACTGGTGCCTGAAGTAGGTTTAAATAATTATGTGTGTGTATTTGAGTAACTAATGAACCACTTTAAGTTATAATTTCTTCAATCTAACACATCCATGAAAAATGTTTTTATTGATCCAACTATAACTGCATTAAAAACCGTATTTGATTTCCTCAAGTCGAAATAATTATATAATTATATTATAATTGTGTGCGATCAGTGATAGCCTAGTGATGTGACCGTTTGACTGCCAAGTCATAGGTCTCGAGTTCGAATCCATGGCACCTCTGATTTTTCGGATTCATGTGCGTATTGTATAATTATCACTTGCTTCAAAAACGGTAAAGGAAAACATTGTGAGGAAACCGGCATGCCCGAGAGATTTTTCTCGACAGCATGTGAAGCCATGTCAGAGGCCTATGGGCGGCTTTAAAACTCTGACACCAGGTTAGAGACCCATCACACGAAAAAAAATAAAAAAAGTATAATTGTTTTGTTATACAGGGTGGCAGACGCGAAAACTGTTACCATGGATTCAGTACATGATTCTGAACGCCCCTGCGTTGAAATTTTTTTGTCGGTTATTTTTTTTAAATGCTGCTGTTCCATACATTTTGACCGCGTAGGTAATAGCACTTTTCTATGAAACAGCTGATATTTTTAACCGACTTCCAAAAAGGAGGAGGTTATATGTTCGACGCGTATGTTTGTTTTTTTTTTTTTTTTTTATGTATGTCCACGGATTTTTCCGTCATTTGTGGACCGATTTTGAAAATTCTTTTTTTGTTTGAAAGGGTATGCTCCCAAATTGGTCCCATATAAATTTTATTAACTTTGCTTGGGTAGTTTTTGAGTTAGCTACAAAATACGTATTTTTTTTCCCACTTAGTATGTAGATGATATGATAAGTTCCTGACCCTGGTAGTAGGTAGTGGTATTCGAATGTGTGTGGGGTAGGTACCACAACTAAAAAGTGAAAAATAAAAACTTTTTACAAAAAAAAAACTACCGACTTCCAAAAAAAAACACTACAAAGTGAAAAATAACTTTAATTTCGGAAGTCGGTGGCAAAAAACGAAAACACAAAACCCAAGACACCGACTTCCGAAATTAAAGTTATTTTTCACTTTGTAGTGTTTTTTTTGGAAGTCGGTAGTTTTTTTTTTTTAATAATTTTTATAATTTTTCATCAAACATGTTACAGGCGATTGGTAAAATCGGGATTTCTAGCAATTGTCACGTACCTATGTTTAGGTAAATGTTTCTCGTTATTTTCGAGTCATGAAGGCTTAAAAGGCAATCCATCAAATATGGTTCCTAAATGACATCACAAACTGAAACACAAGTCATTGTCGATGGGTAACAAAGGTGCTAAAACGGAAACACACGACTTAATATTATGACATGGTGTTAATTTTTATAGAAAATGGTATAAAAGAATTATAATATTAATGACGTAATGAATAATTGCAGAAGATAACTATAGTTTTTATTTGTTTAGGTATTTTTATGGCACCATTTAATTTAATTGAACGGCAGTTCTTGTTTATTTTTCACTCAACCAGAAGCAAGCAAACAGGTAAACAAGCATCACCTTTGTTCCTCTCTTCTTGTCTGTTTATATGTGTGTACTATCAAGGAAATGTATATCTGAACACCGTAAGAACCTTGCTTGCAGCGCTCGGCCGCTATATTAACGCTTACCTACGAAAAAAAGGGTCGTGTGCACGGGATTTTGTTTTCAAAGTGGTTGGATATGCGTTACCGCGATGGTACACAAATGTTTAATGGAGTCCCAATCGTTCAGTAACATTCTCCTTGAACCAGTACAACCAATTACTTGTATCGTTAATATTTGTCACAATAATATCGAGATATCAACAACTACCTACTAAGTGTAGCAGACCATGTTACAATTAATCATTAACAAATTGAATGTTATCAACATCTCTAAGAGTCACATGACATATCTTAATTTATCATTTTTGTTCGATTGATCGGAATAATTTAATGCACCTTTATAAATCTATCACTTGACCTCGTATGATTAGCAATCGTAAATAATATAATAATATTTCGAAAGTCCCACTTATGTCATTTCAATTTTAATTTGCTACGTCAAAACACTTCAAATTTTTATTTTGTTTTAATTCGTATTTCGTTTCACTGTGTAATGTTTGAAATTCGCAAAATTAAATATTTTTCTACCTATCAAATTATCATTTAACCATAAACGTTATATTCGCCTTGACCCAAGAGAAGAGACATTAAACAGAACAAAATGACACGCCTATAGTTTCGACACTATTGTTAGTGAAAACAAAATATCGATAAAGTACAGATCAAGTTTGATTTGCATATCACTCATGTCACTTATAATTCCACCTCTACGTACTCACAATTTCATGGTCAACGATACATCAAGTTTAGTATCATAATCACAATCATAATATCGAGAAGGTGATACATAACATTTTATCATTCATATAAAACACTTACATAAAGTTACATATGTACGTAGCTGTCAAAAGTTCGAGGTTAAAACTATTAAAATTAAAAAGAAAATCACACATTTCATGTTACCGTTATATTGGTAATATGACTAGTTCCCAAACCGCCTGAGGGTAAGTAAATGCGTGACGAATAGATACCGTATTCGTGACCACTTGGGTATCTCAATTACACTCTCGTTCAATTTGTTTAAACTACCTATATATGGCGACAGTAGAAAAATATCGACATATGGGTCATGGAAATATGAATTGTGTTTGTTTAATTTTCACTCAATCATTGTTAAAACGAGTGTTGAGTAACAATCCAAATATAAAAAACGTTATTAATTTATCACATACATATTTTTAAATTACATTTAAAAGAGACGAAAACGAAATTGAGTTTGAAACAAAATAACATATGAACCTATGCTCTATAAATTAAATCTAATTTGATTTTGCACTCAAATTGGATGATATTTATGTTCAAACAGCAAAGGTACCGCTTTAAAAATTCAAAAGCCGCTACTTGTCGGTAACCAGTCCGTATGTCAAGGTTAATGTATTGACTGTTTTGCATATTGGCCTTTTAACGATATTGAATGTAATGTGTGATACATATTACGCGCGACCGCTCGCGGGTCTGCGACCGCGTGGGAAAGGCCGGACGTACCGCGAATTGTCCGATTTCATGTTATTGTAAGCTACGTTATGTTATTGCAACGTCTATTGTTATCACAAACTGAGATCGTTTGAGATCGCTTATTATCTCGCCGACGATGTTTGTACAAGCAGATTAGATGGCTCCAGGCAAGTTAGTTTTAGATAGCTACTGGTTACGATATAATTTAATGTGTCAACTATATTTAAGTTGACATTGTGAGGCAAGCTCGAGGAAATTGTTATCTAGTGAGAGCATTTCATGGATATTAATATTAATTAAGAAGTCTTCGTCTGGCCGAATCGCTGCATGACTTACAGCAGATGCTGGACGGCCTAGTTAATTCTTCTGTACGCATTGGTCTCCGGATGAACTTGGACAAAACCCAGGTAATGTTCAACGAACACGTCACTCCGGGGCCGATTGCTGTCAATGGCGGTGCTCTCGAGGTTGTTCGAGAATACGTTTACCTCGGGCAAACTCTGCAGTTTGGTAAGAACAACTTTGAGAGGGAGACTAACAGAAGAATTCAGCTGGGCTGGGCAGCGTTTGGGAAACTTCGTCGAGTCTTCTCGTCGCGTATTCCACAAAGCCTAAAGACGAAGGTCTTCAATCAGTGCGTCCTACCTGTTATGACCTACAGAGCCGAAACGTGGACACTCACGGTACGGCTGGTCAATAAATTTAAGGTTGCTCAGCGAGCCATGGAGCGGGCTATGCTTGGAGTCTCTCTGAAGGATCGAATCCGGAACGAAGTGATCCGGCAGAGAACCAAAGTTATCGACATAGCTCACAGAATTAGCAAGCTGAAGTGGCAGCGTGCCGGCCATATCAGCCGTAGAACCGATGACCGTTGGGGTACACGTGATCTTGAGTGGAGACCGCGAATTGGCAAACGTAAGGTAGGACGCCCCCAGGCTAGGTGGAGTGACGATCTTCGCAGGGTGGCTGGTAGCAGCTGGATGAGAGTTGCCGAGAATCGAGCTGAATGGCGTGCAATTGGAGAGGCCTATGTCCAGCAGTGGACTACTATAGGCTGATGATGAAGAAGTCTTTAGAAGTAGAATAGTGGTGGCCCAGTGGTAACAGCCACCACTGTTCTCAAAACGGTGAAGGAAAACATCGCTCGTGATGAAACCGGCGACCAGAAAATTCGAAGACCTGTGACATCCACCAACACGCACTGGGCCCGCGTGGTGAATTCGGCCCACTCTCTCTCTCAGAGAAAGCTTGTGTCCCAGCAGTGGGAACATTATTGTCTGACTATGCTAAGAGGTCTTTATTTACGAGAATTAAATCTAGTCTTGTTAAAGTGAGTAAGATGTTTCGGGCACATCATTAGAACTACAGGGATTCTGTGGCTTTTCATACGCCCCTATAACCTCTATAACATTTAACAAAAAGTACTTGATATAAGTGGGTAACTACATATGTATGTATGTATGTCACGGATGTATCGCAACGCTACTAACAGACATCACAAAAGCTTTCGTATGCAATTGCCACAATGGTGTTGTGGCAAGTATCCTCATGTACAGAGAGACACAATGAGCTGCTGGGTGGACCAGCTTCATTGTATGGAACGTTCAAAATTTATGTTACATGGAGTACTATCGAAGAAACGCATATCTAAGCAGTTTGAAAACAAAATCCTGTGAACACGATGACCACATCTGTTTAACGGCCGCTTTCTATAGCGGCCGAGCGCTGCAAGCAGAAATAGTCCTTACGGTGTATTACGTCGTATACTTTTATAATAAACTAACTTTCGCCCGGGACTTCGTTCGTGTAAAATTTCGGTCAACGCGTCGCACCCCATCGCGCTTTTGCTTCGTTTTTATTTAGCGTTCTTTCTGACTTTTTTCCTTTCTGTTCGGCTCCTAAGGGTCGTAGCGTGATATGACGTGGCCTATAACCTTCCTCGAGAATTGGGCTACCCAATGCAAAAATATTTTTTCAAATCCGACTGGTAGTTCCGGAGATTACCCCCTACATATAAACTTACAAACAAATAAGCAAACAAATTTTTCCTCTTTATAATATTAGTATACTAAGTATAAATGATATCAGTTACATTGAAAGGGGCGTTGTTGGTAAACGTATTGAAAAAAAAAAAATGCGGTTTAGTCCACGCGCCAAATGATCGTTCTACTTAATATATATACCATTTCAGTTTACTCTGTAACCGCATATCGTCTCAAGATATATTATTATTATTCATTTATTTCGGACAGAATCTATATAAGTGTTAGTAACAATTTAATAATGTCATAATTATTCCGTTGTAGTAAGACTACTGAAACTCGAAAAAAGGGGAAAATGACGTATGTGGATTAAACCAGTGAAAGCGAAAAATTGGAATAAATTTTCGAAAGAATACTTTTTAATTAACTTGAGAGATAGATATTATACAATGTCGCCCATCGGCATGTGCCCGCCCGTATTTTTCTGAATATTCATGAAAAATTATCGAAAAATAACTTTGAAAGTCTATCTTTAATGTTTTTCATGTCAATCATTTTTTTTATGTTTAGAGTAGCGTTTGCCATATCTCCGATGTTATTGGCTCGATTTGGATTCTGTTTATTATTTCTAAAAGCTTATGAGTTATTTTATCGGATTAACTAACATTTTTTATTAAAATTTGTCAACTATGCAAAAAAAACGGAGGTGATTTTTTTTTTCTAAAACAATTTTTTTTTAAACACTAGTGTAATTTCATTAAATCATAGAGGGATTTCGAAAAAAAAACGAAAAAAAAAATACCAAGATAGTTAAGTTATTTTTCGATAATAATTCATGAATATTCAGAAAAATGCGGGCATGCACATGCCGATGGGCGACATTGGTGTCGATTCTCTTGTCACAAATGCCTCTAAACTAGACTAAAAATCACCAAAATTTAGTTTAATCCTGTCAAACGACGATTTCTCATTCTGAAATAGACTAAAATGACACAACTTAACTATATTTTAGTTTGGCAGCACTAAGATGGTACTGAGATATTAGTTTAGTAAAATTGGCAATTTTGCTATTCTGAATTTGACGTTTTTCACCTAAAATTTAGATTTTCTAACTAAATCTGACTATTTTTAATCGCGACTAAAAACGTGTGGAATAAAATTGGTTGTCATGAACTTTAAATTCCAACGAACACCTCGACTTCAGATGCAAAAACAGTACTGAATAATTTTTTTTCTTTTGCTTATATCTCGAAAACGGTGTGTCCAATCGCAAAAATAATGAAAATTTCGACACCCTTTATAAAAGCCTTAAACCCCTAACTCTCTACATGTAGGTAATATTTTTTCTTATTTTTCATACAAAAAGTAAAAAAAATCCATATAAAACACGTCGAGGCAGCCCCCCTGCGCGTCTCCGGCTCTAAAAAGAGTCACGTGGTTAGGTATGTGTGGAGTTGCGATTGTCAAATTCGATTTAGACATGTCAAAATAATTTTTAAATTTAGAGAATTTATTTTGCAGAATAGCTTTGAGATTCTCATAGTCCAAAGTAAGGAATTTTAGTGATAGTTTAGTTAGTTTAGTTCGGTGTACAAGAGAATCGGCACCATTGTATAATGACCAATGAGGTAACAATTAAGAATTGCTGTAAATTTCCTTAAAATCCCGTTACTACTGGAGAAATGAAAAGATTAATGGACATAACTGAGACACATTCTACATGCATTCATCTGAACATAATCTAGAACGCGTTATATCTACTTTCTTCACCAACATCCTAGTATTAGATTAGCTTGATTGAACTGAGCATCCGTTATACGGACATAGGAATATGTAGTGCTATTTTTACCGGAGAAAAATTATCATCTAACGATTTTTTCTATCAATCAATCTGCCTAGCCTTTTCCCAACTATCTCGGGGTCGGCTTTCAGTCTAACCGGACATCCTCAAACATATTAAAGTAATATAGTGAACGTGAATTTCAACATTCTTCTGCACTTTCAGAATTCATAGTTTCTCTTGGTTTACATAAAACTCCATTTTTTTAATTCATCACAATTTCATAGCTTTACGCTACTGAATCGGAAACATAAGCATTTGCTACAAGAATAAATATGAATCGTATTATAATTTATAATCCATTTTATTACCTTTCGCTTCTCGGGTCGTTAAAACATGCAAGTTATTTACATAAGAAATCCTATTTTTAAGATAAACTTTATGTTTTGAATATTAAGCATGGAGTATTTGCATTTTCTATAAAAAGAATCCGATTAATGTTATATATAAACAGAAAATAATACTTAAACTTGACCACGCATTTGTTACGAAACAATTATGTCAGAAAATATGTAAATAGATTTTCATAGGTCTCAAAACTCGCGAATTCGTTAGCAAACATTCACAGTATTCTTCTAAAATGATGCTTTCTCTACAAAATTAAAGCAGACTCTTCCGTAAAAAGATATTATCTATTTAATACTTCAAGCACCGACAGTGATGCAGAGACAACCAGTGGTAGGTGCAATTACGAAAAATAGAGGAATAAAAAATTATTGAAATATAAAGATACACATATACCTATCAGAAACTATAAATATAAAATATATGCCCAATTATATATAAATATAAGCACAAATAAACATATACATAAATACAAGAATATATTTAAAAAAAACAAACAATGGGAAAACATTAATTAACGTGATGATACTGCCAGCTTCTTTCGAATATGCTCGCGAACTTTAACTTTAAATGATACTCGGTTGGTTGCCATCCTGATTTCCTGGGGGAGCGCATTCCACAGAGAGATAGACTAAACGAAGAAGGAAGAGTGAATGAAGTCAGTCATTGAAGAACGCGATTATTTGATAACCGTCGATTTTTAATGTGGTTGTCACAAATGTAAAGTGGGGGGTTAGATAATTAGGGGAAGTGGGAGAGTCAAGAAATGAAAACAAAGTGGTCAGCGCCCTTTACTCTCTGCGCTGGCGTATGGGCAACCACTTTAGAAGCGACCGATGCGCAGAGACATGATCATATTTACGCAGATTGAAAACGAATCGAACGCAGTTATTGAGAAGACGGTCAAGTTTGTCGAGGAGATCTGCATTCAGGTCATAGTAGCACACGTCACCATAATCAATGATAGGGAAAATTAAGGACTGCACAAGCATTGTCTCCGTACTTGTTGGTAGTGAATTTTTCAGTCGGTACAGAGCCCGCAGCGTTCCAGTAACCTTTCTGGCTGGCCCTCGCGACTTGAATATTATAATATTCAAAAGTAATATACTTCTTATCAGTCTAGCTACTCATAGAATCACGTCATCAGTCAATAATACACTAACTCTTATCAAACTAGTAACTGACCTGCACAATAGACCCAACGAGTAGACCGAAGCATAACGCGATGCTGGTGACCTCAGGGGCGTTGGATCCCTTGATGGTGATACAAGCAGCCACACCGATGGACGTCAGCACGAAGGTTCCCAGCAGCTCGGCGATCAGCTGCCTCCAGATCAGCTTGTTGTCAGTCACGTCTGAGAGACCGATGATGGAGGAGGTTCCTGGGGAGAAGAGAAAAGTTTTTTAGACAAGGTCCGGCAGCCGTCTGACTAGGTCATGTAAAGCACAGACCCAAAAGTTGTTTGTTCCTAAAAACAGATATTTGGTTACTTCAGTTTTAAATGGAGTTGTGTCTATGTTGAAAGCCAGCTAGGTACCAACCAGCAAAGAATTGACCGATAATGTTAAGCCAGCAGTAGATGTGAAGATGACTGTGATCATATCACATCATAGAACAATAACAACAACGATAGAGATTTTTCTATAATATTCTTTAAAAAATAACATAGGTTTTCCCTTGCAAAAATAAAGATGATAAGTACAGATTTCGAAATAAGATTTTAAATAGGTTATACTAGGTAATATACAATTTCATTATAATGAGATTATAGTATAACCTTACCCAAGTCATGACACGAAGATCAATTCTTTACGCCATATCGATCAATCAACGATCGCTTCGATATAATTCTGCGGTTAAACTAGAGACGCTGTTACTAATACATAGGAAATTCCGTAGCGGTCTCCAATTTAGCGATACAAATGCAATTTATTTACAATTTAACGAAACATTGACTACATGAAATAATAGGAACCAAACAAGGAAGCAAACTTATATTTTTTGTACGAAAAAAAGCAGAACGGTTTGTTCTGAGCCCTTGAATTTAAAATGTTTCAATTAAGAAAAAAAAAAGTACTACAAACCACAATGTGTGTCATGTAATGAATTAATAAAAAGTAAGCGGTGAATAGGCCTTAATTTACCATTAAAAAATATTTCTTCGATCAACAAGTCGCCAGTCACCGCCTGGTAACATTATTTACAAGTAATATACAACTGTGTAAATAAAATTCTAACAATGTCAAGCGTTCATTTATCTGCGATCGCAAAAGTGATATTTGTTAGTAGTCTTGCACAATTTATTATAGTGGCATTTACACCACACATATCAGAAAAAAAAAAAAAAACAACTGGTGTACCTACTCTACTGGCTATTTCATAGGCCCGCTTATTTAAATTAGATTTCCATAGTCGTAATTAATTTCCTTCATTAAGATTTTCGAACGTGTTTACATTTCTTTTGCTAGTTCTAATTTATTTCTTTTTATAGAATTTTCCTTTCTTCAAGAACATTAGTAGTTGATATTTTGTGAGTTCCGTGTTCAATGATGACCCAATAATAATTATATCTCGATTTTCAGTATAACTACCTAGTGATGGCTTATAATATGATTGAAAATTTTACAAAATTTATGAAGATAGAGTCGCAACTATAAAACGTTTAGATGACGAAAAGTTTTTAAAAACAAGCTCTATTTCTGAAAAATCTAACACAGGACACATACTTATTACTAATCCAGAGAAGGAAGAAGCTGCTCATCCTGTCGACTTATGTAAAGAGGATGGAAAGCAATATGCTGTAGAAGATACCACAGAATAGATATAAAAAGAGATTTATCTATTCCGTTGGAGATTATTATAACATCGAAAAACAAATGCAACTGCAATTTATTTGTCTATTGATATTCAATGCGATTATGTCAATACATATTCTATTACTACTACATGATAGTGATCTGTGGAGGAACCCAAGCATTGCTAAGTAATATTATGCTGATGGTGCTCTATGTGATCATTTCCTTTTGATTAACTTTATAATATTATGATAAATCCGAACCTCTCTTTTCAAGTTTAACGTTCATAAAATACTGCGTGTTTCTTAAAACAAATTCCAAGATGTGTAATTAAAATTTATTTTAGAAAAATATTATCATGAGGAAATGATTATTTTTGGAACATTAGTTATTGGAAAAAAAACTAAACTTGTCTGGAACAGGTGTTTTTAAATCTAATCGATGTATGATCGAAAACGTGTAATACGGGCTCATTACGAATTCATCGTGATAAGGATGGACATACATACATTAAGATATTTTTTAAATATATGATCTACGTATGTGTAGGTAGTGTGTTGGAATCATGTGGGTCATTAATTCATAATGTTGAATTTGCAAATTGTGTCACTGGGTCTTTGCAAAGATTTATTAGGTAAATGTGTCATGAAAATATTTGGTGGAAATATATTTTAAAATGTTTGAGTGTTCTTAAAAAATGACTAGCAATAGAGATGATAATAGTGTCTAGAGTTTTAAAAGGCCACTATAAAAAAAAAGTGTATTTTACAACATTCCGAACCATTGATGTGTTTAAACATTAATATTCTTCTAAACACTCATATCATTGATATACATAAAACACCGCACTAATTTTATTACTACTAGGTATGTTGAATTTTAATTACTCTTTTGTACCTAAGGTAGATTGAATTCAAGAAGTTATTATGCATTCGTACATAAATAAGCACACATAAAAAAGTAAATACGCGAATACGCTGATGACGATTACGCGCTTTGCGTTTGTTTACTAGTAAAAGATGTTCTAGATCTCAATGTATGTTTTATTTGGCACTTTATTTACGTAAATAAACACACTATTACCTACTTTGATTAAAATTTGAAATGTTATGTCACATATTGTAATGCATACGCGCAACAGCTAAGAATCGCACACGATCGTAACAATTTTCTCACTGAACTAATATTCAAGTTTTGAAAATAGAATATTAAATAGAACTTACTCTTCTGCATCTCATCCATAGCGTAATCCGTTTTCATTTTGTCGGCTAAAATAACTTTTCTTTGAAATAAGCACTTTCGAGTTCAGTCCCCGCTGTTATAACTTCACCGACCGCACTATTTTGAAATTTGAATTAAATAAAACACTGTGAAAGTGTAATTTGATTTGTAATTGAAAAATTCCGAAGACGCTCGCAGAGAACTGTTGTTTCGTAAGGCGTGCGTATGAGACTACCTTTCGTTGTGGCTACATACACTTGAGTGTGGAGTGTGGCGAGATCTCGCTCGGGGATGACAGGTACAGCCGCCGGGCGGCGAGTGCACCTTACTTTTTATTCTGTGTATCGTGAACCGAGATGTTTGCAAATTAATGCAGAATTGGCCGTTGCGTCTGACGTCATAATTGCGGAAACAAAAAAGTTGCGGAATAATACGTCCGATTAAATTATACCTGTCTGCTTATTCATAGTTCTTAAAACAAAATTAGGTATCACAATGGGAATTTCGTGAATGGAATTGACTTCGTCACGAAAATTCTTGTTATTTGGAATTCCAAACAACTTTGTAGAATATCTAGAATTTTTATATGCGCTATAATATCAGTTGAGAACGTATTAAACTTAATAGTGCATGCTTTATAGCGCGAATAGAAATGGAGCAGACAGCAGTGATAACATAGTGTGAAAAAATAAAATAAGGACTTAAAAACTAGCGCAAGTATGTACCTATATTTACTGCGAAAATAGGAAATACTCCTTGGTCCAAATATAAATCCTTGCGGGATCCTGTGACATATAATATCACAACTATGTATATTATTATCAAATTAGAAAAAAGTATCAATGCCTGAGTAATTTTATCTCAATCTGAATATTGCCTAACATTATTTACATTACATAAAGTTAAACTATTTGTGGTTAACCAACCCATTGCAGACTTAGCTTAACTACATTGTTTGATCAAACCGGTATCAAACGCCTCATTTATAACATTGTGGACAATTGCATTGATTGCCCATCCATGCTCCACTGCATTTGTATGAATAAATTCAACCTAAAATCAATCATTTTTGTCTAGCACAGTCCAGTGGATACTGGACAAACACATCGACGAAATATCACGTCTGGCCTGCGTTCACCACACTTGTCTAGCAGGTTGGTGACCCCAGACCAGTTTTCTCCTACCACACATGCATTGACGGTCACCTGCCTTCGTTATGAGGCTGGAAAGTTCATCCAGTTCATCAGTAGCAATCGTCATGACGGAGACGGATTTAAGAGCTTTGTGTTACGATCAGGAGTTATCGTAGGCAGATGGGAGTTATGATCATGGAGTTTCCCTATTAAAGTAGGCTTACTAAAGATAAATTAATCATTGTCTATTAGAATGCGGCCAGTATCACCTTGCACAAGAGCTATTACAGTCGTAGAATATAATTAAGTTCTTGATACGGAGAAGACAGTTAACATAATCGTGTTACTTTGTCATATGTCTTTGGGATACCGACACCAGGTGCGTCGGTTTCTTCTCTGTGTTGCATTCGAGTTAGCTTTATTACCTCGCTAATAAAATGAGTATAGAGGCAAGCAACATTAGCAAGGTCTTCATTGCAAGGTACTTTAAAGTTCGCAGACGATTGGCAGGTGGCCTACGCACGTTCTAGAAGATTGATATTTTGAATTCAATCAATAAACTTTCTGAAGCTTTGGGACTGTTGTGACGTTAATTTCGATTGTAAGCAATGATTTTGCGTTCGGAAGTTACAGCTTCAGTTTGTATATCGTCAAGATCGATGGCAAAGTTTCCGTATAGCCCGATTCAACGAAATTGATAGTACTTATCATTAGATAGTTGTGTATTACAGTTATTTTTGATAACTGAAGCATCAATTTAACTTTATTAGGATTTTAGTCAACTTAAAATATACACACCTGCTATTCAGTATTCCGCACATTGTCCGGTTTCATATGAATTGTAATAAAACTCTGTTTATAGAAACGTTATCAGCGGCAATAAAAATTCAGTAGTTTCACTGTGTGCCGTAGATAAGTGGCCGTGGTCACATAAGAAAACATTTGATGTTTGTTCGACTGAGATAGCTGTAATATACACACAGCTGGTAAATTAACGTCTTTATTTTAACGGTGTTATAAAAGTATGACACGGTTTTATGATAATTTTTATTACAGGTGGACGGTAGAGGAAACTTGAGTCTTGGGCGATATTATATGACCGGAAAAACTATTGTTATGGCTTGTAGTAATAAAGTTAAGAATAAGTAAACTAAGCTGGTTATAAATTCTTTAGTATGAAGATAGTCTTTAAATAGCTAAAGTTGGTCTTGCTAATTTTACTCGCTATGCTGTCATAGACGGGTATAAAAAGAAAATAGTAGATAAAGCTTACGGCTGCAAAAGCAGGATAAACGGGTTAATAATTGCTGGTTACTTGAGTCCGATCCTGTTTTTATATATACATATAACATTAGCATTGGAATATCTTTATGAACTTGATATGAGTGCGATGGATCCTCGACACATAGATATAGGTACTGTAATTCTATTTTCTTAATGTCCCTCTGGAATAATCGCATTTCCGAATACAAACGAATGCTAATTTCCATGTCCATCAATTACTAGATTTATCTTGTATAATAACTTGAATTCAGAACTAAGTCCGTTAGGTATTTTTGTTTTGTTTTGTTTTTGCCTGCGACTTTAGCAGCTTTCCTACCATGTTTTAAATAAAAAAGAGTATTAACAACTCTGTATACTTCCAGTCGATTGAGAGCGTCCGGTCTGCACCAAGTGCAAAGGGCAACTGATAGAAATCCGATGACTGACGAAACACGAGGTTTGCCGAGGGACATTAAGAACATAGTTGTACTGTAAGTGTTCCTCTTTGGAAGAATTCTGATGTTCACTCTCATAAACTTAACTACATTTTAATAGTAAATGAATAATCTTAATTCAAACCTTATTTGATTGATTTATATTGATTTCATTTGATTTATTTATTTTAATTTAATGTAAATTGAGTGTACATTATTTTATGTTTGGCTATGGGTGTTAATTACTTGAAAATAAATGAATTTATTTATATGAAAATGAACCTTTCAGCGTCATTCTACCTAAACAGAGGAATTTTTTGACACATTATAGCTAACTAAGGAACTAAGGAAATTAATAAATACACTCCATCCTGGCTTTAATGGCTGGATTCAATTTGTAATGACTATAATTAAAGCTTGTTTCTAATACAGATTCTTGAAAGAGATCGTTAGTTCTCAGGTCATATTTCCGGCACTACATTTAGTTCTTAGACTTGTGTTACTGACTCAAAAACACAGGTTATTCCTTAGTTTTTGTTAGTGATAAATTGTCTTATGCCGTGTATTGTAATGATTAATGAATCTATGACTAATGACTCAATTTAAAGTTTATCTAGGTAAGTACATACGTATATCTAGCAAGTGCTGCACCGACACAAGCGTATATTAAAGAAGAGGAAGAAGAAGAATATCACGTTACTTTAATTGTAACCTCAACTTAATCAAGGAAGACTTTAGGTAAGTTTTGGTCTGACACAATTTAGATTGCCATTAACAGGCTAAGAAGAAAGTATAGTCAAAGATAGATAGATAATCCCGAAAATTAGGGTATTGTTGCATTGCATAAAATTAGGGTATTGTTGCATTGCATTAAATTAGGGTATCGTTGCATTGCATTAAATTAGGGTATCGTTGCATTGCATTAAATTAGGGTATCCTTGCATTGCATTAAATTAGGGTATTGTTGCATTTCAAACCATTTTACATAAAATTTTTGTTTTTAATAAGAATTGGCATAATCGATAAATGTGACTGGTTAGATACCCAACATTAATCAGAAATAATTTTAAATGTCCTTAGATATGTTTCTATTGCGTATGGGAAATTCCCTAATTGAGTCATTTTAAAAGAACATGGCGACGACCGCGTGTAAGGTTGTCTACAAAAGTTGTTACAAAATTCGATTTCCGACCTATAAGTGAAAGGTGGGTTTCTCTGCAAAATATTGGAAAATCATAACAAGATATTCCATTACGAATAACAAGTTAGATTCGATGCAGTGGAAGCTGTAACTAATCATTTATCTGCATAACATTACTCATGATAATTATATATGCTTTTAAAGACACGAGTGCACGGTAATTTTAAAATTAATATGCACCTTCGTCTTTTAACTGATGATGATACTCCTAAGTACCTCACATCGTGTTACAAAAAGTAAATTAAACTGAGCAAAATATTTTTAGAATTAATATACAAGATATACAAATCGGTTTTTAAAATATTTACGGTTTTTATCAGCTTCTTTCAATGTTTTCGTAGGCTTCATTACAGGTTATTGTGATTTATAAAGTATGAATTATAGTTTTGGAAGCGTTGTTTGATATAAATAAAATAATTATTACAAACAACTTGATCTTTGACCCTGCTGCTTTAGATATTCGTGCCAAAATTAAACGGGTGTAGAATCCATTTTGATTTTTTGTGATATTTATTTCATGAAGATGTAAACATTAATTTAATTTTAATGGCATCCGATTAGTTTTTGGCATGATTATTTTTTATGTCACGTCTTTAAATTATTGAGATACAATAGAGGCGATTACCGAAATGGATTCATAGACAATTAAGTTCACAATTTTGACAGGTTGTGAGAACAAGAAATATTTGAATTGATCATTAATATTGATATGTAACTTATGTATTGCAAAAAACACACCATTGTTTTTTTTTTTAAGTAATGTGTTATGAAATATTGATCAATATCTCGGCACGATTGTACCATAGACTACTCATATAACCTCTTTGGTAATTTAAAGAGATCTACTAACTACTACTTATGTTTTTAAATGAATATATGTAATTTATTATCAAAATAAGTACCCACATACCCTTATCGCTACTAACTCATTCAACATTAAATTGCTCTAAAAACATTTATATTTACAATATTTTTAGAGAGCGAACTTGACACGGTTGCCAAGTAAGTACTCAGCCAATCTGAGAGCAAACTCGGTTAATGATGATGCTTACAAATTGGGGTGGCCGTTATCACTCCATATAGACTGATAACACCCACGCTACTGGCAACACCATAGAACTAGGTACATCGCTCATTACTGCGTGGGAATCTAAAAAACAATAGACAACAGAAGCTTCCTGAAACACGCTATATATTTACAGACAGACCGACTATGTTCCTTCTTCCTTGAGAAATAAAAATAATGTAGTGTGCAGGTTAGAAACGAGATATATTATGCAAATAGGCTCTCTGAATAAGTTTACATAGTCTCACAGTATTTTAGATAAAGAAACCAGTTTGTTTATGGTATACTTTGAAAGTGCCAGTTAAATGTTTATGTACAAGTTCATATTCATATTTCTTAGTAAGACTCGCTAACTTTCTTATGTGCATCATAATCTGATCTTAGTAGTAATTGACGAACAGATTAATCTACAAACAGACGCCTATTTATAAAACTATACACGAATATTATAATAAGAGTTATTTAAAGATTTCCTGTTTGTGTATTTCAACGATAAAGGAAAATGTTGGACTAAGGCTGTATTTAAAAATGATTGATGGCATGCCTCTCAAAGTGCTCAGAGCATCGAATCACGTATCGTATGAAAATTACAGCGTCGCGGTGACATTGCGCGTGCGCAGCCATGACAATGAATACCTAGGTATAAAATAAGTTAGTACCTGCGACGTGGAGTTACGTTAATTTTATTAACGCGTTAATAATACATGATTTAGTACAGTCCGAGTTATGCATGCTCATTGTCCAGTTCTTAAAATACGGATAGTCGTAAACATCGACTAGAGAGGTAATTTTGCCGTTGGATTAAAGATGGAACTGATAGATATAAAGATCGCTATTATGAAATTTGTGAGCATTTATACTTAGCTTGAAAGTAAAGGAGAAGAATAACATGAAAGTGTTGGTCGATGCGCAACGTAAAATAATTTAGTATGATCTATGTAATCTATGAAATCCTCGGTTTATCAACACGTCTTTCAATTAATAGTAGATTAGTAGCCAAGGGCTGTAAGGCATCAATTGCAGCCCGAGATATTTAGGCGCACGAGCGCAGCGAGGGCGCCTATAGTTCGAGGGTGCAATTGATGCTTACACCCGAGCTAACTACTCTGCTTTACATCTCGATTGTGAGGTAAGTAGAAAAAAACCGGCATTACAAGAATAAAACATTTTATTAGTTAAAATTTATAGTGAAATGAGAACAATTTTCAAATTTTAGGGAAGTTTTCTATTCCCGCCTTTATTCATCTTTTTCTTAATTTTTTTTTTTCAAGAACGAAATTGAGCTTCGCCGTTCGATATTTAAAATTGATGACTATTATTCTCATACGAAGACAAGGCTGAATAGCGAAGCGACCTCTTTTGTCATTGGGCTGAATGCATGATGTCTATTGCCAGTATGATGGTTAGATGTACGCGAACTTTTTGAAAGAGTGAAGAGTTTTTTTTAATTACTTACCGTCCTAGGGCTTTTCTAGCTACATTATTACCCTAGAGCGCTAATTGGTTACCTACAAGCCCCATTTGGGGGTAATAAGGACCTACTTACCGAATATGAGAGATGTAAAATACTTTACAATTTGAGAGGAATTCGAGCAGAAAAAGCAGCCAATATAAATCAAACGCGCAGCTAAAAAAATTAACAATTTACAGACCAAATCTCTCTAAGTTCATATTTCATTATTAGGCCACAACAAAAGTGTAGTTATCTTATCTAATTATCATTGTCTGACATTCTGTAAATGTATCTGCAAATTGCTCCGTCACGGACAGTAAGTATAGTAACAGAAAATATAAACAAACCTAGGAAAAATATGGCCGGCCGTGACAATGACAGCTAAGATGGCGCTAACTTGTCAAATTACGCGACACGATTCGCGCGTAAAAATAAAATTATAATTTATTAGTTGCCCGCTACATTGTGGCTAGGATTTCAGTTAGGATTGGTGTTATATCAAGTGTTCTTTTTTTTTTCAGAATGTAATGTAAATATTGGTATTTTAAGCAGGTAAAAAACCCGGGAAGTATTGAAAACATTTATCAGATTACATTAATATCTAGGTTCCGCAATCATGCCCGAACGAATAGGAAAATGCAAAATAGAATTGCCAATTTTGATTCTAAACACTTTAATTACTTATGCTTTGACAACTAAGTACTATAATATAAGTACCTGGTACTTGTTGATAGGCCTACACTGTCCTCCCATACCTATTAAAATATACCTATGAAATCCTCCCATACCTATGAAAACATTGTAGAAACAATTTATTTTGAAAAGAGTAACCGTGGAGTTTCTTGCCGGCTCTTCTCCATAGGAAGCGACCAATTGGAACCGTGCACCTAGCTTCTGACGTTTCATAAGTGCCCTTGTAGGTTTATGTGAAATAAAATATTTTGATTTTGATTGATTTTATGAAAAATCATGCCTTTATTTTTCGTAACAAATTTTAAAATCTTCCTCTCGGCTCCTACGAGTAGGAATGATGACATAGGACCTACGTCGTAGGTCATAGAGTATAGGAAGGTAAGATTTTAATCTGATCATTTTAGGAAGCGCCTGCATCTTTATGACATCAGGAAGGAAATTCGCTTCCAAGACTATTTGATTTATGAATACTTATTAGTTACCATGACATCGCCTGTACATGTTCGTGCCAAGTAACACTCGGTAAAAAATCATTCGCAGCATTTGCGACGGTGTCTGCGATTCCGATTTCCCTAACATTTTTTATCTGATCCGGAGATTAACAATAGTTCTGACACAGAAGTCTTACATCATCGGTTTTTGTTGTGTTCGACTTTCGTAGGACAAAAAACAGTAGCTTTTATTACATAAAGTTAAAATTTTAAGACCGCTAAACACGTAGAGTGTGACACGATTTTTACGATATTTTAAAATATTAAAATTCAATTCTGAAGAACACGACGTATTTACATTTATAAAGATGTTTAAATAAACTTTTTATTATTATAGTTTGTAATAAATGCGCAGAAGCATCTCGGCCGTGACAATGAACTGCAGGCGCGCACCGGGCGCTAAACATTTGAATTAACTCATAGTTGTAACTTTTTTATACAATCTTACAAATATACTTGACATTGCAAAGTTCAGCCACTCGTGGAAATATTGAGCTTCTTTGACAATAACTATTTGTGAGAAAAAGACAAGTGATGCGCACGAATAGATCTTTTGTGTTTTTTTTTTAACGATCAACCATTGCTAATGATTATTTAAAACATTTTTTTTTAATTTTAGAACGGACCTGTATCTATTTCGTTTTTGAATAAATTGCTAATATTGTGCTATGAAAATCTTCCTGCAAAAGGCAACTTTGTTTATGAAAACATCTAGATATCCAGGGGCCTAGAACGATTGGTAGTTAATACTACCAACAACCGATGGTAACCTAAACCTTTACGGTTGGCAGTGATGAGTAGTGTGTCGAACAAGGTAACGCGTAGCCTTGAGACTGACGGATGGTACAAGTTACTAGCCGTTGGATATTATCATTTAAATAATTTAACGTGTATTTTATCTGAATCACGGTGATATTATGTTTGTCAAGAAAATATTTGTACGGCGGCGGCGCGGCGGTGCGTAAAAACTAACTGTCTTAAGTAGGTCCTTTTGTTGAGATAAAAGTTATGTATCAAACGATTATTTAAATATTTTTTAAACAATATTTTGTCATTAAAAAATTTATATAACTAGGTATATAAATTTACAAAAATATGTTAAAATTAAAATAAAGAATTCAAGAAAAAAATGAGCACAAACTGGTATAGTCCGTGCAATCCACGAAGACGCGCCCCACTCCGTTCCGCGCCGTACTAGAGTTCAGCTTACAGTACAGTAATCGCGGAGTGGGGCGCGTCGTCGTGGATTGCACGGACTATAGGTTGCGACTACATAAATGATTGCGTAATGGTGCGGCTACACGCCCCAGGCTACGCGTTCGCGTAGCTCACACCGCTACGCGCGTAGTGGATATCCTACGCCCGATACTACGCGCCTTTTTATTGCTACTACGAAGTTTGTCGTATTCTGTCTGAATTTTACTGAAATCCCTTTGTAGGTGTATCGTGCAATCTACAGATTATTATTTATTTATTTATCTTTATTAATATATATACTTTATACTGATTCTGTATCGTTCTATTTGGAACAGTGGCGTAGCTAGTAGAAAAGAGGCCCGGTATCAAAATTATGTTGACCTTTTTATTTGACTGTAGCGAATCCCAAAAGGATGGTTTTATTTCTTTTACAAAATATTTTAAAATAGCACCCTGAGTCGAGAGCTCAAGCTGTTATTGTGACCTTACTAAGAGAATCCAAGAGCAAGCGAGGTGAGCTGAAATGAAATGAAATTGTTTATTCTGTAAATAGGATATCACTTAGATAATCACTTTTACACGTCATTTAAAAAAAAAATATTAAAAATAAGCTAGATGAGTTCGGCGTTTCCTATCTGACTACTCTGAGAAGAAAGGCCGAAACAAACTCAGAGGTCGCAGTCTCTTTTAAAGTCCAGATATAATCTTGGTCAGGCCATATGAGGACCATGTAGATAAGTGTCTGAAAAGGTCTTTTGAGGAAAGAACCACACAGATTTGAGTGGACCTGTCCAGTCAGTGCAAGCATTTGTCAGTAGTCGTGGAGCTCGTCGAGCTAGAAAACTGACTCAGATACTTTAAGTTTTCTTTGAAGAGCGAGCGAAGCAGGCTCGAAAATGGAACTAAGCATTCTGAACCGGGATTGGTGAAGATTTTGATTCGACGATTGGAATTTTACTAACAAAATGCAAGAGCGAGCGAAGCTAGTTAGAAATTTGGAGAATCCCTTACTCGTAGGTTAGATTTTCTGTATGATTTTCTCAATGAATGTAAGAGCTTGAGAGTTGGACCATGCCTTTAGCTTGAAGCCTCAGTAAGCCATAAACAAATTACGTTAATTTTCATATTTTCATTAGGTATTCATTCATTACAGGCTCCTCATCAATAAGAATTTTAGGTTTTAGATAATACTGAACGCATTTTTGCTTACACACTTCGTGGCCCCTGTAGCTTGGGGGCCAACATCCGTGCATGCTGCTGCTGATGATAAAATAAATTAAATAAGAAAGCTAACAAATGTGAGTATAAAAATATGGGACAGTGACCAAAAAAATGGTCCGACCACCGGTTTGGCAGCTCATTCAACTCGCTAAAGCTTCCGCGTCCGTCTCCGCGCCCGCTTATACATTACACCAGCCACAGTAATAACGAAACATTCGGCGTTCATCGCATGCATCTGTACAGCCGAGAACAACAGTGATACACGCAAACAGAATAACAACGCGTTTATTTCCTACCAGTTTGTTCTGTGGCGGAGAAAATTAAGCTATTATCGTGTCAATCGCTATTCTCAACCATAATGGATGCAATAAATTGTTTATATGACAGGATGCCTCGTGAATACCTCGCGTTGACAACAAACGAGATGAGTGAGGAATTTGACAGAATTGATAGCGTGGACAATTGGGAATCAGGACGGCGCCTAAACGGCGCGTGCGCAACGAATTCATAGAGGAAAATTTTAATATTAGGCGACCAACAAATCTATTTAGAATGTATTCTAGAATGTCACCACAAGTCGATAATGGCAGCGATGTCTTTGACCGTTAGAAAGCATTTACTAGAAACACAATAAAAGGTATATCTTTTGAGCATTCGTTTGATAGTATCGGAGATTCAAAGATCGTACAAAGACAATTATGAACAATAAAAAAAAATGTTATTAGAAAGAACAGTTCAGTAATTATAATTTAAAAATAGTAAAAGAAACGTTACATAAGCCTGCAATTACTGGCGTGGGTGTTAAATAAGAAACCTATGATTAACCAAGCACGAACTAAATTAGAAAGAAGTATACAATGTACGGACAAGCAATGGAGGATTTAGATAATGCCACAGAATAAAAAATTGCAGAAGATAGTAAGGTTGGGCAAATAAATAACGCAATGTGGGACAAAAAAAGCAGTTTTGACTTTTCAGTTGTCTACTACTGTGTACTACATTTCTATTTTCTTAATGTCCCTCGGCAAACTTCGTGTTTCGTCAGTTGTCGGATTTCTATCAGTTGCCCTTTGCACTTGGTGCAGACCGGACGCTCTCAATCGACTTGGAAATATATAAAGTTGTTAAACTTAATGTAATTTATTTAAAAAATGGGAGGAAAGCTGCTAAAGTCGCAGGCACGACAGATAGGAAAATAATTTTACAGCTCTATATAGTTCACACGGAAATCAAAGCAAAACAACAATAAATTACTTAGTTCTAAATTCAAATTATTATACAAGATAAAATAATCTAATATGGAAATTAGCATTCGTTTGTATTCGGAAATCCGATAATACCCGAGGGAGCTAGTTATATAGTGTATAAGATATCCATATTCAATACAGCCAGAAATCTTAGTCTGAAGTGATACAGCGTTGTTTTTTGATGTGTAACATCTTGCTTTTCGCTTTCCTGCAATCTGTGGGAGATTTTCTTGAAAAAGGACGGAAGTGTGTAACAGGAAGCCGGGGAAGCGCGCGCTATTGATTTGACCAAATAGCGCGCGTGGTGCTAGAGTTGGCCGTTAGATGGTACCAACCCATTATCCGAGAGGTTGTTACTGTCAGCCAAGATGTCAGATGTTATAAATCATACGCGACTGCTGTAAGGCTTGCTCGATTTTTTGAAGTGAAAACTTCTTTAGGCGCGTTGGGCATTTTTGAGATGGGACTAAACCATTGATTTCGCGACACCATGACGACACCTCATTTTTGTAAGGGCGATTGTGCTCTTTATTTATTTTACATAACGGATCAATGTTCTATGCAAGTATTTTTACTTTAAAGGTTTTGTAAACGCGATTGTGCTCTTTATTTATATTACGTTACGGATCAATGTTCTATGCAAGTATTTTTACTTTAAAGGTTTCGGAAGTATTTTTTTTTTTGTAAACGCGATTGTGCTCTTCATTATAAGGTATCGGACCAATGTTCTATACAAGTATTTTTCTTCCACCAAGACGATCTTGTTCAAGTTTCACTTCAGTCGGCACTCCCGGAGTGCCAATGCCATTTTTTTGTTACTTTCGCTTAGTTACAAGATTTTTTTTGCATTATTTAACATCTACACAATGTATACGTTTACAGCGCCGTGTGATGTGGGCCTTCTACATTTAAGTATTCTGTGATAACATTTTATGTAACAATGAAACATCTCGAAGACGCAAATAACAGACGTTGACCCGCTCATTAGCATGGCATTACGATTCAGTCTTCGATACTGGCCAAACAAAGACCCGCTAAAAAACTAAAACAATGACAAATTACGCCTACTGTAACATCCTGTATACGCGTAATACGTGGTGTTGTTTTTTTATCGTTTGAAGATGATAACAGTTATTGATAATGTTGATAATAATTAATTGTTACCGTGACCTAATTCGG
The DNA here is from genome assembly GCA_949152395.1 of Agrochola litura. Lineage (NCBI taxonomy): Eukaryota > Metazoa > Arthropoda > Insecta > Lepidoptera > Noctuidae > Agrochola > Agrochola litura. The sequence continues at coordinate 20,925,175 of OX424493.1, forward strand.
GGATTTTCTTAGTTTTATTATTTTCGAAAAGATATGTGATTGGCAGATTTATCAGACTTTATCTAAAGTATATAAATCTGCCAATCACTTCTATTGATTTACTTAATCAGATCCAGCTTGTCCTTTGCTGTCCCAACGAAGCCTTAAGTGGGCCCTTCCCGATCCGTCTATCGTCAACGCGAGCATGGTCGAAAAGCTTGTTGTTTCATCCAGCGCAAGTGAGAACTGCTAACAAGCAAGTGAGAACGCGATAACATTTTACGAAAAATAACTGGTTTCAGGAAATACGTGTTTTTCAATACGCCTTACAAGTTTGTAAAATATTTTTTTGTAATTTAGAATCTCCATTACATGTGCGAGGTTTCTATACAGATGTTTTCTTTACTTTTACAATTTATAAGTACATTATGAACGGTCAAAGTTGAGGTAAAATTTGTGCAAAAAAGCAGATTTTTGGAGGCTTATATTGAATTTGTTTCGCCAAATTTGTATTTTTTGATTTCATAGAAACCTAGATATAGTGCACAAGATACCCATTAATTTAAAATAATTAAAGAAAGATGTGTTACAACCCCATAATCACGTACGAGCGTTTGTATGAAAAGTATGACGGGTTGGCCGCTCTGTCCGTACACCACAGGGGGTGCCCTTAGCATGTAGTCGCTTATTTTCTAAGTTTTATGCCCTGACTGGAGGCCTTAATTTATTGAGGCATCCACAGGAAAATCCGGTTAAGCAGCCGACAACCTCCTAGGTTGACCTGCAAGACGACATTTAAAAAAAAACTATTTATTTACAAAACTTTCAAATTTATATTTTAATTACCCTGGGTGATCCCCCGATTAATTAACAAAACCATTTCCGATAGTGTCCCCACTCAAAAATAATGTGATAAATGAGACGGCAGGACATCCCTACACGTCAATGACAACGAACTCAATAAAACCCAATACAACAATCAACCTGTCTCGAATATTTCCTCAACGAAATATTAAATTAATAAAAGTTCCAAGAACAAAATATTTCATAGGTAGGTCAGTTTCCCAAAAAGATCAAAATTTCATCTAGTGTACTCGTTTACATTAATACATTCTAAGAATGCAAAATGTTTAAAGATTTCGTTTCATGCAAAATTAAACCTCACGACGATTTTTTACATTACCAACATTACACATCATCAAACACATTGACAACTTAAAAAACGATTAAATAAGGTTCAATGTCGTGTAAATAAAAGTTAGGTGACGGTAAATAAAATGTGTTTATGTTTCTTTCTACCGATCGCGCTGTCCGATTACACTTGGCACGGTCGTCGGTGGACTTTCCAGCAACACGTGATTGACTCACACAAAACACATGGGTTTCGTCTAAAACGATGACAGAAGAAACCATTATAAATTGTTACCTAGAAAAGTCTTAGCTAAGGTTGTAAAGATAGTATCGTTTTCTCAGATTTTCTTGCAGTTGGCTAGAATTTGTCACAGCTATCCTGTAGAGATATAAAGCTAAGTTATTTTGAGCATGCTGCCAACCGAATAAGAGTCATTAAAGTAAACATTAGTAGTTTATACATGATATTGTAATGGGTACCTACCCATTTGCAGAGACCAAAATGAACTATTAAGTACCTACTTACTGACAACATAAAAGAAACGCCGCTATAATATTACTTAATACTCAAAACAGGACTCAGACTTATTGTCCATTCATCAAATAGGAACACATTTCAACACCCCATTAAAATCCAATACATTGGTGCCGATTCACTTGTACACCGAACTAAACTAACTAAACTATCACTAAAATTCCTTACTTTTGACTATGAGAATCTTATAGCTATTCTGCAAAATAAATTCTCTACATTTAAAAATAATTTTGACACATCTAAATCGAATTTGACAATCGCGACTCCACACGTGATACCTAACCACGTGATCTTTTTAGAGCCGGAGGCGCGCAGGAGGGGGCAGCCTCGTCGTGTTATAAATGGAATTTTTCACTTTTTGTATGGAAAATAAGAAAAAATATTACCTACATGTAGAGTGTCAGGGGTTTAAGGGTTTTATAAAGGGGGTCGAAATTTTCATTATTTTTGCGATTGGACACACCGTTTTCGAGATATAAGCAAAAGAAAAAAAAAAGATTCAGTACTGTTTTTGCATTTGAAGTCGAGGTGTTATGTTGGTGTGAATTTATAGTTCATGACAACCAATTTTATTCCACACGTTTTTAGTCGCGATTAAAAATAGTCAGATTTAGTTAGAAAATCTAAATTTTAGGTAAAAAACGTCAAATTCAGAATAGCAAAATTGCTATTTTCACTAAACTAATATCTCGTTGCCATCTTAGTGCTGTCAAACTAAAATATAGTTAAGTTGTGTCACTTTAGTCTATTTCAGAATGGGAAATCGTCGTTTGACAGGAATAAACTAAATTTTGGTGATTTTTAGTTTAGTTTAGAGGCATTTGTGACAAGAGAATCGGCACCAATATCTAACTATTATACATTCAAGATATTTGCGATTCTAAGTTTAATTTATGCTGTCTGCCTGTGTGTGTATGTTTGGCATACATTTCCATTCATTCATCGCGTATTCATTGTAGAGACTATCAATATTTGCATGTTATTAAAAACTGTTTTAAATCAGTAATTTTACGTCTACTTTGCTTGAGGATCGTGAGTTTGAAGCTATTTCATTATAAAGATAGTTAGGTCCAATCCAAATGGACTCCTCAAACTTTGCATTGGATTTTTAACTGTCAGGGCAACCACGACATAGTTGTCCAGAATAGAATAGGTATTTTTTATTATGTACACCAAAAAAAAAAACAGTTCAAAATAAACAATGTTAATCAGGATACCGTGGGTACCTCAATCAATAATTGCATAATATGTATACCCACCCCTGCTTCCCGCAAGTGCAATATGTACATACCTACCTACTGATGTGGCGACTGAAGTCATGTCAAAATATCGACTTTTCTGTGCTAGATATACAGGGTGGCAGGGACACCGACGCGAAAACTGTTACCATGGATTCAGTACATGATTCTGAAACCGTTAAAATTTTTTGTTGGTTATTTTTTTTTAAATCTGCTGTTTCATAGAAAACTGCAAAACCTACGCGGTCAAAATGTATGGAAGAGCTGTTTTTTTTTATAACCGTCGAAAAATTTCAACGCAATCTTTCAGAATCATGTTCTGAATCCATGGTAACAGTTTTCGCGGCGGTGTCCCTGCCACCCTGTATCTAAGTTTAATATTAATGTACATTTAATAGACATGGACATTCCAGAATAAATTCTCTACATGATGAAAACCGCATAAAAATTCATTGATTAGTTTAGAAGAATTAAGCGATCACACAGACAGACACGAAAAACCGACTTAGTTTTGTACTATGTATAGATATAGAAGATGTATACCTAAGTTATAAATACTTAGTTACCACAAATAAGAAAGAAACAGAGCCAACAAAGCGTGGGATTTAAATAACGAAGTATTCAATTTGTGACCAAATATAGACGCATAAAATAGAAATGATTTATCTTCTAAATAATGTATAATTATAATTTAATAATAATATTATGAATAATTATAAAAAAATAAAATGATAATTAGGTAGGTATAATAATATAATAAAGAGGTATTTTTTTTTTGTTTTTTTGTAAGTTTGTATGTAGGGGTAATCTCCGGAACTACCAGTTGGATTTGAAAAGATATTTTTTCATTGGATATCCCAATTCTTGAGAAAGGTTATGTAACATCACGCTACGACTCTTAGAAGCCGAGCAAAACAAATCATCATGCGGACGAAGTCGCGGGCAGAAGCTAGTCTTATATCTACATACTAAAAATATAATTAAAAAATACATTTTTGTTTTGAACTAAATGATAACGACTTTCTTTTCCGGCAGAGACAGACATCACTGTCTGGCCATTTTTATTACTGACCGGTTATTCTACATAATAACTAGTTTATATGATACCAAACTTTGTTTGTTGACAATTATAAATAGAATAATAAATAGAAAAATAGAATATTAATGATGGTCTGAGAAAAAATCTATTGACAGTTGACGCCATTGTTTGAAAATATAGGATTTATAATAATTATGTTCTTTAGTATACAGGGAAATTATGAGAATAATTACAGTTGCGTTGGTTAGGTATAAAAATAGATATGCCTTGTAATTTCTTGAAAATAAAAACATACCTAACTTGAGAAAAGCTTATTTTGGGACTGCTGAGCTGAAAAATGAATCGAGTGTTAGGTCTTATGCCATGCTCCTCAATAGGCCTATATTCAAAATTTTTTTGGACACAGGTCTATTATATAAATTGCAATTATAACACTGAATTTGATGTTGTAACAATTTTAGGTGTAAAAAATGCATTTGGAAAGTTTCCAAATACTTTTTTTTACATCTAAAACTAAATATTCAGTATTACGATATTAATTATTGCATTTCACAACACAACACAACATCACGCCTTGTTTCCCCGAAGGGTTGGGCAGAGGTGCACCTGTATAGGTACACCCACATTTCGCCAGTTATGTTTAAGTCCCATGTAATAGGAGGCGAGCGGGGGCGGGGGGGGGGGATTATTCCATTTCATTTTTAATATTCTAGGGAACTAGTTGCCGGGGTTGCGAAGAAGTCCGAAAGGGAGATCGTGGCCCCCGGCAACACGGCAACCGAAGGAACACGGGTGGGTTTTAGTCAGTAAGAGTCTGACACGCCCTTCGCTCCGCCCAGAGCGGGAGAAGTTATTTGATATTTTCCCAAACAAAAAAAAAAAAAGGGAACTAGTTAGCCACATTTCTTATTTCCATACAGTAATATTGCTAAATTAATCAAAACAGGTAAATATTTGACAGCTATTTACGACGTTGCCAACTTTTAGGAAAACCCGCTTAAGTTTGGCAATTCTTCGGGCTATGTTGGTTATCTTGGTTCTCCTACGTATTATTCTAATATCCATATACCTATTTATTATTTGAATAGTAATGTTGATAACATTCCTACATAAATTAGGCAGAAACAGTGACACCTTGTCCGCATATCACTAATGGATTACCTACGGGTGGATAACACTATACTAACATAGGTATTTTATGATAAAATGCTTCCAAAATTATCATATTTATTATCATTGTAAGTACATTTTTTACAATATATTTCAGTATCATATCTTTTTCTATCAACAGTGCCTATGTCCAGTAAAATGTGGATTAAAAGTTTCCAAACACACTGCAACATTTTCGACAAAATTTACTCAATGAAAGTTATAAACTTCTACTAAGTACTTGAAATTCAGACGATCTTCGTCGCGATTCAGATTGTTAAACCACATAAGTAGCTAATAGAACATGTTCATAAACTGCCAGACAATATAAATCTAAACGATATATATCTAGATATATTAAAAAACCGTTGTAAAGGTTATCAAGTGCCACCAAGAATAACAAAAATACTCTGAGTCACTCCTTCTATTTTAGAGACACGTCGGGCCATTGGCCCATTTTTTGTGGCATGCAGTACATTACCTCAAGTGTTCCTATTAACTATGATATTACACTGTAGTGAGTAACTGATTTTTTTGCGAGTACATTAAATACGTCTTAAAAAGGCGCTAGTAATTAATTTTAAGAGTTATCAACCGTTAGGATGTCAATCAATTGGTGATGGGATGTCGTATGGACTGATAAACTGATTTGATACCGTTGACATTTGAATGGTCTGTCAAGTAGAAATGTTTGACTACGATTAATTGGATTTAAAGCTGCGTACCTACAGTTCCGCGAGGAATTTGTTCGAAAAAGTTTGATACATAGAACATAGACAAAAAAAAATGGATATATTTTGTAACCTGTTCAGCTTATCCTATTTCTACAGAGCCATAAAAACCCTTAAAGAAATCGATACATGTTTCACCTTTAGCAGAGCTCTGCGTTCAGCGCTCGGTGTGGCAACACGCCGTGTTCGAGTTCGCGACAAGTCAATCGTCATCCTGAGGATGTTTCGTTGAGAGGTGAAACATGTGTCGATTTCTTTATTCACTACCTTAGAACATAAACTATAATGCTACATTAAAAATTTGACCATAGATTCTTTACAATATTGATCCTTAATCTTTTCTAGGGATGTTAAGAACCACGGTTAACAAAAAATATTCATAATGATAAGATATCCGAAAGAAACTAGTCCGATACATAAATAATGTTAACTGCTGGGACACAAGCCTCCACTAGATGTCACATGTCTTCGAATTTTTAGTTCTAGGACATGCCGGTTTCCTCACGATGTTTTCCTTCACCGTTTTGAGAGCAGTGGTGATGAAATTATTTACACCCAGTAAAGTGACTGTGCCTAGGTTCGAACCTACAACCTATATATAACTCGTAAGTCGAGGCCGTTTCTATTGGGTCACCACTGCCCTACTGGGCCATCATTGCTGTTACTGGGCAACCACTGCTTTTACTGGGCTACCACTGCTCTCCTAGTCCGATAATTGTATCCTAATCTAACCCTATTTGTAAGATGACATGACGGTAGCTCTATCCCATTCCACTCCCGTTGAACTAACAGGCAAGAGGTTTTGGTACCATTCAGAGCTCGTGTTATAGGTAGACACAGTACCCTAGGGCAGGGTTTCCCTAACAGTGCGTCGCGACGCCCTGGGGCGTCACAGCACTATCCAAGGGTCGTCCTGTGTCCTGTGACTCCAGCGTTAAGCTCCAATACTGCAAAGACAAACTGCTTGAATTTTGGAGCTCAGTTTCTCAATGTAGAGAAAGAGATGAGAATGGTGATTTCTCAACTTGAGCCCTGTTTTGAGAGGCTGTACTCAGAAAAGCAAGCACATCCTTCTCATTAGTAGCCGGCCACAAAGTAAAATAAATGCCTTTTTTAATTTTTATTCTTATGATTTGTTTTTGTTCTTATTTTTTAATAAAAATTATAACTGTTATTTGGAGTTTCTGATAACTTGTTACAAGGCTCTAGAACTATAACTGGTAGGTACTTTTTGGCAAGAGGGGGGCAAAAAAATGGCAAATTCCTAAAGGCGTCACAGTAAAAATAAGTTTGGGAAGCCGGCAGGGCTTCCCAAACTTTCCCAAAGTTTGGGAAGCCCTGCCCTAGGGTATCAGACCAGACTCAAAAGTAAATATGTAGGTACACACACAGCATAGGTACTTACGTTGTACAGTATACATTTTGCAGTAGTCCCAACTAGTAGTTTGACTTACGGCCAACATTAAATACCCTACAAGGTATTTTATGTGAAGCTTTTCTTATTATAAGTATCAACGGGTCTGCGACTAACTAGCTAATGTTTCAAAATAGGTATTTACATTGGATTTGGTTTTACAGGTTAGCCGTCAAAAATTTAATGAATACGGAAATCTAGTTTAACAATAATCGCATCTGTTTGCAGAACAAAGTAAAGGAAACATAAAATTTAACGAGGCATCAAATATCAACATTGTCAACTTTGTTGTCATGTCACTAATCACTATTTATTTGACATTCTATCTAATCGTGTTAAATAAAAATAGCTTCTCTAATTAAACCAGTGGGTCTAACGACTTCAATCAGTAACCTTTAGAAATGCTCGGTGCGTGTGGACGTGCCAAAACCGCGTGACGAAATGATAATCCACGCGTTGCCTGTCGGCAGGCGTTTTCGAACCTCCATTTTTGAAATAATTCGTTCTTTTCTTTTTCTTCTCTTTTTGAAATCAACATTTGGAATCGAATTTCGAATTGGCGATTACAAGCTCTTTTTTGTGCGCATGACGTGACTGTCCGCTGTCATTCTTAATTATTTTCTTTAGAATGAGCTGTGTCACCTTTGAATCCTATGATGAGTTTTAAGTAATGTTAATGATCACAAATTGAATTGCCAAAGAGGTTATTGTTAGATGCCTTGTTTTCGCTATCTATTTATTACTATAGTTGGAGATTTATTCAGAAGTTTGACAGAACATTTCTTTTGTTATCCAGTTTCCTTCATTACTTGAGTCGGAGTTAGCGCAAACTTCTAGTCATGTTGTAAAGACTTCTATTCATAGTCATCACTCCAATTTAAACAATGAACACCAACTAGGTATAATGTAATAAACAACACCCAGGAAATATCACCCAGTAGATCTTAGCAGTAAAACTCGGTGGGTGGTCTTTGAGAAGGATGTCCCAAACTATATTCTGTTTGCAGATCCATGGGACGCAATTGGGTAGATTATTGCGTGGGAGGCAGATCCCACCGTTTCCTTTTGCTATAAATAAACAATGACGGACTGGACAAAGTTGATTATGAAGCGTTTATCCTAAAAGTTGGCAACGTCGCAAATAGCTGTCAAATATTTACCTGTTTTGATTAATTTGGCAATATTACTGTATGGAAATATGAAACGTGGCTAACTAGCGAACTAAAATATTAATTATGATATGCAATAATTATTATTAATACCGTAACACCGAATATTTAGTTTTAGATGTAAAAAAAGCATTTGGGAACTTTCCAAATGCTTTTTACACCTAAAACGGTAACAACATAAAATTCAGTGTTATAATTGCAATTCATTATTAATATAGTACGCTAGTTAGCCACATTTCATATTTCCATACAATAATATTGCCAAATTTATCAAAACAGCGAAATATTTGACATCTATTTGCGACGTTGCCAACTTTCAGAAGGTAGTAGTGTACCGGTATTGTTGGTGTATCGTGAAGTTTGCGTACATGTAGATAAATCTCTAAACAACAAGGTATATAATCTAATGCCCCTTCATCACAGTCCATAGTGGATAGTGGAGCCGGTTCGTCTAGAGAGTAATCCGCCTCAGGGCTTATTGAACTTTTGAGTAATGAGATTCTATGCCTTACGAACGAACTTCGATGTCAAGGTTAACTTAACAGATACGAAGTTACAAATATAGAAACCATGGGTCGAGCAAAAGGAAATAGAAATATTACTTTAATTCGTTGCTTGTCAACCGCAACGTTAGTATTTGACACTTGGACATAAACGGACAATCTCCTTTCGATAATCTCATCTGCATTATGTACTAGGTCTACTTATCAAAGAAGTGCATCTGTCTCATGTAGACATGATATAACAACTTATACAATGAGCGTACATAATAAGAATGTATCAAAATAACACAAAGTACACAGCGAAAGGGAGACAGGAGGCTTTCACGACCAATAATCCTTTCACTCATCTAAACAAATCAAAGCAACAAAGCTAACATTGAAAACTAACCTTCATCTGTAAAAACTACAGTTGAATTTAGATTGTGGAATTGTAATTCGAGTTTGATGTGCCAAAACGCTTATCGATAGTCAAAAATAAAAGATGGACGCTTGAAGCTTCAACCGTAATAGATTAATTGGTGGTTGTTAGTAGAAAGTTATTCGTGTGAACGTAATTACTGTGATGTGTCTACAATAAAACTTTATTTTATTTACTTATTCAAGTGTTAGTTTTTACGAGCTTTTATTCAAGAAAACTGACGTTTCTAACCAAGGAGATGTTACCAATTTGATAGGTTATGCTAAAGATACAGAAAAGGAAGAGAAGGTCTACCAGGAACTAGGATTTTTAGGTAATGAAAGGCTAGAAATTGGAAATGTTGACATAAGAGCCAACTTATCTCCAAAAGACATTAAGAACAAAGAAGTATTTGTAGGCAGGGATAGCGATAGAAAAAGAACCAATAAGTAGTAGAGAAGATAATAAAACAAATAATTGCAACTACTAAGTATTTATAAATAGATACCGATAAATATTTATATGACTCCAGTTGCAGTTTCCATAAAAGGAAAAACAATTTATTTAATGACATTTAACATGTAACAGTTAATAAAATAAATAAACAACTGTACATATAAATCAATAACAAAGAACTTTATTATATAATATAAATGACGCGGGAAAAATGTATGAGAGAAGATGACATATTAGTTCTAGAAGAATCTCTGACAGCATTGTTACTAATGAAAAAGATTTATATTGTACTTAATGTAGGTACCTAAGTCAGTACGGATAGATTAATAACATTAGACGCGTGTATCAGTTTTCCCAGTGATATCATTGTTTTGAATGCGCGGCGCATGCGATCTTTACATACCATTACCGTAAATCATTCATATTTACCTAAGGTAGCTATTCTATCTACTGTTTGTTAGATACCTACATTGGTAGGTACTATCTTTGATGGAATGCATCTTTTAATTTGGCTGAAAACATAAAATGTAAATTTTTCAGGGCGGTATTCTACGTTACTATATTCCGAGCGCGACTTTTAGTCTCCGCCTGCAGTACCTATGTGAGCGGTGAGACGGGGGAGGTATACAAAGGCCAAACTAAATCAATCTGTCAATTTTGTCAATGGCGCCCCGTCTCACCGCTCACATACCTACCTCACGCGGTGACTAGCAGTCGCACGCGGACTATAGTAGGTAATTAATATCAAGTTTCGTTTTATTCTCCACTTCTAATGCATTATTTATTTGTTCTTTAACTTCTATTTTTAAACCTTGCTTCGAATAATCAACAATATAATGAAGTGCGATTTCTTGAAAATCATGTTTTAATTTTATATGATGATGCTACTGAGATTCTTAAGTAGTTAGAGACACAGGCGATCCAGCCCTCAAAAAAGTTATGGTCCCCAATAATCTGCCAAGTAGGAGTCGGAGTATGAACTCGCTCGTGATCGATATAGTGCATTCCTACAAAGGAGATATTTACAAAATATATGACGCCCTGACCAAAATTTTGTACAGTGTATCGTTCCACGTGGGCAAAGTCGTGGGGCGAACACTAGTAGGTAAATGAATAAACCTGTAAAATGTTACTTTGTTCGCTCACCAAAATTACAAAGGAAATGAGTGTTTGCACATCACATTTAGACTCTAAACTACTGAACCGTAGCTTTTTTTGCGCAGAGAGGCTGGATGAGTTTACCAAGTTTCATGTTGGCAACAAAGCTTGTTGAACCTTACTGTTATGATTTTTATTTTTCTTTCTTCTTTTTGTATTCCTGCATGTTATCTAATAGCAACTAATATAGTTTTTTAAGTCAAATGTAATACTAACACCCTATGGGCCTTGATTCCTGACAATAAAATATATATATCTTATTTTTATTTTTTTAGGCTCGTTCGTTTTTATTGGAACGCGGCTTGTAAAATTTCAGAAATCGTCACGCTAATATGTTAATACTTGCGACTGTCTTCTTCTAATTCAAAGAGAAAGAAAGAGAGGGAGAGAGAGAACGCCGGCAGAAAAAAATAAAAGAAAAACAAAAGAAAAGAGTAAAGTGATAACAGTGTCGTGGGATAAAATTGTAAACATCGGCCCGAGTACACTGCATGCTGGAGAGTGAGAGAGAAAGTGTGAATTTGGTCAAAATTTAAATCCAAGATAGTGGCCGCAAAAAAATTATATTTTTTGTTATGGGTGTCGTTTTCATAGTTTTCGAGGGTGCTAAAGCCGATATGAGGTCAAAATGTAAATCCAAGATGGCGGCTGCAAAATTTTTGTTTTTGTTTTAAATAATTCATGAGAAAGAACTTCGTTCCTGGCGGGGGTCCCCCGACCGCACACGTTTTTTTTTATTAAGTTATTGAATATAATAAGGCTGATGACAGCCTATCGATTTCAATAGACCGTGAAAGTGTGACATCACAAGTCTATTAGGGTTATGGGTAGTGCCCACAAAGGTGGACCTGAGCTTGTAGAAACAGAGTTAACCTTAATATAGATAATTCAATTCAACTACTGAAGACAAATTAAACATAAATATGTGAAAATTGAAAAGGAAATAAAAGAATCTAATGCAAAAATTGTGAAAGCTGTACCTACATAAACATATTCTAATAATACGGACAGACACAATAAAAAACACGACAGCACAAAATCCCAAAAAAAAAACAAACTAAACCTGTGATAAAAAACCAAAAAATACATGAATAACTTTAAACAGAAGTGCGCGCGACATACATGACATGAAAAGCAGCTTAAAACCATAAAAATAAAAATTAAGTGAGGTGCTCAATGTATATGAAATAGTGATTTCCCATGCTACACCATCATAGAGGGCACCACATGCCAATTACATACTAGATGGCGCTGATGACGTGACAGTCAATGAAGTCAAGTATGTTATCATACTTTCTACGACTGTACACACTTTTAAGTCAAGTTTTAGTATTCTTTCTTTTAGGTAAGTTGTGTCAGCTATATCTGTTTTCTCTCTACCCGTGTGAATAAAGATCATTTTGGCTTATGCCAGGTGAACTAGATAACTATAACATTTATATACAGTCGTAGAACGCATCATAGAATACCACTTACTATCAGATCGCCATCGCCACCTATTTTTTTTTAATTCCATTATTTTTTCTAAATTCAAATTCCCATCTATTGTGAATTTGTGACGTCACAGTGTGGTAAGCCCCTCATGCCATGCGTGGCGCTTACCCTGTGGAGGCGGTCGCCGGGTGACAGGCAAAACGGGCACATCTCCCTTGGCATCAGGCGCCGCTTCGCCGGATTCTACATCTGCAATCACACTTTGAACTGAATACTATGTTCTCTAAATGATATTTTACAACCCTCACTTATTTTGAGAACCTGTCTACTAATAATTTCAAAAAATGGAACGGAATTTGTGTAAAATAATCTGCCTGAAATGATAACCAAAAGTCAACCGGAGGTTGTGAATAAGGCTATTGATATTTCAGATATGTATCGCTCTATAAACATTATGAAAATGGTGCATCGTCCTAAATAAATAAATAACTATTGATGTACAAATATTTCGATGTATCTATATTTCAATACGATGCCGTTATTTATAAACAAACTAAGTAAATAATTGCTGCTATGTTTTTTTTGTTCTCTTTTGTTTTTTTTTAATACATTTGCTCTATCAAACGACTTAATTCGTCCAAAGTAAAAACTTCTGTAAAATTTACAAATGATAGCTTTATAATTGACGCACACTATAGTAAGATAATAACGGAAATTGAAAGTTCATTACTCGATTATTAAAATACCATCGAGTACAGTTCGCTGTCAAAATAGGAAGTAGATGACGAAGAATACAAAGTCAGAAATCAACCGACAATGTTACTTTAACACGTTGACTGTCCGTACATTACATGTAATGCATTTTAGGTCTGGCTGTGACGTTCGTGCATTACATTTAATGCATTAGCTAAAGGCAACTGAACCGCGTTTCCTGAGCCGGACGTATGAGCTAAAACTTTGATTTTCTAGGGACGTAGGAACAATAAATTGTCGAAAATAAAACTCAAATGTCCCGTCGATTTTTTGATGTTTATTTTTTTATGGACGTCTTAATCTGAAGAACAAAACTTTACTAATGAGCTTCATTGAAACATGTTAGGCAAAACGCTTTTTTGCAAGGAAGACACTCAGTTATGACTTGTGTAGCCTTTTTTCTTCCATCATTGGTTGTAATGTTGGTATATGTCATCCACCAAAATCTAGTTGAGACGTCCATGCATTACATATAATTCATGATGGAATTCAGGCCTCCTGTATAATTATGCAGTCATCGACATATCAGCCCCTTCTTTGGAACATAAAATAAAGCTGTTTATAAAAAAAAAAAAAACAATTGGACGTACCACGAAATTACCCAAAATAGACGGAACAGTTAACGTGTTAAGGTTATTGAATCTATAATTTAGTTCCGTACTCGAAACATTGAAATCGACCTTATATTCATTTCAATATTCCTTATCAATGAATTGATGGATGTGAGTTAATCCAGTCAAAGCTCGTGATAAATAAAAGAACCCAATGCACCATTAGGTTTATCAGACAGAGTGAGCAGAACTTCAGATTTCGGTACTTCAATTCGCATTTCTGTAATTACTTATGGCAAGGCATCCTCCATTGATTTGTGGTGTGTGGTTTATGTCCTACTGTCCCTGAGATGAATAAAATTGTTCATCTTAGTTGAAATTAAAATAACAAGTGGATAGGTATGTCTGTTTTACGTCTTTAATTATATTGTTTATCAATTGTTTCAAGGTTCTTCATTAATTATTTTAAATTAACTGACCAGACAGACGTTGTCTTGACCAATTTTCAATTATTCTTACAAAAATCCCATAGAAAAAGGGACATTAAATATATCACGAATTTGATAATTTTCCGGGAAAATTTTGGAATTGTTCTTTCCATAAAATCCTAATTCAGACTATTACGAATATTTGAAATAAAAAAATTGCCAAATGGGTCCAGCGGTTCCCAAGTGATGCGTTTACTAACGAACAGCATTTCATTTTTATTATCTATAAAAATAAATAGAAAATAGTACCTGGGCGAACGAGCTCTGCTCGGGTGAAAATAGAGAAAACGAATTTTAAATATTGCTCATTTAATAGTATAGGATATGCTTTAACAGCACAGTTACACACGTTTTTAGCTTGAATTACGTAGGTATCTGATGATATTTTGTAAATGTTTTTTTGGCAAGCTGTATAGAAATACCCAAAAGTGACTTTACAAACAATATAGGTAGTCATTAAACTCATTATGTTTTATTTTTCTCGAAGATTTGTAGAAGCAATTAGGTACTAGAACAAACTAAAAATAGTCAAAGTAACGTCGACATCGGTCAGTAAACACACAGAGAGCCGACGGGATTCCCGACCGCTATTAATTAGCTAAAATTACAGACCAGAACAATTTCGAATAAAAATACTACATCATTACATGAATGATTATGTTATTTTCATAATCACTTTAGTCACACTTTAGCGTTATTAACCCTACCTAATTTAAGCTTAGGTACTTGGATTTAGGTTTTTACCGACGGACTTTGAACCGCTACAAAAAAAGACCAAAAAATACGATTGTTTCTTTATCCTGACATTAGGATTCTGGCCATCCCAGTTTAGATGACCGATAACAGTAAGACCAAAGTGTACACACACGTTTTTCTTGCCGTGAAAAACTAAGGTTTATACGCCGTGTGTAGGCACGGTTGTCAATGTTGTATCAATCACTATGGAAGCTTGTTGACGACACGTTTTTTCTAAGGCACGGTTTATACGCCGTGTGTAGGCACGGTTTATACGCCGTGTGTAGGCACGGTTTATACGCCGTGTGTAGGCACGGTCGTCAGTGTTGTATAGATCACTATGGAAGCTTGTTGACGGACACATTTTTGCTACGGCAAGGTTTACACGCCGTGTGTAGGCACGGTTTACACGGCGTGTGTAGGCACGGTTTATACGCCGTGTGTAGGCACGGTTTATACGCCGTGTGTAGGCACAGTCGTCAGTGTTGTATGGATCACTATGGAAGCTTGTTGACAGACACGTTTTTTCTACAGCGCGGTTTATACGCCGTACCGTAAAGAAACCGAGCCGTGTACAAAGGGCCTTACTCTTTCATTTATTTTCACCCACGCTTGTAAATGCATTAATAATGTCTTTCAATAATGAGCAAATAGCAAATTGGCTGCTGCTGCTACAAGAGTTGTAACTGTATAAAGTAATCACTAATAATTTGGCAAATATACGTGTACGAGTCTATAATAAAATACTTATGTTTTAAATCTTCAATTTGCTTTTACAATTATAGGTCAGAACACGTCGGTTTTTCCTGCGGTGCCTAAAACTTTGGAAAACCATTATACAATACCGATTATAATTTCCATGTTACTTTTTTCAGCCTGACTTGGGAAAAATGGTTGATAACCAGGTGACCCAACGGATGTTGTCATGTCCAACTGTCCTTTCAATAGTTCAAACAAAAATCCCATAGAAAAAAGGACGTACAATAAATTCCCGAATTTGAAAAGTTTTCCGGAAATCTTTTCCAATTTTTATTTCCATAAAAAACTTATTCGGACTACTACGAATATTTTAAAACAAAAAATTGTCACGAACAGCATTTCATTTATATTTATTTAGATGAAATATTTAGTGACTCGTTTTATATTACAATAAAAAATCTATGAGTTGTTTTTCTATTAAAAATTACATCAATCTCCATCAGAAATACCTCGAGGAAAATACGTCTCACAAAATTACGTGGAAAAAACTGCATAGGAAATTATTTTGAGAATACTAATTGTATCTCAGTAATTATACCTATTAGCTATTGTTTGGCGTTTATTATTTGATACTCAGATAAGTTTATTTTATGCCAACACAGAGGTGGAACAGGGCAAATAATTAATTAGATTTAATGTATTTTTATTTATAGTTTCAAAGAAGTCATTATATTCCATGGTCGCGGTCGGTGCACACACTCATCTGTTAAATTTACAATAAGATAACTTCAATGAGGTGATGCTCTTTTTTAATGAATTTATCTAATTACTAGCAGCACCCCGCGGTTTCACCCGCATAGATCTCGGTCCTGTGGAGATATCGGGATAAAAAATATCCTAATAAGTAGTCCCAATCCAGGTCATGGTCAACCCATGTGTCAAATTTCATCCAAATCCGTTCAGTCGTTTTCGTGTGAAAGCGTAACAAACAAACTCACTTTCGTATTTACAGGTAGTTAGGATTATTTAAATTCGTGATTTTTTATGCCATGCCAATTTGCATTAGAGTTATCAACCTTTTTAGATTACATTCATGTACACCAGGACCTGTTGACCCTCATTAGAAATTAGGTATGGGTTTCTGGTTTTTTATTAACAAAAACCAGGCCATTTGGTTGTTTTTTCAAGCTCCTTTGAAGATTGTTTGCTGAGATTTTATTTTTTTGCGCTGTCTCTGACATCTCAAGCTTAATTTTAATGCAGCAAGCAAACTTATTATTTTTAATTGATTTGATATTATCATAACTAATTTTTAATTTTTCACTTTAACAATTAAGTGATAGGTGTATTCGTTCCTCTGATCTCCATTTTAATTAGTTTTGTGTTTTATCACAGTTATGTTAGGGTTGTAATTGAATTATGTATTCGTACACGTAGGTTACAAATGATAGTAGATTTTTATCATACAATTAGATCAGTTTTAACTTACTATTAAATTAGCAATATTTGTATATATGTTTCGATTTCGATGAAAGTTGTAATATAGAGGTTTACTGGGGCGAAAAATCAATCTAGCTAGGTCTCATATCTGCGAAAATTCGTTTTCTCCGTTTTTACCCGAGCAGAGCTCGGTCACCCAAACTTTAGAACAAGATGGCGGCCTTAGAAAAATGACTCTGCATGGCCGCATGGAATTAGTATGTACTTACTATAAATGGAATTAGTATGAACTATCCTATCCTATTATCTGAGCAGTCTCTATTTTCACCAGATCAGAGCTCGGTCGCCCAGGTACTGAGGATTATGCGTGTTTTCTACAACTATCGCTGTAGGTAAATAATTAGTGAATTTCAAAACTATTCGTGTTTGAAGATAAACTATTGATAACTTTATTAACAACGGTGTGCTTTCTTGGATTTGAATATTATCATGATTACAATGTTGAAGATATCATGTTTTCCTATCTTTTACTCAAACTCAAAGCATTTATTTTAATTCAACCATCACGCGAGCCGTCCACCGCGAGCTAAATTAACTTATGTAGTTTGCAGTTAGTTTAGTTTAGCTCACCAGTTTTTCATATATGGACGCACATGTATGAAAAATTAGCAAACTAAACTAAGTTAGTTTAGTTGGTGGTGGACGATCGTGGTTATAAACAGGTACTTTTGAGCTGTCAAAGAGTCGGTCAGTCAGTTAGTCAGAAAGTTGGAAGTTAGTTGAAGCTAGTTGCCCATTCTTAGATTTCTATGGAGAAGAGCAAAAACTCCAAGGACACTCTATGTATCTATTTCTCCCTTTTGTAACCGATTGAAAAATTCTAGTAATTGCAATAAAATCATCAATTCTGTGTAGCCAAGTGATCAAAGTTTATTTCACAAAAGGAAGATGGCAGCAAATAGAATTCATTATCGAAACACATTTGATCAATTGAAATCCAAATATATTTGTACTTCAAGATCGCACGGAACTTTTGATTGGTTCTCATTGATTAAAATTGTCTTGTGCATTTATTGGAGCGAAAACTTCTTTAGGCCTTTTTGAGATGGGACTAAACCATTGATTTCGCGACACTGTAACGCAATTTACCGACACCGTGGAGTAAAAGACATCAACGCATTGATTACCGCGGTGCCGATTTTTTTTCAAGTTTTCACTTCTCTCGGCACTCCCGGAGTGCCACAGTTTTTTTGATAGCAGCCGCTCTTGCTTCATAATCAGTCTATAATATTCCCACTGCTGGGCCTTCTCTCTGTGAGAGGGAGTGGACTGTAATCCACCACGCGAGCCGAGTGCGGGTTAGTGGATGTTACGTCTCCGAATTTTTGGTTCTAGGACATGCCAGTTTCTTTCACCGATTCGAGAGCAGTGGTGATGAAATAGTTTACCCAAAGTAAAGTGCCTGACTAGGTTAGAACCTACAGCCTACAATTCATAACTCGCGGCCGTTTCTACCTTGTTTCGCTCGGGTGCAATCTACTAATGTGGTGAAAACCATATCAAAATTCTTCTGTAGTTTAAAAGAACTAAGCAGTCATACAGACAAACACGAACTTTGTTTTATACAATTTATACGGGGTGGCAGGGACATCGACGCGAAAACTGAAACCATGGATTCAGTACATGATTCTGAAACCCCCTGCGTTGAAATTTTTCGTCGGTTATTAAAAAAAAATCTGCTGTTCCATACATTTTGACCGCGTAGGTATTGCACTTTTCTATGAAATAGCTGTTTTTTTTTTACCAGAGCTTTTCAAATTCCACTGATTCATTAACACAGAATTGTTAGCACTGCAGTTATTTATTGTCATAATGCCGGAGTCTTCATGAGCAAATGTCTTACATGACACTTTATTTCCCTTAATTTTATTCATTACACTTTGAAAGTCCCGACCCCTTCTCAGGACTTTCCGGAAAAAGTATGGCTAGGAAGATTGTCTTGAAAAAAATCGCGCGATCAGTCACACCGGAGTCGGAAAAACTTAGAAGATTTATTTCAGTGGTAACATAAAGTATTCAAAAGTAGTAAACAAATGTTTGATCAGGTAAATAAGCCCCATTTTCCAACTAAGTACCTACTTTACTTGAAGTAGTGTAATTCAATATTTGTTCTGGAGTCGCGAGTTACGTAGATACCATGGATTACATTGTGTGCTTATGCTTGTGTATGTAAGAACTCATTACTTACTGTTTGTTTAAGAACCACCAAATGTACCGATTTTAATAATAATGTTTGTTCAAATAAATTAGGTCAGACTTAGATACTACATTTTTGAAGTGGGCAAAGGAATCTAATGTTTTTTTATAAGTAGGTAGGTATATTTGTGAAGATCTCACCGGGATTATCTTTTATTATTTTTTTCTGTAGGGCATCTCATGAACTCAGAGGTCATGACTATTTAACCGGGCTTTCCTGTGGCTGCCTTAAGCTTCTACACTCAAAGCCTCCAGCCAGGGGCAAAAACTATGCTAATTAAAACTAGGCGAGCGTTCGCTAAGGGCACCCCCTGTGGGGTACGAACCTCGGCTTAGGGCGTCGTTGGGGGGAGGAAAGCAAAGATGGGACGGGCTGGATCAAAGTTTAGATCATGATTATTAATCGAGGAATTTAAAGCTACTGGGCTCAGCAAGAACGTGGGCTGGCGCATCGTTGGCGACCAAGGGTCGGGGGGAGTATCATTTACTCGGGGTCGCGGTCGCGGAGGACCTCGTTGGCGATGTCGGAATATCGGGTGTCTGTGTTTGTGCACTGTACTGGTGGCCCTACTGCTCTCCTGGTGGAGGGTTGTGGGGTCATCGGGGTCGGTGAGACAACAACGAGTCTACAAAATGTCGCTTAGCCGCCGATTGTAAGCATGCTCACTGATAGCGAATTAGCTTGTATAATAGCATAACATAACATTTAATCATTTGTTAACATAGGTACAATAAAATAGATGTTATAAAAAAAAAAATTACAAACGCGCTATGTTATACCAGAAGGCGTACAAATATTCATGGATGTCATTGATACTAAAAATTGATAACATAATTACATTAATCAAACGATATTAATTGTCTTTCTCAAAAATAAATGATAAGAAAAATATACAAGTCAAAAAGAAAAAATAAGTCTACTACGTCAATATTCAAATAAAGTATAAAGAAAAAGAGAGAAAATTGTCGGTTCGATGTGAACTTGTGTGTGTGTATTTTACGTGTAGAATAAACATTTTTTCTTTCTTTTTCTAAATGTTGAATATGTATAAACTCTGATTATTATTTGCTAGACCAAATGACAGCTGCGAAGTAATGTTTTTTTTTTTAATAACTATAAATAATATTACAGAGACAACACGACGATAGTGAAGGTCCATCTGCAGAGAATGATTCAGTGGTCATTGGTGAGAGTCACTCGGTAACTATATTATTTAGTAGGATATTTTTATGTCGACACCAAATGTGATTTTAGTCTAACAAATTAGAAACCCTAATTGTACGCAATTAGGGTTATATACACGATCAATCACAATCAGAATCGTTTTAAAACATATTGCTAATCCATTGCTTCGTAAGTTGGAAAAAATAATCTGCTCAACAACGTAAATAACGCAATGAATATTGTTGGAAACTGATTAGTCTTAATCGTTTACGAAAATGTATTACGTAATTAGATAGAAGGGTATAGAAAAGCAGTAAACTGCTTTACGTTCACAATCGGCGGCTGACAACAAATGTGGTGTGTGAACGCGGCGTAATAACGCGCTAATCATAGCTAATAACTAATAAGTAACAATAACAAGTGGTCCGATACAAAACAGGTATCTTATAAAACCATCACGTTAGCCGCATGATCTTCAAGTTATACACAACAGTGGATTGGACACACTCCATCATTCCACACGTCAGCTATTGTAACTCAGGCAGCCATAACGTAACTATAGACAATAGACTTTGTTCTTACTCTACCGTTAAAAGGACTTTTGACAAACATGTCTGCCTATGTCCAGCCAGTGTCATGTGACATAATATGGTGCGTGTCTATGTCTCATTATACAGCGGCGGGTTAATGGCGACATTAATTTAAAGCGACACTAAGCGACTTTTAATGATTTTATACTGAAGATCACGTCTAAATGAATACTGTTAATGATTTGGAAAAAATTAATGTTAAATTAGAGCATTTTCTTAATATCTTATATAGGAATATTTTACATTATGCTTATAATACATAGTGAAATTAATTTGTAAACCTATGTCTAACGCGGATAAAAAACTGAGAATCACCCAAAAACTATCAAGCGTATTTTTCTGAAACCTTCACCATTTTAAAAAGATAATTTAATTATGTATACGTGTTTTATTAGAATATCTTTTGTTTTACGTATAATAAATTAATAATGCGTCTAATTTGGGACAGCGCTCCTTGATGGGCGAGTCCTATTACTGACTGTGACTGGACGTACGACGCGTTGCGTGAGCTCAGCACAGAACACGAAAGCTAACCACTCAAGGTCGCTGGCATATATCGACGTCTTAACACGTATACGGTTTCGCGTTCTCGTTTTATGAAGATATTTTAATTTCATTAAACGTTATTATTTATTGATTTCGTTCCAATTTTCGAAAAAAAGCATCTTTAATGCAAACTGTACTCAAAGAACTGTAGAGCAGAGGTCATTTTCCGGGGTCATGGATCATAACATCGCATCAATGAAATTAAAACAAATAACGTGCAGTAAGAGTAGGCGAATTGAAGGAAAGAGAGAACCCTGCCGGCGAGCGGTTAAAATTTTCAATTTTTCAATTTTCGAATTATTTTATCTTATATAATCTTTATGATTACTGGCCACTAGCTCTACCCGTGTGTTAAATTGATGCCGCCATAGCAGCGGCACGTTGTATGATGCGATTGACTGATAGGTGTCTATGTAGGTTGTTTTAATTGAAGCTATTTTTATAACTGTCTTTGATGGAAACCGCGATGCCGATGCCGCAAATAAGTTTTATTTTTATATTTTTTTATATTGTGATGTTTGTGTTATTGCTTTCGTTTTAAGGGTTCTTTAGAAGTAAATTAATGCAAAACAACGCAACGTAATGCTAATATTCAAGAAATTTTAAACTAGTGAATACCTTACCCACCTCAGCAGAAATATCAAATACATGTAATGGTAATAATAGGACTAGCCAATTATACAGGGTGTATCAGAAAGGTGTGGTCAAATTTAAGTAGTCCACTTAAAGCACCCGTCGGAATAGCACCTGTGACTCAGCAGCCTACTGCTGGGATGTATTTTTTTTACAGGACGTTATTAAATGAAAGATATCAGCCGTCTCATACATTTGGGTCGAGTAGGTATTGAAGTTTGGTACGGGACAGTTGATAATTTTTTCGCGATTTCGATTTTTGTTCGATGGAGAAAATTGTTCAGTTAAATGGTCTGTACTTACACCCTTAAATATGTATATATTTTATTTTTGTATTTATCTATGTAGTATCTACTTAGCGCCAAAAGATACACATTTGCCTGTAACCATGCTGTTACCTAATCATATTAAGATTACAATAGATACTAACCCGTTTTATAAATCCACTCAGTGTCACGACGTCACACAAATACCTGATAAATGGATTTTAACAAAATATTTGTGATAATATAATCTTGAACATTGCGATTAGTTACTGACATAAAAATTCAATAAAATTAATTGCTTTGGATAGTGGGGGTAATATGTTGGCACGAAGATTTGCTCGGTGTACTGACCAAGTTAAGATTATGCTTTTAAAGCTTATTGTCAAAGTTTTTACACCGGTAATCTTTGGGTCAACTACTGGAAAAGGTTGCTAGATGTTCTACGCGTCAAATACAACAATGTATTTAGGATGCTGTTGCGACTGCCTCGTTTTTGCAGTGGATCTGAAATGTTCGCGGTAACCCATACCGATGGATTTCATGCCATCGTCGTCAAAAAAACGGCCTCACTCCTGAGCAGAATAAGAGGCAGTCACAATAGTATCCTGAAGGCTGTGAAAAGGTAATCTGAGCGAAGACTCATACCATAGTTAGACCATTACCATTTCTTATTGTGTCTAGATGTTGGGTGGTCTTCTCACAAATTCGTCTTTAGTTTTAAGTTACTAACAATTGTGGTTTAAGTGCATACATGTTGCTAACAATTTATGGATCTTTTTGTCATCTGAAATAAAATTATTTTATTTATAGTGAGGCGAAAGAGAGCGTGTTTTCGTCTAACATAGTACTTAACATTAATCCTTAACTTTAACATATATTTATTTCAAAATTAATGCTGCAGTATTTTCGATATAACGGAGGGTCATGCTAAGCCATTTGAGGTAGTGATTGTTCTATCTTATACCTCCCTAAAACTAATCTCAATTTCATACGGATTGAAGTCACGACTTTTATACCGATTCCGCAGCAATCGGGTCAAAAACAAATGAGCGAAATAATCGGTTTGAATGTCAAACGTTTAAACAAACATGACACTGTAAAATATAAAATATACTCGTACATCACTCAGTGAGGACGCGACCTACATTAAAGTATAATTTTAGATTTTCTTGTTTATGTTTGCGACAATTCCCACAATATACCAGTTGTTTACACTTGACATGAATATTGGGCAAGCCTATTGCCATCAACCGGGCACAAATCCAGACTCAAACGGACTGCTACTGAGAAATTCCAGATGGAAAAAACCCAATAACTAACACTTTGCCCGACCCGGGAATCAAACCCAGGACCTCATACTCAGCATAGCGCTTGCGACTACTGGACCAACGAGATAGGTGGCCAAATCTAATACCTTTAAACGAGCAATTCATGTATAATATAATCTGAATCTCGGAAACGGCTCCAACGATTTTCATAAAATTTTGTATGTAGGGGATTCGGGGGCGACAATTCGATCTTGCTAGATTTCATTTTTAGAAAACGACGTTCAAAAAAAAAGACTCGATCATCCAGACATTGGGAATAATATAACAAAGGATACCTAATCTACTCTCACTACTGAAAAAATACTGCAGGTAAGCACTAAAAAAGGTAAAAGGAGGCTGAAAAGGATTTCAAAACGATTACAAGGAGTAATTCTTTTCATCATTAACACTTCGACTCCACCCATTTTTCATAGAGCTCATACGCCATGCATATTGCAAGTTTACTCCAGGAGGGTAATCAGAGAGGAAGCGGAACGCGTGAGGGAGAGTCAAATTTCGCGCCCTCACGCCCCTAACCGCCGCAGGAGGAGACGCCCCGGGCGGGAATCGCGAGCCGATTTCCGGCCACCGTAGGCGCGGTCTTGCGGACGGTGAGCAATGGGTAGCTCGCCGTCCGATAAGGACCAGGCCCGGGTCGACGGCGCGTTGTGTTCCACGCGCGCCTCAAAGAGATGTCAGCAGAATTGACGGGGTCCGTTAGGGCCAATGCCTGCCGGGGCTGCGAATAAGGGCCGAAAGGGACATCGTGGCCCCCGGCAACAGGGCAACCGAAAGAACACGGGTGGGTTTTAGTCAGTAAGAGTCTGACACGCCCTCCCTCTCCACCCAGAGCGGGATGAAGCTATTTGACAATTTATCACCCAAAAAAAAATTTAAAAAAATGAGGGTAACCAGCATTACATTTGCGCTTCTTCTTCTTTTCGTGTGGTTAGTGACTAACCTGGTGTCAGAGTTTTAAAGCCGCCATGGGCTTCTGACTTGGCTTCACAAGCCGTCGAGAAAGATCTCTCAGGCATGCCGGTTTCCTCACGATGTTTTCCTTCACCGTTTTTGAAGCAAGTTATAATTATGCAATGCGCCCATGAATCCGAAAAGTCAGAGGTGCGTGCCTTGGGTTTGAACTCTCGAGACCTATGACTTGGCAGTCTGACGGTCACACCATTAATTAGGCTATCACTGCACATTTGCGCTAAAGTTAACCCTCGATGAGGGTCACCGGCATTAGGTTTGAAATCTTGTTAAAATATACAATTGATTTTTAACCGACTTCCAAAAGGAGGAGGTTCTCAACTGTATGTTATTTTTTTTTTGTATGTTTATTACGCGATTACTCCGCCAATTATGAATTGATTTTAATGATTATTTTTTTGTTTGGTAGGTCATACTTCAGAGGTAGTCCCATATATTTTTTTATAACTTTGCTTGGGTAGTTTTTGAATTAGCTTCAATAATACGTATTTTTTGCATGTAGTGGTATTCGAATTTGTGTGAGGTAAATACTACTACTAAAAAGTGAAAAATAAAAACTTTTTACAAAAAAAAAAATCAACAGATTTCCAAAAAAAAACACTACAAAGTGAAAAATAACTTTAATTTCGGTCCAAAACCAGTACCAAAACCTACATTTATGTCTTTAGTTTTGAATTTTCGTTTTTTGCCACCGACTTCCGAAATTAAAGTTATTTTTCACTTTACAGAGGTTTTTTTTTTTTTTTGCAAAAACTTTTTTATTTTCACAGTTTATAATTCCGAACTCGCTACGAAAAACCTACATTTAAAATAATGCCTCCGCAAGATCTCCCGGCATCCTATTTATGACTTGAGTGAACCCTACAGGATGACTTCCGGCACTGAACGTGTTAAATAAGATATCATTAATCATTAATCAGATATCCTTTAACCACTATCTATCTAGGACGTCATTAGAATGCACTCTTTATTAGTGAAACACCAGTTTATGATAACATTGTTATCAAGCATAAAGCTGAACTGTCCAGGAGTTTGTCTTAGATGATAATAATGACGGTTTGGTAATATATAAATTTGTTTGTTGTATTAATATTAGCCCCATAATGGACTCTGACGAGTGTACTTAACATTTAGTGTACTATACAAAGATGACAAGTAACGTAAAGTCTTGTACACAAATTACTGAGATATCATCATCTTCATAGCCTTTTCCCAACTATGTTGGGGTCGGCTTCCAGTCTAACCGGATGCAGCTGAATACCAAAATTTTACATGGAGCGACTGCCTATCTGACCTCCACAACCCAGTTATTGGGTAATACGATATCCCTTGGTCAAGATAAGACTGGTTGTCAGACTTTCGGGTTTCGTAAGTCTCGGTATGTAAAGAAAGTCACCCATCCACGGACCAACCGCGGCAAGCGTAGCTTAACCTGATCGATCGACCCGTGCGGCTGTGATTCTTAGCCACAAGTCCCTATCACACAGATTAGGTACTGAGATAGTAAAATGTATCATGTAATATATATACCTAATACCTTTGCCCGCGGCTACGCCCGCGTGGATGTCGAAAAATATCCCACGGGAATGTTATAATTTGATAATTCCCAACCAAAAAAAAAAAAAAAATCCAAATCGGTTCAGCCGTTTGGCGTGATTGAATAATAAACATCCAAACATTTCATAAATACCCAGCTATTGAGAACACCCACCGCTACACAAGGGCTAGTTCATTTTCGGCATTTCTAGAAGTGTTTTTATCTGTTACATCATACGATGTTATTGTACTTTACAGACTACTATGTACTTCTTAGGTTATCATCAGTGATCGGAGTAGGTAGATTGATTTGGCGTCAATGAACTGGCACGTATATATTAGTATGGATATGGCTCCGGGATTCCGGGATTTTCAAATTATTACGATTTTTTTAAGGAATTTCAAATGTTGTAATGTGTAGAATAAAGAATACATCAATATGAATAAGAAATGTTTAACCCTTTTGCTGTCTTTTTAATAGTATATAGGTGATCGGACTCCAAGAAAAGGATAGGTATAGGTACTATAAAAACAATATAATAATAAAAATATATAATTTTAAATATTTATCTATCGCATTCTATAAATTTCTAATGTAGTAGTTTAGAAATCCTTACTTTAACAATATTTGCTTCAATCCCGTAAGTACCACAATGAAATCCCAGAAAAAAGGCTTATCCATGTTATGATTTCTATGACTATTCATGATGCGAGTACGTAAAATCAATCTACCTACTCCGATCACTGGTTATCATAGATAATGTACAGAAGCACCAGTAAATCCTCAACTCCTCAACAATAGGGCAATAAATAGTTTTAGGGCTATATCACACTGACGATTTACCGGAGTGTTACCGGCGAGGCGATTGTTTAACACGCTCGCTGCGTGTGCGTAGCGAGCACGCCACGTGTGCGCAATGTGTTCGCCGCGTTTCCGGAACGAGAGCAATTGACGTGAGTGAGCGAGACCAGTGAGTGTACATGATTGTGAAAACGCAGAGAACACGTCGCGTGATCGCGCTTAGCTCGCTTCGCACCCGCGGAAAGCACGTTCACAAATCGCCTCGCTGGAAAAACGCTGGTAAATCGACAGTGCGATAACGCTCTTAAGTCAAACCTGTTCTCCTCTTAAAGCAAAACAGTAGTGAGAAACTGCTGCCTATTTTAGTAAAAACACATAAAAGTTAGCAGTAAGCAGTGGTGGCCCAGTAGTAATGACTACGACTTACGAGTTGTAGGTCGTAGGGCCGAAACCCTGACAGGCGCTTTACTTTGTGTAAATTATCTTATCACCACTGCTCTCAAAACGGTGAAGAAAAACATCGTGAGGAAACCGGCATGTCCTAGAACCAAAAATTCAAAGACATGTGCCCGGGTGGTGGATTACGGCCCTCTCGAAGAGAGGAGGCTTGTGTCCCAGCAGTGGGAACATTATAGGCTGATTATGTATGTTATGTGTTACACAAAAGTTGTGAAAGTACATTTAAATTAACTGCCAAAAAATTGCCTTTTAATCCCTATAACCCCCTCCTACCCCACACATGACACACATGGGACATGGGACTTAAACATAACTGGCGAAATGTGGGTGTACTATATGTACACATCTGCCCAACAGTTATCCCTATAAAAGATTTTAACGGAATTATCTCATGATCCAGGCTAGAAAGATCATGTATTGTTGACACGTTTACTCGTTCATTCACACAGTCAGTCGTGTAACATAATCTAGACGCAGCATGCCGATTGTGTAATTTGTTGGCACTGACAGACAGACATACGACGTTCCCTGTTGACACTTCTAAAATAGATCCCCACATTCAAGTCGTTGCTTCATCGCGTGGTATCGCTGTCTGTGTGTCCACAGCCGTATTATGGCGCCGCGCGAGTTTGAAGTTATATATTGTTTATTTTTGTAATATGTTATGTGTAAATTATCGCAAAACTACATTATTATTTGTTATAAATTTTGCCACATTTACACTTTAAATTAGCTAAACCGAAAATAGTGTAACATTTTGACGGTCACGACACTTTTGCTATAGTACCTATGTGTTTGTGTGTTTCATCAATCATTACTAAAATTGAATGCACTGATTAAATATTTTTATAATCCTAACTAATAATATATTATAAATGCGAAAGTGAGTTTGTTTGTTTGTTACGCTTTCATGCTAAAACGGCTGAACTGATTTGGATGAAATTTGGCATATGGATAGATCATGACCTGGATTAGGCCAAAGGATACTTTTTATACCGATATTCCCACGGGATTGAGACTTACTCGGGTGAAACCGCGGGACACAGCTAGTAAATAATAATGAAATGTTTATATTTTTATATGTAAAAAAAATATTTTAATTAGTTACTATTTTATTAACATTACTATTTTTTTTTTTATTTAGTTACTCTCAAACGTTGTTATAACTTGTTTGGTTGATGGTTAGTGGCTGAAAACAGTACCCTCTACAATTAACACCAAAACGCTTTTCAAGTTATACTAGTTTTCGATTGATACCAGTATAAAAAACAAGGAAAGTCAGTTTCTTTTTCACATAGATTTAATTTACAGCCAATTGATCGCACGTTAACCTGCATAACTTATCAATAAAAATTATCACAGGGACATTACGGTTATAAACAAAATTCAATGTTCAAGGTGAACAAGATTACAAAAGTGACAAATGAACCACGCTTTCACGGGAAAAATTAAAAAAATATCTTATCATTGTGGAAATGGTAATGAAATTGTCACGATTCAATAACATCAGTACAATATTTCGATTTTCTCAATGTCCCTCGGGAATCATCGCATTTCCGAATACAAACGAATGCAAATTTGCATGTCCATCAATTATTAGATTTATCGTGCATAATAATTTGTATTCAGAACTAAGTACTTTTTGTTGTTTTGTTTTGATTTCCGTGTGAACTATATAGAGCTGTAAAACTATTTTCCAATCTATCGTGCTTGCGACTTTAGCAGCTTTCCTCCCATTTTTTTAATAAATTACATTAGGTTAAAAGAGTATTAACAACTCTATATACTTCCAAGTCGATTGAGAGCGTCCGGTCTGCACCAAGTGCAAAGGGCAACTGATAGAAATCCGACGACTGACGAAACACGAAGTTTGCCGAGGGACATTAAGATAATAGAAATACTGTACATTAATGTGTAGTTGAAGTTTTTATAAACTGTTACACAATTGAATCTGAAGATGTTGCTGAATTTGTAACTTTATTATTTCTTTCAGACATTTAAATATTATTACGAACGAGCAAGAAAGTCACTGCAGCATTGTCATAAAATATAAACAAAAATGTTGTAAGTATTCATATACTTCAAATTAAATTACATTTCATTAGGTTAGTCAGCTCGGAGTCTGGATTTGTGTCCGGTTGATGGCAATAAGCTCGTCCCCTATTACATGGGACTTAAACATAACTGGCGAAATGTAGGTGTAATATGTCCTACACCTCTGCCTAACGCTTCGGGTAAAACAGGCGTCATGTGTCCGTGTATTTGACTACGTCACATTTAGGTTTACCAAAAAATTTGACGAAAAGCTACATGAAACTCAGCCATTATACAATATGTAAAAAAACCTGTCCGATCCAAAAGGGGCACATAAGTACTGCAATAACATGACCAAAAAAAAAATCATTTTATTGTTATTGAAAATTAAAAGTTATTAGGTACCTACCTATTTAAAATTTCAGTACCAAAATTACCCCAAAAAGTTTTCAACAGGGGTCATAAGTTATGATTTGTAGACACCCGCTAAACGACGGCCACCCGCGCTCATGTAATAAAACGGAAAAATTCGCCATTGAAAAAAAATGTAGCCAATTTTTTTTTTCTTTTTTCTTGAAAATTACCACGATACGATACCTAACAATATCCTCATGGATCGGACTGGGTTTTTTTACATGTTGTAGAAGCTTTTATTTTTGTTTACTTTCTGACTAAAGCTTTAGTGAAGAAGCTAGTCAAAATACTGTTCGCAATTTCCACTCAGGAGTCGATACAACATGTCTACGACCCGTCTGCCGTTATCTACCATTATCTACGTCATTCGGAACATTCAATTAATTTAAAACAAAACTCGTATCGTAAACATTCAGTGAAGTTCACAATATTTATAGAAAGAATATCGTGTAGAAATAGGTTGTACTCGTATATATTGGGACGCTGTATCCGGAACACGGGTGTTACCCGATTTAAATTTTTGACAAGCTGATAGTAATTAATTAATTATAGCTTATCTACAGCCCAGTGATAATGATGATAATAAGATTGATTGATATGAGTCATTTTTGTCTTTTGTTTCTTTAAAAAATAACAAAATTTTGTTTTTCCTCTATTCAAAGTACTTAAAAGAAGCCGATGTTTAATAATGATATTTATGATAATATATAAAACACTATTTCATATGATCTATTAATTCGATTTCGATATATTATTATCGTTATCATTTAAAATATATCTATTAGAAACCCTCCTTATACATTAAAACTATTTTACGTTACAAATCAATTTGTTGTTCCAATTATATAGATATTTTCCTGTAGAGAAATGAAACGGAATTTAATAATATCCTACAAACAAAACACCTCACATTTTATACTATAACTCCCGACCCATCCCTGCTTTTCATGGTTTTTTACGACTTCACAAAACATCGTGATTTGTTTATTATATTTAAGTTTAATATGAATGTATTGTACACATAAATCTTCCGGAATAAATTCTCTAAATGATGGTAAACATCGCATCAGAATCCGTTGTGTAGTTTAGTAAAACAACGCGGTCACTTAAAGGCAGACACAAAAGGCGATTTTAATTTATTTGCCCATAATATATATAGATGGAGTACAATTATTTTCCTGTTAGATAATTAAATTGGATACACCTATGAATACGCGTTTAATGGATATGAAAAACGAATCAAGAGGGAATAAAGTAGTGAACGAGGAACAATTACTTGGAAATTGTTTTACTATGTAATTTTCAGTAACATAGAGTCCCTACCTAGGTAGGTACTTAATTGCCTTTGATGGATGTACCTAATACTTTTATGTAAATTGAAAATAAACTAGAAGTAGGTAATAGTCATATAATGCATTATTTTTATTAATGTTATTATTTTTATTAGACTGAGCTCTTTAGCAACGGTATATCCGAAAGACATCGAACGGCAAACTTTTTAGGAAATTTTCAGACAATTCAACAGATTGTAGGGAAGTACAAAGAGCCTCGGTCTCCATCGATGGGACATTAATGATTTGGAAAAACTCAAAGCAATTTTCAATCTTCATTTGTTTTTTTATAACAAAACTAGCGACCCGCTCCTGCTTCGCAAGGTTTTTACGACTTGACATAACATCGAGATTTCTTAATTATCTTTAAGTTTAATATTAATGAATTATACAAATAAACCTTCCGGAATACATTCCCTAAATTATGTTGAAAACCTCATCAAAATCCGTTGCGTATTTTAGAAGAACAACGCGGACATACCGAAACACGCGAAAAGCGACTTTGTTTCATAATATGTATAGATTACACGTGTTTGTTTTCTTCTCATTTCCAGTTTAAATCATTCTTAAGCAAATCAGGGTGTCTGATAATAGTATACCTACGTTATCTTTCAATCAAATCACTATTAATTTTAACTCTGTGATAACATTGTGAACTGTTAAGTATTGTGTAGGCGCTTGGTATTGAGATTAAATTTCCACTTTTAATCACACAGTTTTAACACTTTCTTTGTTAATTATTAAAAGACCGACATGTCTTATATCTAAAACTTTTTAATTTAGATTTTTAATTATGAATTACGAATATCAAAGCAATAATTAATTAATTACAATCGATAATAGGACCTATTTCATAATGAATTTGTTATGAATAAATTCCACTTATTATAAAATAATACGATTGATGCGTAATTAAAGATGAACTTAAAATAGAAACAGTTTTCACTAACCATTTCTGAAAACTTTTCATTTGAGAGATTTTCTTAATGTAGCTGAACAACCGCAAAACAGTAACCGAAGAAGCGCAAGTTCTTAAAAAAAAATCAACAATATTTTGCCTCACCTTGTGACTGAAAACCGACCCAAAACATTGTGGGGAAAACGCAACCTGCTTGAAGTTCTACCCTTTAAAACTCCGTAAACTCCACCATATTTACTCGAGTTAGTATAATTATTATTTTTGTAATTATAATAACATAAAATACTTACTGTTTACGGTTTTGCTTGCCATTGTTCTTCAGTTGAATCGAAGTCGGCACAAAAATAAAACGACCGGTCGTTTGTCGGAGCACTGAACGAACGTACGCGACGCCTCGTAGACAACTGCTACGCCAGCTACGAAACTCGTACGCAGCTAATAATAATACGATTATTATTATCGGATTATTACCCGCACTGGAAAATGCTCTGGTTGTATTAGTTAAGGCGCGTGCGTACCGCGCGATGTGCGAACTATGAGTGGTACTGATCCCGACCAATTTTGTCGGCAGGGTGCTGATAAAGTGGCAAATTATAGAATAAACAGTGTCACTTCTCGGAGATGGATCAGGCTTAGTTCACAGCCTGGAATATACACGGTAGTAAGGCACCGGGCATATTAACGCTTGGCGTGTCTCCGCCTACAATTTATGCACGTTCAGAGGTACGTACCACATAAGGCACGCGTGCATGCATCGGTAACTACATACTAGATATGCATTCGTACAAAGTAAATAACGTTCTTATCAATGCATACACAAAACGGCTATTAATTTAAATTCGATTAGAATTTCTTTATGTTACGCAACATTTAATAAGTTTAATTTTCAAGTTGAACTCTAATCAAATTGTTTGGGTGACGGTGAAATAAATACAACAAAAATTGTAGTTTGATCCTCCATCTTGCTTCCGCGTTGCTCGTTTGCTGCTACCCCTGCATCATCTCAGGATCTTCATTATATTTGACACTGAGTGGTCCAGGCAGCATGATGTTGCTGAAGTGTCAGTTAAGGATCCGGCGACGCATCCGATGTAGTCTTCAATGCCTTATTGAACCGTTTGATATCTTTTCTTGAAATTCGCGACACTTTACAACACTTTTTTTTTTTCGTCACAGTTACCTTTAAGGTAGATTTAACAAAGTTTTTTTTATAGTAAAAAAAACGCGACATCACTCACTTCGTCAAAACACTGACTAGATTCAACTAAAAATACTTCCAAAGTAAAGCAAATATTTAACCAAAAAATTCGAACATACCTACTATTCCAATTGACAATAACCATCTCGTTTAAGTTTGTGATTCCAAAAACACAAAAAAATATCTGCAACCTGAGTTTGTGGAGAGTTTAATGCTCATAAGTCATCGCAGAATGAACGATTAATCCAAATGATTGTAAACTACACGAAGCTAATTAAAACCAACATACTTATCATCTTAATTACGGTGATTCGGTGTGCTTAACAAATCAGTACGAGACTTGTCATTGTTCTGGTAAGTCATGCTTGATGTCGTAGTTTTAATTATGGTGACAGATTATTAATTAGGGTTCCTTAATTTCATAATGACACCAAGGGAACCGACATAGAACGAAGAATTGCCAAACTTAAGTGGCAGTGGGCACATTGCTCGCAGAACAGATGACCGATGGGGCCGAAAGGTTCTGGAGTGGCGACTGCGTACCGGAAGACGTAGCGTTGGAAGGCCTCCCTTAAGGTGGACAGATGAAGGCCGCAGGAATCTTCTGGATGGACCGGACGAAGAACCGGTCGAAGCGGCGGTGCTTGGGGGAGGCCTATGTCCAGCAGTGGACATCTTTCGCCTGAAATGACGATGAGTTTCATAATGACAAGCCGTTTACTTAGTACCTGAAATAGGCCAGAACCAGGCCGGCCCAAAAAGTGACAAAACCTTTAAAAACTCGCTTCTGTACTGCTTGTCGAAATAAGAACTCACGCATGCCTTAATAAAAATATTATCAACAGCTATGTGTGCAACTTCTGTTCTCGGGTAGGTACCTACCTAATTGGTATCCAGACCTCCTCAGTTGCGGACTAATTTCGCGCAAGACTAATTTCGTTATAACCAATAAAAGGGTCTGATGGTGCTTCACTCCTTGCGCAGCACGATGTACATGAGGTCTGTATGGGTGACTGAAAAACTTATCCTACACCTTCGAGTTACTAAATGCACAAGTGTACCAACAACTTTTACTTTCCCTTTGATAAATTATCGAAGTAAGTGTGCAATATAATAACTACTTTGACGCCGGAAATGCTTCTGAAATACCCAAGTTATTATTGAATTACTCAGTGAAATACATATCATAATATTGACTTAATTTATCAAACAATGCATTCCTATCTGTATCCTATCACATCGATGTTTTTTTTATAATCGATTCTTAATTAGCTGCCTATATAAGTAATCTTTGACACACCTCAATTAAACCAAAAATAAATTTCTAAAATACCATAGTGTTCAGCCCTTCTACAGCGTGTTTCAAAAAGGTGTGGTGTTATTTAAGGGTACAGAGACCCTAGTTTGAGTTTTTTTTTACTATCTCACCAGTGAAGGCCAGTGAAGGGCCAATCGGAGCGCCGAACGCGGTACATGCTTAAAGTCGAGATGGTTAAAAGAAACTCACACTAAGGCCTCTGACGATCAAACTGAAGAATTTTTTTCATCGGACCAACATCGTAATCAATGTATGGTCTTCATCACTTACCTTACGTAGTTTTACCAGTAGGTTATGTAGTCTCAAAAACGGTGAAGGAAAACATCGTGAGGAAACCGACATGTCCTAGAACCAAAAAATTCGAAGACATGTGACATCTACCAACACGCACTGAGCCCGCGTGGTAGATTACGGCCCACTCCCTCTCACCGGGAGGAGGCAGTGGGAACATTTAAAGCTGATTATGATTACCAGTAGGTTAAGGTAGGTAGGTAACAGCGGTTAATTTTGCGAGGAAATGTCTTTAACTATGTGATAACTTCTATCTGATTAATTAATAACAAATTATTATCATTTACACAATCGATGGAGATAAAGTAATTTTTATTTTAAAATCACGATAAGGTTTAGCCAGGTGACTGACATGACATTCAGAGTGTAATTTTGTTTTTATTAATGAACTACACGAAGAAAATGTCCCTTGATCTTAAGAGCGTGCTTTCTGAAAGTTGGCAACGTCGCAAATATTTCGCTGTTTTGATTAATTTGGCAATAATATTGTATGGAAATATGAAATATGACTAACTAGTGAACTAAAATATTGATTATGTTATGAAATGCAATAATTAATATCGTAAGGCCGAGTATTTAGTTTTAGATGTAAAAAAAGTATTTGGAAATTTTCTAAATGCTTTTTTTACACTTAAAATTGTTACAACATCAAATTCAGTGTTAAAATTGCAATTCATTATTAATATTCTAGTTCACTAGTTAGCGATATTTCATTTTTCCATACAGTAATATTGCCAAATTTATCAGAACAGATAAATATTTGACAGCTATTTGCGACGTTGCCAACTTTTTAACCGACTTCCAAAAAGGAGGAGGTTATATGTTCGTCGCGTATGATTGTTTTTTTTTATGTCCACCGATTTCTTCGTCAATTGTGGACTAATTTTGAAAGGGTATGCTCTCGAGGTGGTCCCATATAAATTTTATTAACTTTGCTTTGATAGTTTTTGATTTAGCTTCAATAATATGTACTTTTTCCCACTTAGTATGTGGATGATATGATAAGTTCCTGTCACTGTTATTTACATAGCAGGTAGTGGTTTTCGAATTTGTGTGGGGTAGGTACCACAACTAAAAAGTGAAAAATAAAAACTTTTTACTCACAAAAAAAAAACAACCGACTTCCAAAAAACACTACAAAGTGAAAAATAACTTTAATTTCGGAAGTCGGTGACAAAAAACGAAAATTCTAAACCACAGACACCGACTTCCGAAATTAAAGTTATTTTTCACTTTGTAGTGTTTTTTGGAAGTCGTTTTTTTTTTTTTGTAAAAAGTTTTTATTGTAAACGCTCACAAAACCTGAGAAATTACCAGAAGAGCCAATAACATAGTAAAAGGCTTTCGTTTTCATTCGCGAAACGCAGAGCACACCGTAAGCTCCGCGTTTAGTAAACATAGTAAAATCTACGAGTATTAGTGACTAATAGATACTTTCCTTTTACTATGATAAGGTTTTGATGTATTTTTCATGTCCCATCAAACGTTGTTAAAATATCCAAGACGAGACAGTAAAGGTCGATTAAAAGGCAGTTTTTAGCAATTTCCAGAACTTCTTTAATTTTTACAGCGAAGAAACAAAAAACCGAATAATGACAACGTTGCGCGCGCGCAAAAACGTGCGGTTTTTTATCTGATGTTGATACGGGCTTCCCATTCAATTCACAAATTCTTGGTTAGGTCACTAACCCATATCTCCTACTAGGGGTTTAAGAGATCGAATCAAAACTGACACGAATCAAAACTGACATTAATTTAAAATAGTTTTTTAAGAGCTTATAGTAACTTGTGGAGTTACAGCGGCTTTTATTAATTTATTTATTTCAGATAAAGTCTATAAAAAAAAACATTGCATGCATTAAATTAAAACATAAAATTGATATAAAAATCACACACACGATAAAATAATCCTCAAACATTCAAATCAAATCAAAAAATACATACACATGTCTTAAACAAATAAAATTTAAATAAATGCACACAAATGTCATTCAAACCGAAAACAATAAAACACAACACAGAAAATTATATAATACGTGGGGACGCGCTACTATGAAGCTACATCCACCTCTGTAACAGGGGGAGATCCCACCGCTCGGACAATACCTTCAGGATGCTGTTCGAGCTGTTTTATATTTGACTTAGTAGCGAAGCGCTCCGTTTCCTTATGATCGCGAAAAAATCATCTGTCCGCGCCTCAGCAAACATAGTCGAGGCACTACAACACCGCGGAAACCCTAACAGCATCCTGAAAGCATTGTTATACTGTATATTTGAACAATCAATGAATGACCAGCAATGCCGAACCTAAAGACAGAATTTGAGTAAATTAATAAGATTTGAGCAATGATACATATCCAAGCCTGAAATTAGGTCACGCTGACCGGTATTTTAAGTATAAATTAAGAAAAAAATACTTGTTGTATTTTATCGAGGTCACAACTCTAAAAATAGCCTAAACAAAGCAATTTAAAGTTAGGTATACATCGACTTGAAACCAATTAGATTGCATTTATAACTGATATTATCCGCGTCCGTAGTTGATAAGTTTATTTATATTCTTTGGTCTCTGGCCCTCACATCAAGCAATAGACAAAACTTGTCAAACTTTTATTCGTTTTTAATATTGAATACGAGGCTTTTGGCTAATTTTTAAATGTGTATTGTAAGTTTTTTTTTTGTCATGTGCCTTTAGTTTGTGCAGAATATACAATTTTTATTTCTTTCTTTTTAATTTATACTCTTTAGTTGACAATGCCAGGCTATCCCCTTTGTAGCGTTAACGCTCTTCTTCTTTTCGTGTGGTTAGTGACTAACCTGGTGTCAGAGTTTTAAAGCCGCCCATGTGCCTCTGACTTGGCTTCACATGCCGTCGAGAAAAATATCTCTCAGGCATGCCGGTTTCCTCACGATGTTTTCGTTCACCGTTTTTGAAGCAAGTGATAATTATACAATACTTACGCAATTACGCATATGAATCGGAAAAATCAGAGGTGCCTTGGGTTCGAACTCGAGACCTATGACTTGGCAGTCCGACGGTCAGACCACTAGGCTATCACTGCATTTTAGCAATAAAGCTACAGAGTAACCTTTGGAAACCTTGGTTGGAAGATGCCTTAAAAGTATAGTGAATATCCCACCAGCTAGGGGCACCACTTGTAGCATATAATATAACAGTACCTGGGCGACCCAGCTCTACTCTGGTGAAAATAGAGGATGCTCATTTAATAGTATAGGAAAGTTCATACTAATTCCATGTATAGTACATACCTACTAATTCCATGCTGCCATGACAGTAGGCACTTACTAATTCCATGCTGCCATGATAGTAGGTACTTACTTATTCCATGCTGCCATGTTATTTTATTCTAAGGTAGCCATCTTGTACTAAACTTTGGGCGAGAGAGCTCTGCTCGGGTGAAAATACGGAGAAAACGAATTTTCCCAGATATGAGACCTATTTAGCTAGATCGATTTTTCGCCCCGTATATTGCAACTTTCATCGAAATCGTTAGAGCCGTTTTCGAGAACGTGAGTACAAATATAAATATTGCTCTAGTATAGGATAACGTAAAATCACGCCTTGTTTCCCCGAAGGGCTGGGCAGAGGTATGCATATAGAACACCCACATTTCGCTAGTTATGTTTGAGTCCCATGGCTCAGCAATAACGCTTGCGACCACTAGACCAACAACGCATTACTGCGATTATGTAAAATATTAAGTAATAGGTACTTACTATGTAACAACATTGAAATTTTGTTTGAATTTATCAATAAGACAACAACATACTAGGCCCTAGGCAATTTCTACCAATCAACGTTTGAGTGATGCAGCAAAAATGTTACCTAACATAAGTGCAAAAAATTATGTTACAGTTATTTATTTTATTTTATTTATTTAAAATTAATTAATTAATTTAAAACTAAAATTTTAATAAACATTTCTCTAGCCACGCTTTTAAGTAGCTAGGATGTCAAATGAATGCAAACTCCTCTAATAACATAGGTGTATATAATTATGTCCACCACTCACTAGGAGTATTTTTCAACCTGCATGCATATTTTTTTTATAAAAAAGGTGTTTATATGTTTTTGTTTTAGCCATAATAACATAAGAATTATGCAGCCCATTGTCACAGCTTGCATCATTGGTTTATTCACAGTGGCTGCATCCGAAGTCATTTTATAACAACTATAGCTATTAAGATTACGCTAGTCAATCATTCTTCCATACAAACGTAGTATGTTGATTACTCATCTATTTGACGGTGTACGTTCAAAACTAAAATTTGTATCAATTTTTCTTGTCATTATCTAGCCCTGTAATGAAGCAGAATTGAAAAAAAAAATTGTTTGGAAGTTATGAGCGCCCAAACTTCCATATTTAAACACTAATTTTAACTCATCTTTAGGCTTAAATAAATAATTTATATATGTCACCGTAAGATTGTGAGAACCGTTAGTTTATAATCTGTCGGAATTATTTCCGTTAGATTATAAACTGTCGAAAAATTGTAAACTGGGTGAAATGGGTTAGGTTAGGTTAGAACTGTGACCAACCGCGCGCGAGCCGAGCGAGTGAAGCGAGCGGTGCCGCGGCAGCGGCCGGCGAGCGCTACTTCCAAGTTGTTTAATATTAGCGCAAGGTGCGTTACGTCACAAGCAAGTTTGATACCAGTTCACAATTTGTCGGTTTCCCATGGAAAGATTATAAACTAGCGAAAAATAATGCGTTAAATTGTAAATGGTTCGTTGCAGTTCACAATTTTTTGACAGTTTATAATTTAACGGAAATAATACCGATAGGTTATAAACTAACGAAGTTCATAATTATACGGTGACATATAGTATGAAAATGACAAAATAGAAAACGTACAGGGATAGATAATTTATTCAGAAGTTCAAATAATTTAATTTTGAGTAGATACATCTAGTAGTTTTTCCATAATACTTAGCTATACGCCCAAAGGTATGTTCATTAAATTTTACGCGCTCGTTTTCGTTGCAAATCATCGTCTATTTCACTCAGTCATTTGACTGAGTGAAATTATCTTTAACTTTGTCTTTATCCCCCTAAACCCAAGATGTTATTCACCAAGTGTGGGCACAATTTTAAAATCTTGACATATGGTCGTTGACGTTAGGATTTTTGGTGCTACTTCCAATGGTTCCAATGCAGACAGTCTGCGCCCAGCCTTCGATTTTATTACATAGTGTCAATAAAAAACCTGTTATTTTTTCTCACGTAATAAGGTATTACATTAAGTGACTCACATTGTATTTTATAGTAGGGGTTATTCCAATCTAGAAGATATTTCCATAATTTTTTTGTCTGTTTTTACGTTGCAAAAAATCTGTACGGGCGAAGGTGAGATTGCAAAACAAAATAAAGGGCGGAAGCAGTAATTACAAGCATGTATCAACTATTAGTCATGTCATCGGCGTCGGCAAAGGAATACAAATGAAGGAATTAGTGCTGCTTAATAGCTGACTGATTCTTTATTATCGTTGTTTTCCTGATCCCATTTTATCAGTCCATAGATGACCGCTACCTTCCAAACTGTGATGAGGAGGATGTCACAAGAAAAAATAAAACACAGAAAATACATTTATTTAGCACATAGTAAAAATATTATTAATGTAGGTAGGTATTAATAACGTAGGTAACTACTGCGCCGATCCCAAATAAAGGCTCGTGCAGACTGGCGCGACTTGTCACGCGACTTATTCTACCGTAAAGTTTTCTTAGAAATTGTTTTGTTAGAGTCACGTCGCACCAGTTTGCACGAGGCTTTAATTGAGATAAGGTTGGGACGAAATGATTCTGCGGTGAGTTGTAATTATATTTTTCGATAGAGTAGGTACGGATGCTGAATAATATTATGGACCTCTTCAAAAGTATATACCGTGAACCGTGTACCGAACAGTGAACCGACACAATTTTTTGAGAGTGTCATTTGCTTGCACAAAATTGTTTTATTATGAATTTTATTAAATAAGCAATTTAATAAAATAATAATTATCTATTTAGGAAAATAAAGGTTTTGTAGTACATGAGGGACTTACACATTTATTAATTAGATGGTGTAGGTATAATTGATTGTTGGTTGAGTAATCTGTATTTAGGAGAGAGGGAATTTTAAAAGGACATGTCCTAAAATGGTTTTTTATTATTCAATAATTCTAACCAGGATAAGTTAAATATATTTGAATAGACATCCCAAAAACTAGTGGTTCTAACTATATCATACATTTTTAAAGACCTCCAATTTTGAGAAAAATCTTTTTTTATTTTAGTATGAATTTACTCCTAAAACGAACAAAGCTTTCTAATTATCTAGGATAATATAGTGAACACACCCCATAAAATAATAAACTTGTCAAAATTGACACATGTTACTGTCATTACTGTTAATTCATTGAGAGTAATGACAGTACTATGTGTCAATAATTTATGTCATATTGACATATTCAAATAGTGATGACAGTAACAATTGTCAAAATTGACACATGTTACTGTCATCACTGTCAATTCATTGACAGTAATGACAGAACCATGTGTCAATTAATATCTTATTTGTCATAGTTGCCATCAACAAATAAAATATTTGTACTTTATATAGTTCATGATTTTTCTCATAAATGGAGGGGTCTAAAAATATTATTTCAGTGGTTCCTAGTTCCATATTTTGTCGTTTTTATTTAGATGTAGTTTGATGCTGGTTAGATTTTTGTTGGAATAAAAAAACAACGTCCCTACAAAAAGCAGACATCTCCTTTAATGTTTTCGTATTTTAACACTATTTTAAGACTGGAAAAACATAATTACATAAAACATTTTCAATTGTAGGTACCTATATTAAATGTAGCAAATATAACATCAAAAGTTAATGCATAGCAAATATAACATCAAAGTTATTACGTTCTATTACAACCACAAACAAACAAAAAAGTTATGACGACATGAAGAAAACCATATCTCAATTACCGTGCCACATCGTTTCTATGGGTGAAAACTTATAGCATATGACTCCCGCTATCCCTCAGAAAATTATGTCGGTCCTTCTAAAAATCACCCTGTATTATCATGCTATAAGCCAGGTCACCATACCATAAACTTTTAATGCCATGCAAATAAGTCATGGTGTTGCAAAAATACGAAAACGAGCAGAACACTATAAAATCTCAGCATTATAATCAGTTTGGACTGCAGCAGAACAGCAGCTTATAATGTTATCGATCACAATGGTGGCACGGTCGCTGAAATGCAAAGATATCGACAATTAATGTCTTATTGTTACACACTTGACAGATTTCGAACGAGTTCACTTAGTGGCTGCTAAGTTGCATTCATGGAGTTTGGATCAAACGCTGGAGGTGCTAGGAGGTCTGTTATTTGACAAACGTGACTTTAAACTATCAATCGATTCAGTCTATTTGGAAAGCATTAAATCGATTGCGTACTCAAGTAGGCCGCTGCTAACATAATCTTTCGAAATGGAGTATTATCGATGCATCCAACACCCAGTGCGAGTGTGGTGCTCCTGAACAGACTATGACGCAACTGCTTGAGTGTCCCAAATGTTCACCTACATCCTTTACGATCTGAACAACCGTTGACACCGCATTAAATGTGGCCATATCATTAACTATAGGGACCGCCCCGTTTTATTACGAAGTTACTGGAATCATCGAAAAGGTCGGATAAGAGTGACTCTGGCTGCTGACAGTCACTTTAGCAGAGCATCAGGTGAGTAAATGTTCCTTGAGAGCATCTCATCGATGGTTGCGTGGCGGTCTCCGCTGTTCAATGGTGGCAGCCGTCATCTAATAACAGAAAATGATGTCAGAGGAGCCGATGTCGTACCACGTCCACGACGAACTGCTATATTCCGGCACAATCCTGATGATATTGAAGCTACTGAACTACTAATACGATGACTACTTCTGGTAAAGGCTATCCTTTTTTTTTTTTTTGGGTGGGAAATTATCAAATAACTTCTCCCGCTCCCTGTCAGACTCTTACTGACTAAAACCCACCCGAGTTCCTTCCTATGCCATGTTGCCGGGGGCCACGATTTCCCTATCGGTTTTCTTCGAACCCCCGGCAGGCATTGGCCCTAGCGGACCCCGTCAATTCTGCTGACATCTCTTTGAGGCGCGCGTGGAACACAACGCGCCGTCGACCCGGGCTTGTTCTACTACTACTGACTACTTCTGGTAAAGGCTATCCTGCGCCGAAATATAGATGTACCATCGAAACAAAAAGAAAAAGATCAGGCGAAAAGTGGATACTGCCACCTTTGGACATCTACAAAACCCAGAGGACTGTCGATGCGTTGCAGGCTTAAGTTAATATACTCATAGTCTCATGTGCCCGTAACTTCTCCATCATGTCCAAACCGACAATACACCAATGCTGCCTGGCAGCAGAAATAGGTATGTGGCGGCATCTACATCGCCACATATAATCTAAGTATCAAAGACCTGACATTACACAAATCCTGCATCGCGCAATTAGAGTTTACCGCGCAAACAACATATAAATTATTTCCCGACGAAAACGAAACGACACCAGTCTGGTCGGAGGATCCTCCATTTTCTATAGAGGATGAGTGAACTTAACACCCTGTTCCTCATGCTCCTTCAGGTGTGCTAGTAGGTACTCGAAACTCTGTTTTGTTTTCAATTTATAACAGCCTGCACTGCCTCTGCCTAACCTTTTCTCAACTATGTTGGGGTCGGCTTCCAGTCTAACCGGATGCAGCCGAATGCCGTATTTTACATGGAGCGACTGCCTATCTAACCTCCACAACTAGGTAATACGATTCGATACCCCTTGGTAAGACTGGTTGGCAGACTTTCGGGCTTCTGACGATCCGTAACAACTGTCAAAGATCCACGTATGACAGCCGGGAGCAACGGCGCGTGCTTTCCGAGGCACGGAGGAGTCTCGGTATATTAAGATGGTCACCCATCCACAGACCAACCCCGGTAAGCGTAGCTTAACCTGATGGATCGTGCGGCTGTTATTACTTAGCCACGAGCTCCCTTAGCATAATAGCCTGACTAGTATTTTACTGGACCTATTCCACGGCTGGATATAGGTATCCTGCGCTTTTGTATTTCATAACAATGCCTACCATTATCCAATTGTGCGTACCTAAATAACATTCCGTGATTGTCACCCACGGAATGTTACTATAGTGAGATGTGTTCATATCCTGTCGTAACATAGGTGTCTACGCCTACTGATTTGTTTATTTGGGCCATAATTCAGATAGGCGTAACG
Organism: Agrochola litura; assembly: GCA_949152395.1. NCBI lineage: Eukaryota > Metazoa > Arthropoda > Insecta > Lepidoptera > Noctuidae > Agrochola > Agrochola litura. The sequence continues at coordinate 20,969,522 of OX424493.1, forward strand.
TCTTTCCTAGCTTCCTTTAGCCTACTACAATCTATCATTCAGTTTAATAGTCTAAGGCGTAGCTACATCCCAGGCCGATTCCCAGCCACCGTAGGCGCGGGCTTGCGGACAGTGAGCAATGGGTAGATCGCCGTCCGATAAGGACCAGGCCCGGGTCGACGGCGCGTTCTGTTCCAAAGAGATGTCAGCACAACTGACGGGGTCCGCTAGGGCCGATGCCTGCCAGGAGAATGTCTGAAAAGGTTACCGTGGCCCCTGGCAACACACAGGCAACTGAAGGAACACGGGTGGGTTTTAGTCAGTAAGAGTCTGAGATGCCGTCCCGCTCCGGCCAGAGCGGGAGAAGTTATTTAATAATTTCACATACAAAAAAAGGCTTAGTAACAACAGTACTGTTCTAATGTGATGTAAGTTTGGTACTTCCAGCAGTGGGGTCCAATTAAAGTTGGTTTATCATCATCAGAGCAGCGATAGCCTATTGGTATCGGCCCTGATTTACGAGTTGTACGTCGTGAATTCGAACCCAGTCGGGCACTTTACTTTGTGTAGGTCATCACTGCTCTTAAAACGGTGAAGGAAATCATCGTGAGGAAACCGGCATGTCCTAGAACTAAACATTCATAGACATGTGACATCCACCAACCAGCGCTGAGCCCGCATGGTGGATTGCAGCCCATTCCTTCTCGAGAGGAGGCCTGTGTCCCAGCAGTGGGAACATTATAGGCTGATTATGCATATTATTTTTAATTTTTTTTTCGGAAGTCTTGCAGACTAATAACATTAAAATTACAATATTATATAACTAAATTTCTAATTACGACCCCCACAGATAAATAAAAAAATATTAAGTACTTCCTCATAGTCTAAGTTACATCTAATCTGTATACCAACATTATAAGCAAATTTATAACAAAATTTCCATCCTAGTTATTCCCTCAAAGTTGGGTAATTCTGTTAAATGCTAAGCCAATTTGTTCAAACTTTAAGCCAATCCGGACAACAAACTGTTCAAGTGCAGGCAGGTGCCTCTTGCAGGTGCATCATCATCATTAATCCTATTGGGAGTCAACGCAGCATATTTATCTTATTCTTCCATACATTTACATCTCTATTAGATTATCACAGAAGTCACCCCCTTTCTAAGCATTCCATCAGTCACACCACCCATCCATCGTTTCTTCAGCCTTCTCCTTCTCATAAAGCCATCCAAATTTATATTAAAAACTGTCCAGATTACTGAACATAAACGCCTTCATTCCCCAAAGGGTTGGGCAGAGGTGTACCTACCCACACACACGCAATGGGAGTACACCCACATTTCGTCAGTTAGGTTTAAGAGCGTTTATTCTGAAAGTGGGCAACGTCGCAAATAGATGTCAATTATTTCGCTGTTTTGATTAATTTGACAATATTACTGTATGGAAATAAGAAATGTGGCTAACTAGGGAACTAGAATATTAATAATGAATTGCAATTATAACACTGAATTTGATGTTCTAACAATTTTAGATGTAAAAAAGGCATTTGGAAAGTTTACAAATACTTTTTTTACATCTAAAACTAAATATTCGGTATGACGATATTAGTTATTGCATTTCATGATCAATATTTTAGTTCCCTAGTTAGCCACATTTCTTAATTCCATACAGTAATATTGCTAAATTAATCAAAACAGCGAAATATTTGACATCTATTTGCGACGTTGCCCACTTTCAGAATAAACGCTCTTGAGTCCCATGTTATAGGGGGCGTGCCTATTGCCATCAACCAGGCACAAATCCAGACTCCGGGCTGCTACTGAGCAATTCCAGATGGAGAAACCCAATAACACTTTGACCAACCCGGGAATCGATTCCCGGGTCGGTCAAAGTGTTATTGGTAACCCAGGACCTCATGCTCAGCAGTAGTGCTTGCGACTACTAGACCAACGAGGCAGTCCAGATTACTTATCAATTGTAAAAGCCAGTAAATTCGATTACTTCTCTTCTAAACATGAGTCACAACCATTTCAACGTATTCGGGAAGCTAGGTCAAAGCTCTCCTTAGATCATTCTGAATTAAGTACTGGGGCCCAAGTCTGCTATTTTTATAAATTCGTCATTCCAACACAATCCCATTGTCATTTTGCTAAAGGTTCGTAATCTGCTAAATTCATAATGGTCGATCATTGGTCGGTCAATGGTCTCGTAATAGAATTGTGTTATAATGGCATTGTCATACAATACGACCAATGATACCGCCTAAGTCAGTCATTCATTTGTCATTATGTACGAGATTACCAATAAGTGCCATTTCTTTCAATGGAGTGTCAGTGGCTGACCATTGGAAAGTCATAATGACGCCATTATATTAGTAGATTACCAAACTTGTCAAAATCAACAATTATGAAATCAATGATAGACCATTCTGACACTATTGTAATAGCAGACTTGAGGCCCTGGTGACTGGGAGCATTGTCACCGATGCGAAAACTCCCTTTGACATTTGACTAAGCCTGAAAGGGTTTTACCTTATAAAGTGTACTTTGTTGCCTAGATTATTATGACACCTAAGAAAGAACCCTTTTTCCTTTGAGTAATTTGTAAGTCACTGACCTTACCATTATTTATCCCGTAATGAAGATGCCATTAGTAATGTTGTAAAACATTTTAAAAGAGTAACGGTGGAGTTTCTTGCCCATTCTTCTCCATACGAAAACTACCTTTTGGAAGGGGCGACTAGAATCAATTCTATTTTTTGTTTTTGACGTTCAAAAGTGCCTTTTTGTGCCTAATTGAAATAAATTATTTGACTTTGACTTTGAATGTCATATCACAGCGGGCCCTATCAGAATACCAGCGATGCGGTGTTTGTTTTTTTCAAATATCGTAGCATTATGCTGAGATAGGAGCCTTTTTGGCCTCGCACACACACTCTTCTTATTTGTGCACACATTTTTTTTTAAATTTTAATGTTTTTTTTTAAATTGCTATTGTTTTTATAATTTTCTTATTTCCAGTGCGTGTCCCAAATAAAAAAAAACTTTCTTTCTTTCTAATGCCGAAAGGGAACATCGTGGAAGGAAAAATCAATCCCATTGGCCAACACCGCTGAACGTGTACAACAAGATATATGAACATGGATGAAACAAAAGGCGTAAAATGTAGATCGAAACCAAATCATGCAGTATTACGTAGATTTGCCTTCCTGTCTTTTAAAATCCACATAATTCCCCCATGTAACAAAGGCGTTGTTTATGTATGTATGTGCTTTTCCTGTAATTAATCATCGTCAGGACAAAATATCTGTACTCACTTGTGAACGTATCATATGTCGCTCAACTAACCTAAATACGAACATTATTAAGAATTCAACAAGCATTTTCCTCTTCTAATAACCTATTTATTCAATAATGTTAACAATAGTAACTTGTATTGACATCATTAAACCATAAATTGCCTACGCACACACCCTCAAAAACAATAGAAAAACTGGCAAAAAAAACCGTGTGTTATTTGTAAAAACCAACCGCAGACGCGAAGGCCTGAAACGACATGTTTTTGATAGATAATAAATAGGTAGGTGTAATTTATAGGTAAGGAATTAAATATATAGTAAATAAGGTAGGTATTAAAAATCTACTCGCGTCCACCAAGCAATTGTTGTACATTTATACCACAATACGTTATAGTAAACGCTTTGCATAAAACTAAGGTTGTTTAACTTTAAATATGTATAAATAGGAATCAATTTACAATAAACATACATTTTAATGATGAGATCAAATAAAGGAAACGACGTAGATATATGAGATGTAACAAAGATGCAGTCCAGAAATCCTGAAGATCTAAGTAGAAGGGCGATGAGGTAGCTTATAAGCTTTAGATAAAAGTTCAAGGACAAAACAACGTTTTTTTTTTTGAGTGGCTTATGACTAATTAATAACAGCCGTACGAGTCGATCGATCAGGTTAAGCTACGCTTGCTGCGGTTGGTACGTGGATGGGTGACCATCTTTACATACCTACTAAGACCCCTCCGTGCCTCGGAAAACATGTTAAGCTGTTGGTTCCGGCTGTCATTTGTAAATCTTTGACAGTCGTTACGGGTAGTTAGAAGTCTAAAAGTCTGACAACCAGTCTTACCAAGGGGTATCTTGTTACTTAGTAACTAGGTTGTGAAGGTCAGATAGGCAGTCACTCCATGTAAAATACTGGTATTCTGATGATGATGATTTATTTAAACTTCTCGCACACTATGAGGTACAAAGGCGGACATAACGCCTTAGGCATTCTCTACCAGTCAACCAAGGGTGGTGAAGAGATTAGATGGCAGGTGCTCTGATTGAGAGGAGATAAATAATACAAAAATATTAAAAATATAACAAGCAGCAGTTCATTTTGCAGTTTTTTTTCTTTTCTTCATTTTGAGTAGGAATGTGGGAATAGGAGTAGAGGAAGACAACACCAAAGAAACAATGGATGGATTATGTAAAAGATCCATCATCTTTTACAAAGGAGAAATTTTGAGATGACGCAGACGGTTGAAGAGATGAATGGAAGAAGACACAGTGCAAACCCGGAAACCTCTTATCAGGGGGCCTAAAACGGCTACATTAAGCAATTCCTCTAAAAGCAATTAATTTTCTGAATTCCCAACAATTTCTCTATGGTGACAAATATTTTAACTGAATCATATCGACGCTTGAAAGGCAACATTGACTAAGCGACATGTAGTCCCATGTCGCTTAGTCAATGTTGCCTTTTAAGCGTCGGTATTAAATTCAATTGATATCAGAATCATATTTCGGTGTAAATATTGCCGCATGAAAAAAATTAAGACCGTAATTTTACCGGATAATTTTTCTTTACAGTTTTTATTAATCAAATGAGATTTAATTTCTTTATTTCTTTTTCTTCAGTTTAAATGTTTTTTTTGTCAATCAGATGAATTGCGTAATATGAATTGAACACAGATAATATTATGAATTATCAGTTTGTGTGATTCATAATATTATCAATTATTATGATTCTGACAAAGCGGCCGTTTTAAGCCCCCTGTCCTTTAATCGATGAGAGTGACTATAAGCTTCAACTATGTATAATACTGACGTAAGATCTAAGCTTACCAACTACTAACAAGTTCTACAAAGTATCATTACGCACGCTATGCATATCAATTCCCCATCAAATACCGACTCATATCGTTAACAAATATTCCATCATTCCTACAATAAGTGAATCATTTTAAAATTTATTTCCCGCAAAGCTATTAAGTAATTTATATATTGTTCAGTAAGAATAAGATCGTAGTAGTGCACCGGCGCCATTACAAAGTTATACAATAACGTTTTAATATCATTATTATGCTACTGCTGGGCTAGATCACGACGTGCAGAGTTTATAGCGCGTCCATTATCACACGAGATGATATTGCTGACCGTAGTGGCGTAGTGACAGCCTTCGTTTGTTTTTTATGATCTAACTGTAATAACTTGAAGATTGGTTAAGGCGGAGACTAACTTGCAACGTTTGTTTGTAATGTATCATTCGAGGCGAGCTTGGTTACAGAACGGCGATACACTAAACGTGGCGAACGCTCGCTTCGAGAACTTGACTCTAGCTTACATTAATGCTCTAGCGTCCTCCTTTTTTGTTTTTGCTCCATTGTAAACAAGCGCTCGCAATGCTCGTTGCTCGCATCGACCGGCAAAGGAATTCACGAAAAAGCAGACAGTTGTGGGGAGGATCCGGCGCTCGTATCGAGCGGTTCGGCTTGCTGCACTAACTACTGTATCGCGTTAAATAAACTCGATACATTACAAACAAACGTTGCAAGTTAGTCTCCGCCTTAATAGTATTTATTTGTCTACTACCTAATATAGAAGTAAGTTATTCATTTTGTAGACATCTTGGAAAGAGGATTTCCATTTCATATCCAGTGGTGACCCAGTGGTAACGGCCGCGACCAACGAGTTGTATATAGGTCGTGTGTTCGACTTCGACCTCTGACAGGCGAATTTTTTTTGCTTTTATTTTGTCCCACTGGTGGGCAAAGGTATACTTATCCAGTCTTCCTTATGTTGTGCCTTTTCCGGCCAGTCGGTCAGGAACGAGTCCAAATCGTCACGCCAGCGCTTTTTAGGCCTGCCTCGGTGGCCCGTCATCAGGCACCCACTCTGTGGCGCTTTACTTTGTGTTAATTATTTCATCACCACTGCTCTCAAAACAGTGAAAGAAAACATCGTGAGGAAACCGGCATGTTGTAGAACCAAAAATTCAAAGACATGTGACATCTATCAACCCGCACTGGGCCCGCGTGGTGGATTAAGGCCCACTCCCTCTCACAGTGATGAGGCCTGTGTCCCAGCAGTGGGAACATTATAGGCTGATTCTGCATTATGCAAACTCGTAGCTCAGTTCTGGGCTGACACAATCTAGATTGCCATCGACACGTTAAGAAAAAGTTTGTACGAGTAGATCTTAGAAATTAAGTTTAAAAGGTAATTAAAACTAAGAAGTATAAAAGTAGAGATAGGTTACGTCCATTTAAGCTTCATTAATCTCTCTATCCTATCCTATAGTAACAGGGCCTGCGATTCTCCATACAAATGTATTCTCCTTTTTTCTTCCTGAATAATGCCTTTATATTTATACATATATTTACATATATATATATTTGTACTCACGTTCTCGAAAACTGCTCTAACGATTTCGATGAAAGTTGCAATATAGGGGTTTACGGGGGAGAAAAACCGATTTAGCTAGGTCTCATATTTGGGAAAATTCGTTTTCTCCTTATTTTCACCCGAGTAGAGCTCGGTCGCCCAAAGTTTAGAACAAGTTAATGAATAATGACATTAGAATAATGACATTAGAATAATGACATTAGAATTATGACATTAGAATAATGACATTAGAATAATGACATTAGAATAATGACATTAGAATAATAACATTAGAATAATGACATTAGAATAATGACATTAGAATAATGAATTAGTAAGTACCTACTATAATAGCAGCATGTCATTAGTATGAACTTTCCTATACTATTAAGTGAGCATTCTCTATTCTGACCAGAGCAGAGCTCGGTCGTCCAGGTACACACGGCTATACATCAAGCTATACATTTCCAGTATAAGCTGACCTCGCATTGTACGGAAATCCTATGCAATGCGAGATCAGCATAAACTGGAAATGTATAGCTTGATGTGTAGTATATATTCTTAAATTAGCTTTTCCGCGTCGTCTAACTATCCAGGAAGAAAAACAATTAAGTACCAACACAATGAATTTAATTAATACCGATTGATACGGAAATATCTCATTGTAATTTACATACATTGATTTTAATTAAATCAGTATAAATTAGCGTTTGTAATGAAAAACCTATTTAATTAAACTTAAAGTCAGCTTTAGATTTATAACTCATAGAAAAGTACTATCAAGATATTAGTCCTGGATGAATAAAATTCATTCAAAAATCATCTCCACAGTACAATGGAAACAAATACTTAATATAGAATAATATAGCGCGTCGCATTGTAGAAGTTTCTCGACGTTGCGCGGGCGCAGGCTGTAATTATAATGCAATCTGCGCAACGGAAGCGTTCTTGTAATGGTGTCTTCATTACTCTGATACAGAATAGACGGTACTGCGACAGAGGATACAGCTAATCACCTCTTTTTATGCACGTTGATTGATTTGTCAACGTGTTACGTCTTTTTGAAGTACCTAATATAGCTTGGTTTATTACTTTCGCGGTATATTTGCCGCTACAAGGTCTCAGCATAAATATAACGGACTAGCTTTTGCCTGCGACTTCGTCCGCGAGACTATAACCTTCCTCAAGAATTGGGCTATCGAATGCAAAAATATTTTTTCAAATCCAACTGGTAGTTCCGGAGATTACCACCTACATACAAACATACAAACAAACAAAAAAAATTTGCCTCTTTACAATATTATTATAATTATAATATAATAATTATAATTATTAGTATAGACTAAGAGTTGGCCGCGACTTCGTCTGCATGTATTTTATATTTCATTCAAATATCTAGGATGAAAAGTCTATGCCCTTCTCCAGGTCCCAGGCTACCTCAGATTCAGTGGTTTAGTTTAGATAGACAGACAGAGTTACCTTCACATTTATAAATAGGTATTGCTATACCACATATATAAAATGGTTCCGGTACGCATGTCTATTTCTGACACAAATATGGAAACATGTGCAATGCAAGATTCGATATGGCAGTTAAAAGAAGACTTTTGGAAAAATACCGAAAATCTTGCTTAAAGTGAGTGAGAATAGTTTATCCTAGTTTTCCCTTTCTACGATATCATCATTCTCCAAGGTCCAACCTGTATGTGGATTACATAACCTTATCAACTAATTTAATCAGTTCATCGTAAAAATCAGAGCAGCCGCGCCGACGTGGGGTGAAAGTGATAACATTGTGATAACAGCTACCGCGATGACGTACCTACTGTGTACCAAGTATATATCGCCTGATAAGGACTAGCGGCTCTATTGTTCTAAAGTTCTAAACGATCTCACCATGTTTAGTTCACTAATATTTTCTTAAAGCAAGGTCGCGGTTGGAATTCACAAGGCGAAACTGTAATCAGATGGAACGGAAGACAAAAGTTGGTAAATGTACGAAAATTATTCCTGAATTTTTACACTTGGAATCCAAATTCGATCTGCTTAAAATATTGTTTGGTATTGACAGACGGCTTTCAAGTTAATTGAAAACATGTACTATCAATTTGGGGTTTCGGTACGCAAAAACTGACTATTTCTGTTTTGATACGGATAATAATACCTACAGATGTCAAAACGGTTCGCTGCTTTTTCAATAAACATATTTTCGTCGTTAAGGCGACGATAACCGACTTTTAATGATTTTATACCGAAGATGACGTCTAAATGATTAGTGTTAATGATTTGGAAAAAGTATATGTTAAATGAAAGCATTTTTTTAATATTTTAATATAGCATATTATCGATTATGTTTATATTACATAGTGAAATTAATTTGTAAAATTATGTCTAACGCGGATAAAAAACAGAGAATGACGCAAAATCGATCAAGCGTATTTTTCTGAAACCTTCACCATTGTAAATATAATTTAATTATTGATCTTTTAGTATACGTGTTTTTTTAAAATACCTTTTGTTTTACGTATATTAAATTAATAAGGCGTCTAATTTGGGACAGCGCTCCTTGATGGGCGAGTCCTATTACTGGCTGGACGTACGACGCGTTGTGTGAGCTCAGCACAGAACACGCAAGCTAACCACTCAAGGTCACTGTCATATATCTGCGTCTTAAGTCATTTCTTTTGTTTTCCACAATCAAATAATATTCTGGCTTTTGCACTACCTTTTCAGTAGGTACGTCTATTATTTTTTATGCCTTTTCCCATGAATTTCAGAATTTCTGACCACAGTCAAAACCCCAATTTTATAAATTTTATATTGTTTAGTTTATTGCAACAGCAGCAAAGTTTAATTTGGTGGCTATAGATAGGTATGCCAAAAAGGATATAAATTCAAAATATTAATTTGCTTGAAAATAGATAATATATGAGGTGATACAATAACAAAAGGTCTTGAAACCATATCCTACCTAAACAGGATAATATAAGGATGAAGCGTTGTTCTACCTTAATAAATTGATGAATAAATTAAAAACTCATAAAGTAATATGGCTGACAAGTAGAGCGGTAAATGAAGACGCAGGTGATAAATATTTCCTTAATTATTCTCGTAAAATCCATTAGCCGTAACGTTTTATAACAATACTTAGTAACTCTGGTTGACAAGTAGAGCGGTAACCCAAGTGATAACTATTTCCTTAATAATTCTCGTAGAATCCATTAGCCGTAACGTTTTATAACAAAGTAACTCTGGGTAAACAAGATTTTGGAACGGAAGTTATCGCACGTTCTACTCTGCACGCTTGGCAAATGAGAGCTGGACCGAAAAAGGAGTAACGTTTAAACCGTCACGACACTTTTATTACGTAACAAAAGTGTAATAGCTAAAGGAACTTCGTTACAACCGGTACCCTAATTGCATAATACACGATCAATCACAATCTGTTTCGATTTGAAACAGATAGCCAATACTTACTTCATAAGTTGGAAAAAAATTTTGTTCAACAACGTAAATAACGCAATGAATGTTGTTGAACTATCAAAATGAAACAAATTAATCATAATCGTTTACGAAAATAAGTTACGCAATTAGGGTAGTACTGGTGTCCCACGACACCTCTCGTCTGTCAAATTTTACTTCAAGACAAGCATACACCATCGTCGACTGCATGATCAGGTGAGATGGTGGGTGAATTTATGGAAACCAATAATAATAAGTTTATTAGTGAACAAAATTATGTTACAAAGGAGCTCTGCCTTCTAAACTAGGTAGATATACCTGTATCTTAGAAGGCGGTATCTTCCCTAGTTCACCATGATATTTGGACCGAACAGTCCGTGAAAATTTCCAATCTCATATTACTATAGCAGATTAGCTAGGGTGGATCAAATAATCGATTTTCTCACCCGTACGCAGAATACGTCCTATAACGTGGAGTTGCAGACACCAGGCCGGCAGGCCGCGTTACCAATACTATAGCAGCGAAGGGGGTTATTCCGTTTATCCACCTCAAAAAATCCACCCTAAGTCGGATACTCGGACATTCGTTTCCGAGTATCCAACTTAGGATGGATTTTTTGACGGCCTGGTGTCCGCAACTCCACATCATATCGCGTATTCTGCGTACGGGTGGGAAAATCGATTATTCGATCCACCCCAGCTAATCTGCTATAGTAATATGAGATTGGAAATTTAACCAACTCAAACACGAAGCATTTATTTCAATTAAACCATTTACAGATACTTTTGAACTGTCAAAGAATCGGCCAGTTAGTCAGAAAGTTGAAGCTAGTTGCCCATTCCAAAACGTAGATCTCTATGGAGAAGAACGGACAAGAAACTCCAAGGACATTCTTTTAAATATAAATATTACAAAATCCTGAGTACAGACGCCAGCACATCAAGCTACCCGAAACTGTCAAATTTTCCCAATCAACTTTGAACCTTATGTTTCAGCGATAAAGTTGAAAATCTATTAAATAAATTTGACAGATTGTAGTAGCCTGATGTGCTGGCGTCTGTACATTATTCTTGTTGCTTCTATATGTGAGAACAATATACAAAAAGTAATCAAAGCAATTGAAAATATAAGATTAAAAATAAGCCCTGGCAGATAAGAGATGACCAGTCTCAACTGACTGACAACTAGGCCTAGGGAGAATTCTCATACGTTTCCGAGTATTAGCAGCCTATAATTCGTTTTCAACCGGGGTCATAAGTTATGACTTGTAGACACCCGCTAAACGACGGCCGCCCGCGCCCCATGTCGTAACCCGGCAAAATTCAACATCGAAAAAAAAAGGTGGCGTTTTTTTTCTCTTTTCCTGAAAATGACCACATAAATAGACTCTCAGTACGATACCTAACAACACCCTCACGGATCGGACTGGGTTTTTTTTTAATACATGTATATGATTGACTCTCGTATATTTTTTTTTGTTCGTTGCATGTCAAGCCTTATTAAAACATATCACACAGATGAGGTATTCCAAATATTCACACTTATCATTCTCAAAACATGATTTAATCACTTTGTTAAGCTAACAGTTACTTTGGTTTGCAATTTTGCAAATTACGGAATATTTTCTCTTTTATAAATCCGGTGAAGTAACGTTGATATCATAAAAGAATTTTATCAAGATGATTAGATGACTGAATATCTGCTGGGTTTGTGTCCATTTGTTTCTTGCATTTTTGTTTAAGGAATAATTGAGAATTAAGCCAAAAACCATATTTAAATTCTCAATTGAAATCAAAATCAGGTGAAATTTTTTGAACATGGTGGGGAGATAGATTAATCGTTTAAAGGACTCTGAAAGAGACACAATTTTTTTTTCTCATTTTTATCTACAATCGGCTGTTTAGCCATGATTAGATGTGATCTGGGTTGAAATTTGTTTGATTGCCGTTCCAGTGAATATCACATGTGGAAAACACTTCGGTTCCTTTGGCTGAGTTCCGAACGAGACACAAATGAAGCTTTATTGTTATTACATCTGCTCCCGGCATTTAGTGTCCCGCAAAGTGTTAAAATAACAAACGGTTCCACAATATAATCAAGTCCTTCGTAAGATTGGTTTGATGGATTTTTTTTTAGTTTTCAGATTACCTCGTAAATTTTGACATTTGACTACTGAGATGCAATCAAAATCTTTTCATTTACTTGCTCTCGTCCCGGCTGAGAGCCTGCAGTCGGAAAGGTGTGGTGCAACGCCGGCAGCCAAAGTTCCTACAGAGTACCTATCGTGAGAGATCTCGGTACTCGTAAGAGGTGTAGTAGAATCGATAACAGTAGATAGTCATTTTTTGCAGATTTAAATTGCAAGTATAAATGTTTACGTTCGAACATTCCTCTCGTTCGTAAACTCTTAAATCGCAGGGGAAATTTTCCAAATCCTACTAGAACTGTGTAGTAAAAAGTAAAATGGATTATCTTCTCTATAAAGGCATTATTATGATATCTCAATTCATTTTATTACAGAGAATGCCGACAGTCAACTTCAGGTGACGATTTTACAGCTCTGGACAAAATCGAGATAATATGAGATTCATCTGGTACGTCAGTGTGTACTCGTCATATAGTAATAGAATGTTGTTGTGGTTTTCTCAAGAGTTATTAGCAGTAGGATTAATTAATAATTTATCGTAATTGCTTACGTGTCAAGCATCTTTTTCCTCCAACATTTCTAAAGGCGATAACACTTGGGCTTTTTTCGCGTATTCGGTTATCTATCTTAGGGACTTGACTCAATTAATGTTAATAACAATGGCAGCCTTGACGAATTCGGGTGTATTCGGAATCGGACGGCGAAGTTAAACGAACTTACCCATACACAGGTGTACCTACTTCGACATCGTGGGCTATCACATAACCGTTAACCGCAAAATCATAATTATAGGGATAGGGCTGTAGGTCAAGCATAGGTTTAAATTACGAAAAATGAGGTAAAAGACATTGTTAAAACTGGCCTATGAATCAACACGTCTGAAACGTTTACAATAATTACTAGTTTTTTTTTTTATAATATACGTTACACTTATTACAATAGAACGGACACTTCTTATTTTCGAAAACATTTTAAAAGTATGCAATGCTTCTGACTACACTAATAGTACCTACATAAATATGTAATGAAACGTTTGAAGATAAAATCTAGGTAATGTTTTTTCACTAATAAACGCTAAGTTATTATGTTTCTATTGACTTAATTATAACCCCAAAATCCGAAATTGTTTTAGATTTTTTACAATTCTCAGCAGTGTCCGTGATTTTAATTTAGATTCAATCGAATATATGCATTATTTAGAACACAGAAAGTTAATTCACGGCTATGTTGGTTCTTAGGCGAACGATGTATGGACGCCGAACAATGTTCTATTCCAATTAATTTTTCTGTTTTATTCTAAGTGATAATAACAGCTACCTTAAAAACCACGTAGGGTCGTAGCCGTGTAATTTGCCGTGTGCTGACAATAAAAAACAAACAAGACATCATTGTACATCCCACACAGGAAGGTAACGCTAAAATTAAGTGTCAATTAAATAAATATTCATCGCAGTGGACAATAATAAGGCGTGTGTATAGAATACTGATGAGGAGTACATTGTAATTAGCAGGAGGAAGGAGGGAGACAAACGGAAGGAGACATTTGATGTGCATGTTGAAGACAGGTTAGGTCGCGACCTAGACGCTTATTTGGAAGAGGAACTAGGAAGATGGAATTATGGGGCTTTCGGAAGCCATACAAGCGCCTAGGACATCATTAGGCATTCAGGAAGATGCTTATAGATAGATGCAGCAAGGATCTTAACAAATCTTCAACTGGTATAGACTCAACAGTATCGTAAAGAGTGATCTACAGACGCAAAACTCACACAAAACATCCAGACCTAAAACTAAAAATTAGGCCAAGGAGTATGAAAGAATCATAACAGGAGACGTTTTGCAGTTTCTGGCTAACGTCATGGAAAAAAGCGTGTCCATCTCGGTAAAAATATTTCCGCATAATCGACACTTATAACTTTGAAGATACTTAGCAATCAAAAGGAGTGATATAAACGGAAGGAGACGAGTTTATGTGCATGTGAATGTGCCAGGTCGCGACCTAGACGCACATTTGGAGGACGCACACGGCATGTGGTGCTCTGGAAAGTTAAACAGGTAGGTATGCACATCCTCTTGGCAAGCTAACGATCTCAACGGTTGAATGTCGTAGGATGTTGTTACTAGACAGGCACTTTACAAACTTGATACTTGATGTTTATGGGATTTAGTAAAACGTGTGCAAAGCTTACGTGAACTATTTGAATAGAAATAAGCTACTTAAGGCGATGATAACCGACTTTTAATGATTTTATACTGAAGATCACGTCTAAACGAGTAGTGTTAATGATTTGGATAAAAATATATGTTAAATTAAAGCATTTTCTTAATAACTTAATATTGGAATATTTTAGATTATGTTTAAAATTTAAAAAAATTAAAACAGAATCACGCAAAATCTATCGAACGTATTTTTCTGAAATATTCACCATTTTAAAATAAATTTAATTATTGATCTATTAGTATACGGGTTTTATTAAAATACTTTTTGTTTTCTGTATAATAAATTCATAATGCGTCTAAATTGGGACTTCGCTCCTTGATGGGCGAGTCCTATTACTGGCTGGACGTACGACGCGTTGCGTGAGCTCAGTACAGAACACGCAAGCTAACCACTCAAGGTCACTGACATATATCTGTGTCTTAAACTTGGACAAATACTACGGGATGGAATACGATTGACAAAAATTACATTTAGCCAAAACGCCTTGTTTCTGGGAATCTGATGAGTTTAATACGAGGGTGATAAAAAATAATTAAGCTGATAATAATGAAAAAACTGGAGAATAAGTATCTAATATAGGCCCCAAGGCAATCAATAAGTTAATGTTTGAGGTACAGTAAGCGCTCAAAAGTGCATGAGCACGCTAAGAGTCGTATTGCTGTGAACACGCGGTATAGCTCGTACATTTGTATGTGTAAGCAACACGATACACACACCACAGATAACGCAGTTACACGAAACAACAATATATTTCCGTCGCTTTAAACATGCTAGCACACACGCACTATGCGCGTGAACTTGACCAGTTAATGGCATTGCTAAAATTCGATAGTTACTTAACAAGCGCAGATAGCAGAAAGCGTTAAGCGTTGGTATGGAATTCAATCTGCCTCAGGTTCTAATCTCGTGAAATACAGTGCGGTTTTTTGCAAATATTATTATTTTTGTTTTCGATAATAATATTTTTTAAATATTGCTGCTTTTTTATGTTGTTATTGCAATAAAGGTTTTAGAATAAAAAATGCGTGATATATGATAACAAAATTAAAAAAAATATGTTTATTCGTTATATTTATTTTACATAAGTTAATAAACTGCTACAATTATTTATCATTACTTCAGCTGAATAAGATGTGAAATAGATGTCAAGAAACTTAGAAGCAGTTTGTATTATTTAGACATATTTAAATTATGAAATATTTTAAATTTTTAATGGATTTTTTCACCATAAATATTAAGCTTTGATCATGGTCGAAGTAATTAAGTAATAAATAAGAATATTAGACTACTTAAAATGTAAAAAACTACTTACAGAATAGGTAATTTTAAGGTTAAATATGGGTAGTTTGTTTATATTTTATTTGTATTAATTATTTTACATTTTATTTGACTTTAGTAAATATTGGTTGTTATTGAGGTTATAGCTTAAGTATTCATTTTCTTTACGAAAAGAAGATTGAAACTAAACCTCAAATTTTTATCCTAAAATAATACTATTACTAAAATAATATTAAACAATTTCGGTATATCTGCAAGAAATACGACAAACACCCTATTGAAACGTGCTTAAAAAATTCGTTACCATAAATTCATGCAATAACGAATCTGTTGTTTATTAAGTTGGTACGGTCAATATTTTAAGGTCAAAAACGGTTTTCTAGCTGGTCTTCAGTGATGCAAGCCTTCAGAGTGCACGGCGAACGGTTCATAATGACGTGTTTTTAATAATTCAGCAAAATGTCTCATTGGTATGAAACCATTTGTTTCATTCACCATTTGACGTCGCTGCTACTCGATAATAAGCCCCTTCCTCATATCTCTTAACCCTCACAGTATTTCTCTAGAACAAAGAAAAACATTGTTTTTATTACACATAATACCTTATTATTTATTATTCACTAATCGAATTAAACCTCACAATGAATTTAAAACTTTAAAGGCATCTTCTGTCTCAACAATACCTCTGTTCTATCAACAATACCCTTGATTAAGATTTATGTTTAGTAAAATATGAAATATATTAATGATAACACTCACACTTAGTCCGGTTTCATTAGATATTCACTTCACTTTTACGCAGCGCAATAATATTCTCTGATCTGATCTGATCTCTTCAATATATTTTATGCCTGCTTTTTGATAATAATAACCACAACACTGCGCTAAATACTCGTCACCAATATTATCCACGAACCAACAAAGTTCTATTAATTGAATACTCGTAACAAACTGCATCTACCCCACAGAAATCGAAATAATTTACTTAGTTTATTGTGGTCTACCTGCTAAACTTTAATATTTATGTGAACAAGACGAATGAAACTAAAAACGAATGATGATTATTGAACTAGTCATTGGTTGCAGACAAAGTGAGTGTGTGTGTGTAATGTGCGTGTCTACAGTATTGTAACAACTTATAGAAGAAGGTCGTAAGTCAAACCGAAGCGTCAGTCTATTGCTTTGTGAGATTGCTCATGGACTTTTGGTCGGCACTGTACCTATAGATACAATTAATTTAATGCCAAAACTGTGTAGCGGAACTTGCAAATCAGTAGATATCAGATAGATATCATTAATCCGCATTATCTGCGACATACAATTATCACATAGATAACTATGGAATGTCTGCTTTGACATCGCGAAATAGACGTCAATACGAAAGGCCTTTTGGGGTAAACCATTTCCTTTACTACATATACATACATTTTTATTAAAAATACTAGCTGACCCAGCAAACTTCGTTCCGCCTAACAGTCAATGAATGTGCGTATTTCTACCCTACCTACCCTACCTACCCTACCTACCCTACCTACCCTACCTACCCTACCTACCCTACCTACCCTACCTACCCTACCTACCCTACCTACCCTACCTACCCTACCTACCCTACCTACCCTACCTACCCTACCTACCCTACCTACCCTACCTACCCTACCTACCCTACCTACCCTACCTACCCTACCTACCCTACCTACCCTACCTACCCTACCTACCCTACCTACCCTACCTACCCTACCTACCCTACCTACCCTACCTACCCTACCTACCCTACCTACCCTACCTACCTACCCTACCTACCCTACCTACCCTACCTACCCTACCTACCCTACCTACCCTACCTACCCTACCTACCCTACCTACCCTACCTACCCTACCTACCCTACCTACCCTACCTACCCTACCTACCCTACCTACCCTACCTACCCTACCTACCCTACCTACCCTACCTACCCTACCTACCCTACCTACCCTACCTACCCTACCTACCCTACCTACCCTACCTACCCTACCTACCCTACCTACCCTACCTACCCTACCTACCCTACCTACCCTACCTACCCTACCTACCCTACCTACCCTACCTACCCTACCTACCCTACCTACCCTACCTACCCTACCTACCCTACCTACCCTACCTACCCTACCTACCCTACCTACCCTACCTACCCTACCTACCCTACCTACCCTACCTACCCTACCTACCCTACCTACCCTACCTACCCTACCTACCCTACCTACCCTACCTACCCTACCTACCCTACCTACCCTACCTACCCTACCTACCCTACCTACCCTACCTACCCTACCTACCCTACCTACCCTACCTACCCTACCTACCCTACCTACCCTACCTACCCTACCTACCCTACCTACCCTACCTACCCTACCTACCCTACCTACCCTACCTACCCTACCTACCCTACCTACCCTACCTACCCTACCTACCCTACCTACCCTACCTACCCTACCTACCCTACCTACCCTACCTACCCTACCTACCCTACCTACCCTACCTACCCTACCTACCCTACCTACCCTACCTACCCTACCTACCCTACCTACCCTACCTACCCTACCTACCCTACCTACCCTACCTACCCTACCTACCCTACCTACCCTACCTACCCTACCTACCCTACCTACCCTACCTACCCTATCTCTCAAGTTGGATCGAACTGCACATGGTGTGCAAATTTTATTATAATCGGTTAAGTGGTTTAGGAGTCCATTGAGGACAAACATTGTGACACGAGATTTATATATATTAAGATATTTAAATATATAAAAGATAGTGGCCCATTGGTATCAGGAAAAGGGTCCAGAGAGAGGAACCTCCTCACTTTGCATGCCGTATCCAGGAGTACTGCTTTCTGAATCAAACCCTTGACTTAGCCGCGCAATGAGAGCCTCCTAAGCTATTGGTCGACTCTCTCCACTATTAGACCATTAACCTTAACGATTATCGGTACAATGATTGCAGAGTCCACGTCCCACATGTCGACAACCTCGTGTTGCTAAGTCATAATTGAAGTGAAAACTTCTTTAGGCGTGTTGGGCATTTTTGAGATGGGACTAAACCATTGACGCAATTTACCGACATCGTGGAGTAAAAGACATCAACACGTTGATTACCGCGGTGCTGATTTTTTTTTCAAGTTTTCACTTCTTTCGGCACTCCCGGAGTGCCACTGTTTTATTTTTATTTTATTATTATTATTTAATATTTCAAGTACATAAATGTACAATAGCATTGGCAATTGGCAACATCATGCAATAGGAACCAGAAGTGGCATTAGTACCGGATTAGTACTGGTCATCTAGAATTACCCAAGATAAAATATTGACCGGCGATAATGTTAAGAGTTATTTAGATTAATTTAATCTGGGGTACTGTTAAGAGTTAATTGGATTAATTTATTAGATGGTATATGATTAGAATGATTAGTGTATACCGTAGATATTCTTCTCCGGCTTCCGTGCGTATGCGCATTTTACAGTTCACTTGAGTGAACTTCTTGCTACCTAGTTATTGAGAAGTAAGGTATAGCCAATTTAATTAAATCATCACGTGCGGATTATTTATTTATTAAATATTTTGTAGACTTAAAACATGTCAACCCAAGGCGTCTACAAACAAGTTACATTATCGTGATATACACGTACAGTTACAATTTGTGATTAACATATTATTATTTATTAAACAAATTGAATAGGTATACTTGTCAAATATAAATTCAATCTCCTCTATAACCTCTATGAAACCTGGGGGCCTACCACCAGCTCTTATAGCAGTATTATTATAATCTTACTTTGACTTTTCGTACCATGACGTCCATAAAATAAGCTTATTGTAATGTTGAAACAATCTCATTTTCTTAGCGATTTTGGTGACGTCACCTCTAAAAGTTCATTCAATTCGTACCACGACGTGACTTTTGACAACTAGCAATATTGTTTTAATGTCAAATTTAGCAATCTTAAAAAAGTTCCTCGGACTCGACGGAAATATTATTGTTTTGCAATTTATATTAAGAAAAAACATTTTCGTGTCATGTAAAGTTAGTAAAATGTATTTATTTACGTAAACTTGCCGAATGAATTGTGTATCTATAGATTTTAGTACATGTGTAATTAATTTCTTGTTTGATGGCGAATGCATACGAAACATTTGAGTTTTTGGAAGCGGATAACACAGAAAAATAAAAATTCCCAGAGTACCTCTAGCTGATGCCGCCCGGAAACCCGACTGCAAAATTAATAACAAAACACTAATCACTGAGTCTGACCACAATATATTGTTTCGAACTATCTTCGTCAAAACATTACACATTTCTTTGTTTTAAAACTTATTCACTGAGTAACCTTAACCTTCCCTTGATTCCATATCGACTTTGTAGCCAGTTAGATCATAAATTCATTAGCAAATATGTTAAAATAAGTTCAACCTCGTAGTAGTTATCCACTTGTAAACAAAAATATCGCTACATCGAGGCTGTGTTCAGAATTACGCTGCAATCGATTAGAGCGTGCTAACACCCATACCGAATTAGTGTCAGCGCGATAACAACGTGCTGTGAATCGTCATAGATGACGTCATAGCATGCGCCATCTTGCGATAACGCTGACCATGCCCTATATTAACATCACCGTGAGCGCTGTCAAAATGACAGTTGTGCTGTTTTGTTTTGAGTTTCCAAAATGCCACGTTACTTTAAAGATATGGTGGACCATATCTTTAAACTAACGTGGCATTTTTGAAATTGTGCTTCTGGCTACAGTCGTCACCTAATCAAAGAAGAAGAAATTTGTTGTGTATACTCAAAGAAATACTGTAATCCAACCATCTTGTGCAAGCATATCTAAATCGGTACGCAAAATATTGATGTGAGCGATTAAGTCGTAACTCCGAATGCGGCCCGAGTTTCAAATTTCGTTCTGTTCCGATTTATATCATGTAACAGCTTAGCCGTAGCTTATTTTTAATTTTTTCAATTGTTTTTCTTATTTTTCAAAGCCAAATCTTTTAATATTTGTGTCAATTTCATGGAAATTACTCATAAAAATTAGATTCTAATGCAAAGTAATATTTTAAGTAAAAGAAAATAATATTTTGCTTCAAGACCAATACTTCGTAGTTGCGATTCGGACCAACGTGTGAAAGGGACAGCGCTATACAGTTCACATAGCGTTGTTTCTTTTCTACTATAGCAGGCAATAGACAAATCTTACAAATAGTTCGTTCTTTCCCAGCACTAAGTAGGAATAAAACATTCTTGAACGATGAAGGTCGTGGTACGAATATGAGTTATGTTATTGTAAGCTTGAAACAAAACTCTCCTGAAATAAGATTGTTTCGTAAAAGATTGTGGTCGGCCCCCTGACAGCTCACCGTAAATATGGTATGGGGGAAAAATATTTATATTTCCGGAATGAAAGCTGAACATAAAAACCGGCCAAGTGCATGTCAGACCACGCACAATGTAGGGTTCCGTAGTTGGGATGAATTTATCCCAATAACAAACTTAACTTTGTAGTTTAAAAAAAAAGTCTTTCATACGGAATGTATGGGAGAACATGTTTTTACAACCGCAAATCTAAGTTGGTCGATTATTACTCGTTGTGATAGTTTTTCTTTTAAATTCGTTATATAAGCTACTGCCGAGACTTTTTTTCACATATCTAAAACCAGCCATTTAGCTGGCAGGGGGGGGGACACTTGACTCTAACAAAAATTTGCACTTTATAGCTTAATATTTCGCAAACGGATCTCTGAATTCAAAAATGGTTTCAACACACTCACAATGTTTTTAAAAGACCTTTCCAACGATACCCCACACCAAGGGATAAAAAAAAAAACATCTCCACTTTACGAGTAGGGGAGGTACAGTAAGCGCTCAAAAGTGCATGAGCACGCTAAGAGTCGTATTGCTGTGAACACGCGGTATAGTCCGTACATTTGTATGTGTAAACAGTCAGACGTCTGTGGTGTGAGTGCCGTACACACACCACAGAGAACGCAGTTTTGCGCTACACACTATCGTATCGTCACGGTTCGCGGGCGCCGCACTTATATTTCCATAACTTTTGTTAGCACGCATCATACTCGTACGCGTGACCTTGGCCAGTGTATCGCATTGCTAAAATTCGAAAGTAAATTATATGTGCAGATAGCAGAAGGCGTTAAGCGTTGGTCTTAGATTCAAGATGGCTAAGGTTCTCGTAAATCACAGCGCTGTTTTTGCAAATATTATTATTTTTGTTTGCAACAATAATATTTTTAAATATCCTGCCTATTTATTAATGTTGTTATTGCAATAAAGGGTTTAGAATAAAAAATGCGTGATATGTTATAATAAAAAATAAATAATATTTATTCGTTATGTTTATTTTACTTAAGTATAGTTATCAAACTGCTACAATTATTTATCATTACTTCACCCGAATAATATGTGAAATAGATGTCTAGAAACTTAGAAGCAATTTGTATTATTTTGACATATTTAAATTTTGAAATGTTTTAAATTTTAAATGGATTTTTTTGCACCATAAATATAAAGCTTTGATCATGGTCTAAGTAATTAAGCAATAAATAAGAATGTTAGACTACTTAAAATGTAAAAAAATCTACTGACAAAATTGTTGATTTTAAGGTTAAAGGCAGTTGTTCATATTAATTATTTTAAACTTTATTTGGCTTTAGTAAATATTGGTTGGTATTGAGGTTATAGCTTAAGTATTCATTTTCTTTACGAAAAGAAGATTGAAACTAAACATCAAATTTTAATCCTAAAATAATACTATTACTAAAATAATATTAAACAATTTCAGTATATCTGCAAGAAATACGACAAACACCCTATTGAAACGTGCTTAAAAAATTCGTTACCATAAATTCATGCAATAACGAATCTGTTGTTTATTAAGTTGGTACGGTCAATATTTTAAGGTCAAAAACGGTTTTCTAGCTGGTCTTCAGTGATGCAAGCCTTCAGAGTGCACGGCGAACGGTTCATAATGACTTGTTTTTAATAATTCAGCAAAATATCTCGTTGGTATGAAACCATTTGTTTCATTCACCATTTGACGTCGCTGCTACTCGATAATAAGCCCCTTCCTCATATCTCTTAACCGTAACAGTATTTCTCTAGAACAAAGAAAAACATTGTTTTTATTACACATAATACCTAATTATTTATTATTCACTAATGGAATTAAACCTCACAATGAATTTAAAACTTTAAAGGCATCTTCTGTCTCAACAATACCTCTGTTCTATCAACAATACCCTTGATTAGGATTTATATTTAGTAAAATATGAAATATATAAATGATAACACTCACACTTAGTCCGGTTTTATTAGATATTCACTTCACTTTTACGCAGCGCGTATATATTTTATGCCTGCTTTTTGATAATAATAACCACAACACTGCGCTAAATGCTCGTCACCAATATTATCACGGCACGAACCAACAAAGTTCTATTAATTGAATACTTGTAACAAACTGCATCTACCCCACAGAAATCGAAATAATTTACTTAGTTTTTTGTGGTCTACCTGCTAAACTTTAATATTTATGTGAACAAGACGAATGAAACTAAAAACGAATGATGATTATCGAACTAGTCATTGGTTGCAGACAAAGTGAGTGTGTGTGTGTAATGTGCGTGTCTACAGTATTGTAACAACTTATAGAAGAAGGTCGTAAGTCAAACCGAAGCGTCAGTCTATTGCTTTGTGAGATTGCTTATGGACTTTTGGTCGGTACTGTACCTACCCTAAAAAAATTTTAGTTTATGAAACTGTTGCATAATGACTAATGAGGGGTATTAAAACATGAGTGTGTGTTTAAAAACCGAGCCGTAGGCGAGGTTTTTAATTGTATCACACGAATGTTTTAATACCTAGTTATGTGCAGTTTCATACACTATTTTATCTACTCTCATACATTGGGATTGAACCTAATACTAAATAAAAGATCAAAGTTAAAGATCAAGAATAAATTTGAAAAATCCCACGAAATTCAGTACAACAAAACAAATGAATGTCGTCTGCAATCACCGCACAAATGCGCTACAGCGGGTGCTGCTGTCCCCCGTTTAAACGTTCCAATGAAAAAGTTGATGGAAACTCCTTGGTGATATTAACTTCTTGGAATAGCCCTGTGTAATAGAAAAAAAAATGTTTTATAGCATTATTTTGTTAGAGATTTTTTTTTATAATATGATTCTATTTTTAAATTTCGGTATTGTGTTCATAAAGTATGTCAATATAGACTCGTTTTGAATTTTATAATTCGAATATTACGCTATGAGAGTAGATAAACCCATGCCAAATTGCACAGTCTCGGAGCTAGACCGCGGACAGACAGACAGACAGACGGACATGACGAAACTATAAGGGTTCCTTGTTGACTACGGAACCGTAAAAATTACAATTTCCTGGATATAAATACAACTTACCAAAATACTGTCATGCTTTTTAAAACCAAGAAATCCGGTGTCTTATTTTGTAGGTTAAAAGCACCCATCACATAAAGGAAGTATGTCGCATGACCTGTGCCTTGACCGTGGCCGTTGGCTGCGCACACGCATCCTCAAAATTCACTCAACATCGTAATCTGTACAGAGAACATACTACGTTATTTGACTCGGCATTTTCCTCGCCAACTTACACACACATGTGAAAAGTTTGTTTTGCAAATAAATGATGCATTGAGTACTTTGGCGGACGATATCGGCAGAGGGGAAGGGAGACCTATAGGTACCCCAGCAGTGGGTTATTCCGGGCTGAATAATGAAGGAAAAAAAAATTGCCGTCACGGGACGCCTGGTAAATGTGGAACATCGAAATTATTATTTACGGGTAATATGCATAAAAAGATAGTTTACCGATGCCAACATTGGCTTTGGAGTTGGTTTGGCATTGGCATTGTTGGCGTGGCGACAGTCGGTCTGACCCGCCGCTATAGATGTTTCACATCAAAAAGGAAAATAGCTTTATTTGGCACGGAAACAAGTGCATACAAAAAAAATCGGCCAAGTGCTAGTCGGACTTGCACACGAGGAACCCCTCGAACGAGCAAAAAAACGCCGAAAAAACACGTGTCTTGTATGGAGACCCCCATTAATTATTAACTTTATTTAATTTTTATTATTTCTTGTTATAGCGGCAATAGAAATACATAATCTGTGAAAGTTTCAGCTGTCTACCTATTACGGTTCATCAGATACAGCCCGCTGACAGACAGACGGACGGACAGCGAAGGCTGTAATAGGGTTCCGTTTGGCACCCTTCGGGTGAAAAAATTAAAATGATGATGATGATCGAGTCTTTTTTATTTTCATGAAACACGTTCCGGCTTATTGGTGATTCGCACAAATTTACGGGCGAATCGACACTTTTAAATACATAAAATTATTTTTACTTGAGGCGATTCGCACAAAGTTAATTTATTTGTAGACGAATGCACTGCACTAAATGCAACTATACAGGGTTTTTTTTAATCCAGTGTGCAAACTTAAACACGTGACTTTACTCATCATTATAAACAACTTTTACTATGGGACCAAACCTGAAATCGCGAAAAAAAAATCTGCTGTTCCCTACATTTTGACGAGTTATGCGAACACAAATGTAGGGAACAGCAGATATTTTTTTTCGTCCCATAGTAAAAGTAACTAAGAGCTACAAATTTTTGCCATATCTACCGCTGATTGACACCGACAGAATTACCGGATGATTTGTAAAAGGATCAGTTTAAATACCAAATCTGACTCAGTCAGGAAACAAAAAAAATACAAAAAAAAATGTTTTTTTTTTTATTCAAAAATTGTGTTTTACAATTCATACAACTTGTCCTCAGACATTTTTACAGAAGCAAGTCACGTAAATGCCTTTATAACTGGATTTTGTTTAAAAACTCGTAAAACACTACGTATCCGGTTGTTTTTATAACAATTTAATTTAAATGTGCATCGTGTTTTATCCTGGGTTAAAAAACACGAATAACGGCATTGTTTCAAAAAGTATATAACTACTGGCTACACATAAAGTGGGATGGTTGAGATGCAAATTTTCCTGAATATTTTTATGGGACGCGATACCAACGACGACATAGGACCAACCCGAAGCCGTCCGATAAGGACCAGGCCCGGGTCGACCGACGGCGCGTTGTGTTCCACGCGCGCCTCAAAGAGATGTCAGCAGAATTGACGGGGTCCGCTAGGGCCAACGCCTGCCGGGGGTTCGAAGAAGGAACACGGGTGTGTTTTAGTCAGTAAGAGTCTGACACGCCCTCCCGCTCCGCCCAGAGCGGGAGAAGTTATTTGATAATTTCCCACCCAAAAAAAATTAAAAATGCCCAACCCAAATCTTTATAAAAGGCTACAAATTGCCAACAGACGATTAACGATTAACTCAAACAATTTTTCAAATTGATGAGCTTCACTCCTTTACCCCACTACTGTCATTTCTATAAGTTCCCCGTGATTTAGGAGGCCGCAGTCTCAAATATACGACTGCAAAAGCCTGAAAGTTACAAGTTACAAGTAAAGTAAGTATTTGTAGGCCAGAGTCCACTAAACCTCGTGACATATGTGTGGCGGCCATCTAAAACGCCACATGTGAACTACGCATCAAAAGACCTAACGTCACGCAAATCCTGCATCGCGCAAGCAGATTTTTCCGCGTGATCAGCATTTATATTTATCTTCCCGACATCATTCGTCGGGCAGTTATCCACCAGACACGACACATATGTCTGATCGGAGGATCCTCCTTCACAAAAGTCAAAGTCAAATAATTTATTTCAATTAAGTAGGCACATAAAAGGCACTTTTGAACATCAAAATTTACAAAAAATAGAATTGATTCTAGTCGCCCCTTCCAAAAAGTAGTTTTCGTATGGAGAAGAATGGGCAAGAAACTCCACCGTTACTCTTTTAAAATGTTTTACAATATTTTGTATACTTTAAATATACTCGTATAATTACATGTGAAGACGATGCACCTGGAATAAGATGACTATACCACAATAGGTAAAAATAATTAAAAATGAAGCTGTAGCGGTTACACCGCCACATACAAACTGCCAAGACTTGCGAAATACAACAAAAACTGCCTTGCAATGTGCGTACGTATTTATAACAAAATACCAAGTCGCTTTAAAATATTGAACTCGAGAAAGTTTAAGATAGAATTACACAAGTGGCTTATTGAATGTAATTTTTACAGTTTAAAAGATTTTATGGATGTGAGATGTTGATTCGTTTTGTTAAAATATAAATTTTTGCATGCTATGTTGCTTAGCGAAACATGTTGAGCTACTGTAATAATATTAACATCAATGTATACCATGTTTTACGCAAATAAATGATTTACTTACTTACTTACTTACTTACTTACGCATCATAGACATGACGTCACACAAATCCTGCATCGCGCAGTTAGAGTTTACCGAGTGATCGACATGGATACAAGATTTCCACTTCAAACACCCGTCTGGTCGGAGGATCTTCCCTTTTCTATGGTGAACTTTACACCCTGTTCCTCATGCCCCTAAATTGGTGACCCCGAGTATGAACGTCAACGCAGCCTTCGTGCAATTACTTCGGCGTGACGTCATCATCATCATCACTCCCGCAAACTTTCGTGAGGCGACTCACACAGCCAGCCAGCACCCACGGCTTCAATGGGTATCTTGACCATCAGCATGCAGCGAACGCGCATTCCTGGTCATCACCCTCAGCCTCATCACCCCGAATCACTGGGGAATCAACGCAATCAACGCAATCACCTCAATCACCCCGACTCACTGAGGAATCACCGCAGTCAACTCAATCACCCCGACTCACCGGGGAATCACCACAATCACCACAGGAAGTTCCGCCCCACCGCGAACTATGCGGCACCCGGTTCCGACTCACTAGAACCACAGCTGGCACTGTGTGAAGCATCGCAAGATTCAGCCCACTATCGACCTCCGGAGGGGAGTGATGTAGCGGTTACATTACACCGCCACATACAAACTACGCATCATAGATATGACGTCACACAAATCCTGCATCGCGCAATTAGAGTTTACCGAGTGATCGACATGGATACAAGATTTCAACTTCAAACCGTTGGGCAGTTGCCCGCCAGACACAACACCCGTCTGGTCAGAGAATCCTCCCTTTTCTATGGTGGATGAGTGAACTTTACACCCTGTTCCTCATGCCTCTAAAAAGCAATGGCAGAAAAAAATATTATATGATAGATATATGGTGTTCACACCCTGTTCCTCATGCCTCTATGTATATCAAGATTCTATCCCAATCATCGATATCGAAGTCTCACGTTCAAACATATCAATTAACTTTATCGGAATCAATCAACAATTTATAAATATTGTGTCATTTACACATTCTCGTTAGTCAGTTCAGACTTACTCACAACGGTGAAGCTTCACAGTCAGTCACGACTTGGAAAATTCTACTCCTTTATATGTAACTAGCGACCCGGCCCTGCTTCACACGTGTGCAACGGCGACATATCAAAACATCGAGACTTCTGTGCTATGAATATCTAAGTTAAATACTAGGTGGCAGGGACATCGACGCGAAAACTGTTACCATGGATTCAGTACATGATTCTGAAACCCCTGCGTTGAATTTTTTCCTCGGTTATGAAAAAAAAAACAGCTGTTTCATAGAAAAGTACCTGGTCCATACCTTTAACAATACCTACGCGGTCAAAATGTTTGGAAGAGCAAATTTTTTTTTTAAATAACCGACGAGAAATTTCAACGCAGTCGAGTTCAAAATCATGTACTGAATCCATGGTAACAGTTTCTCGTCGATGTGGGATGCCACCCTGTATACAATTCGTCAAAAAAAACCCTGTCCGATCTAAAAGGGACACATATTAGGTACATTACCAAAAAGTATTTTAAAAAAAAAATATTATTTAAAAAAGAAGTTACTGCTATTTAAAATTCACATTTTTAGTACCAAAATTACCCCAAATCCATCAAAAATAGACACCCGCTAAATGACGGCCGCCCGCGCCCCATGTAATAACCCGGTAACGTACCCCATTGAAAAAAAAATTTAGATTATTTTTTCTTGATAATTATTACATACTTAGACTCTCAGTACGATACCTAACAACACCCTCACGCATCGGACAGGGTTTTTGAAGTGAAAACTTCTTTAGGCGCGTTGGGCATTTTTGAGATGGGAAAAAACAATTGAACTCGCGACACCGTTACCGACACCTCATTTTTGTAAACTCGATTGTGCTCTTTATTTAGATAAGGTTACGGACCAATGTTCTATGCTAGTATTTTTACTTTAAAAGTTTTGGAAGTCTTTTTTTTTTTTGTAAATGCGATTGAGCTCTTTATTTATATTACGTTACGAATCAATGTTCTATGCAAGTATTTTTACTTTAAACGTTTTGGAAGTTTTATTTTATTTTATAAACGCTATTGTGCTCTTTATTTAGATAAGGTTACGGACCAATGTAAATGGAAAACAAATACTAGTATAGAACTAGTATTTTTTTCCACCAAGGCGATCTTATTCAAGTTTTCACTTCTGTCGGCACTCCCGGAGTGCCACTGTTTTTTTTTCCATGTTGTATATGTATTATACACTTAAACCTTCTGGAATAAATCCTCTAATTGATGGTGAAAACCGCATCAAAATCCGTTGCGTAGTTTAAAAGATCAACGCGATCACACAGACAAACATTTAAAGCGACTTTGTTTTAAACTATTTACATTCCACTCAGGTGCAAGATAATGACAAATAAATGATTTATACGGCGTCCCCACGTGGCTTTTCAATAATACGCTTGGTTTACATGTATAAACGCGTGTGGGAGTGTCAGATCGCAATTAGATATAAAATAGTTGATTGCAAATGGCGTTATAAAACCCCAGACAGATGAATAGATAGTGAAAATTACACAAGCAGGTGGCAATGTTGTTGTAAGGATGGCGCATGCGTCGATTATATTTAATATCAACAGGACATTTTTAGATGGACTCATCAATGGTGCACGCTATCACAATTACTTTTCTAAATAAAGAAATTGTGTCTGGATATTGCCGGGATTGGTCCGTTGATGGGTGATCATCTTAACACCGAGACTCCTCCGTGCCTCGGAATGCACGTTAAGCTGTTGATCCCGACTGTCATTTGTGGATCTTTGACAGCCGTTGCGAGTCGTAAGAAGCCCGAAAGTTTGACAACCAGTCTTACTAAGGGGTATCGTATTACCCAGGTACTGGGTTGTGGAGGTCAGATAGGCAGTCGCTTCATGTAAAATACTGGTATTCAGCTCCGGTTAGACTGGAAGCCGACCCCAACATAGTTGGGAAATGGCTATGCAGATTGATGTGCTTTTGGACAAAAGATGTAGAAACCGAAAAAAAATTGTAGGTAAAAAGGGTGAAAGCAAAGCTTATATTGTCTTCGCTACTGATGGATATCTTTTATTTTCACAAAATGAAAAAAAGTTTTAAAAAAATGGGGGTGTGTAGACACAGCGCCGCCGCCGCCGCCCGGCCCTAGCCATTGCTCAGGGTAGAGCGACATTATATTTCGGCGCCCTTTTATCGACGCTTTCACTTCACGTAAATTCTACTTCGGTTTCATGTTAAATAAATAATCATTCAAAAAATTCAAAAATCTATTTTATTGCAAATATCAACACTTATTGAATTTAAATTAAGTAGTTCTAATTAGTATACCTACTCCTTCTTCTTTAACATTAAGAAAGCTTACGGATTTACCCTACGGTTTTTTTTTTATTTGATCTAGCAACACTGCTAAAAAAAGAAAGAAGGAAAATTTGTTTATTCTGCACAAATTAAACGCACATTACAAAAAAAAATACATATTTACAAATTAGCCAAAAGCCTCGTATTCAATATTCAAAAACGGATAAAAGTTTGACAAGTTGCTTCTCCCGCGTCTCAAAAGGCGCCATCAAAATTTTATATTGCGCTGGAAATTGTTTTTCGCATAGCTATTTAGGCTTTTTGGTGCCCCTTGCCATCTGGCGCCTAGAGCAACAGAGCCGGCGCTGTGTAGACAGCATCCAATCAAGGGAAATACAGCAACGCTTTTTAACTAACGGGCTGGACTAAATTATTTCTCCTATTTAGGGATAGAAATAACTAGATTAACAGAGAAATTCCTATATCTTCCCAACTGGTGAACCATAATGAAGCAAATAATCGAATCCACCAGGTGCGCGTTATGCAATGCGTGTGCGCAACTCATTACGCATAATGTGTGAACATGTCCCGATGCTATCACTCAGCTCCAGTTTCATTTCCCGGTTATAACAGAACTGTCTTTTGCCTAGATTCTAGATATCTAGGCTACGTTTCCAGATTATTTGCATTTTGTGATTATTTCTACTTAGTTTTGCTAAGACAGTGTCTGTTTTTTGCGCCATATCAAGACCTTTTTCGGAATTTAAGGTCTGTAACTATTTAATAACTTACCACTCCCGTTTAGATTTTTTTTGTTTTGTTAGTAGCGTACTTTTCTTAATTTCAGATCAAAGGAAGAGTGCCTTTCCTGCTCCTAGATTACTAAAATCAATCTGCCTAGCCTTTTCCCAACTATGTTGGGGTCAGCTTCCAGTCTAACCGGTTGCAGCTCAATACCAGTAATTTACATGGAGTGACTGCCTACCCAGTAACTGGGTAATACGGATACCCTTTGGTAAGACTGGTTGTCAGACTTTCGGGCTTCTAACAAACCGTAACGACTGTCAAAGATCCACGAATGACAGCTGGGACCAACGGCTTAACGTGCTTTCCGAGGCCGGAGGAGCCTCGGTACATAAAGATGGTCATCCATCCACGGACCAACCCCGGCAAGCGTAGCTTAATCTGATGGATTGACCCGTGCGGCTGTTATTACTTACATATTGTTAGGCTAATTCTAAAATAAACATAATTAGGTTACGACTTCATTTCAATCACCCCATTTTAAAGCATATAAACATGAATAAAGTAAAGAGCGGACCACAAATATGCCCAGTGCGAAGGAGGAGGCGGAACGCGTGAGAGAGAGGCAAATTTCGCGCCCTCAAGCCCCTAACCACCGTAGGAGACGCCCTAGGCGTCGGGAATCGCAGGCCGATTCCCGACCACCGTAGGCGTGGGCTGGCGGACGGTGAGCAATGGGTAGCTCGCCGGCCGATAAGGACCAGGCCCAGGTTAACGGCGCTTTGTGTTCCACACGCGCCTCAAAGAGATTTCAGCAGAACTGACGAAGTCCGCTAGGGCCGATGCCTGCCGAGGTCGCGGGAAAGGCCGAAGGGATACCGTGGCCCCTGGCAATACAGGCAAATGAAAGAACACGGGTGGGTTTTAGTCAGTAATAGTCTGGCACGCCCAGAATTTATTTGATAATATTCCACAAAAAAAAAAAAAGCTACGTGTGGCATGACAACCATAGGAACGGGTTTTCTACGGGTTTTGTCGACGGAAGAATAGACAAAATGCCAGATTGGGATTGTTTATCTATCATTTTGTCTATTCTTCCGTCGACAAAACCCGTTTCTATTGTGGTCATTAGTCGGCCGGTAAATCTCTGAAATGTCTGTTGCAATTTTGGAGAACAAAGATAATTTTCTACTATACATATCTACAAGACAAGTAGGTACAGTAAGCGCTCAAAAGTGCATGAGCACGCTAAGAGTCATATTGCTGTGAACACGCGGTATAGCTCGTACATTTGTATGTGTAAGCAACACGATACACACACCACAGATAACGCAGTTTTGTTCTACACGAAACAACAATATATTTCCGTCGCTTTAAACATGCTAGCACACACGCACTATGCGCGTGAACTTGACCAGTTAATGGCATTGCTAAAATTCGATAGTAACTTAACAAGTGCAGATAGCAGAAAGCGTTAAGCGTTGGTATGGAATTCAAACTGCCTCAGGTTCTAATCTCGTAAAACACAGTGCGGTTTTTTGCAAATATTATTATTTTTGTTTTCGATAATAATATTTTTTAAATATTGCTGCTTTTTTATGTTGTTATTGCAATAAAGGTTTTAGAATAAAAAATGCGTGATATATGATAACAAAATTAAAAAAATATGTTTATTCGTTATATTTATTTTACATAAGTTAACACACTGCTACAATTATTTATCATTACTTCAGCTGAATAAGATGTGAAATAGATGTCAAGAAACTAGAAGCAGTTTGTATTATTTTGACATATTTAAATTATGAAATATTTTAAATTTTTAATGGATTTTTTCACCATAAACATTAAGCTTTGATCATGGTCGAAGTAATTAAGTAATAAATAAGAATATTAGACTACTTAAAATGTAAAAAACTACTTACAGAATAGGTAATTTTAAGGTTAAATATGGGCAGTTTGTTTATATTTTATTTGTATTAATTATTTTACATTTTATTTGACTTTAGTAAATATTGGTTGTTATTGAGGTTAAAGCTTAAGTATTCATTTTCTTTACGAAAAGAAGATTGAAGCTAAACCTCAAATTTTTATCCTAAAATAATACTATTACTAAAATAATATTAAACAATTTCGGTATATCTGCAAGAAATACGACAAACACCCTATTGAAACGTGCTTAAAAAATTCGTTACCATAAATTCATGCAATAACGAATCTGTTGTTTATTAAGTTGGTACGGTCAATATTTTAAGGTCAAAAACGGTTTTCTAGCTGGTCTTCAGTGATGCAAGCCTTCAGAGTGCACGGCGAACGGTTCATAATGACGTGTTTTTAATAATTCAGCAAAATATCTCGTTGGTATGAAACCATTTGTTTCATTCACCATTTGACGTCGCTGCTACTCGATAATAAGCCCCTTCCTCATATCTCTTAACCCTCACAGTATTTCTCTAGAACAAAGAAAAACATTGTTTTTATTACACATAATACCTTATTATTTATTATTCACTAATCGAATTAAACCTCACAATGAATTTAAAACTTTAAAGGCATCTTCTGTCTCAACAATACCTCTGTTCTATCAACAATACCCTTGATTAAGATTTATGTTTAGTAAAATATGAAATATATAAATGATAACACTCACACTTAGTCCGGTTTCATTAGATATTCACTTCACTTTTACGCAGCGCAATAATATTCTCTGATCTGATCTGATCTCTTCAATATATTTTATGCCTGCTTTTTGAAAATAATAACCACAACACTGCGCTAAATACTCGTCACCAATATTATCCACGAACCAAAAAAGTTCTATTAATTAAATACTCGTAACAAACTGCATCTACCCCACAGAAATCGAAATAATTTACTTAGTTTTTTGTGGTCTACCTGCTAAACTTTAATATTTATGTGAACAAGACGAATGAAACTAAAAACGAATGATGATTATTGAACTAGTCATTGGTTGCAGACAAAGTGAGTGTGTGTGTGTAATGTGCGTGTCTACAGTATTGTAACAACTTATAGAAGAAGGTCGTAAGTCAAACCGAAGCGTCAGTCTATTGCTTTGTGAGATTGCTCATGGACTTTTGGTCGGTACTGTACATCAATTACTGATCTCATGTTGAAGACATAAGACCTACATTTAATGTCTAACAGAAGTGACAAGGAACAATAAAATGTAATTATTTATTTAAATTTATTTATGACCAGTTCTAGTTTAATCATTCTTTCCGTAGTATTAACATGCTGACTACCTAATAGCACAGGAAGCCTGTGCATATTATTATTAGTACCTGGTCGAATAAACATATCGTCCAGGTATACCAACGTTGTATCACATTCCCGAGGCTGTGAAAATAAAGAAAACGAATTTTCCCAGACATGAGCTAGCTAGATCGATTTTTCGCCCCCGTAAACCCCTATATTGCAACTTTCATCGAAATCGTTAGTGCCGTTTTCGAGAACGTGATTAGGTACAAATATTGCTCATTTAATAGTGTAGGATGTATGTAAGAAACTGATCTAATTGTATGATACAAATCTACTATCAATTGTATCCTACGTGCACAAATACATGTAATTCCAACCCTAACATAACTGTGATAAAACATATAAGATACAGGGACTATATTGCAACTTTCATCGAAATCGTTAGAGCCGTTTTCGAGAACGTGATTACAAATATATATACAAATATTGCTCGTTTAATAGGATACAATAAATAGGTATTATATAGATGCAATGAAGCGATGTGTAAACTATTGCGAAAATGTTAGCCCACCCAGATTATTATCAGGTGATATAGGTAGTGGGAAAAATCGACCAAATCGAGTCGGACTCGCACACGAAAGGTTGAAGTAGTCCACTTAGAGCACCCGTCCGAATAGCACCTGCGACTCGGCAGCCTACTGCTGGGACGTATTTGTTTTACAGGACGTTATTAAATTAAAGATATCGATAAAACAAATTTTGTATGTACGTAAGTATGTGTAATTAATAAACATTTCCGTATTACCGTACAATATTTAGCAAAAAAAACGCCGAAGAAAACACGTCTCTTGTATAGAGACTTGGGACCCCCTTTAATTTTATTTTTTGTTATAGCGGCAATAGAAATACACAATCTGTGAAAATTTCTACTGTAAACAGACGGACGGACGGACTTAGTAATAGGGTTCCGTTTGGCACCGTTCGAGTACGGAACCCTAAAAAGCGAGGCCATACATTGTAAAAGAATTAAACATTAAGGTAAGTACTTCAGTGTTGTCCTAAAAATAATGATACTCGTAAGTACCTTCAATGAAAAATGATCACGTCAATCAAATGCAAAGCAACATCAATTAACAGCCGACGAAATTTTAGGAATTCCTATCGCTGTTTTTAGTCTTCAAAGCAAAAAAACTGCATCGCTAAACTAAAGCTCATGAGAATCAAAAACAATAGTAGGTACCAATTACCTACTTCTCATAACAACATCACTTAAGTATTATTAAACTGACGTCAGAGGAAAAGAACTTATGCTAACTTTAATTCTTCTCGAGTCTGACATATAATAATCACTTGTCGGCAAATCTCCGAGATCTTCCAAGAATCGAGGAAATGTTATAAGGTAGTCTGGATGCTTTGTACCAAGTTATTAAAGTTTAATGCTTAAATAATGCGTTGTTTACTTACAATGCACTTTGCTAATAAGGTCGTGGCAAGGCAACATTATTTTCATAGAGAAGTATCTTGAGCTGAATCGGTTCCTTATTTCTTTTGTCATGGACTTTTCCGTCTAGTTTTGGTCATAGACCATAGATTCGTTTATATTCATTTAAATAAATAAAATATTAATTTGAAATTTTTCGGAAATTTGCTTTAACATAATCTCCTTTTATTTATAAAGGTTGTACCTATAAGTTAAGAAACGTTTAAACATAAAAATGTATGGTTAAAAGGTCGCTATCCATTACTTAACTAGTCTTAAACATTATCGTCATAATTTCAGTCAAATCAACTTGTTTTAAACCACTGTGATCGTGCTTCAAGAAAGTTCCATGTCGAAAGAATAGAGAGTTTTCTTTCGTACCATAAACTAGCACACCCCCATACGCCGTACTAAAATTTTAGATTATTCCAATCGCATAGCCAGACGATATGTGCTGGCGATCTAGATTTAAGTACTCCCGACTCACTATTTGTCATCAATCCCTTAAAAAACAGGCAAGCTCCTAATGTATGATGACGTCGGAACTCGGAACTCGACCCAGAATGCTGACTCGATTAAAGACTAAAGAACGAAAACTTTTTATTTTTTTTTATTTAATTTGGAACAGTCTCTTTACATCATCACCTGTTGGTTGAGAATTTTATTGCATGTGCCCAAATTAAATTGGTTCAACCTCAAGACCCTAAACTGATAATTTTTATGAGACTCATATAGAACACAGTCCATCAATAATTAATGTAAGTCTTCAACAACTCCACACCCCACACAATTAGTCGAGTTCGTTTTTTTCATCATGATCGCAAACTTATTACATGGAATGTATTCAGTAGGTACCCTAATTGCGTAACAATTTTGCCTAATTTGTTTCATTTTGACAGTTCAACAACATTCATTGCGTTATTTACGTTGTTGATCAGATTTTTTTTCCATGTTATGAAGCAATGGATTAGTAATCTGTTTCAAATCGAAACAAACTGTAATTGTGTCGTATTACGCAATTAGGGTACTGGATCTAAGTCTTTGAGCTGTAACAACAAATTTTCTACTTAATGTACTTACTATTCCTAAACCAAGGCTAAAAGGCTGGCTCTGCATCTGATTTTATACCGAAAGAAAACTTTTATTTGAAACTACTGCGATTACGAGTGGTCTCTAGAAACATCAGGCTAATGCTTTTGAATAAGTTTACTAGGGTAAAATTTCAGACATCTACTCTTTTTTCCGGATTTTTCCACACTCAACGTAGAGCTTAGGCAAAGTGACGTAGGACGATTAGACAGAAAGATCGATTATTAGTGGGCTGAGCCAGTGCCCTCATGAAGATGGGCTGTCAAGTCTGCTGACCCAGCAGCAAGCGCAGTTTAATTGTTTCAATCATTTACTAACGTTATGTAACAATAACTGTAGGCATATTATATATCAGTACGGTCGACCGAGCTCTGCTCGGGTGAAAATAGATAAACATATTATCCAGGTATACCAACGTATCACATTCCCGAGGCTGTGAAAATAGAGAAAACTATTTTTTTTCAGTTATGAGACCGAGACCAATTCGGCCTGAGGACACGGTGGAGCATACGGTGGAGGTCTGCCCGGCTTGGGCGGAGCAACGCCGTGTCCTCGTGGAGGCGATCGGCGGCGGTGATCTCTCGCGTCCGGCCCTGGTTCAGGCCATGGTACGGAGCGAGAGGAAATGGCAGGCCGTCACCTCCTTCTGCGAAGCGGTAATGCTCGCGAAGGAGGAGGCGGAACGCGTGAGGGAGAGGCAAATTTCGCGCCCTCACGCCCCTAACCGCCGCAGGAGGAGACGCCCGGGGCGGGAATCGCGAGCCGATTTCCGGCCACCGTAGGCGCGGGCTTGCGGACGGTGAGCAATGGGTAGCTCGCCGTCCGATAAGGACCAAGCCCGGGTCGACGGCGCGTTGTGTTCCACGCGCGCCTCAAAGAGATGTCAGCAGAATTGACGGGGTCCGTTAGGGCCAATGCCCGCCGGGGGTTCGAAGAAAACCGATAGGGAAATCGTGGCCCCCGGCAACAGGGCAACCGAAGGAACACGGGTGGGTTTTAGTCAGTAAGAGTCTGACATGCCCTCCCGCTCCACCCAGAGCGGGAGAAGTTATTTGATAATTTCCCACCCAAAAAAAAAAAAAAAAAAAAAGACCGAGACCAATTGCAATTTTTTTTTTGCAATTTTCATCGAAATCGTTAAAGCTGTTTTCGAGAACGTGATTACAAATATATTATATATGATAAATATACAAATATTGCTCATTTAATAGTATAGGATTCAATTAATCTTTAGGGGTGTTCGTATATGTATAACTTCTTTAGGTCAATACATTAAACAGAAACTCTTCTATCCAAACCCGAAAATATTAAATTTACTTACCTACTGAAATGCAAACCACATAAACGACAAACCTAGATCAGTAGATCACTTGTTCCATTATTTATTATAATAGACCTAGCTATACATTGGTATAACTCATAGCAATTATTGTATACCTAAATAGATAGATAGGTACATACCTGCAAACAATAACAACTAAAAGGATAAACGAAATAAATAAATAATACCTACAACAATATATAAAATGAAAATAATATAACAAACAATTAAATAATGCAACAATAACAAGGATCATTCTTTGTTATTTCCTGTGATGGACACGTGATGCTACAAGGTAGAGCTTTTATCTAATTCCTTTGAAGAGGAAGGTATCAGGAGAATACTCGGAACTGCATATGCAACCATTTTAACTTGGCACGCACAAAAAGAGGAGCCAAGCTTTATGTCTAAGCCAATAGCGCAGGTTTGATTAGCCATGTTATGCTGGCCAGAGTAAGATCCAAAAGGTCGCTTCTAGTACTCAGAACATCTAGAATTGCAGCCACTTTACGTGTTTTCCATGACTTTGAATACTTTTGTTTGCTTCTATGACTTCTATGGCGAAGCTGCTTTGTCTCGAATTACTTTATGAATTTTATAATTATATGACGCATCGGTGCACCTGCACCGGTGCATTAAGCAGAATATTATTACATACGATGATAAGTGATCAAATACCTAATTCCTGGCAAAGGTGCTAGCAATCATGACATTGGAGTCTTCCACGATGATAACTCTTGAAAAAAACAAAGGCAGTTGAAACTAACTTTGTATGTATGTACATTCTTAAGTATAATTTCTACCAAACGGCTCGCATCGCATCGGATCGGAATGGATTTTACAATTTTTAAACAATATTTAATCGTGTACACAGTATTTAAAGTCACCATATATTACCAAGCCGCGCATAGCACGCTTGACCGCGGGCGTCTTCCGCGATACGCGATCGTAGCTGAAAGTATGCTGCGACGTGCTCCCTGCCTGTAGTCAACAATACTACGTCAACTTCAACCATTTGCAAAAATTTTAACACGGTCAGCATGGTAGGAATTAAACTATTTGACTAGGCACAGAAACGGATACGTTCGCAAGCGACGGTACGGAGCCGATCGTATGCGTCGATATCCTGCCGGACGCGATCGGCTGTCGCCGCATCCGTTCGTATCCTTTCCGATCCGATGTGATGCGAGCCGTTTGGTGGAAATTATCCTTTAGACATATTATGAATTAAAGTCGCTTTTCGTGTCTGACCGCGTTGTTCTTCTAAACTACGCAAGATTTTGATGCGGTTTTCACCATCATTAAAGGCTTGTGCAGACCAGCGCGACACGCGACGCGACACAAAGGCACCGCTCGTCGCGCGACGGGCGGTGCCTTTGTGTCGCGTCGCGTATCGCGCTGGTCTGCACAAGCCTTTAGAGGAAGGTCGATGTGTAGATTTAATACATTAATATTTAACTTAGTCATAGTTTTTAAGTCGTAAAAACCGTGTGAAGCAGGGGCAGGTCATTATTAGTGTAATAAAATGTCAGTTTGTTTTTGTAGGTACTAATAAAAAATACAATAAGTAATAATATCGCATCATCTTTTGTGTTTTTTAATTTTTTTACGACCGTAATTAATAACGTTTTCAAACACTACTAAAAATAGCTAGAATTAATTGAATAAGTGGCAAGCACTAATTATTATTAGGGTCAAAGTTGAACGTAAAACTTGTACTCAAACGTCGTCGCGTGCTTCGCCGAGTTAACGTCCGCGTTGTTATCGCCACAATCAGACGCATCGTCTTGTTGTGTCGTTTATTTTCCATCCGATTTTGCATGGTTCGAGAGCTTTCTATAAAAACCCAGGTTTACACAATTCATCTAGGTACGAATCGCAGACTGATAAATTGTTACGCTCCTAAGTTTGTTCCTTCTGAAAGGTTTAGCTCTATTTACTTTCATAAAATGCTAACAACTAGATTACTTCACGTCTCTACGCAAATGCATCGATAATACTGTACCATTCTAAAGCCGAAACTGTCTGAAGTGAAGAACAGATCGACGTCCCAAATATAAAAATAGAAACACGGCAGTACTCCGCGCGCTTTTACACCGGCTTTCCACGTCTAACCTAAAAGACAAATTATAATAACCTTTCATTACATGTGCATCATTCCCAGTTAGCAGAAATGTCTCAAGACGAGGGCTTCTTCAAAAAGTTCCACGAAACTATAAACGGCTCTCTGGATGACGTGACGAGGAACAATTTCGCAAATTTAGAGTCGAACACGAAGCGAGTCTCCTACTTGTGCAGTCTACCGATCGTCAGAAATTACAATTTAATCGACGATTTGCAGAAATGCCAGACAGGCGGCGAGTTTCCCGTGAAAAAAGACTTGGATAGAGCGCGACACTTGAAGGATGAAGGGAATAAAGCGGTGCAGAAAGGTGACTGGGCGAAAGCTATGCAGCTATACAGCCAGAGCATGGTTCACATGCCGGAGAAAGAAAGTAAGTCCGTCGGTAACTACCACGGGTAGAAACAGCGTATCTTCATGTAAAAGGTCATGCGATATGTAAACAAACAGAGCATTTTGTTACTAAAAACCAGATTATTAAGGAAAATGTTTCATTAAATGCTTTGATTTTGCAATTATTAACGAATGAAACTATTTTTGTTTACCTACCATTATAGACATTCTAAGAGGTGATGTTAGATTTAACCGCAATAGGTATTTAGGTACCTACTAACATAATTATTAAGTACTGTGAAAAATGGTTTTCCTGTTAGTACGAAAATGCTTTTAATATTAATACCTAACGCATTATTGTATTCTGTGAAGTCATTATTTGCGATGCGGCTTAGGAAACAAATAAGTTTTCAGCTAAAGCACTGAAAACAATTTATCCAAGGTTTTCCTCAACAATTCCTGTTATTTAAAAATAAAGTTTATTTTTTTCTACATAATTTACGCGTCGCTGACATGTTTGTTGTTCAATCTCGGTGATATACTTCTTAGTAAAACGACACGGAGCAGACAAATAGGTATGTATAGGAACCTACTTTGCACGTTTAATTTCAACGAAATGAGTTACATCTGTTGGCACAAAGAATAGGACATTTCCTGCCTACTTAGAACTAGATTTAATTAAGACTAAAATAATATTAATGTTTTTTTTTTACAGCTGAAGAGCTTTCAATCGTTTTGGCGAACCGATCTGCGGCGTTAAATCACTTGGAGCAATACGAGGACACTCTGTCTGATATCAAACGCTGCTTAGCTCTTGGGTACCCTCGTCACCTCAGGTACAAGGTCTACGAGAGACGAGCTAGGTGCCTCCTAGTTCTCAAGAGGAATAAAGAAGCTATCAGCGCTTTTCAGTAAGATATCCTTCATCTTTCAAAATCATCGTTTTCGTAAAATAAAAATTCAAAAAGAAGAAAATTTATGGTATTTTTTTGTCTTTCAATTTTCAGAGACACCATCAGTTCACTCGATGAAGCCACAAAATTGGACAAAGAGAAAAGGCAGAAGATGCGCACAGACTCCAAACTCATGCTCGAAATATTAAACAAAGGTCTCGTCTTGGCTGGAAACCCAAAGGACCCAGAACCTTTGAAGAGAACTCCACCTAAGCCCAAACTTCCTGGGAAGAACAATTCTAAATATCCTGCAGCTTCAGAGGCGATCCAGATTGATTATGATGAGGTTAAAGGGAGATTTGCAACTGCTACAAAAGATATAGAACCGGGAGAGGTTCTGCTAGTAGAAAAGCCACATAGCGGAGTCTTATTGGCGGAATACTCCAGCACACATTGCCAGAACTGCTTCATAAAGTACGTCTTGGTTAAAAAAAAAAAAATATATGCTTCAGTTTCTAGAAACTGCCTGTGTAATTAAATATTTTGTTGTTTCCAGGTGTCCAATCCCTCTACCATGTCCAAAGTGTCCAAACGTTGTATTCTGCAGCGACAAATGCTTGGAAGCAGCCCAAAAATCTTATCACGCCTACGAGTGTCACATCCTCCCGCTCATATGGAAGTCAGGATGCTCGATCACCTGCCATATAGCGTTGAGGATGATCACACAACGCAAAAAAGAGTACTTCACCAATGTTAGCCAAGAACTGGACACCAAACCTACTGGTCCGTACAAAACTGATGATTACAGAAATATCTATCATTTGGTAGCTCATGAAGATAAAAGATCTAAGCTGGACTTCTTACACAGAACTCAAATGACAGCCTTCTTCGTCAAACTACTGGAAATCAGTGGTTATTTTGATGGCATACCGAGAAGTACGCCCGTGGAAGTACATGAGCTGAAGACTATGGCTGTAGATGAGAAATACAAAGAAGATGTGGCTCTAATCGGTGGTCTGATAT
Source organism: Agrochola litura (assembly GCA_949152395.1). Classification (NCBI taxonomy): domain Eukaryota; kingdom Metazoa; phylum Arthropoda; class Insecta; order Lepidoptera; family Noctuidae; genus Agrochola; species Agrochola litura. Next base: position 21,012,211 of record OX424493.1, read on the forward strand.
TGAAGAATCTACAAATCCTAAAGTTCAACGCTCACGAAGTATTTGAGCTGCAATGTCCTAAGCCCAAAGTAGATAAGAATGTTATCAAACATGAGGGAAAGTCTGTGTTTTTGGCGGGAGCCGTGTTTCCAACTCTTGCGCTGTTCAATCATTCTTGTGATCCTGGTGTTGTGAGGTGAGCTGATATGCTTTTTATTTTATGCCAAGTTTAGCCTTATACTGTTTCCTAGATAATTATCATCATTAAGCAAAAAATCGTGCGTGGCTTGTTTTTTGATTGCCACTTACAACGGTCGTTGCATTTTTAACATTCTTGTGTTTAAATAAAATTCACAATAGCATACAAATAACCGGCTTCCAGGAAGCATTTGGGCCCTAAGTCTTTGTCTGCTATATGGTCCGATTTTATAAGTATAGTTTTTTTGACAGTTGCGGATTTTTTTGTATTTAGTAAAAACCTATTCATATGCACAGCACACACTATAAGTACCCACAACTACAAAGTTTTACCTATCTTAATTTCACAAAATTCTATATTGCAGATATTTCTGCGGCAATAACATCGTCGTACGCGCAGTGAAGAACATCAAGAAAGGCGAGGAAGTGTCCGAGAACTACGGCCCTATCTTCACGACTGTTCCCAAAGAGAAGAGGCAGGCAGAGTTGAAGGAGCAATACTGGTTCGACTGCCAGTGTACACCGTGTGAACATAAGTGGCCCATGTATGAAGAAATGACTGAAAATTATATGAGATTCAAGTGAGTACCTTGATTTTAAAAATAATTCTAAGCTTTCTGCAGACTAAATATTAAAGAAATACCTACTCTTGAAATCTAATTCATACTTATCCCGTAATAACTTCACAAGTTGTGACTGGTAGCGCCATCTAGTATTGAATAGTGTAAACTCGGAAAGTCATCAAACTTTTCTCAACTGCTGGCCACGTGGAAATCTGATTGGAAATTCTTAATTCAAAGTAGATGTTTATTTTATGACTGATGAATCGCGAAGTTGCGAGAGCACGATTTCTGTGGTCCAGAACTCACTCCAAGCATATTATTTTTTATGAATAATCCATCTGCCGTCATTTACAGATGCGACTCAGACCGCCCGTGCCCCAACGTAGTGGCAGTTCCATACGACAGCCAGGAGTTCATGGTGCAATGCGGCCTCTGCCAGCAGTACACTAACATACTGAGGGGATTGAAGTCTTTGCAAGTAAGTTAACATTTTACAATAACGCACTCAGTACAGGTATCAGTAGGTACCTACGGTATTTCTATTTTTTTTAATGTCCCTCGGAAATCATCGCATTTCCGAGTACAAACTAATGTTAATTTCCATGTCCATTAATTATTAGATTTATCTTGTATAATAATTTGAATTTAGAACTAAGTACTTGAACTATACAGAGCTGTAAAACTATTGTCCTACCTGTCGTGCCTATGACTTTAGCAGTATTCCTACCATTTTTTAAATAAATTATATTAAGTTAAAAGAGTATTTACAACTCTTATATACTTCCAAGTCTATCGAGATCGTCCGGTGTTATTTCTATTTCAATGGTCTGCACCAAGTGCAAGGGCAACTGACAGAAATCCGACGACTGGCGAAACACGAGGTTTGCCGAGGGACATTAAGAACATATTTGTACTGTAGGTACAGTAAATGACGACGTTCAATCATGGTACATCCACATTTTAAGTCTATGCCCTTGAGGATGTTCATCTCATACAATTGAGTGAGAGCATTGTGTTGGTAGGTACTAATTTTCATGAACGTTTTCAAAATCCAGTCCTCCAACTGGGAAAAATATAATTTGTAGTCAAGATCTTATGACCCTCTACCTCTAGCAACCTGAAGGTAGGTACAGGTACTGACAGACACCAATAACATTTCAATGAACAAGGAAAATAATGAAAGGTATCCATCGATCACTAATAAAAGATCGATGTAGGTATCTCACTATTCGATGTTTCGAATGAATCCGACAGAAATATTTTCATATTGATAATTTATGTAACTAAAGTAGACTAGCCAAATTAGTACATCAAATACAGGTATTTCAGTAGATATCCGCGTATGAAGACACGTAAATAAATTAGAGTATACATGAAAATCATTCAATAAACATAAGTTATATAACTTGATACACAATAATAGAACATATATTTTATATGTCTATGTGCCAATTAAGTGAGAATTGTTTGAGTAAACCGACTGAAAACTTTATGAAAATTCTGTGACGATGTCATCATTACAAACGTGTACTTAGAACATTTTATGAAAAAGGAACTGTAATGAAATGTCGCATCGTGAGTTTTATGTCATTGACATAAGGTTTAAATTGCTATGATTGCCGTAAAATCCCGACTTACCGAGTAAACCGTGGGTTCGAACCCAAGCAGGCGCTTTACTTTGTGTAGTTTCATCACCACTGCTGTCAAAACGGTGAAGGAAAACATCGTGAGGAAACCGGCATATCTTAGAACCAAAAATTCGAAGATATGTGACATCTACCAACCCGCACTGGGCCCGCCTGCACGCGTAGCATGACCACCGTAGAAAGAGGTTTTGTCGACGGAAGAATAGACAAAATGACAGATAAACAATCACAATCTGTCATTTTGTCTATTCTTCCGTCGACAAAACCCGTTTCTACGGTGGTCATGCTACGCGTGCTTGTAGATTACAGCCCACCCCTCTCGCAGAGAAGAAGCCTGTGTCCCAGCAGTGGGGAACATTCATAAGCTGATTATGCCGTAAAATCATGAAATTTGAAAACTGTGCCTATTGATATAATTGACTCAACTGCAGACACCCTAAAAGAGATAGGTCATTCTGAAAAGAAAACTATAACATTGATAGGAAATACAGTATTTCTATTTTCTTAATGTCTCTCGGCAAAGTTCGTGTTTCGTCAGTCGTCGGATTTCTATCAGTTGCCCTTTGCACTTGGTGCGGACCGGACGCTCTCAATCGACTTGTAGTAAATAGAGTTGTTAATACTTTTTTAACTTAATGTAATTTATTTTAAAAATGGGAGGAAAGCTGCTGGGCTACAGTCGCAGGTACAACAGATAGGCCAGAGGATAGGACAGAGTTTTACAGCTCTATAGAGTTCACACGGAAATCAAACAAAACAACAATAAAGTACTTGGTTCTGAATTCAAATTATTTTACACGATAAATCTTATAATTGAAGGACATGGAAAGTTTGTATTCAGAAATACGACGATTCCCGAGGGACATTAAGAAAAAAAAAATACTGTACAGAGAAAAACATTCGTAATATTATGTACAAAGTTTATTAAGATATTTCGCAACCTACTTAGGTACATAATTGTTGAACTTTATCAGGTAGGTCACATTCAAATTCATTCATCTATGCTTCAATAAAATAACCAACATAATTTATAAATAAAATAGGTGCTAAGTTGAACTATCCTTAAAAGGAAGAAGGCACACTACATTATGTGACAAAATCTTAAAATAATACATGATAACACAAACATACAACTAAAACAATTAAACTAAAATTAAAAGATAATGTGCGACTGCATTATTTGTGAGTCTGTCTATGCTCCTATATTCCATTTGAAATAAGATTAGACATCTAAACAAACCTTTTTTTACAGTCCGTTCAACCGATTCTAACTTCTATACCGTAGGCATAAGGATGGCATTAAAAGCAAAAAACTGGTAACAATACCAACTGTTTACTGCAGCTGCCATTTGTCATGCCACTAACGCAATAGAAGTCAAAATCGGTTGAACGGACTGTAAAAAAGGTTTTGTTAAATGTCTAATCTTATTTCAAATCGAGTACAGGAAACAAAAAATGAGATAAGAAAACTCCTAGAGTCCACGCTAAGTCTGCAATGTAATAAATGGGCAACCCCAAAAAGCTTTTACATCAGTCAGTTATGTCAGTTTTCGGGTTGTAAGTAGATCTAATGATTTTGATATTTTGCCTTTTGATTTTTGCATAATAGATTATGCGTAATAGACTAAGTCGTACCTATGCTCTACCTCCATATGATGACAAAACTGTTTCAAATCGACACTGCATCGTGCTAAAGTGACTATTTTTTACCAGGAATAAATCAGAACATAAACAAAATAACCTAACAAAAAGACAAACAAAGTATCAAATTCTTTTTTCGTAGGACAGATGTTGTTGCCGTCTATAGATTTTCAAATTCCACCGTATTTTTACTTATGCAGACTTAGCGTAGCCAGACTCTATCCATAGAGCACGAAGAAGCCTCAGCGGCCTAGCGGATAGAGGTAGGGTTGCCAACATTTTGTAAAAAAAAAAAAGTTTTCTAAGTGGGAAAATAAACAGTAATTCGGAAAAATAAACAGCGTTTTAAGTTAATGTTTTAACACATAACATAACATCACGCCTTGTTTCCTTAGTAGGTACACCCACATTTCGCCAGTTACGTTTAAGTCCCATGTAATAGGGGGCGAGCCTATTGCCAGCAACCAGGCACAAATCAGACTCAGGGCTGAGATACATAATTCATTAGTGCTTCTCGCGCAACTTATCAATTTAGCCCCAGTTTTGAAGACTTTGTAAGCTTCACTAAATAAATATGGAGCAAATTTCTTATTAAATGTATGAAGCTCTATTTTTGCCGTCCCACCACTTAACATTCATTCTGTGAATACAGAGGTGGCACAATTAACTATAATAGGTACTTAAGTATCTAAAAGGTATTCTTATAACAATTATCATTTAAAATTTCATTCTGAAATTAAGGCTAGCTGCTACTTAGTAGATAAAACTTTTTATTTGGGTATAGCTCTGGATATCAGTAAAAACAGTATGTTCATATACTTTATTTTTGTTGAACAGTAAACAGTATTTTAGAGTGAAAAACAGTATGATACTGTTTTTAACAATATGGTTGGCAACCCTAGATAGAGGTGGCATTGTCATGTGTGTGATGTGGCATTTATAATCCGATCCTGCCTGTCCCTTTGCTGGCCTCCCCCAGCGACGCCATAAGCCGAGGTCCGTACCCCACAGTAGATGCCCTTAGCATGTAGTCACTTAGTTTGTAAGTTCTACGCCCCGGCTGGAGGCCTTAATTTATTGAGGCACCCACAGGAAAGTCTGGTTAGACAGCAGACAACCTCCTAGGCTTACCTGCGAGTTACCACTCAAAAAAATAAAAATAAAATATCCGCACTACGACACAAATGCCGTATAAAAAAATGGCTTTGAAGGCGGTTCGGTATAGAAGTTGTGTGCTCATTTTACGGAACTTTATTAGTAGGTACTGTTGAGGAGCTCGAGGCTAAGTAATAACAGCCACATGGGTCGATCCATCAGGTTAAGCTACGGTTACCGGGGTTGGTCTGTGGATGCTTGACCATCTTTACATACCCAGACTCCTCCGTGCCTCGGAAAGCACGTTAAGCCGTTGGTCCCGGCTGTCATTCGCGGATCTTTGACAGTCGTTACGGGTCGCCAAAAGCCCGAAAGTCTGACAACCAGTCTTACCAAGGGGTGTCGTATTACCCAGTTACTGGGTTGTGGAGGTTAGATAGGCAATCGCTCCATGTAAAATACTAGTATTCAGCTGCATCCGGTTAGACTAGAAAAGCTGACCCCATCATAGTTGGGAAAGGGCTAGGCAGATTGATTTAATTAGTAGATACTGTTGCCTTAGACACTGCGTGCGGCGCTTCCGTGCTCTATGCTCCTATCCTATCATATGTAAAAGTAATTTTCGCACGCATTGGCTTGGTACGACACATAATATCTATGTTCTGCCTGCATACCAAACTCGTGACTCTTCTATACCTGGCGCATTGCTTTAGTAATACTATGCTAGAGCTTTCTCTCTAACCATGTAACTAAAGTTCAGTACATATAAATACCATAAACAGTGGTATAACAGAATATAGTGTCGTTCCTATACTGTTCGTCCACGTAATCGTCAGTCTCAGGATCCCATATACATCTCTGGCCGCACTTTACACCTGCACCCTTCATTTCTATTATCGTTGCTTGTACTACGACCTTGTACCTGAAATGAGGGAGATATTTTTACAACGATTAGGAAAAGCAACAGTTGTAAAAAAAATATTTTCGATTATGACTTCATAATCGTAATGATCTCAGCCGAAAGATGTCCGCTGCTGGACCTAAGCCTCCCCTAGGAAAATGGATATTCTTAAAACCGGCCAAGTGCGAGTCGGACTCGAAGGGTTCCGCACCACGTACAATATTTAGCAAAAAAACACCGATGAAACACGTTTCTTGTATGGTGTTTCGTTTCTTGTATAAAAATAAAATAAAGTTAAAAATTAAAGGGGGTAATTTTTTTATTATTTGTTGTTATAGCGGCAATAGAAATACACAATCTGTGAAGATTTCAGCTGTCTACCTGTTACGGTTCATGAGATACAGCCCGCTGACAGACAGACGGACGGATAGCGGAGGCTTAGTGATAGGATTCTGTTTGGCATCCTTCGGGTACGGAACCCTAAAAATACTCAATGCTTACTACTTATTTGTAAAGGGACACAACACTTAAAATTAGGTAATTATTATTGTGGTAATGCATGTTTTATTTCTGTGTTACATTTATGTATAAGTTTAATATTAATGTATTATACAAATATACCTTCCGGACACATTCTCTAAATAACGTTGAAAACCTCATCAAAATCCATTGCGTATTTTAGAAGAACAACGCGAACATACAGACAAACTCGAAAAGCGACTTTGTTTTATAATATGTATAGATTAAACTGAATACCAATGGTATTCACCAGAGAGTGATGAAATACTTTTTAATCATTTTATTATTTTTCTTTCGAAATGCTAGGCTTTGGTACATACCTAATTAGTGTTGGTATTTAATCACTAGGTTTTACCTAAAAATTGGGGGTGGTTAAAAATGGTAGATCTCAATATAGCAGGCAGGGGAGGCGATAAGGTGATCTCTCGCGTCCGGCCCTGATTCGGGCCATGCTACGGAGCGAGAGGAAATGGGAGGCCGTCACCTCTTTCTGCGAAGCAGTAATGCTCGCGAAGGAGACGGAGGAGACGGAGCGCGTGAGGGAGAGGCAAATTTCGCGCCCTCGCGCCCCTAACCGCCGCAGGAGGAGACGCCCTGGGCGTCGGGAATCACAGGAAGATTTCCGGCCACCGTAGGCGCGGGCTTGCGGACGGTGAGCAATGGGTAGCTGGCCGTCCGGTAAGGACCAAGCCCGGGTCGACGGCGCGTTGTGTTCCACGTGCGCCTCAAAGAGATGTCAGCAGAATTGACGGGGTCCGCTAGGGCCAATGCCTGCCGGGGGTTCGAAGAAAACCTGGCATAGGAAGGAACACGGGTGGGTTTTAGTCAGTAAGAGTCTGACACGCCCTCCCGCTCCCCCCAGAGCGGGAGAAGTTATTTGATAATTTCCCACCCAAAAAAAGGGGGAGGCGATAAATTGCTCTGGTTTAAAATTTAATTTAATTTATAGGCGCGGATTCCAATATACACAAACTAAAACGCCAAAATTACGTTTCATTCTGTAAAATGAGCCTGCACGAATTAAGCAAATCGCATTAAAAAAAAACCATTACAAAAGCGGCGCAAAATATGTTCGATAATTCTGCAATTATCACACATGTAACCTAATGTAAAACAAAATAAATACTATAATAAAACAAGTACCTCTTCATATCAAGTTCTTGTACTCTCTGCCGTATTCCGTTCGCGATGGTCTTGGCCCAGCGTGGCGCCTGATCAGACCGGTACTGGCGCCCTAACAGCTGCTCCTGCATCGTCGTCAGGATTATGTACCTTACGTTGGCTGCTTGGAATCTGAAACACGAAGACAAGGCTGAAACACCTCATACATTGGAGTATTCATTTGTGAAGACATGGATTTCTGTCAAACAAAGTATTTCTTAGGGTACGCAAAATACGGGCTTGGATATGGAGTTGCACACCAGCCCGTGATACAGTACAAAAGAGTGCGTCCAGACAGTGCGAGACATTCGCTGCAAATTATTTTTTAAAGTGAAAACTTTTTAGGCGCGTTGGGCATTTTTTATATGGGACTAAACCATTGATTTCGCGACACTGTGACGACACCAGCTTTTGACCATTAAAAAGACATCAACGCATTGATTACCGCAGTGCGTGGAGAAAAAGACATCTCAGCATGAGGAACACGTCCCTCATGCTGAGATGTTTTTTCTCATACAAAGCTTACCATTCGAAAGCACATGCCTTGCACTGCCTGGACGCATCTTTATGTAGGTAGGTACTTTTTGAAAGTGCCTGTTTCCACAAAGTAGGAAATAATTATACAGGGCGGCAGGGGGGACATCGACGCGAAAACTGTTACCATGGATTCAGTACATGATTCTGAACCCCACTGAGTTGAAATTTTACGTCGGTTATTTAAAAAAAATCTGCTGTTTCATAGAAAATTGCAATACCAACGCGGTTAAAAAGAAATGTATGGAACAGCAATTTTTTTTTTTCGTCGATGTCCCTTCCACCCTGTATAAGCAATATAGAAAACTATTTTTGTTTCTATTAACCATACCCTTAAATTTCAGTCATCTTTAAGCCTCGTGCAGACTGGCGCGACGCGAGGGTGCGCCACGACACCGGTCATTGTACGGCCGTGAAATTTTCTTAGAAATCGTCGCACGAGTCTGCACGAGGCTTTATATCTTACAAATAAATTCCTAGGTAATTCGCCAGTAAATATAGTCCTCAAATCATGAAAAGGTTATCTTACTTTTCCCCAAGGCCAGGTCGCACTTCATATATAGGAGGTGCAAGAGCTTTCTCTTCAACTGGAGTGACAGCTTCGGCTATATCGTCACCTTCCTCAATCACTGTCGCTTCTTCTTCCAATTCTGAATTCAACAATACATTTAACTAGACATGAATAAGATTACATAAAAATATGCATGTAAATACTGAATTTTCAGGATTTTTCTTTGCTGAATTCAGTTTATTTAGAAATCAGATTTGATTTCAGTGAAAACTTCTTTAGGCGCGTCGGGCATTTTTGAGATGGGAAAAATCAATTGAACTCGCGACACCGTTACCGACACCTCATTTTTATAAAAGCGATTGTGCTCTTTATTTATATTACGTTACGGATCAATGTTCTATACAAGTATTTTTACTTTAAAGGTTTTAGAAGTATTTTTTTGGAGCTTGCCAAGTAATAACAGCCGCACGGTTCCATCAGGTTAAGCTACGCTTGCCGAGGTTGGTCAGTGAATGGGTGACCATCTTAACATACCGAGACTCCTCCATGCCTCGGAAAGCACGTTAAGCCGTTGGCCCCGGCTGTCATTTGTGAATCTTTGACAGTCGTTACGAGTCGTCAGAAGCCCGAAAGTCTGACAACCAATCTTACCAAGGAGTATCGTATTACCCAGTATCGGTTGTGGAGGTCAGATAGGCAGTCGCTCCATGTAAAATACGGTATTCAGCTGCATCCGGTTACACTGGAAGCCGACCCCAACATGTTGGGAAAAGGCTATAGGTCGTGGGTTCAAACCTAAGCAGGCACATTACTACTCAAAACAGTGAAGGCAATCTTGAGGAACCCTGCACCGTCCTAGTACCGAATATTCAAAGACATGTGACATCCACCAACCCGCACTAGGCACGCGTGGTGGTGGATTACGGCCAACTCCCTTTCAGAGAGGAGGCCCGTGTCCCAGCAGTGGAAAAATGATAGGATGATAATGTAAAAAAAAAAATTTTGTACTTTACCATCTTCCTCATCTGCCATGATGGGTTAGAAGCTTGTTAGCATCAGAAGTAAGTTATCTGAAAAGAACAAACATTCTTCATTTATTTTATTACATTTTAATAAGGATTTCAAAACAGTCTGAATTTATTTATGTATTTATTGATATTTCCTCTCGCTTTCCTGCAATTTGTGGGAGTGATTCCGTGAAAAGGGACGGAAGTGTATTACAGGAAGCCGGGGAAGCGCGCGCTATTTGATTTGACCAATGAGCGTGCGCGGTACTAAAGTTGGCCGTCAGAAACGACCTTGACGTGGACCCGCTGCTTTAATGTTGCTTATTACCAAGGTGAGATGTCAGATGTTACACATCATATATGACTACTGTAAGGCTCGCTCGTTTTTTAGGACTAGCTGCGCCCCGCGGTTTCACCCGCATAAGTCTCGATCTCGTGGGGATATCGGGATAAAAGAGTATCCTATGTCCTAACCCAGCTCATGGTCTACCCATGTTCCAAATTTCATCCAAATCAGTTCAGCCGTTTTAGCGTGAAAGCGTAACAGACAAAAATACAACAGACATGAATATTTACTTTTAAAGTATTATATTATTTTAATTATTGTGAATGTGAAGACTATATGGGTCATTCCTTTTTGTTTTGTTTTTAATTTTTTTCTCAGTTAGTTCTAATGGTCTGACAGTTTGTGGCCTACACAAATGTCCTTTTTTTGGTATTGTTCGTCGAATCGTTGAGCTCCTTAAATTCTGAGTTGAGCTGCACAATAACTGACAAATGCGTGTACTGACTGGACAGGCCCTCTCAATCTGTGTGGTGCTTTCCTCAAAAGACCACTTCAGACACCAATCCACATGTCCTTCACATGATCTGACCAAGATTATATCTGGACTTTAAAAGAGACTGTGACCTCTGAGTTTATTTCGGCCTTTCTTCTCAGAGTAGTCAGATAGGAAACGCCAACCTCATCTAGTTTTTAGGGTTCCGTAGTAAACAAGGAACCCTTATAGTTTCGTCATGTCCGTCTGTCTGTCTCTCTGTCTGTCTGTCTGTCTGTCCGCGGTCTAGCTCCAAGACTGTTAGTACTAGAAAGTTGTAATTTGGTATGGGGGTATGGGTATACATATTAATCATGCCGACAAAGTGGTAAAATAAAATTATGAAAAATATTTTTTTAGGGTGGTCTTTTAAAAACATTATGAGTGTGTTACTACTATTTTTGAATTCAGAGATCCGTTTGCGAAATATTAAGCTTTAAAGTGCAAATTTTTGTTAGAGTCAAGTGTCCCCCCCCCCTGCCAGCTAAATGGTTGGTTTTAGATACGTGAAAAAATTCACGGCAGTAGCTTATATAACGAATTTAAAAGGAAAACTGTCACAGCTGAGTAGGCTTCACAAATTAACGAGTAATAATCGACCAACTTAGATTTGAGGTTGTAAAAACATGTTCTCCCATACATTCCGTGTGAAAAATTTTTTTTTCAACTACAAAGTTAAGTTTGTTCTTGGGATAAATTCTTCCCAACTACGGAACCCTACATTGTGCGTGGTCCGACATGCACTTGGTAGGTTTTTTTATTTTTAAATATGATTGACGTGTAAAAGTGTTTGTACAAACCTACTTACAGAAATAAAATCATTTATCATACAAAAAATGAAATCTTTCAAGATATACACAATATGTGACACATAAATAAAGGGCAACATCAGGCATTGAGTAGGTGTACTCCTTCACATAAAGGAGTATTTGATGTTCTCAAAACAGAAGTACAAAAATCTGGACTTCAGCCACATTTGTAGCTTTAGTGAAAGAGTACAAATACTTCAATCAAACATTAAACATCCCAAAATCCACAAACAGGTTTTTAATATTACACAATTCCTTTCTCAGGACACAGAAATGATGTACCGTCTCGGCCGTGCAGCAATGGAGGGAGGCCAGTACGGAGAAGCAATGAAGAAGTTTGTTGCTGTACTCAAGCTTTATGACGAAACACTGTCCCCTCCGTATAGGTCTTACTATGATTGTGTTCAGGACCTGAGGCGTTGTATGTTAGCTATGGGAAACTACAGTATTGTGTAGATGCATAGTCAATCAGTACAGTAGGCCGCACTGCAGTGGTAAAATAACCGGTATAAGCTGGCCTCCTTATTGCAACACCGTTCTAAGTAAGGCTAGCTCAAAGTCAAAGTGTTACCACTGACATGTACTATCGAAGAAACTCATATCTAAGCAGTTTGAAAACAATATCCGTATATATAGTGAACACGATGACCACATCTGTTTAACAGGCGCTTTCTATAGCGGCTGAGCGCTGCAAGATACGGTGTGTAAGCGGCTGAGCGCTGCAAGATACAGTATGTATCTTACGGTGTATAGATATGCATTTCTTCAATAGTACTTGACTGTATCTGATATGTCACATGTTTACTAACATGTTACATTTTTCGTATTTTACCAGTAACTGGGACAATACTATTTATTAAAATTGTTTATAGATGTGTTTTCTGATTATTTTTCAGTTACGAGTTAGATTTTTTATTGAAGTTATTTTATACAAAATGTAAAGAGATTTACATCTGTTTTTATTACTGACCAAAGTTATAACTGTGCTACTAATTTAAAATAATATGTTATTAACATTGAATTAAAAGTACCAGACACTTTGTTTTTATTAATTTAAGTTTATTTTTTATTACTGCGCACAACGGTCAGCAGCCACAGTGAAGTGAAGCCATATCCTATTCAATCTTGTACCCACTAGTTAGCAATTCAAACGCATTGCCCAAAGAATACGTAACTAACTAAATAATTCGGTGCGATGTCAAACAAAACGCCAAGCGCAATTAAGAAATTTGAGGAATATTGTCAATGCACCATGGTTCACACGGAATGAAGAAATCCATGATTATCTCAACACTCCTACTATTCTTGAGGAAATTAAAAACATAAAAAGCGTTATCTTGATCGTCTAACCATCCACCCAAATCCTCTGGCTGTTAAATTGCTGGGCAGCAGCGAATCTGTCAATCGACTTAAGAGAGGTCAAGTAATCTAAAGAAGTAGCAGTGGCAATGGCCCCTGAACCCGAAACGCCAACTGTATTCACGAAACCAAACTGATAATAGTCCAGAAAGGACTGATGGCAGTTATTCAAAGGAAAAAAAAAGCACAAATTGAGACGACCCACTGACCGAAAAGGCAAACCAATATTTGTTTTTATACTTTGACCTAAAAATCAAAGCGAAGAGTTCTGCCGGCAGTCGTATTGTATCCACGGTAAAATTATCATTCCATAAAGTTTTAATAATACATCTATGATTCCATGTGTAATCATCATTGTTTTTCTTTTGATTATAATCTAACCTCAAATGAGCCGATTTTTTATAGTTGTTTATCAGTAACTATAATACTGTGTTATAAATCAGTTGTAACTTACAATTAGAGGAAAGTCCAGAACAATTATTATCGATCAGCGTTTTGGTTTGTTCAAAAAACTACAAAAAATACGATCGTTTTCTTTACGTTACTATGACAACAATAATATGTCATTCATTGATCGACTGACAATGTCAAAATGTATATCACCCTGTTACACGTTTTTAGGATTCCGCAATGAAACAAGGAACTTAGCCGACGTTTGCACGGACATAATAAAATCGCGGCAATTTATTTTCGTGCACTTCATTTTCAACGCTCTGCTTAGCGCCGAAAGTTGAAGATCCAATAGTGTGTTTTTTCAACGCGCTGGGAAGAGAGTGCGTCCCAGCGCGTTGGATTTTCAACGCTCGGCTTAACAACGAGAGTTGAAAATTCAGTGCGCGATAAAATCCCTCGCCAACTCAATCTGTCGATTGTCTGTCTGTCCGTGGTTTAACTAGAGACCCACGGTAATGAAAAGATGTTATTTGGTATGGATATACATAGGAATCACGTCTATAAAGTTGTGACAGAAAATCTTGAAAATGAAAACAGTGGCCCTACGGGAGTGGTGACAGAAGTGAAAACTTGAACAAAATCGCCTTGGTGGAAGAAAAATACTTGTATAGAACATTGGTCCGTAACCTTGTCCAAATAAAGAGCTCAATCGCGTTTACAAAAAGAAATACTTCCAAAACCTTTAAACTAAAAATACTTGCATAGAACATTGATCCGCAACACCATATAAATAAAAAGCATAATCGCGTTAACAAAAATGAGATGTCGGTAACGGTGTCGCGTGTTCAATTGTTTTTTTCCCATCTCAAAAATGCCCAACGCGCATAAAGAAGTTTTCACTTGAAAAATATTTCTTCGTGTCTTTTGAAATTTTTCCCTTGCCGGGTAAACCGGAGATGGTTTTTTTAAGTTTTCCTTCAAAAATATTAGGATATTGGAATAAGTATTTTTTAATCCTGAGACCCATTTGTGAAATATGCTTGAAAGTGGTAATTTTTGTTAGTCACTTGTAATGTATCCCTCCTCATACCAGCTAAACCGTTATTTTTGGATAATTATGTGAAAACTAAGCACGATAGTTTAAAAAGAAAACTATCACAGCTACAAGGCTCTACAGGTTATTGGGTAATACTCGACCAATTTATAAAATGAAAATGAAAAAATGTTTACTTAAATGTAAAAATTCCGTAAAAAATCCCCGCAAGTAAAAAAAAAACCCGACTGCAAAAACACTTAACTGAAAAGAGAAAAACAAGCATAAGATGCTTGTTTTTATCTTTTCAGTTACAAAAATTAGACCAGAATTTCAGGTTGCAATACCAAAATTCTATGGATTTAAAATGCTTGTTTTTCTTTTTGCAGTCGGGTTTTTTGTTTTTTAAATAATTTGCTTTATTTCAAGCTTTTTAGTTTTGTTATATATATATTTGATTGAAACATTACTAGCTTTTTTTGATACCAATAATGTAGTTTTTTTTTAAACCTACCCCCTCCTTTTTTTAACCGACTTCAAAAATAGGAGGTAACTCAATTCGACCGTATACCTATAAATGATATATATTTTTAACGTGTGTTCGCGGATTACTTCGTCGTTTATGAACCGATTTTGATGATTCTTTTTTGTTGGAAAGGAGATATCCCAAGGGTGGTACCATGATAAGGAAACCAGGATCTGATGATGGCATCCAAGAGAAATCGAAGGAACTCTTCAAATGTTATTGGCAAACCTATAGCGATTTGGGTATTTTTTATAGTAACTCATGCAGTTGCTCTTGGAAAGCACCATTTAGTTAAGTGGAACTGATGATGAAGACCACAAATAGCCACCGGAACTACTAAATATTAAGTATTTCACGGATTGCGATTCGATTACTTTAATATGGCTGCAATGCAATTTGTGTTCGCCATAATGCATATGGAGAAATGGAGCTAATGGTGAAGTACCAGGAGAACTCCTCAACGATGAACGTCCCTGCATCGGGAAAAGCAATATTTTGTAAAAGGTGATGAGCAGTTGGCATTAGGCTAATGTAACTTAGATAAATTACAAATTGACCCACTAAAAAGCGAGAAATAAAAACTTTTTTACAAAAAAAAACAACCGACTTTCAAAAAACCACTACAAAGTGAAAAATAACTTAAATTTTGGAAGTCGGTGGCAAATAACGAAAATACAAAACCAAAGACACCGACTTCCGATGTTAAAGTAATTTTTTTTTATTTCACGTTGTAGTGGTTTTTTGGAAGTCGGTTGTTTTTTTTTTTTAATTCCAGATGCAATATATAAATATTACATAGCCTATGTCACTCCCACAATTACGACGAATCTAGCGACACCTCGTAAGTTAAAATCCATCAAGTCGTTTAGGCTACAGAGAGTGCCAAAGAAATAGACATACATACATATTCTCGAAAAACATTACCCTCCTTCTGGCAGTCGGGTAAAATGAGTTAAAACCAGGTGCATTTTGTAATGTTATTAGAAAATGTAAAAACAAACATTTTAAGCTTTGAAGATAGGGGTTACTTATTTTATTTTTGATGAAAACTAAATAAATGTACAAGTACTGCCATAAGTTTACACTCTTCTTTACGAGATCAAAATCAAAATCAAAATATTTTATTTCACATAAACCTACATGGGCACTTATGAAACGTCAGAAGCTAGGTGCACGGTTCCAATTGGTCGTTTCCTATGGAGAAGAGCCGGCAAGAAACTCCACGGTTACTCTTTTAAAAATAATTGGCTTTTACAATACTTTCAAACGAGGTAGGCAGACAGGATCGAGCGACACATGTGTGCGTATGGGGTAATATTGGATTCCATAATAAAAGATAAAAAAAATGTAACTAGGCTTTAATCAATACAACCGCAGAAATAATTTAGTTTTTCATAGTATTTTCGAAATATACTATGAAAGTTTGACGCACTAAGTTATTTTTGCGTTTGATAAAAACAGTACTGTCCAGGCGAATATTATTTATTCATCCCAGTTACGGAACCCTTCACTGTGCATAGTCCGACATGCATTTAGCCAGTTTTTTTTTACAATCTGCCAATCAGTAAAAAATACGTCAAGCTAAGTGTGTTCATTTTCCGACTCCGTTGTCAATCACCACTATAAAGTAGTCTATGATCATCACCACAATGTCACCTTTTGCTAAAATAAAATCTGCCAGAACCCAGAACAAACCTCAGAAATGTCAAAGTGCGTTTCAGATTTTCAAGATTATTTTATTTTAACATGAAAACAGACAAAGTTAAGAGTGGTCCTCTTTGGGAATGTATAAGTCTATCCCTTTCTTAACAGCTTTAATGTTCAAGAA